>JAEIGI010000001.1:12082500-14582500 GCA_018903615.1 Drosophila neocordata
ATACCCATCACTTTCTTTAGGCTAGATATAAGGGGTATGGGAAAAGCTTATATGGGATATTTCTTAACTACGCACAGATGTTTCTTTTTAGCTTCTTCTTCAATAGCTCTTCTCTCTCTCTCTTGTTTTTTCTCTTTTATTAGCCTTGCCTTTTCTATTATTTGCTTATCTTCAACCATATTTTCCTTCTTTCATCATCGTCTCGTTCTCCTTTATATTATTATTATTTTTTGTTGCATTTTTGTATTTATTTTTTATTTTTTCCTTCTTTTTTTTGAACTAACAATAGAAAGTGGAGTGAAAAGTAAACTTTTTAAACTGTTTACATTGTCAACAGTTTTGGTCCCGTTAAAGTTAATTTTATCCTCAATCGAGGAACCCGCATAACGGTTAAGCATAAGCCCACACACACACACACACAGACGCGCACACACTCACCCAAACACACATACTTACATACATACAAATTGATTAAACTGTCAAGTGACTTTATATAACTTTATATAACTTTATATAACTTTATATAACTGAGAGACAGCGTTGACATTTTGATTATTAATCATTGTGAAAGAGCGAACAAGCCATAGATATATATCTTTCTCTCAATAGTCATCAATGCGGGTCCGCTTCTCCCTCGCTTTCGAAATGACAAATTGGCTAAATAGGTGCAAAGAGAGGGATTAAGAGTGCGTAAGAGTGAGTGAGGAAGGGGAATGTAGCTTAAAGCTACTTCAATTGCTCCCAAAACTATCGACTATCAACTGACATTTGGCATTTATCGCATAACTGCCATTCATAATTAAATGTTTTCCCTTTAACAAAGTTTTACAAACTTTTACGCAAATGAGCCAAATAACGAAAGAGAAAAGTTCCCTTCTTTTGCTCTCGAGTGTCAAAAACTATTGAGACATAGGGGAATGGCGGATAAGTGAGGTGAAGAAGCAAGTCAAGGGGAAATACATTGTAGAGCACACCTGTTGGTTGCCGCCTTTGAACAAGGGTTAAGAATGGTCGGGAGGTCGGATAGTCAGTCTGTCGGTCGGTCGGTCTGTCTGTATGTCTATCTGTCGGTCTATCGGGTCGGTGGGTCGGTGGATGTTCAAGTTAGTTACTCACTTACTTTTATGGCAGTTGTGTGCGCTTTGAACTTTTGTCCTGGCACAATTGTGTTAAGTGCGTTTTGATAGCCTATGAATGAGGTGAAATAAAAATGAGTTCATTTCAGATTTATCCAGAGCTCAAAAGTTCAAATTGTAAATGGAGTTACAGTATAAGACTATAAGATAGACAAGACAATTCAGTGTATATATATACATACATAAATCCTGAATCATTGTGGGTGAAAAGTTAAAAAAAAAAGTTTTCAGGTTAAAGATTTTATTGCTGCTAATGATATTTTGATTGCACACTTTATGATTTTAGGTAAATAGTAGAGAAGTTGAAAATTTTACTTAGTTAATAATGAAAGTGTAGAGAAATATATACTATTTTTATATATATATATGGCATTCCAGTGGATTCCATCACAAAAACCAATTAGAACTATTGCTTTGCATGCCTAAAGCCATATGATAAAATCATATATATAGTTAATTGATTTGTTTATATAAACATTTACAAAGTTTGTGGTTTATTATTTAGTTTGCATAACAATTTTATTAGATCCGGATAAAGTGTATTTGCTATATGGAATATTATTACTATCACACCATTTCCCTGCTGTTGTTTTGCTCATTAAGAAAGTTTCAAATGATAACAAGCTCTGTTTTCTCACCATTTTCTATTCACTTTCAATTATATGGTGGCGATAGGGGGGTATGGGGGGAGGCAGGGGAAATATATTACTCATACTCCTCCCTATAGTCATTACAAGTTTCTACAGCATCCACTTGCTTAAAACTTCTTGTGCTTCATCTTCTTTGCCAGTTCGTTCATTTGCTCATTGTTGTAGTTGTTGCTGTTGCTGTTGTTGTCATCATTGCACGCCTTCCTTTAGCTGTTGCTGCTGCTGGTGCTGGTGCTACTGCTGCCGCTTTGTCTTGCCATCTTTTTTAGGTTTAGTTGTAGTATTCGTCTTTGTGCGATGTGCACACAAATTATTAAGAAACATTCTAACAAACTACTGCAGAGAAGTGCACAGACAAAGTTGGCAACAAAAGGCAGGCAACCCGCTTAATTATACACACCATTAATAACTAAAACCAATTTGTATGCGCGCAACAAGCACGAACAGCAAGGACTGCTCCTACTCCTGGGAGGACAATGCAAGCACACACGCACACACACATAGACACTAGCAGGCTCACACATGTGCAACACACACTCCACACACAACGTTCCATAAATCAACGCACAAAAGGCACAAAAAGTGTTGTAGAGAAGGACAAAAACAAAACGCAATTTGTGCTGAAGAAGACCTTCCTTATCATCCTCCAAAACCGTTCGTTTCTATGGTCTATATGTATAGAACTGAAGGAATTGTATGCCATTGCCAGTGAGTAGGAGTACAAGTAGTAGACGGGCTTACAGCCACACACACACATACATACATACATACATACGTATAGTTGTATGTAGTAGAAATGGGTGGAGTCGAACTGCAATAACTGCCAAACAACAACAATAGCAGGCGGCACTAACAGAAAAAGAAAAATAGAAGAAAAAACTGTTGCAAATAAGCAATATTGATGACTTTTACACTCCGCCAAAGGAACACCAGTTGTAGGAGAAGTAACAACAAGAACAAGACAACAAAACAAGACAAACAAAAGGCAACTAACGAGTAAAAAGTGCATACAAAAAGGTAAACGATGTATGCCATATAAAGATGACGATGTTTACCAAATACCCCTATACCCACAGCAACCAGGACCACATCTAACCAACCACCTTTCTGTCTCTCGACCGCTCTCCCTCTCTCTAGAATCAGAAGGGTGCGGGATGTGTTCTAACCGGCAAAAGTTAAAAAAATCTTTCAGGTTTAGTTTTTGTTCTTATTATCGGTTACTCTATGGGACTCCTTTTTTCATGTTTGCTGCTCTACTTAAATAAAACTTGCAGAGGATGCTCCAAAAATGGTCAAAAGTAGCAAACTTCCTTTCCATGTTACCACAGTTCGTTGCAATATAGAAAAGTGTAAGGCTATCTTTTTGTGCGCTTTTACGCTTTACTCATTCACTGTCTCTCTTTCTCTTTTGTTTGTATTCCATCTCTGTCTATTTGCAACATGTAATTAACATCTTGGTAAGAAGAGAAGCAAGAAAATTGTTGCCATTTGAAGTAGAGAAAAGTGTACGAGCGGAAAACTCTTGGTTTTAATTGCATGCCATAATTATGTGAGCTGAGATTAACCGAAATGGTGTGCAGAAAACCAACAATTTATCAAATGCAGATACATAAGATATATATTAAGATAGAGTAACTGAATCTATTAAATACAACTGTTTGTACCATCTGTATTCATTTAAGCATAATTTGTAATGTGATTTATTTGGTAATATCGAAACTTTGCAATCAATCAAAATATCTAAAATGTACAAGATCTTTATAACTATATTGAGGATAAACTATTTTAAGGATATTGGAAACCAAACAAACCAAATGCAATATCGCTTGTAAAGGATTCCCTTGATTTTATTTAATTTACAAAGATTTCAACAGAGATCTAGAAGGGTATAGGTATAAGACTCCCAACTACCAACAAGATTAACTCATAATTTTTCCATTTCTTTCTTCTCACTCTCTGTCTTTCTCTCTGTTTCTTTTCTAATAACTTTCATTTTGTAATTCTACCAACGCCTAAGTGTATGCAACAAAAACAATTTCACCGACAGCAAATAACTTCAAATCAACCAACGAAAGAGGCAAGAGAATTCCGTTAGAGCGCTCTGAGCGCTTTCGGCAATCCACAACAGTCAACACCAGGGGCGTGAATACCCACGAGTACAACCGCGTGCGCCTCTCTATCCATTCACTCGCCGCTGCCACTACTCAACTCCCTTTTCCTTTTCCACAACTCCCTAAGCTGTGAGGGAACTTTTCTTTGAGTTTTCCACCGTTGTACCACCATCGTTTACACCCACACACACACTCATACATACACTCAGTCCGCGTGTCCCTAGAGAGAGTTTTTGCTTACATTCGCCACCATCGAGTCCTGCGCCAAGTTGCTTAGAACAAAAGGCTCACAAAAACCCAAGAAACACAAGCAGCACAAAAAGCACAAGAAAAGAAAAAGAACAAGAGGAAGGGAAGAAAATCCAAAGAAAAATAAAAAGTATTATATAATATGTATTAGCAAGACAAACAAGTTGTAGGAGGAACGCATATGGAAAATAAATTAGAAAAGTTGCGGTTTTTTTTTTCTGTGTTATTTTTTTTTTTTTTTTTTTTTTGTGTTGTTCTTTCACTAGTAGGCTGACAGAAAACTTTCCTATACGAAGAAAATTTATTAATATTTTATCCCAAGAGTCAAAAGAACATTCAATTAAAACTTGGCTATGACTAAACAGCAATTTTTATCATACCCTTACCAATGTTGTGGTTATCAAGCAATTAACAAAACTTTAACAATATATTCTAAATTCAGTTAATTAGCATATTTTTTCTGTTGATTTGATTGGAATTAGATTAATGGATTACTGTCCTATATACATAGGTACATGCATCTATAAATATATATATATAAATATATCCATATTATTTGGTAGGACAAATTGCTTGAAATCCTACTTTGTTTCTCATATCCTTGCTATAAACCTTATACTTCTTATATAGAGAATGAGATAGAATTGTTTAATACTAGTTATTAGATTCGAGACCCTTAGGGTGTTTCTTCAAAAGGGTAGAGAAACTTTGAATCATTAAAGCTACCTTCTGAAATCTATTCCATTTTGTTTTTCTTTTTACCCATTTAGTTAGTGATGGGGAAATAAGAGCAACAACAACAATTTGTTGTCCTGAATTTGTAATGAGAGTAGAACGAGAAAAAAAGAGAGAGAGTAGAGAAGAAAAAAAAGGTTGCCTGGTTTCAATTGCAAAAGCGGTAAAACAACAAATTTTTGTTAAGCCGTCAAGCCAAAGTGTTTGGCCTGGTTATTTGTTTGCCTGATTGATAGACAAACACAGTTAAGAGTGTTGGGGTAAAATTTCTCTTGCTCTTGTTGTTCTTGTTTCTTGCCCTTTTTTTTTCTTGTTGTTGGTCAAAATTGTTGCCTGTTTCTGGCACTTTTTTAATTGAAAGGGTCAGAGAGAGAATTTTGGGCGTGGGTGTGGAGGGAGAGAGTTTTGGGTTAAATGTAAGAGATTTGTTGACTTTAACCTGATTTGTATGTACTAGATGAAATGTTCTCCTTTGGGTCGGTTTGAGTTCAATCAGACCACAAAGTAAATCATTTCTCTAATGAAGTGTATGCGAAGGTGGGAAGAGTAGGTTAGGAGTAGAGTGGAAGGTAAAAAGGATTTAACTTGGTCAATATTTAATAAGATATTGTTAAAATTAAGTATTATAATATACAATTTAAATCAATTTTATAATTACAATGCACAAAAAAAAGAAGGTATTTCGACCTCTCTTTCTCTCTCTCTTGAGTCCACCAATTTGTCTCTTAGAGCTCATTAACCCATTCCAAAATGTCATCAAGTGTCAGGTGAATCATTATGATCTCTTAAAATTCTTCACATTTAACATTTATCTTCATTTTGTATCCAACTGAGTTAAATAGAGGGCGGGTAACATGATGAAAGGATGGGCAAAGCAGCCCCAAAACAATTTAATTAAATGATATTTCCTCTAATGAACATTTTTTTCCACTAGACACGAACGGGTTAAGTATACGACGCGTATAACGGTTGGTGGCTAGGGTTTTTATGGTTTCAATCTAACAAAAACCGCAGAGCTACGAGGGCAAAAAAAAAAAAAAAAAGAGATTTACTTTTATGATTTGGCAAGCGAGGAAAGTGGGGAAAAAAACAAAAACAAAACAAAACTGGAGAAAAATTAAAATGCCACACAGTAAGATTTTAGGATAAAACAGAAACAGAGAGAGAAAGAGGGGGGAATATGGAAATAGCGAAAAAGATCATGAAAGTATTAAAAACAAATGGTTTTGAGAATTTTGCACTGTCGGCTAAATATTTAATTTATGGTATCATTTAAAAATATATATAAATTTTAAATAAGTTTCCAATATTTTCCTTGATTTTTGATATTCCTTTAATCAATAGGTTAGGCCTATAGTATATATAGTAAAATCATTCTAAACACCTTATTTCTAGCAATTATTAGAATAAGTTTCTTGTAAAAATTTACGTCACTTTGTCTTTTCTTAATCCCTTGTTTCCCATTCAGGAAAAAATTCCCATTTCACTTCTTTTTCAATGCATTTCCCTATACGCACTTAAAATAAAGAAGAAGAAAAAAAAAAACGAAAGAGAACCATTTGATATGATCCCTTGGGTCTCATTCATTCATTCGTCCTGCATGCCAGGCCAGGCCAAAAAGCCTGCTTAGACATGCATAAATTACGCGCGACAGGACACTGTAATCCTTGAGCACATCCCGACAGCGCTTTTCAGCGGCATCCTCAACGGTTGGACGGAGGGGGGTTTACTTTTTTTCTTCTATTTTTGTTGTTGTTTTGTGAATGGATCCCATCTCCGACCGACCTCTAACCATCATTAGATAGAATGAGCAAGAGAGAGGGAGAGAGAGAGAGAGAGATAGAGAAAGAGTTAACCGCAGTCGGGCAAGGCAGTCAACATGTCGCAGGCTTGACATTAAGTGTGGCGCCTCCCTTTATTCATCCTTCTTTTTCTTTTTTTTTTTTTTTTTGTTTTGTTTTTACCTTTTACCATTTCTCTTGCTCTCTCTCTCTCTTTCTCTTTTCTCCCTGTTGTCCAATTCTCATAATGTTCTGTAGGTGGCAAAGTAATTAGTGAGAAGCACTGAAACTGAAAGAAGAGCGAGATAGAGGAAGACGCACTTGGCTCTCCCGTTTTGTATCCCTTCCACTGTACGATTGTTGTTAGTTGCTGCCGTTGAGAGGTTAAGCACAGCTTTTCATTCGCTTAGACCTACCCGGTCTCAAACCATGCTCTTCCCGGTTTCATCGTCTCACCATACCAATGTCTAGGCACCTGCCTCGTGACGGAAATAAGTTTTGTGTATTTCACTTTTCATTTTCCGCGCTCACCTTTTTCGGTGGCAATAAAAAAGGATTAAAATTTATGAAATTGCACAAAAGCTTTGCTTTTTCGGTAGAGTTTTTTCAGTGGAAATGGAATAGGAATTGTCTAAAAAAAAAAAAAAAAAAGAAAGAAACGTGCTTGTGGTTACCTTGTGGGTTAAGGTTGAATGTTATAAATAATGGAATTTTTAACAAGCAAGACATAAATCTTGAAATATTGTACAAAAAAAAAAACCAAGAAAAATAATAATAACAAAAAGAAGCGAAAAGAATAAGACTTTTATTGAAATGACTGCAAAGACATGAAGGGATATTAAGACTTCAAGATACGAGTTCACAAAAAATATGAAAGAGAACACATAAAACCTTCCTTCCGTTTACGTTTATAGCCTTCAAAATGAGAACTCAATATCTTTACAACATTTGATACTTAAGAGGCATTTAAGGCAGTTAAGCAATAAAGGAAGTATAGGGAAAATTTTTAAGAAACTTGCCTTCTGATATCTATATAGAGATCTAAACAGGCAACTACTCTTTGAGATTTGAAATGTTTATGTAATTTGCCATCTGCCTTTGTATTGATTGGTTAGAAAAACATATGCAGATTTTGATATTTTGACAGCACTGTATTTTTTAAGAGGACGGATGCACTGCTGTAGGTGGTGTTGTTACTAGTGTCTACATACATATGGTTTTCTAACCCTTTTGCCAACACACTGACGTTCCTTCAACAATTCCATATGTTGCCATAAACAAAACTCGGGTAAACTAAGCCTCTCTCACACACACATATGTGTCTATGTATGTATCTATGACCCTCCTGTTTTGTACCTCTTTTCTCGCCTCTCAACACATAGTCATGTGTAGTTGTTGAACTTTGGCAGCCATTTTACAAGTGTGTGTTAGTGTTAGTGTTTATGTGTCCTTGTTTCCTACAATGCAAATTGAAATTGTTTGCCTTGTCTGTGAATTCAACAACTGAACTGAACTGTAGAACCTTTTGCTGCCGCCGCCAGCTGTTCGTGTAGTTGTAGTTGTCGACACATAATATAAATTCCCCAACAAAATTTTAGGCATGTCTCTTTGCCATGTTTAATTTTCAAATATTTGCACCAAATAATCATGAAACAGCAACAAAAACACTTAACTTAAATACACAACATCATCAGGGCCCTGCCTCCTGCCTCCTGCCTCGAAGCCCACCAATCTTCTATCTGAACAACAGAGCATACACACGCACACTTTCCGACATCCCACACCATTCGACCTCAGCCTCAGCCCCCCTCCTCGCTTTTACTAAATAAAATGTGCCACAAAATGACATTTAATTGTTTTACAAAAAAAAAAAAAAAAAAAAAAAAAAAAAACACAGTAATGAAAGCTTAAAGCGAACGACAATAAATGGCAGAAAGGATGGAAAGAAGGATTGCGGGTGTGATACAGTAGAAGGGGGGTAATGGAGGGGGCTAATGACACTTGCCTGCATTTTGTGCATTTCCACATTTTCTGGTACTGTTTCTGCTTCTCTTGTTGCACATTTCCATATTTAATTGCACATCTTGATAAGTCCAAACCCCTTAACAATACCCCCTCACAGACCCTTCGCACCCACAATGTCAAGCGTTGGCCCTATAACAAACCCTTTTATACCCATTTTTTTTCACCATACCCCTCCATGTCGCTGCCCACCATCTCTCCCTTTTTTTTTGCTGTTGACATTTTCAATGCGAAATTATGCGACACGGCAACTCTGGCTGGTTGTCGTTGTTGCCAGCGTTTCGTTTCATGTATATTTCTGTTTTTTTTTTTTTTTGTTTTGTTTTTGCCTTTTTTCCTGTTTGCTCTTCGTTATTCATTAGCCTCTGTTGCTGTTGACCTCAATTTTTATTGCCTGCCACGTTTTTATACCCCGTTTCTGTTTGTTGGTTTTCTTCTTCTTTTATTTTACGTCGCGTGTCGCTGCCTCGTTTATGCTCCCCCTTTTCCCCACCGTGTCACTTGTGCAACAGGTTGTTGAACCTTAGATTTAGGCAAAAACAACAAATGAAAAGAAAAAACTGTGTCGGTATCGTTGGTATAAGTAAATTGACTTATTAAAATGTGTAGCAACACTTACGTGATCTGGGGATAAAATGTTATCACGACTTATTCTTTCTATTGTGATTTATCTAAGAGTTGGCCTAAATACAAAAGAATTACATTTACCTGGCAGACGTTTAGAAAATTGAGTTATAAATGAAGGGTTCTATTTCTAAATATTAAGAAATATATCTTGAAGTAAGCATTAAAAAACTTAGTCTTAGAAAAACTATTGGACCAGTTAAATTATTTGGTTCTATATAAAATTTTCTATTGGAAATTGCCTAGAAAAGACATTGCGATAACGATTTCATTGTGAACTTTAAGAACATATTAATAGATAGCTTTATAATTGATTTATTTCAAATTTGGGCCAAGGGAGAATGGAACATTTGACATTTTTTTTCTTTAGTAAGTTTTTCAATTCGAAAACGTTTCGACGTTTCCATTTATGTAGTTTCTTAAATGATTTGCTTTTTCAATTATAAAACATTTTGTTTATCAATCTTAGTTAATCTAATATCAAATATCTTTCAAGTTTATTAGCTTAAATACAAAACGATGGACATTTAAAGCAACGCCAAATTGGTAGCTTTAATGTGAAAGCGTTAATCCTTTTGGTCAATCTGGCTATAACCATCTATTGAATTGCCGACAGAAGACTGGGTTGCTGTCTTTACAGTTGCATTGAAATATATATGTATATATATATGTATAACTTTATGCCATAAAAGTCATGTCATGCTGACAATGCTGAAGGAGCCTGTTTAAGCGTAGATGAAGCAAATTAAGCAAGCGACTGGACTATTTATAAGAGGAGCCTAGCAAAATTCCAGATAAACGAAATACAACAATAAATAACAAGAAGCGAACACAGCAAGGGGCCAGCTATCTAGCAGCAAATAGAGTTGCTTTTCCACTCCCCCCTTCCAACACAATCTCTCTCTCTCTCTCTCTCTCACTCTTAGTCCCCTATCTCTCCTTCTGTGGCAATTTAAATGGAGGTTTTTGGCGAATCGCGACCCACGTTTAAAGCGATTTCCGCTAACTGAATATAAATCAGAGTTAAAGAAATGAAATGAAATGGAATGAAATGAAATGCCACCTGCCGCCCTGCTTCTTGGTCTTTTTTTTTTCTTTGCTCTTCTCCCTCTCCCTCTTCCTCTTTCTTTCGCTCTCTCTCTTTTTTCTATAGCATTGATGATATTGATCTTAATTTATATCAGAATCGGAAAGAGAAAAATTAAAAATGAAACCGAGACAGAAGAACCAGTTCTACAACGTTTGAGTCCTTTCAGTCTAAACCAGTTCTTTATTTAGTTTCTCTGCCATTTTGGAAAATTGCAATGTATTTTTTTTTTCTTCCATCTCTTCTTTTGATTTTTTTTTTTTTATATTTTATGCCTTTTGCTTTTGGTTTGTTTTTTTGTTTTTTGTTTGTGTGTGTGGCAGAGTTGACAATTCTGTGCCTGCAGTTGAGTAGGAAGAGCCACTATATACATTCATACATATATATATATATATGTATATATATGTATATATATATACATATATATACTATAGCTGCAAATTCTACTCCACAATGCATGTCAATTGTTTTGTATGGCAGCAGGAATTCTTCTTCTTTTTCTTGACTGGTGCTTCTGCTTCTTACTACATGCAGTTGCATGCTGCCTAGTGGTGATGCTGGTAAAATTGTAAAATGAAAAGAGAGGCAAAGTGGCATAAAAACGGGTTTTTCGGGAAGAGATGCGTTGACTTTTTCAGCTGTCTGTCAGTCCTTCTTCTTTTCATACCAAACTAAAAAAGGGTTCCCGCATGTTGTAGTTGTTCTTCTTGGCCCGGATGATGAAGTGCAGACAAGCAAAATTCCATTTTTAGTCAGGCTATTGCATTTGATTATAAACTAACCAAAGGAACAAAAAAACAAAAAGCACTCACACACACACACACCAAGAAAACTATAGTTGAGGGGTGTATTAAGGGCAAAAGGTATATAAATACATATATGTATGTATGTATGTATGTATGTGTGTAAGATTCTTCTTCTTTATCAACTTCTCCTTCAACTGGAACACGTTTCTTTCTTTTTTTTTTTTGGTCGGTGTGTCCACTCTGAAAAGGTGTTAATCTGTTGAACAAATACCACAATTCCAATGAGAAATTACACTTAAAAAAAAGGGAAACCAAAAATCAAAATGCAAAAATTTATACATGCACCGACATTGATATACACTTGATCAATAGATTTATTATTTAAGAAACTAATATGCTGAATACAGGTCAAGGATTGCCTCATACGAGTCTATGTGTCAGACATTTGACAATCACTTCTAGAGAAAATTGGAAAGTAATTAAAATAATTAGCTTTTCTTTAACTTAACTCAAAAGTATCTTTTATCTGTTACCAATATATATATATATAAAGAATTGCAAACTTATCCACTAGTGTTTTCTCTCTCAAACATGAATATGATTTTCACAAACTTTTGGCCAAAATGAATGGAGACTGTTGTAAAGTGTATTAAAGAATAGATGAAACAAAGACACTGCTTTGTCATAGTACATGCTTTTCTATATATATATACAGATATATATATATATACATAATGGTATCTACTTTTACTCGTTTGTGGTTACAGGTGTCAATTTTTGAATTTTTGTTGTCTTTTGTACAGTTTGGTTGAGGGTTTAAGTAAAAAAGCAAACTAAATCCAAGTTGACCAAAGTGCAAAGTTTACCTTTGATCTTTTTTTTCTTTAAATGGAAATGTATTTCATTTTGTTTCTTTACAGAAAAAATAAAATAAATAAAACTCTTCCTACATGCACTTAGTAAAATATTTTAATTTGAAACCATTTCGAATTGCATAATAAAGTATTCTACCGACACAATCAAACTTCACCTATACAGAAAAAAAAAGAACTCATTTCTCTTTCGCTTTTAATTTAATTTTCTTTTTAAACTTGATGACTTTCTGTTGTCAAAATGTTTATCTATCGCTCCATATAAAATGATAAAAACACATTAAAAAAAAAAAAAGGTAAATAAAGTTTAGTGAAAGGACAGATAGACAGAGAGAGAGAGAGAGAGAGAAAGATAGAGACTGCCAGTAAAGAAAATATAGAAAAGAGAGAAAGGTGAAAGAAAATTCTATATACCCTATAATCATAATTAAAATTAGGGTATAATGGCAGATATTAAAAGTAAATTTCTACAATCTTTATAAATCTCTATTGTATATAAATAAAATAATCCATTTCTAATATAGATCAGTCCTTTAGATATTAGATACATTTTGTCAGAGAATAAAAAGAGTCATTAGATGGTATAGGGTAATTGGAAAGCGACTCTCACTCTCTCTCTTTCTCTTTCTGTATATAAATTTAACAGTCTCTCTCTTTTATATTTTTTAATAGTTTTTTATGACATAAGCAGCTGGACAATTGTTTCATAATTATTCCATTATAGAGCCAAAGAGAACAAAGCGAAAAAGAAACATTAAAGGAAAATTGCTTAATTTATGTGTCATTTATCTAAATGGAGCAACAGCAAAAGTCAAGCCAATGATTATGTGTGTGTCTCTGTGTTGGATTTTTTATATGAACAAGTATATATATATATATATATATGTGTATATATACAGCTACAAGATAAGCAACTGACAGCAAAAGGCGTGTGGAAAGGGGGTTTATAAGAGTTGAATGAAGTGGCGGGTATATTACAGGGGAGACCATGATGTTGTTCATGGTCTGCCTTGTGGCAGAGTAATTAAAAAAAAAAAACCAGAGACAGAAAGAGAGAAAAAAAAAAAATCATCGTGTGGCGACAACGACAATAATAATCGCGGTCTACTCCAAAAGCGAGAGAAAACAACAGACACAAGAGACAACATGCGATTAAAATTTAAAATGACAGTTGACAGTTTCATCAGCATATTACATACATGAAGAGAGAAACACTATGGCATAGATAGAAAGAAAGAGAGAGAGAGAGAGAGAGCAAAGAGATGATGCAAAGGAGTGGCGAGTTGATGCCCCAAAGAAACGGGCACAGGAACAGCAGGTGAAATGTCATATGGGGCTTTGACTTTAGCATAAAGTGAAACTGATGTCTGATGCGAACGAGTTGCAGCTGCTGAAACTTTGTCATACGGATTAAGCAGAATGGAATGGTGTGGAGAGAGAGAGAGAGGAAAGGGCAACAAAGTTGAATATATTCTGATAGGAATGATAGCAATAAATGGAACAGTCAGAGAGATAGAACAAGAAGAGGAGTGCCTGGCAATGTCAAAGGTTAAATTATTTAAAATGTTTATCAAAGAAAAATAAAGTTAACTTAGATAAAAGAAAAACACAAAAAAAAAGGTACAAATTTACAGATTTTAGCGTAGATTTGAAACAACAGCAATAATTGTAATGAAATGAAAAAGGATTTTAATGTAGATACATATATGTACATACATATGTATGTATGTATGTATGAAGTCTTGTTTTTTACCCCTCTGCTTAAGCTTTCTTTTTGATCCTCAAAGCAGATCACAAAATATATAAAACCAACTTAACTTTATAGATGAAAAATCATTGAAAAAGTTGTTGAAAGTTGTAAAAAGTGTTTTTTTTTTTTATGTTTGCCAATAAATGAATTGACAGGTTAACTGTTTTTTTTTAAGCTTTAACTTTGATATAAATATTCTCTCTTTCTCTCTATTTAGCAGTTTATTTTAGTTTTGTGTTAACAATAATTTTTCTCAATTGGTAGATAATGAAAATGAATTAGAAAAAAAAAAAAAATAATTAAAATGCTTATTATCATGCAATTGAAAAAGTTTCATCAAAGTTGAGCTTAAAACAAAAAAATTACAAATTAAAAAAAAAGGATTAAATCTTGTTTTAAATATAAAATAATAAAAAATGAATAAATATTGCAAACTTTTTAGAGCTTTTAGTTTAAATTAACTCTATTCAAATAATTGTGAAAGTTAAAAACAAAAAAAAAAATGTTTAACTCATTGCAAATAATTTGTTAAAGTAAAATAAAATTACATTAGTTAGAAATATTACTGATTTCTTACTTAAATTATTATTAGTTATTTTACCAAAAACAAAAAGTAGTTGGTCACACTAACAAGAAGCTTTTGTGTTTAGTTTTCTTAATGTTAACTAATTCTTAGTGCTCTGTGTTAATAACAATAAATAATCTATTGGAACCTTAATCTTGTGTATGGTTATGTTTTTGGCAAATCTATTATTCATTTTTGGTTAAATTTAGTATGTCAAGCATTTTGGTAGACAACAATATTTATTATTCACCACAGTTTGACATTTATTTAATGTCAATAGGTGGAAGGTAAATGTAATAAACATTTAAACAATGTTTCACCTTTCCTTTTATTATTATTTCTATTTGGTTTCAATATTGACACAATGATTGTTGTGCCCAGACAAATGCGTCTCCTTCTTCACTACAATTGTCTATTCGTTTATAGATGTATGTATGTATGTATGTATGTATGTATGTATGTATGTACATATCTGTCGAGTAGTTCAAAGTCAATTTACCGCCTGGCTTGTTTAAACAATTTACAAGCTCAAGTTCCTCACCCAAACCAAACCCATCCCATCCCTCTAGTGCCAGTTGGCTCCCTTTATCCAACTGCTGCTTGTACTGGTGATATGCTCTATCAAGTCTCATTAGCGCTATTTATAAACATGTTACAATTCATCGTCATCGTTTGTCCCCATCCGTATACAGTCATCCCCATACTTATCCAATGTATATAGCTAATGTGTCCCCACAAATCCATCAGTCATTCGGTGTGCCATATTTCCGCTCATAAATTATCGATTAGCCGCCTCTTCTTGTCTTTTCTCTCTGTTTATTTTTTTATTGGAACAATTTATATACTAGACGACAGAAGGGTATATGGATTTTGATAAAATAATTGATATAAGAATAAAGTATACTGCATATATATATATATATATATATATATATATTTATGATCTTTGATGACTTTTCTCTATCGACTGATATTTTATATTACTATAAAGAGCAATAAATGTTGCAAGTGTATAGAAAATTCGGTGTATGAAATTAACTGTCTGCCTGCCTGCCTGCATGTTTTTCCTTTTCGTTTTTCTTCCGTTCTTTAACATGTTAATTTAGTTTTCACTTGAACTTGTCGCGAATTTCCAGACTTTGTTGGTTTACAAATATTTTATGCTTGATTTAACTTGTAAAAAAAAAAAAAAAACCTTGAATTAATTCAAACTCTTTCTTTCAGTTTAGTTACAGTTGAATTAATATCTGGTTTTACAATCAATTCATCCAATCCTTTCACTTTTTAATTGATTTATATCTTTCTCTTTCATTTTAGGTGACATTCTGTCTGGAGTTTGCTTTGTGGGTCAATTGGATACTCATTCATTGGGTGCATTTTTAATTTTGCCCCTCTGCATATATCTTTCGATCGGTGCATTATTTTTGCTTGCTGGTTTCATCTCACTATTCCGCATACGGACTGTAATGAAAACCGATGGTAAACGTACGGATAAACTGGAACGTCTTATGTTAAGAATTGGTTTCTTTTCCGGCCTATTTATATTGCCAGCTGTTGGCCTTTTGGGTTGCCTCTTCTATGAGTATTATAATTTCGATGAATGGATGATTCAATGGCATCGGGATATATGCAAACCATTCTCAATACCATGTCCAGCAGCCAGGTCACCTGGTACAACCGAAGCTCGACCAATTTTCCAAATATTTATGGTGAAATATTTATGCTCCATGCTTGTCGGTGTTACCTCTAGTGTTTGGCTATATTCAAGCAAGACTATGGTCAGTTGGCGTAATTTTGTTGAACGTTTACAGGGCAAGGAGCCAAGGACAAGGGCTCAGGCGTATGTCTAGTATGAGACATGGACAAAGGGGGGTGGTAGAGGTGCTGCTGATGGAGATGCCGATATACCTGATGGCGGAGAAAATGGTAAAAATCAAGCAGCTATACAGGCCCCAGACGATGATGCGGCCAATGAGAGTTACTTAGTGTTTAGCACGTAGATTCTTATATATAACAAGTCCCTCGCCCTCCCCCCCAAAACCTCATTACTCCACAAAAACAAACCAAGAAAAATGCAGTCGTAGTTATAGTCTCAATATTGTGGAAGGAATTGAACTGGTTAAACAGCAATAAAGGGGAAATGTTACACTTAAAGAAGAGTAACTTCTGAGAAAAAAAAAAAAGAGAAAAAACAAATTGGTTCTAATACTTTAATCTTACCAAATTAAAAAAAAAAATAAATAAATAAAAAAAAAGAGCTAAACTTTAGCTAATACTTCATTATGGCAACCCCTGGCAGAACCAGTCCTTCCAAAAAAAAAATACATAAAAAAATGTAACCCCAAGCTTTGTATAAAGTTCATCTGTCTCTCGAATCAAAAATTGACTTTAAGCTACTTATTGTTTAAAAAACTTTTAGTTATACATAAATATAAAAAGAAAAAAAAAAACAAATATATAAAATTAAAAGTTCCAAATGGACTTTGTTGTTGAACCAAAACTATTGATATAAGTTTAAAATTATTTGATAATTATATAAGTCTCAAGTATTTTTAGTATGCTAAAACAAAACAAAAAACAAAAAAACAAAGGCAAAACGCTTTTTATTGAAATTGAATTAAGTTTTTCAATATGCATTTAAGTAGATTTTGATAAATTATCATTTTTCATTTATGAAAGCTTTAAATGTGCCCTCCCCGTTTCCCCCTAAAAAGAAAACATTGCATATACATACACACACACATATATATATATATATATACAAAACTAAATGTGTAGAAAGAAAACCCTGTGAGAATTGGTAGTAAAAACCAAAATTAGTTGGACAATTGGGGGCTTATAGACCATAAGTTCATGTGTAGAAAGTAAAAATTCAAAGAAATATTCATAGATACATATGTATATATATATATATTGATATATATATGTACATGGTAATACAGCCCAGCATACAATTATATGACAAAAGCATTTCTCAATCTCTATATATACATCTACTTAAACATACATATATATATAGTATATATACCAACCCCCAATTCCAACTTTGGTCTGATTCTCACAAGCCAAAAAGAAAAGAAAAAAAAAAAAAACAGAATAAAATATATAGCAAATACGAGGTGTGTAATATAATGTAATAACTGTTGAGATATTTTTTAAATTTTTTTTTATTCTATAATTTTTTTTGTTATATATTTTGTCCTCATCTCATCTCTAGTGTTTGAATTCTTTCAAAAATCCATGTGAAATTTCATTTGCTTAATTAGTCTTTCTTTTTACTTAATAAAAACACCTCGTATACTATATTTTAATATATATATATATATATATATATATATATATATATATATATATATATATAAACATAAGTACATGTATTAAAATTAAACTTGCTTAATGAATGTCAAGCGATAAATGTATTATGTAGCAATAAAAGAAAGTAAATGAACAAGTAAAAAAAAGAAAAACAAAAACAGAAACAGAAACAAAAACAAAGTCCTCCATGTGCTAAAGTTAAAATGCATAAAGAACTATTATTAATATTATTATTATGATTATTATTATTATTATTATTATTACAACTGTACATTTGTTAAATGATAATTTCTATTCAACTTTTGTTTAATGACGTTATAGTCATAATTTCACAATTTTATATATATATATATAATTTTTTTTTGTAAATTTTTTTTTTTTTTTTGTTGCTCAACTACTGCCATTTTAAAATATATATACCTATATATATATATTTATTTATAGACAGAAAAAAAAGGCCAATACACTGACTAAATAACTAACTAACTAAACGAAACGATTCATTAATTTTCTGTTAATTAGAACAACAAACAGCAAAATATTTTGTGTATAGAATTTAAGTGCAAATATTTACCTATTAAATAAATAATATGTATGAACAAATTATGAGATACTCGGTGTAAAATAGCGAACAAAACAAAACAAACTTAAAAACTATAAGTGTATACAAAACAAAACAAACAAAAAAAAAAAAATGCAAAAGAAAAATGCAACAAAAAAAAAAAAACCAAGAAAATTAATAAAAAACACAAAGAACTTTTTTTTTTTTATTGTTAAAGACTGAAAATTGTAGTTGCGTTTTAAATAAATGGAATGGAAAATTTAAAGGTCAAGCATTGCAAAGCATTTTTTCTGGCTCAAAACATTTGCTTAAAAAGAAAGTCATTTGATTAATTTTAAAATGGAAATTTTACTTAAAGTTTTAGGATTTCTCTTATTACAGATTTGCTATAAATGGTCTGTTAAGGACTATCAAAAAATATATATCTATATATGTATATACATACATATATATGCTTTCTTTTCTGTTTTACATTTTGTGACAAGAACTTGTAAATATTTCATTAAAGTAGATATTAAAATGAAATTCCGATTCCAGATGGTTGGGTAATTTGCATTTTTATTGCTTACCTTCATTAAAAACTACAATTTCAAAACACTCAGCCTTCATTTTTCTCTACTCTCTCCAATCTCCTTTTCCTCTGCTCTCCTTCTCATCTAACTAATGATACTTTGCACACACAATAAGCACTTGTCCAGTTTGTTTTTCACACCCTTCCAAAAAAAAAAAAGTAAAATACAAAGACTGTTGAAAAACTTTTCCCATTAGTAGAGCAACATAGAACACAGGACTTATAGCCGCCCATTCACAACACACATTCACTCACTGCAAAAAAAAAAAAAAAAAACAAACTATGACCACAAAAACAGCTTCAAATTCAATCATAACTTGCCAACAGCCGTAAGCCCTTCTTCTGCCATCACCCTATCGCCCTATAGTCTCCTATCACCGCATTTCTTTATATATATATATGTATATATATATCTCTTTCTCTCACTCACTCTCTCTCTCTCGCTCTCCTACTACACTTGAGCCAGATGGCCGTAAGCGTTGAAATTTACGAGGGGAACGCAGCGAAAAACCCACGCCCATATAATTTTGATTACACTTGTTTTCTAAATACTCTGCTGGGCTGCAGGAAAAACCACAGAAAAACACACACACACAGACACACACGTTTCGGGGTTTTGTGTGCGTGTGTGTGTGTGGTAAAGGCCGAAATAAAATCCAGGACGAGACTGTACTTAGGAGAGGAGAGGTGAGAGCTAAATGCTAAGCTTCTTGCCAACAAATTGCAGTTAAAAACGAGAGGGAGTAACAAAAATCTCTCACTTCTGTCCCCTCTTTCCCTTTCTCTCTCTCTCTCTCTCTCTCTTTCGCTTAGTATGTCTCTGCCTCATACACAGCGGGACATGTATTAAAGGATATGAAGGATATGGCAAATGTTTTACAAAACACGTGTGCGATTTAACAACTACAAAAAAAAATAAAAAACATACATATAACTTGGTCATAAACGTAGCCAAGATCCTATCCAAAGGGTTTCCCATATTTAAACTAATTGAAATAGTTGGGTATATCAAATGATACAGCATGAATATACATATATATATATACATTGCAATCCTGGCCTACAGTATGGTTATTCATTCAACTGTTATCCCTTAAACAACACCCATGGCTATCAACCAAACATGAACATGGCAAGAGAAAAAAGTTTTTTTTTTTTGCCAACGAAATCCAATGTGGCGGTGAGTTTTGTTGCGTTTTTATGTGACCGCCATAAAAAAGTTATTAATGTATGAGTATAGAGGGGGAGGTAAATAGGTGGCACAAGCTCAGTAGGTATGGGACATATGTATGGGTGCCCGGAAAAGCAAAGCTGGTGGGCAGCCGCCACTGCACACGGCGTGCACGGCACACGATACAAAATGGCGCGGGCGTGTGTAAGCGTTAATGTGGCAAAAAAAATAAAATAAAAAAAAATGTTTTCAAAACGAACTTTTCCATTTTGCTCTACGACAAATTTTTCTATACACTATATAAAAGACAATACCATAGACTGGGGCTTTGATCTGGAACAAAGAAGAATTCCAATTAAGCATTTTTTGTAAATTTCAAACTTATTGATATGAAACAGTTTCCATTTTTTCAGACTTATATTTTTTAATCATTTTTAAAGAATTTTTTCATTTATTCATATTATTTAAAGTCTGACTTAGTTAACTTTCTTCCATATTAATTTTAAATCAATAATTTAATTGCATTATAAATCGATTCGAAATATGTTATGATTTATATTTGTTTTTGAGTTAAGTATTAAATGCTAATAATAAAAATATTTATATTAACAAAAATATTGTATCAGTTTAAGAAAAAATTGCCAAAACTATAGCAAGGAAACAAAAAATTTATATAAAACTTATTTATTGAATATTTTGTTTTTAGATTATTTCTTTAAGTACAAAAACTTAACTGAACTCCATTTTTATCATAGAGAAGCAGAGAGAAGAATTAGGGAAAATTTCTCTCATTAATTGTATATTTAAAAGTATCCAAGTCTAAAGTAGGGTAATCAGAGTTCGTTTTAACGGACCCGTTGCAGATTTTATTTTACTTTTATTATTTGTATTGCACTTTTTTTTTTTTTTTTTTGCTGCGGCGGCGTGAAAATCATAAAGCAAAACATATGAGTGGTTCTATGCGGTGGAAGTTACTAAAAAATAGAAAAAAAAATTTAAGGAAAAATAAAACGAGAGAAAACCAACAACAACAAATAAACTCACTCACATCCTAAATGCGATAGTTTTGTGCGGTTGCACGTTTTAATCTAGACAAGGAACAAGCTAAGGGAAAGGGGAAAAGTTTTAGCAAAAAATCAAGTAAGCCACAACGTCGTTTCTGACATCTAACAAAGAAAGAAAGAAAAAAAAGTATTTTTAAATCGGCTTACTTCTTTCTATTTTTCGATATTTCGACAAAATAGACTTTTTGGCACATTTTCTTTAAAATGATTTTAAATACTTAAATTCTTACATTGTTTTTGTATCCATGTAAATGCATACGGATACTTCTTTTGATGAATTATTTAATAACATTAAAATCGGTTCATAAAACCTTTATGACCATCTTACAAATAGCTACAAATCGTATCTGAAAGCGAGCAAGAAAGTTTTGATAAGACCAAGAGTATATTTGATGAATTTTCGTAAGAAACGACAATTGATGATGTTGAAAAGGTTTTCGAAGATGGAAAACAGCGATTAACTCCAAAAAGAAATTGCAATTTAATTTGCTTATTATGGTCATTTCTCTTCATTGTCTTGAGTATGTGCGTGTGTGTTTGTGTTTGTGTAAGAGAAGCCAACTAAAACCAAAAAAGAAAATAGAAGCAAAGGAAAAACGGAAATTTCATTTAATTAATTGCAAATAGTAGTTTGGCATCTAGCATTGGTGACATTTCAGTTGGTCAAATGGCCAATTGGGTAGCATAAATCGAACAAGGTCCTAATTGCAATTTTCAATTAGGCAGATGGCAGACAAAAAAGAGGAAACTAATAAAAGTAAGTATTTACGCAAGTCGATTTTAAGATACTCTATAAGAGATAGAGAATTGAGTAATAATGTTTTTTTTAGGATTTTTTCAGGATGGAAGGACGATGAAAATTTAATAACAGATTTTTAATTTCTTTTCCTATTTGTTTATTTAGTTTATTTGATCATTTTGGAATTTATTTACTATAACTAGTTTTAGTTCTATGTATATTTAGTTGGAAACTTCATTTTTTTTTTTAAATATTATCATTAAATTTTCCATAAATCTTGTGCTTACTATTTTTTTTATAGGGTATAACATTTGCAGTTGCTTGCACTTGATTTTGGGTAAAGGGAAAATGTGAAATAAAATAAACAGTTTTCTTTCCTTTGACTTTGTTTTATTTTCTTTTTTTATAGATATTTTCTGCTGTCGTTTTCTTTGTTGAATTTATTTTTTTTTTTTTTTTTTTTTTTTTTTGAATATTTGGAGAATTTGGAGAAATATTTTGGTTTGGGTAAAAGTCGTTACGTTAATACGTAAAGACAAATATCAGAAGAAAGTTTGTATGTATTTACCCTTGTAATTTCCACTATGACGTCACAGAAATTCATATAATCATTTGAAAAGAAAGAATGATTAGGAATATATACATGCATACGTATATTATCCTCTTTTTTTGTTAACCATATCTGGCCAATTTCATTATACCCTCTCCAAAAGAATAAAAATAAAAAAATTATGACAATTAAGAAAAGCACGCGCCACGACCAAAAACCACAGGCTAATTCTCCTTAAGCCTCACCGAGTTGGACTTCCCGCTGTCTGTTGAACACCCCACCTCTCCGATGCCATGAAAAATAATGTGTACCTGCTGTTTTTAGCTTTAGCTTTTGTGACTCGTGGCAATTGTTTTAATTACTCAATATCTATGATTTTGTTTGGCCCACCTGCTGCTGCATCGCCATTTTTTATTAATGGCAGACGAGTCACAGTGATAGAAATCATAAATAAAAACTAGTTCTTTGGACAGCAGGTCACACTAAATTGTTTAAATAGTTAAATTATTCTTCTTCCCATTAAAAGATTCCCATAAATATGTTGACTTAAAAAAAAAAGATTAGTAGAAAAATATAAAAAATATATCTACATATATTATTAAAATTTTAAAGTAGGACTACTCAGCTACTCAAATAATCAATCGAACTAGTTCATAGGTTCTGAACTAGTTCACTAAAAGTAGTTCAGCTTTCCATATCAGTATTGAAAATTGCATACGGAAATTTCTCTCAGATTTTTGTATAAATAGAACAACATGCTATATGGAAATTTCATTTGATTTCGAGTCGTTTAACCGAAAGCTTATCATCTGTTTCTTATTTTTCTATCTTTAACAATGTTGGTAGGATATTAACTATTGAAATTCCTTACGAATTATATATAACTCTCATTTCAGCAAGTTTTCTACGTACTGCAAACGGATGATTCCGATGCGACATTCAAATACCGTGTGATTGGCTCCTGCTTTTCACTAATTGGCATTCGAATCTTTTCTGATTCCGTCGCTATTCCTTATTTTTTTGTTAATTACCTGGAACAACATCGATAGTCGCTTTTATTTCCCAAAAAGTGATTTAAAAAAATTGCTGATCATCAAAGTCATCGACGTTTCGAATCTATTTCTTCCTCCTCTTCAACACGCTTTGTCTTTTGCACACTGTTCAATGGGGGATTCACCAGAAAAGGAATACAATCACCTCTAGTCTTCGTCAGGAAAAGAATAAAACCGATCTCGCTAAAATTAGGAGCCAAGGGGACCAGATAAATGGTCTTTTAAGATTTTAAAAGACTTTTTTTTTTTTTTCCTTATCATATTTTTCTTAGCCAATTGTTGAATGGTGGACTTGTCATCCTCCGAATCAACATCATACATGTTGCAGAAAAGAAAAGCTATCATCTTTTGTCTTTGTATGATCTTGCTTAAATTAAGATCCAAGTGGACCAGGTGAATGGACTTGATATCAGTTGATATAATATGTTATTGCTTCTTGACCGTTTCATAAATATTTGCACAAGGAACTCTTTTTTTTTTTTTTGGCGAAACCTATTCGTTATAATCCCTTTCAAGGCCTGGCTGGGAGAGCTGTCGCGCCAGAACAATTCAGTGCCTAGCCAGTTTATTCCTGTATCTACTAAATTGATTCTCCTCTGTGTGAAGATTCAGGTCACGAAGAAGGGTGGAGCCACGTAGATACCAGGGGCAGTTCGTAATTTGCTACATGATGCGGTTCTGCAGAACCTGTATCCACTTTTAGTTCGATACAATGGATACATACAGAACTAAAAATGTCTCCTGCACACCCTCATTTAAATTTTTGATGGAACATTGAATAGTATTGTATTTTTGTATCTATGTATTCTTAGCTCAGATATTAATACAAGAACAATGCACTTTAAAAGTCCGAGCTAACTTTTGAACAAATCCTAATCCAAAAACCATGTGACGAAACTGAAGACGCAAATGAAAATAAAGTTGCATGCAAGCTGCATACATACTTAAAGTAAGCCAGAAAGAGACATCACGCAATTGTATCAAGGCAAGACAAATATAAGTAACAAAGTCAAAGCCAAATATCTGGGATCTCGTTCTTTCAAGACTTCTTTTCTGCTAATGTATTTTGTCTCTCTATCTCTCTCGCTTACTCAACCTAAATTAACTTATATATGTTTGTAGGTATCTAAAGTGGCTAGTTCATTATCGATCTTTTCAAACTACTATTTTTCCAGTAGGATCACGTCGATAAAAATGGAAAGGTATTATGATAAAGATATTCATTTTTGTTACCCTTAATTATCATATGTATTTTTAAAGCACAATTACTTAGTTTATAAAACTTGTGTACTTAAATTATCTATGAATCCATTTTTATCTTCAATACTTTAATTCATTTCTATTTTTATTTGCAAAACCATTGAAATCAAAGCAAAAAGTTATCCCACAATGGCAGTCATTCGCACATTTCTATCAGGGATATATATCTATATATGTATGTATGTACATATGTATCTCTATATCTATTTTATAAATAACTCGCTCATCCGATTTCCATTCGATTATTTGCCATGCCATTAAAATCGATTTTGGATTTACGAACAAAACTTTTCGCCAACTGTCATTAGGCTTTGTTAGTGCTCTCCTCGAGAATGGAGGATGGACGATGTAGGATGATGTCGAGTGATGTTGGGGTATGGGGTAAAAACTTTATCAATTTGTGGGCGTGGCAAGGGTAATAATTTATGCCCAAAGCTAATGGAAGTAAACCCAAAAACATGACTCATCATCATTCGTTTAGAAAGGGGCAAGATTTATTTTCAGTTCGATTGTTTGTCTTCATTTCCAGAGCTGAAAGTTTGATTGACATTCATGCCCCATCATTTATTCATTTAGCGCCTAAAAGTTTATCCTGTCAGCATGGCGGGGCAATGGGGTGCGAAGAGCAGCAGTTTAGAAGGGCGGATTTAATTGGGTTTTAGTCAGCCACAAAGAAAAAAAAAAAAAAAAAAAAAAAACTGAAAACAAAAACGTATCATCAACGACAACAACAACAACAAATAACCAAAAGAAAAAATTAGCAATTGTCAGAAAACTAAGGCCTAAATATTGCCTATCAACTTGAAGGTTTCCTCTGAGAGCGCAATTTGCTTCGCCACTGCCATTGCCATTGCCACAGGGCTTTGCTGTTGCTTTTGCCACACGATTTGTGTTCTCAATGGTCTGGGCAATTAACTTTCTTTTGTTTGTGGCCCTTTTGGCTGGTAATGAAATTTCATAGAGAGTTGCTGCTGCTGCTGCTGCCTTCTAGTTAAGACCAGCTGTTGAGATTTCTGTGGCCAAGATAAAGTCAAATGTTACCAAACTTGAGAAATGCCACACGACGACGAAGACGACTACGTAGAGGATGATGATGATGATAATGACGATGATAATAATGATGATGGAAGTTGGACCAATTGAAAGTCTACCTACCCCATGTGTATATGGATTTTAAAGCAAAACTGTGGCTCATTTTGTTTAATTTGCAACTTCATTGAATCGATGAAATGATCTCATAGTTGGCTTTTACAAGTCAGAGGTTAGGCCAATTCAATAGATGTTCATTAATGATCTTAAGAATTCTCTTCCTTCAAATAATCATAAATAATTTTTGCAAGCAAGATTTGCTTCATCATAAGTATATTATTGAGGTGAGGAGAGGAAGTATTTTGAGGGCAGGTAGGAATGGAGATAGTATAGTGTGGAAAGAGGCCACTGGAAAAGGTCGTGAGCATAAATTTCCAAATTGTTTCGGCATTGATGAAGTACTATAGACATATATACCCCCTCTCCAACTAGCAACTGAAAATCAAGGCCCAAACCAATGGGTTCCGCTCATATGCCACAGGGCAAAACTGATGGTTGAGCAGGGACCAGGAAACCAATTGTGCTCCTCTCTTACCCTTTCTTACTGTCTCTTGCTTCATCCTAGCATAGCACTCTCTCTCTCTCTCTCTCTCTCTCTCTTTATATAGCTGCCTCTTTTTCTGATGCTGTGCGGGTGATAAGTAACATGAATCACGTTTTATTTTGCCTTTGGACTTTAACGATGCAGTCGGTCGGTCGATGTGAGGATTGGAGACTGACTTCTTCTGTATTCTTCTTCTACTGCTTCTCCTACTTCTGCTTCTGCTTCTTCTTCTCATCTAAAAAGGTCAGCCCATTTTTGCAATTTTTATTTACCTTTTTGTCTGAAGCGTTCTTTTGTATTACTGGGGACGACTTTGACTTTGTTCGACTTGGTCGGAACGTGAGAATTTAATATTTCTTTTCATTAGCCATGGTCGTCGAGCAACGGGCTGAGTGTTGAGGCAACAATTTGTTTGGCTAACTGTCTGAGAACTTGTTGGCGGGGGTGCAACAAATTATAGAAATAACAGTCAGACGACACTTACAAATTCCATGGCACCATTTGGCAAAAGACACATAAATTATGTCAAAAGGCCAACTCAATATGCCAAATAAATAAAATATATTTTAGTTTTTTTCGTATAAAAGGAATTGTGGTTTATGGTATTGTGGTAACTGGTATAAGAAAATCTATTGCCAAACAAGTTTTATTTTATTTTTTTTCTTTCTTTAATCTAGTTATATTTGTCAAGAACTAAATCAAAAAAAAAAAATAATAATAATTAACAAACAATAAAAAGAATCTTAATCAATATTTAAACTTATATTACAATTTTTTTTAAATTCAACTTCAATTCTATATAAAAAGTAAAACCCACCCTTCCATTACATTTCCATTACATGGAAATCATCGATATTATCGGGCAATAGATCGATCAATTTTCTTTATTATCGATGCATTTCGTGTACGAGAATAAAAGAAAATTACGTTTACATAAGCTTTGCCATTGCGAATATTAAAAATCATTTTTCTATATTGGTGTTAAAAATCAAAGAAAAGATTTGAAGCTTAATATTATTAATTTAGGATAATTGCTTAATAATATAATAGAAAAAATATTTTGTTTAAGTATGTATTTGTAATTGCATTTGAATGGCAAATTAATCGCTTAATTCTGTTAAAGACTTAAACTGTATACATTTATGTATAAGTTATCTTTAAGTTACACACAATGCACATGACTTTAGATGATGAGAAGCTAATATCGGTAAGATAATTATCATCAATCGCTATAATAATATCAAAATTCAAATGTCTATTATATTGTTCCATTGTACACATAAATGTATACAATTTACATAGTTGTCAAATGGCTATTGCAATAGCAAATAGAATAATAGACAGAAGCTTTGCAAAGTGGAAGCAGTTTTACTACATATTTGGATTTCTTAGCTTCATTCCTTTCCCCCTTTCCCTATGCCTTTATGTACATTGACTTGATATGGCTTTAGGCAAAACTGTAACTAATTAAATTAATATGCCAAAAACTAACGTCATGGTTAGAT
Organism: Drosophila neocordata; assembly: GCA_018903615.1. NCBI lineage: Eukaryota > Metazoa > Arthropoda > Insecta > Diptera > Drosophilidae > Drosophila > Drosophila neocordata. Next base: position 12,110,251 of record JAEIGI010000001.1, read on the forward strand.
TTCAGTGTGTAACCTATCCCCTATTCCTCCTCATCCAGAAATATATATGTTTTGTTGTTATAATATTTTTCTATTTCTATTCTATTTCTAAGTTCAATGACTTTGGGGCTTATTAAAGCGCAACCAGTTGTATATTTTAGCATATGTTTGTATATGTAGAATTTGCACGCACTGTTCAAGTTTTAAATCAAAACTAACTTTAAGCGCGCAAGCGAGATTGCTGCTACTCTTACCACCGTGATCCCCTTTCCTGTCAGGTGAGGCAGCCAACTGATAATCACTCAATTTGCTTCAAGGCACAAAAACTATGAAGTTCACTTCAGTTTGCATCTCTAGCAACTTGTAGCAACTTCCCAGCCAAGATGAACGAAAACCAAAGAGAAGCCAATGCCTGCCAGCCATTTAGTACTGAGGAGTGAGTAGACCAACGAATGATGATGAGGGCGATGGCAGTGAGGGTAAGTGAAGTATACGAAAATTGGCATTACCAGGTTAGACAAAAGTAGGAGAGCGGAAGGAAACAGCACAAGGGGTAGCTGAATGCCATGCAAAATAAATGTTGTAAGCGTAAACATTGCTTAGCGCTTTGGAACAATGCAGGGCAACACGTTTACCTCTCCCTCTCCCTCTCTTTCCCTCTTCTTTCACCACCTTATATACTCTATTCCTGGACACGAAAAAAGAAAGAGAGAAACAAAAAAAAAAAAGAAAATAAAATGCATAATGCAAGAAGAAAAAACTTGAAACTTGGCGAAAAACAAAAAAGTCGAAAACAAAAAAAAAACACAAGAGAAAAATTAGTTACGCCAAAAGCAGTTGCAAAGAGAGATGGTGAATGCTCTGGTTAGAAGAAACAAAAAAATATATATATATATATATATATATATATATAGAAAAAAACGCAGGATGAGAAATAACGTTAGAGGGGGGAGCAACTGCCAAGATGATGATGATGATGAAAAAGACGATGATGACTTTACTGAAGCTATACTAAATGTCTTCTGGGCACGATTATCATGTACAAAGTGGAATAAGAGGGTGGGGAAACGAGTCTAAGAGGCAGGGCAGTGAATGTAAGAGTATGTGTGTGTGTGTGTATGTGTGGGGAGGGGGGGTTAGTAAGGCGAAAAATAGAGGCACTTATAACCCATGCATGAGCACTACATTAGCGGCCATCAACTCCAAGAGTTGGCCCCCAGTTGAGAAAATATTCATTTCAACGCGAACTTGTTAGCCAAATGGGAAATTTTAGAATTGTAGAAAATACTTCAACATTTTGAAAGACACTAAAAGATTCCATTTTGAAACTTATTATATTTATTGTATATATATATATATATATCTAATATATAGTGGAATGTGAGGAGAACATTTAAAACTTTGTCTCCCTATATTCCGCTAAAATTTTGCATAATTCCCTGTTCAACTTGCCGAGTGTCAAGCCGCAAGATGGTGGCCACAAAATGTGGCCAAAAATTCGAGGATGACAAAAAGTAACTGGTATGTTGTTGTTGTTGTTGTCGTCGTCGTCGTTGGCGGCTCATGGCTCATCGCTTGCTTAAGCTGCTGTTGCAGCTACTGATGCTACAAGGTCTGTGCAACACTGTTGCAACACTTGGCTAAGGATTTGGCGACAATGTCAATGTATATATGTGTCTTTATATATATATATATATGAGTGTGTGTGTATGTGTATGTATATGTCTATCTCCCTCACACTATGGCATGCCTCAAAGATTTCCAGCTGGCGACAAGTTATCAAGACGCGAACGTGACTAGCAAATAGTTGGAGCTTAACTTTAGTTGAAACTTTTCCAAGAACTGACACAGGGAGCTTGAAATTGAAGAATTGCCTGGCTATTCTACATATAAACTTTTATGGTGAATGATCGAAAAGTCGTGGGTTGGCGCAAACTTAAAAAAAAAAAAAAGAATAAACAAACAAACAAAAAACAAAAAAAAAAAAAAAGAGGAATAAAGGGATTATGGTTAGCAGGGAGAGTCAACTTGGTTTTGGTTTGGTTGTGCTTTACCATATTCATTTTTATGCTCAGATTTGTATTTTCTTATTCTGCACAATTTTCCAGTCACGTATTCGAGCATAGCCTAGTTTTTCTTCATTTTCAGCTAGCCACACAATTAGCACAACATCATCTATCAGCTGGGCTCGGGGACAAAACTAAATATTTTGCATAACATTTTCTCATTTTTGCTGTTTGCTTTTCTTTTTTGCTTTCAAAAAATATTCTTGTCACATTGCTAGGCATAGTTTGGTTTCTCTTCTTCTTTTTTATTTTCTTTTCACATCAACCCCCTCCCTTTCTCCCTTTCTCCTATTCTTTTTTTTTTTTTTTGTGTCCCTTTTTGCCTTTACGTTTTTGCTTAGGGCACGTGCCTAGCAAAAGTTGCCAACGTTGACTATGAGTCTAGAAAGAAACTTTTTCTTTTTGCCTCATTAGCATGCAACACCAAAGGGCATTAAATCACATTTTGTATTTGCTGCAGTTGCAAGTTGTGAGCTGCACACACCAAGCTGCAACATGCAACTGGCAATTGGCAACAAAAAAAAAAACCTATATATATATATCTATATGTATATCTGTATATATGTAAGAGAACGGGGGAGGGAAAAACATACATACTAAAACAACACAACAAACCAAAAGAAAGAAAACGAAGAAACAAAACAAAAAAAAAGATAGTGCTAATAAAACAGACTATGAATTCTGATGACTTCGTTTGACTTTTCATATGATACATTCAGGTCAAAAGGAAAAAAAAAGAAAACAGGCTTTTCATATATCAAAATATGGCACCGACAACCAATTACCTTTTATTTCCATAGAGAAAACAGTTTAAACCAAATAAAATTTGAGAGATAAATATGTATCTAAATTCCAAATGATAACAAAAACTGAAGTAACTTATTGATATAGCTCTAACTATTTATATATTTTTGTTATTCTACACTCATTTAATAGTATTAATATTAATCTTTACATTTGAAAACAAACATTTTACAAATATAAACAAAAACTAAACAAAATGTTACGTTTCAACAAGTTAAAGTACAATTTTAAAGTTTTTTTCTTTGTTTCGATTTGGAACTATTTTTTGTATTATACGTTTTTATAGTTTTTTGGAAAATGAAAAGATCAAGTTGTATAAAATAACTGGAGAACTAGTTAGTTTTACTATTCAAAACTAATAAAATAAATTATTTTTTAACTTTTTCTTAAAGTTTTGCTTGCTCTTGCTTTAATTTGTAAAAAACTTGTTATAACTTGTTCTATAACCAAACATTATAATAAAACATATATTAATATCTATAACTTAAGTAACTGTTATACATATATTAGTATACAATATCAAACCTCTTTTTATTACAGTTTCTTTTAAATATAAATGGATTATAACTTTAATACAAGACTTTGTAGTATTATGGATAAATTATTTCAATAAATAAAATTTTTGATTTTAAATATATATAAACTTAATTATTAATATAGCTATTTTCTCTAATTAAAAAGGGTATAACCAATATATTTTTTTGAGAAAAATTGTAGCTGACCACATGAGTGATCTTATTGCTTATTGTTCATTTCATTTAGAATGATATATCGTGTTAAAAAGATCGTGTCACGATGCCATCTTTTGTTATCTAGCTCATTGGCTGCTACTGTTGTTGACTCTCCTCCTTCGATGTTTGTTTGGTTGTTTGTGTTTATGTTTGTTTGTTTGTTTGTTTGTATTCATTTCTCATTGCACATGCATCTATTTTATCCTTGGTCGAGGACTTGTGCACGTTTCGTGCTCAGGATTTTTGCCCCGAAGGAGTAATTCGAGAAGAGAGTCTGAGAGTCTTCGAGTCTCGGCAATGAAAACTCCTTGCCAATGCGAAATTGACAAAAGCAAAGGCAAGAAAAGATAGCTAGCTATAGTATAAATATATATATACTTTTATATGTATATATGACGCCCACACGCCATGAAAACATAAATATGACTGTAGCTTCTTCTATCCAGCTATGCCGTTAGCTCTTTCCTGTTTTTAGTATCTGAGGCCAAAGTTGTTAAGTTGTTTGGGTCCCGGCAAGACCATTGAAAAGTGGCCAAGATGGAGATCAGGCAACCAACCTATCCACCTCTCTACCTTCATTTAATTTTCTTAAATGCAACTCCATTTGTTAAAAATGCATTTCATTCATTTAGTTGCTTTGCCTTTATCAGAGCACCTGCTCTCTTCCCTTCTTGTGATTGCAAATATTTTATGGTTTTCATTTCTACATCTTTTGGAATCTAGCAATTCATTTTATGAATAAAATGAATGTAATGAATTCTATAATAAATGTTTCTTTAGCATTTTATTTTGCAATTTCTTTTGTTGTTTTTAAATGGAAATCTTTACAGTTATTTTTGAAATGAAATGACATGGAATGCCAGTTGAAAATTCGTGGTAGCTCATAAATATTCAAAATACTATATTTTTTTTCCTTTTTTGTTTTTGGTCTTTTCGCTTTCTTCTTTTTTATTAGTTAGTAAGAAAAAGTTTTTCCTTTAATTGCTGCCACAGAAGTGCAGAGAAATTCGAGAGGAAAATTGCCGCTTATCGTTGGCAAAAGAAAAAACCAAACTTCAACATGAAACCGAAAGAGTTTAAGTGCCCTTTCCACCACACTACCCCACACCACACCACAGCATACCGAATCGAGTACTGCATAGCACTGCACTGCACCACACCACAATACAATCAAGCCAACTACTTAAAATTCTTCTTCGAATCCTTAACAATCCCTGAACCACAATTAAGTGCAGCAAAGTGCAGCTCATTTATGTGCGGAAGGCGCATAGAAAAGCTTTACCCACTTGAAGGGATTCCTCCTTTCATTTAGCCAGGCTTGGCCAGGACCAGGGCCAGGGCCAGCCAGTCACCCGATCCGCCCAGTTAGTTGTTCAACTTCCGGGATAGGCGAAAAGAATGAAAACAGCGAAGGCGTGGCATCTGTCTGTCTTCATTTGATATGACACCCTGTCAAAGGAGATGACAAACATTGTCCACACCCTCTGGGCCAAACGTCATCATCAATGTCAGTGACAGTTAGCCTTCTTTCACTGCCACTGCCACTGCCACTGCCATTACCACCACCCTATGCCACTTCTTATTCACTCTACCCGCGTTGTAGCAAGAAAACACATCACTCAGCATCAACTTGAAGTTTTCTTGTAGCTTTTCCTTTCGCGTTCTGGCAGAGAGACATCAATTTCCATAAGTTGCCATTGTAACGGGAAATGTTGTCATATCATATTTAATATCTAATAAATGTAATAGACTTTAAAATCCAATAATACTAATATAAGATAAAATTGTACACCAAAAGTCAAGTACGCGAATCAAATCAAATCCAATTGTAACATTTTATTTTGTCTTTTTTCTTATCTCTCTCTCTCTTTCTTTAGCTAACTTTAGTGAGATAAACTAAAGTACCAGCAATTGAACTAAAAACTTTTGTGTAAAGAGAATTGTCTTGGAAACAAATAACAAAAGTTACTAATGCTTTTTTTTCCAATTTTTGGATAACTTCAATTGGGCAAGTCTTTAAGGATTGAAAACAGATGATATATAAGTAAATATGTATTTATATATTTATAGATATATATAAAATTATTTCATTTAATACTAAACCGATTATGGCAATTAGGAACATCCGGCGACAGTTTTAATGACATTTTCTTTACATTTGTCATTCAATATTATGACAGTTGTCAGAGCTAATGGCAAACATTTGATAAATAATAAAATACATGTACATATATCTTTATATATATATATATACAAAAAGTCTCTTTAATATGATTAAGTTGAAAGACAAGAGACTGAATTAAAATTCAAAGGAAATGTACTTTTGGCTTATGGTCAATTTAAAATTATAATAAAAATGTTTCTGTTTATTTTCTTTTTTACATTTTTTTTTGTGGGCATCTTTTGCATATTTACCATAGCCAAAAATAACCAATAATTATAATAAAATATTTATTACCCTTCCCTTTGGGCATTGGAAATTAAGCCAATTTTAATTAGACGCACCCACGCACACGCACACACACACATACCCACAGGCTCATAAATGGCAAAAATTATGCATTTAATATGTGTTCGCCATGCAAATTAAAATATGCAAATTAATGTTGCCTACTTTTTGGGTTGCCTGGCCACACAAATCGAAATCATCGCTGAAAAAGGCTTCCCATTATAATTAAGTATATTAATGATTGTAGGATGGAAAACAGAAACCCAGGAACAGTAGTAGTAGTAGTAGGAGTAGCAAGGCTGACGGTTGTATTAGAGCTTTAAGTCGACTTTGACTAATTACACATTATAATTGTTTATCGTGTTCTGTTGTTCTTTTTTTTTTTTTTTTTTTTTGTTTTGCGTGCCCTATAATTGGTTTTCTATTTTACTTTTTTTGTTGTTGTTGTTGAACAGATGTTAGTCTTGGCCTTTTGGAGACTTCATCAATCAATATGCCAAGCGTCGGGGGAAGAAGGGAGCTCCAAATGATCTCAATGAAAATGGGTTGGAAAAGTGACATAAGAATAAAGAAAAAAAAACTTTATTCAACAAACTAAAATTAAACATGCCACAGAAATAAGGGAAAGGGGGTGGTTGAAGGGAAATTCTACCCCATAACATTGATTTCTTACTTGAGTCTTCTTTTCCTTATATCTTTTTCTCATTCTTCTTCTTTTCAAACTTGACAGTTTTCAAGTGACAATTTTCCTTCAATCTTTTGCCTTTGAAATTTGCAAACACACACACTCATACAATATATACATATGTATTTATCTATATATATTTTATTTTACTTCGATATATTCAAAACATCTTTAGACTAGTCTTCTGCACCCCTCGCTCTCTCTCTCTCTCTCTCTCTCTCTCTCTCTCTTTCTTTCTCTCTTGCGACACTCAAATGAATGTCGTCCTAAGCAGTCTCCTTCGAGTGTTAGAGATGGCAAAATGAGTGACTCTTTCCTTCCTTTATTTATTTATTATTTTTTGATTTTTGCGCTATCACAATCGCAATTTAAAAGTGTAAATGGTATTAACACAAAGTTTGTGAAATCATCGCTGAATTATAGACAGAAATAGGAACTTGTTTCAGTAAAATAAATGGAAAAAAACTGATTCAACTCAATCATTGATTGCAGTTATCTCTTTACTTTCATCCAAATGTTTTTTATTCCCCCATTTCGATGACGATGATGAGCACTGATGATGATGAATTGTCGTTGGCGTGACAAACGTTTCACGGGCTCCTCAACCCCTCGAACGGTACTACCAGAGAGGCAACGGCAGCAGTCCGCATTCAGCAATTTCAATTTCACATGACATATAAATAACTTTGAATTTAAAAAAGAGAAATATGCACAACAGCTGTTTGAGTACTAGTGGAATAGCAGAAGAAGAAGAAGAAGCAACAGCAGCACCACCATTACCAATGAAAGGAGAAAGGTAGGTGTGACGGAGTGACGTAGTGTTGCTGAGCACGACTGTCGGAAGGGTAAACATATCTGTTTGTAATGTGTATTACTTTTGATTGAAGCAAATGCTAGGGATGCCAGCTTTGCCTTCTTTCTTTGATTGGTTGTGTAGAGAGATTGGTATTGAAGGGAAGGGAAGGAATCAGGGGTTATGGGTTAGTTTTTCTCTTTCGCAATATTTCTTTACTTTTTCCCTTTTTTTTTTTTTTTTGATTGATTTTTGTTTGCCATTGGTATTTGATGGTTGGTTTTGTTTGGCTTTTGCTAGCACAATCATTGATTGGCTATTATGGGGTTAAGCTGTTGTGGTTATACAAATTCACTGAATAAAATGAGGGGAAATGGAGAAGTAGTATGGACAACGAGGGCAAATAGTGAATAAATCACAGCTGTGGTAATCAAAAGAGTAGAAAACTGAAAGATGGTTGAGTTGAGAATCAAAGTAAAAAAAAAAAAAAAAAAAAAAAACTCACTAAAAGCTTAATACCCATTAACTTTTATGTACTTCTCACTTTAACTGGTATCTTTTCCCCACCTTTCCTCTCTTTCTCTAAATCTCTGTCTCTATCTTTCCGTTTCAATCTTCATGCTTCCTTCCCCGTTTGCATTCACAATGCAATCTCTACTCGAGTGAAACGTTTATCAAAATTGCAACAAGCAAATCTCTTTCACATCAAACCCAAACCTATCTCTTCCTCTTGTTGCTCCATCCATCTACTCTTGCTCCTTCTCAATCGCCTGTCATTAAATTATGCATTTGTGCAATCACTTCCTAAAATATGCAAAAGGATAAGAGGGCGGAACAGCAGCAGTAGTGGCAGCAGCACAAGAACCAGGAACAAGCGAAGATCCTGCCAGACTTTAGCACGTTGCATTGCCTTACCATGCCTTGCCTTACCCTCAAATGCAATGTGGCAAAATGCCGCGCATATTCTCCCCGCCCCGCCCCAACTACCACCATTCCCACCTATTGAGCCTGGGCTATGCGCTTGATTTGCTTTCGTCCTTTCGTCGTATTCATTCCCGTTTCCGTTGCCGCTGCCGTACCCGTTGCCATTACCATCACTATAGTCATCGTCCTTTCATCGTTGTCATCGCGCTCCACATGCCGGAAGTTGATAAAGTGCTTTGAGGCGCGTAGGCGAAAAGGAATTCCGCGGCGGCATGTTGTCCCGTGTCTTCATTAAAATATTACTCACATGCCACGCCCCAACCAAAGAGACAGGAAATGCATTAAGACCATGCATCCCAATACTCTAGCAAAATGCAACAGTGTTCCCTCTCATTTTTTGGTTTTTTTTTTTTTTTTTTGAGTATGTGTTTTGTATTGGTTTATATATAGGTTATTTAACTAGGATCAGGTCTTCCTATCGTACAGTTATATTATGGCTATATAAATAAAATAAATGTGTTATATCAGCCATCATTGATATAAGCAACTCTGCTGGGAATTTTCATTGTATAGTTCATTTTTTGCTTTTTCAATAATTTCAATTCATAAATCACGCATACGCAACGTTGCGCACAGCATTGACAGCCCATTAAGTTTTGATCAAAAAAAAAAAACAAAAAGGAGATATATATATATCTTTGCCATTATTTTCTCTATCTATCTATGCTACTGTTTTTTTTTTTCTTTCTTTTATTAATTCGACTCAATTTTTAATGGATTTGCTAAATTAATGCTGCGTACAAAACGCAGGCTTTAACTTGCAGCCAAAAGATAACGTTAATTATACCACATAAATCAAGGAAATGGGTTTGGAGTAAGGGTAGGTGTTTTTGGCTTGGGCTTGGGGTGTAGAATTTATGTATAGGATGATGGTTTTGTTGCATTCACATTGTTTGCCTTGTGAGTGCAACAAAACCATCAAACGGCAAACAAACAATGTGAAATATAAACTAACAAATGGGCCAAAGAGAAGTAAAGATAAATGTGACAAATCTTCAAGAATAAATATTTATAAAGAAGAACATATGTATATTAGTTTATAAACGATCTATGTAAAAGGTCTTTAAAATGTAAGAAATAGTATAAATCCTATAAACCATATACTTATATATACACATATATATTTATTCACTATTTATATCGTTGTCAGTTGGCAATTGCTGGTAGTTTAACTTGCCACAGGTTACTTATGTTGCATTTGCTCTTCTGTAACTCCACTTCTTTTCTTTTTTTTCTTTGCAACATTGAGAAAAAAGTGCCGACGGCTCTCTTGGGAATATAGTTAAATTACTTTGCTACAGTTACACTGAGTCTGCAACATCAACTGAATAGCTTTCAGTGCACAGTGAACATTAAAGATAAAGTTTGAGAAGGCTAAGGAAAAGATAATTTAAAAACTAAAACAAAGAAATTAAAACAAAATTTAGTTTGAATCAAGTTTGCAAAACAATATAAGGACAACTGCATATATATATAATCAAATCAATTAACCATAACAAAAAACGTTTCTTATTCCATCATGGCGATTCCTTTTAGGCTAAGCTTAAACTAGTTGGGAATTTAAATTCCATAAATAAACAAAATTGACATCATCAGTTTGGAAATTTTGTTGTTTATCTATATTATCTATCTAGTTTAAATAAGGTCTTTATAATCTTAAAAAATTTGAACAAAAATTGTTTAATTGCTTAGGCAAAGTAAATGATAAATAAAAATACCTTTAATACATTTACTTCAATTTAATAGAATATAAAACATCAATTTAGTTTTATTATATTTTCTTTGATTGTTTTTTTATTTGTTTTTTATTTCTCAATTAGTCAATCAATTTTTAAAAAATATTTTCAGAGTTATGTAGTTGCCTTGTACCTAATAAATGTATTTTTTATTTTTATAAAATTGCATTGTCTATTATATTTATTATGCGTCTTTATTGTTTGGCTTAGATAGATTTATCCAGCTTATTGTCTACACAGTAATACCACACATGTCGTATGTGCAATTTTGTGTAAAATATTTGCATTGTTGAGACAGTTTGGAATCTAATTGATTTCTCAATGCCAATGCAGTTTTTTTTTTCTCCTCTCCCCCATTCTAATTCACTTACTAAGCTGCCTTTTGGCAGCATCAGCAAAGGCAGAGTTTGCTAAAGCAACAACAATATTGACAACAATATTACCAACAAACATACAAATATATAAATATATATATATATATATATGTATTTATGTGCATATATAAAATTTCAACATAATTGCATAATAATTTCAATTGAATAAGGAAATATATTCTAGAGAAAGTTAAGCTGTACATAGCTTATATTGCCCATTTGGTCAACAAAATTTTGCCTTTGTTCTCGCACATATGAAAATATCTGAAACTCAATTATGCATAGAGAAGTTGACTTGCATTTACACTATGCTAAACAAAATTGGATTTGTTGCAGAGCTTAGGAATTTAGGGTGAAGGAAATAAAAGAGCAATTGTGACTGAGACAGAGAGAGAGAGAGAGTGAGCGTGGCAAAGAGTCCTTTAGGAAAAGCCCATACTTACTCCTTATTCTAGCTTCTCTGTTTATTTTTAAGGTCATTATTTTGTTGGTTAGTGTTTAACACTAAAAATGGCATACTATCTGACAATGACCGTCCCAAAGAGATGTTAGAAATTTTACTGGCTGCAGTAGTTGTTGCTGCTGCTGCTGCTGCTGTTGCTTGAGTCTATAAATTAAATGCCACAACACATTCAACAAAATACAATGGCAAATTGTTATTATAGTTGCTGTTGTTGTTGCTGTTATTATTATTGTTGTTGGCCATTGTTATTGTTGTTCTTGTACCATTTGTAGTTATTCCTGTTCTTGTTGTTATTGTCAATTGTCTACAAACTAGGCAAAATTGTAACATAATGCTATTAACCAGTGCGTATGAGTGATATTTAATTATTATGACCTAACACATATAGTTATTTTAGTATGACCGCAATTGTTGCACTTTGCCACGCCCTACTACATACCAATACATTCAATAATATTATTTAAATGAAAAAGTAAAATATTTCAAATATATTTACTTACATTCTCTCTCCAAATTTGGACATTTCACACTAAAGAAAAGATGCTTGTTGACCACTTGATTTTTTTAAAGGTTATCATTTAAATATTTTATATTATTGAATTGAAAAATTAATAAAGTAACGGAAACTCAAATTTGTTTAACTAAATTATATGGGTAATATAAAAACAAAGTTGAATGAATGTAATTTTTAATAGTTTAAATTTAGTTTATCTTTTTTGTGTAATTAGGCAAAAGCTGCTTAAGTTTTGTTCAATTTTAAATGTAAAAGTCATTAAATTAAAACTATTTTTAATAAATAAAATTAAAATTAATCAAGTTTATTATTTTTCTTATTACAAAAAGGACTCTATCTATCTAGGTAAAATTGTATTCCCATTAGAATTTGTGCAAATTTAAATTTGAGGCCCAAAGCTATTTAACTTTTCACCTCATTCAAAGCACACGGGTAAACAGAATAGGAGCAATAGGGCTAATTGTGAATTTCACTCTTGGCCAATGCATAAATCTAAATCTCAATCTTCAGTCCAAATAAATGGTTGGTGGCGAGGGGTGGGGAAAGGTAAAATCTGTAGGCAAATTACACGAAATGCAAATGCATTTTAGACTATCATCATGTGTGGCTATGCTTGATGCAATATTGATGGGTGACTGGGTGGTTCAATGTTGGTGGTTGATGACAGGCAGAGCAACTCAATTTCATTTGGTAATTAACTTGTGGTACAACAGCGAAAGCAATAAAATGGCACCCTGTTGCCTGCCAGTCACAAAACAAAACAATACAAAATAGCAGCAAATTGAAAGTGGAATTAAAGGCAACTCGAAGACATAGAACAGCAGGCAGCAAGTAGCAGCAGGCAACAGCAGTAGCAATCAATTGATTTGTTGCCAATTAGAGCTTAGGACATTATTGACATAATAAGCGCATCTATGTATAGATGTGAGTATGTATGTAGTTTGGTTCTAAATGAAAGAAAAGTGGCAATTGTTAAAAGGTTTTTCAAATTGAGAAAACTTCTTCAATTGCAATTGCCATTCATTCAATTCCCCTTGGTGTGAGTTAAAAGGGAAAAGTTGTTTTGCCTTTTATTGATAAACAAGTACTTGCCAGTTTCCATTTGATCAAGTTAAACTTTTTTAAAACAATAAGAGAAAAAAAAAAAAAATAAAAAAAAGAGAAAAAAAGTTTTAACAGGTTTATTTTCGTTTTAATTGCAAATGAATTTTCCCCCACTTGATTATCACCACACAATTTTAATTCCAATTGAAGGATTTTTTTTTCAACCTTTTAATTTGATGATTGAATTGTCAGTTTATTGGAGTATTATCATCACTTTTTTTTCAAAAATTATTTAATTGAAGCGTTTGGTGAAATCCATTCAATTTAAAGCTAAGCTCTAAAGTTGGCAAAAAGGACAACAAGCCAGTTTTCAGCCAGGATGCTGAACAAAATGCTGAAATGCCAATGCGCCAACATCCCCTTCCTTCTAATCCCAGAGGCGCAGTTTAGTGAACGAACGTTTGTAATAAATTTTCACAGCGACTTTTTCGCCAAAAAGCCCGAGTTGAATTTAACGAATGGCAGAGAATGAAGAATCTTCACTTGGGGAGAAGGTGGTGGACAATGTTTCATCTTCTTCTTCCTATTTTTCATCTACTTTTTCTTCTTCTTCGTCGTCGTCTACATCTTTTGCTTTCCATCCAGCATCTTTCTGGTTCGTCTTGTGCATGCCTGCCGCACGGCGCTTTGTTACGCTTGATTTACGCTAACAAGACATGAACGAATGGACACAAGGACAGACAGAAACAGTCAGCCACATAGATAAAGGGAGGAACAGAGGAAAAGTAAAAGAGAAAGAGAGAGAGCGAGAGCGAGAGAGAAAGTAATAAAAGGACAAGGAAGCTGGCCGGGAGAACCAAGGATGAGAGACACCCGGAGACATTTTAAATGTGGCGCAAAAGAACGATTACAGGTTTGGTGAACGTAGATGGGTGTGTATAGAGGGGATTGGGGGAATGCAACTAGCTTCTAACCACAAAAACCACAAACAACACAAGGCAGATAGTCGTGGTCGTTGGTGGGTATGGGTGTGGGTGTGGGTGACGGTGACAGCAAGGATGAGTATAAGAGGAATCCTGGCAAGCGGCGAGGTGTAACCATTGCCAATTCAAGCGAAAAGTTGGCGCACTTTTCCATTTCCGTAGAACGTGCCTGGTCCTGTCTGGCTTGGTCTGGTCTGGTCTGGGGTTTGGTTTAGTCTTGTCTGGTCTGCTCTGGTCTGGTATGGTCTACAGAGTCACTCTTACTTGGTTGGTTGGGATATCAGCAAAAATGTCAGGAAATTACAGGAAAATGAAATAAATGAAGATGGATACGCAATTTGAATAGCGTTGAATTGGTTCAGTGTGGTTGACAGTCAAGATTGGGTATGGGAAGGTATAGGGACACAAAAGGGACTTGAGATGAGGTTAGTCCAGTTGTTAGTAGTCAGTCAGAAAAATACAACAGTCCTTGGAACTAGCTCACTTAACATTAGAAGAAAAAAAAAAACTATATATATATATATATATAAATTTTTTGTATTTCAAGTTTTCTCCTTCTACATTTTAATTTATTGAAGGACAAACAATTGAATTGCATTCAACGAGAACAATTTGCGGTTTGCCTGATGATGGCAAATTTTATATTTATTGCTTACTCCTATTTAAGCCATAAGACAAATAATATTTCAACTTTGTTTAATCAATTATAAGGTTAAATGTTTTTTAACTTTAATATTTCATTAATAGATTTTTTTACGTTAATATTTTTGTTATTTAGATTTTCATTTTTTCTTTAGATTTATTCATTTTCTTAATTTCATCTATTCAAATATTTATTGTTTTGTTTTCATTTTATGACAAAAGCCACAACAAACCAGAAACCAAGTAGAAATTGCAACAAATTTATGCAATTTTAATAAACTATTTTGTCCAAAATGCAATTCTGTTGGCAACCACCCCCCCTTTAGCCACATCCGTTACTCTATTTTCATAATCAGTCTCCCGCGCTTTCCATTCCTCATTTCTATTGCTCTATAAGCCGAAGCCCGTTTTCTAATTCTGCAAAAATCCGGAATTCACTAGAACAATATTTTACAAATAATTAGTGAAACATTTTTAGTGCAATCAAAGTGAGTGCAGGCACAATTGTGAGTATGTGAGTGTGTGTGTGTGTGTGAGAGCGAGCTGGTTGAACCACAATATCCTGGCAACGTCAATAAAGCGCCGTCCTGTGCTCTGGCATATAATTTTAATACTTTTTAATTGCATTATTTGGCGGGCATATTGCAACATGTTGAGGAAAGGGGACACTTCTGGATCAAAGTGAGGTAGAAACTGAAAAAAGAAATAAAGGGTGGGGGGAAGGGGGGGTGCTATATATGATGGTGGCTTTTAGTGGCTGCCTTTGGTCATCATATGGCAGTCAGTGTAAATTTAATTAAGTGCTTATTAGCTTGATAACTGTTTCATACCAAAAGACCTAGCCCATTTTTACAGATTTGTACACACACATACACAGACACACACACACACTGACACATATACATACCCATTCAATAATTGCCATAATATAATGAACCATGGAACATTCTTCACTCATGTGAACTCTTTCATATTGTAATTTAATTATTACCAATTTTATGAAATTGAATTGAAAATGCATATTTCCACAAAACTGATTTTGTCACTGGTAACAATTATGAAATAAAGCGAATTGATAATTGTTTAACTGAATCAATTAAAAAAGAGAAAAAAGATAAAAATAAAAAAAAAAATAAAAAAATACATCATAGTACATCAAACATTACAGAGCAAAAATGGTTTTTCAAATGTTTTCAAAATTCATTGTCAAGAGTCTAAAATTTAGCAAAATTATAATCCAAATAAATAAAACTCTAATAAATGCGATTAAATTATAGTAAGTTGATCTAGCGCAAAAAATAAAGAAAGAGTAGGTTCTTGTCCCCAACTCTCTGTTGTCTAATGTAGGAGTGGAAGTGACTTTCTTACGACTTTCCCTTTGACTTTCCTTCTTCCACACTTGCCACCTGAGTTGTTTCCTTTATGATTCTCTCTTTTAGCTTGTTGATTGTGTGCAACCTTTTGTTGCTAATAGGCTATTTCCTGCACCTGCCACTCATTCCATTCTTTAAGTACTAAGCAGCATTACCATTATTTCTAGGCCAAGTTACTTTAAAATTTTTCCTTACTTACTTACTTACTTGGGTAACAGGGACTTCTTTTGGTTTAGTGGCTACTTATTATGGCCATCTCAATTCTGAAATCTCTCTTAAGAATCCATGTAAATTGTTTTTCTAACATCCACTTTATTGCCCTCTGCCCCCATGCTTGGTCTCTTTATTTTGCATTCAATCCTAATGCAAATTTAAATGCCAATTTGTTAACGCCTGCCTCAGGCCAAGAAAAACTCTTCCAAAAACAAAAAAATGGAGAAAAAACACTTGTTACCCCCCTCAACCCATGAAACAAGAGGCGTAACCCTGAGAGAAAGAGAGAGAGAATAAAAAAACAAAAACACTGCGTCAAATTGAGGGAGGAAGAAATGAATGGAGGACGAGGCATTTCCACTCGGAACTCAACTAAAACGCATAAATCTTCGTAAAGTGTCAGTGTCCATATTTTTTTGTTCCTTCTGTTGTTTGTTGCCATTGTCAGCAGCAGCAACAGAAGCCTTCTGTTTGTTGCTCTTGTTTTTTTTTTTTTTTTGCACAATTGTTGTTTGTGTCCATTGCGTTTCAGGGTAATTTGTACGCATTTCTTTTTGTCATATGTTTTTTGTTTTTTTTATTTCGTTTTTTTTTTTGGTTTATTTTTGCATTTCTTTTTTTTTTTTTGTTTTTGTTCTTGTTTTGTATATTTTGTTTGTTGACTCGCCTGTTGTTTGTTTATTATTATTTCATTTGTTTATTTCACTCACATTCACAACGAAACTCCAAAAAAAAAAAAAAGGAGAAAAAAAATATATGTAGGATATGTATATGGAATATACCTATACATATGTCGGCAAGAGGGCCGGATTATGAAGGCTCACAAAATCTATAGCAACAAATATATATATATATATATACATACTTTGATACCTTTTTCATACTATATAAATCTGAAGAGGTAGTTTCTTTTAAGTTCCTTATACCGATTTTAATATTAATCTTCATCTTTACTTTTAGCACAAGAAAATGGGATATTTACTTTATTCTACCTAAGGCAAATTCTTGTTTATGAAAAGATATTTTATCACATCCTAGATCGCTTTTCTTATATAACAGAAGGCATTACAATTAGTTTTTTATAATCCATTGGTATAAATAAAATATTTATGAAAATTTAATTTTATTTTTATATTATTAACTATTTAGTCAGGAAATGTTTATTTATTCACGATTAGTTTTTTGTAATCAAAATAGATTGATCCTTTTTAAACAAGAATTTCTCAAGGCATCTGTGAAGGAAGAGTAATAGTGTAATAGTGTAATAGTTTTCATAAATTTTTTGACCCTTAAGGTACAACAATGTTCCCTATATTTCAGAGGAGTCACACAAGTTGATAATTTAGCAGATTTCTTTGGGTCATGGCAAAGCGAAAAGAAAATGGACGAAACTTGATACTTGAAACCAAATGTTGAATTCTCTAACAGATCGGTGACATTCAAGCTAAGCCAAGGCTCAGGTTATGAATATTATCCCATTCGATGAGGATTAGAAAGAATAGGATAAAATGTCACCACAGAAGAAAGGCAACAGCAATAAGAAGGAGTAAACAATTTTAAACAAAAGTTTATAGAAACCTTATTGAAAGAAATAAAATGATAAAACACATTTGAGCATAGAAAACATAATGGAAACATGAGGAGAGAGAGAAAAAAAAAAACATTCTTTTACTAAAGTATGATAAGAAAATAAAATTACTTTAGTTTAAGCAAAAAATGGATTGCTTATACTTTAAAAAATGCAGCCACTCAAATACAATTTCGCTTTAATCAAATTTTCTCAATTTTTATAAGAAATACTTTAATGAAGGCTGAACAAAATGAATTTTAAATTATTGTAAACTAGAAATAAAAAACCGAAATCAATTTCAGGTACTTTAATTTGTTGTTTTTACGTAAAAAAAAATAAAAAAAACTATTAAACGGTAATAATATATTTTATAATATTTTTTTATAATATTTATCCTTTATCCTTGTCAACTTTTATAAACATTCTTTCTATAAGTCCGCTCCTGGTTTATTTTGGAAAGGGGAAAAACAATTAAAAACAGGCAAATAAATGCAAATGATAGTTTCGTAACAGTCTGCTTTTTGGCCATGACAGTTTTGCAAAGCGATTAGCAGGATTTATATATTTGGCTTGGGTTAAAAGTTGGTTTCATTTTTTTATTTATTTTATTTTTATTTTTTTTTTTTTTTGTTACTTTCTGGAAAAAACAAAAAGAAAGGAGAAGAGAAAACTTTGCCATTACGTGGCCAGAGAAATGCTATCGTTGCTTCTCCTGGCTCTCGAGTCACGTTAAATGATAAATAAACAAGTGTGCGGTCATTCTTTTTGTTTCTCGTTTTCATTTTTTGTTTTTTTTTGTATTTTGTGTATATTCTCTTTTCTCTTCTTTTTTGTTTTTGAAAAATTTTCACTCTGGGTGAAATTTTTGTGTGTAAATTGCAAGTTAAATACATTTTCGGACAAAGGATTCGAGTATTTACAGCAACTTGCTCCTGCTGCATGGTGTTAATGAATTGTGGTAAAGGATCTGGTTGAGTGGTCGACTGGTTGAGTGCCATCGCACTTAACTTTTTTCTCATGAGGCATGTGAAAACTTTTACTCTAACAAATTGCAACACTAATTAGACGGATTTATCAACATATATTCTCATTCGTACACCCACACACACACACGCACACACAGAGTTTTAGGCAAATTACAAATATAAATACAACTTGAGCCTAAAAAATTGCTTAGCTTTATATTTTATTTTTTTTTTTTTTTGTAAGCTAAACCAAATAAATGAAGGTTAGACAAAGAAAATGAAGATTTAAAAGGATTTCACAAAATGAAATTCAACAGTAAAATGGAAGGGGATAAAGGGGGTAAATAGAAAATGGTATGGCTATGGGGATTTCCACATTCATTTCAAACAGAATTTTCCTAATATTCCTAAAATTTATAATAAGTAACTTTAAGTTTTCTGTTAAATTGTATTTTTCAATATTTACAAGTAGAAAGAAAAAGTTAACACATTTTAAATACAATTATAAAGATTGAATTTAATGATAAAGAAGAAAGAAACTGAATGGAAGAACAATATAATGTCATGTCTGCATGAAAGATCAGATATATGAAAAAACTAATTATTATTCAATAACAGAAAAAGAAAATAAAAAAACAAAATTAATTTTCGGTCAAATTATATACAATATTTTCTGGTTTCGCCGCTTATCTCTGCGACACTTTCAACATGACGATACACCTGTCTCCGCTTATCCCGCTCTGCTGCCTGTGGCACGTGTAAAAACTTTATTTAAACATGCTTCATTTTTGCCAAGCGGAGAGGTTGGGAGTGGTGGATGGTGGGGAATGTGTGGTGTGGTGCGGTGTTTGTTTAAAGGGTGTAGATGCGGCGGGATTGGCCGCCATATTTGACGCCAGTTAAGCATGAAAATGCCATTTAACAATGGCCGAACAATCGGGCCTCCGAAAAAAAAAAAAAAAAAAAAAAGCAAACACAAATAAATAACCAAAAGCATGAAAACAAAATAAAAGAGGCAAACCCAAAGTTCGGTGGGAAATTTGAGAGAGCGTATACAAGGGAATGTGTTGGTAGAGGAGAGGGATAGGAGGAGCAGCAGCAGCACCACCAGCAACAAACAAACGAAAAATGTGTTGGAAAAATGTTTAAAAACAATGCAAGGGCAAAGGTCTGTCTGATAGCCCAACAAACAATAACAATAAAAATGTCAAAAAAGCAACGATGCTTAAATCAAATTAATGTGAGTCAGAGTTGAGAAGCGGCTTTTTTTTTTTTAAACTCAATTTTTTTTGCTTTTCTCAATTCTTGAATACAAAATCACACAACAAATTGTTACAATTTCAGTTCGGTGCATAAAATTTGCAGAATTTTATCTTTCATGTGAGATAACTTTAAACTTTAAAAGTTTAAACTGACAAAAACTTTAAAGACAAAACTCCCATTTTCCTCCAATCTATACTTATCCTAACAATATCAACATTTTATTTATTACAAAATTTACTAATCAACATTTTTGTTTAAGATAAAGTTCAGAATTTTGTAGATAGCAATGATGTACGGACTCAGAGTTGTAATCATCTCTGTCAACCCTAAAACGCGTAATATGGCAGCTCTAATTTTAGGGTAACCAACTTTTGTATTTTTCTTTTTTTTTAGGAAACCTTAAACCATCTCTAAACATCTGCAATGCAACTAAGTGTTAATGAATTGGTATAATCAATTGAAGTATTCTTCCTAATATCGTGTTGCTCTTTCGAAGCATTTGAAAACTTTTAATTTTATCCAACTCATTGATATAATTGAAATAGTCCACTTTAAACAAGCATTAGCTATTCCTAAAAAGTAAGTATAAATAATTTTTAAAGTTCTATTCTTTAAATATTTCTTTAAAATCTACCTCACATTTCCCTCATAGGATTTTTACTTGACCTGACCAAAAGTTTTATTAATTAAAAAAATACTACACAATATATTTATATATTTATACTACAATAAATAATAAAATTAATAATTAAGTAAGTTGTCTCACTTATTATAATTACCTGCTTTATTTTTCCTATATTTATTTGAAATATTTGCACATAAAATCTCAATATTTTTGGGCTATTAAAAGTGTTTTTTTTTTGTTTAGTTTGCAGATTTTCTGCTTAAGTACACATTTTTAAGAGTTTAAACTTTAAACATTTGCAGAACGTCTTTTTTTATGCATATCATTTTTGCTTGCCTTTGCCCTTTCGCCTTTATTCGTCTATATATGTACATATACATATATAGATATATGTAAATATACATATATACATTTTTTTTTGCCAACATAAATTTCCATTTAACATTTTTGCCTTGTTTTTTTTCCCCCTCTTATTGTTGTTTTTTAATGCATTGACTACCCATAATTTTACGTGAATAATGTTCCGAATGCCACAGCACGGCTTGCATATTTTTAATAACAATTTGTTGGTAGATTCTTGTTTTTTTTTCTCTTTATTTACAGAAGCCATCTATGTACATATATATATATATATGTATATATGTAGAGAAAGAGTGCAATCTTTTAAAACCACAGTGCAAAATTAATTGCTCAGCGCAAAAATTTTTAGGAAACATTTGAATGAGCTTTTAAATTGTAAATACAAGAGTGAAAGAGAGTGAGAGATAGAGAGAATGCGCTCTGGCTTTAGTTAATGAAAAATTGCTCGAATATATTATATATATATATATAAATATATTTCTATATATACAGTTGTGTGATAATAATAACAACACTTTAACCTCTGGTTAATTGATTTTATTCCCCTCTCTCTTCATCTGTCTCACTCTTTGCCTGTCTCACTTTTGTTGACAATTTATTGCCAAATGGATATTTCGCTCTCTTGGCTGTAAAATACAAATAAATCGCCTGACCCGTAACAAACCGATTCACCGATGAAACAAATGGCTTTAATTATGCCCAAGTAGATCCAAGCACATCAGAGAGAGAGAGAGGGGGAGAAGTAGTGAGTGGGATGTAAAAGAAGAAGAAATTGCTCTCGGGATAGAGTCGATGCACTCTTCCATTTCCAGGTGCATTGACCATGCCATGGCGACAATGACAATAAATTCCTTTTTCGCCTTAATAAAATTGCAAGTGCACAAATATTTTCTCCTCGCAATTCACTAACCATTCACCCACATCCAAACAGGCAGCCAGACGGGCATCCATTCCGTTCCAGTCCAGTCCAATCCCATATCCTATCCACCATCCACCCACTTACTCAGTTTTGTCTGCTGTTGTAAACTATTTACAAAAGAGGAATTTTCAATTTTGCCAAAAGGAATTTTCCAAACGAACTTCGTCAAGTAGAATTAAAAACAAAGAGTATAAGGAGAAAGGAAAACCGACTTATGTGTGTGTGTGAGTGTGAGAGTGAAAGGGATGGTCAGCCGGTTGGCCGTCCGGCCAGTCAGTGTGACCAAGTGTCATAAATAAGTTGGTTAAACAGCTGCCGGAAGTACAATCATCAAGGACAAGCATGGTTGGCCCATAACATAAAGTGCAAAACTTACACGCACTGAACACGAAGGAAGGCAGGCATCAGCCCTAAGGTGAAAAACAGGTGAAAAACGAAGGTGAAAATGAAGCAAAAAGGAACAAAATTCACTACAGAACAAATTAAATAAAAAAACAAAACCAACAAGAGATGCATACATACATAGGTATACATATTCTATACAATACATAAGTACATGTCTATTTATGTATATATCTAAGTTCAGAAAATCTAACCATAAACAAGTTCATTCAATGGGAGCCAGCACATCTTTGTATCATTGGGTCCGTTTATCCATTCTGTGAAAGGATTAAACTGCAACTAGAAAAGAGAGAGGCGAAAATGGGGTAGACGATGAGAGACAGAAGATTGCCTACTGAGTCACACTGTGTGCCAATTGCATAAAATCCAAACGAGTCCTAAGAGAGTCCTTTGCCTTTGTTTATCGTTGTTTGTCTTTGGTTGGTTTGTTGCCTTGTTAATTGAGTAGAAAGGAATTTTTGCCAAACAACAAACTGTGACAAAGTTTCGTACTTAGGAGAAGAAAGAAAAAATGCCATGGAAATAATCCATTTTTGTTCTCTTTAAAAGGAAACAACATCTCGACTAAAGTAAAACGTTTAATATATTAAATCTTTTTATATAAGTCTTTATATTTAATATCTTTATATATTTAAAATCAATCAAATAACGAATGAATCTAAACTTGTCAAGGTTGCCAGAGGTTGCAACTCATATCAACGCTCATATTATAGCCAACGCATGCGAGTAACGCCTCAAAAGTCTGGCATCTCCGCTTCTTACATAAGTAGATTATGTATATTTATATAGATTACTTTACATATAAAAATATTGATTGATACAAAAAACAGGACCTATACCTCCTTATACGACTACATCATTTGCTACTTTGAATATAAGTATATAAACTATATTCAGTAGGTATATGAGTGTAAATATATACACTATAAAGCCATGGTAACACAGGTAATTATTCAGAAAAAGAGAGCATACAAAAAAACCCAATAAACACTGAATTTAAAGCCTTATTGATCAATATTTGTTCGAACATCGACCATAAAAGGAATGTCTGAAGTTTAAGCTTCCCAACCATCTAAACTAAAACCCGATCAGACAAAGGAAACATGTTTATATATATAGATTTTATGAATATTCATTTCATTCATTCACTTCAGCCTGATTTATGATCCCTAACAAGAAGCCTGGGGTCTATTTAGTGTTAATGATCTGCCAGTCATCTCGAGAGAGAGAGAAGTTCTAAAATGGTTCCAAGAAGAATGGTAAGCCGCATTTATGTACACCAGTGTATGTCTATAAAATATTTGAATAGTGTAATTTTTGAATCTTAAAATTAATCGTAAAAAATTGGAAATAAAAAATTCCAAAGATATGAAAAGTGAAACGGAAATTCGCAAGTCTTTTTCCCCCCATCAGTGTCAAATGTCACCATGAAAATTAACAACAATACAGAAACAAACAAAAAAAAAAAATACGTAAAAATTATGCAACCATAAATAAAAAGGTAACAAAAGAATGGCTAAAACCAGAACAAGAGCTACAAAATCGAGGTGAACAAAAAACAGAATTTTACAACTGGCTTTTCTTCTTTATTTTCTCTCTTTCTTTCTTTTTGTTGTTTTATGGCCAAAAATACAAATCCAGGCAAATGACTCGGGCCAGAGCTCCCCTATTTGGTGTTTATTCCTCCCCACCGCCACCCCTCTTTGGTATGCCATCTCGTTGAAGTAATACTACAAGAGACCTGCGGTGTAAATTTTGCACACCTTTTACATCGCGTCTAATAAAATATTTATTACCAAAAATATAAAAAAAAAAAAGAGAAAAGGAAAAGAAAACATTGTTAGAAATGTGCACCGATTGCAATATACCCTATTTTAAAAATATAATATATAACTATACTTTCACGAATTATATATTTTCTTTACTTTTCTATGGCCGATAAATATAAAATCGTTTATCGATAATTTATTCAATCACAATCTCTGTTTTAATTTGGTATATTCTTTTTTCACTTTGATGATTACTGGGTATAAAACAAAAAACCAAGGCTCAACTTATGGTAAGAGAGAAGTGGGAGGATATATATATATATAGAGAGAGAGAGAGGGAGCAGCGGGGAGAGAGAGAGAGCGAGAGCAAGATGGTAACTTTAAGGGGGTCATCACGACATCACGTACTGCGGCAATCGCTGCTAATGCGGCAAAATGTCAAAAGTTGCAGTAGCTGCTGTCCCAAACCAACTTCTACCCTCTTCCAGCACCTTCTCCAACCATCACTCTGGGTGCTCACAAGTTTAACCCATCGTTAGCTAATTAAATTATACTCTTATTTTATTTTTTTTTTTTTTTTCTTGATTTGCGGGCCATGATGAATCGTCCTCAGGTCACGAAATTCTTTAAATAATAAAAAAAAAAAAAAAAGGAAAAAGCAAATTATTCAACTTTTCTATGGGAAAATAATTTATTTTTTATGGGAAAATTTTTGCTGCCTTTTTGCCTCTGTCATTTATTATTTTTATTATTATTTTGTTGTTGTTGCTGTTTTTTTTTTTTTCTTTATTGCTTTGCTTTTGTTTTACTCATTCTTGCACAATTTACGTGTGATTTTTATTTATGTTTGCTTTTGTCTGTTTAACTTCTTCATTTTCGCATTATTGCCGAATTGACATTTAAGTTGTTTGCGGTGTTCAATTGATTTATATAAATACATATACAAGTACAGTGGAGCCTGGTTAAGCCAATATAATGTGGGGTTAATTCCGATTAACAATGAATCGAATAAAACCAAAAATTAAGAGATTAAATAAATTATCCAATAAAAGTATAATTTATTAAATTATAAAATTAATTAACTAAATTTTCGAAATGTCAAATGAAATTTATCAATTTTTTATATTATATTTAATTAAAATATTTTTAAAAGTGTAAAAAATTTTAAAAATTTCTGTATGACTGAAAATTCTAAAAAAAATACTTTCAATTCTCTTTTCTTAATATGCAATTGAATAATATATCGATTTAAATAATCAAAAAAAAAACTTCATTAAACTTTATTAAGTTTCAATTTGGTTCTAATTTGTCAGATTTATTGTCGATTATATAGATTATGCTTGGTATATAAATAATATTGGTTTAGTTTAGTAATTGATAATCATCGTTGCCATATCTATTCTATAACATTTACAACTTTTTTCATTTTCGACTTTTGTAACTCCTTCTACTTGTCCTCCCCCAATTCTTTCCATTTTATTACATCTTTTCACTTATTTTCCGACCTGTGTCATGCTGTCTTTGGCTTTCTAGTTATAAGCCACGTTTTATGGCAAGCTGTGTTGGTAATGGCTGTGGGCGAGGGTCGGAAGAGCAGAGATGGGGGCAAGGGTAAGTGTATGGTGGTTAGAGTCAACAATATGGTGGCATGTTGTAAGCATGATTACAGTACTAACTACTGCTTTGTGTTATTGTTGTAGTTGTTGTACGTTTTTTTTTCTTTTTTTTTTTTTTTGTTTTCTTTGCACATTTGATTAAAAATAACGTTAAGCTGTTAAATTTAATGACAACATTCGCTTGAACTTTTATCTAGGGCAAAAAGTTCAGGGAAAATTGACAAAAAAAGGGAAGGAATAAACAATTTATAGCGCAAATGTTGGAAAACTACGTGAGAAATGAAAAAAAATAAAAGAAAAGAAAACTTATTAGTTTTTATTTACCATTTGAGAATTAAATCAATAATTTCTTATGATCCCCTTTCCCTAATGTGAAATTTGTCATAAAGTATAATAAATAAGGCATGAAATGAAGCGTGCTTATCGAAATAGAGAACCATAAGACAAAGGCTAATTGCTGACACTTTACGGCACACTAAAATATATATATATATAAAGACCAGATCATAACAGAACACATTGGCCAAAAGTCTTCTAACATTGATTGCCTCTTTCTGGATATTTTTATTGGTATTTCCATATTTGCTAACTTTATTCGCTTCCATCAGTTCATTGTAAACAAAAAATTAGAAAAAAACACAAAGAAGGATGTCTTGGTCCTATGGCAACTATTAGCATATAGTCGACCGATTCAGTTCAAACTAAATAAATGTATTTCTATATATACTAAATTTACAAATTTTATAACAATCGATTTTAAACCAATTAACAAAACCAATTGAACAAAAATATTTGTATATGGCAGCTAT
This sequence comes from Drosophila neocordata, assembly GCA_018903615.1. NCBI lineage: Eukaryota > Metazoa > Arthropoda > Insecta > Diptera > Drosophilidae > Drosophila > Drosophila neocordata. The sequence goes on from JAEIGI010000001.1 coordinate 12,136,382, forward strand.
ATAATATGATTAACCGATCTTAAACAAATGCAAACAATGCATATGCAAAAATAATACAAAAACACAAGTTTAGAGAACAAAAAGTTTTGAGATATATAAATATAGTAAACCGATTGGTATGATTATGAGGGGTTTCAGAGAGGAGACTTGCAAAAGATCTTTGTATTAGATAGGCTAATGTAGTAATTATTATGCACTTGTTCAAAAGCAATTCGAGAAACGCAGCAAAACGCTGGGTGCGTGTGTGTGTGTGTGTGTATGTTATTTCCTTAATTATTGTCTAGTCAATGCAGAATTAGTCATAAAAGCCAATCAGCAAAAAAAAAAAAAAAAATAAGAAATTGCGTAATAAAATTTTTAAAACTTTGAAGGAAAAAACGTTAAACAACAGTTAAAGCCGTAGGAAATTATCCAAAATCACAAATTTAATGAGTAGCTTCTCTTTGAGACCTTAACTAAGATAGTTAATAATGAATATAATATAGAAACATATATACATGTGGATATATATATATACTAAGCTATAACTGATCTCTCTTAAAAATGAATGTGTTCGGACTGAGATAAATTTAAGAAATTTACGAAATGAAAGCTATGAAAAATTATATAAATATAAAATAAGGAGAAAGAGAGAGAACAACCTTTCGCTAGAACAAGTAGAAAGGAAATTAAATATATCTGTTGTGTGATTAAAAAGGAAAGGTAAACTAGTCTAGTGCAAACTATTAGTTCATATTATGAACCAGAGTAGTTCGATAGCAATTGTGAGTCTGATATTTTTATGAAAGGTATAAAGAAATATATATAGCTAATGTCGAAATTTTATTTTTTTATTGGATTTTTTATTTCATAGAATTGAAAATTTACATTAATATAAACGGAGAAAAGAAACGAAAGAAAAAATAAAAATAATATAAAAATAAATGACAGCAAAAAAATAAATTAATCGGAAAAATAGTTTCTTGTTAAAAAAAATATAGAAAAAAACAACAATTCACAACCCAAAGGTAATTATAAATTATCTTAATTAATTTGATAAACATTTTCTGTAAATAATGTTCTATAAATAATAACAAATGAACAAATTATCCAACTAATATTTATGTATTTAATAAAACGTAAAAATTTAATTAATAAATAATTTATATACAAATGATTGACTGAATAAATTAAATTAGCTAAATGAAGCAAGAAATTTATGAATTATAAATAAGAAATGAAATGAAGAATGAATAGTTTTTAAAGAAATCAATGAAAAGTTTTAGCAGCGGCAACGAAAGACATTTAATTTTTAAATGATTTGCGAAAGAAAACTTTATATAATAACTATCTAAAAAAAAAGCAAATGCAGCTCAAGACAAAAGACCAGAAAAATATATACTGGTTACCAGAACCACGCTTACAATTAAGCCCTGGGAACAAAGTATGCCAATAGAAAGTCGTATTAAAGCTAGAAGGGGCCTATAAATTCCAACCCAAACTGTCCATGACACTTAAATAACATAAAGGTTACTTCTTGGTACATTACGAACTACGATATCCTAGTACTAAAATAATACTCCTAATACTTAGATAATGCTTATAAACAAAGGCTACTAAAACGATTTCAGATCCTAAACTTGGCATATACAATATCAAATATGTATATATGATAGATTAGATGAAAATCTTGGTTATTTTAAACGATTTTATCTCGACTGTCCTCACTGCTGTCCTCCTCGCTTCTCACATGTAGTACATGGGAGCACGTGTGGGATTTTCATTGAACGTACGTGCTCTTATGTACTAGATGTGAGAAGCGAGGAGGACAGTTGTGTGGACAGTCGAGACGAAATCGCTTAAAATAACCAAGATTTTCATCTAAAACTAAGTTTTTGGCTGATCGTTCCTATGGGAGCTATATGATATAGTCATCCGATCGGAATGATTTCGAGATATACAATGCCTGCAGCAAAAAGAAGCCTAAATGCAAAATTTCAGCTCTGTAGCTTTACGGGTCTCGGAGGAGATTGCGTTGATCCAGACAGACCGACAGACAGACAGACGGACAGGGCTAAATGAACTCGGCTCATTGTGATGATCAAGAATATATATTTACTTTATATAGTCGTAGATGCTTCCTTCTATGCGTTGTAAACTTCTGACCAAAATTAATATACCTTTTTTCCAAAGGTATTAAAAAGCACATGTATTAGAATTATTGTTGCTCTTCATGTATCCAGATGCTCAACTAGCTGGTTAGCCATCTGTTGTCTGGTAGCTGAACTATCAAAACATATAGTTGGCTAGAACGAGTTTTTGCGGCTTCATACATATACCCTATACAAATTTCTATATTGCAGATGAAGGGTATATGCAACTTGTATAAGTTTTTGTGACATTATTTATATTGTTAAAAATTTTTTTTTTTATTTCAATTTATAGCCGAATTAATCAGATTCTAAGATAGTTATGATTGTATATATTTCTGTATTAATCTTAGTTAATATTTAGTTTAAAAATGCTGGGCCTCTATTCGTCGACTCTTTAACCTTTTTGTATTTTACTTTTCTATTTCTTGTTTTTTTTTCCTTAGCTTTTTTTTTCTTTTGTTTTTGTTTTGTTGTTGTGTGTTGTCATCGCGTGTTTGCTGAACATTCTCAAAGTGTTTTCCAGTTGTTGTAAAAGACTTTGTTGTTGTTGTTGTTGCTGTTGTTGTTGTTTGGATTGTTTCGTTGTTGTTGCACTTTTAGCTTATCTATGGTTGAAGAAGAGGACACAAAACGTCCGACAAGAAGGAAGTCATTAGCAAAAGGTTAGCCAATGGAATGACCCTTTTGGCCACGTTATGTAAGACTTGTTGAACGTTTCGCTTCATTAGAAATTGCGATAGATCGGCTGGACTTTAGACAGTCTTTAATTAAATATGGTTTTCTATGGTATATATGTACATACATACATACATACATACATCAAATATATATCAGTCGATTTATACCTTCCTTTACTTTCAACACACTTTAAAACCAAAAAAAAAAAAAAAATAAAAGATTTAACTTTATGCAAACTTGGAAAAGTTTTGGCTCAATTTCGATTATATATTGACCTTATATATTTCGCTCTTTTTCTGCTAACCATTTGAAAGCAAAAGTTTTCAAAAAGTTCAAAGGCACAAATTGAAATCAAAAAGGCAAAAATGCAAAACCCAAAACTTTCTTCCTCTTCGTTTTCATCGTTCTGTTCTTTCTTTTCATATATATATATATTTTTTTTTTTTTTTTGTGGGAAGGAAATGAAATATTCTTAAGCTGCCAACCAAAAAAGAAAGAAGTGAAGTGATATCCTTAAAGTATGAGAAAAAAAATATATATATATATTTATAGCAACAACAAAACCCTAAGAGTGAGTAAACGAAAATAAATGAAAACCTTACAAAAAAAAAAATACCGAACGAACGAACAAACAACAACAAAAACACCCCAACAGAAAATACTGAAAGAAGTTAAAAGTTTTGTAATAAGTGCAGCAGTCCAGTCCAGTAAAAGAGTAGGAGGAAAAGTAGTGGGAGGAGGATCTTACTATATATTTATATATGTATATATGTATGTACATATATATGTATATAACAAGGGTAAAGAACGTTGGAAACGGTGGAAGTTTTGCTGCGACAGCTGCAAAGCCACAACAAAATGAAATCAACGTCAGTGCAAAGAAAGTAAAACAAACAAAACGAAAAGAAAAAGGCAGAAAAAGAATGAAAAACAATAAAGAATTAAAAAAGAAAATACATTGGGATATATTTTCTTAAGGGTCACACAGATCAATGAGAATATAGCTTTAGTACAAATACAGATCCTACCAGAAAACAATTTAGATCTAAATCAAAGTCGTCCATAAATAAATATTAAATTTAAAAAATTTAAAGAAAGGCTTATTCTATGAAACAAAGAATAGAAATTTTAAACACTAAAAAATCGTTTTTTTTCTATCGATTATTATCGATAACTGATTAAACGAAACATACAGGGTGTCTCAAAAGTAAAGTTTATTTCTCTTTACGAACTACTGATGCCATTTTAATGATGGTTAGGAAACAGATTTTTGAAAATAAATATTAAAAAAATATCATAAAAATAAACAAAACAAAGCAATGATAAAGAAATAAGCCTTAAAGTGTTTTAGTTTAATAATCATAATATAGAAACAAAAACTATTCAAATTTAAACAAATTTAAGGAAAATATTCAAGGTATTTATGAACAACTCACCCATTACTGTATATAACATGACTTTACAATTTTTTTTAATCAGTTTCTTTATTTTCTTTTTTTGTATATCATCTATTTATTATATGGCTTATCGTTCACTTTTGTTTAGTAAACAAATACATGTTATTTTCATTGATAGATTATTATTTTTTTTTTTGTTAAACGTGGCAAATGTCTGGTTATAGGTCTAATATAATATACACACAGTTCGATGACTAATTACCCTCAATAGTCTGATATTAGATTTAGCCACGTAAAACTTCAAATTTCATCATTCGGTTAAAGGTTTGGTTGTTTTTAAAGAACACGTCAGAATGACGATAAACTCTTACAGTGCGTCATTTTGAATTAAATTTTATAAATAGTTTTGTTATATATATTTTTAGTTTCCAATGACCTCATCTTCTATCTATCTATTAAGTAGAAGTTCCCTCCCTTTGTCACTCTCTTTCTCTCCTCTTTTCTTTTTGCAAGCTGTGCCCTTTTTTTTAGCCTTTCGCCACACACATCACCTTAATCAAGCGGCAATTGTTTGGTCTCAGCCCACAATGGTTAACGTTAACAGCATTGTTACACTTTTAAACGGTATTTTTACCAACCAAAAAAAAAAAAAAAAAGACAGCGCACCACAGAGTACCCACTGAAGTAACTCCTGGTCAATGGACTTGGGCCTCTGCATCCAATGCGGTTCATTAGCGCACCAAATGCGGCCTAGCTACCAGATATGTATAGATATATATATATATATATGTATGTACATACATATATATGAACAGCGAATTAGTGGCGGCGGAGGCGGAGTTGGTATTGGAGTTGGCGTATTCTAAACTAGAACACATGAGCACGTAATTTAGTAGCCGCTTTAGCGCTTTTGTGTGAAAATCACAACGACAACAAAGTCCTCCCCCTTCTCTTTCTTCTACCATTACTCAACTCTCCTCTTTGCCCACTTTTGTGTTGTTTATAGCCAATGTGGCACATTGGGATCAGTTATGCTTGTGTGTGTGTGTGCGGGTCCGGTTTTTGCCGTTAATTCCTTTTTATAAATAGCAATAGAACAGAATAAGCAAAAAATAAAAGAGTTAGGCGATCATGTTGTTCCCAACATTTCGTTAGTTACCCTTAAAAGCGCCCTCTGGTGACGAAAATGTGAAAGCATTCATACAACTTTTTTTCTCTCTCTCTCTCTCTTTGCTTTAACTTAGAATTTTAAGCTTTCTAATAACTTATTATAAATGAATTCTCAAATAACTTTGAATAATATTAAAGTAAATGTAAAATAATATAAATGGAAATAAAACGTATATAAACATATAATCTGTAAAATCACTTACCTCACTAATTGCTACTAAATTGGACCAAGGACTTCGCTTTACTTAATACGCCGTTATATTTATTTTTAATGCAGCTTGCATCATACATACATTCATACATACACTCACATACATTTCCACATTTACACATGTATATGAGAGTTTACCGCATTATGGTTAACACATACATACATACATATTTAAAGATGTATGCATAGAGGAAAACAAAACAAGAGGAATTTTTCAGTTTGGTTTTGTCCACAAAATATCAGAAGAACATACACACACACATACATACAGAATAACGGAAAAAGCAGTTGAAAACAGAACCGATTTATCTAATCGAAAATAAAAATATTGCACACGCGCAGGTACATTTTTATGTATAATAAAAGCGAAATGCATACAGGTTGTTGGTTCCGTCGGGATACCAATTGGTAGGAATACAGAAAACTTCTATGTATTAACATACAAAAATCTAACTGGCAACTCCTTTTTATACGGTACATTTGTATGTATGTGCGTATGCATTTTTTCAAAATTGGCAACTCGTATTTATGTGAATATGTGTACATAAATACATATGTATGTATGTATGCAAGAATTCACGAAAACAAAAAACAAAAAATAACACATTTATGTATGTATGTACATACAAACATGCAAACGCACGAGCGCAGGATGAGGCGACACACACACACGCTTGCGCTAAGGGTACCGCACCACACACACACGAGAGCGAAGGCGGCAGCGGCGTCGTAAATACCGATCCCGTTACTGACTAAATAATTTAAAAATTAATAACTTTTACATTAAAAAATGATTTATTTACACTAAATACCGTCAATAGGTAACTTTCCATTATTTGCAAATTGCCGCCTTTTACCGATCCCGTTACGGACGCCGACGTCGACTTTGGAATTTTTTCATTTAAACGCGCCAATACATTTATGTATGTATGTATGTATGTACATACAAATGTAAACCGAAAACCGACTCTTACACTGATTATGCCAAACGAAAGATAATTTAAGTAGCTTCATGTCGATGCAAAATTAATTTAAACAATTGCCAATTAGAAATCAATTACACAATAAAAGATTAATTGCACACTAAACTTCTGCCGCCATCAATTGCACATGCAAGTTAAGACTGAAAATGAAGACGCAACGAGAGCGAAACAGCGAGAGAGTGAGAACAAGAGATCAAGCAGAAGATTAACAGCAGCCATTATTATGTCAAGGCCATGTAAAGGGAACACAGCACCCACTATGTTAAGTATCTATGTATGTATGTTAAAAGCTTAAAATAAGTATGTCGGCGATAGGTGGCGCTAAATACTCTGAGGTTGAGAATAATTCCCAAATAATTTTGCATTTGAAAACGAATAAGAAAATATATTTACTTATATATAAAATTATATAAATGGAAATAGAACACAAATAGACATAAAACTGTAAAATCACTTACCTCACTAATTGCTATTAAATTGGAACAAGAACGTCGCTTAACTTTTAACCCCGTTATATTAATTTTTATTGCAGCTTGAAACTTAAATTATATACATACATATATGTAAATTCGTACATACATTCACACACAATTCCATCCACACCTGCATATGTACATATTTAAGAGTTTACCGCTTTATGGTTAACACATACACACATACATACATATTTAAAGATGTATGCATAGAGGAAAACAAAACAAGAGGAATCTTTCAGTTTGGTTGTGTCCACAAAATATCAGAAGAACACACACACACACATACATACAGACAGAATAACGGAAGAAGGCAATGGGAAACAGAACCGATTTATCTAATGGAAAATAAAAATATTGTACACGCACGCATATGTACATTTGTATGTATATAAAAAGCGAAATGCTTACAGGTTGTTGGATTCCGTTGGGATACCAATCGAAAGAAATACAGAAAACTTTTATTAATATACAAAAATCGAACTGCCAACTTCTGCATTCACGGTACATCAGTATGTATGTGTGTATGTATCATTACAAAATTGGTAACTCGTATTTATGTATGTGAATGTATGTACATAAGTACATATGTATGTATGTATGCAAGAATTCACGAAAACAAAATAGAAAAAAAAAACATATACACATAAGCACAGGATGCGGCGACACACACACACAAAGGCTATCGCAACACACACACACACGAGCGCGAAAGCGACTGCTGCAGGGGCGTCGTAGATACCGATCCCGTTACTGAGTAAACAATTTATTAATAATAACTTTTACATTACCAAGTGATTTATTTACACTAAATACCGACGAAAGGTAATATAATTAATATAATTTTTACCGATCCCGTTACGGACGCCGACGTCGACTTTGGAATTTTTTCATTTAAGCGCGCCAATACATTTATGTATGATTATGCCAAACGAAAGATAATTTCAGTAGCTTCATGTCGATGCAAAATTAATTTAAATAATTGCCAAATAGAAATAAATTACACAATAAGAGATTAATTGCACACTAAACTTCTGCCGCCATCAATTGCACATGCAAGCTAAGACCGAAAATAAAGACGCAACGAGAGCGAAACAGCGAGAGAGTGAGAGTGCGAGAAATTGAGAACAAGAAATCTAGCAGATTAACAGCAGCCATTACTAGTCAAGGCCATGTATAAAGAACACAGCACCCACTATGTAAATGATCTATGTATGTATGTTAATATTCTGATGTTATCTAAATTCTGTTAATGGAATAGATGGCTGGAATAAAAGATAGTTAACATTTTAATGTTCACGTGTTTTTTTTTTTTGTCATTATCTCTTTAATTGCAATCTTTGTCACACTAAAGGAAACTGATTATAAATCAAATACTAAATTATTAATTAAAAAGTAAAGAAAAAACCCAACCTCTTTAGATTCTATTCCAAGCCACACGATTATCATTGATAAGAAATTGCGTCTCTTTGAATTAATTTTTATTTGCTATAATTTATTAAGTCCGCTTTGGAAAAATACTAAAAATACAATACACACATACACATCAATATTGATTGGGACTACATAGGGAGAGGGAACGAGCCAGCGTATCAATGCAATTTCTTCAAAAGTTGATTGACGAAAGCTCTCTTTGGTTTCTTCTCATCGGCATCACTGGCCACTGAGATATCGGGAATCAAATCAGCATCAGCAGAAACAGCCTGGGGACCGCCAACCTTAAACAATTTGGGGCTCTTCAAGCCAGAGATAGGGTCCTTGGGGGTATCATCGGCATCGGAAGCAACAGAGATATCGGGAATCAAATCAGCATCAGCAGAAACAGCCTGAGGACCGCCAACCTTGAAGAATTTGGGGCTCTTCAAGCCAGAGATAGGCTCCTTGGGGGTATCATCGGCATCGGAAGCAACAGAGATATCGGGAATCAAATCAGCATCAGCAGAAACAGCCTGAGGACCGCCAACCTTGAAAAATTTGGGGCTCTTCAAGCCAGAGATAGGCTCCTTGGGGGTATCATCGGCATCGGAAGCAACAGAGATATCGGGAATCAAATCAGCATCAGCAGAAACAGCCTGAGGACCGCCAACCTTGAAGAATTTGGGGCTCTTCAAGCCAGAGATAGGCTCCTTGGGGGTATCATCGGCATCGGAAGCAACAGAGATATCGGGAATCAAATCAGCATCAGCAGAAACAGCCTGAGGACCGCCAACCTTGAAGAATTTGGGGCTCTTCAAGCCAGAGATAGGGTCCTTGGGGGTATCATCGGCATCGGAAGCAACAGAGATATCGGGAATCAAATCGGATTTAGCATCGACTTGGGGATTGACTCGCTGGACAAATTCAAAGGTCTGAGGCACACCCACACGGAACATATGATGAACCGCCTGTGGTCCACCGACAGCAAGCAAATTCTGAACAGCATGTGGTCCAGACATACGGAAGACTTGGGGTCTCATCGGAATATGAAAATGAATCTTCTGATCAAAGGCATCGGTGGCCACTGACATATCTGGAATCACATCGGTTTGATCGGCTGGAACATTATCGGCATCAGATGCCACAGACATATCAGCCAGAGATTTCAATAATTCCTCAGCCTTAGCTAGAACACCTAAAGAAAACGATTATCCATATTTGTAAAGCCAAATTGTAGAATCCTTCAGCATTATTTACCATTCTTCTCAAGCATTTCACGGAATTTCTGGGCATCTTGGGGTAAATTGTGAATTTCGTAAATGGCATCTATATTCCTCACATTTTGACGGGGCAATGCACTAGCCACAAAGGCTAGCGAAAATATGATAGCGCAAATCGCAAAAGATTTCATGTTTCTTTCTCAGATACTTTTATTGAACTGAATTTAGCTTTCCACTTGAATGGAGTTTTTATAGTATGCCAAAATGGTCTTATCAATGCTACCGATACTTTATTTACGAGTCAGATAGCTAACCAAAAGGTCTCTCAAAGAAGTCAATAAATTTTGTTTCTTTCTTTTTATTACTATTATTTTTTTTTGCTTCGGGATTCACACAGAAGAAAACAACTTTATACCTACGTGTAGGTTGGCTAGTCTTTATCTAAGAATTTGCTAATCTTACGTATTGAAATAATTATCTTATCAATTGGATTCTATTAATGACGTGGACTAATTTAACTGATACATTAAATATTTATAAAATAAATTAAATACAATTTGACTGACAAGATAAAATAAAGTTTGTTTACTTTTGATGTCTTCAAAAAAAAAAACGTTACTCAACACTGAAATTGTTTTTGGTTCTGAATATGTTATCGGTCTTGATTTATCGATTTAGAACTGAAATAGATTTTTAGTATTTACCTGATTTATTTACTTACCAACAATTGAGAGACTTTTTTTTTTTGTTTTAAATAAAAGAAGTTTTGGATAAGTTAAATCTATACAAATTTGTAATATGTTTTATTTAAATTCAATGAAATACACAAACAAAAATTTAATGATTCACAATTGATATTTTTTCTTATTTGTTTTAAGTAATAATCGGTTTTTTTTTTTTGCATTGTTTTTAGGCCAATATATAGGTTATGTATATATATATATATATGTGTGTGTGTATGTATGTATGTCAATTAAAGTTAATAAAAAAAATTGTTTTTTTTTTTTTTTTTATCTTAAGTATAATATTAATAATTTTGAATGTGAGAAAAATAAGAAAAAAAAAAAAGGGAAAGGATAATATGAAAATTTGTTCTTGGTTTGTTTGCTGTTTAAATTCCCAATATATCATCATGATCATCGAGAGGATCACGGGGCTCACGCTTAAGACCGGCCAGAGAGAAATCATCGGCAGCTATAGTAGCAGCTGTCTCTGTATCGCCGCCATTTTGAATCCTGTTCTTAGTTTGGGGTGGTGAAGTTGAACCGGAACCGCCCAAGAGATTGGCCATATTGACAGGTGGCGTTATTTGAGGTGATTTTGTGTTGACAATTTGTGGTCCGGATGGACTACCGACCCCGGTACCTCCTGGTTTAGTCGCAGCGCTCTTGACATTAGCCACAACAAGTGATGGACGCTTGACAGGTGATTGGGATCGCCGAAATCTGCCAGCTTGGGACGGTGGCCTTACGGCATTTGGTTGGGCAAAATCAAAAGGTACACCGCTACCCTGAACGCTTGCTATTTGTGGTGTCCGATGCTGAAGGGCTCCTAGTCCCGTTGAGGGTGAAGTTTGTTTTTGACCAACTGGAATTGTGTTCATTGGTTTTCGCAACAAAGAAGTATTTGGTGAAACGACATCGTTGGCAACAGTTGATAAACGCGGACGCTGTTGTAGTGGCACATTATCATTAGGTGGACCCATGCGACGTTTAAGAAGTTCAGAATTGTTATTTTTAGCGTTCTGGTTAGGTTGTGGGGGAGTTAATGCACCGGGAATTCCACTGGATCCACTGGCACCGCATACGGAAAATCTTCGCGACATTTGACGTATTTGAAGAGATGTGACTCCAGCTGCAGTTGTTGTTCTCTGCTGACCAGTAGTAGCAATAGTCGATGCCTTCAATGGACCAAATAGAGCATTCAGTGATGAATCCTGTGGCGAACGAGCGGCAACGATAGTTGATGGTACGCTTTTTGTACTGCCAGTAAATGGGCCAGTTATAACACGACTAACCGGCATTGATTGTTCTTTGCGACCATTTATAGGCAATATGCGATATACCTTTTTCTCTTGACCCGGTGAAGTGACGGCATTCACCTGCTTCTGCACTTGCTGTATAATATGCCGTTGCAAATTTGAATCAGCTACTCTTTGACCAGGACGTAATATGTGATCTGGCCCTACCGTATCGTTATTACGACCAGTCGATGAATTAATCAAAACTTCTGTACGTTTTGCGGCACATACTATTGCCACTAGTTCTCTAACCAAACGTAATTCCGGATCAGAGACATCTTCCAAACCGCTTGGTGTATTTATATTAAAATGCTGTACTTCCCCGTTTGCTGGAAAGTCTGTTGCATCATCGAATGTTTCCATAAGTGATTTAAAAACTTTCTCCTTAAAACGAAACTTTTGCCTTGCATTCATTTGCTCCATTTGTGGCTGTACCATATCTAAGAAATATTGATCTGAATAGACATCCAAACACTGAGTCTGTGTGCCTCTCTCACAGCGTTTGACATATGTTAGAATAGGTGCGGGTATTGTTGTTGCACCACTAACAGAACCACATGACGTTAGTGTTGGTACTGTTGTTTGCACCACATATGAGCTGGATGTTGACTGCGAGGGATTAAAACTAGTTGCTGTTAGGGATGATGAACTAGTTGGTGTACTGCTTATTACCACTGAATTGTTATGTGATAGACGCACTGGTTGGGGTGTTTGGCCATCCCCAGTAGTTGTAGTTGATACATTGGTTTTAGCTGTCGATTGAGAAGCTGACGTTGGTGCAGTTCGTTTCTGTTGCATTGATGCAAATGTATTCGCTTTTTGAAAGGGTGTTAGTAAGGGTATTTGCTTCATGGCAACAACATCACGACGTGGAAATGACATACTACTTTCTGACGATGATGTAATGGTTTGTTGTTGCTGTTGTTGTTGATTGATTTGCGATCCAGAGAAAGCTGTATTACGTGGATAAATATCATCCAGTTTATTAGTTGCTGATGATTTTGCAGGTATTATTTCATTTTGTTGATTAGTTTTGGGAACTTCTTTAGCTTGAGCATCCTGAGTTTTACCCAGGGTCACAATATTTCTTGGCACTGGAGTCATTTTGACGGGTGATGTAGAACTTCTCAAACTATGTTCAGCTCCAGAATATAAAGATTTGCGGCGTTGTAAGCGTGTTAAACGTTGCTCGACAGCGGCTTTTTTAATTGGCAATTCTTTAATACCAGCACGTCGAGGTCGACCCCTTCGGACTACACGAGGAATAGATTCATCAGCACTTTCCTCTGTCATAGTTGTGTCATCCATGCGTTCGCTTGGTGTACCAATTGGTGTACTACTCGATGTAGCACTTGGTGTAACGCTTGCTGGTGTAGCACTTACAGCGGCACTTGTCGACGATGGTTTCTTACTTATAATCAATAGATTATCACTGGCACCGCTCTGCTTGATAAAGAATTCTTCTCCTTGTGTAGATTGGGTAGGACTATTGTCGGTTATAACGCTTGGGGAATTCTCCAATCGCAAGTCATCTACTTCTTCATCATCACTTGGCAAATCGGTAGTGCTTTTCTTTTCTTCAATCACTTCTTGATTCACTTTTTCACTAGCACTATTTTTTTCAATTAATTCTTTGGATTGTTCTTTTTCTTGTTCTTCTTGCTCTTCACCTTTCTTGGTCAACTTCTCAGGACTGACTGATTTTACCAATGATTTTGTTCCTTGTTTTATACCCACTGCACCTACAGTTACAGTTGAGCCTACCGAAGAGCGATCAGTCGAGTCCTTTCTTTCACCCTCAAGTGCTACAGTATCTTCGCTTTTAGAATCATCATAATCGTCCATTCCATCATCCTTAACATCCATATGAGGTAAAAGAAACTTTATGTCATTGGCAAAGGGATGGCGTCGTTTATTATTTTGACGGCGATGCCCATCGTTGGTTAAATGACGCGCATAATCGTTACGTATGTAACGCCATCGTCGCTTACATCTCTCGACTGTGAGGAAGACAGAGACAAATATATAGATTGGGTGTAGAATACAAAAGGGACAAATAATAACCGACTTAACAATCTGTTTGGTACCTGCCCCGCAACAAAGAAAAGACAGATGGTCAATCTTTAAAGTTGGAAAATTATTGATCTGATCCTCACTCAATAAGCATCATAAAAACTTTTTGCTAAGCACGCACATGCTACCGTAAAATTTGACCTAATCTGCCTAGAATCATAAAAATATATGCATATACCTACATATATAACTGTACCTAAGTAAAAGTTGATCTATTTGAAAAGGCAGATTTTATATGGTTAAATATTTAAAAAATAAAAAATTATATATTATTTGACTTTTTTTCTTATAAAATAAATAGAATATATAAATCAATGAAATATATATCGTGGGATTGTGGCAAACTTTGAATATTCTAACAAATTCTTTAAAAAAATAATTTTAAACCATTTTTAAGAATTCCAATCTTTACCTAAAGAAATACTAAAATTTAATAAAAATATCTATATTATCTGTATGATATAGTCAAATCAAATGATATTAAAAAAATCTTATGGAATTTTTGAATATAAATAAGAAAAACAAATTTTAGTGACAGTTATTTAAGAAACTAAAATATAGAATATATTTGATAGATAGATAGATAGATCTGTTCTATATTCAAATATGATAGATTTACATATATGTTCAATTTTTACTGCATATTAAATTTTGCTTTTCGATTGATCACTCCTGTGGCAACTATTTTATATATATACATCTTTATATATCTATTCTATCAAACCTAATATATTTCTAAATATGTATACCAATTTCCGAAATTTCTTCATAATCCCCTAAAAAGCAACTTTGTTCTTGAACAAAAACTCTATTTTCATAAATTTATTACATCTGAATATAGAATAGATTTGGATCTGTTCTATATACATCTATGATATATACATATATCAAAATTTCACTACTTTGGCTTTAGAACTTTTGAAGTAGAATTTGTTAATCTAAATTAATATACACCGAAATGAAAATTTCCTTTTTAACTTAGTATATTAAGAATTTAAGACCAGTTTTCAAAATATTCAATTTTTTTCTTTTCAGTGCACATATTTATATATTCTTTCGAAATTTGTAGCTATTTTGATACATACTTTTAGAGATAAATCGAAATTTCTAGAGTTACTTTGTGTAAGATATTTCTAAAACTCTCGAAAATGTTTTCTAAATTTAACGATTTGGGGTTTTTTGTAAAATTGCTTTGCTAAATTTTTTACATAATTTATTTCTCGGGCACTGAAAAAGGATATAAAATTTTCAAAATTTTATGTTGTAACTTTTAGTTAACAAATATAGTTCGAAAAATTTTCAAACTATCGCAAATTTCAATTATTTCTTCATTCATTATCTCATTTTTATCAATCTTTTAGAAGAATCCACCAAATTTTTTGGTTTCAGAAAATCCAAGCCACCGAAGTCGTGATCAATGCAAAATTCCTTTAATTGGCGTTGTATTTGAATTACCTATAAATTTTGATTGCATTCTTTAGATTATTTTTTTCAGTAGAAAATATCTTAAAATCTTTTCAAAACCTTGCGCAATTGATTATTACCGCCTAAGTTGATAAGGAATATGTATATATATATATAGATCTAGATTTCGTAATCTGATGCAGATCTAAACTATATTGTATGGTAATTTAAAAAATTGTAGCATTAAAAAGAATCAAAATGGTTTTAAAATTTCATGGCCTGATAGTTTTATTTCAATATTTTTCGATTCTGGTCTTTCTACTATCCTCTGGAAGGGTTTATGGCCTAGCTTAAACATCTGTTGTGAGATCAGTTTACAATCTGCGGCAAATTTTTGCATAACAAATGGCGGCAGGTAAAACCGCTGTTGTTTACTCTGTCAAAGGATTTGAACCATGAATACTACATTTACATTTAGTTTATTTAAAAAAAAGAAGAAAACTCCATCTACTAAACTTTAAGATCAACTTATTCAACTATCTGTCTTCCATTAAATGTTAAGTAAATTAAAGTTCTAATATAAATGTATACCAAGTATCTCCTAAAGTCTATTTAGATTAAACTAATAGGTCGATTAGAGGAATTTGGTCAAACTTTTGATCCAAAAGATGTCTTTAATATTAACCCATTTGACTCACAAAAATCAAATTAAGAATTTTAAGAAAAAAATAGGTTTTTTTTGGCAAAAGAAGTTTAAAAAGATAATTATTAAAAAATCAATCAAAAAATTTTTTAAATTAATTCTTATTAAATTAGTAAAGATAAATTGAAAATAATTTAAAAATTATATTAGGGAAATAAAATGGAATATATTCTAAACTCTCATTAGTAGGTTTAAACTATGTAGATCGGCTGTATATAACAAACTTAACTTTTGACAGCTATCAAACATTTAAGATCAATTTAGAACAAGTTTGAAAAAGGTTAATTAACGTTTGCAGGAATATTATTTAAAAAAAAATTATATATGTAGTTAAAAAGTTGATCATTATCTACTATTTTTTTAGAAGGAATTTAATTTTTATAAAGATATGTAATTTATTTTAAAAAAAGAATTTAACCTTTATCTACATATATACAATTTTTTTTTATAAATAACATTATGATATAAAAATGTTTAAAATTTTATAAAAATTCTATCGTTATTTCTATATTTATATTTATTATAGGAAATGTTTTGAGATGATTCATTTTTTGAATATAATCCTTTTTCTTTTTGAATATGGGCAAACTCCTTTTTTTTTATCAGGATTCCTTACAACTCTCTGAATTCTAATACCCTATTTGGATTTCATAAATAAATTAACTATAACAAAATTTGCCTCAGATTATACATAAATTGTTTTAACAGATGAGAAAGATAAACCGATAATTAAACCTCATTTCTAAGACATTAATTTTCCATTCCCAAATAGGCTTATTAAAGCTACTAAAAATGGATTCTTGTTCAATCCAATAAGAAAAGTTACCAACTACTAATTTTTTTTTAAATTTTCCTCTTGATCGATAATTAATCGTGTATCGATTGTTGCCACTATCGCTATCAAACTATCGATTGTTGTTGTCAGCAACATATATTATTTTATTACAAATCATTTGTCAGATTTATAGCTAATTTTTCTCAATTATTTTGGAAAATTGGTTAAGTATTTTTTATTTTATCATTAAAATAGTTACTACTCATAAATTATTTCTATTTATTCGGTCCTATAATATTATATATAAAGTATTTGGAGCAGAATCAATAGAAGTTAGTAGAACTTTGATCTTTAAAAATATATATAATTTTTCTGATCTAACTTTAGTTCTTTTATGAAAATTATTTTTTGAGTTTTAACCTCTTTTTAACCTGTACTTTTAATTATTATTTACCCAGATCAGAAATATATAGCTTGAAAGATCTTAATTAAGATAAAATATAAAAACAAAGTCTTTTTTTTTTCCAATATTATTTTCAAAATTTGAAACCTTTTTTTTAAGATGTAATTTTCATTTTTTTTTAGATCAAAAATATATATTCACATCAAATACGAAGTCTATAAAAAAAACTATTCAATTCTAAGGGATGTATACGCCATTTTACTAACAACAAAATAAAGCTTAAAAGCTAAAAAACAAAATGAAAAATATTTAAAAACTCAAAAATTGTCGGATCAATCCTTTTACATGATTTTAAAGATATTTTCTAAACAAAAAGTTTATATGGAACAGCCTAGGCCGATATGAAGTCTTTTTAGCTATAATCTGCGCTTCAAATTGAACACTGAATGGAAAAAAAGCTAAATAGATTCAGCTTTTTTTGCTAAATATCTTTGACTTTTGTTGTAAAATATTCGAATAATCAACAATAGTTGAGAATATTTTAGAATAAAGTTGCCACTCGTTGAGTATAATATATGCTCATTATTTGTTCAATTTATTTCAAATAAAAATAATAAAGTATAAGGAATTAATTCCTAAAACAGAATGATTACATAATTAACAAGAATTATTCGATATTTTAAATACAAATAATAACGTGAAGTTTTGATTAATCGATTGCCGGCCATCACCAGCAAAAAAGGCCAACTCGTTTGCAGCCGCATACTTTGCAACACACACCATCGATAACAAATCGATAGCCGAGCGAAGAATGCGAATGCTTACAACACTATATATAAAGAGGGAATGAAAGAGGGGGAAAAAAATAACTTACCCGGTTCGCCCGTCTCGGCAGCCACCAAATCCCAACTATTTTCGGTGGGGAGCCTCTTTCTATAGTTATCATGGTTTCGATCATATAGCAAAGATTGTTTACCGACCGCCCGCACTATTTTCAGATTCAATTCGTTTATTGACATTTAACACGAAGACTTGGTAAACACACTATCTTTTTAATTCTGTATCGCTTCTCTGTCTTTATTTCGTTTAGTTTGAGTACGACGAGACGCGAACCAGTAAGAGAAGATAAACGTGCAGCAGCAATTCGTGAACGGCAACTAAAAGCGAAAAACTCATACATACACATACACACAAACACATACAATACGCACGTAACAGTGCAGCTGGCTATCGAGAGAGAGAAAGAGAAAGAAAGAGAGAGAGAGAGCTCGTGCGGACGTGAGAGACAAGTAGCAAAAATAAATTGGCAGGTCAAAAGCCAGGGTTGGTTAACATTAACCAGGGTCGACATAATTTACATAAATTTAATATATATATATATATAAAATATACATATATATTATGTTAATTTAAAGATAATTAAATTAATTAGCCTGTTAGATAATTAATTTTATAAAAAAAAAACCCTCTTATATTAGCCACTAAATATTTCTTTGCTTCGATCATAATTTGTTTGGCCGTCTACAATTGTTTTCGTTTCGTTATTTATATAGTTTTTTTTTCGTCTAGATAATATTTACAGCTGGCAACGCTGTATACAGCTCTCTCGTTTCTCGCTCTCTTTCATTTAGCTCTCTGCTTTAGTCATTTGCCGTTGTGTGCGTGACAGGGGTGTAGTTCTTACTTTGGTATAAATGGGAACGTACTACACAAAACCCTTTTACAAATTCATAGAAAATTAACAGCGTCTATGTGGTAAATTTTGCGTTTGTTGGATTTTGTGTCGTGCTTATGTTTTCTCTTTTACGTTGCTTTTGTTACGATTTTTAAAAACATAGAAATTAAATAGATTTTCGAATGTTTGGCCAAGTGTAGCAAATGCAAATATCTGTGAAACCGGCATTAAATAAAAAGAATATAACAGAACAATAATAAAGCAAATCGCAATTGCAGAAACAACAACGGCAGCACCAGGAGCAACAGCAACAGCAGCACCAGCAGCAACGTTGACAACGCCAGCAACAAACAACAATAAAGTAGTGCCAGTTAGCAGCAGCGACACAGCGGCAGCATCTCTCAACAACAATTTTGCATTAAACAAATGTTATTTTTTAAGAAATCACTTAAACAACTTGTCACTGAGTATCACATCAAGCAAGAAGGTAAGAAATTCAATATATAATCAATTCAATTTATATACATAAAAATAATTGTAACGCCATTGCCCAAGGCGGCCCGCCAAACAGCTGTTGCTGCTGTACGCTGTTGTTGTTCCCTGGCACTGCACACAAAAGTGTCACCAACGATTTCTCGTTTGTCAATTATGATTACTGTTGTTATTATTGCGTTCCTTTTGTTAATAAAATAAATTATTTTTGGTTTTTTTTTACTTTTCCTTTTTGTTTTTAGAAAATTATATAGATATGAATACGCGCCGCAGTACGGGTAACAATAATATACGTAAAAGTATAAATAATTCATCAACATATAATATGTCTGGAACTTCAAATAAAAATCTAACTCCCGAATGGTATGAGAAGAATGCCAAAATCTGTAGCCTAGTATCACAGCATCCCTATATGTATGATCGTTCACATCCGGATTATATGCGTAAATCGAGTGTGGATACTGCCTGGAAGGATATATCATTTGTTATGGGTGATTCGGGTAAGTTTTTACAACGGATGTTTGGTTTCTTTATTATTATTAATTATTTATGTTTATGACGATCCCCTTCTCTTTCCATTCCCCTACTTTTTTTTCGGTTTTTTTTTGTTTTGCAGTGAGAAACTGTAAGGAACGCTGGCGCAATATTCGTACAAGTTTTGCACGTTCCATTAATGTGCATCGTGCATCGGGCTCGAATCGTGTTAAACCGTATTATCTTACCAATGAATTGCAATTTTTAAAGAAACATATAACACCGGGAGTGCCAATACCTATACGTGGACGTCGTTCACGTGGCAGTAATCCAAGTAAAATTTCCAACTATGGTGATGATGGCGATGGTGATGGTGATGCCGAAGAGGATGAAGAGGAGGAGGAAGAGGATGACGAAGAAGAAGAGGAAGCAGATGAGGGCGATGATGATGATGCAGAGGATGACGAAGAGAATAATGTACAAGTATCAAAGCTACTCGTTGAAATGAAACATTCGTTAAGCAGCCATGAGAATAGCCGAGATAGTTCAGCATTAGCCGATACCGAGCATGCGCAGAGCTACATTGATAGCAACGGTCCCAACAACAAAGAGCAACATGAACACGAAGATATGCTTGGCCAAAGCACTGGCGATGAATCCTACCAGTTGCATAATTCAATTAACAAATCATCCATTAGAAATGCATGTCCGCCCAAAAAGCGTCAAAGAGTGAACTTGGAAAAGAATGCGCTTAATTCGAAGAAAAAGGTAAATCAAAAATTAATCTTTAAAAATCGATTTCATATATATATATATAACTATATCTGTATAGATTCAATCAACAAATTCGGAAACGCCAGTGCCTCCACCACCAACCATTATTGATTTTGATGATGCCTTCCTTCAGAGTCTACGACCAGAGATCAAACATATGAACTTTCATCAGAAATTATATTTCAAGCGACGTGTCTACGATCTTCTTGGTGAAATATTTCAAAATAATGAATTAACATCAACATCATCATCGAATGAACAACATCATTCACGTCCTAGTTTAAATGGGAGTGGTGGTATAACCACACCCTCGGTTCCCCTTCAACATTTGGGTTTAACTTTACAGTTGCCTAAATTGGTGCCCAGAACCACCAAAGAATCGTAGGAATGTGTCTACGCTAACACATTCGAATTTAAATCTATAAGTTTATATATACTATTTAGATATAGTTTGATTTTAATTTGTTTAAAATGTAATATTTACATTCGATAACAAAAAACAAGTAAAAACATTCGCCAAAAAAATGTCGAAGAAATAAGTAAAAAAAAAAAACTACTGTAATGATCAGTTGAAAAATAAATGAATTTTTTTTTCCCCTTCCCCTGTACATGATATGGGATTTACTTGAACTTGAAAAATATATCAGTATATAAAGGGTATTCATTAATGATCTAGTGATCAAACGGGTCTAAAATATGTTGGGTGAAAAGCATTTCTTCTTCTTACAGGTAAGTCTCATACTTTACAATTTTGAAATAATGAGATATATAATTCGTATCTATTTTATTTATCTATTAAAATTTCAAAGGCTAAAAATCTGATATGACTTACAAGAATTTAACTATGGACTTCTTAAAACATTCTTTCTATATCAATTGAGTGCATCTTTCCTGCTTTACAGTAGGTTTAAAAAGCATTTATATAGAACAAAGCAATAATTAATTTATTTCTTATTCTTTTTCTATCAAAATCAAAATAGGTTATTCATTTTTTTTCCTCTATATTGCTTAGATTGCTTTTATTGATCAATTACTACTTGTGATTGCTTTATTCAATACATAAGCCCAGCAAAGTATGCAATGCTAAATTCCATGGGCTATTTCAAAAGCGTTAAAAAAGACGATCAAGTGTCTCGATCGAAATATTCTTTGGTTTTAAATCAACGATCTTAACTTTGTGTAAATGTATTTAAACAAGGTCAGAGAATGCAGTAGAGCAGTTGTTATCGATAGTTTTCAAAGCAATAGCTTAATGGCAATCGATATTTTAAAGATAATTCAAATATAAATCTAATAATAAAACAAAAAGAAAAGCTAAAATTGTATTTTAAAATCTAAAACTACTTAATCCATTTGTTTTAATAAAACTACGATAGTAAGAAGTAAAGTTTTAAAACTTTTTCAAACTTGCTCTTAATCTACCTTCAACTAAAAACAGTGATGCCCTTCCTAGTGCTCGTTTCTTTGATATAATCTAGCTTTTTGTTAGGTAAAAACTTTTGTTTAGAACATTATATCTTAATAATTAATAAAAGAAAATAGTTGAACAAAGAGTAAAATAACTTTTTTTGTTAAAAAATTTATAAATTTAAAACCGATATCAACCGGTTTTTAGTTTTTAAAAGATTTTGTGGTTTTTAATTCAAGTGAAATACTTTTTTTAGTTTTACTTGGAAAAAAAATGAAACGATTTTCTATAATCCGATAATTTGTTTATGTTTTTTGAAACATTATTGCCATATAAGCTCTACTTTAGCTTATATAAAAGTTGTTTTTTTAAACGATTTACCAGTAATTTCGGTTATAAATAAATTATAAATTAATAATAGTTATTAAAACGACACCCCATATAGTTTTTTGATATATTTATTTTGTTTTGTATATATATATATATTAATTTTTTTAATATATAATTTTTTAATAGCAAATACTTTTGTATACGTAAACATTGTTGTGTTCGATTTTTTGTTTAAATAATTATTTAAAAAAAAAAAAAAGTGTAATATACATAATATAACGTACGTTCCCGTATAATTTATGGCATAAAAAATATGATAATAATTTCTTTTCCTTTGTTTTTTTTTTATTATTATTTTTGTTTACCGAAACTCATTTTGTTTTTTTTCTAGATAGTTTCGCATCGAATCGGTTTATATAACCGATTGCATGCCAATGCTTTTATTATAAGGAAAATGCCGCATATTTTCTTTATCTTTTCGTTTTTTTTTTTCGTTTTCTTCTTTTTGTTCCAAGAATTTTATAAATACGTTAAGTAGTCGATAGGTTAGATATACAGATATATATGTAGATATAGAGATATATATATATATGTATGTAAGTATATATATGTATGTGTTTTTTTTTTGTTGTTTTTCTTGTATGTACAAAATAATCATCATTGATATTGAAATAATTAAACAAATTGCACTTTAAAAAATATATAAAATTTATATAAATAAACGTATACATATATAAAGGTATATATATATATCTATATATATATATATACTCTATGTAGTTTCGTTTAAATGCAAACACAAAAAAAAAAAAAAATATTATAAGCCGCACAAAATGTCTCGAAATCAACTTAAAACTATGGCAAAAAAAAAAATAATAATATAATAATAATTAAACATAAAAAAAATTGTATGTTTAAATAATTGTGGCGCATTGTGTGGTGCTGCTGTTGCTGTTTGGGTGGTTAATTGTTTGCTTAGGCAAAGGAAATTTTTACCGGACCCAGTGGCAACTGTTTCATATAATTCCAAGCATCGACACGTGTCATGCGCGCTGTGGAGGCACCATTAATGCATACGATTGCATCCCCATTCCGCACCTGATTTGTTTTCTGAGCAGCACCACCTGTAAAGAATCAAATTGCATTAATATAAGAAAGAAAGATCATAAGGGGTTTTAGTTTCATTTACCCATGAAAACCTTTTTCACAATTAGGGGACGATTTCCTAGCGGTGAATCGAAGCCACCCTCAATGGAGAAACCCAGACCACAGCTATCCTTTATAATTTCCACACAACGAGTGCCACCACCAACAGCAGAGCCACCAGCATCTTCAGCTAGAAAAAAAAAAAGAAAAAGAACATGCATAAATATAAATTTAGAAATTATTATTATATAAAATATTCACCTTGTGCCCTAATTTCCGCTGCTATGGCATTGCGGGCTTCAGCGGCACGTTCCAATAATTCGCTGGTACTCAATTTGGCTGCATCACCACGTGATAGTTGACGACGAGCTCGAATTCCGGCTATAGTTGCCTCAGCATCTGTATCATCATGCAATAATGTCGATACTGATTGCGGTTGTGGACTACTCGATCCTGTACTGGGTGTACTTGGTGCTGTTGCACCATTACTACCATTGGTCACAGTGCCACCACCTTCTTCGTTTGACACAATATCTAGATCCAAATCAAGAGATCGTGATGCCTTGTGATAATTACGTTTACGTTCATAATCCAATTCAGTGGGCTTCTCATTCAGCGAACTGAGTGATCCCAATGATGAACGTTTCTTGTTAAGAGGTTTTATGATTAACGATTCAGAGCGTGTGACTACAAGAACAACCTCAGGACGGGGTGTCTAAAATAAGATAATTTAGTTATATTAATATTTTTTTCTTCATTTTAAATGTGAGAGAGAGTACCTTCAATACACTTATCGATTCCCTATGTGTCAGTCCACGCATGCTCATCCCATTGACGGCTAATATGCGATCGCCTTTCTTTAAGCGTCCATCTTTAGCTGCTGGTGTATTGCTTAAGATTTTATGTATCTAAACAAGATTCAAAAAAAAAAATACAAACAATATTTTTTGTTTAAGATTATTTTAACTAAATATTGTTGCAAACACTTACCGTTATTTCCTTGGCTTCATAATCGGAACCACCGGCTAAGGTTATACCAATGCTACTTTCAGGGTTATCCCTTTGTAGGACTATAATGAAGGCCTCGGGTGTTTTAAGTGGTGGATCGGCTTCCTCAACAATCTGTTGAACATCCTGAGCGGTTATCAAACTTTGATTACTACCCAATGAAGAGAAACTACCAAATTCAGTGGCTGTCTCTTGGGTGGTGCTAACATTCTGTGTGGTTGAGCTAACACCCGATGAGCTTGATGCCAATGAGTCTAGAGATGAGAAACGCTCATGATGGGGTTTTGTGGTTGCTGTTACCGTTGGCATTGTAACCTTGTGTATGGTAACAGTGGGTAATAGAGGCATTGGATTAATAGTGGCACCACTACCAATACCAACAACACCACCAGCTGCTGCTGCAGCAGCACTTCTTTCAAATTTCTCTCTAAGCTCTGCTGTAGTTTGTCCCTTTGGAATCTCACGCTTTGGTGGTGCTGATGGTGGTGTTTGTTGCATTGTTGGCATAATCACAGGTTTGGCCTGGACTAGCTTCAATTGTTGGATCTTCGGATTGTTTATGGTGGTTATGATTGTGGTATCAGCCTTGAAGCTAGCCTTACGTTCTTCATCTATGAACATGGCACTTATTTTTGCTGGGCAATCGGAACGTCGACTACTATCATCGGTATCGGATGTTAGCTCATAGGCAGCAACATTAATTAGTTTATCTACAACCAATTGTTGTTGTTGCTGTTGTTTTTGTTGTGTCTGCTGCTGCTGTTGATGTAGTTGCTGCTGCTGCTGCTGATGCTGCTGATGGTGATGATGTTGCTGCTGCTGTTGTTTATAACTGGAAATTGGTTTCATGCGACGTCCAGCTAAAGCGCATGCCTCACCATCAGTACTATCATTATCCTCCTGATCCTGACCACGACTTTTGGCACTACGATTTTTAGCAGATGCCAATATACTCTTACGATTGGCCAATTCACCATTATTCATTTGGGTCTTAAGCAAACGTCTTGTTAAATCCACAGCTGGTGTACTACCCAATGAACTGCAACTGGCCTGTGATCCAGCCGATGAACCCGATGTCAATGTTGATGTATTTGAACTGGCAATCGATGTATTTGTCTCCGAACTTAATGTACGGGTAAGTGCAAATTTTTCTGGTGGTGTTGCCACTCGTGCTGTTGTCGAGAATACAGAATCTGTATCACTTTCCTGATCGGCAAATGATGATGGTGTTAACGAATGTTGTTGCAACAATGGTTGTTGTACTCGTGTTGTTGTTGTTGGTGGTGGTGTTGTCACCAATGTGGCCAAAGATGTACGTGGCGGTTTTGCCGGTGGCTGTTGCGATTGAGTTAATTGTATATCCAATTGATTACGACGTCCTGGATTTGTATGTTGTGAGAATATACTGCGATATGGACTATTATTACTATTACTGCTATTACCGATATTCATTTGATTATTGATCCTAGGACGTGTCTCACCGAGACCACTATCTGTGCTATCCTCACCGCTAGCGGCCAATTTCACTTGACTCTTGATTTCGGGCAAATCCAATATGGGTTCCAATAATTGTGGTCTCTCCGGTATGACTAGACCCCTCAATTTTGATAGGCTACGACGACGTTGTTCCAATATATTGGTTATGGCAGCTTTACGATTTGCTGCCTCACCTTCGCCCGAAAAACTAATACGGCGTGCTATTGCCGCTGCTGCCGATACTGAACCCGATGGTGATGTTGTTGTTGTTGTTGTATATGAGGCATGACTTCGTCGTGGCAATGATGCATAATTTGTATTCAATGAATACATTGAATCGGCCACATGCAATTGGGGTAACTGTTTGGCCAATTGATATTGTCGCTGAGCATCGTTTAAATTCTCAACACTCATTGCACGAGTTTTTAATGCAGGCGGTGGATTAGATGATTCCAATAGATTCTCACTGCTCATATTTAGTGGTTTGCGTGTAAAACTTGACGATATTGTAGAACTATTGTTTGATGGTGTTATCAATGGTGTTGTTGTTGCAATTGTATCCAATTCATTAGTCGATGAGAACATTGCAATTTTATCTCTTACTGATTTTTCAGATTTCTCATCTTTACGCCAATCGCTTGATTTACGCACCACTGTAATGGGTAGTACAATACCACCCGATGAGCTTAAGGAACGTTGATAATCATGTGAACGTGTTGTCTTTAATGGTGTTGTCTCATTATGATTATTATTATTATTTATATTATTATTATTATTATTGCGTGCATCTTCCACATTGATAACCAAATCCTGACGATAAACTTTACGTTGAGATGGCATTGTGGCATTTGCACCAACTGGTGGTGGTCCTGTTTTGGGTAATGGTGGTGCAGCAGTAGCACTAACAGTGCTTAATATATCCATTTTATTGTTATTCTTATTCATTTTGTTATTATTTATATTATTATTGTTGTTGTTGTGCTCAAAGTTAAGCTGCTCGGATTTGGCCTGGGAGGACTTTAATAGATTTGCATGTGGTTGCATTATTACCAGTGGTTCACTGAAATTTGGTGGAAATTCGTGTCCATCGGGTGGTAGACGGGAATATGTTGGTGGTGAGGCGTAACTAAGATAATCCTGTACAAGCAATTGTTTTGTTGTTGTTGTTTGTAAATGATGTTGTGTGGTTTTTGTTGCTGCTGATGTTGATGTTGTTGTTGTTGTTGTTGCTCCTGTAACGCTGCTTAGCAGCTCCATTTTGTTGGCAGTTGTTAAAGTCTTTGAACTGGATGTTGTTGGTGTCAGCGTTGCTGTTGTTGTTGTTGTACAATTATTGTTGCTGTTGTTGTTAATGTTGTTGATGTTGTTATTAAGGGTACCAAGATCTAAACATCATAACAAGAACACAAAGAGAGAAAGAGGGAGGGGAAGAAAAAGGTTTTGGTTAGTCAACATAAAAACAAAACAAACGACACAATAAAACATCATATAATACGTATACAAAACATAAGGAATAATAAAAGATAACAACTAAACTACACATAGGGATTTAAACATATAGATAGATATATAAATTGTATAGGAAGAATCGTTTGTCCTTTGTGAAAAAAATATATATATATATTTATATATGAAATATTTATCATATCAAAATTTATCAAAATTATTGTTTAGTCCTTCTTTATAATTTCCAATCAAAGTTGAGTAGCGCAAATATTGACAAATGAACGCTTGTTTTTTTGCCCTTCCAAGGCGATAACGGTTTCTTTTGTATATAATTTATACTTTTCAAGTGTTAAAAGATATTCTCTTAAATTTTATCAAAAAATTTTATGAGTTCGTCTCTTTAAATTCCATAGAAAGTTAAGTAACGCAAATTTTTACACATGAACGCTTGTTTTTTTTTGCCCTTCCAAGGATCACTGTTTTCTTTTATAGAATTTACTTTTTAATTAATTAATGTTGAAATATATTCTCTTAAAATTTATGAAAATATTTCTTTTGTCGTCAATTAAAGTTGTGAAATATTTATTTTTTCAAATGAACGCTTGTTTTTTGCCCTTCCAAAGATCACTGTTTCATAATAAAGTTCAATTTTAACTGTTAAAATGTAGAAGAATTGTATTTACTATGGTTGTTTCTGCGACATTAAGTTTTTTTTTTTTTTAACATTTTTTAATGACTTCTTTTCACAGTTAACAAAAAACAAAGATTTGGCGACACTTCACATGCGGGTAAAGCTCTTGTTAAACGGAAGTCTTTTGTTTAGTTAATCAAAATAGCTAGGTAAAAGGTTTACATATAAACTAAATAACAAATATAAGGGATTTCGTGTCACAGATGGTTTAGATTAGTTAGTTTTAGGTTTAGGATTTGGATTTGAGAGTTCTATTGCCATTGTGTTTGCATCAGAGATAAACGGAATTCGCAAGGTAAGCTGAGAGTTTTTTTTTTTTTGGTGTTTTGTATTGTGTAAAGAAAGAAAGAAATAGAAATTGATAATAGTCTATTAGTTGTCTTACAAAACACTAAATATATAATTATATTTTATGCCGAAAGACGAGAGAGAGAGAGAAAAACTTTCGCCCCGTCAAATAGTTGTCATTAGTATGAGCTAACCCGGCAAAACAAAAGCGAATCTTACTTAAAGTAATTAAAAAAAAACAAAACTAAACTAAACGCGGGGGAAACCAGCAGACAAAAAAAAAAAAAAAAAAAGAGGACAAAAAACCGCAACAGAAATGTTTTGTGGTTGACAAAACGTTGCTAATAATAATAATAATGGTAAAAGATTTAGGGTAAAACAAATGTATTTTTTTTTTTTTTTAGGAAAAGCGAAAGTTACAGATCGTTGTTTTATATTTGCAAGAAGAAGAATACTGTGAAATGTATGGGAATGAATGGAAGGGAAAGGAAAGGTCAAATCGAACAAAATTTTTTTGGGCCAAGAGAGTTAAGCTTGACATTCTTTTTAGCTTTTGTTTTTTTGTAGTGAATTTCTATTTAAATAATTTATGGTTTGTTTATTTTAGTATTTCTTTTCTTTATTGCCAATTTCTTATTTGTTTTGTTTATTTTCGGCAAGAGTTTCTAAATGGTTAATGAGCGTAAAATTTAAATCGAAAACAACAAAATGACAGAGTCCACCCACAACAAGAAAACCAAAAGCCATCATTGGGCAGGTGAGTGAGATTCATGTAAAAATTTGCATATTTAATTAAACCTAAGCAGAAAAAAAAAAAAAAAAAAAAAATAACAAAAAAAAAAAAAAAGAAATTGCAAAAAAATAAACGAGGCTAAATTTCATTAAAAATGAAAACCGCTGTGTAGAGCTCTTTTTGTATTTGTAGTTGTTGTTTTTTGTGTTTGTAAGTTCTATCCAAAAATGGCAAACAGCGCGAAATGTTAATGAACTTTTGCAAATGTAAACGAGGCAAAAATAAAAACAAAATATTATAAAAAAAAGCAAAAGAAGATTTTTGTTTAATGAAAATCATGTTTAAGATTTTAGCCGCATAGGCAGAAAAGTAGTCAAACTAAAAATAAAAAAAAAAAAGAAAAGAAAGAAGCCAACAAAAAAAAAAAACACATACAAGAAGTGCGTGAAAAATTGGTAAATTGTAATTTTGTTGACCTCTAAGAAATTTAAGAAGGTTGATTGCGGAAACTTAACTTGGGCAAAAGAAAATATATATATATATTTATATATATAATAAGTCTTATATGTGATGTAACAAGACAAGATTATGACGGCTAATTCAGGGGTTAATTATTTAAAGTTAAGAAAAAAGAGGAAAATATGTTTTTTCCAAGATAAATAAAAACCCAAAAGTTTAAAATACAAATTATATAAAACAGAAAGAGCCACACACAAGAAAAGGCTAAAAAAGTAGCCAATATTTTAGACCTTAAGTGAGCCTTAAAGCCAAGTCTTTAAGGACATTAAATAAGAACTTAAAATACAAGTAAATTGGCATCACTTTAAATAAAACTAGTCCCAAAAGTATTTTAAAGCAAACTTCTATAATTTTAAAAATTTAAAAATATGAAAAATAAATTAAAATAAAAAATAAATTAAAATAAAAAAAGGATCAAATAAAATAACATAAAAACAAATAAAAAAATAATAAAAAATTAAATAAAATATAAAATAAATAAAAAATATAAAAAAGTTTCAAATAAAATAACATAAAATAATATAAAATATAAAAAAAAAAAAACTAATAAATAAAATAACATAAAATAAAATAATATAAAATATAAAAAAAAAACTAAATAAAATATAAAAAATAAAAAAAATTCAAATAAAATAACATAAAATAATATAAAATATATAAAAAAAAACTAAATAAATATATAAAAAATATATAAAAGATTCAAATAAAATAACATAGAATAGTAGAAAATGTATAAAAAAAACTAAAAAATAAAAAAAAAATTAAAGGTCTAAAAAGCAAAAGAAACAAATAGACAAACGGACGGACAAAGGACATGGCCATATAGAATCGGCTTCATGGGGATGGAAACAAACTTCTGACCCTTTTTATTCAGAGCCTTTACAAAAAAAATTTTAAAACAATAAAACATAATAATCCTTTCTGTTTTGGTAATGCTCACATATAAAAAATATTTATTTTTAATTATAAAAAAAAAACAAATAACAATTTGATCGTTTTTTTGTTGTTCATGGTTAACTTTTTTCTCTGTATTGAAATTAGAGATAAGGTTCTGCCTGCTCCTCAATCCAGGCGATATGATGTGTAACACTTGTATAGACACCAGGGAAACCTTCACGACCACAGCCCACACCCCAGGATACGATGCCAACAAGTACACCCTCAACAACTAAAGGACCACCAGAATCACCATTACAGGCATCTTTGCCGCCTTCGTCAATGCCGGCACACAACATTTCATCGGTGATTGTATAATCCTTTGTTAAATATTGTGTACCACAAACATTTCTATCCACAATCTCGACTTGAACAGCTCGTAGTAGAGCGGGCAAAGCTTCATCCTCTTCGGTACGCTTACCCCAACCACTGACAATGGCATGAGCTCCAGCAATTGGCTGTTCCAAAGCTATTGGAATGGGTTGGACTAATTGTGTATATTCCAATGGTTCACGTGTTATAATCATGCCAATGTCATTGACAAAAGTCTTCTTATTGTAACCAGTATGATAAATCAATTTGGATACTTTTACACCCATCTCTTCCAGATCGGCAATCGAATTCTGTCCGGCTACAATCCGTATATATGAGGCAAAGCGTCCTTTAATGCAATGGGCAGCAGTTAAGACAACAGTGGGTGCATAAATACTGCCACCACAAATATGCAAAAGCATATATGATTCCAATCTAACCGATACCTGATATGGATAATCCGATATATCTGCCTCACTGCCACCAACAATATGAGGATTGATCAATGCCCCATGATTTAAGGCCACCAGAGTGGACACTACACCAAAGACTAAGAGAAACAAACGCCACAACATTTTGCAAAATTCTAATATAAGAAAGTCTTACGATTCATGGTTTATATATGAACAGATATCGTGTTATACAGTCGCCTGTCTTATCGCACCACAAAAAATCGCGATTATCCACGATAATATTTTTGGATTTCCATAAAAAAAAACAACGTGAAATCGCCATATGTTTTATATCGATCAATAAACATCGGTAGTCTTCTAAAGAGAAATTCTAAGCCATAATTTTTTTTTACAATAAACAATTGGTGTACATATCAGACAAGGATTATCAGTAAATTATATCAAATTTACTTTCAAATATTTTCAACTTTGCCCTTTTTGAACAAAAGATAAATTTGTATTTGTTTTTAGTATAAAAATACTTAGGTAAATAATTAAAAATTTTATCTGTCTTTTGAACAATTTAGTTAAAGAATAAAAAGTTGTTAGAAACTATTTTTTTGGGTAACTTAGTTATAACGAATTTCATATTACCGAAATTTTAAAATTTTAAGAACCCAAACAAAGTTTAAAAAAATTTTTGAAAATTTTATTTAATAATTAATCTTATGCTTAGATTCACTACCACTTTCATACTATAAAAAATAAAATTGTTTAAGTAATTTAAAAGTTTTATTTTCTGTTTCTAAAAATACAGAAAATTTACTTTACATGCCCCCAAAAGTATGCTTTATGCGCTACAGCGAATTGCTTATTATCATCAAAAGTAGAAATTTTCATATATATAATTTAAAATAATTTTTGCTTATAATTCAATTATATTTTTTACTATATATTTTATTATATATTTTATATTATATTTTATATATTTTAATATATATTTTTTTAATCCATTATTAACTTTTTGAAAGTAATTTTTTTAAAGTAATTTTCATGGGAATTTCACATGTCAAATAAAGGCACTTTTCATTGCATAATTCATTGTTTAAATCATTAAAAAATGTTGATTAATGAATGTCAAGTTAAACGGTTCATCTAGTTGAGAAAAAAACCAAAAACACTGAAGATATTTAAAAGACAAATTTCTGTTGTTAATGTTGTCTTTTTTGGCTGTTATTTTCAGTTGCCTTGACAAGAATTTCGAGGTAAAAAATTTTAAAACTGAATCTTATAAAGGGTAATCCTTTATGATCTTTTAATTATCTTTAATTCAACAATTCAAAATAACTAAAAATAACCAACGGAAATATATATACCTATATATCAAAAATATGCCTTAATGTCCGTCCGTTCTAAATCCATTCTATTTTTTTTTATTGCAAGCAATCAATGAATTGGCAAAAGTATTGACAACCTTTCACATAACCCAAACCAACTGGCCAATATTATTGAATGACCATCATTGGATTTTATTCACAACTGTCCAAAAACCTTTCTCACCATATGATGTCCGACCCCCTAAAAATTACAATTAAATGTAGCCCCAACTCAAGCAGCTCTCAGCGGGTAGCTAATGTGAAAAAAAAATACAAAATGATAAAGACAAAACAAAAAAAAATAATGAAAAAAAAATTGCCGAAAATTATGAAATTGAATGAAAGAACCATGTTATTTAATTGCCAGAGTAAGCCGGTAACAAACTCGTCAAATTAAATGAAATGAATTTTAGTCAACGAACTTTGAACCTAAGTTCAAGAAGTTAGGCCTAGATTAAAATCTTTTATAAAATATTATGCATATTTATAATGATTATTTTTATATATAGACATACAAACACACATAGATATATATATATATATATATCTTTTTTTTCTTCTTTGCTAAATACCAAGCGATTGTCTCATGTTACACTTGATATACGTTAGATTAATCGGCAAATCGTAGCTCTCATGACAACTACAAAGTGGCAGCAAATGGCAAAGTTATATGGTAGAAGGCAGTAGGGGGAAGGGAGGGGAGTAGATATATTAAACTCCTCTATATGCGACGATTGGGCAGACACAGCAATTTGATTTCTTGACTAATTTGATTAATTATCTCAAGCGTGGAAAATCTTGAGAAAATACCACAGAGAGAGAGAGAGAGAGAGAAAAAAAGATTTTGACGGCGCCCAAAGGTTTATAATATTTATTTTTAATAAATTTCTTTAATAGTTGCCTTTTTTTTTTCTTTCCTCGTTTTTAACCTTCTGTTTCTGTTTCTTTTTA
Organism: Drosophila neocordata; assembly: GCA_018903615.1. NCBI lineage: Eukaryota > Metazoa > Arthropoda > Insecta > Diptera > Drosophilidae > Drosophila > Drosophila neocordata. The sequence continues at coordinate 12,169,867 of JAEIGI010000001.1, forward strand.
TTTTTTTTTGTGTTTTTTTTTTACCGTCTTGTGACTTAATTGTAAGTAATTTTTGTTCATCGAAAAGTAAAAAAAGTAATTTCTAATCATATAAATGGCAAAAGTATGACGTAGTGCCAAGTGTCATTGTAGATTGTTGAGTCAGCTTATATACAAAATCAATATATATATACATATATATATAGTATGCACAGTTATTTATATATAGGTAAACGTGTAGATGGAGATATGGCTCACTGGGCAAATAATGTATAGAAGCAATAAAATGATTTAATATTTATTTTGGTCATTATTTTCAATGATTCAATAGGACAAATAATGAATTTATATATCAAAAATATCAATAATAATTTACAACTATTGGAGAAAATATATATAAATATATATAGAAATAAATCATAGATGGTGTTAAAGCTCAAACAATCTTTTAAATGTTCAATAATTTATTTTTAGTTTTATTACAAAGAAGTCTTAAATTAAGGGTGTTTGAAATTAACGTTGTATTTCTAAGCAAAGTAACTATCTGGCATCCTTATGTTTATACGCCTTATTTTGCAACACTGTCTGTATCAATATAGCTTTAAGTTAGTTCGCTGTGTAATGTCGCAAAGACAAGATCGTTCGGCTACAATATAATAAAGAACTATATATACATCTTAAGTCTATTAATTGTCTAGCGCAACTTCTTCTGGTCAGTTGGACAAATCCCAACAAAGAGCAAATTTGCAGAATAATCTTCAAAAAGAGTTCAAATGAAAAGTAAAATGGTAAAATAATCCATCAAAATACAAAAAAAAAAGAATATTCTAGTAACTCTTAGAACTTTGACCTAGTATATTGTATATATAGTATTATAGTCTGAAATTATCCCAATCTTTAGTAACCAATTTTTAGACAAGAAGAATTCTATTTTAATATTCTTTAGTACTAGGTACAATCTTTATGCGTATATAGTATATATAAAAGCATAGTCCGAAATTATTTCTATTTCTGGGATCTGTTTTTCTTTATTATTTAGTTCAGATTAAGGCCAATAGGAAGGATTCCATTTGAATAACATATAATTTCTACAAATATATAGTAGTATATATTAGGCAAAACAAAGTCTGATATTATTTTATTCTTTAACCAATATATCTTACTTTTAAAAACCTTTGGTTAATGCCATAATAGTTAAATCTAATCTAAAGGAAACTTTGTTTAGGAAAAACTTAAAACTAAGTAGCACAAAAAGCTAATAAACATAAAAAGAAAGGATAAAAAACCTACCATAACTAAAACTTAAGTTAAATAAATTAATAAGCAATTTGTGATGAAAATGATGATGATAATGGGGATCAAAATCAACCGGATATTGATAGAGAGAGTAAAAAACTAAGGCAGACACGCATACGCATAGTAGTTTTCTAACATTCATTTTGGAATTGCATGGATTCGAGTAACGAAAAGACTGAGAAGATTTCAGTTCTCAGCACTTGGGCCTCTCGATGGCTTTTCAGCATTTCAGCTCAATCAAGTTGGCATGCTTCAATAACATTTAATTCTTGGTACTTAGCGCTACCTTCACCTCTTCTTCATCATCATGATGATGATCATCATCAACTTCTTTAACGTTGTCGTCGTCTTTCTCCAATCTGAGGCATTTCCGTGCAGCAAAAAAAAAAAAAAAAAACGAAGAAACCCAGAAGAAAACATGCCAAAGTGTCGTCTTTAATTAGAGAAGCAAAGTGACCGCCAAATACCACAAAAAAAAAAAATAAATAAATAAAAAAAAAAGTACAGAAAAATAAGAAGGTTCCCGTGGTTGGTTCTTTGGAAATGCTTAAACACAAGCAACATATGTACTGCCAACTGCTCTCTATCTCTGTCTTTGTCACCTGGTATCTCTTTCTCTCTTACAATCTTGGTTTCTTTGTGGGCTTGCACTAATAACTTCCGCCACCTACTGGCCCGCGTTGAATGCATTTTCCCACCCAATAATGAAATGGAAAAACCTGCAACAAATTGCTAAGCATTTAGACCTCAACACAAATGGTGGGAAAAAACAAAACACAAACATTGATTGAAAGAAGTCCTTGCTATAAATTAATATTTTGCAACAACAAAAACAACTTCAATAAAATATTGAAAATATTTTCAGAAATTTCTTCGATTGTTTTGTTTATTTTATTTTTATTTTTCTGAAACGATTGTCGGTCTTCTTTTGACTTTGCCATAGAGATTGGTATGCCCGCACATTTTTGTTTCACTTTGGTCAACATTCTTTGTTGGCTTCTTTAACGTTTCTTTCTCCTTTCAGAATTTTCATTTTCTTTTCAATAATTTGTTGGCATAAATCAGGAGCGGATGTAAATCAAAAATGTTGACAATTTATGTAGAAAGAAAATCAAAGAATTCAATTAAAAGTTAATAGTTAAACTAATAAAGAATCATAAGAGTTAAGAATTACCTTTCTATTTGGCTATCTATAAAGAAAATGCATTTGTTAAGGCGTTTACCAACACTAAAATAAGTCAGAATTACAATTTTTGAAGTAAACTAGTAAAAACAAACAAGTTAAGCACAAACAAAATAAAATTAAAGAGCATTTCTGAACTTGAAGCAAAAAATATTGAAAATTCAACTTTTCTATATATTTAATTTAATTTTTAAGCCATTTTTTCATCTAAAAATCTTAACTAAAACTTAAAAAAATATGAAAATATAAAGAGAAATGTTAATTGTAAAATAACAAATAAATAAATTTCAAAAGGAATTCATCAAAATATATATATTAAATGGTTTAGATTGTAAAATCAATTCCAAAGAGAAAATTATACATTTCTTTGAAGAATTTAACACAATTCCTTTCAAAATTTAGTAGCCCCTTAAAAAGTATCCTTCATCCTCTCCTGTATTATGATGCTAACAACCAAGTGCCGAAGCAACAAAAACTTTCAAATATTTCATTTTTTTATTTTTTTTTACTTAAAAGTTTTCTGGGCAATTATTATTAATTTAAAAATAATTTTTATGGGAATCTCACATGTCAAATTTATGCATTTTGCATTGCATAAGTCGACAAGTCATTAAATATTATTGATTGATGAATATATCGAAGTCAGTCAGTTGATCTAGTTGGAAAAAATTAAACAAGTTTAGCAGACGACTTATTTTTTTTTTTTATATTTTGGGTCTCTTGTTTTAGTTACCTTGACTAGTCGTCAGCGTTTCAAATTTAATTATTTTGTCATAAAAAACAAAACAAAAAAAAATAACAAAAATAAAGTCTACATTAAGCTTAAGCAGATGCAGGGGAACAGCTGCTAAAACAGCCGGTTTATGATAATGCGTGGAATGAAAACAACAACAAAAAAAGGCTAAGAGAATGTGTTCTGGTTAGAAGAGGAGCACAGAATAACAGAATGATGTCTCGACTCAATATATATCTTATAGTAACTCCGATCAGACCAATTCCTAAACTTGTTAAACATAGACATCTAGAAAGCTTATGTACCAAGTTTTACAAACTTGGCTTAAAATTTAAGATCCAAAATGTACAAAGAAACAGACAGATATTGGTTGATAATGGCTTGAGTTACAAAACATTTGACCAACCATTTTTAAATTATCTTCAAGGGTATGAAAAATAAGGTAGAATAAGACATTTGTTTAAGAAATTTGTTAGTAAAAGTAAATTTAAAGTAATCTTTTTGATAATAGCAATTTTTAAGATATTCCTTAAATATTTGTTCAAGTTCCTTAGGGTTTAAAAAATGAAAAACTGTTATAATTAATATTATTTGAAGAAGAAAATGATTTTGGTTTATTATCAGTAAATAATTTTTCTATATAATATTTATTTTAAATATTTTTTGGGTTTACATAACAATTTGTTTTAGTCGGATATACCCGGAACTATTCAATTTGCACTATATATGGTTGGTTATAGGGCACATAAAAAATACTTGCTACATTTCTTTATTAAATAAAGAGTAGCAACAACAGCAACGGCAACAACAACAACAACAGCTGCCGAACCTGACTTCTTGGTAAGATACCTTCCTCTTTGTCCCCTTTACCTCGTCTCACCAACAACCATCATCATTCTCTGCTGCTTCTTTTCACCTTCTTTTGCTGCCGTTTTGCATTTAATGTGTCATGCAACGTTGCATAGCGGACGCTCTTGTTGCATATGCTGGTGTTGCCGCTGCAGCAGTTGCAACTTCTGTTGCTGTTGTTATGTGGCAAGCGCCAAGTGTGTTGCAAACAATAAACGATAGAGGAGGAGAGGGAATATCACAAAGAGCAATAGAGAACAAGAGAGTGACAGAGAAAGACAGACTGAGAGAGAGAGGGGTAGGTGGAAAAACTGCTCTTATGCATATATAGCAAAATGAAAAAAAAAAAAAAAAGCAAAATGTGTGGCCAAGAAAAATGTGCGCTTAAATTGCAGCTGGCGGGAGGAAAAAGAGAAAGAGAGAGAGAGAGAGAGAGAGAGAGGTATATGCAACTCAGTAAGAATAGTTGGGGGGTAAGAGAATGGAGGAGCAGATGAAGTGTGTGCCGTTGCATAAATATCGAAGCTAAAGTGCCCATGCCCGAGAGTCTATGTCTGAGGTCGCAGCTAGCAGCTGCCACACACGTTGAAACTGACGCACCCGGCGGCGGCTGGCTAAGTCTGCGGCGGCAGTAACACCAAAGCTCGCGGCAACAAGAAAAAAAAAATAAACTAAAAACCAAAAAAAAACTTGACTTAAACGCATTTTGCTAGCCAAAGGAGACACAAGAATCAGGTGAGCGGGAGAAGTTAAAAATAAAAAAAATGGTAGGCAAAGTTACCTGCTGACTTATTGGTTATTGGTTAAAAACAACAACAACAAATATTGCAAATTTTGTATCAATCATTTAAGAAAGAGATTACTGTTATTAAATTGTTGTTTTTTATTTCTAAATTTTGTTTAAGACACGAAAAATAGTTAAAACCGTTAAAAGTTTTAGTTAATTAAAGGATTTCTTCTTTGCAAATTATAAATTTTTTTTCTTTTTAAGGAAAATTTTCTCTTTTCTTGAAAAAAAAAATATTCTCATTTTATATATTAACTAATAATGATCAAGAATATATATACTTTATATGGTTAAAAATGCTTTCTTCCAGGCTAAATATGAAAAAAATAAAGTTCTTAATTCAACAATTGTCTTCTTGTCTGCTCTTTTTTTTTTTTTATTGCTTATTAATGAAATTGTATCCATTGGATACATTTTTCTAGAGCTTTTTTTTTTTTTGGTATTTCCATTGACTTTACTTCCCCTTCATAATAAAGCTGTCAATGACAACTTTACTTTTATTACAATACAATTCAAACCAAAAAGAAGAAAAAACAAAAAAAAAAAACCTTTACGAAAATGACACTTGAACAAATCAAGACAGAATTACATACATATATAGATATATATGTATGTAGAGTATAATTTTAACACCTGTTTTACAAGCTCTATTGTAAATTTCTCAAGTATATAAATTAATATTATTTATTATTATGGCTATGCCATAATTGTTAATTTCTATTTGATAAAATACTAATTTATTGAATCGAATGAAGATCGATGATGATGATAACTGTTGTATTAGATATATATATATGAATAGATAGATAGATGAGAACCTGATGTCATCGTCTTTATAATGAATCCACACAAAAGAAAACCAAAAAAAAAAAAAAATAAATAGAAAGATATATAAAGAAAGAAGGTAAGAAGAAAAGTGTTGGTGCTGTTGCTGTTGCTTGGGCTATTAGAGAAAAGAATTTCTCTCAACAACTAATTAGACCATAAAAGGTAAAAACCTCTGGCCGAACTAATTCGCTTTCAGAAAGATAAAGATAAACCACAACAAAGGTCACGCTTTAATTGATAAGAAAACACAATAAACTTTTATTTCTCCTCCTCTCTCTCTCTCTCTCTCTCTTCACTTTTCTTCTTAGGTTTTTTTTGGGATTTTTGTTTAGAATAGAAATGATTTTTTGGTCTCTAGACCAAATGACGACGATTGTTTGGCGGCTACTGAAAAAACCTAAAGAAAGTCACTCAATTGGAAAAATTTTTACTAGTGATGTGTTTATGGAAAATTCGTGATTGAAACGATGGGAAAATCATCTAAAAATTGAGATAATAAATTTTAACAAATTTTACAATTTTATAGAATTTATCAACTTTATTATTACTCTAATATTACTTTAATTTTTAGTTAATTTGGTTTTCTTTTTCAGCAAATAAAATTTCAATGCTGTTTGTCTCTTTCAGTGATATTTGTTGTATTTTTAGAGGTTAAAGTCAATTTACCATATCATATAGTTGTCCGATCCGACCAATTTTTACACTTTATCTGACTGATTAATTAAGAAGCTTATCTACCAAGTTTCAAACATATAGCTTCAAATTTAAGGTATATTTCTAGCAAAGAAACAGACAGACAGACAAAAGTTCTAAAGATCTTTTCATATTTTGTAGTGTCTGTGTCTCACGCTGTCGTCTCTATGGTTTTTGAATAAGTGCCAAGAGGGCATAACCTCGATGATAAAGATCACACCCTGAGGGGTTGCCAGCTAGAACCTTAAGATATAAGGAACAGGTGTTGCGGGTGGTGGTGGTAGAATAGTTAGTTCTCAAGTCACTCCCTTTTTACCATTAAAAACTGAAAATCATGCCACAATTGAGTGCACTTTTTCAACAGAGGAACACAAACTGAACTGAATACACATATTTTAATAGTTTTGAACCTTTTTTTTTGAAAAAATTGTTTTTTTTGTAGTTCTTTCCTCTCACTTAAAAAGTGCAACGAAGCGTGCCCAGAAGAGAACTCCTGTGTGCTCTGCTTCTACTTTTAATTCTTCTTCTTCTTGCTCTTCTTTTGGCGTTCTTCTTGGTCTTCTTCAACGGCTGTTAAGTAATTAACCCATGTTGGCCATTTAATTGTTTCGATTGCAAATATTTGAAATACTTTTTGTTCATTTTATCATTTTATTTTCTTTTTTTTTTTTCTTCTGCTTTTTGTTTCAACTCAAACTGAAAGATCAAAGTTCTTTTTACCGACGTATTTCTGCTACGGTTCTTCATCATCATTATCATTTTAATGATGATCGTGATAATGTTAATGATCATTCCACCTGACATCTCCGTCACTCTGACTTTATGTCCATCACTAAAAAAAAATGTTTTTTTTTTTTTTTTTTTCGTTTTCGGTTTCGGTTATTATTATATAAGAAAAGCTAAGCCAAAAACAAAAGCTCTACAAATGTCACAAAGCCAATTAGTTGCTTCCGTAATTTCTTGGTATTATTTTAATTAGTTTTTTTTTTTTCGTATTTTTAAGTTTTATTTTTGGTTTTTGCTTCTTTTATTCAAATTACTTTTTGTTTAAGTTTTATGTGTGTTTTGTTGAGATTTATATGAAATTTTTTTCTTATTTTTTTTTTGAAAATTATAAAAGAAAAACAAGAGCAACTAAAACTGTCTGCTTGATTTATGATGGCGGGGGGGAAATGCATTTTTATATATACTTATATATTTATATGTATTTTAGATGCTTAATCGTAATTCCACTGAAATAAAATGCTTTAGAAAAAAAAAAAATGCAGTGGAAATGGACTCTTTACAGGTACGGATTCAGTTAAATATTCTTAGATTTTGGGGCTCCATAATGTCAAATACATTTCATTGTATTTGTAGAGCAATTTAGTACTCTAACTTTGCTTTTTGGCAAAAGAGGAGAAGGAGTTCTTGAACTTTTACTTGGGGGGGACAAAGATTAAAGATCCTTTTCATTTTGTTTAAAAAATTACTTTAGTTAGGGTATTAAGACAATCAGCTAACTGTATTAAGTTTTATATCGGCTGGTTTTTGAAGTCAAAATATATCGCAGGCAAAATTTTTGTTCAAAATTCGTAACACACACACACATAAAAAATGCTGAGAAATACCAAAAAATACAAAAAAAAAACCCAAAAAAAGATTGTGTAAGAAATTTGATTTCAACAATTTCAATTGGTTCACTTGTTAACTTTTTCCCTTCCCCTCTCTCTCTCTCTTTCTCTCTAACTCTTTGGTCAGTCCTTTTTTTTGCTCACGTTTGACATTCGCAAATTCTTGTCACAAAAAACCTTTAACAAAGTTTTTTGGTTTTTTTTTTTTATATCTTTTTTTGGTGACGGCGGCCTCTTTTTTTTGTTTTTTTTTTGTTATCTTTTATTATTGTTTTATTGCTGGAGTTGCATTTACACCGCAAAAATGTTGAATGACACAAAGTAAGCCAAGTGGACAGAGGCAGGCAACACAATTTGCTCGCAAAATTTGTGCAAAATCACAAAAATCAAATATTTATACGAGCCAAAGGGGGAATGGAAAGTAGTTCAATTTGTTGGCTTGTTGGCATACAAATTAAGAACTTTTACTAAGGAAATGTGTCACAACAGCGCAAATGATCTTCACCAGCAACAGAAGAGACAGAGACAGGCAGCAACAAAGGCAGCAGCAGCAGCGACAGCAGCAGAGGCAGTAGTAGTAGTTGTAGTAAAAACAAAAAGTTAAACTTAAGGTAGAAAAGGCAGATGAAAATGACAGGGCATTTTTTTTTTTTTTTTTTGCTCTTTGTTTGTTTGAAAAGTGTGAAAGGTTGTTTGTCATTTTATTTATTATTCTTTACAAAAGCTCAACCGGCAAATTAGAGCAAAAAGCCAAATGGCAATGCCAAGGTTTAGTGGGTTAAGAAAAAATTCTAACATATGGTAAGAGATACAGTGGACAATGTGCATAGAAAAAGTGACAGATATTTGACAAATATTTAACTAAAAAATTTACAAAAAAATGAAATTTATTAAAATATTTCAAAAGCATAAATTAAGATAATAAAACTTTCAGTTTTAAGAATTATTTAAGTTATATTTTCTTTATATTGAAAAAGTAACTTTAATTTCATTTTATCTAAAACGAAGAAATCAGATATATAATATCTTGTTTCTATATAAATATTTTTATATAATATTTTGTTAAACAAATTTGATATTGTATTTCAACAATAGCGAAACAAATTTAATAAATTCTTCATAGTAAAATGAATGAGTAATAATGTCATAATAATAAGACTTTAAAATTTAACTTTTAGGTCATAGGAAAAATTTTAAAGAGTCATTGTAAATACCAATGAATAATACTTTACTAAGGTGACTAGTATCTAATAATTATTCACATATCTATGTTAATATATTTTAGTGTATTATAAACAACTAAAAAAAGAGTTTAAAGTGTTGAAAAGTAATGAATTTCCAATCCTTAAGTTAAAGCAGTCCTTTTACAGCACAGGTTTTTTTTAGGAAATATTTAAAACATAATAAAAGTATAAAAATATATTTCAAAAATTCCCTTAAACTTTACTTATAGATTCTTTTACCAATTAGAATACAAAAAATATCTTAAAATATCCCTTTAAATTGAGCTAAAGAATTTACTATTATTCCTCTAAAAAAATCTCAGAAAAAACCTTGAAAATATCTTAAAAAATCTCAAAAAAATTAAAATTATTAAAAATTAGGAAATAACAAAAAATCTAAAACATCCCTTAAAATTTAGTTAAAGATTTAGGTACTATTATCCCTCTGAAAAATCCAAAAAATAACCCTTAAAAATATCTCAAAAAATCCTTCAAACATAAAAGAATATATTTTCATCATTAAGATTCTATTAAAAATTAAGAAGCAACAAAAAATCTAAACTATCCCTTAAAATTGAGCTAAAGAATTTACTGTTCTGCCTCTAAAAAAACTCAAAAAAAAAAACCTTAAAATTATCTAAAAAATCTCAAAAAAAAACCTTAAAAATAGCTCAAAAGAATATATTTTTATTGATATATATTTTTATTAATAAATATATTAGCTAATATATATAACTTGATCTATTTGGCTTATTATTATGTACGTGACTGCTGCTTATACAGTTCATCGGCACGTCATTGTAATAAATATTACGTATTTTCCGATTAATTTCAAATCAAATATAATGGCTAAATAATTTCCATTTAAAAAAAATTATTAATTTTATAATTTGTTATTTGTTTGTTTGATTTTTACTTGCCTTTCTAAATATTTTTGCAATTTCTCACACACTTTTCCTTTTTATAAACAATTTCACAGTCATTTTATGTATGTAGTATATTATTTTTTGTTATTGTTTTTCTTTTTGGTAAAATATTGCCAAAAAAATATTTAAACAGTTTGGTTTTTGTTTGCACTTTTGGCTGTTGCTGCTGCTGTTAACGGTTATCAATTTGGCAGGCGAAAAATTAACATACATAAATATTATTTAAGACAATTTCACTTTTTTGTTGCTGCTTTAAAACAATTAATTGTTGCGCTCGAATGCGTTTCAGAGTTGGCAAAAAAAAAAACCAAAAAAAAAAAAACACCAAACGAAACGGAAATGCCCCGAAAATGTATTGCAAATTGCAAATTTAATTTCGATTACGTTACGTTACATTAATTATGATGAAACGTGAATGAACTTGCAGTTATATGAAAAGGAAAAAAAAATTAAAATTTACCACACACACACACACAAACAAACAGAGACTCAAACACGGACACTGATACAGAGACAGAACAAAACGAAATGAAATGAAACGCAACGAAACTCACTTCACGGTCACAACTGAGCGCAGCAAGCAACTTGGCGTGGGTGAAGAGGTATAAGAGGCAGGCAAGGTAGAGACGAACACGAATGAAGCAGGCAAAGCCGCCAGATCGAGATTCAAAGTCAAGTTTACAGTTTCAAGCCGTATTTATGTTAACGTCGGCGTCTCTATATACATATGTGTATATATACAGCTCAATGCGCTGCTCGTTTCGCTAGCGTTGTGAACGCGTCGAACGTTGAAAGTTAACTGAAACCGACAATAAGCTCAAGACAACAAACTCAAGACTGGAGGAGACTGAATGTCGACGGCGCAGTCAACGACGACGACTCTGTTGTGAACGCCAAGCATTTTAACTTCATTACGATCATCGTTTTGGGGGTTGATGATGGTTCGTTTGATCGTTGGTACGTTCGGCTCCATTCGTTCGTGTGCAGAGAGCTCATGTGGCGGGCATTACAAGCTGATGACAAATTTTTTGCAGGTGATAAGCATTTTGCCAAAATCTCTCTCTCGCTCTCTCTTTCTCTGGTTGTCTCTGTGTTTTTCTCTCTTTTGATGTTGCACCTATCTCTTTGCTTCTAATGCTTTCTTCCTGTCTTACTCTTTCTCTATTTCAACTATCTTTCGTTTGCCAGTAAAAAAGATTGAGTTTCAATTAAGAAGACTTTTAAATTAATTTACGACTTTAATATATTATAGGATATTTATACCCTTTTAAAAAGGGTATATATATTGATTTTAAGATTATGTAACGGACATAAATGTATAATAATTTGCCTAATTTATATTGGGATTTACCGTTGACTCTATCTTTTAATTTTCTGATAGAAATGTGCGAAAGGTTGCAAAGGTATGCGATCTTAGAAAGGTTGCAATGTTTGCTATTTAAAAAGGAAGGAAGTGACCTTTCCTATTGGAGGGGTAGAATTCTGTAGATCATTTCCATGAAAAAAATTGAATATTCTCTTTCTATAATATCAGTTAGGAATAACCAACATTGCTTTCTCTTGAAAACTCCAAAGAAACGCTGTAAGAACAACTTTTGTAAGTTTATCAAAGATCAAATTTACTTGGTAATTTGCTTTGTAATTTCAGAGTATTTAAAAGTTCTTTGTCAATTTTGTTTGATTTATTTCTGTAAATGATTGCATTAATTGTTTTGTTTTGTCTTGGTTTGGCGAATTTAAAAAAAAAAAACAAAAAATAAAACCATATATGAAGATAGCCTTGATAAGACTAAATCAAATATAGAGGTATACACAGAGTAATAGTAATAGAATTTCATAGGAAATATGATTTGGCAGAAAAAAAAGCACAACAATTCTCAATATTAACACGCCCCAATACTCACAACTTGACCCACCCATTAGCATAACGAAACAAAAATTTCCATGACTCTTACCAATTCTTTTTCCCTTTCAATTGGCTAACCCAACAAAAATAATTTAATACATAAAAGAAAACAAATTCTGTACAAGATTTGGAAAACAAAAGAGACGAAGCGACTTGAAGATACCCTTTACCAAGAAGTTCTGTACATGACAAATTGATAACTTTAAGATATTCTTTAGCAAGAAGTTGAAACTCTACTGTACTCATGTTAAAGTGATCTCTATAGATCATCTGTCATTCATGTTAAAGTAATCCGTACTTATCCCGTGTCTATATATGAAAAGTCGACTATTTACATACATTTTTAAGTAAAGATCTAAGATCTAAATTTTTAGATTTAAGGGATCTCTAGCGATCTTTAGCGATCTTCAACGATCTTGGGGAACTTTAGATGTATCCGTATGGATCTTTAAGCATATATCAACCATATCCTAACCGATCTTTTATTGTTAGTCTGTATTTTGCACATTATCCAACTGATCTTAAGTGATCGATAAATAAAGGACACATTTTATATAGAGAGAAAACAGAATAGTTTAGTTTCGTACTAAAAACCAATCAATCCAATCTCAAAAGTAAATCCTCTTTACTATATTCTATATACGATCACTGGAATATGCATATAATATACCATAAAAACACCCTGTTGATCAATTTTTTAAAAGAATAAGATGAAAAAATAGCAACTTTTAGCAATTATTTGCTCCCTTTTCATACCAAATTTTTTTTTTTTTTTTATTTTCTAGGCCTCGTTATTCTTTACATATCCAAGATTCGTAAGCTAGTATTTCCTCATCTAACCCTGAAAGGAACAACAAAAGCAAACAAACAATTGCCAATTTTGCCAAAGAAACTTGAAAACTAATCGAAATTCGTGTGGTTCTCCAAAGATATTGTTTAAATTGGCCAAAAAGCTCAAAAAGAAGAAAAACAAAAAAAAAAAAAAAAACAACGCGAGGCGTACTTTAAGTGCCGAAATAAAAAGCCAAAGTGAAGTTGTTTACCACTAACCATACCCCTCACTCCGTTTTAATGCCACCTCTCATCATACATTTGAGTCAATTGTTGCTATTGGATTTGGACACGCTCCACGCTTAACGCTCAACGATCGTCGATCGACGATCTCTATGATGGCTCCTGGGTTGTGGTAATTTTTTAATTTGATGATTAATCGATAAGCGTCGGCGACTTGCCGGCCATTGTACCCCCGCATTGTACCACCACCACCACAACCATCACCACTGATTCTCGACCGATTCGACTGATTCGATTGCATGTGATTAGAATTTTTAATAAGCCAACTCTTTGTACAGCGATCAGATCAAGACCAACAGCAACAGCAACAGCAAAACCAACACCAAAGACTAAGACCAAAGTCAATGGGCCTTATTTTTTTCGAGTGTCTCCTCAGCGCCTACACGAAAAATTCTCAGCAGGCCAATGAAGATAAAGATCACTTGCTTGATGATGATTATGATGATGATGATGCTGCTGCTGCTGCTGCTGGGATGCTGCTACTCAGCTGGAATTTTGTTTTTTTTTTTTTTTTTTGTTTTTGGGAAATTTGTGTTCACCCGCTACAGAAAGAAGAAAAAAAAAATTGAAAGTCTATTAAAAGATGAGTACAAAACTGATGAGGAAAACTTTCACTTTGAGTGCTTAGAATGTAACTACAAAATATTTTGTAAATTATATAATCGCAAAAAAAAAAAAAAAAAAAAAAACAATATACAAAACTTTCCATTTTCCCACTGGAAACTCTAAGTGAAAACTTTCTCATAGAATAACAATTTCTTCTATTGTCATTTATCATTTTTGGTGAGCTATGCGAGTTAAGTTTCATTTGATGGATATCATTAAAATATGGTTTCTAGTTTTTTTTCTCAAATTGGTTTTTGAATAATAAATATGTGTGTGTGTGTGTGTGTGTGTAAGTGTAAAGATTATCAGATGCAAAACATCTGCTAATTACAATTATTTGTCAAAGTTAGACCTTGATCTCAATTTAGCTATATATATATATATATTGTATATAACATACACTCTCTCTCTCTCTCTCTCTCAATCCTGTAAAGGCATTCAATCAAAAAATCTGGCGCCATGTGCGTCACTTGTGCAAAAAACAAATCAATCAAATTGGCACTCGTCGGCAGATGTGGGAAATATTAAGAAAAATTGCATATCAAATAAATATATACATATATATATATGCATATACACCGACAGACTCCCTCGTCTTTACACTCTTTCATACAATTGCGACAGAAGCTGTGGAGATGCCGATAGCAACAAAATAAACGAAAAAAGAAAATGCAAATTGCGTCAAAAGTTTTTGGCGGCAAAACTTTAAAGGCAAAAATTCATTTGACATGTGACATTATACGATTTTGCTTCAATCATTGGAGAGGAGTATTTCATGTATTTCATTTTTGCAATGCATTTTGATTATCTATAGAAATTATAATAAAATATACGATATTTGGTAAAGTTGAAATTTAAATAGTTTTTTTTTGTTTTTGACAGTTAATTTGCTTAAAAACTTCTTTCATAATCTTTAAATAACTTATTTTTATAGTCAAATAATTTAATAGTAATTTATTGTTATATTAGAGATATATTTAAGTTAAAATTTAAATATTTTTGTAGTTTTTTAAAATATTTTAATTTCTTTTTGCATATAATATTTTTTAAATTTTTAAATATTTTTTTTTTTTTTCATAATAATTCAACTTTTTCTTTTTAAATATTTTAAATCTCCCTCTTGTATCATTTTTTTGCGTTTTTAAACTATTTGAAAACTTTATATATATTATTTATTTAATAAAAATTTTATATTTAATTAAATAAGCTCTTAAATTACCATAAATATATTTAAATTTTTTATAATTTCAGCTACATTTTATACAAAATTGTTTTTCTGGGTTAGGATATTTAAATTGTTTTATAAAAAAAAATCATATATATATAGTTATTCATCAATTTGATATTACAAATTGTCGGCAAGTTATCAAACGTTCAATGGAATTGATAATAGACACACACACACACACCACTAGAAGATTTCACTGGCCTAGCTAGTAAAGTGGGTAATGGAACCAAATTTGGCCTCACAATGCCAAAATTAACCCCACAACTGGGGCCCCCCCTCTCTCTATCTCTTCTTTGGCAGTTCGTTCAACTATATATTGTTGCAGCAGTTGCATTTATTTCAGTCGCATTGAATTTATTGTTTTGATATTTAAATAAAATAGACTAAAAAAGGAATTGCCACCAAAATGAGGAACACCTCCCTCCGCCAACCTCCTCACCATACACCACTTGACCATTATAATAGCAAATCACTTGACCAAAATGTCGATGCTCATTAAAAACAAAAAAATAAAAGAAGTTTTTTTTTTTTTTTTTTTTGTTGCTTTTTGTCTCAAGTTATGATCAGAGAGGTTTTTCTTTTTTTTTTTTTTTTTTGGCTTGTTAGTGTAAATTTTATGGCCATAAGTGAACGCTTGGCAATAAATTTAAGAGAATTTTTAACTATTTACTAAGAACTTGAAAGGGAAATAATATAAGTTTTTATTTCTAGACGATCTCTCTAAATATTCTTAACGATCTAAAGATTTTGCTCTTAAGAATTTAGAATTTCATTCTATTCCATATCAAAGTCAGTCAAGTAATTGCCCCACCAACATTTTCTACATTAAATTCGCTCATTTGCCCAATAAACATAAACAATTCAAACTATAAAATAAAAACAAAAAAAAAAATAAACATCAATTGCAATTGCATTTAAATTAATTTCATAAATTATGCCATTTAATGGCCGAGCCTACAGAGAGAAAGACATAAAAACAAAAAAAAAAAGGAAAAAACAACGAGAAATAATATAAATAGACGCACAAAAATTATTAATAAAAAAAACAACAACAACAATAAAGTAAAAACAAAGCAAACATAAATTTCAATCAAAAGTTGTTGTTGTTGTTACTGTTACTATTTGTTGTTCAACTAAAAAACCATTAAAAATAATAAAAAATGCATATAAATGTACATCTAAATCTATATATATATCTATATATATATCTATATCTATATCTATATCTATATAAAATGCAATTCGTAGCCCAAAGAAATAATAAACCATAAACATAAATTAGCAATGCAATGTATTTTTTGTTGTTGTTTTTGTTGTTGTTGCTGAATTAAATTGAGCTTGTTATTACAAGGGGACGGGGGGGATAAAGGTATAGTTTTTGGTAACAAATACACGGAGGAGCAGCAGTTAAAAGTTAGTTAGCTGTGAGTTCTTATTTAGAGTTGACCTTTTAAAGGAATAGGAATAGGTATGGGGAATGGTAATGGTATTGGTAGAGGGGGGGGATGTATGGGTGGTAGAGAGAATGGAGAATCGTTTGACAATCGCCGACAATATTAGCCAATTCAGCCAACTAGCCAAGTTCAATTTAAGCCAAGAAACAACTGCCACAGATCATGTATTTAGAAAGTAAACTGAATGTGCCACTGAGTATCTCATATACTACCTATACATATATATATATATATATAAATCTAGACACACCTTGATATCAAAATCAAAGTTTTATAATGAGATCCCTAAACTAGACATTGTTAGTATTATTATATATACTCTTGCAAAAGTTGCTATAATATCAAATATATATAAACTAAAATGAAACTAGATACGATGGAAGTCTATCTTGCAGATAGATTAGATCTTTCTTAGATTCGTTGTATTCTATAGCTTATATAATATCAAGTATATAGAAGCAAAAAAGGAAAATATTTCATATATAGAGATAATAGAGAAAATACTTCATATATATAGAGACCAGAATCAAGTTTATCAAGTCTATGTATCAGATTCATTATATTCTATAATTAATAAGCAACATTATAGAACAATTTCTTAAAACTTTAACAATTTCAATTTACTTTTTTTTTATGTTTTCTTAAATTTAAATATTTTATAATATTTTTAATTAAAATATTTGGCTCATTTTAAATTGCTAGTGTATAGAAACTTCGTTATGATTTTAAGATTTGGTCTTAAATTTAATTTTTTTTTTTTGTTTTTGGGCTGGGTCAAAAACAAGTGCCATTTTGTTGTTGTTGTTAGGTTTTCTTTTTCTATTTTTTTGTTGTTGTTGTTTTTTTTTTTTGTCTTCTTTTTAATTAGTTTGACGTGTTTCTTTTAATTAGTTTTTGAGTTTTGTTGCGGTTTTTGGTTTTATATAGTTTTTTTTTGTTTTTTGCCAAATGCATTTGACATTTAAGCAGTTAATTTATTTTTGATTCTTTTTTTTTTTTTTTTTGATTTTTTTATTCTGACGTCTAACAAGAAATTGTTTTCATTGACATCAACTGATAATCAACAAAAATGAAAAAAAAAATAATATAAAAATATTATTAACTTATTAACAATTTATTGCAAGTAATTTGAAATTGACTTAAATGGAATTTTGAGCTATTTCTATATATAGATATATCTTTTAAACATGATCTAACTGATGAGTTAATAATAAAAACAAATAATATTTTATTGTAAATTCTTTTTAACTCAAAAAATATTTTAAATAATTTCTTTTTTCTATAAAATTTATTTGTTTATAACCAAAAAATATGTTAAATATTAATATATAAACAGTAATTGGAAAAATTTGAAATTATATAAATTGAAAACTTTCATTTCATTTGCATTTTGCCATTTTCAAGGCCATTTTTTTTTATTTTATAAATGTTCATTTGATTTTATTTCATTTCATTTCTGTTTCATTTTTTTTCTGTATATTTTTTCAATAACAGGAAATTTATTTAAATCAAATATTTATAAATCGAAAAATTATAACAAAAGGAGGTTATTAATAAAACAATCACACAAAAAAGAACAACAAAAAATGGCAACTTTCACGTAATTATTACCGCAAAAATTGCGGCATGCAAATGATTCATTAAATTATTAAAAGTATTTACAATATATGAAAATGGCAAAATTATTGTCATATTTCACAATGATTGGGTGTGAGAAGCAGACAGATAGGGGGAATGGGGGGATGGAGGAACATGGCTGTTGTCTATCAATATTTAACATTTATGTGTAATGAATATGAAATACAATTGCTTCAAATAATATAAATACATAAATATTAGTATTTTTATTTGTTAATTTTTTTTTTTTTTTTTTTTTTTTTTTTGTGTTATATTTTTCTGATTCTGATTATTTACTAAACATTTTGCCAATTATCTAAATTAAAAAATTCCTAAAGCATGTTCTATAGCTATTTTGCTAATTTACTACTACTTTTTGTTTTTGTTTTTGTTTTTGTCTCATTGTTTACTCAACAAGGTCGTGTAGATAGGTTATACAGATATAGATATATATATATATATATGTATGTTTATGTAGTTATATTTCTCTGACTCTTTTCTCATTTCAGTTGACAAATTAACTTGTTCATTTCAAGTTGGCAGCGTTTTCGCAGAAGTATGTTGAAGATAACTTTGGCATTTAATCAATCAACTATTATCAATGTGACAGAGAGAAAGAGAGGGAGCGATAGAGAGAGAGACAGAGGGAGTATCAGTAAGCAAAATGACCTTGTCAAGGGATTCTTTTGGTTTCTTTTCTTTATGGTGAAATTTTTAGTTGATATATGAAAACAAATATAAGAAGAATTCGATGCTTACTTCTATTTGCTCCTAAAGGCAGAATACATTGCCTTTTGACGATTTTGGAAAAGATAGTTAAAGGGCATCTCCACGAGACTTAATGGATGTATTTTCCTTTGATAACATTCTTGGTTTAGATATTGAGAACATGCTCTGGAAAATAAGTGCTCATCCGCAGCAGGGAAACTCAATCACGGAAAACAGCGGCTCACCCTTATATATGAATTCTTGCCATGATCATTTTTGGTCTTGGTTTTAAACCAATTGGACTATTAAGAGACAGGATAGACGAGCTTTTATGCTAAAAGGATCTCTGAATTTCTGGAGTCAGGGACATGGCAAGAGATTTGAAAAAAACACCTAAGCTGCGTAGCCCCTAGACGGTTGTTCACACCAAACTTGGTTGGACTAGCTCTTTTAGTCAGTGAGATTTAGGTATTTGTATGAACAGATTGAAGGACAGATAGACGAATAGATAGACGGATAAATAGATGGACAGATATACAGATAGATAGACGGATAGATTTACGGACAGATAGACGGATTGATATACGGACTGATAGAAGGATAGATAGACGGACAGATAGACGGATAGATAGATGGACAGATAGATGGACAGATAGACGGATAGATAGATGGATAGATAGAAGGATAAATAGACGGACAAATAGACAGACAGAAAGACAGACAGTTAAAAGAACACGCAGACGGAATGGAGGACATGTCTCAATCGGCTCACGTGGTGATGCTGATTAAGAATATATAAACGCCTTGTTCTGCCTCTTACAAAGATTTGAGTGCCTTAAGTAAACCCTTTTGCCTTATGGTTATAGGGTAAAAACTTCTATCAAATGGACACTAATTAGATAAAATAACAAATGAATAAGAATCACTGTAAAAAGGACACTTAAAAGCCAAAAATATAAGTAATAAAACTTTTTAAAACACTTTTGTATGCTTACAATTTTAAGACTAGGAACTTTTCAGGAAGTTCTTGTGTGTCCTAGGAAACATATGAGTAGGTTTACTTTGAACTAAAGCAAAAATAACAATTTGTGGTTTAATTTTTTGAAATATTTCACATTTCATAAGTACATTTCGTTAAACTCTCCTATTAACAACCGTTTGACAAAATTATATGTATTTCCCCATAACCGAAACTTTTGAGTTTTACTATGTTTTTTATTTAGTTACATAATTGGATTTCAGTTTATAACAATTTTCATTGACAGGTGCTAAAAAAAAAACGTTTACGCTTGCTAATTAAAAATAATCAAAAGATATAAACAGTTAAGTGCTTTTATCGATTGCAAATTTTTTATTTCTTATATAACATTTTATGTTTTTGCAATTTGGGGTATTCATGAATCATACTTTATTGTTTACTTGTCATCCGAAGACAAATCGTGATGCGAAGGTGTGAAAATTTTGGCATTTTCTTCAAGTTGATTTGCATTTTAATCAAAACCACACACACACACACACACATAGACACAAAGCCTTTATATATAGTAAGTGCATTGCTGATATTTCTCTTAACCTTTTTGAACTCATAAATTATAATATTTTTGCCTAATTTTACTAAGCGCCAACAGTGGATAGATGGATAGATGAATGACTGCCCTTGCCCGAAAAATGTTGCCTGTAATACACACTCACCATAAATCATCTCGAGAAACCACACAAAGAAAAAAAAAAAGGAAGAAGAAAAAACAAACCAAAAAGGAAAATAGAAGGAAAAAAACAAAAAAAAAAAAAAAAATGTTAGCGGCAAAAGTTAACATAAAAACTACATAATTCACTTAAATGTCAAGTTTGTTGAGGTTACTACCTCAACTAGTAACGGGTAAGTAGCTTCGTTTTTACGCCAACTGTTCACGTCACTCAAATTGTAAGAGCTCCAACAGCTCCACCATCTCCAGCAGCAGCAGCAGCTATGGCAAAATAAATTTCACTGAAGCCTCCTCTACTTGTAGTCGTAGGTCACGATTTATCATCATTTGACAAAAAAAAGAAGAGAAAAAGAAGAGAAAAACAGTAGAGCCCGCTCCTAAGGGAAAGATGCAAAGCAGAGAGTAAGAAGGTTGAGTGGCTTTTTTTTTTTTGGGGGTGGTGTAGCCACTTTTCTTTTCTCCCAGTGTGTGTGTGGACCCTCTTGTACTTGTACCCACTGACACTTAACGTGTCATTTGAACATTTTATTAGACTTGACAATGAACTTTTTGAACCTCAGGCGATGAAAAAACTAAAACAAAAAAAAAAAAAAAAAAACAGCAACAACAACAACAAATACCCAAAACATTAAATAAAGAGTCAAACTTTCACATTGGTTATTGAATTTAGGGAATACATTTTAACTTTTTAAAGACAATTTAAATATTTTAAAAATAAAAAATATAAGAAAAATTCTTAAAAAAAAAAATAGAAAAAATTTGTTTTTATAAGCATTTTTATACAATGAAAAGTTTTTTCAATATTTTTTTAAATGAAATTTATTTATCTATTTATTATTTATTTATTCTTTAGACCTCATTAACTATAATACATAGTATATATTTTTGTTCAGAATTAGAGTTCAAGTCCATTAAAAACAGTCTTATGAACACTCTACCTGTTCTTATGAATAGTCTATCTGTTCTTATGAACAGTTAATCTGTTCTTATGAACAGTCTATCTGCTACTATGAACACCTAAATCTTAGAGACTATAAGAACTATGGCAACTAAATTTGTTGTGAGCTCTCCTTTAGTTGCTATGCAGATTAAGATTGTTTTAAATTCTTTGCCACGCCCACTTTTGCTCCTGCAATTTGGAAAAAGAACTAATAACTAGAGCTGTTTTATAGGTTCTACATGCTTATTAGATAAAATTTCAATGAAATCGTTTAACAAGTTTGGAAAATTGCTAGGCAAGAGAGAGCAAGATAGCCTGTAAGAGGAGTTTATTAGGTAGCTTTACTTGGTATTGGATTCTAATATAATATATTGCTGTTCCTCGTATTTCTAGAAGAAATTTTGTTACCTTGCATTTAAGAAGATGTCTTTCAAACTATATATTCTATATGAAACTTTCCATTTGCAAAGAACAAAATATGTATCTATATCTATAAAGAATGTGTGTACGAAAAATTCACTACATAGAATGTTTGTACGAAAGATCCTTGTATTCACTACATTATTAGTCATTCCTACATAATCTTTATAGATACAGATACATAATAATTTAATAAATACAATGATCTTTCGTACACATATTCTTTATACATACAGATACACATTTTACTCTATTCTCTCTACACTTAATACTACTGAACTTTCTTTTAAATTTCCTTTTAAACTTTCTTCAATTCCTAGATTTCTATATTTACGTTTTGTCTTATGCCACTTTTTCTATTCTGTTATTATATTTTTAGTGCAAATTGTAAAAAATTAAAAGATTTTCCTATCTTAAATCTTTTCTTCTAGTCAATTGCTTTGTTTTAGTTTAGTTTAAAAATAAAGTAAATAAATAAATAATTTATTGTAGTTTTCATTTAAAAAGACTAACAATTTTGTTTCATGTCATGTTTTAATCTTACCAATTGGAATTCAGAAAAAAAAAGCCCCAAAGCCCTTTTGCTTTTTATTAAATTTCAAAAAAATAAAAAAAAAAAAAGAAGAAAGAAAAAAAGAGGAAAAAACACAAAAGTTGTGAACAAAAAAATGTGTCAACCAACTAAAGTGTGTCAAATAATTTGAGCAAAGTAACTCTTATGATCTTTCCTTTTCGTTTCAGGAGAGTGATGAGGGTATGTGGGGGGTAGAGATAGAGAGAGAAAGATATATATATATAGTGCTTAAAGGCATATGAGATGAAATTTGATCGATCAGTTATATTGTTACGCGACGATGAAGCTGCCCGTCGACATTGATGGAATAAGCGTTAAAAATATTTTGGATACCCCCTTCCGCCTTAGCACCCGTTTACCCGTTCGTCTGTCTGTCTGTTTGTTTGTTTGTTTTTGGTTATATTTTTTATTATTTTTTTTGCCAGCCTCGGGGTTAAAACTTTTTCTCTTTTATTTTTTTTCCTCTGTTTTGTTTTTTATGGTATGTGGACCAATGTAATTGGAGATGAGTCTCTCCTCTCTCTCTCTCAATCCCCCCTCTTCTCCCTTTCAATAAAATACTTTGTAGTGTATACAATTTATATATATATATATATATATATATAAATATGTATATATATTCATAATGAAAGAAACGTGCATCGAAAATGCAGATACTAGTGTGAAGGGGAAAAACTTCTTCCTGAATTTGAAAAGGATGAGGACAGGGGGAGTGGTGGAGGGGCCCTTTTGTTTGTCAAGTTAACAACAAATACAATCAAATCAAATTCGTGGCCAGCAAAAAAAAAAAAAACATTTCCAGACGAAAACAAATTAAATGAAACAATTTAATTTGGCCACAATTTTACACAAGAGAGCAAAGCAAAATTGTTGAAATGGCTTAATTAATTTGCCCAATTCTCTTGCTGCTTATATCAACCCTCCCCCACCATCCCCTCTCTCACGTTTTTATTTTTTCTTTCATTTTGCCACACATTTAACTTGGTCAAGTCGAATTGCCCAAATTCAACAGCAAGTAACTAAAAATAAAAAAGAAGAAAATAAAGAGGGAAAAAAACACTCGACAAGCCCTAAAAAAAAAAAAAAAAAACCAAAGAAATAATCGCCCACTCCTCCCTCAACCCTTCACCCTTCCTTTCCTTATTTTACCACTTGTAAGTTACAAACTAAACTCACGCCTACGATTTGAGAGTTTGTCGAGTTTGTTGTCTTGTCTCGACTTAATTTGATAAGATTTATTTCCACAACACACACACACACACACACATACACAGAAAACTTTAGGGAAAAGGCCAAGTCAATACGTAGCAAAGCCAGACCAAGCCAAATCAAGCCAAGCCAAGCCATGCCAAGCCCGATACGGCCCGTCCCGGCCCGGTCCAAAAAACCAAGTCGAACATTGAGAAATGTTTTGGCCCCAATAAATTGTGGAGAGGAGAATTCAAAAATGACAACAACAAGAAGAATAAAAAAAAAAAAAAAGACTTCAACATTTAGGGGAAACAGTTAAAATCGAAATGTAAACTGCAACAGATTGATAAATGGGGAATTCTAAACGAAAGCCAGAGGAGTAAGAGAGAGGGAGAGAGAGAGTGTGGGGAGAAAACTAGTTAACTAGAGTGTGGGTGATAGAATTATGGTCACAAGTGGCTGCCACTGATTGGCTACTGCGACCCACAAGCATTATCACCACATCAAAAAATAAAAAAAAAGAATAAAAAAAGAAAGAGTGAAGAAAAAAAAACGTTACCACTTTATAATTGAGTTGTTATTAGGATTATCATTCAGATCATATCAATAGAATGATTATTCCATCATAGATCTTTGAAGAGTAATATCAATAAAAAAAAGAAATATATTATAATTGAGATTCAATTAGTTTAGGTAAATTTATAAATATAATCCATAAACTATTTTTCTTTTTAAACCTTTTTGTACATAAATTCATTAACTTTTAAATTTTCAATATTTGTACGAAATCCTAAATAATTCTATTCTTGAACATTTTCTCTATTTAATAATAATAGAAGGACAAAAATTAATAAATAATAATATTTTTTTGTTTTGTTTTAAGGGTTCTTCTTTAGTCCTTATTTTTTTTTTTTTTTTCAATTTAGTTTTTAATTATATTTATATTCATTCATTTTTTATTTTTATTAATTACTATTTATTTTTTATTTTTATTATTATTTATTTTTATTAATTATTGTTTATTTTTATATTTATTTATTATTATTTATTTTTTATTTTTATTAATTAATATTTATTTTTTATTTTTTTTTTATTATTATTTATTTTTATTAATTATTTTTTATTTATTATTTATTTTTAATATATTTTTAATATATAAATATATAAATATTAAAATAAAATAATTTTACCATTAATAATCAGTTTTAAAATTTGGATTAATTTAAAATGACCGAATAAGACTTTATATAAATATAGGCATAAATACTTTCAAAGCTCAAATAATTAGCAATCAATTGAATAATCTATCGATATATATATATATATATATATATATATATATATATTACCAATGCAATATTTCACCCACATAAAAAAAAAACTAATCATATACAAAAAAAACAAAAGTAAGTTAACAAGAAGCTATAGAAATTTTGATGTTTTTCAATCCAATCGATAACTTTCTCAAACAATTGTAGCCAATTAATTTGTCATAAGCAAAAAAACAAAAATGAAAAAATAATATCTTTTTACAATTAAGTTGTTAAGAGTCTCTGAGACTCTGTGTTCGATATGCAAAGATCAAAATAATACCCTCCCACCCAAAGAAAAAAAATAAAACTCAAACACAAACCCAAATCTAAATCCGAATCCAAATACAAACTCAAACTCTAACAACAACCGTAACTTGTGTCCAACAATTATAAATAACAACAGAGCCAGAAAACGAGAAAAGAAATGCAACAATTGCAATGGACCAACAACTCCTCCTATCAACTCTGTCGAGCAAATTGCATAATTATGGCTACAAATGAAGCTTTGGAAGAAAGTGGTACCGTTTGAATCGTGATAAAGCGATAATTTTTTATACCCCCCCTCCCTTCACTACCACCACCAACATCACATGGCCTCCCAGCCTACCCACCACCTGGCTGGCCCACTATTCAACCATCTATGTTACCTCTTTTCCCCCTTTTATCTAGACAATGCATTTCACTTTCGGTTTTCTTATTGTTGTGTATGTGTGTGTGTGTGTGTCTGTGTGTGTTTTCTTTGTAAAAACCACAAAACAAACGAAAATCTTTGCCATTGCTGTCTCTTTCTTTTACTATATCTCTCACTATATCTATTATGAAATCGTCCAAAAAAGTCGCCCACGCGCAATGCCAAGCTATCCAAAATGCTGCTAGCCAACTCATCCTCATATAAAATTTGAAATTTTCCTTAAAAAAATGAAAAAAAAAAATAAGTTTTTCATGGCAAATAAGCCAAATCATTGTGACGGAAGCTTGTTGGCCCAGCTTGATATGCATTCGGGCAATAAACAAAATTTTGTTAACAAAAATACCATAAATATATATATATATAATTTTCTGCTTGTTGCCTAATAATATAATTGTAATAGAGAAATAATTTTAAAAATGATTTAAAATATTTCAATTTTTTATTTCTAATTAAGTTAGAATCATTTGCATTAAATTAGAGAATAAATATGGAACTTTAAAAATTAGCCATCATTTGGATTAGGAAACAAAATAAAGTTAGAAAAAACTATAAAATTTACTTATCCTTTGGATTAAGATATAGAAGATATAAATATATAATTTACATATATAAAAAAAAAAAATAAAAGTTGCCAGTTTTTTTAAGCCTATTGCTAATAAATCTTAAAATGTCAGTTTATATATTTTATAATAAATATTAAATTTTTGCTATATGGATAGTTGTTCGATTTAGTTACTGACTTTTTGAAAACCAACTAAAGCTAAGTAGCAACTTAATCTGATAATAAAATAATTTTTTGTACAGCAAGGAAAAAGAATTTCCACTAAGAAATTTATCTTTTTTTCTTTTGTCATCTTTTAAGACCCAATTTGTGCTCTACAGAGCGAAAGTAAAGCCAACACAATAATAATAGCAACATTTTGTATACCCTTTACGAAAGGGTATATTTGTTTCAAAGAAGAGTTATAACTCTTTGCAAAATATTAAAAACATTTTCTTTAAAAATGGTTTTTAATTTGTTCTTAAATTGTTTTAAAGAAATAATTGATTAATAAAGTATAATTATTTACATAATTATATTATATATGTATATTATTCTTAAAAAAGAATAAATATATAAAAATTATATATATTAAAATTAAAAAAATAAGTAAAAATTCAATTCAAAAATAATAATATGAAACATATTTAAAAAAATATACTAAATTTGTATATTTGTATTTATAATTTAAATTTCTTCTCATAAAATCCCTTAATTTAATAATCTCAACTTATTAGCTTCAGAAAATCAGAAAAATCATAAAATTTATAAAACAAAAACTATATAATATAGATTTGTATATATATGAACAAAAAAAAAATTGTTTAAATAAAAACCATATTATTTGTTCAGGTAGAAAAACTTTCAAAAAATAAGTTCCTCTTGGCTTTTTTAAAATAACGTTTTTAAAATTTAAAAAATTATTACAGAAATTGACAAATTTTAAAATTATACAAGAAAAATACTTGAAACAAGTTGCCTATATTTTGGCTCTCTTTTTCAAATAAAAAAAAATAATTTAAAAATATATATAAATATTTTAGATTTGTATAATAAAAAAAATACTTTAAATATTTTCAATTTTAAAAAGAAATTAAATTCTCATAAATGTATGTAGCATCTTTGAAAAGGGTATAAAATAATCGTTATTAAGCAAATTAATTTATATTTTAAATATATTTCTCTTCTACTCTCTTTTTATACCCTGTACCCATAGGGTAAAAGGGTATATTAAAGTCGCTAAAATGTATGTAACAGGCAGAAGGAAGCATTTCCGACCCTATAAAGTATATATATTCTTGATCAGCATCAATAGCCGAGTCGATTGAGACATGTCCGTCTGTCCGTCTGTCCGTCCGTCTGTCCGTCTGTCCGTCCGTCTGTCCGTCCGTCTGTCCGTCTGTCCGTCCGTATGAACACGTGGATCTCAGAGACTACAAGAGCTAGAGCAACCAAATTTGGTGTCAGCATTCGTGTAGTGTCTACGCAGATCAAGTTTGTTTCAAATTTTTGCCACGCACACTTCCGCCCCCGCAAATTAGGAAAAGCGAATAACTAGAGTAAAATTAAAGGTAGCGTATTCTTCTTTGGCACACCCAATAATATGGCCAAAAGGTATCTGTTGACCAAATTTCGTTAAAATCGGTCAAGAAATATCGGAGATATATCAATGTACAATTTGTACTGAAATGCCCAGTGCGCCATTGCGTAGTAAGTGTGAGCGAGATAGCATGCGTTCGTTGCTGCCGCTTGTGAGAAAAATTTTAGTTTGAATTAATAGCAAATTTTAAGGAGTTTGATTAAATAAAGTTCCTCTACTTGGTACAGGGTATACTCAAAGTCGGCAGGGACGACTTGCTTGCTTCATTTTTTTATTTTACTCTGCTGTTGTTTCTTTCTGTCGTTTTTTTTTTTGTTTGTATATTTTGGGGCTACTTTTTAAGGCCTGGGGGGGGATAAGATTCCAGATGTAAAAGTCACTGGCATGAAGGAGAGAAGGCCAACTGGCAGCAGGCAGTAGGCAAAATGCAGAATAAAGCGTGTTAAGCCCGCCCAACGGCTATTGAGGTAACCCACTCCCACACTCGGTCTTTGTAACGCGGATTAAGTTTAATTATTTTCAGCTTAATTATTTTACAAGTAAAAAACATAAAACAAAAGGAGCATAGAGTAAAGAAAAGTTTTGCTATAACGCGCTGCTGCGTGTTGACAGGGCACAAAAAGTAATAGATAGATTTTTTTTTTCCCCTTTTTTTTTCTGGAATTATTTTTTAAGACGAGGGCAACACCATGTAGACGAGTCTCTAGATCGTATGAGTTGGATCTATAAATAGGGAGAGAGAGCTAAGAAGAGGAAGAGAGTCAGGGTAAGGTAGAGTACGACAGACAGCTGCTGGCTTAAGGTAAGGTATGCAGGTTCCTTGGAAAAATGCAAGAGTCTAGGACAAGTTACCAAAGGGCTAGCTGCGTGTGGGAGGAGGACAAAAGGGAGAGAAGGGAGGGCAAAGAAAAGAAGGCAGCTGATGATGACTGGGGGAATAGGCCAGAGTTTTTCTGTTGTGGAATTGGAGTTGGAGTTGGAGCACTGAGCCCATGCATCATAGACAGATGCTGTTAAATTGATAGCCGGGCACAATGTTGTTGTTGCCGTTTGCCGTTTGCGTGTCTCTTGGCATTTTTTTTCTTCTTTTTTTTCGCTTATAAAGTGTTTGCTTAATGTGGCTTAAGATGAGTTTTTAAGGTGTGGCATTGCCCTTCTTACCCCCTCTCTACTAACTGGCGGTTACCATAAAACTTGTCTAAAGGAACTGTTACAAATCTACATACATTATATATTGCCTTTAACTTACCCCTATAACGATATATTTTATGCATTTTGTTGTAAAATTACCTGAAAATAATAGAAAGAAAAAAGAAATTTAAATTTAAATTGATTTATATTTATATTTAAATTAATAAATTTGGTTATAAAATAAAAAAAAAAAATATTTTCGAACATTTTTTAAAAATTAAAGTTATATAAAAATGTTAGTTTAAGTTTTATATTTTCTTAATAATTCTTTATATATTACTTATTTCTTTTTTTATTTATTTATCATAAGTATTTTATTTATTTAGAGTTTTTATAATAATAATTTTTTTATTATTCTCTTTATTTAAAGGTAAATTTTATTTATAATTTTTATAATATTAATATTTTTATATTCATTTATTTTACTTCTTTAATTTTTGTTTTATTTAAAGGTTTTTATTTGTTCATAAATCTTACTTATTTAATTTTTGATTTATTAAGTGTTTTTTTTTAATTATTTATATTATTTTCATTATTTAATTTGATTTTGTATTTATTTAAATGTATTTTTTTTTATTAAGTTTTTATTATATTTATTTTATTATTTTTATATAAATGTTTTTTTTTTTAATTTTTTCTTTATTTATAGGTAATTTTTATTTAAAGGTTTTATAATATTAATTTTTTTATTTTCAATTATTTTACTTCTTTAATTTTTGATTTATTTAAAGTTTTTTTTTAATATTTATTTTATTATTTTTATAGAGATTTTTATATGATTTTTAACTTATTTAAAGGTTTATTTTACTAAAAGTGCTTATGATAATTTTTTTATGTATTTTATTTGTTTAGTTTTTAACTTATTTAAATATTTATTTATTTATTTAGAATTTCCAAAATATAGTTATTATTATTTCAAGATTTGGCTTTGCCAAATTTAAAGTCCTTTAGTTTTTTGTTGGTTTGTTTTAAGTCAAGTTTATAGATTTCAATCGTTTTATCGACATTTTGTATTTATTTATTTAAGTCAGACATAAAAATTTTTTATATACCCTTTCATATGTATGTATGTGTGTATGTTTGTTGGTATGTAAGTATCGAATATATCCAAGAATAATCTATGGCAAATGTCAATTCATCGTCTTGGTCAATTGATAAGGTCTAGGTCGCCCACTTTAAAGAGCAAAGGATGCAGAGGAATGAATGAGTGAGTTAGTGAGATTGGGGAATAGTGATCAGGGGAGAGCGAGAGTATCCTTAGTTTTTGTTTTTTTGTATTTCTCTTTTTTTTTTTTATTTTTATAGTATTTGGGGCCAATGCACCCAATTGGCATTCGATAAGAAATGCCTTTTATTGGTTTTCCTTTCTACCATTTGGTCTTTAGTCTCTCTCTCTCTCTCTCTCTCTATCCCTCTCTTTTTTCTTGTATTTACTGATTACCCAGGAGATTATTATTATGAAAAGGCCAGGCCAAGACCGTCTACATGCCAAAGGGTGTGGTGGCCTGGCCCCATCGAACAGGCCAAATAGTTATTTTTAGCCATATTGAAAGAACGTTTAATGTTATACATATATATACATATATATATATATATATATTCCTGTATATGAAAACTTTAGATTTATATAATATATATTTATCGATATTTTTTTTTTTTTTTTTTTGCATTATATCACAGCAAAATTAATAACAGCAACAACAACAAAAAGAGAAAAAGAAATCCAAATCAATCAAAGATGAAATTTTTTGATGGCTTTTTGCCTTTTCTTTTTTTTACTTTTATTTATTATTTTTTATTGTTGTTGTTACTACTCCTACTCCCCGCTCTTTCTCTCTCTCTCTCTTTGGGGCTTAAGCCCCATCTGCTTTAATTATTGACAATTTATCAATAAACAAAATGTAACGGCAAATGTTATACAATTGAAAACCCTTCAATCACTTTCTTTTCGCAAAATGTTGCTTAGTGATTTTTCTTTATAAAAAAGCTTAAAAAAAAGAGAAGAAGATAAATAAAAACAAAAGGCAAATAACAACAACAACAAATTTCTTTCAAAAATATATCATTTGTTGCTTTGCCTATATATATATATATATATATTGTATTTGTTTTTGTTGTTGTTGTTTTTCGAAAACTCTGCTTGTAATTAATTACTCAACATTAGCAACGACGCTGCTTCAAATTGATGGCAATTTTTTAAATAAAATGTGAAGCACTCATTTTTTTTCTCTCTCTCTATCTCTCTCTTTTTCGATCTCTCTGTTTCGGTTTTTTTTTTTTGTTACTTTTCTTGTTTTTGGGCTTTTTGTTGTTGTGTTTCTTGTTATTGGCGGATGTTGTGGGCAGTTGTTGTTGCTTTTATTGGTATTGCTGTTGTTGCATGTGCAAAATTGTTGCAAAATAATGAAGTAATAACAATACATTAATAATTTTTATATTTTTAAATGCTTTTAAGATCCAAAATTGTAAGTTAAATGTGTTTTTATTTGTTATTATTAAATAAATTAATTTCTAAAATATTTTAATGAATTTAATTCTATTTATTTAAAACATTTTTTTAGTTCTAGTTTTGTCCTATTTTCTTTAGATTATTTAACATTTATGAAACTTAATATACTTTTTTAAGAAAGGGTATAGAAACTTCGTCCTTCTCTATAATAGCTACTAAGCTATTTTTTATTTAAGTAAATTTTTTTTTATATTTATAATAATTTTTTTTTTTTTTTGTATCTTAGTGGTCTTTTTATTCATTATTTATTAAATTAATTTATAAATTATATTAATTAATAAACTTTTTTCTATTTAAAGCATTTTTTTAGTTCTAGTTTTGTCCTATTTGCTTTTTCCCATTTCAAATTGAAAAAAAAACTTTTTAACTTAATTTTCTGCCTTAAAAAAGGGTATAAATACTTCGGTCTTCTGTATATTAACTTCTTAGATATTTTTCATTTAAGTGAAGTTCTTTTTTATATTATTAATAATTTTTTTTTTTTTTTTTTGTATCTTGGTGGTTGCATTATTGATTGCTTTTGCTTATCTATTTCTATCCGCTTACAAATTTCAACTTCATCTCAGAGATAATATCGAAAAAGCTTATAATATTATCCTCATCATAGACCGCACACCCCTAGCTCTCTCTCCTCTCTCCTTTTATATCTAGTACCAATCCACACGGATTCACATCACTTATTGCATATGAAGATCAAGATCTAAGGCCGCTCCACAATATTTTGTATCATAATATTTTATGATATTAAAGCCCCATGCCGCGTTTTTTTTTATATCTCTATCTCTTTCTCCCTCTCTCTCTCTCTCTCTATCTCTATCTTTCTCTCTGTTCTCTATCCAGTTTTGTTGGCTCTTTGAATGTGAAAATTATATGCATTATTAGATATTATTTCAGGCGATCGACGGACTCAACGACGAGTTGCCAGACCAAACTATCGATCGACCGACGAAAAACAAGATTTTATTTTTCCTTTTTTTTTTTTTAAAAAAAAAAAAAAGAAGTCTTTGGCTTTGGCTTTGGCTTCTTTTTTTTTTCCTTGTTGCATACATAGTAAATATCGGTAAGCTAACGGTATGTTTTTGCATCAAACACAAAAGGCTGAAGATGAAGAGGCACAAGATGCAGTAGAAGATGATGATGATGAAGAAGAAGAAGAAGCAGCATCAGCAACAGAAGACAAAACAAACATGTGTAAGCTGCTGCTAAGCAGGCTGACGATCTGACTTGACTTCCCTATATAACAATATCTCCTCTCTGTCTCTCTTTCTCTCTCACTCTCTCTCAGTTAGCATCACCACCCCTTGCCATAAAGTGGTCTAGCAACATTTTCAACCTGTTATCATGACTTGGCCAAAGTCAAGTTAGAAGATGCAACAACAAAAACAACAACAACAACAACAACAAATGCAACAAAAGACAACAAACACGTGATTTAGTTCCTGTCGCTGCATTCGGTAAACTTGTTGTCCCCACACAACACCCTCGATCAGTTAGCCAACTTTCCACCTCCCCCCAGCTGCTGCACCAAACCAAACTCCCACTCTTCATATACCCCTCTGTGTCTAGCATCTTTCGTTTGGTCGCACTTAAATTCTCTGCCTCTCCATCTCTGTCTCTCTCTTTCTTTCTCTCGAGTTAGTATTTTATGCATAATTTTTTGTGTGGCTATTTGAAGAAATTACACTTGAAGAAATTCAATTATTTTGCAAATAACAAATATAAAATTGATACTAAAAAAACTGTATACAGTAAAAATTTACTATAGTGAACTTCTATGTAATAAAGATAAAACGTTTAATAAAAGAAAATATTTTAGATCTCTCTTTTTTTTTTTTTTAGTTTATCTAATTCTATTTGATTTATAGATTATATATAATAAAGTTTTTCGATGATAACATTTTTCTGGAATTCTCGCGGGAATTTATTATAAAGAAGTTCTACTGTGAATATATGTTATATATGTGTTGTAGGTATAACAGTTAGGAAACGAAACCTAGTTATATTATATATCTAAATTAGAAACTTGGAAAGAGTTAAGAAAAGTTAAAGCCTTCCTTTTTTGAAATATCGTTTCATTATAGGAAAGTATAACAGTAATATACATGTGTTATATGTATAACAGATAGAAACCACTAACAACATACTGTTTACTGTCATATCAAAATATTACATCAACTTATTGAAAAGTATAACAGTGTATAAAAGTAATATAAATGTGTTATATGTATAACAGATAGAAACCACTAACAACTTACTGTCATATCAAAATATTACATCAACTTATAGGAAAGTAATACACATGTGTATAAAAGTAATATGCATATGTTATATGTATAACAGATAGCAACCACTACCAACCTACTGTCATATCAAAATATTACGTCAATTTTAAATAAGTTTAAATTTTGCTGAAGAAAATTATAACAGTTTCATATTTTTAATACCAATTCATTATAGGAAAGATCGATTCCATATATGTAAACAAATACATACATATTATATGTATAACAGATAGGAAACACTACTAATCTAGTGTAAGCTGACTTAAAATCTTAACTAGAAATTTTCAATACTAAAAAAATCTTTTGGCTTATTAAATATAAAAATAAAATAAAATTTACTAGCTAAAATAGAATACATTTAAATAAAGTATAGTATATAAGTATTATATTTAAATATCTCTTAATTTTAATTCTAATATTTGAATTACTAACTTTATTTAGTTAATTTTCTTAAGTGCATTATTGTGTCTCCTTTTCTGGCTTTTAGCTTGGCGTGTTTATCTTTGGCTTAAATAAATTTAACACTCGTGTATTTCTTTTCAACGCCAGCATCAAATGTATGCTGTAGCCCCCCTCGCGTAACCCTCTTACACTAGTCTGTCTCTCCTCGCTATGAAAAACTAAACCAACTCCTTCAACTTATCCACAAAACTAAACGACACACTGCCCAAGCAAAGTGTCCTCACAACACCTGTGTCTATATTGCCCTTACCTCCTGCCATCTCCTCTTGGCTAGTTTGGCACATCTTGTCTCAGTTTTGGTTTTCTTTTAACTATATTTTTTTTCTCTGTTTTGTTTGTTTTTTTTTCAATTTATGGCCACATTAATAAAATTTACAGCTAATAAAATATGCAATGAGGTCTCATTTTTCTCTTTTTTTTTTGTTTTCCTTAAACCAAAATATAATTTGGTTTATTTTCAATTAAATTTTTTATTTATTTGTTTTCATTTTACTTCCGTTTGTTTTCATTACATTTTATTTGATCATCTTTTCACACTCAATAATTTTTTTTTTTGTTTTTTTATTTTCTGATTGAAGTATTTGACTTTGTCACTTGAGTTTGATGATTTTCAATAATATGCAAAGTAGTTGGCAATTGACAGTTGAAGTGCGGAGAAATTGATTCAAATCAAAGAAATAATAAAAAAAAAACAGCTAAAATCAAACGGAACTAAGGGAATTTAATAGAAATAAAAATTACTTTCTTTAAAAAAAAAAAAAAAATAAAAAATAAAATATAAAAAAAATATTGTTTAAACAAATTTTTGCATATAATAATAAAAATTTACTTTCATTTAATGCTAGTTAGTAATTTATATTTTTAATTTTATATTTTATATTAATATTAAAACTATTAAAAATAGAGAAAGAATACTAGCAAAGGGTAAAAATATTATATTAAATTTAAGATAAATTTTTAGTTTTAACTTTACTTTTAAAAAATCAACAAAAAGAACCTTTTAATTTCTTTTAACAATTTTTTTAATTCCTTAAAATTTATATTATTAATATTAAAACTATTAAAAGTGAAGCCAAATGGTAAAAATATACTTATATATTTAGGATAAACTCTTAACTTTAATTTTAACATTAAAAGAATTACTAAAAAAAACCTTTTAATGTCTTTAAAAAATTGTTTAATTTTCCAAAATGATTTTTTTCTTTATTCTAATTTGCTTTTTTCTATTTGCTGTGGCTTAAATAATAAAATATTATATTATATAATAAAAAAAATATTATTTAATATTGTTATAGCAGCAACAACAACAACAATAATAATAATAATCATACAATACAATGCAATTGATTTTCTGTGAAAAAGAAGCTTCAATGCAATAACAACGGTACTTCAACTCGAAAAAAAATGAAAAGAAAGCTAAAGAAAGATAGAGAGAGAGAGAGAGAGGGAGGGAGTATGAGAAAGAGAGAGCAAACAAGAAGATGGTAGGAGACAACAAAATGCTTAACAAAGGTCACAACATTGACATTGAATAAGACATACAGAAGTATGAGGAGAAGAACAGGAAGATTTGTGAGGTGGGGCACAAGATGGGGAACATTAAAGGTGGATATACCAAGTAGAAGACCTTTCCAGTTAAAAAAAAAAAAAAAGAACTGAACATAACATTTTTTTTTCTTTTTTTTTTTTTTTTTTTGTATAAATGTTGTTTAATATGCAATTACGAGACGAGACGTTACAATACGACGATGTTTGAAGATCTTTTGTACACACTTCATTCCCTATTCTTTACTTTTGACTTCTCTCCCTTTTCCCCCCACTTGTCTCTCCCTCTCTCTCTCTCTGTTTCTCACTCCTCCTGTCCAACATCATTCTCCATCGACTTGTTCTTCAGTTTGTACCGTTGGCCAGTCAATCAAAACTGGCAAAAAGGAATAGATAACAGAAGGGGCGGTTGCGGTGAGGTTAGACAACGATGTTTAAAATTAAATTATGTGTATATTTGAATGTCTATGTGTGTGTGTGTGTGTGCGAGTGTGTGTATGCGATGACAAACGAAAAGAATTTTCCTTACCATGTGTCAAAAGTTCAGAAAGTCGAAAAGCTTTTCTTCGCCTCATAGTGGAACTTTAACTACGTTTTCGTCTCTCCATCTTCATTTTCTTGGGGTTTTTCTTTCTTTCCACAAATCAATCATTTGCCTGTCATAGTTCTTCATCTGCTTTTTCTTCCCCCCCTCTTTTTCTTTTCTTCCTCATCTTCTGCGTCACACATAATTATGCTGTAATTGATATTTTTCTAACTTTTTTTCTTTTTTTCTATTTTTTGGAAGGCGTCGCAACTTTTCAAAAGAAATCAAAATTTGTAACGCCTTTTGATGGGTGCGCTTTTTTTTTTTTTTTTTTTTTTTTCTTTTTTTTTTTTATTATTATTATTATTGTCAGAGTTGCCGCCGCCTATGAGTCGTTATGTAAAGGGTAAGGTGACTTTTGGTGGGGAGAACCTCTTGGCACTTAGTTTGCATAGGTGAAGTGTTCTATTCACTTTTCATGGGAGTTTTTCTTTACCGTTAAGTGTATTTGCGGTGCGAGAAGGTTTCAAAATTGTTAAAAAGAAAAAAATGATTGAAAACTTTTTAAAGGTAAGCAGCGTTTTTTTTTTTTATAGAAATCCTTATAAGATGCTTGGAATAATCAAATAGAAATATTTGGTAAAGAAATTCAAAGACTTTCATCTATTTCTAAAGGATCTTTTAAAAAGGAATTTTCTTTATCTTTAATCCCTGCAAGTGATACTTTCCTAAAGGATCTTTTAAAAGGAATTTGTTAATTTCTCAATCCCTATAAGCTAGGACACTAACTTAAAGCCAATCTCTAATCGTTCAACTTTCATCTTTCATTAGATGGTGGCTTAACTTGTTCTATTTTTGTTCTATTTTGGCTTATCATTTCTTCCGGCTTACAAGAAAACATATTATACCCTTCCTCTCTCTTAAAAATTGTACACTATTACACAACAAGCCACAAAAAACACACACACACACAAATTGTCACAAACAACATTAATAAAAAAAAGGAGAAAAAAAAACTTCAAATCATTTCCTGCTTACAATTCCCTATATCTATCTACAGTGAGTCAAAAAAGTATTGGCACACCCACAAAGTTGAAATTTTTCGTGCTATAACTTTTCATCCAATAACAAATTTGAAAAATTTTAAACAGTATTCTCTAATTTCATGGTTTTATTATACATCTAAACAACAAAAAATATAAATTTCAACGTTTTTTTATGAATTTAACCTTAAAAAGTAAAAAAAAGTCACAAATTCAGATCAAAAAAGTATTGGCACATTTCTTAGTTTAGCTTATGCTTTTGGCGTCGCAACGGTAAATTCCTGGAATTTTTACTCTTGTTTCTTACTTCTTCGTACTTCCGATAATTATATAAGATGCCAATCACTTTTGATCGCGAATTCAACGGACAGAGACGTAGAAAATGGGCCGAGGTAGTGAAATTTCCGTAGAACTTCGTAAATTAATAATAAAACTGTATTTAGAAAAAAAATCCTATCGCGAAATTGCCAAAATTGTTGATAAGTCATGGTCTAGTGTTCGAAACATCGTTATGCATTATTGCAATACAGGCAAAATAGCTCCGGAGAGCAGATCCGGTCGCCCAAAAAAATTAAGCGAACGCCAGGAGCGGATTGTGGTGTCCACGGTGGCACAAAATCCGAAAACTTCGGCAGTCAAGTTGTGCGAGACATTGCAGAATTCGTTTGAAGTCAATGTTAACCCCCAGACAATTCGCAATACCCTATATAGGGCTGGGTATCATGGCCGTGTCCCACGTCGCAAACCCTTCATTTCGAAGGCAAACAAGAAAAAGCGGCTAGAATTTGCTGAACAGCACTTAAATAAGCCGGACTCGTTTTGGAACACCACAGTATTCAGTGATGAATCAAAATTTAACCTATTTGGGTCAGATGGTGCACAAAAAATTTGGCGAAAGCCAAACAAAGAGCTTCAAGAGAACAACCTACTCAAAACAGTAAAACACGGTGGAGGTAACGTGATGGTTTGGGGGTGTTTTGCGGCATCTGGTGTTGGAAATCTTGTGTTTATAGATGAAACAATGAATTAGCATGTATATAGAGACATTCTCAAAGAAAATTTAACTCCAAGCGTTAAAAAAATGGGCCTTAATGGGACAACTTGGCAATTTCAACAAGATAATGACCCGAAACATGCATCTTATCTTGTTCAAGAGTGGTTGATATACCATTGCAAACAACTGAAAACACCCCCACAATCGCCGGACTTAAATCCAATTGAGCATGTGTGGCATCTTCTAGAGCGTAAGATTAGATCTCATCACATTACGTCGAAGGATTCCCTAAAAGAGGCACTACTTGCAGAATGGAATAAAATAACACCTTCCGAAACTGCAAATCTGGTAAACAGTATGAAAAGACGTTTACAGGCCGTCATTCAGTCAAAAGGAGGTCCCACAAAGTACTAGCTCGGTACACCTGCAATGGAGCAAGCTATTTCGATACCTGTGCCAATACTTTTTGATGTGAATTTGTGACTTTTTTTACTTTTTAAGGTTAAATTCATAAAAAAAAAGTTGAAATTTATATTTTTTGTTGTTTAGATGTATAATAAAATCATGAAATTAGAGAATACTGTTTAAAATTTTTCAAATTTGTTATTGGATGAAAAGTTATAGCACGAAAAACTTCAACTTTGTGGGTGTGCCAATACTTTTTTGACTCACTGTATATATACCTATTAATGCTTTACAAGCTCATGTCTGTGGTTGCTTTTTGTATTTTTGGGGGATTTTGCCCATGGTTTTGCTTTTGGTATGTAACTTGGACAGCAATTTCAACATTTTTTTTTTAAACAAATCAAATTGCACTTTGAAAATTCAGTTGTTGGTTTTTATTTTATTTTTTTCCCTCCCAATTTCTACTATTATTTTTTTTTTTTTTTTTGTTTTTCTTCTCGAGCCTTTCACACGACCTTTCAACTTATGACAGGGTCGTGACTGTATTTGGTTTGGACAACAACAAAAATACTCTCTCTTAATGATCTATCATTGTCCATTTTAGGTGTTAAAGATGCAGCTAGAGAAATATATTTATATTTGAAGATATATTCTGGAAAAAACCAAAAAAAAAAAAGAAGGAAAACCATAAGCAAAAGCTTTCACTTTCATTGCATAGTTATGTCAGGCGTGACTGTACTACCATACACTCTCTCTCTCTCTCTCTATCTTGTCTAGACATTTTGTTGTCTTGTATGCGTGGTGGCCTGGCTTGAGAGATATTGAACATAGCCAATTGAAGTATTTATTTATGAAATATTTATTTCAATAACAGAGTTATAAATAGTTTATAGACATTTCATTGACATTTGATTTTGCTTAGCAGCCTCAAGGCTGCAACTACTCGAAATGCTATCAATAAGAAAAATTAACTTAAACTTTTCAAACTGTCATATGTATATGGTAGTCAAGTTATAACTATGAAGTATGTATATGTATGTGTGTATGGCCAAATGTCATATACTGACAGTTGCAAATTGTCAGCTGATTCGTTATATCTCTCTCTCGCTCTATTGTAGCTAATTAGAAAACTAACATTTGACATTTTTTTTTGACAGTTATCGTACAGTTTTGATTTATCCAAACTACCAAATATGGTTATCTGATTGTTGTTATATTAGTTAAGTATTAGCTACCGTTGCAACTTATTATTGGTTAATTTTTATCATTTTTCCAATCATTCATTAGATTTATAACCATTCCAAAATTCTCATATCAATTTTTATATCCATCCCCCCTCTTCTCTTCATTCGACTGACTGACTGACTGACTGACTTGTTGACAGTTTTGTGTTTTGTAATTTTTTATAATGAATGCATTATGCATTACTCTTTTCCACGCTTTTGTTTGTCATGCTATTTAGAATCATGTCGAGACTGAACTGAAAACATTGAGAAAATCTTGCCAAGTCATGTTTAAGGCGTAGCCAACAAATTGAGTCTAATGATGGATAGCATCACTGACAATTTCTATTCTGTTTCTATTTCTATTTCTCTTCTATTTTTTTTTTTTTGGGTTGCACTTGAGCATTGGAAACTATTTTCAAGTATTTTTCTTGTCTTTCTTATTTTGGTTATTGAATGGTCATTGACTGAACTGACCCTAAACGAAAAGCACTGCGGAGAGATGCAACTACAAAAACTAAAATAAAAAAACAAAAGTGTCAACAAATTGAGAAAAAAAAAATGGAAATAAATAACCAAAAATGGTGAGAAAATTTTATACATAGTTCGCATTGTAGATTGATTAAATTAACAATTTGTCTCATCAAAAACGTTAGCAAAGTGTTTAAAAGGTTTTACAAAATTTTATTATAAAAACTTTAGCAAATTGAACAAGGGAATAAATTTAACAAAAATATTTTAAATTATATAAAAATGTTAAAAAAATAATAGATGTGAATTAATTTAAGAAAAAAAGGCAAACTAATCTTTTTTGTTTTATGTTTCTTAAGAAAAATTATTGTTAAACATAATATATATATTTTAAAGTAAATGTAATAAAAAAGTAAAATACTTTTATAAGTTGTCTTTTTGATTTATCTAAAAATTAGCAGAATTATTGAAAGGTATAAAAAAATGAGTTAGAAATAATGAAAAGATAGTAAGCATTCTGATTTAACTAATTCTTTAACTTGCCTAAAATAGACATTCAAAAAGTTTATCTTCAAAGTTTTAATTACTAAACTTAAAATTAAAGGCCATCATGATTCTACTATTTGGGATTATATCTATTATTTTGTCTATATATGAAGATCTATACCATATATTTAAAATGGTTTGTTGATCCATTGTAAATGTAAATTAGATTATTTTATAAATGATCCTGTGATCTACATATCTTTCTGTCTGTTTCTATCTACCAATCTGCCAAAATATATCCTATTTTAAATATAAATTTCTTTTACTGAAGATTATCTGATCTATATTTCTGTTTATTTAAATCTACTAAAATATAAAAAAAATTTAAATAGAAATTCCATATTGAAGTTCGTTTTACAGGAGAAAATCTAATCTATCTATCTATTTGTTTGTATTTATTAAAATATAACTCATTTCAACTATAAATTCTTTTTACTAAAGATTATCTGATCTATATTTCGACCTGTTTCAGTTTATTAAAATATAAATAAAGTTAAAATAAAAATAACTTTTACTGAACATTTGCTGATCTATCTTTTTGTATGCTCCAATCTACTAAAATATAGTTACATTCAAATACAAATTCCTTTCAAAGGAGATTATCTGATCTATTTTTCTTTCTGTTTCATTCTAGTAAAAGATAATGCATTTCTTTTTGAATTAGGTTACTTTAGTTTTGTTAGTTTAAAACATAAAATAAATTAGAAATTCAGTTTTTATTTATTTCAAAATTTATAATATAAAAAAATGTATTATAAAAGAATCACAGAAAAAGACAAATCAAATGTTAAATTTATATAACCTTTAGGTTAACGAAACTTTTTCAAAATCTGCAGCTCAAAAGTTTTTTTTTTTTTGTTTTACATTAGTCAACAAAATTTTTGTTAATTAATTTTCTACAAATTTCATTTCTACATACAAAAATATTTATTTAGTGGCACTTTTGTTTTTGAAAACAAATCAAATTGAAATCAGCATTTCAGTTCTCCGGACTTGTGCCATTTTTCAATTAAAATCCTGTCTCCACTATATAATATATGTACATATATCTATCTATATATAAACACAAATGTGACCCAAAAAAAAAAAAAAAACAAACAAAAAACTGACAAACTTACATACAATTCCAATTCCTACAACTACAAAAACAACCAAACAGACAGCTCAATATTTTGACAGTTCAAAATGACAAAAAAAAACAAAAGACAGTGCAAAATAAAAACTGGACGTCAACTGCAAACAATGGCAAACAATTTTTATGCATTTATGCAAAAAATAAACTTCGAACTTCGGCCCTCCCTCAATCCCTCCCTCAGCAATACAATTTTTGTGACCTCCCTTTCCCGCCAGTTTTGGGTAAAGCTGTCAGAAAAGCGAGTCAGAGTAAGCCAAAAGTCACACCAGAATTTACTCTTCTATCCCTCCCTTTCCCCATCCTTCCTCTATCTGTCTGTCTGTCTGTCCTCCATATGAATAGAGGCACACTCTCAGTCTTGGACTCTTTCTATCTCACTCTCTAGCTGTCAAAGAAGTGACGTACTGAATTATATATGGAGGGAATATGGTAAAAATAAAAAAAAATGTATGATAAAAATTTTATAAATTTATTTAAAAAAAAAAAAAAACGAATTTCTGTTACTCTGCAACAAGTGGAGTAAGCTCTTTTATTGGTTCACTATGCTGGGCTTATTTATTTCAAAGAAATTTTTAGTTAGGATATTTACTTAAGAATTTCTTAAGCTTATCCTTAAAAGGATTTGAGATTTGTAT
Source organism: Drosophila neocordata (assembly GCA_018903615.1). NCBI lineage: Eukaryota > Metazoa > Arthropoda > Insecta > Diptera > Drosophilidae > Drosophila > Drosophila neocordata. The sequence goes on from JAEIGI010000001.1 coordinate 12,212,513, forward strand.
TAAAAAAAGATAATCCAAATTTAACACTTTTAGCAGATTATTAAGAGTCGAATAGAAAGAGAACAAACCCAACTAACCGCACACAAAGCATGAATATAAATTCCACGATGGACTTTGGTAGCGACCTTCAGCCAAGTTTCAAACCACTACAAATGGGAACTTCGTATGTGAGTATGTGTGTGTGTGTGTGTGCCGAAGACCAGAAGCGAGATATTTCTTTTCATTCCCCGCCTTGGTGGAAGTTTACTTTTCATAATTACCACGCATTAAAGTCAAAATGATGCCAGGCATTTGATAGGCTCGTCCTACTTGGTCTAAACCCACCGCACTTCCTCTTTTCCTTTCTCCTCCTCATTCACTGACCCTTCCCGTTTCGCTTTTGGCTTCCTTTATTTTTTTTCTCTTCATTTGGTTTGCTATTGCTACTGGTAGAGGTCTGGGATATGTTTAAGCTGCTCTTGATTCGCCATGGAGACGCCTCAAACTGGCGCTTCTTTTTCTCATCTCTTCTTTTTTTTTCTTTGTTTTCCCCTTACCCACTCTATTTTTTTTTTTTTTTTTTTTGTTATTTATAGATTTTCCAAGCTGGTCATTAACATTTGACGTATACTGTGTATATAGAAGATTGAAAGGGTAGAATTTTTAATTTCACATTTGAATTTACCAATTGACCAGACAGACAGACAAACTAAACTAACTAACTGAGTGACTAGAGTGACTAACTAAATGGAGGTGACTGTCTGACTGACTGACATAATAGAAATGTCTGATGAGTCTGTGATTTTGTACTGTTTATGTTTGCATTCAGTTTAATTGATTTTAATTGTTGTTAATTAATAAGTGGAGTCTGTCTGTTAAAATAATAAATAGTAAATAGCATGGCAAAGAAGTTCTTTTTGTTGTAGAATTTGTATTCAGAGAAGATAGAGTATATAATTCTTACTTTATCTTATATATTTATTCTATATAGTGAAAGTAAATTAATAAATATTAGAAATATTTTATGTTTCATTTTTATGATTAATTATTGAAAATCTCATCAAAAATTTCATTATTTCTTTGTTAATTTTTTTAATAATGTTTTTAAATTTAATAAAAGTCACATAAGTGCTATAATCTAACTAATCTATATAATCTGTTATCTATATAGTTTTTATTTTAACTTTTTTTGCTTTATTGTTCTTAATTTAAATATTGTTTCGTATGGTAAAACATTTCAAACATTTTTAATTGCAATTTGTTAAAGGAAATTATATTATATAAAGGAAATTTTCTTGAAATTCTACAAGAAATATTTTCTAGAAATAAATTAAAAGATCATTAAGATCAATATAAAATTTAGTAAATATTTCTATATAAAGTTTGAATATATAAATCTGTAAAATTAAAGAAATTACTTTTTTTGATTAAGGAAATTAAAATATTACATAAATATTAATACTATTAATAAAAATAAAAGATCAATAGAAAATTTTCGTAAAGGGTTTTTGTGCATTTAAAAAATATGTAAAAGTTTTTAGGGAAATTAAATTGTTTAAAACATTTTAAAGTTTTTAAAAAATGGTTTATTTTAATATTGAAATTATAAATATTTTTGGATAATTGTTTAAAAAATTTGAAAGTTTTTTAGAATTTTGTATATAAATCACTAAAAAGATTAAGGAAATTGATATTATAAATATGTGTGAATGGTTTTTAAGAATTTAAAACATTTTTTTATTTGTGGATAATTGTTTAAAACTTGAAAATCTTTTTTAAAAAGTGTTCATAGTTGATGAAAGAATATAAAAGATTTTTTATTCCTTAAAAGTTTTATTTAAAAATATTATAAAAAATATAATTGATGAAGATATTTGGTTAGATTGCTTAAAAAAATGTTTATATACACAGAAAAATATATATTTTGAATGAATTTTTTTTATAAAAGTTATTTTTAATGCTTGATTTGTTTTTATTTTTAATGCTTGATTAAGAAAATGACTAAAATTTTCTATCTACTAAATATATTATTATTTTTTATAAGAGCAAAGCATTGTTAATAAATTTTACAACAAATATAAGTAATTTTTATAAAATTCACCAATTTTAATTCTTTTTTTTTTTGTTTTACTTTTTAAATGTAATGAATTCCTAAATTTTGTTACTTTCTATCTATTTCTAATTGTCTATTATTAAATAAAAATGGACAGGACTCATATTAAACTTCATGTCACTTGTCTTTGTTGCTCAACACCTTTTTAAAGTGGTCCTGCCAATCTAATATTTGTTTTTCTCACACCAAAACTGGAAAATCAGTAAGTGCAATCTCACCGAAAAACAAATCAAAATAGGAAAAAAAAAAAAAAAATGGGTTTCAAAGGTTGTACAAACACATTACGTTGGGAATTTCAACTAGGAAAAACTCGGCAACTTTATGCAAATATTTACCATTGACACACACACTTTAACACACGCACACACACACATACATTTGAGTAGTTCAAAGTGGAAAATTGTTTTGGATTTTTGTGTTGTCTTTTATCAAAAATCATTTAGGTTTATTTAGGAATCGTTTGTAGTTATACTTGACGATAGCAACAGCTGATCATCTCGATAATGTTGCGGGAGGGCTAGAGGAGGAGGCATCAAAGCTATATGCCGCATACCCGGTTACCTTTGTGGGCCTTATCTCAATCTCTGAGCATAAAAACAAAACACAATAACAAAAAAAAAAAAAAAACGAAACATTTGCTCTCAATTGCATTTCCCTCGCCCACTAACACACATTGTTTATAACTAACTTCCAGGCCGAAATTTTTCCTTTGATATTTGGCCGTATATTTTGGGTTGTATCTCTGGCTTCATATCCGTTTTTATAACCCATTTCCCATCTATATATATATATATGTATCTAAGTTTTTTTTTTTTCTCTCTACTTTTTCTTTACTTTCTTACAATGACATTTTAATTGCTTTATTGCACCGAGTTTTTTTTTTTGTCTTTCTCTTTCTGTTATTGTCGTGTGCCTTACGTCGTCGTCGTGGTTGACGTTACGTCATTTGCGTAATTGCAGTGATTTTCCTACCCCCCCTCCCCGTTTACCATTTCCCATGGGTTTCTTTAAGTTTTCATACACCTATAGTAAAAAAAAAAAAAAAATTGAGGTCAAACATGGTTTGTTTGTTGTTGTTGTCAATTTGAAATTATCGGTCAACTTTTGTCCGCCTGAGAGTTGTCAGTCAAAAACAAAAAGAAAAAAAAAATTAATCAGATAAATGTGTCATAAATAAAAATCAAAACCCAAACCAAAACTGAAGATCAAAACACGCCCACGCCCTTTACAAGGGAACCAAGCAACTAACAAACAAACCAAAAAGGTCAAACATGTCTCTTAATCAAGAGCAAAGTTAAGTAGCATTACCAATGATCGTTTTAAATTTTAAGACTTACTTTACATTAATCATTCAATTCACAGTTATTTATATAGGCATGTAGTTCTGTGTCTTTTATAGAGCACCAAACAATGGAAAATATACAAAAAACAAAAAAATTTGAACAAATCGAGTCCATAAATTCCAGAAATATTTTTAGCTAAAGTGAAAATTCACCAAACGGAAACCAACGCAACAACGAAAGAAGAACACACGCGATGGAAATTATTATTACAACTTTGCTTCTTTTTTTTTCTTTCGGTTTTTTGCCAAGATGCTGGCGCGGCAAGAGGCAAAAGAAAAGTCACCAGACGACGACGTCTGTATGCGCGGAAATGCATTCACGGAATGAGAGAAGATCGCTGAAAGAGATCTGCAAAAGTTGCAGTACGCGCCGCAACAACAGGTAAAGGCCTAACACAGCGAGAGAGATAGACAGACGAGAAAGAGAGGGAAAGAGTACCTGTAAAACATAGAGAGAGAGAGAGAGTGGTAAAGTTGAAGCCGGGTGTTGAGACTGAGACTGAGCCGGCTCAGTTTAGCTGCTGCCTTTGTTAAGTGAGAGCACGAGCCATAACTTTAGCAACATGTTTCTAGCAACATATACTGTATGTTGCCAGCTGAAGAAGTTGCTATTGTTGCTTGCTGTTAAATCAAGAACTAAAAACTTCATTTTATATACACCTTTTCTTTAAAACAAATTGCAATGGAAATAAGTTTTTATTACTAAAATTAAAAGTTAATATTTGATATCAAAATTATAATTTAACTAGAAAAAAACTCTAAGCGGACTTTCGGCTAATAAAGCTATATTTTTCATAGACTTTTAGATAAATTCTGTATATTAATTAGTTTAATTTATAAATTTATTATATATATTTATAAGTTTTAATTTATATAATTATTTTAAATTGTTTAGCAAACTGCTCTAAAATCCATATAAAAATTTCTCTCTGAAAATTGATTTTTTTTGTATTTTAAATAATAATAGAATTTTGAAAATTAGCAAGAAAATATTTTAAGTTCTTTACAGCCAAAGAAGAGATTTTTTTTCAGTATTTTAAAGATTTTTTTTGAAGAAAAAAAAAAAGAATTATTTAAAACATTTATTTATTTATATAAAATTCTGTTAAATGTTTCCATAATTTATATAAAATAAATTATGCATCTACTTTTGTAAAGTAAGTAGATTTTTAATAAAATTATATTAAAATTTAAAATATATTTTTGTTTTTAATTTAAAAAATAAATAAAAATAAATCAAAATTGAAATATTTTCTAAATAAAAGTAATTCTAATTCCAATCCAATTCGTAGTTTATAAAATCAACTATTAATTTAAGCTAATATAGCTTAGTTAAAGTCTCAAAGATTAAGATTATCATATATTTGCCTGAATTCCATATCATAAAGTTTAATGTTTTTACTTTAAGCATTAAAAACAAAAACACAAAAAAAAAAAATGTAAAAACCTTAAAATAATTGCATTTTAATGTAAGCAAGCCTCTAACATTAAAATAAAAAAGTCAATTCCTAGATGTAAACCCAAGTATACATCCTCAATTTCCAAAAAAAAACAAAACCAAAAACACCAAAATATGTCGAAATTTAGCACTCTTCAATCACTTTCATTGGCATTTGTGGCCGGCTACTTCTTCTTCTTCTTCTATTGAATGGCATTAACTGTTTAGTTTTACAGCAGTAGCAGGAGCAGAAGCAGTAGCAGTAGCAGCAACTGGTTTAGCTTTGGTATATAGTTAAGCTGCTTTTCGCTAACAAAATCCCACACTCGGTTACTCGGATACCATATATATATATATATATATATATATATATATACCAAATATCCCACAAAACTCTCCAATTCCGCAAACTGACTCCTTTGGTACATTATAGGGGAATTGGCATCAATCAAGCCAAGCACACAAACATGTCAAATTTTAGCAATGAACATAAATTCAAATTTAAAATAGATCGACGCGTTGCGATGCGATGCGATCCGATGCTATGCAACACGATTCGCGACTTTCCTTCCACATATATATATATGTACATATATAAAATCACAAATTCGCAAATTCAAATCGATCGTGAGAGATGAGTTGGAGATGGGAGATGCGTGTTCTGACTACCGTCAAAACCAAACCAAACCAAACCAAACGCCAACAACAACAGCAACTGGCTTCCAAAGTCCACAGTCACTTGTCATAAACATTAATTGAGCGTGAAAATCGCCAAGATACAGCAACAGAATGAGACAGGAATAAAATGGCAGAAAGAGAGAGAAATGAAGAAGGGGGTAAGTAAAAGATAGTGAGTAGGAGAGAGGCAGAAGAGTAATCATAATAAAGATGGATTGCTTTAGCGGCCTTTGGCACCCCATTAACAAAAAAAAAAAAAAAACAAAAATAAGGAAAAAAAAGCGAAAAAATTGGGTCAACCATATATATATATATATATATATATATATTTATATGTACTCTCATCCTTGATCGGTCGATCTGCGATCTTCGATCTCTTTTTACTTTCAGTTGTGACCTGCTTTGATATTGATATTGTGTAAAATGAAGCGCGCGCCAGCGAACTCATTAAAATCATTGGAACGATCGATCGATCGATCGATCGAATGGTCGATCGTTTGGTCACTCAATGGATCACTGGCGTTGCCATAAATATATATATATATATGTATATATGTACATATATTTTTCATATTTTTCGGGATCTGTCTGTCTTCAAACTGGGTCGAAATTTCACCAAGAAATGTACAACATGAATGTGAAGTCTATAAGATTTTTGTTGCTTTTGTTGTAACTCTCATATCGCCCACTCCTTCTCATGTTGCACATATGGAAATGGAAATGAAATGCAAATCGAAGCCTAAGCATAAATTATCTGGCCTTCAGAAGAGTGGATCCTTGTCAACATTAGCATATAACCTGGCAATCTGGAAATGGCTTCATCGTCTCCATCTACATTTCTTATCTACCCCTATCCCCCCTCTCTCTCTCTCTCTCTCTCTCTCTTCCATCCACTTTATTTCATTCTCCTCTCCACTCATCTTTTAACTACAATTCTACTCTGTCTTCTGTCTGACTTCTGTCATTTGCCTGACACAATTACCGCAGCTTTGTGCATTTTATGAAACAATTCAAAATCTTCTCAGGCTACTGCAGTAAAGAAAAGAAAAAAAAATCAGAAGTTGATGTTGCACATATAATATAGAGGTGGAGGTGGAGTAAAAGATGAAAATAAAGATGAAGATGAGACAGGAGATGAAGATGGAGTAGAAGAAGGAGGAGGTGTTGCTCTCATTAATGAGAGGCAGAGGCACATTATTAAGATTGTTCATATTTTTGTGTGATTATTAGCCTGGTTCTTAGTGTGGGAAACCAAAAACAGCCTTTTACCCGGAAGTTTGCAAAAATCTTTCTAATTAGAGAGAGAGAGAGAGAGAAACTGAAACAGAGAGATCACTGAAGACAGAGAGAGAGGGGATTTTAGAATAATGACAAGTTTTTGTTTTACAATTTCTAATGCAAAGCTATTATTGTTTTACGATCCTTAGTTAATATATATACAATAAGCTTAAATATGCAATATTCAAATGATTTTATTTGTTATCATAGTTTCGAATCGAAGATTGTTTTTAAAGACAACGTTTAAATATCAAACGAATTATAATAATATAAAAATATATAATATACAAAATAGATAAATATTTATAATATAAAAATATAGAAATAATATAGAAGTAATATAAAGCATTAAAATCAAATACTGTCAAACAAAGTAGTTTAAAAATTTCCACAATTTAAATGGAATTGAACAAAAGTTCTAGCTACTTTTTAATTTATTATTACTTTTCTTAAGTTTTTTAATAAAATAAAAAACAAACAAAATTTTTTTCAAAAAACAATTTTAAACAAAGAAAAAATGTAACAAATTATAAATGAATTTAGGTTTTAAGTTTAGTTTTTATTTAGAGTAGCCCAAAGGCTTTGTTTCTCTGACTCATTTGTTTCTCATTGTAATGAGAAATTGATTTTGTCTTACAATTAAATGAATAAAATAATTTTAATTAAGAAATGTTTTCAAGAAAACCAAGAATCAAAATAAACAAATAATAAAAGAAATTTATGTCTGCCATATATAAAAATATATAAATATTTAAAAAAAAACATTTGTAATTTGATTTATTTAAAAAAAAACCTAAAATTGTCAAAATCAATAACTAAAAAAATTAATTAAATTCAGTTTCAGTTTTTTAATGATCAAATATAAGCTACAAATTTCAAAAAAAATTTGACATTCAAAACCTAAATGTTTTCTAGAAAGTCAAGAATTAAAATAAATAAATAAAAATGTCTAGCATATATAAAAATATATATAAACCTTTAAAAAAAAACCTCTTTAACTTGATTTTTTTATAATAACTAAAAAAATTAACTAAATTCAGTTACAGTTTTTTACTGTTCAAGTAATAGATAAAAATTTAGCTTTTTTTTTGGAATTTTCAACCTAACTTATATAAATATTATAATTTTTGCCTCTAAATAAAGCAAAATTTTATATATTTTCAAAGCCTAATTTATAGATTTTTTATATATTTTATAAAAGTATTTATATTAAAAAGATAATATATAGATATATTTGATTTTAAAAATATATAAAATTTTGTTTCACTTTCTGGCACATAATTAAGAATATTTTCTTATTATTTTTAATAAGATTTTCTTATCAATAAGAAACAAAAATTTTATTTTTATCACATTTAATACTCAATAAAAAATAATTTAAGTCCAATTTAGATTTAGTTTATAAACTCAATTTATTATAATTTAGCTTAAGTGAATTTATTATTTTTTGAATTATTTCATAAACTCAATTTATTAATAAATATTTTCATATTTTTGAACTCTTTATTTAGAGATAAAAAACTATTTAAAGAACTTTTTTCCCAATAGTTTTTGTATAATGTTCCCTTTTTAATCTTTTTTCATTTTATGTATTTATGGTTTATTATGATTTTTATTTGTATTTACTTTTTGTTAAACCTTTTTACCACAATAATTTGAAATATTGTTAAATATTTGTGCAAATTACCCGCATAATTATCAATAATTATCATAATCAACTGCAATCAAATGAAAAGATTGCCCCAAAAACTGAATTGTGGCAGACATTTCGGTTTCTTTTACCATATTCGAGTATTATTTTTTGTTTTTTTCTTTTTATATATTTCATTTTCTTGTGTTTCCTTTTGCTTGCTTCTTCATTGGTTGGCACCAAGTTTTTGGTTTTTGGCCATACAATTTATTTGCATTTAACCTGCTTTCACTTGGTCGGCGGCCATGTCATGACACTGAAAAGGACTGGCAACTGTTGCACACACACACACATAGAGAGAGAGAAAGAAAGAGAGACAAACTAAACGAGGCATGATTTTCATTTGGACGACAACATTTGGATGGTTAAGGAGGATGAGGTTGGTAATCTAAACACCTTCTTCTATTTCTAATTCGCAATTCACAATTCGTTTGCCGTGTGGGTGGGCAACAGTTGGTGTTATTTGTTGCTTGTTTTTGTTGTTTTTGTTGCTTTTTTTGTATCTAAAGCTGGAGCAGCAACGTTTTAATCTCTCAATTCAAATTCCCAACAGCATTGCGCCGCTTCTGCTGCGGTCAAACGCCATCGCGGTGAAAATAAGTGGGCATACGGTTTTGGTTTGTGTGTGTGTGTGTGTGTGTGTGTGTGTGCGATGGTGAAAGGTGACAGAGGATAATATGAGGTAGGGGTAGGCAGGGTGTTGCTCCTCTAAGCGGCTGCCCAAATTTGGTTTTAGCTATGACCCCATCTAACTCTCTTCTCCTCTCTCTTCTATCATCTCTTTCTCTTCTATTTGGGCGTTTAGGCAAATTTTGGCAACCACTAAATAAGATGATTCCCATTTAACAGGATTTTGACTGAATTTCATTTTCAATTTAATTAATTAAGGCTTTAAGGGAATTATCAGTGGTTTAAGTTTAAAAAAAATTATTGAAATTATGCAGATTATTATCTTTTGAACTTTTTATAGATATTTAGAATCTTAAAACTAAAAAGGTAAAAATTAGGAATTTTTAAGTTATATGAAAATATTTTTTAATAAAATTTCCCAATTTATTTATTGAAGTATTATAAAAATATTTATAAATATTCAATCTCTCCTTTTCAATAGAACACACAAATTAAGTAGAAATTACAAACTATTTTGAATGAACTAAAATAGAACAATTACTTGAACTATAGTAAAATCATTTATAATTCAATAATTTTGTAATATTTTATTATATTTCTTTATGCTAGAAAAAATATTTCTCTAACTTTAAGACTGCAAAACTAAAAAATTCTAACTGGCAATTTGATTTGGGGAATTTTGACTGTATATCAAAAAGGCATCTCTTGTTAAAATTCCTAAAAATTATTTACTATAAAAATATCTTTAAATAAAATAAAATATTTATAGAAAAATATTAATGAATTTTTCACATTGGGAACTTTCTTTTAAATTAGATTAATCTTAGCTAATTCAAAGACTTTTATAAATGTTTCTAAGACCTTACGAAAGAAAGCCCATTACAGTGGAAGTTTCCTATAATGAAAAAAAAAAAAAATGACAAGCAGAAAAAACTTAAATTTATAGAAACTTCTTTATATAGAAAATTCATTATATAGAAACTTCAATATATTGAAACTTTTTATATAGAAACTTTATTTATAATAAAAATTTGATAATATACGAACTTCTTTATAAAGAAACTTTATCATATAAAAACTTTATTATATGAAAATTTCAATACATAGAAACTTTTTTATAAAGAAGATTTATTATATAAACTTCATCATATAGAAACTTTATTATATAAAATTCCAATATATAGAAATTTTATTTTAAAGAATGTTTACATAAAAATTTCTTAGAGGTTATATAGAAACTTCATTATATAAAAACTTTATTATATAGAAACTTCTTCTTTTCATTTTTATATAGAAACTTTTAAAATAGAAAATTTATTATATAGAAATTTCATTTATAAAGAAAATTTATTATATGCAAACTTCTTTATAAAGAAACTATCATATAAAAAATTTATTGTATAGAAATTTGATTATGAAGAAACTTTACTATGTGAAAATTATGATATATGGAATCCAAATACAATATAAAAAGCTATATCGATCTTATATTGTACATAGATCTATATATGAGAGAGAAGTTCACTTTAACAAGATTGACTGTTTTTGCCTGGAATACAAAATATCTTAGTTTAATATATATTCCTCAACATTTCGTTTATAAAATTCCTATAACTTTCAATTCTAATTTAAAACTGATTAAATTTTAAATTCAAATAAGACATTAAAAGATTATGGAAATAATAAAATATATGTAAATAGATAAACAATTAGCACTTGAAACCATTAAATAGAACATTTAAGTATCAACTGAAAAGAATTTTATGAGTTTATGGCATGCGCTATATGTGAATATATATGTATTCATATATATATATATAAAAGATATATCTTTTCACGCTATCTTTTGTGTGAGGAATTGCCATTTCTTTGCAAAACTATCAAATGTGGAATGAATGGAACAGCAGGTGAAGGATAATTTAAGAAACAAAGTACCTGTTCTTATGCACAAACACACACACTCTCTTTTTATCTCTCTTTCTTTCTCTCTCTCTCTCTCTCTCTCTCTCTCTCTCTGTCTTTTGTTGTTTTTGTTATGCCCGACCTCAAAGCAGGGGCACAAGAAAAACACTTAACCTAAGTCGCGACGTGCTAATGAGCAAAACAGAACCTAAACGAATATAAGGATGAATGAATATATGAATGAACGAATGTGAAAGTGTTTGAAGATTTATGATATGAGGCCAAAAAAAAAAAAAAAAAACCAAAAAAAAAAAGGAAACACACGCAGCGGCGAAAGTGAAATGTTCTCAAGTAGGTAAAAGATGAAAAACAAAAGTGCAATACCAAAATATATATATAAAACCTTTAGACAGAGATAGAAATAAACCAAATGAAAGACAGAGAAGAGAGATAAATGGAAGACAAAAATGGGTGGATACTGCGAAAAATACTTATAAAATAAAACACTTTAACGCTTTAGCTTAATAAATCACATGATGAACGAAATGACGACGACAACATCATGTACGGTTAAAGTACATACATGACAACAGACGGGGATGGGTAGGGGGATAGGGGTTGGAGGGTTATCAAGTGTGGCATACTGTCACAACAGCAGTGGCCAAAATATGAGTAACAGCTAAATAATAATGTCTGGTGCATGCACAAAAAGGAAATTTTCAACTCAAAATGAAGGCTCATTTATCATGAAGAAGAAGAGGAAGAAGAAGGTTCTTTTGGTTTGCAGCTGGCCAAAAAAGAGAAAAATGAGGTCAGGAAGACCGTCAAGTGTGTTCACACACACACACACACACACACACAAAGACATACATACAATAAATATGAGACAAGAAGAACAGAAGCGAGAGAGTAAAATAAAGAAATGGCAAAAAAGGGGTAAAGGAGTCCTCTTGCTCTCTCTCTCTCTCTCTCTCTCTCTCTCTCTTTCTATCTTTTGCTGACCAAAATGGCTCAATGAACTGTAATTTGAGGCTCGGTCTGTCGCCTCCGTAATTTCAGCTTGAGGTGTTTGCCCAACGAAAAAAAAAAAAAAAAAAAACACAAAATATAAGAAAAACCCCATGCAAGAAAGTAAGGCAAAAAAAAAAAAAAACCTTAATTCATTGACCAAATTGACCAAAAAAAGAGTTGGCCAAAAAGGAAGAGGAGCAGCGGCAGCATATAGGAAGGTTTCTTGATATGACTGCGTATCTGTATGTGTGTGTTTTCATATCGTTGTGTGGGTGCCTATGTAATTTAAGACTTTCTTCGATTAAGGTAGGTAGGTAGGCAGATACATAGGTGTGCTGTTTGCTGTATCGCTTTGGGGGCCCAATATCTTTGACCAGCTGGCCTGATGTGGGTTCTCCAAGTAACATACACACACACAACACACACAAACACACAGCTGGTGATCCCCGTTTTATTGTAGGTGGTCGAGTGAAAATATATACAGACATACGTACATTATATATATATATATATATATATATATGTATATTCTTTTTTTTTTCATTTTATCATGCCTTAAGGTCAGACATGAGCAGGTTGTGCAAAATTGTTGGCTAAATTAAGAGTCGATAACATTTTGTACTTGGCCACAAGTTCTAGAAATTAAATAGCAATTTAATGATTTAACAAATATCTAGAAACTATATATATTAATAAGAGATATAAAGTAAGAACTAAACATAGTTAAGAATTTCAGATCTATTAATTATTTATAAAAGTTTTACTTGGAAAAACAATTTAAAGTTCTTTATAATTATTAGAAAAGAACAATGAAATAAGCTTAATAATACAAAACAAAAAAATTTGAATTTGTAGTTTTATCCTTATTTTTTTCTATAACTTTAAAATAGTATACATTTTTTTAGTACCTAAAGTTGAGATAAATATTTTATTCTACATATTATGGCTCTTTCTATAACTTTCTATAACTTTGAAAAAGTTTATATGTTTTTAATATTAATAAACATTTTATTCTACAAACAAAAAAAAAAAAAAAAAGAAAATTGGATATTAAGATTTATCCTTATAACTTTGCAATAGTATATATGTTTTAAATATTTAAGGTTATAATTAAAATTTTTAGATCATTTAAAGTTCAATTCAATTTAAGTAGTTTAAACTATTATATTTTTAATTCAGTTTTGAAAGTTTCATCAACAATTCAGTTTTAAAAGTTCTAACAAAAAACTTATAATTTTTAGTAAGATGAAAAATATATTAAAGAATGAAATTCATTTTAAAGTCTCATTTCTTAATAGAACTTTTATTTCTTAATAAAACTTACGTAAAACTTTCATTTCTTAATCGAATTTTCATTTAAAAGTTCTTTTTTTTTTATTATTTAAGAAGAATCTTTAAACTTTCTTAAGATTTCATTTATAAAAAGACTGAATAATCTAATGAAAAACCTTTTAAATATAATAAAATATTTACACCTTAAATATTTTTAAAATTTCAATTAAAAAAATGATTTATTTTCAATTGAAAAACAAAAATGTTATCGATTATTAAAGTTTTAACAATTCATTCACTTTAAAATTAAATAGTTTTGCTCTATTAATAACTTTAGAAAATTAGAAATTTGCCTTGAATATTTAAAGAAGAAAATAATTGTATTGTTTCTTTTTTTAATTCTTATATTTTAATTTCTTTTTTTTTTTTTTTTTTTTAATTATAATCTCACATAAATTAATGGATTTGCATTCACTTCATTTCATTGGCTTAAATTTAACCGTCAGAAAACCATTAAAAATTGTTTGCCAACTGAAACCGGAAAAACTCTACTCATGGCTAACATTTTGCTGATATATCATCAGTGTGCGCTTCTGTATCTATATATATATATATATATATGTGTGTGTGTATTTGTGTGTGGGAAAACCGTTGAAAAACATGTTGTTCGTCGAAATGGAAAACACAATTAGATGACCTAATAAATATGCACACACGTGACGCGAAATACTGACAAGCAGGAGGACAGAAAACGGACAACGGTACCAAATAGCAATAGCAAAAAGAGGTAAAAATACAAAAATGCAAAAATTTATATGGGAATTACCTTGACTCTCTATAGGAACATCGTGAGTGGTTTGGGAAATAGCCCTCACTATGACTCCTCTTGGCTGGATATGCTTTTAGATGAATCCTAGCCATTGTATGGATTTTTTTTTTTTTTTCATTTTTCTTTCGTTTTTGCTATGAACTTTATTATTGGTGCATAACTGAAGCAATAGCATGACTTTAGGGCAAAGAGACATTACAACAAATTGTCTTGGTCATGGGAAAGTTTCCACTTTTTTTTTTCTTTTAAGGGTTTTTACAAAATATTTTACAAGTGAAAATTCACAGTATGCATACATACAATTATTTAGGTAAAATGGCAATGAAAATTTAATCAATTTTATATTGATTGAAAATCAAGAAAGATAATTTTTAACTATTTAAAGTCGGGTAATATTATATCAAGAGTTTTTTTTATAAGACTAATTTTAAGAAATCAACTGTATATAAAAATATATATATATATATATATATATAACACAAAAGTTCTTTAGGAAGTTTTTAAATAACAAATTAATTAATTATATTAATTAAGATTTATAACTTAAAAACAAATTTATGGGCCAAAAATTGATGTTTCCTATAAAAAACAATTTATAACTTTGGATTACATATATATGTTTACTATATATAGTTCAACTGATGACCACCCATGATGCATTTTTGTTTGAAAAACATTTCTCTAATTTTCACTCTCTCTCTGTTTCTCTATCTCTCTCTCTCTCTCTCTTTCTCCTTACTCTTTCTCTTTCTTAATTGTTCACATGCAAAGTAAAAGTTAACTAGATGATTCTTTTGGTAAAATAATATAAAGCCACCCACATGAACGCAATTTAATTAGAAAACAAGACATTCGACTTGACCAAAAGAAGAAGAAGAAGAGGAAGAAGAAACGTTATAACCAACATACGATTAATGGCCAAATGCAATGCCTGCTTGGGGTTTTTTGTTGTTGTATGTTTGTTTATTTGTATTTTTGTTTTTTTGAAAGGAAGAGTTGCAGCAAGCGGAGAAATGCCACAACGAAACTGAACCACATGCTGCGGTGGTGCGGGGCCCGCCACCAATAACAGTAAAAAAGTGTAACATATATTTATCAACAACAACTGCAACAACCAAAAAAAAAAAAAGAAACAAAACCGAAACCGAAACAGCAGAAAAGAAAAAAAAAAAGAGACGACAGCCATAAGGAAGTCAAAGGCATAAGACTTGGCCAGAATGTGGGTCAGAGAGTCCAGCCGATGGAGAGCAGCGAAATGAAACCAAACTTCAACACGCTTCAACATTTTTTTCGATGATGATAAATGAGGCAGATGAACGCCAAACGATAAACCAGACAACAACAACAACAACAACAACAATAAAGTAACCAACAACAGCAAAAACGAAAAAAAAAACAAACACACACACAAAATAATAAAAGGAGTAAAGACCGCCGATCAGGATCAGTTAAGAGATTAAATGTGAATTTAAACTGGCAGTCGAGCAGATAAACTTACTATATATATATGTATATATATCTTTATATATATATCAGCCATTTGCTTTGCATTGCGTTGCTGATCGTGAGTATGAAAAACGTATCAAAAACTTTACATTTTGCAGTTTAACCAAAGAAACATTCTTTCTTTTTGTAGATAAAAAAAAAATCAATTTGAATAAACGAAATAGTTGAACACCCTTCTCTCTCTTCCTCTTACTTTTAATCAAAGGCACAAGAGTTAGAAAAAAAAAAACAAATAGCAGTCTAGAGAGAAGGCAATCTTCAACCATAAATTGTGCCTTGTGCAAATTTCAACAAAAGGAAGCGCCATTGCAACAAAAAAAGAAAAAAAATAGAAAAAAATAGAGAAAAAAAAAAATAGAGGCAGAATTTAGAGCAGATTGCTTATCACATAAATGCCAAAAAAAAAGAAGAAAAAAAAAAGACCAGAAAAAGAAGAAGGAGAAGCGAAATATTCACCCAACTCCAGACTCTAAATGCCAAAAGACTTCTCTACTAAGCCTAGTTAGAAGCGTTTCATTATACCCTACAATTATAAGAGTTAGACTGGGCATATTCATTTTTAATAAAATACTAAAAAGAAATTGTCTAAATTAACTAAATTTTTAGCTAGGCTTTAGTTTAATTTAATGGGTGTTATTAACTAGATTTTGGGTTTATGTTTAATATAGAAGAGTTATGAAATTGGGTTAACTATTCCAATCCAATTCAAAAGTAAATTTTTATATTCCTAAGAGGAGAAAGCTTATTGAATAGTTAATAATTTTAATATATTTATATATAAAAGCTGCTAAAAATTTATAAATAAGATATTATAAAGATAACTATAAAGTTTTTTTATATATATAAAAATTATAATAAATAATTTAAAGAATATAATAAAAAAAAAACTGTAGATTAATAATTCAAATTAATACATTTTTTTTCAGAGAACTTTATACATATTTATATAATTTTTCCTTTTAAGCTTTTGAAATAAAAGTTTAAATATAAAAATAAATTAAAAATAAATTCTCAAAAAATTTTTATATATTTTTAATCAATTTTACATAAAAATTCAAATTTGTGCAACGATTTATAGCAAATTAATAAATCTGTAAACAAGTTGCTTTGGCATTATAATTCCTCTACAGACAAACTTCTCTACAATGGATTTGCATAGGTTTAAAATTAAACTTTAATATATAAAAAAATTAAAATAAATGCTTTGAAAAAAAATAGGATAAAAAACCTTTACTTTAAATTAATAATTACAGCTGATAGAAGAATATATATAGTTTATATAGACGCTAATGCCTTCTTTTAAGCTTTGTAAACTTGTGACCAAAAGTAATAAACATTTTTTGCAAAATTAAAAAAATAAAATTAAAATAAATATATTTTACAAAGAACTTCATTATATAATTTATCAATATAGGAATTTCAGACTTTATTATATTTTTTTAAAGCAACAACAAACTTATTTTTTGAACTGTATTATATTATTTAAATAACAATAAACTTTTCTGTTTACTAACTTTCAGAGAAATAGGAACTCTTGCAATTATCTGAAATTATTAAAATTCATTTCTTATATTTACCTTTCCATGAAATACACAATTATATAGAAACAATGCCAATCTTGTAATACTAGAAAAAGAACAAACTTCCCCTATAAGTATGCTATAGTACTTATATGAAACCCTTATCTATAACTTAAGCCAAAGTTAGTTAACAACTTCATATAAGGAAACTAATAAGAAATACTAACTAAAACAAAAACTAAATCTTTGTCAAACATTTTCCATTTGTCAAGCTAATAAAACTTACTCACACACTTCCTAATCTTAATCAGAGGTAACTCAAAGTCGACACTCTGATTAAATGAAAGGAATTTTCTATTTTTTTTCCAGTAATTTCTGTTTTTTTTTTTTTTTTTTGTTAGCTGGCCCAGAGCTTGGCCTCTCTTGATTGTGTCAGTGCGATAACGAGCGGAAAACTCTCTGCCCATGCTGCCGCCCCCTCTGTCACACGCCCCCTTTTTTTTTTTTTTTTGCTGGCGTGTGAAAGCGCAAATTCTGATTATAAACCCAGAGAGACCAGAACTGACTAGCTCAACTGTAATTTATAGACTCCAAACCAAGGCAGACGGACAAGACAGATGGACGAAACAGACAGAAAACAGACTTAGTGCTCTTTTCGTTTTCACTACCACAGAAAAATACAAAAAATACAAAAAAAAAAATATATACAAAAAAAAAGTTTTTTTTTTTTTTATTTTATGTGCTGCAGTTTTACTGCTGTTGCTGGTTGTTGTTGTTGTGGAGGTGTTGGTGGTGTTGTTGTTTTCTCATGATAAATTTACTTGGTTTATCCTGCGGCTAACGGCACAAATTATGGTTCTTAGGCAGAGCAGCGGCGGAACTCTCCCCAACCGTTGATAATGTTTGGCAAACACGAAAAACCACAAAAAAAAAAACAAAAAAAAAAAAAAATATGGAAATGACCATGAAAAAACTGTTTAACGGAAATAAATTGGATTATGATTTTGTTTTGTATTTAATCACAATGTTTTTATAGTCGCCTTAGGTAGGGAGGGGATACTAGTGAACTGTTTTTTTGTGAGTGGGCATTAAATTTTAGTATATAAATATTTACGAATATATATCTATATATATTTACATATATATGTTTGTATATACAGTAAAAACTCTCTTGAATGGACTAATGACAAATTGTTGTCTCTTTACTTTAACTAACGTTTTTTAAAGTTCAAAATTTTCCAAGTACATAAAATTGTCATATAAAAGAATAAAAGAATATTTTATAAAATTTATAAAATAAAAAGATTCATTTTAAAAAACTATTAATTATTGCATTTAATCAATAAAGATTTTCCTCATGAAAGTTTTCACTGTATAAACAAAATAATGTTGTTATTTTTGACTTTATATATTAAACAAATAATGTTGAAAAAAATCAAGACAAAGTTATTAGGGATCCTTTTTCTAAAGTTCCAAATGAAGTTCTCCTTTTGATGTTACAATATGAAGAGGAGAGGATATCAGTAGGACTTTTGTTTTTTGGCCTTAATATTTCTTTACCAATTTGGTGGTTTCAAATAAAGTTTCTTTTTTTAAACTTCCTATATAAAAGAGCACAGAAATCAGCAGAGCTTTTGTTTATCGGGCTAAATATTTCTATACCAATTTATTGCTTTTAAATGTAGTTCCTTTTTTAAAGTTCTAATATGAAAAGGAACAGGAATTAGCAGAAATTGTTTGTCAGATATATATATTCTACATCAATTTGGTTGTTTTCAAATGAAGTTCCCCTTTTTAAAGTTCCTATATAAAAAGGAACTGGAATCAGCAGCACTTTTGTTTATCGGTCTAAATATTTTTACATCAATTTGATGGTTTCAAATGAAGTTCCCCTTTAAAAGTTAAAATATTAAAAGGAGCAAGAATTAGCAGGACTTAATAGTTATATACTTATTTGTTGTTTCTTATACGATAATCATATTCTATTTTAAAAAATTTATTTCTATTGAAAAAGTATTTAATCATGTTTTAAAGACAGCATATATAAGATATACATATATATCATTTTTTGAACTTTGCTTATCTCAGAATATAATTCTTATTTCTTGAGAATATAATAAAATTGATTTTGAAGAGAAATAATAAAAAATAAATAATAGCACTTAATAGAGAGATGAAGCAG
This sequence comes from Drosophila neocordata, assembly GCA_018903615.1. Lineage (NCBI taxonomy): Eukaryota > Metazoa > Arthropoda > Insecta > Diptera > Drosophilidae > Drosophila > Drosophila neocordata. The sequence continues at coordinate 12,231,883 of JAEIGI010000001.1, forward strand.
AAATTGATGAGAATTTAATTTGAATTTTTTTCATATAAGCATATTATCAAAATATATGAAGGAAGACATTGATGATGTTGTTGTAAATTCTCATTTGATTTTTATACGTTTAGTGTAACGAAATGATTTTATTCACATTCACATTTGTCGATTGCTTGTGTCAAGCTATACAATTGGTTACGTTTGAGATTTTGGTTTTGCCCTTTCCAAACAAAATAAAAAAAAAAAAAAAAAATCCTTTCGCTTAATTGTTTCCTTTAAGCCAAAGCTAAAGCTAGAGTTAAGATAAAGAGTGAAAGAGAGCGAGGGAGAGAAAAACACAAAGACAGAGAGTTAAATGATGCCTCACAAATTAAACTGTGAAGGCGCGCCACACCTCCAATCTGAAATGGGCCATTAAAACAAATGCATCGTAACTAACTAAATAAAATGGAGTTTGTTCGCGCCCACAGAATATCAGACGAAAAACCAAAAAAAAAAAAAAAAAAAAAACCAGAAAAATAAATAAAAAAAAAAAAAAAAAAAGTATTTATGTATTTATAACATTTTTTTTTTTTTTTTTTTTTTTATTTTTATTTTTTTTGGGGTAAGCCTAGAGAGCATTTTCATCGTTGCCCCCTATCATCCTTTCACTCTGTCTTCTTGGTGGCTTTCAATATTTATTTGTATTTGTATTAATAGCAACGTGTTTATAACTTAATAATGGCTCAATAAAAAACCATAGCAAATCCCCAAAATCCACCAACGAAACCAAAAAAAAAAAAAACTTTCCTTTCCTTTCCTGCTGCAGGCTCTCCACTGCACAGTAGTCGCCATCGTGTCCAAGTCATGTCTCTGCTGACTTTTTTTTTTTTGTTTTTGTTTTTCTTTGCACTGATTTCTTCTATGTTTTTCCCCTCTTTTTCTTTCGTTTTTTCTATTCGGACAAGTTAAACGTGAGCGGAGTTTTCGGAGCCTCCGTCCACGGTTTAGAAAGGCTAATGGGGCGTTTAGTTTAGTTTGAATTTTGTATTTTTTTTTTTTTTTTTTAGAGTTTTTGTTGGCAAGTTAATCAAATGAATTATTATTACAATAAATAAGCTATACTTTTTTTTTTTTTTTTTATGTTTGACAGTATAGTTGTTAGTTAAATGGCATATCAACTGCTAAATGATTGGAAAACCAATTGAGATAGCTGTCAGTTTTATGAAAATTTGAGCCTTAAGGGGGAGTAGGGGGTAGGGTAGAGGGTTCGTTCGGTCTATCATGGAAAATGGAAACCTTTAATAGTTGAAAAAATCTGTGTCATTAGGTGATATTGTGTGGGAATCTTTTTTTTTTTTTTTTTTTTTATGTTTCTAGGGTGTCGATTGTAGATAGATATAACGTGACTAACAACTTACATAAATATAAATCATTTTTTGGTTGTTTAAAAAGTTTACATACATATATCTAAAGTAACTTTTGGTTAAGTACGTCCATTCTATCAATCTTATCAAAAGTTTTTTTTTTTTTATTTTTATTTTTATTTCCTTTTCTGAGCCATGTTTTCCCAACCCCCTGGACTTTCCATATGCATTAAGCCTTAATCTCTGAGACTTTCTAAAACACACCCAAAATACAAAAAGGAAAAAAAAAATAAAGAGGAGAAGTATTACACATCATTACACGGAAGACGAAGAGCACTGGGAGAGATTTTGTTCAAACCATATTCAAATTTATTGTTATTTGTTTTCAGCAGACCGACCGACCGACAGACCGTCCGACTGACTACTGTCCATAATTTCTCAACAAATCGTCCGCTCAGCTGTCACACTAATCTTTTCCCTACCATATTTCTATGGAGGAGTCAAAGGCGGGAGGGGTTTGTGATAGGTAGATGTATGTAGATTTTGAAGTTGAAGCTGCAGTTGGAGGTGGAGTAATAGAGAATTTGCATATGGACCTGGAGCAGGGAGCTGGCTGGCTGGCTTAGTAGTCGTTTTTTTGGGTTAGGTTTTTTTTTAAACATTTTGCTTGGTCAGTGAAGCGCAGAAGTCAGAAACACACCTAAATGGAAAAAAAAAAGAAGCAAAAACAATTGTGGGAAAAAAACTTATCTTTGTCTATATATATAAATAAATATATTTATATTTCAATGTGTGTGTGTCTATCCGTATGTTTACTTATTAACAAGTTTCAAAATTGTTTTTACCACATTTGGTTAATGCCATTTATTGGCTTTAGGTTTTGTGTCTATGTATGTGTGTGTTGTGTGTGGGCTGTCGTCACGCCCACCCTTCTGTCGAGCCACTGCAATTTGACAGCAACTGGACTGCATCCAAGCAGCAATCAAGTCCAAAAATGGTGCCCACTCTTGAGTCATGTAGATATACTATATATATATATATATATATTACCTACCCATATGATTCAAAATGTCAGTTTTCTATTATTTTACCTTCCCATGTATTTTTGTTGTATTTCTATATAGATTCTAATTGTTTTTGGAGGTTACTAGGTGAAGTAAAGTGAGGTGAACTAAGGTGAAATGTTGTAAGGTAAAGTGAGGTAAGGTGTCTTTTAACATAAAACCAATTAATCCCGCTAATTGCTTCAAATTGTCTTAACGTCAGTTAACGATTTCAACTCTTACATATATGTAACTCCGCCCCCTTAAACGCCATCAAACTTAATTTGTTCGACTTTTTGTCAAAGGTCAACAAGTTCTTTTATAGGTTATTAAATTATAAAGATAAATATTAATTGAATGGCCATTTTTTTCATATTAGAGAAAAATAGGTCGAAATATTTAAAAAGTTTAATTTAATTTAAAGATTTTTTATATTAAAGTTTTTTTTAAAATTTGTTTATAAATGCTTTAAGTTTTTGTCTTTATAATTAGTAACTGAAACGGGATACTAATTTAGAGGACTTCTTTTACTAAAACTATTATTTCAATTCTTTTGTTATTTTATATTATAAAATTTGTTATTTATGCAGCTTTTAAATATTTAATCACTTACTAAAAGTCTCCATAATTTAAATTTTAAAAATCTTAAAGATTTTGGTTTTCTATTATCATATAAACTGCTATCAATTTAGCTTTGTTTCAGCTGGTAAATATTATTAATTTAATTACTTAATCATTGACTAAAAATGCCTTTAGAATTATAAATTTAAAAATTTTTTTAAATATATAATAATATTTTTTATTATAAAACTGCTATTAGTAAAACTTTTTTCAGCTTGTAAATATTAAAAATTTAATTACTCAATATTTAATGCTTTTTTTAAATTTAATTTTAAAACATTTTTATTTTTGAGGCTTTCTAAATATAAAATCTTTTATGAATAAAGCTAGCTTTCAGGTTAATTTAATTACTTAATCATTGACCAAAAGTGTCTTCAGTTTTTAGATTTTTTTTTTTAATTTAAAAACTTTTTATTTTTTAACTTTTCTAAATATAAAATCTATAATGAATGCATCTAATTTTCAGCTTGTAAATATTAAAATTTTGTGTATCATTTTAATAAATAATTTAACTACATTTTACTTCAGATATGAGAATTGTCTTTATCTTACTTAAAATTTTTTCCTATTTTTCTATAAAATATAAAAAATAATTTCAGCTACCGTTTATTAAATATTTTATAGTCGAAAATTATTTTAAAGAGACTTCTTTCTCAATTTATTCAAAGGTAAATGAGTTTGTTTCTTGTTTGTTACTCACCCGCATAGGCAGATTAAATTTTGGCAAAGCTTTTTGGCCCTTTTATATATATATATATATATATATATATAAAAATATATATATATATATATATATATATATATAAAATGTTGCATAAATGTATAATCAATCATTCATCTTTTGCTTACCTGTAAATGAAATGAAAAGGAATTGAAATATGAGTCAAATCTGTTATTAAAATGAAATTTCATGTCAACAACTAAAATGGAAATTGAAAGTGCTCTTTGTATGTGTTTAATGGTTAAACAAATAAAATTTTATTATATTTATATATATATATAGAAAAATTGCTATGATTATATTGAAATGTGTGAATAAGTGAATGGTGGTGGTGGTAGTGTTGGAGTGTAGAGGGGGGAGGAGGATATATAACAATAACAAACAAGACATTTTGACACCCGCTTGATTTCCTTCAACAAATGATTGAAGATGTTTGCATTTCAATTGTATTGTATAGTAAACGCTCGAATAACCGAATATGGCCTCAGGGTTAAGCAAAAAGCCAACAAATATGCGGGTCAATCAAAAAAATTATGCAAGCATATTTGCCAAAAAAAAAAAAAAACAGAGATAGAAAAAAAAAACGTTAACGCAAAAACCATAGATGGTATTAGGGGAAGGAGAACTATATTGTAGCTATTGCTGGATACTAGGAGAAGCATGCAGAGAGCAGGGAGGCAGAATGTAGATGAGTTGGTGAAGTAGGAGAAGGAGTATGAGGTGAGGGGAGAAGGAGGAGGCAAAGCTGCTCATTAATTTCATAAACATAAACGCAGAGAAAGAAATGCAACAATGAAACCGAAACCTATACTTAAAAATAGCTAACTCTTTGTACACTGCTCTGCTCCTCCATCATAGACATTTGGCACACCTCTTAGCCATTTGGTTGAGTTGCCTATAGAGGGGGTTGGTTTAAAGGGGGGGAGGTTTTTTTTTTTTTGTATGGATGATGCACAGCCTTGGTGCTTGCTATGGCTGAGGCGTGTGTGATGATGATTATGGCCTAATGGTGGAGAGCCACAGCCTGTTGGCATGCTCAGATAACAGCAGCAACAGCGGCAACATCTACTACATACAAAATAACCAAGAGGTAGACGACTCTGTCGATGAAAATGTATTTTTTTTTTTTCTTTTTGCCTCCAGTTGTTGTTGTTGTTAGTGTTGCCGCCGCGTTTGAAGCAGCGCGTAAAAAATGGCAAATAATTTTTGCGCTCTGGCTGATTAGTTGGTATGCGCCTAGGCACAAATACAAAACCAAATTGCACTCAGGGGATGATAATGACGACAATGATAATCACGATGATGATGATAATGATAATGATGATGTTATTGCCATGCAATAGAAGAATAGAAATCTAAAGATCTCTTGGTCTATATCTAGGATTTTCCCTGAGTTTAAAAAACCAACCCCTTACTCCACATTTCTTTCCTTTATAATTGTTAAAAAAAAACTTTTTTATATATAGCTAAATTAACTATTTTTCTTATACATTTTTTATATATTTAAAATATATTGAAATAAATTCTTAAAAATTCTGAAAAAATTTAGAAAAGTCTGGCATAGAATTCCAAATTCTTAAAGTTCTCTTTGGCTATTTAAAATAAGAGTTAAAGACAACTTAAAACAATTAAATATCACTTCCCATTAACAAAAAAAAAAAAAGTTGTTTTAATAATAAAAGTTTTATGAATTGTATAATATAAATATAGCAAATGAGAATAAAAACATCTTTTTTGTGGGTAGATAGATGACTTATAATAGATTAACTTCTTAGAATTTTAAAGATTTCATTGTATATACAATTTACAGGTCAAATTGTTCAGTTATTCATTTGCTATCTTTCAATCAGTGCATTCAAGTTTCTCTATTTTTCTATTTTTCTATGCCAGGCTCATATATTTTCCAACTGTTGTTGTATCTTTTGTTGTGGTCTTGTTTTCAAACTAAGTAGATCGACTTTTCTATAGATTTCTTTAGTTCTCTATCTCTTTTCATTATTTGTTTGTGACGCTGACAAATTGTTTTTTTGCCATATGCAGAGCTTTTTGTTGTTGTTATTGTTGTGCATTGTAACAAATGAGATGCCCAAACACGCCCAAACACAAAAGGCCCCCCCCCCAAACAAGAATATGTAACTTTTTCTTTATGTATCTGTATGTGTATAAAAGTGTGTGTGTATGTGTGTGTGTGTATAGCTGCACTCAAGGTCGTTTCATTACTCAGCGGCGTCCTTGGATAATTACACACACGCCAACAAAGCAAAGACGAAGAGACCGAGACTCTGAGACTGAGACCCCAGACCACAGCACATAATAATAATAACCAAAGAAAGGAGGGGAACGATCATAGGCTATGTAGTTGGGGAGTTGGGGGGCTTAGGCGAAGTCTTAAGCTTGGTTTTTTTTTTCTTTTTTTTCAATTTTAAACATCATAAAAAGAATTTTATACTTTAAGTAACAAAAGTCGATCATTAGTTACCCTCTAGAAAATAATTGAAAAACTAAAGAGATCTTTTGATTTCTTACTACAACACTGTGGTGCCATCTAGCAATGAAATACATTATAAAAAAATATATAAAAAATACTAAATTGGTTGTATTAAAATAAGTATTAACTTTTGAGTGTTTTTGTACGGCTTATTTCCTGATATTATTTTTAAATATTTAATATACATTTAATATATTTTTAATAAAATATTTTTATTAAATTTTTAGTACTTAATTTATTGAACTTTTAATAAATTTTTTTATAGATCAGATATATAGCTATATTTTTCTATATATTATTTAAAGATTTCTTTTTATATATTGACACTAATATACCCTTTTATTATTTTCGTCTGCTGGGTACACACAAGAGGAAAAATAGTAAGAAAAAAAAAAAATTGCTCAGAGGCAAGCAACAACAAGGGAGAGAAAGAGAGAGACACCGACTCAATGACTCTCTGTGGTCCGGTCCGTCCACGCAGCAGCAGCAGCAGCAGCAATCTGATCTTTCCTCTCTGTCTCTCTCTCTCTCTTTTTGTCTCTTTCTCTATCTATATTATGCCTGCATTTATATTCTTTCTCTTTCTTTAGCATTTTCTGCAACATTACTTCCTTTTAGGCTTCTAATCGCTGAGCTGCTGACTCAACTTGTACCTCCACTTCCAACGCTCATCCCCCACCATTATCTCCTTCAATCCCAATCGTTTGCTCGTTCCCAACCGCTGCCGCTGCTGCTGCTGCCGCTGCTGCTGCTGCCGCTGCTGCTGCTGGTGCTGCTTATTCGTGCGAAAGTCCGTCCTGTTCCAGGTTTAGAACAGAGAATACTTTGCGTTCGTTCTTTCGTTTCTAGTTTTGTGGCTTGGACCACGGGGGTTCAATGCACCGCTCGCTCTCTAGAAGAGCACCACATGCATTTTACTTGGCCGTTGGCATTTTATGCAATTTTTTATTTGCCTTTATCTTGAACTGAGTAAGCCTAAGAGTCTCTCGATTTACTTGATGATCTTGTTATATTTTTCAAATCTATGCAAGAAAAACAAATGTTTTCCTTGCAGTCATTTCCATTTGATATCAATAAATTATATTTTATATGTATATAGGCCTGGAAACGGTATATATAGATCTTAATATCAAATCTTTATAGTTCATTAAAAAATAATAGTTTCTTTTTTTTCATACTTAGGTAGTGCATATTTATATTTACAAAATATTTATATTTTCGTATAAATTTATTATTATGTAATTATCATTTTGGTTTATATAGCTTTTAAATTAAAAGTTCATTATTTATTTAAAGCAATTTGAAACTTAGTTTCTTTTATTATTGTTTATTTTCTACTTTTTTAATTTAGTTTTATCATTTCATATTTTTCTTATCATTTCGTATTTTTTTTTATTTTTATTTTATATTTGTTTTTTGTCCAATTGTTAATTTTTATTTTTTTCTTATTTGTTATGTTTTTCTTATTTTTTATTTGTTTTTTTTTTTTATATTTTTTTTTTTTTCCGAATTTTTTTTCTTTTTTTTTATTTTTTTCTTCCTTATTTTTATTTTTTTTATTTTTATTTTTTTTCTTCCTTATTTTTATTTTCTTTTTTTATTTTTTTTTTTTTTTATTTTTTAATGTGTAATATATTTTTTATTATTTTATATTTCTTTATTTTTTAACTTTATGTTATACTTTGTTTAAATTTTTTTTGTTATTTTTTATTTACTTTTATTATTAGATCGTTTTTTCTTTTTTGTTTAAAATTTATTATTTATTTTTTATTTTATATTTTTTAATATTATTTTATGTTTTATTATTAATACTTTAAACTTATATTTCTCTTGATTATTATCATTATTTAATAAATTTAATACTTAATACAAAAAATCAAATGGAATAATATTTTGTAGGTTTTTATGAGTCAACCAAAGATATGGATTTATTTTATTTATAAATCTTTCGATCTTTTGTTAGCTTTTCATATACATTCAATCAAAATTTCCATTTTATCGAAAAACTGGCAGCTGTATACTATTTGTATGTACATATATATATATGAAAATATATATTATATATATATATATATATTTTTTTATCCTAGCTGCCATTGTTACGATAACAATAAAATGTGGGTGGGTGGCTTGAACTTGGACCTCTTATGCCATTGTCCATGAGGATGGGATGCCCCACAATTATTATGGCCAGACGAATTACTTTCAAAAACTTGAAATCCCACCAACAACATCTGCTTCTCCATACACTGCAAAACTTGGACTGAGAATCGAGTAAAGAGAACTGACCAAAGTGAAACGAGCCAAGAAGTGGGAGAACCAACAACAAACCAATAAAGGAAGCACACCAAATGCCAAATACAGAGGAGGGTATAATGGAGAGGAGGGATGGCAAATATTGCGTTTTGGGGGGAAGAGAGAGAGAGAGGCATTACTCAAGCGTAGTAAACGCCAATAGGCAGCTGGCTTTTTGGCCAAACTGCAGTTTTATGTCGCCGGAAGCAAAAAAGAAACACAAAGCATTCGTTAGGACAGTCAGAGTTCTGTTCTTACGTGGGTTCTGTGCTATTTTTTTTTCTTCTTTTTTTGTGTTTGCATTTATTTATAGAACTTTTGCAGTTTTTATTCAATGACTTCCTTTAATGTTTTATTTTTTTTTTTGTTATTTTTATTTATTTCTTTATTTTTTTTTTTTGCCACGTTTTTGTGTGCTAGGTAAACAATTGTGTGCAATATTTTTTTTTTTTTATTTTAGAAAATTTTATTTATTTATTTACACACGAATGCCATTGAAGCGTTTAAGGAAATGGTATAAATATTTTAAATAGAAAGGGGGGAGGGGAGTCTAGTATAGGAAATGAGAGCCATAAAATAGAAATAGAATGAAATTGCTGCAGTCATGCAGAAGCATTATATTTAACATGAATATATATAAAAAAAAAGTATTTAGATTCTACATTTACATAGTTAGCACTTGAAGAATTTTCTCAAATCTATTGACAATCTTTTAAAAACTATTAAATTTTAAAACTATATTTAAAATTTATGTATATTTTTTTGTGAATTCTTCTATTCTTCTACCTTGGATATCGTCAGCTATTAAAATGAACTAAATAAACTTTATTCAACATATCAAAAAGGAAACTGAAGGCAAGATCCATAAGAATCTCTTTGATATAATATACAAATTTTGGTTTTTTAAGGATTCCTTCTATTCCCTCCTTTATTCAATTAAACGCATACCAAATTTTTATCCCTAAATAACTACATAAAAATATTCCTGTTTTTGTTCTGTTTTTTTCTATATATTTTTTTTTTTTTTTTTGGCAGATTTCAGCTTTAACTTCATTGGCAACCAAAATGAAAGAAACAAAGTGCCCTGTTTTTTTTTTCTAAACTAATTATACTTTTTTTACCTAGAGACAAAAAGAGAGAAGAAAAAAAGACAGAGCCACGTTCATCATCTGTAGCAACAACAACCAGTCGTCTTTTAAGCCTTTCCCTTTATCCGATTTAATTATACCCATTTTGCACAGCTTTAGCAACAACAACAACAGCAACAACAACAAATTTCCAAATAAATCACTCAATCAAAAAAAAAAAAAAAAAAAAAATAAAATGCTAGGCGACTACATGACAGGACAGTTTCCCACAAATCGCTCAAAGCGACTGTTCAGCAACTAAAGAACGTATATGGAAGAGAAGGGAAGAGAGACAGAGAGAGGAATTGGTAGAACCCAAACCTAGATAGACCACATAAATACATCAAATGTCAAAAAATATAAAAAAAAAAAAAAAAAAAAATTTACTACAAAAAACTTAAAACTAAACTTAGCCTGCCGGCAGATGAAACCCAGCATGCACTTAAAAGAAAGAGAGAGAGAGAGAAAGAGAGAGATAGAGGGAAAGAGATAGATAGAGTGATGGTACAAGAAGCCCGAAAGGGGCTGGCCATATTAAATAGCAAATAATAAATTAATATGCCGTAAGTTAATAATTACAAGTTGAAGATGTAACAGATTGTGCCGAGATTGCGGCTACTGTATAGTTGTATCTGTAGAAATCGTACTTTAATTGTGGTTATCTTTAGATGCATCTCTCTCTTTCTCTCTCTCTGTGTGTTTCTATCTTTCTCCCCAAAGGAATCTTATTAAAGGCAGGAAGCTAAATAAAGCGAATGTGTGTTGTAAATGCCAAGGGAATTCATTTGGTTGCATTCTGCCCAAACTAAGCTAAGGGAGATGACTTTGTGTTTATAGAGAAACAAATACATATGTAGGTATATACTCTATTATAGGGGCATCATAATTCGAGTCTTTCGCTTTGTAACCTAGCAAATAAAAGAGATTTTTTATTAAGGTTTCTAATAGTTCACTCTTATTGTTTATAATATTATCTCAACTATATTAATTTATATTTAGAAAAAAAAAAAACGTATTCATTTTGGTCTGCCAAAATTTCTTTATATGAAAATCAATCATCAAAATAAAATACGATCTATATATATATCATTTAAACTTATCAATGAAAAGAGCAAACATAAAGTAAATAAAGCTGTTTCATATAAATGAAATATTATTTTCTATTGTTTACATTTTTGCTTACTTTATAATTTTGTTAATTTGCTATTCTTTTAATTAATTTAAATTATAAGTTTTAATTTTTTTAAACTCTTCAACTGGAAATTTCATCCAAACTCTCTTTATATATAAGTTAAAATTTTCTTTAAATTTTTTAACTTAATTTTAAAACTCTTGCTTTTACTTTTACTTTGGCTTACAAAATTAAACTAAAATTTATTTTTTTTTTTTTTTTAAAAAGAAGTTTCTTAATTTTAATATAAATAATTTAACTAAATGTAAAATATTGAGCAATTATTACTTGGTTTCTTTTAAACTGCAATATTTTTATAGTCCTTTTTCTTTTTGTAGTCAATTGCCACAAATATTTTTATTTTTCCCTTTGTAAATATTTTACTAAGATTGAAATTTCAAATTAATTGAGCAAAGATTTAAGAAAAAAAAAATTAACAAAACTGTCAACATAAAATGCATTTGAAAAGCAAATAAAATGCAGCTGCACAGTTCTCCTTTCTATCTCTCTCTCTCTCTCTCTCTCTTTCCTTCTGTCACTTTATATCTATCTCTCAGTCACTCGCCACCAAACACAAGTGGAATAGAATTGTATTTTATTTTATCCCCCCCTCTTCTTCTTCTTTTTTTTTTTTTATTTGCCAAATGCAATGAGAAACTTGGCCATCCTTGCCTTGCCTTTTGCCATTTGTCAACATTTGGTTTTCGTATCAAATATCTGTGGGAGACCGAACGTCTGCTCTGGTAACTATGACAAATTTCCTTGTAATCAGAAGGCAACAATAATAACAACAACAACAAATACAAAAGCAACATCAATGAAAGCTTTTAAAATGCAAAGAAAAATATTTACAAATATGTAAAAAGGATATAATTGTTAAACATTTCTAAAAGAAAATTAAACCAAGTAGCAAAAATAAAATAAATCGTGTATAAAATAAAATAGAAAAAATATAGAAAATATATTTAGGTACTTAAGATTGATATTTTAAATTAAAAACATAAACATAATATTTAAAAGAAAATAAAATATATATTTAAAATAAATCAGCTTTCTTCAATTTACAGCCAATAAAAATAAAATAAAAAAAAGGCAAAAAATAATAATAGAAAAATTAAAAAACAAATTCTTTTATGAAGCTAAAGAAAATATTATAAAAAATTTAAATGGAGTGAACAATTTCTAATAATATAAAATAATATAAATATTTATTATTTTTTAATACTTGAAATTTTTAAACAATTTTAAGACTAATATTAAAATTTTAAAATTTAAAAATATATATATATTTACTATTGTATATTTAAAATTTTTAAACAATTTTAAGACTAATATTAAAAAATTTAAATGGACGGAACAATTTCTAATAATTCTAATAATAAAAGGATTTTTTTTTAATATTTCTGCCATTATTTTTAAAGCTAACTGTGACTTTTAATAACTTCCAATGAAGTTAAGTTTTATTCTCTTTGTTTTTAATTTTAAATTTATAGACTAATAAATGGTTAATCTTTAAGTCAGTCATTGAACTGAATGTTTAACAGGTGTCTATTTTATTTTTCCTGCGGAAGTTTTTGAAATAACTTTGCTAGAATTAATATTTGATCGATTTTAAGATTTAATGTTCTTATAGTTGCTTTTTTTTTTTGCTATAGAAACTTTACCCTGAAGTGGTAAGAAAATATAATTAAACTACAAATAGATTCATTAAATGGCTTAAGAACTTTTGAGAGAGAAAAAAAAATAATAATAAAAATCTGATTGCAACACGATGCAAAATTATGAAAAAGAAATAGAAGAAGTAAATAAAGATCTAAAGTCAGATCAGGAAGGAAATCAAGAGTCGTTATAATTGATTAACCCAGCAGCAGCAGCAAAAAAACTAATAATAAAAATGGTTAAAAAAAATAGAAGGCAAATAGATGGAGTAGAATTAAAAATAGAGAAACAGAAACAGAAACAGGAAGACTTCTTTTTGGGCAGTCACGCATGCGTTTAGATGACTTTGAATGTGACTTGAACTAAGCTATTTTCGGATAATTCTGTTTCTCAATCTTGGACTTGGAGTCTGACCAGAAAGGGAAAACAAGTACCGTTTGTTGCCATCGTTAGATGTTGCATACTATGTGAGTATTACGGTAAATATATACCATACCCAAACTGCCCTCCCCTACTCTTCTTCTTACTCATATCCATTCACATTTGCCCAGATCCCATTCCCCTAGCCGTCTACTTCAAACGTTTTAGCCTTCTAGTTGCTTCAAATGATCTTCATCAGCAACTAGCAGCATCTCAGTTGGTTCTTCCTCTTGTGATTAGATTAGAATTGCTCGATACTTAGTTAGTTTGGCTTGCATTAAGATAACTTCTTTGGCTGACGCGGACTGAGGTCATAAAAATGGACACCAAATACAAAAGAGAGGAAAGCACAACAACAACAACAACAACTGAGAAAATAAAATAAAAAAAAAGAAATATAAGAAAACTTGTTGATGAGGGCGACTCTGACTGATGCGTGCAACTTGGCCATAAAAGTGCAACAATAACAACAACAACAACAACAACATCTGCTAGCCGTGGAAATAATTTAGCTGACACAAGACCAAAGACCAAGTCCAGTCAAGTGTCCAGTCCAAGACGACGCAACTCGACGTCGACGTCGTCGTCATCATCGTCTTAAGGAAATGCATTAAATGGGGAGACTTGCAACTTGCACCCAAGTAGAAGAGGGCCGACATTGCCGTTGCCGTTGCCGATGCCACCGCCGCATACAAGTTTGTAGCTTTACAGTTAGAATGTCGACGTTTTGGTACTATAAGACTGCCAACAGAGATGTACAGGGAGCAAGAAGTAGAGAGAGAGAGACAGGGACTACAGTCAGGCTACTGGAAATGAACATAGAAGGTGTCAATAAAATGAATCGATTTTCAATTTGATTTTATATGAAATACGACAACAAGAAGGTATACAAGTACAAGCATTCATTTGGCTAATTCAATAACTATTTAAGCCAAATTTAGTTTGTCTTAAAAGAAATCCAAAATTACTTTCTAAATATACAAATACAAATATTCTTTTGGCTAATTTAATTAAATAGTTTTAAGTCAAATTTTCATTGTCTTTCTAAATGCATAAAAAAAAACATGAACTATTTAAAAGAAAATTGAAAAGAAAAGAAAAAATATTTAAAATTATATAAAAATAAAGTTTAAATTTATATTTTATATAACATAATTTATATTATATTATTTTTGGAATATAACAAACATTTAAAAAACTATATTTGAAATAAATATAAATAGTTCTAATCTTTTCAATTGAAAACTCTATACTTAAGTAAAAGTAAGAACAAAGTTTTTTATAATTAATTATTGAAAAATTACATAGAATATTAAATATTAATAAATCTTAGAATACATTCAAAATATTTAAAATCTATTAAGCAATTAAAAATCTGTCAAAAATTAGTACTTATTAAATTTCAAAGTTATGTTTTCTAGCGTTTTTTTTAATCGTAAAGAATTTTATTTTATATATTTTTATATTAACAAAAGAAAAATAAACTTTTCTTCAACAATTTATTATATATCTAGTAAATATTACTATATATATATATATTATGATTGATATTGTTGATATAAAATTTGTTGATTTTTCGCCTTGTGGCTCAATAGCCATTTGATTTATTTCCTAGAAACTTAATTAGGCCAACGTTTAGAAAGGTAAATGAATATTGAACTGAAATCTTAAAGCATTTCCTAGAAATGCATTTCACTTAACCATAACCCCAGACACCAACCCTTTTTTTTTTTGAGAAGAGTTTGGCAATAGCAATTTAAGCCATATATTTTATATGTATATATATATATCTGTGTATGTATATATATCATGTGAGAATGTATGCCAATCTTATAGGCAAATGCCGACAACAACGTTGCCAACATGGCCATATTTTTATGCATTTCAATAATAAATCTTTTTCTTTTTTTTTTTTGGCCAATTGGCCAAGTGCTGCAGACAGGCGACCAACGAGACTGAGACAATATTGTTTGGCTAAGAAAAAGAGTATGGGCAACAAAAACTAGGAAGAAAATATAAACCAAAAAGAAAATAAACCTTAAATCCGTCCATGACCTTCTTTGGGTTCTCTTTGCTAATAATGAAAGATTTTTTTTTTTTTTTTTTTTTGTTTTGTTTTTGGTTTTTTTTTTTCTTCTTTTGCTTTTTTCTTGGGCACGACTTTGAACTTGGACGAGGGACAATTTGGCATGCAAAACTCTAACTCCAGCTCCAGCTTCAACTCCAGATTCAGCTTTAGCTTTAGCTTAAGCTCTAGCTCCAGCTCTAACTTGACTGACTGACTGACTTGGACTCCATCTGCACTCTCTAAATGAAATTATATGCTGGCCAGGCACGAATCTTGAATTGACACGCTTCCAGAAAAAAGAAAAAACCTTCTACAAAAAAAAAAAAACAACAACACAAATAAAATCAAAGCGACCAAGTCGAAAAGTGGAAAAAGGTTTTTCTTTCCCTTTTTGATTTTGATTTTTTTTTTTTTTTCTGTTTCTAGGGAGAATTGAAATAGAAAGAAGATGCCTTTCTAGGTCGACCGATTAGTGGTTGCAAATAAATTTTTTTTTTTTAAGGTTTTTTTTTTTTGTTTTATAATCAAAAGTAAAATGATTGCCACTTCGTGTTTTTTTTTTTTCTTGTTATGCCAAAAGGATGACCCAGTTGTGTGAGGTTTTCATTTTTTGATAGTTTTATTATTATCTTTGTATTTTGTTTTTCTTTATTTTTTATTTTGTGGTATAGAAAGTAAAGGAAGATGTGACTTTTTGTCAGGGGGGCGAAGAACTGGTGAGTGGAATTTTTGTTTTGTGGTTTTCATAAGAGAAAGGTATGAATTAAGTTAAGTTACAAAAATGAGCAATGGCATTTCTTTAAGAAAGAATTCTTAATATTAATAAAGAAAAAAAAAAAACAAAAGAATTGAAATTTGCAAGATTCTTAAATGAATAAAGTAAAAATAAATTGCAAGGAATTAAATTCTTCATTTAAAATATTTTTAAATAATTTGGAAAACATTGTAATTATTTATTGCAGTTTGCCTTTCTTCAAAGTTAACAATGTTGTATATATATATATTTATGTATATAAGAACTTTAATTTTAAAATTTTCTTAAATGTGTTTAAATTTAATTAATTTATAAAGATCAATACTTGATACTTAATTGAGATCAAGTAACTAATTTTATTATATCGCTCAGAAAAAATTGTCTCATTTGCAGCAAAATAATTTTAATTTATATAAATTTCTTTAATAATAAAAATTTTATTTTAAAATGTTGTGGAAAATGTGAATAATTGCTCTTAATTCCAACAAAGAGAGATAAATATAATATTTTAATATTTCAAGTTATATTATTTAACTTTGAATTAATTATTATCACTTTATGATTTTTCAGAAAAAAAAGGAAAAATTGAAACATAATTTTAAATAAATACATTTTTTATTATTTATTTAAAATAAGCAAAAAAATGTAATATATTATTATTCAACTTGGAATCCAAATTTAATTTTCTTTAAAGAAAAGATTTATTGAAACATTAAATAAAATAAATAATACTTTTAATATTTTTATGAAAAAATTTTAATAAATATCTTATATATATTTTTCATATATCTAACACAGTATGGAAATGGAAATACCAAAGATTGAAATATTCTTAACTACTTTATTCATTAATTTTTCTTGCGAAAATTCTTTTTAATTTGCTTGAGGTTATATAAAAAACCTAGAAAAACCTAGAATAAATATTTATAAAAAATGCTGAGTAAACAAAGTAAAGAAAATTTAATTAAAATTTGCCTTTAAATTTTTTAAACAATTTCAAAAAATCTTCTAAGCTTTTTACCAGTTCTTAAGATTTCACAAATAAAGTATATATGATACTATAAATCTAATATTGTATATTATTTTTTTTTAAATATTTTTTCTAATATTCTCAATTTTTTTTTATATCAAAATATATTGTAATAAATTAGATTAAACCTTTGAGAACCTTAAAAAAAAATGCAAGTAATTAAAAAAAATTTCTATAATGTTAAAAATATAAAAAAAAAAAAAATAGATCTCTTTTATCTTATTATATAAGGCTTTTCACATTTGTAAGTTATAAGGCCAAAGATTGTTAGTTAATTAGCTGCTAACAAAGATGCATTTATATTGGGAAATTGAAAGCAGTTGTAAGGCCAGTATATATGTATATATATTTGTATATACTTAGATATATATATATATATATGTGTGTGTGTATTACAATCCATGTTGTTAATCACCTTAACAATTACCTCATCGATGTCTAACCGCATTTTATCACCTTTAGATGAATTCATGCGGAATGTAACCACAAAAGCCAAACATTTATTTCATTGTTACCACAGAAATATACATAAAATACGTTATAATACTCTGCGAATAATAAGCAACAAATTTTCCTTCAATGAGTCAAATTCACTTGGCCAACAAATCATCAATGGATCTCTGTGTGTGTCTGTGTGTGTGTGTGAGTGTGAGTGTGAAAAAGAGTATTGATTACTTTGCGGTTAAAGCAATTAACAACATAAATGTCAACTTGTATCTTATCTCAAAAGAAAGGTAAAGGATTGGTTGAAGGGTCTCAATTTGATCTACCTTGTTTGGCTATTAAAGCGGCGCGTCTCTGTAGTCGATACATTTTTTCCTCTCGTGTTTTGATTTCAATATCTTTTTATATAATAATTGAATGTGGATTATTTTTTTTTTTTGGTTGCAACTACAAACTTTTTTTTCACTTGCCACTAAAAACAGTTCATTGTTTCAATTTTTTTGATGCCACTCGCGTTGCAAACAAACAAACAAAAAAAAAATTGTGTATTTTTCTTAAAAAAAAAGTTCGTCGTAGTGTGTAGACCGCTTGAGATGACGTGCAAAATTCAACTGAACTAAAAATTGAACTTCCTGGCTGCAAAAAAAAAAAAAGTACAAAAAAAAAAAAAAAAAAATGAAAGAAAGAAAAAAAACGCACATACACACAAGAGCAAATATATATAAAACGATCTTTTAGATACAAGAAGAGGCAAGAGCCTCGCATCGTGTAGGAGTTCTCAACAACTCCAACAACTGCAACTTGTTTGAGCCACCAAAGAGATAAAGGCAGAGAAAAAGAGCAATGTAGAGAGGAGAGAGAGAGAGAGACAGACAGAGAGAGAGAGAGAAAGAGCGGGAGAACTTTTTGCAAACGACAAAAAAGCGGCTTAACTTAAGGTAAACAAAACTTGCTAAAAGCAACAAAACAAAAGAAGAACTTGTTTCCATTGTCCATACTTGGAGTTGGCCATAATGTGTATCAGTCTAAGAGATATGCCCTCCCTATATGGCAAAGAGATCACCTAAAAGAGTTTTTCTAGCTTCTGAAGAGAGTTTGTTGTTATTTTTTTTTTTTCGGGTTTTAGTAGAGAAAGAGTTACAGTTTGAGGCAAACATGTTCGAGAGGCCACCACCAATCAAAGTGGCAACAGTTTGACACTGAACTTGTCTCTTTATTTAGTTTTTTTTTTTCCTTTTTTATAGTTAAGAGTGATCTTGAAATTGCAATGTGCAAAAAATAAAATAATTTTAAAAAAAAATATATATAAAAAAATTTAAGAAAAATATAAGAACAAAGCATTACAAGATCTTTAGATTAACATTTGAAAATCATATAAAAATTAGTAGAAGAATTTAAAGATTAAAATAAATTTATTTTATTATTTTAAAATATTTAAAAAGTTATTAAAGTTAAGAGAAATGAAGCAAGCAAGTCGTCCCTGCCGACTTTGACTATACCCTGTACCAAGTAGAGGAACTTTATTAAATCGAACTCCTTAAAATTTGCCATCAGGTCAAACTAAAATTCTCCTCACAAGCGGCAGCAACGAACGCATGCTATCTCGCTCACACTTACTACGCAATGTCGCACTGGGCGTTTCAGTACAAATTGTACATTGATATATCTTCGATATTTCTTGTCCGATTTTAACAAAATTTGGTCGGCTGATACCTTTTGGCCATATTATTGGGTGTGCCAAATAAGAATACGCCACCTTTAATATAACACTAGTTATTCGTTTTTCCTAACTTGCGAGGGCGGAAGTGGGCGTGGCAAAAATTTGAAACAAACTTGATCTGCGTAGACACTACACGAATGCTGATACCAAATTTGGTTGCTCTAGCTCTTGTAGTCTCTAAGATCCACGTGTTCATACGGACGGACGGACAGACGGACAGACGGACGGACAGACGGACGGACAGACGGACGGACGGACGGACAGACGGACAGACGGACATGTCTCAATCGACTCGGCTGTTGATGCTGATCAAGAATATATATACTTTATGGGGTCGGAAATGCTTCCTTCTGCCTGTTACATACATTTTAGCGACTTTAATATACCCTTTTACCCTATGGGTACAGGGTATAAAAATTTATAAAAAATATGAGAAAAATATAATTTTATTTTATCTGTAATAAAATTAAGTTTAAAGTTGATTTCAATTATAAATTGAAATGGAATAAATAATAAATTTTCATTAATTAAAATCTAATTTTATTGTAATATAAAATCATCGAAAATCAGTGAAAAAAAGTATTTAAAATTTATATATTTATTTTTTTAAATAATGCCAACTAATTGGATAATTTCTTTTTAATGTCTTTATTCTCTATATAGACCAAGAAAAAAAAAAGAAAAACAAAAGATATAAAATAACTAGGCCAAATCACAACTAAGGCAGGCAATCAAGGCACAAGACTCGAGGCAAAAAAAAAATTCTACACGAAAAAATGATTGAGATAAGAATCTTTATACAACATTCCAAAATCACATATAAACATAGGTATATATATATATATATATACCTATATAGAAATTGCACAACATTTAACCAACTAATCAAGTTCAATAAACCCAAAACAAAACTCATCGCAAAACACAAAACATTAAGTTGTTAATCGTAACTGGCTTTGACTGAATGACTTGACTGACTGACTAACTGACTGACTGACACTGACTTTGCATATATCGTATATTGTAAATCTGTTGACTGAAAACAATTGGGTCAAAGTTTGCGGGCCAAAAGCAATTTATTTTCACAAGAACAAACAAATGAATAGAATAGAAACAAAATCAAAATAAATAAAAAGAAAAGGCAAACAAAACTAAAATCATAGAATCTAAGTTAATTGGCGGGCATATTGATGAATGTATACCCTTTTAAAATTGTATCAGAAACAAATGAATTTTAAGTAAATGAAGAAATAAAGAAAGATGTTCAAAGAATAAAGGACTTATTTTATATAAATTTATAGAAGAATAAAGGACTAAATTTATAGAGATAAATAAAGGACTTCTTTTTTATAAATTTTAGTATTTAATTAAATTGTTTAAAAGTTTACAAAATTAAATCCAATTTTCTCTCATATTTTTTCCTAAAATTCTTTAAAATTATAATTTGCTACATTTGTTTGTATAAAAGTTATAAAAAATGTTAAAAACAATTAACTAAAACAATTTAATACTTTTTTTTTTTATAGTCAAGTGTTTTAGTTAAAAAATATTTCAATTAAATTCAAGTTTAGTTACTTAAGAACTAACAAAATACTTGATAAGTTACTTGCCATCATTAAAATATATTTCAAAATATATATAAGTATACAGTTACTTACTCTTCAATATAACCCTAATTGTTGCAAGAGTATTTAGAATCAAGATAGATAGAAGAAAAAAAAAATACAAATCTGACAAAATATTTTATGTGGTAGCAAAATACCAAAAACCAAATAATTTACATGCCAAACTTGTTGCCTCCGGACGAGCTAGAGAAATAGTCGTCGATTGTTGATAGGTGGAAGAGGGAGGGAGGCGGGGAGGCAAAGGCGGAGGTGGGTAAGATTTACTACATGAAAGCGATAAAGATCTCTCAATCTCGTTGATCTTCTGGGTCTGGGCATTACCTATAAATATGTTCTCACGCTTTATGTTATGCTTAAGTTGTCAAAGTCAAAGCTTTTGAAACTTTGTTGTCCATTTTGTGCCTCATTATAAGGTCACTAAACGAAACGATTTTCAGGTTGTTCTTCTACATTTTTTCTCTCTGTTGTTGTTGTTGTTTTTTTTTCCATTCGTTTGTTGTATTTTTATTGAACTATCAAATGTGGCTTTATGACCAAACGATCGCACCTTTACGATGCATTTGGAGGCCTGCCTGTAAGGGCCTAATTTTTATTGGGTCTCGTTTATACGCTACACGCACTTTATCAATGTGGTTCGAGACCAAATTGATTTTCCAAATGCAAAAAAAAAAAAAAATACAAAAAAAAAAAAAAAAAGAAAAAGGAGTATCAACTGCATTTCATGTGTTAAATTTTACAGTCTTTTGGATTTTTTATAATTGGATAAAACTGTCAATTTGTCGTTGCCAGTGAATTGAGTATCTAGTATCTAGCATCAAGGAGAATCGTAAAAAATGTAGAAAAAAAAAATGTTAATTGTATATTCAGTATCATTTTGTGTGACTTCATACCTGGCTAGATACTTAAACAGTAGTTAAGAGCCTGCAACTCTCTTGAATGTTGCCCCCTTAACCATTTCTGTTTATGATTTCTATGGCTTTTTTAATAAGGGAAAAGATTATGATGATATGGTCTTGAAAGATATTTACTAGCCATGACAAGATTATAATGAAAACTTGAATCAGTATGTTAACAATCGTTAAAAATTAGTTTGACTTTACTATATCAATTAAAAAAAAGGAATGATTTACTTCTATATATATCTGTTTAACTATTTTTTAAGTGAATAAAGTAAATAATGTAATATTTTATTAACATTTTTTTTTATAAGACCGATAAACTAGGTATATGCTTTATATAAGGAAAACTTCTCTCATATGAATTTCATAATAGATAATCTGCTACCTTTGTTTTATTTAAGGTTTTAAAGTTTTTTAAAACAAAAATTGACACTTTTACTTTAGTAAGTTGCCTTGATATACCACTATAATTTTAATCTAAATGTAAATATTTCTTATTATATACATCACCAATGTAAGCCTTTCAAACTAATTCTATTTAATAAATGTTTGAAATTAACGTTGTATTTAGGTCAAAACAAAGTAAGAAACTGGCATTCTTGCTATAATTTGCTTTATCTTTCAACACTGTCTTTTTAGTAAGTTATTTTCCAACACTATCTTCTTAGTAAGTTAGTTTGCTGTGTATTGTCGTGAAGACAAGATCGTTAACTACTTTTAATACACTTGCACAAATCGAAATCTACAATACAATCTTAAGCTACACAGGAAGGATACAAGCAGAGCTAAGAGATCTTTCGACTGGTTTTTTTATATAATTTCTTAATCAATTCTAAATTTTCTTAATACTTTACTTAGTTAATTGAAATTCTAGTCCAGTAAAATTTTATATATAGTTATAGCAAAATTTTGAGTTAGTTTTTAGGATTTTATAGAAATTGATCCTTATGTTTCAATTACAGTATATCCGAGTTGTAATTTTTTAATATTTATTAAAGTTTTTTAGGAATTTCTTATAGTTTTAAAATCCTCAATTCGTTGTAGATAATTAAAAAAATTTTATAAATTTTTAATATTTTTTTTTTTTTGGCAATTTAAAATATTTGCAAAATTATAGTTATATATGTATATAATTTATATGCCTATGTAATTTATATTCTTGAATAACTCATTATCTACTCATAATACAAATCTACAAAAAAAACTTTTTAGATCTCATTCTTCATTATATAATATGGCTTTCAACATGCCTTGTGCCAAAAGCCACTTAACTTCAAGTGTATAGGCCACAAAAAGTTACAAAGATATATACATATAAATAAATATATATAAAAGATAAATAATAATAATAAAAAATGTGCACAAAAATCTGCTTCTCCAGCAACTAAATAGTCATAGAAAGAAAAAAAAACTATTCACGATTTGGCCAAATAACAAAAGAAAGCTACGCACGGGCCCCAGACAAAACTTCACTCAATACACACACACACTCTGAACACACACACACACACCATACTTCATATACAAACCTTCCACTTCAATACAAAATCTACTTATTTTCGCATACAAAATTCATTAAATGCGATCATTGAACCTCACGTAATAGAAAAACACCACAAAAAAAAAAAGATAGAAATATAGATAGATATATGTATATATATCTGGGATACAAATATATATATATGATATATATATATATTGAGAGATCAGCATTTAAAAATAAAAATTATGCTACACAGATTAGCAAAGCAAATTGGTTCAAAATTTGTCACACAATTAAAATAAATTACTAAAGATTCCTTCCGAAAACAAAATAAAATGGGTGAAAAATCGAAACATGAAATCGAATACAAAATAAAAAAAGGAAAAAGAAACTAAAAACCATTAATTTCAATTTATGTGCCGAAAAATTGTTTGTGAGTAAATTTTCAATTGGCATTTAATTGCGTCAAAGTTTAGGGGAAGGGAATGGGAGACTGGAGGATATGGGGGGGGGGCAATCTACTGAACTACTTGAGAGTCTACCATTCATTGGCGACAGCCGCCAAAACCAAACCAATCGATACAATTTCGATTTCAATTTCAATTTTGATTAAAGCATTCGGTCTGACCTTCAGCATTCATTTGAGATTTTATTTTTATTTTTTTTGTGGATGCGATGGATGATTATTTTATATGATTGTATTATTGAATTCGATTTCGATGATTTTGAATGAGGAGTGAGGAATGTGCCACAGCCAGGCAGCCAGCCAGCCATTCAGCCAGCCATTGCCATTACCATTGCCATTGCCTGTGGCAGCCACATCCACATTCACAGTAGAGTTCAACAGTTTAATTATAGATGGATATTTATGTAAGGAGAATGACCAAAACCATGAAGAATGTGGCAGATGTTTTCAATGTGATGTTTCTTTCTCTTTTCCCGTTTCCAAATGGATTCAATGATGATCATCAAGATAAAGTTAAGTTAAATAATTCTTTAATTCCTTCTATATAGATTTATATATATATATAAGTATTTGATCTGAGTATATATATGATAGGTTGATATATATATATATAAGTATATGATCTGATGACAATTTACTACTTTTTTCATCTATAGCATCATTTTTTAATAATCAAATGTTATTACTCAAATGAAACATTTGAAAAAGAAGTATTTTTATATACTTTCAAAAAAGTATTGACTAATTTTAATCCAGTAAAGCAAAGTATATATATTCTTGATCAGCACAATAAGCTGAGCTGATAAAGCCCTTTCCGACTGTCTGGATTAATACAATCTCCTCGGAAAACCTTGAAGCTATAGAGCTGTAATTTGGCACCTAGGCATTCTATTTATCAAGTTCATCCCGATCGGATGACTATATCTTATTGCTACCAAAGAAATAATCGATTGAACAAAGGATTAACAAGAAACCATTAATTCTGAAATATTAGTTTACTATATCTAACTGCTATCATAGAAACGATTGATTGAGAATATATATTTTTTAATCAATTGCTTGTTTGTTTTAAAAGCGAGTGTCTTGAATTTTGGGATCTATAGGTTTGGTATATAAAAATATCTGTATCTAGGTTTGGTATAAAAAAATATGTGTATATATGTATGTATATATAGAAGAACATCTAAGAAATAAGTCGACTATATGCCATAGCTGTCATACGAACTAAGTTTTAACATGATTTGGTTATTTTTATATACTTTCTTATGATTTTCTTATATTATAGAGTATTCAAACTTCTTCATGACCAAGTTTTAAATTGATATATATTAATAAATAATATTATAATAATTATATAAAGAGATTTTCAATTACTCTTCTATATTATTCTATATTATGAAACTGTTTATTAACTGCTTTTTGGTTACATTTATTTTTTCTCACATAGAACTTTTGTCCTCTATCAGCTTATGATTTTTATATATCAAATATATATATATATAATATATATAGTATTTTGTTGTAGTAGTCAATTAAATTGCTTTGTCATTTCTCTTCTTCTCCTCCCTTCTATATATATATATATATATATATATATACTTATGGCCAATGATCGTGTCTAAATGAAATCTACAAATAACATTTTGTTGCGCTTACTCTTTCTACTGCTAATTTTGGTAATGAGAATCGAGGGAAGGCCATAAAGCTTACTAATGCGATTACATTACAAAACCCGAGATGAAAAAAAGAAAAGACACACAGGCACACAGACCGACAGACAGTTGGGTATATCTATCTAATAATAAAAGTGAAAAAAAAGAACAGAAAAACTCTGTACATATATATGATATGAGTCTTAAAAGATGGTGACCACAATAAAAGATTTGGCCAAAAAAAAAAAAAAAAATTAAGAGAGATGAAGTAAAACGAGTCAAAAAACGCCTAATATGTTTCAGAAATTCCAAGAGTCAATGAACGTTGCGTAATTTCAATTAGGTTTCCTCTTTTTTCCCTTTTTCTTTTTTTGGTAAGGGAATCGGAAATGATGAGAATGAAATTGCATTTAATATTTTTTATGCCATTTTCTTGCTATTTGTTGTTTGTCAGGTAATTAGGAAGACAGAAAAAAACAAAAAAAAAATAAAAATAAAAACCAGCACATAGACAGCAGAATGGAAAAAGGTCAAAAGACTTACCAAAAGAATGTAACAAATTAAATTTATATTAAAATAAAAAGTTTACCTTTTAAATAGAAATGCAAGACTCACCTGTAAAGATAATAAAAGTGAAAAGAAATAATTTATTAATATATAAGAAATAATATAATTTGTATATAAAGAGAATTCTTAAATCTAATATATATTTAAATTTTAATATATAATTAAAATTATTATTAAAAATTTTTCTTAATTTTATATTTTTTTTTAAATATCCTTTAAGATGATTTTTTCAAGTCATAAAGTGCTTGATAAATTTATTCACTTTCATTTTTCATATTCAAATTTTGTTTTTTTTTTTTTTTTTTTTATTTTATTTTTTGGCTTAAAAAGAAATTTCCGCCTTATGCCTTGCGTCACAATCAATTAAATCATATAAAAAAATTATGTGACTGATTTTAAGATTTAAGGAAAAAAATTAAAACAAAAAAGACAACGGCAACATTTCTGACATGGCTTAAGCATAATTTTTTTTTTTTAACTCTTGTTGTATTTTTGTTGTTTATTTTTTGTTTTCTGATGGCCCACCAATATAATAAGCTGTGACAGGCCGCCTGGATTAATAATAATCTTGTCCAACGAAAATATTTAAACAAAAAAAAAAAAAAAAAATATTAAAGAAACAGCAACAACAACAATTTTAAACTCTACAAATAATTTATAGTTAAAGTTGTAGTTGTCGGCTTATATAAATGTGAAATTAATTGCTTAATTTAGTGGAATGGATTGCGAGAGTCTCTGACAGTTTTTATCACATTATTAATAAGAAATAGAGCTTGCCAAGTGAGCCAACATAAAGCAGTCAGTCAGCTAACCAGAAACCACAACCAAATACAAAATGAAAACGAAAACAAGAAATCAAATACCAGGAATAATACAAACATCGCATCGGTCCATATCTCTTATAGTATAAGTATAGTTGCTGCTGTTGGATGCTGTTGAATGCTGCTGCTGCGCGCAGCTGTCAAGTTTTCCATACGCCCTCGTCTTTGTCTGGTTCTGGGCTGTGGTTCTACACACACTAAACTGTCAACGTGGTCATAATTCATAATAATAAAGCTTCGGCCAACAACGGGCGCCGCCAATTCTTAGTCGTTTTTCTATATAAACACCACAACACTCGCTATGACACACACTCACACACACACACACACACACACACTGGGAGAGTCAACACAAAATGCAACAAAAGAAATAAAAAAACATAAGGAACTAGAAAAACTCTGTTTCTATATAGAGAGCAGAAATATGATGATTGCAAAATACTCTTCATCAAAACATAAATCATAGAACTAAAACTTAAATTTAAATTTTATAGTTTAAAAAACATAAATCTTTTCTCTTAATTAAATTGTTTGAGACTTTTATAGATTTTAAAGTTTTTGATTAGTTTTAAGCCATTTCAATACACCTGTATCAACTATCTAACAATATTTAGTAAATGCTCTGTTTTAAACCAAAGAAATATTTAGTTTTCCAATTTAAATACTTTCTGGGGATTATTATAAAATTGAAATCATAATTTTAAATAATATTTGAAATATAAAATTTAAATAAATTAAAAAAAATAATGTTTTCTTTTTTGTTTTCTGGAGATTATTATAAAACTTAAATAAACCGAAACTAAAAGTAATTTTTCAGTTCTATGTCCAAGAATACCGAGACTGAACTGCTTGTTTCAAACACTGCTTATCAACTTATTAATTATAAACAGAGTTACCAGATACAGATAATTAGTGTTGGCAAAAGCTTTTGCAACTATTAGTGGGTATGTACATTCAAAATACAATTTCAGCATGATATTAGTAAGCAACTCGTTCCAAAAAGAAACAATATCATATAAAGGCTTTTTAATCATTTTTTAAAGAAATACAAAGTTCAGAAACTTTAGTCTATGGGTATATTATTAATATTGTTAATAAATATTAAAACCGTAATATGGATATATTTAACATAAACTAATATACCTTTTCATTGTATATATATTTTTTGCAGTTCAGTTATGGAAATGTATATATACTATATATATTTATAGCTATAAAGTTGATTTTTAGAGTGTTGGCAGCATTTTGTTCTCTATTGATATAGTGTTGTGGGTAGAGGTTCTATTTATTTGTTACCTTTTGTTATCAGAAAATTGCTGAATTGTTGACTCAGCAAGCAACAGGAGAAGCAGCAGCACCAGCAAAAAGGTGCTGCAAATTGTTCAAACTGCAATTTTTTTTTATTGTTTCCTTTTTTTTTTGTTGTTTTTTCTACCACGAATGAATAAAAGATTTATGCCAACATTTGAACAGAGAAAAAGAAGGGAGAGAGAGACGAGAGAGAGTATGAAAGGGAAAGAGTGCTATATGATGGGAATTCGTTCATGGCCCTTTAGCAAATATTTTTTCTGCTTTTTTTTAATTTTTCAATATAAATTAGTTACTATGTTTAAATGTGTTTTCATTCAGGTAATTTTAGTAGTAAGTTTGTTAAATGTTCAATCATTTGAATATATATAAATAAATATATTTCTTTCATTATGGTATAAAAGCTTTAACTTGTAATTCTTAATCCTTTAATACAATTTAAAAATCAAATGAATATATATGTATATAAAATGATTGGATTAAATATCTTGAAAGAATTTCTGTTTATGCTTTTTTTTTTTTTGCCCAGCCTTTGCCTAATTTATCTAGCAAATAGTTAAAGCTCAACGTTCTCCATGCTCCATAATCTACATCAAGAGATGTGATGGAAAAAAATATATAGGAAACCTTACAAAAAAAATAAAAGACAAAGAAAAAGAAAAGGAAAACCCTAACAATTGCCCAACCCAATGGGCATAGTTTTCTCTCCATGAAACTAAACTGCTTCTTTTTAGTTTTTCTTCTTTTGCTGGTTGTTTTTTTTTTCTTCATTTTGCCTGTTAGGCTGATCAATCGTACAATTGAGTAAAATCCTACTTTATTTGCAGTACTCGAAAGCGTCGCCTGTTGCACATGGGGCATAGGCAACCTCCGGCTGGGCCTTGGCTTTTGTTGTTTTAATGGCTTTCGCTAACATAAAAGCCATTAAGATAACATTTTTATAGGATTTCAATGGCAGTCACGGCAGCAGCAGCAGCAGCAGCACTAGCACTAGCACACCAGCAACAGTAGAAACAACAGCAGCAATAGCAACAGCAACAAAGAAGCTTTGGCGTTTTTTATAGCCAAGTCCCAGTCCAAGTCCAAGTCCCAGTTGCAGTTGCAGTCCCAGCCCTACCACAAACCACCTCCAAATGTCATTGACTATCAATAGAAGATGCAGCACTAGCAGCAGCAACAGCAACAGCGGTTTCGGTCCGGCAACAGGTTGGCCTTTTGTTTCAACTGTTTGCCCTGTTTGCCTCCATCTCATCTTATCCCTCTACCCAACCCTTTACTCCACTCCACCCCACCATTTGTCTTTTGGCTGTGCGCTTATTAAACGCAATATTTGTGGCAAGTTGCAACCATTTGGTGGTGCTGTGTCTATAGCTGCGATTGCTGGCTGCTGCCTGCTGCCTGCTGCTGTTACTGCTTGGCGATTTATTTTTGTTGATTTTTTGCGTGCCAAAAGGGTTTTCCATTTTTCAAGCCACTTCCTATTTCCAGGTTAGGCTAGTGTTGTTGTTGCCTAAGCCTTACCCTAGGACTCGAGCAAATGCTTTAGTCACTCTGTTACGAGTGCAAAAGAAGAAGAGGCAGCAACCAGAGTAGCAGCAGCAGCAGCAGCAACAGCAATCCCAAATCTCAATGCCACTCGATGATGCACTGCTCTTTTGGTGTCTGACTCTGACCCTGCCACTGACTTAGGCAGGGGTAAAAAGAAAAAAAGTTTTTTACATTGGCACCAAACTGTATTATTTTTAAATGAATTTATAGAAATTTCTTTTCTAAAAGTAAAATATAGAAAATATTTTAAAGAAGAAAGAAATTAATTAAAAATATTTTAAAATATTAAAAAAGTATATAAAAGTTAAACTATTAAAATTTTGTAAAGCTTTGACAACACTACTTTAATATATTCCATCTATACACACTCAATTTTAGTGTTGTAAAACATGCTTAGCTTAGCAATGTTATAAAATAGAAGAAGATGCTGTAAACTTAAGTGATTGTTGTTAACGTGGCTTAATATATTTATACATTCTTAATTCGTATAATAATCTTAATCATGCTATTAGAGATCATCGTTCTATTGGCTTAGTTGAGAAAAAATTAAATTCCTTACAGGATATTCATATAATGTTAATATGTTTTTCCCTTTCTTAATTAAATGGTTATTTTAGACTTCCTTTTAATATGTTTGTGTGATTAGTTTTTAAGCTGACTTTGGAATTAGATTAAGTTCCACTATGCAATGGACTGGGTCCTAGTACCATCTACACACTTTCAACAAATTGCTTCGCATTCTTCTATTTTGCCAACGTTTTATAGGTTTTTTTTTCCATTTTTTTTTTGTTATTTTTGTTGTTGCTGATGCTCTCTAATGCCCGACAATTGTTGCCACTTCTTCTTCCTAGTTGGCTTTGCTTTTCTATATTTTTTCATCTTCTGTAATGTTTTTTTTTTTTTTTTTTTGGGGAGCGTCATCATAGCCTTAGAGCTTCCCCATGCTTGGCCAACCTAAAGCATTGTCCATTATGCAGCATTATTTGCTGCTTCCATCAAAGCTACAGCAACAGCAGCAGCAACAACAACAATAACAGCAGCTGCTGCTGTTAGCTGATACGATTCCCGGGGACTTCCAAATCCCCAATCCCCATACCCATCCCATCCCATCCCAAACCAACCTCTCCCCTACCAATCACCCAATGTCCGTGCTCTGACTTCTCTGTGCCCTTCTTTGCATTGACCAGCAACAAACAAAAACACATAAATTGCATTTGTCGGTTTGTTGTCGTTTTCATAAATAAGATAAAGATAAACGACCAAGTTGCATATTATTTGTAATTGCATTTGTTGTTGTTGTTGTTATTGTTGTTAGTAAGATCTCCTCTCCCTCTTTATACCTTTTGGTTGAAGACATTTGCCATTGATAGCACAGCATTTGAATTTATTATGGGGAAGAGCATTGAACGTTAAATGCGGGGAAAAAAAAAGAGTCAAAAGGAAAAAATACAAAACAAAAAAAAAGGAAAGGAAAAACAAGAAGAAAATGCTTTGCAAATGTTTTTTCCTTTTATTGTTGTTGTTTTTGGTTGATTTTTTTCTCCTTTTTTTTTTTTTAATGAGATTTTAGAATGAATGGTTTATCATTAGAGCGACACGATTGCGAAAATGATGAAATATGATGAAGAAAAAAAAAAGAAGAATATTTTTCATTATGAAAAGGAGAAATGTAAATGAAATTCGTAACTCAAATTTTCAATTTTCTGAAAATTTTTTAAAGTATATTTGTCACAACCTTGAGAATGAATTCTGCAGCATAAATTTCAAAATTCTACAACCCATTCACACGCTGTCCCCATATCATCACAGCCACTTAAGCACGCCAAAAGATCAAAAATGCTTAAAACAAATAAATAAACAAACGGAAGGAAAAAAAAATAGAGATATTGGTGCAACGACTTGGATATACCCTTTTACCAAAGAACAGAACTATTTTTTCAAATATATTATTAGAATAAATTTTCTATTTAATTAATAAAATGCAAATTAATTGTTTCTAATGTTCAAAGGACAGAAAAATTAATTGATAAATCTTTAACACATTTCCCGATTTATCAGATATAAGATTTGGCATATAAAAAATGGAAAATTATCTTACTTTATTTGCTGTTAAATCAACATTTCTTTAAAAATGGAAACCCTAAAGATTTCTTAACTTGTTTTCTTAGAAACAAACCTAAACCAGTTGGGAATTATAAAAAAATATATGCACAAAATATTTGCAAAATCTTAATTAAATGGTGAATTTCACATAAAGTTTTTAGTTTTATGTACTCTATTTTTTAAGAAGTTGTAACAATTGGTTTTGTAAAAAATATTCCACTAATTTGCAATTTAAAATTTATAATTTAAAATTAATTTAAATTACATAAAAATATTTTCGCCTTATACTTTTATATATGTATAGGAATAAAGGGTATGCAAAACCAAAAAAAAAGAAAATAAAGAAAACCAAACAACCTACCGCAGTTGCAAAGCCCGAAAAAAATAACAACAAAAACAAAAGCAACCTGACACAGACGACAGCCACTTGAGCACAGTTTGAGAGGCATTGTCATGTTATGTACATTACACGTTACCCTTCCTTCGTACTTTGACTGGCTATCAGTTTACATGCGTTCGTTAACGTTTTTGTAATTTACATATATATATATATATATATTTTTTTATTTTTTATATCGTTATTAAATAAAAAACAAACTGTAAATATTTGCAAAAAGGCTATACGGAAGCTTTTTATAACTTGTTAATATGCATTGAGTTTTTTTTTTCTCTCTCCCTCTCACTCTCTGTTTGTCCTCTCTCTTTTCTGTTTTGTATATATTTTAAAGATTCGGTTTTTGTTTTTGTTTTATTTTTGCAAAATGAAGTGAAGTGCGACAGGCGCTGTTGGTTTCGAGTGGTCTCAGAACATCATTCAACAGCAGTAAGAACAAGATACAACGGCAATAACAATGCCAAAGCCCTCTCAACCCATCAACGGGCAGTCAGTCAGTCACTCAGTCAGCCATTCGAGCGAACGGCCGGCCAGGCAACCAACCTGTCAAGGAAGCTTAAAATATTTGACAAAAACAAAAAAAAAAAAAAAAAGAACTGAACTGAACAATCCGAAAAACAAAAGCAAACAGGGAAATTGTTAAGACTGTTCAAGGTGATAATGGGAGTACAGTTGAAGTGGATAAACAGACAACAAGCACAGATCAAATATTGATATACCGATTATTATTATATCTAAAGATAAAAATCTACAATTCTATCTTAAATTGAACTAAAGTGAAAATAATATTAACAAATTTGTGTTTCTTCTCTCTTTTTAAAAGCCATTTCTTCATATAATTAATAGTAATAGTTGAATAAGTAATTAAAATTCTTTATATAATATATTAACTAACCAAGTACCAAGTACTTAGTTTATTTGATTAATATCATTTGTTAACTCTTAAGCTTTTCAAGTTTAGTTTTTAAACAAAAAAAACATTTATTAAATATAAAAGAAAACTTAGTTCACAATCTTGATCGATTCTGTTGTTCCTTGTTTGCTATAATTCTCAAATGGTTTTGACAGATTTTTATGTATAAAAATCTATAAGAAAGTTTTTTGAAGAATTGTTTTTTTTTTTTATTATAATTTATGTATTTTATCGTACATTATGTTTCGATACATTTGAAGATAGTTTGTTGTTAAAAGTAATCCGATTTTTCTTTGGTTTTTTTTTTGTAGCTTTATGCTGTGAAAAATTACATAGAAATGTGTGCAATCACAATGGACTTGACTTTTAGAACTCTAGCTAATTGCATTTCCTCCTAAGCAATCATTGGTTACGAGTTGTAGAAGAGCAAACAACAGGAAAATTCATTTATGACCAGAGAAGGAGAAACAACTTCATTCACTATGTTGTTGCAGTTTCTGTTTCTGTTGCAGTTGCTGTTGCAGCCGTTGAGTAGGGGCATCAAAAGCTATTTAAACTCTTTGACACTTCATTTAAAATGAAAATGAGAAGCCACAAAGCAACTGCTGCAGTACCAGAGAATGAAATATCTTGCATTTCGTGCTAAGACACCAAACAAAAGGCAACAAAAAGCAATAAAGAAAGAGTGAGAGAGAGAGAAGGAAACAAAATGAAATACAAAACAAAATAAAAGAAATACAAAAAACAAAAAAAAAAAAAAAAGGGAGGAAAAAAATAAATAAAAAGGAAAAAAAAAAAAAAAAAAAACACAAAAATTAAATAAGAACTTTAGCGCTATAAAAACCTGAAACTGAAACCTGAGCGCGGTATGCTGGTTGCATTGATAGGACCTGACGGCAACAGTGAATATGAGGGTGAGGGTTAAGCTAAGGTGAAGTAGGGCTAAGGGCGGGTATGGGCTAGTGGCGCATAGCGAATGGCGAATGTCGGCGCATTGGTAACGTACATTGGGGTAATGGCTGGGGGTGTGTGGATGAGGGTGAACAGTTGGAGTCTGGACCTTCGGCGACAAAGTGTCGCCCAGTCTAGACTCACTCTCTCTCTCAGTTGGACTATAGAAGTCACTACTTTTGTATGATTCTGGGAATTACATGCACAATTGTTTGGCCTCAGACTGACTTTTGACTGATTTGCAAGAAGTCTGTTTTGTTTTTTTTTTGCGACAACTAAACTATGCCATAAAAAAAAGGGCGTCCAGCTCATGGGAACGCGCAAAACGCAGCTCATAGCCAAGTTGCGTATGTATCTAAACATTAGTCATCATCTACTGGCGACATGCGTTTCATTTAAAAAAAAGAAAACAAAACGCAAACGAAATAAAACAGAAAAACCGAAATCGAAATAAAAAAAAAACACACCAAAGGTAAAAAAAAAGGTGTGAAATTCACGCACAACACAAAAAAAAAAAAAGAAACAACCACAAATGGCGGCTTTGATATTTATGAGTGACTGGCGAAATGGAACAAAACGGACTAACTGACTGAATGACGGGATGACTGCCGTCTGAGTGACGTCATGACTGACTGACAAGGTTCCCCGTGCTACGTGTGTGGCCCTTATTGGGTCTCTACCCAAAGAAAGAGAAAGAAACAAAACCAAAAAGTAAACTACAGTAAAGCTTGTTTGAAGAAGGCTTAACAGTATAGTAAAATGCACTGCTTGCTGTCTCTTTATAAAACATTTATCTTATATAACAAATAATATGTGTCAGTTTTCATTATTTTCAACTCTCAGTGCTGATCTAAAAGCAGTGCATTAAGACTCAAAGCTATGCACTGCTTGTTTCTAACACTGTCCCAAATATGCACTGCTTAGGTTTAAACTTTGAATGCTTTTAAATGTAATAAACAGATACATATTTTATATTTATTCTGTAACAAAAACTTATGAAAATATATAAATTTTTCTAATCCAGCAAATCACAGATCAATCTCTATAAAGTAATTCCCTCCTTCTTTTCTTATTGTAGAGTTCCCACTGCATTTTGGACTAAAAGATTAGACTGCCAGGATCATCACCCCACACACACATGAGTCATTCAAATTTTGCAAAAACGAAAAACGAATAAAAATTGAAATTCGGAAAACAAAAAATCGAAATCTCACGCCGCACACACACATTTGGCAGCAATTCAAGCTAAAAACTTCCACCAAGTTGGACTTCTTTCCCAGACTCTAAAAGCGAAAAGCAACGAACTGACGATAACTGAAACCAAAGAGAGTAAGAAGAGAGGGGGCCAGGGCAGGGCAGGGCAAGCAGCCAAGAAAAGACCACCGGCGCGGTGTTTGTTTGCAATTTTTGCTGAATGAAAATTGAATTTCAAGCATATAAATTATAGGTTAGGTTTTCGATTGCTGTTGTTTTTATTATTTTTTATTCTTTTATGCGGAACTATCATCATTAGATGCCATCAAGAACAGACGAGAACAGAACAGAAAAGACCAGAGCTTCAAGATGGACTTTGATAATGTTCTGTTCACAATTTTTTTTTTTTTTTTTTCTTTTTTTTTGCAGCAGCAGCAGCAGCTGAGGCTGACCTGTACGCGCGCCATTCGCTGCCTAGTGTGGTACGTGGCAAAGGCTCATCAGGCATTCGACTCTTGTCTTAAGCCCTACACATAAATATTAATAAAACTTTAGAAGAGTTTGTTAGATATGTATAAATGTATGTACATACATGCGAGTACACGAGCCAACTTGATTTGAAACATTTAGAATTGTAATTAAAGCAAGTTGATCTCATTTAAAAAGATTTCTTTTCTTATTTATTTCCCCTTGCTATTAATGAGGGGCCGAGAAACACGTGCCTAAAGAGTTTGTCGCCTTACTAGATGCAATCTAGGCTGGATTGTTTTTTAATACCCTTACAAAGGATATATAATAAAATTAATTAGTTGTTTGTAACGTACAGAATTAAAGCATTAACAGCAAATAGTTGATCCAGCCATGTCTAGCCACCGTCTGACTGTATTTTTGCATGTTTTAGACCAGATATTTAATGCTATGTGGTTCAAAGTTGGTAGATAAGCTTTTTAGATGTCTAAGTTTACCAAGTTTGAGAATTAGTCAAATCGGATAAATATTATAGGTGTTACTCAATGAAATAAATTTACAGTAGAATCAATTCTTCATTTTTAAATTTTAATATATCATAAAATATCAAAGCGTATCTTTCTTTTCTTCTGTGTATCTACAGTTTGACAGCAACTAAGAATTGTAGCAGCTATTGACTTTTTATTTCTTGATTTAATTCAATTTCCTTTACAAAGAATCAAGAAAGTGCGAATGTGTGTGTGTGTGTTTGTGTATTATGAAGCGCCCCTCTCTTGCAGTTTTACGAGCGCTGTGTTAGAATCTGTCTGGCAGAACCTATAATCAACCCATAGAGTTTTAAATACCTGAACGTAATTAACATTACACTCAATTAACATTTTCTGTACGCAACTCTTTTACTGTTAAAATGCTGTTAAAAAGAGACATGCCAGACGTTTAAATACCCTGTGAAAAGTAAGGATCATATGTTAATTGAATTTGTTTAGCAATTCTTAACATATATACATATTTTATTATGATTGTTAATGGTGATCAAGAATATATATATACACTTGATCGAGATGCAATTTCTTGTAAACAATTTAGCTACATCTCTATTTACAGGGTATGGAAACCTCTTATATATATATATTAAATGTCTCCTAGTTGTAGCAGCTGCTCTTGCTGGTCATCCTTTTAAAAGAAACTCAAGTCAATAAACGCGTTTATTGTCTTAGCCAACCCCTCTAGCCTCATTGCCCGCCAATATTCCTTCCAACACATCCCTCTACCACTGCCAATGCATTTCCCTCCCTGGACTACCCACTTGTGTCTGCCTTGTGTACATTGTCTGTGTTGTGTTGGTGCCAAGAAAAATGTTGCTGTCGCGCCATTGTCGTCGTCTCTGTCTCTGTCTCCGGCAACCGTCTCCGTCTCCGTCTCCATTTCTGTCTCATTCTACATCTCCGGTCTCCTGCCTCATCTTTGTATGTACTACTTGGGTTCTTGTGTGCCAACTTTTGTCCATTTTAAGGCAGCTGGAATGTTGCTTTCTTGTAAAATTGTTTAAACAATCAGCTAGCTCTCTTGACTATGGGGCTACTGTGTTTCCTCTAGCTCTCTCTGTCTATGTATGTGTGTGTTTCTCGCTCTATCCCTCTCTTTCTCTATCTCTCTGTAGCACTCAATGATTTGCTCTTGACTTCTATTTGCGTTTGCACTGTGCGGGAAAAACTATTTGTTTTTTGCTTTGTGTTGAATGTTGCCTTATTTAGTTTTTATTTGCAACCGCTGCAACAGCAGTTGCACCTGCGCTGCCAATGTTAGCATTAACATTAACAGCGCGTGTGGGCAGCAAATGTTGCTGGCAACACATGTTGCAACTTAAAACACTTTGTATTATAGCAACAATGAAGTATGCCTAGCGCCCCAGCACCTCATCCACATCCTCAACCACATCATCATCATCATCATCATCATACTCAATTCTCATTCACATCTTCCCTTCGCCCTTGTCATCCACAAGTGGACAAACAGCAAATAAATATTATTATCGCGATTTCGTTTGGCCAAAGGTGGGATGCAGCTTTCTGGATCCATGTTTCTGCTTCCTTATTCTTCTAAGCCAGCCCCCCAAAAAAAAAAAAAATAACAAAACCAAGAAAAAAAGAAAAAGTGCTCCGGCAAACAGCAACAGACACGCAATGAAGACAACATCTTTTTGAAAAGGGTCAAAATATCATCAGGCAAAAGAAGGAAAAAAAGGTTTTTTTTTTTCTTTTTTAGTTTTCGGCTTTCCGTTTCTGTTTGGTTATTTCTCTCTCTCTTTTTTTTTTTTTTGGTTTGCTTTCAAAGGGATTCAAAAGATTCAAATGCAAAAGGTTTTGATGTTCGGCGGTTGATAGCAGCCGCGGCAACAAAACGAAATGAATTGAAATGCGAGATTGGCAACACGCGAGATTTATGAGCTGCAAAAAAAAAAAAAAAAAGATTTATAAAAAAAAAAAAAGAGTTCATATTTTTTTTTTTTTTTTTATGATTTTGGTCAACTGATTTTGAGGACTTGAATGAAATATGATGGCAATGAAGCGATTGGAAATAATAAAAATAAAATAAAACAAAAAAAAAAAGGGAAACAGAAATTTGGAAAAATGTGGGAAAATATGTATATTGAATTAAGGCTTTAGAATGCAATTTGTATAACAATTGGAAAATGATATACATATATAAATGTATCTGCAACATTTTTGAAAATTGAAAATGGAAACTTTTTAGTTCAAAAATTATATTTTCTTCAAGTATTTGCGATTACATAATTTATTTTCAAGTAAATTGTACTTAAACAAATTTTCTTTTAACTAAATTTTACATATTTTTGTTTTCAAATTCAATTAATTAATTTTAATAAAAATTTTAAGTAAATCAATTTGGATTTTCAATTAAAATTTAAGAAACAACATTTAAATAAATAAATTAAATATATAAATATTAATTGCAAGCAATAATTAAATCTAAGTAAAATATTTGTTACTAATTTAAAAAATGAAAACTTGTAAATATTTATTTTTAAAAGAAAAAAACAAGTTTAAGGTTAAAGCAAACAAATAACAGTTTCAGCAGCACTATGCGAAATGTAAAGTTTGACAATCACTTGGCAGGTAATAACTAACTGACTAAATAACTGTAAATCTCATTACAAAACTTTACGAAACAAAAATGCCAGGTAATTAACACCAAACTGATTTTACACCCAAAGAGAAAGAAAGAGAGGAAGAGAGAGGGAGAGAGTATAGAAGGCTAAAATAAGTGGGGAGTCGGAGGCGTGTCACGCTAAATGTTAAATGTAATTAGCAGGCCTAAAGGAGAAGCATCACCAGCACCAACAGTAACAGAAGCTAGAAGCATAGGTAACAGAAGAAGCCTTCAAACTAGTTGGACTTGGTGCTTGCCTTTTGTGGGCAGGCAACCACAAGAAACAAGCAGGAGTAAGAGGACAAGGTAGAGAGATGGCAGATGGAGAGAAGGAGAAATGGCCAACGTTTCGAGAAGGCTTTACTACATACAG
This sequence comes from Drosophila neocordata, assembly GCA_018903615.1. NCBI lineage: Eukaryota > Metazoa > Arthropoda > Insecta > Diptera > Drosophilidae > Drosophila > Drosophila neocordata. Next base: position 12,270,708 of record JAEIGI010000001.1, read on the forward strand.
CAACAACAACAACAATATGGCGCCACTAATTAGAAATTCTTAGCAGCCTGGCGACAATGGCAACATCTTTGGACATTTAAGGAAGTGCCAAAGTGACATTAAATAGTTTTGCTTCTATGTCTACTAAACCCCCCCCTCTAACTTCTATCCCTCCAATCGACTTGCTTTTTCAAGTGTCAACTGTATGTTTAAGTGTGGTTTGGTTTGTCTTTTTTTTTGTTTTTGTTTTATGTTCTATTAAATTTTATTTCTTTCTATAGGTGAGTAACTATTTATGGGCATCTGACGAAAGCTGCAAGACTTAGGCAAAATATATATACAATGTGAGGAGAATATACTCCAAAATATCTTTGATATTTTTTCTATTATATAAAGTATTTTCTTTAAAATATATTCTATATGTTAAATGATAAGATTAGGAATCCTTTCAAATTACTTAGAAGTAGAAAAACTGATATAAAGTCAACGATTTCAAGATATACATTGATAAAAGAAATCTATGGGAAAAATTTTTAAGGATTTGCTAAAGATCTCGGGAAAGATTGTGTTGACTTAGACAGATAGAACGGGGCTATATTAATTTAGCTTATTATGCTTATCAAGTCTCTGACTAAAAACTAATGTAACCAAAGGCATTATAGAAACTCTGCTCTTCATTAAGTTTTAGTTTTTGTTCTGTAAAAATTTGAAAAAACTTTGTGAGTAAGCGAGTTATATGAAAATAGATTTATTCCAAGCCTTTAAGACACTTTGAAAGATAAACCAAATGTTTCTATAAATAAGAGGATATAAATTTTCATTCTTTTAGGGACTTTTATAGAGACAAAATTGAATCAAATTAAGCAATTTTAATAGCATTAATTAACTATTTTATGTATATACAAAAGACTAAAAAGAAATGCCTAAAGTTTCAAGTTTTTCAATATCTTTAAACTTTTCTTTTATTAGTTTAAGGATTTAAATGATTTATTAATTTAAACTAATAATTTGAAATTAAATATTATAAACATATAATTACACGTAAATTACAAACTTACTTTAAGTGAATTGTTATTTATATTAGATCGATAGTATTATAAGGTAACAATGACATTATGTATACGCCCTGTGTATGCCATTTTTATATGAAAATATGTTGCAAGACAACAAAAATGATAAAAATCACAATATGGCAACTAGGCAAAAAAAAAAAAAAAAGCCCTTAAAAGACATTTTGAACCATTAGGTATAAGCCATAAAGTAGAGAAAAAAGCTACAGTTCCTACACGGCCATTGCCATGGACAATGACTTTGTTTGGTAAGGTTTATTTTTGTTTTTTTTTTTTTTGTGTTTTTGCTTTTTGGTGGCTTCTATGGTCGTTGTCTTTGGTCACATGCTTATGAGCATTTAATTAAATGCAAGAACAACGTTGACGAAGACCGAAAAACTGCATACTTAATGGAAAACAGAAGGAACATGCAGCTGCTTGCTGCTTTGCAGTAGCAGCCCCCAAGAGTCGACTCTTGAGTCCCAAAAGTTGCTAATTAAAAAGGCAAACAACAAATGCAATACACACACACACAGACACATAGATATAGAAACACATACATATACAAATATATATATATATACACACACAGGAAGCAACAACATCAAGATGCCGCACGAAATGTTGTTAACCTTTTCCAGCAGCAGCAGCAGCAACAACAACAACAACAACACGAACCAAGCAGGAGTTGTCTTTGACAAGCCAAGGAGCAAAATGCTATCACCAGGGACCAAAAAAAAAAAACTAAAAAAGAAGCCACAAGAACCTAAGGAGAAGCAGCGGCAGAAGCCGCCTAACGATCAATAGAACAGAAAACAGAAGCAAACTGAATAAAAGATATGGTACTTGGCCGAGGGATGGAGGGCAGCTACAGGTAGATATATGATGGAGAGGGGGGTTTAGTGCAGAGGGTGACACAATGTTGCTGCAACATTTTCGTGCAGTTGACATTCGTGCCACAAGTGGCAGGGCAGCCAACAACAACAACAACAACAGCAGCAGAAGCAACTGCATCGGCAAGTTCTTAGAACGCGCCACATGCTGCGACACGTTTCCTTTTTTTTTTTTTTTTTTTGCTGTTGCTATTGCTGCATTTTTTTTTCTTATTTTTGTTTTTTGCTATTGAACTTGAATTTTAAGTGCCAACTGTATGCAGGAAAATGCTGGTTACAATTGATGGAATTAATACTTGAATGATTGAACAAGTAAATAGGAGAAAGAAAAAAAAAAAAATATATATATATAAAGTATATATTCAATTTATAGCTATTTTAATATATATATTTGTTTCCCACTAAAAAATAAAATATAATTTTAATTGATATACTTTTGTATACTTTTTTTCTCTCTCTTTCTAAGCTTTAAGGTAAAATTTCCTTCATCTTTTTATTTCTAATAATATATAATCTCAGGATTACTTGATATAATTTTTGAAATAGTTTTAAAATATTTTAATGAAGAAATTATTTCTTCTATATACAAACATATTCGATTAGTTGAATAGCAACTAGACTTATGAAGCCACCAAATATACCTTGCTTTAGCTTAGATCTCTAAGATCTATAGAGGGTCTACTTCCTTTTTAAATTTAGAAAATCGTAGGTAAATGATATGCAACTGAAGCTAATATTGAAAAATGGAATATTATCGAAAATGCTGTAGCGAGAAATATATTTTAAAAGATGTTGTAGAATCTAAGAAAGATAAAATACATAACGAAAGTCTTCAAAGAACTAATCTAAAGCTAGAGAAAGTTATATAAAAGTTATTTATTTACCTATACATTCTATAAAAATATATTAAGATTATTCGAATGATTTATTGAAATGATCTCTAGAATTCGATTACACTTTTCTTAAAGCTTTCAAGTTCACTATATCCAGACAGAATTGTATTTTTAATCAATATATAGATTTACAATAAAGTTGCAAAAGCAGAGTTTTGTATTATTTCAATTTATTTATTTAACTTTTTCTCAAAAATTTGAAAACCACTTCAAATTTCTCTGTTTCTGAATAGCAGAGTGAAGCAAAATGAATGATTTAGTTTAACAAAATCATTTCAAAGCCTGGCTTAGAACTTGGAAATTTAATACAAAAATCTATTTCAGTTATATAAAATAAGGCTTTAGATAACTGAACTGAAATAAAAAAATCTATCAAATTTCAATGATGGGCAATTCTTAGCCAGGCTCTGAAATGATTTTACAGAACTAAATCAATAGTTTTGCTAAATTAAATCATTTCACAACCTGGCTTAGAGAAGCCACAACAATAAATATTTAGAAAATTTGTTCCTCCAAAAGTGAAACTAAATAAAAAAAAGAATCCTTTTAAACTCTTTTCTTTTTGTTTTTCATTACCAAGGCTAAACGAAAGGATTACAAGGATACTACAAGTTATCATTAAAAGTTTTAAAAATAAAATTTTGTAAACAAATGGCATTTAATTATATACTTTTGATTTTAGTAAAATCATTTAAAAAAAAAACTAACAAATTTGAAATTATGCATTTAAAATTGTAAAATGAAATTTCCTAAGCAGAAAAAATCTTATTTTAAGCTTCTAGTTAAAAGAAACTAAAAGCTTTTATTTAGAAACTGCAAAGACAGACTTTTCAATTTAAAACAAACGTAATTGAAAACATTTTCTAGAATTTTTTAGTCTTTATACGTTTAACTTCAATTGAAACTGGAATCCTTTTAGAAATCAAAAAAAAAAAAAAAAAAAAACCATCTCTTCCTATCTGCATAGAGAAGTTGCCTAAGTAGCATAAATAAAATTAAAATCCTTTTTTTAGTTGGAGAAATGTCAAAGCAGCAATATGCTTACATCCTTAAGGTCTAAAAATGTCCCTCCATGCACACACACACACACACACACACACACTACCTCACTTGCTCCTTCTGTCTATATATTTCTCTCGTCTTTTTGTCTCTGTCATTCTTTCTCTCTTTTGTGTGTGTGTGTGTGTCGTTGTCCTTCTTTTTTTTGCATTTTTAGTTGAGGCAATTTGCCGGTTTTTCAATTTCTACCTTGCCCAAGCATTTCCTGCACTTTCTATCTGACTTTTCACATTGAAGGGAATAGTAAAAGGGGGAGGCGAATGCGCATTTAGCATTCAAATTGCTCCACGTTGTGTCTGTCAGTCCGTCAGTCAGTCAGTCAGTCAGTCAGTCAGTCAGCTAGTGAGACAACCAGTTAGGTCAGGTCATCGCGTATGCAATTTTCCTGCACTGCAATTTTGTGCTCCTTTATTTCTTTTACTGCCCCGTGTTGTATAAACTTTTATAATCAAATTAAATTTTATGGCTTATTGGCAAAATGTGTGCGCATGCAAATCCAATTTCCCCCATTTGACTTTTTCTACAACACGCAGGAAAATACGTTTTCCCTTTCACCCTTTCCTTTACATAGCTTGGGCCTTAGGTTTGCTGGTTTTCATTTCAGGGAATACAAATTGAAAATTTGTTGCTTTTGTTTAGCCCTTTATGTAAGGTAAAGAGTTATGGCTTGGCTAAAAAAAAAAGGAAACAAATAGAAGAATAAGCCACAAAAAAAAAAAAACAAACAACAAATTTTATATGGAAAATTATTTGAAAATTTAGAAACAATTAACTCTTTGTCCGTTTCAATAAAACAAAATTTGTTTAGCAAATTTGTTAAGCTTTTTGTATAATAAATGTCATTTATGGCCAACATAAATGGGTCAATTTGTAGCAACATTTTTTAAATAAAAAATCCAATTTCTAGTCCTTACAAATTCTAAAATGGCAAAAAGAGTAAAGGAAAGGGCACAAGAAGCACTTCAAATAGTTCACCACTAACTAAGTACTAACAAATTTTTTGTTTTTTTTTTTTTGTGCTTTGGCATTTTGCACTTTTTCTGCTTCTACGAATGGCAAAAAGGGTCCAAAGGAATCAAGCAAGCAACCAAGCAAATGGACAACTACAAACCAACCACCCACCCACCCAAGTAGCCACCAACCAAACAGTTACTATCATTTCTCTCTTTCTTCTTTTTTTTCCCCCCCTTTTAGCTAGCCGTATTTAAAGCAAATTAAACAAAATTGCGCGCAATAAAACTTAATGGCTAATTAAATGGGATGGCTGGGTCGAGAGATGGAAGGCCAAAAACAAAAAAAAAAACAAAAAGAAAACGATATAAATATATATACGATATATATATATATATATATAGAAAAAGAAGCAGCTGGTTGCAATTTTGCAAAAGCCTTTTGCATAATTTACAAGTAGCAAAAAAGTGTAAAAAAGAGATAGAAACTTCCCTTTTGCTTTTCTTTCACTTTACTTCTTCGTTGCGATACCCTTTAATTTTGAAACTAATTGGGAATATATTCTAAGGAAGATGAGCAAATTGAATACTTTAATAAGCAACTAAAATTACTTATAAAAGTAACAAATTAAAGATTCTTGAATTTAGTAGGTAAAACTATTTAAAATATAGAATTTTTTATACTCAGTTTTCTATCTTTCCTAGAAAGCAATATATCTATTTATACCTTATATCTCACACAGTTAACTTATCTTTAAAGGGTAACTAAAATTCTATATAATAACCAAAAATATGTTGGCATTTTTTCCTCTTTTTTTCTTCATAGAGGGTGGCATATATAGTTTTATGTTTTACAATATTCGCTACGAGTTTTAATGAAATTATACCAGTTATTGCTTTATATTCACACTGTGTAAGTGTGTGAGTGTTAGTGTGTGTGTGATGGTGTGTATGTTTTCAAGGGGATTATCCTCTAGACTATATATATGCAAATGGTTTTTGCATAATCTAGATGCAACTAAAGTGAGTATCTCAAAGATACACACACACAACACAAGCAGCTTGCTGCCATAATCAACTTTTGGAACATTTTCGCGGATTTTCTGGTCGGAAATTGAGCCATGACATTATTAACGAAATTGAGTTTTTACTTACAAACAAAAAAAAAGTTTAAAAAAGTTGGTGTAATACAACAATTGTAAACTATATCAGATTGTATATATTGTATTACACATATATAAAAGCTTACCCCATAAAATCAGTTTACAATAAATCAAATAAAAACGCTTACCTGAAAAGAAACAAAGGAAAAAAATATTAAGAAATTATAATAAAAAGTATTAAGAAGTTGTAAAAGTGTTTAATATAAAATTTTTACTTAAAATAAAAGAATAAATAGAAGAATTTATTCTCTTTTAAAGAGGAAATCCTTTAATTACTTTAATAATTATATTTTTTATTGTAGGCAGTTTTTAAATTGTGTAAACTTATCTTTTATTTTTTATTTACTTTATTTTCTATAAATAAATACTTTACTTTCTTTTCCTTAAAGATTAAAAAATTTTGTCTTGCAATATTTTAGTTAAGTGTTTAGTTAATATAACTCTTTTTTGTTTTAGATACATCTATACTTTCAATTTTTCATTCAACTATGTATTTCCATTGTTCATTCAATTAAACAGTTCAATTGTTTTATTCAAGTTTATATTTAGGTTTTGTTTAATTATATATATGAGTAAGGTATTCAGTTAAATCATATCCTTTATTAGATTAATCACTTCTTTCAATCGTTTTATTCAATTATATATATTTCAATCTATTATCAATTCGATATTTGAATCATATATTTTGTTTTCTTCAATATATATTAGAGTTAAGTATTCACTTAAATCATATTCTTTATTAAATTTATCTTTCCTTTCAATCGTTTTATTCAATTCAATTTCAATTCATTATCAATGCTATGTTTCAATCATATATTTTGTTTCAATTTCTTTTTCCAGTTATTTATTCATTTTTAAAAAAGTCTATATATTTTTCAATTTTATATATACTTTCAAAGATACTTTGTCTTTTAGTTTTATATATTGGCATTCAATTGGTTTTTGTTCTTTCAATATAATAATTCAATGATTATTTTAATCATTTATATTTTTTTTATAGTTTCAACTTTGTTTTCAATTATTGACTTTATTTAAATTCAATATTTAATTAACAATAACATTTCAATTTTAGCTTCATCTAAATGAATTGTTTTCTAGTTTTAATCTAGTTTCAAGTGCAACAAATTGAAAATTTTTCCAACTAAAGTAGATTAATTATCAATTGCAGTTTTTCCTTAGCAAGGATAATGTGATATTTCTTGTTTAACAAACCAATGAAAACTTTTTTAACTCATTCAGCTTAAGATTAACGATTAAATGATAAGTTTAAAATGTCTTTTTGTGTCCAGTTTTTGCATCCACTGCCACTTTATGCTCAACTGTCTGATTACTGTCATAATTTTGCAACTTTTCTAATCCTTTTTAACTAACCCGCTGAACCTTTCCCTCTATCCATGCTAGTGTTGCATCCCTTTTTCCTTCCGTTTCTTCTTTTTTTTTTACCCTCAAGTCTCTTTCAGCTATTTACTCATTCATTATGTCCAACTTAAAGGCGTTTCTTTTTCATTTCGCAACTTTACAAAACTTTACATAGTTTCTTTTGCTGTTTGCAATTTTTTTTCTTATTTTTTTTTTCTCGCTCTTTATTTAATTTTTTTGTAATTTTAATTAGCCAGCTGTATAGAGGCCCCTCTTGCGACTCCTTTTATCTTTTTAGCTGCCTGCCTTACGCTCAATTTCTTGACTTGGCTCGCGCACTGTCAGATAAGCGAGCAAATTTCCAAATGGACAACCAAGTGGAGGCCAGTCTAGGCCTGGGCCAGAGCCGACCGCCTGGCTAATCTGCATACAGGCAAAAGAAAAAAAAAAACAAAAAAGGAAAAGGAGAAACAGATTTCTTTTCCCTACTCCTCAGTTCAAGTCTATAGCCATCCCTATGTCGATGTCTATGCTTCTACTACTCCCACCCTAACCCCTCTCTCTCTCTCTCATTTCATCTCTTTCTTTCTTATTATATCTCCCCTGAAGTTGCCTCATGGGTAATTAGTGCATTTTAGGCCCTTTATTTTTTTGCAAACTCCATTTTAAGAGTTATGGGCATAGATAAATGGATTATGTCCCTAAAGGAAAAGAGAAGACTTCTTTGACGGCCAACACACACACACACACACACACAGATATACACATACTTATAAACATAAACTTGCAGCATTTGGTGCCAAAGCGCAAATCGTAGTTAAAGTCAAGATCTGACTGGTAAACGCAGTCAAACGTGCGATAAATTCAAAATGCGGGAAATAAAAGGCACAAATGTTAATTGGTTTGTGTCAATCTTATGGCCAGGGAAGAAGATTTCTCTCTACCACTCCCCCCTCTAACCATCATTCTTTACAACACCACTTGCAGACCACCTTCACCTCCCTCTTTACCTAGCGCTTTGTAGGCAGACAAGATGAAGTTGTTTAGTTGGTAAATTGTCTTCTTGGCTCTTCTGTATTTTTTTTTTTTCTCTTTTTTCATTTTTCTTTTTTCGATTTTTGCAATTTTCATTTCAATTTCTGTGGCGCGCCGCTGAAAGCGAAATGATGTAGTCAAGTCCAAGTTTATATTAGAGAAGAGCACTGCATCTTACACTCCATCTGGCCAGTAGGGCCCTGAAGATTGCTTTATTCTTCTTTAATTCTATATTTATACCCTTTACAATTCGTTTCCACATTTTCCTGCACTATATTTTGTATTAGTACAAATTTAAATATTAAATTATATAAAAAAGAAAAATAAAATAAATTACAGATATTAAAAAATGAAAAAAAAAAATACAAATATTACTAAACAAACTTACACATACTATTAAAAAAATGATATGTATAAAAAAAAAAAAAAAAAAAAAAAAAGAGAAACCAAAAATAAGCAACGAAAAAATTTTAAAAATAAAATAAAGTACATTATTAAAATAAAATAAAAAAATAAAAAATACAAATAATAATAATGAAATTGATACACGATAAATAATCAAAAAATACAAAATAAAAACAAAACAATAAAGAAGTCAAAAATATGTAAAAAGAATGAAAATTCTAAAAAAAAAAAAATATATATATATATAATAATAAAATATATATAATAAATGAATAAAAAATATATATATATAAAATGCATAATTAAAACAAAATAAATTTTAAAATACAATACATAATTAAAATGAAAATTATACACAAAAAAAAATAAAAAGATTTAATTTAAATTCATACAAAATAAATACAGATGAAAGAAAATTTAATAACAATTAAAAATATGAAATAAAATGTGTATAAAAATATTTAAAATATGTATTAAAAAAAAAATTAAAAACATTGATTAAATATAAAAATAAAATTAAACACCAAAGAAAACTAATTTTAAAACGAAATATATAAAAATTTAACAAAAGAAAATATGCGAAAAAATAACAACAATTAAAGTAATAAAAAACAATATATACATAAATAAAATAAAAACAAAATCAAATGTATAAAAAATTAGTATAGAAACGTATTTATGTAATCAAATTTCAATCCACTTTAATAAATTTAAAATAAATAAAAAAAATTAAATAAATTCATTATAAAAATACATAAATATATGATTAATATTAATATATTTATATAATAATGAAACTCAAGCTTTAAATTTTAAATAAAAAGCAAACAAAAATCTCAATCTAATTTAAAAATGAATATAAATAAATTATATTACGGACTCTTGACTATAGAAAATATGTCAATTCTTCTAAAATCCATCGAAAATCATTTAAATATATTTAATAATGTAACCCCAAACAAATTGCAAGTCATTTAACTTAAATTCGTAATGACTCTCAATTGCAAAGGGTATAAAACTATCGGCTTTATGATAATATAGCTTAGACCTTTGGTCTTCAAGTCTGACGGAAGTGCGCGTGGCATTTTGAGTGGCAATTTCCTTAGAGAAACAAACGTATAAAGAGAAAGAGAGAGACAGAGAGAGACAGAGAGAGAGAGAGAGAGAGAGGTAAATAGTATATATAGAGAAATAGTGAGAATTGCGGTATACGGGTTAGGTCATTTAATGTCCGTTTTGGTCTAGAAATCATATTTGTATTCAACGGGTCTTATGAGTGCAATGAAGCGTTGCAATCAAATTGGAATGGCGTGAAGAATATTATTTAACATTGAGGAAATGAGTTTTAGGTAGCCAAGATTATTCATTGACCTGTCTTGGTTAATCTTATACGTGATTGTAAAATAGCTTTATTCAAGTGTTTGATGAATTTTCTTAACAACAATGTATCTAATTTTAAGAACATTTTCTTGTCGTTTCTTTTTGTGTAATAAAACATTGATTTTAACGCATTTTACTTTTAACAACTATGTACCTATGGAGTAACTTTCTCATCTTACACCATAAATTCTTCATTGTAACAAACAATTTGTCAAACCGATGGGAAGCACTAGCTTGCCATTCTCCTTAGTGTCTTGGCACTTGCCCCCTTACACACCACCCTTTCCCCCCCACTCCCTTCATGGTATACCCTTTACAACCTGTATGTGAAAAATGATCAAAAAGCACAAATGCCGAAAAGTCCAAAGGCAGGCAATGGCTCTTGCCTTTTTCGGTTCGCAAATCCCTTCAAGTTTTCTTCTTACTGTTTTTTTTGTTGGTGTTGTATTTTTTTTTTGGTTTTTTTTTTTCTTGTTCGTTTGTTTGATGTCCCTTAACTGCGACAACGTTGCACGCTCCGTCCATCACATCACAAAAGACGAAGAGTCGGTTCTCTTTTTAGCCCAAATAAAAAGAGTTTTAGCCGCCGCCTTGTCCAAAATGTCTGTTCAAATGTCCAACAGGGCGCAGAACTCTTCTCTTCTTTTTCGGTAGAGGTCTTTTTTTTTCTTATGCGGCAAAAGTTGATTGCACTTTGCGCAAAAACGAAAAGTGACGGCTCTGTGAAGGCTCTGTGACAAAAGCTATTGCTAGAGCAGGGATAAGTTAAGGATTGGAATAGGAGAGATAGATAGAGAGAGAGAGAGAGAGAGAGAGAGAGAGAGTTGCTGCTGGATACATGAGTAATTAACACCCACGTTGCTCAACATTGAAATGGTAGACGTAGTAGTAGTAGCCCCACTTAGAAGGCACTTGACCATCAGCGGTAGCAACAGCAGCAGCAGCAGCAGCAGTAGATGAAGAGTGGGTGTAGGTGTGAAAAGGCTTGAACAAAGCATTCATTTTACATGCTACAATGTTGCTTTCGATAAGGGCTATTTTGGGAGAGATGGCAACGTGAGAAGAAGAAGTAGAATCAGTAGTAACAGTAGCAGGAGGAGGAGGAGTAGGAGTAGAAAAAAAAAACAGAAGATATCCAAAATGTAAACTGATGTTTGTAAAAGGTTTTTGTTCCTACAATGGCATTTTGTAAGAAGACTGCCTACTAGTTTTGTCTCTCTCTCTCTCTCTCTCTCTCTCTCTCTCTCTGTCTCTCTGTCTGTCTCTCTTCATCTATCTAATTTTAGAATTTCTTGTAGTCCCATCTCTAATTCCATCTCCTTTTTGGCCAGCCATCACATCAAGTGGTGTGGTCTAGCTTGGCCAGAACGACACTCACTGATACGCACACTTCACATTGAATTTCCATTTCCATTTTGTTGCCGTTGTTGTTGTTGTTGCTATTGACTCTCTTGAGCCTTTGAAGACGAAGAGGTTGGAGTCTTTGGAATTGTTGCCGTCCCCCAAAGTGGCTCCGTTGATTTCCATCGATTTTCTAGACACTTTGATTGTTTTATTGTTGCATTAAGTGGCTGGCTGGAAGCTGCTACGGCCACGTAGATCGGAGACCAACCACAAAAATGCAATTGACACTTTGGTGTGAAGTGCTTATGGCCCGTCTAGCTGCGGGTTTCTATCTCCTCTCACTTCTTTAACCATCCTCCTCATCTACATTCTCATCGTCATCGTCTTCGTTTTGGTCTTCTGTCTGATTTCTGTTTAATAGATACATTTGCATCTTCGACAAAGTCAAGGAGGAGGATGCGTTTTGTGTGTAGGCACATTTTTCTAGCTCGTTGGTTATGCTGCTTGTGTGGAAAATTGAAAACAGAAAAAACAAAAACAAAAAAAAAAAGACTCTCACACACTCTCAAACAGAGAGTGTGGAATAGCAGCAGAAGAGTCAAAAGGAAAGATCTGTGGGCAGGTCTTTTGGTATGCTGTGGGTAGTGGTTAACAATGAAGAACGTAAATCGATTAGCTTGAGATTCAAAGGATACAAATAAGGGCTCTACAGACATACAGAATTCAAAAATCCATTACTATACAAATATTTCGAATATCTGTTTTGAAACAAAATAGATATTGAAATATACAAAACAAATACATTAATTACTTTCATTTGTAAGTATTTTTTTCAAAAAAAAAAAAAAAAAGAATTTAATTAGCTTGAATTAAATTTTTCATTTTCTACATTAATAATTATAAAATAATAATGAAAATACTAAGGTAAAGTATCCTAAGTATTGTAACTTTAATTACTTTATCAAATTAAGTAAATTTATACAAATAATGCAACAATTCTAGCAACATTACTTATTATAAGAAAGTAATTACTTTTTTAATTACTTGAGTAAGTTATTTTAAAATATGCCAAGGGACTTTAAATGGATGCAAAATAAAAAAAAGTTGGTAAACTATAAGCTACTTATATAAATAAGTAATTGATAATAAACTTTAAGTACTTAAAAATTACTTAACCAACTTAAAAACAATTACTAAACTCTTTCGAAAACACGATTGATTTAAATGAAAATATTTATTTATTTGGGATATATTATAAATGAAAAATACTAAAAAAAAATACATAAGTAATTAAAATATTTAAATATGCAATATAGATTATAGACTTGTATTAAAATGCAGTAATTGCAGTTAAGTAATGCAGCTTAAAGGAAATAATTACTGTAGTGGTTACAATTTTTTTTGCTCTACTTTGTCAAATCTTTCTATGAGAGTTTGCATTCCTATAGCTTTTCAAGTATTTCAATTACACAAAAAGAATTATACATATGCTACAGATTTGTACAGTATTAGTTCTCTCTGTTTGTCTATATCTCTGTGAGTTCTCTAGTTAAGCTCTTTAAAGCCAACTCAAGGAGAATCCATAGGGAACCAGAGAGCGAAATAGAAAAAATAACCAAACTTAACTCATGGCAAACCCACTTTACCACTTCGACCTCCCTGTCTCTATCTCTTTCTTTCTCTCTCGCTGTCTGTACCATATCGAAAAGCCTTTCGTGCGCATCGCTGGCCATGACAACATCAGCGACGACAATGCCTGGGGAGCATGCAATGGATATTCACTTCACCCACCCAATTGCCACCATCCCGCCCGTTCATCAAACCATGCAAGCTCCCGCTTGTTGGTGACTTCTGCTCTACATATCTGCTCTGTGTTGTGTAAATACACTCCCGGCTATAACTGTCAATGTCAATAGGCGAAAATGCATGCATTTTAAACCCAAAACCAACCCCATACTCATTCTCATCCACTGCATCACCACCATGAGCATCATCTGCCTCAACTTGGGCATGAGTTTGGGCCATCGATGGCATTGCCAATGGTTAGTAGAAGAACTGAGAGCGAAACGAAAATAACCAAACCAATGGCGCTCACATTTATGACAGACTTTTCTCTGCCCTCCTCTTTTTGTATAACCCCGCACCAACCCACTATATGCGTCCTTTTAATGCTGCGGTTTTAAACCGATTTTCTGTTTGTCCAGATGCCAGGCAGGCAACCAAGTTGGATAATTGCCACAAGATTTGCCTTGAATAATTTCGCACGCAAATTACTTATAACTTTTTTTTTTCTCTTTTTATATATATATATATATATATATATATTATTTTTTATTCTTTATTTTGTTGCTGTTGCTGTTGCAGGACGTGAAGCTGTGTAACCAAAAAGCACAGCACGATCTTTTCTTTTATTTTATTTTTGTATTTTTTGTGTAATGCGATATGTGACGGAGGTTGGGCAACAACTGCAACCGCGGCTCATTTTTGATTGTTTTGCGGTTGCTTTTGCGATATGGCCGCGTCGGATGGTTGGATGAGGTGACAAAAGGTCAAGATGATTGCTTAAAATTGGTGCAATATGTTGCATGAAGATGGCGAGACGCGAGATATGTTGCGATTGCCCAAGAAGTGACTTGACTTTATTGCTCTAACATAAAGATACAAAGAATGAGACACAGGCAAACGCAAAGGCAAACCAAATGAAAGGAGCAAAATGATGAACTTATTCAGATTCACAAAAATAATTACTTTTATAATTCAAAAAATTTAAACATACTTAAATTCATATACTAATTCAAATGATTTCGTTTAAAAAGGTCAACAACTTTTAAATCCATTTTTTTAAACAACATTATGAACTTTTTTAAATAAAAGATAAAAGAAATTATTTGTAAACCAATTTAAATATATAAAGCTCTTGATTTTCAAGGTTTTAAGCTATTATATTACGTAGCAGATCAAGTCTAACAATATTACATATTGGCTGGATTGAGAAAAACGTTTTTCATACCAGAACTTCGTTATGTTTTGATTGTTCCAATAGCAGCTATAGCATATAGTCGACCGATTATTCTCAAACTCAAGACAGATACACTTATATGTACCAAGCTTACATATACCAAATTTCTTGACAATCGCTTTTAAAACAACCAAGTTATTGATCTAAGACTATAATATTGAACGATTGTTCTTATGATATAGGCAACTGATTGTGATTAAACTTGATCGATATGATAAGAAGTCGGAAGTCCTGATATTCCATTAAAAAACAAGAAATTTATTGATGTAAAACCCTATTCTTGACCGATCTTTTCTTTGGAAGCTATAAGCTAGATAGATATACAAGATATATATAAATCGGAATAATGTCGAGATATAAAAAGCCTTCAGCAAGACGAAGCCTATGAGCAAAATGACAGCCTTAAGACTCTGGGAGAAGATTGTATTGATTCAGACAAACGGCCAGACTAACAAGTGATCGTGCTGATCAAGAATATATATACATAGTACAAAGTTAAAGATGCTTCCTTCTATGCATTGCAAACTTCTGATAGTAATAATTTAGTTCTCAAACAGTCTTTCAGTTAGATCACCTATAAAATTCAGATGTAAAAGTAATTTGGCTTTACCTTTCTCTACAATTATACAATTCAATTGATCTACAAAAATTTAATTAAAATTTTAAATTTGTGCACTAAACAAGAATGGAAGAACTGTTATCACAAAACTAATTCAATGAACAATTTTACAAACGATGGGAAATTCAATTCTTTATATATATTTATATATATAGGTATGTATTCTTAACAACTAATTCGATTCAATTTGATGGGTAAAGTTAAAATGCATTGCCAGCATTGTGTGATAGTATACCGTTCGTGTTCACTCTTCTCTTGCTGGCCACTAAAACTTGGTCGTATATAATCATAAAACACGAAACGAAACTCAATTACAGCATTTGATGCTCAAGGCCACAAATAACCAAAGTTACGATGCGTCAACATTTTTAACACGTCTAAGGAGGCGCGGATGGCCATATGGTAGATTGGTTTGGTATAGCAGAAATGGTAGAATGCCGAGATTCGAGGAAGAGACCACCACCACCACCTCATCTAAGGGAACTGTAGAAACCGAGTGATGCATTGCTTTATTACTGCGAAAGTAGAGAGGAGGCGAGACCCGGCCCTTTTGCCTATATAGTATATACATATATATCTTTCTATATATATGTTTGTGTATGCATAATTATGCGCTGCAACGCCCTCGTGTCAGCAACTCTTTCTTCCTATCTCCCTCTTTCTCTCTCTTCACCTCTTTCTCTGTGTGTGTGTGTCTTCCTGTCTCTTCAGTTGCCCTTTTCTTCTTAGTTTGCCCAGTCAGCGATGTCAGGATACACCAAAACGCGAACCAGGCTCCACTACGAAAACTGACGGTAACGGCGGCACATCGTCTGGACCATCAGACGGTCCTCTCTTGCCTTCTTTTTATATGCCCTTCACTCTAAAAGGTATATTAACATTGTTTAATTGTCGAAAAAGCCATTTCAAATAAAAAGATAACTTTTTTACATCAACTTTGTTAAAGAAATCTATTATTATATCCACACAAATGCCTGAATTTGTCAGATATTAATAGCTAAATCAATTGTTAAAAGATTTATGACATACGTTTAAGCGGAAGTTCGTTTAGAAATAAATAAGAACGATTTCTTTTTATTCTATTCTATAATACTATACTATTATATAATAGCAACAATAATAACTAAATATATATTTATATATTTTAATTTATTCAAAATTTAATATATTACTTTTTAAATATATTTTTAATATTTTTTAAAAGATGTTTAGCTAAGATTTTTTATCCAATTATCCAATAAAAAACTAAATAATGAAAATTACAAAAAAACTGGAACTAAGTTTCAATTTTTTACACTTTTCTAAAACTTAAAAAAAAAAAAAATAATTTCTTGAGAGTTTTATTAATTCATTCATTATTTAATATAATTGTCTCTTCTAAGATTCCAAGAATGTAACTTTTTAGTTTTAAAATAATGATTTTTCAATTTACTTAAAATAATTCTCAAGAAAATTTTTTTTCCACAATTTTTTTTGAATTTTCTTTATAAATACAAAATTCCAATTCAAATATTTAAATTAAATAATAAAAGTTTTTTTTTCTACTATTTTTAAAAGTCTAATCTTATTTTTGTTTAGTAATTATTTCCAAATTTTTATATTTTAGTATAAAAATTATAATTTTATAATTTAATAATTATTTTTGAAAGAAAATTTTTCTTACACAGATTAATAAAATTGAAATATATTTTGGATTTCGGATAACAAATTTTCTATGTTTAAATAAATTAAAATTGTAAATCAATTATTTAACTTTGATAATAATAATTAACCTTTAACTTTTCTAACCTTTAATTTGAAATTCTTTAATTGATTGTTCTCAGAATTCTATTTTTTCATTTAAAAAAAATAATGATTTATTTTTTAACTTGTAACATTAATCATGATTTTGAAAGCAAATATTTATTGTATACTTTTTACGAATATTAAATTAATTACAAATTTTCTTTTATGAAAATTCAAAATTATACAGAAAGTTAAACAAGATATCGAGTTTTAATTTTGAATAAAAACTTAAACTACAAATTGACTTTGTACTTTGTATAAAAAGTTAAACAAAAAATTGGATTTCAATTTAGAGCTCGAATGGTAAACTAAGGAAAATAATAAAAATTTCTTGAATTTTATAAAATCTTTTATAAAATATATATATATTATTTTATAAAATATATATTTTACCATTTCAACATTGACTTCTGTTATATAATTATTACTAAAGTTCTATTTTTAATTAAAAAAAATAAAGAAAATGTTACAACTAA
Source organism: Drosophila neocordata (assembly GCA_018903615.1). Lineage (NCBI taxonomy): Eukaryota > Metazoa > Arthropoda > Insecta > Diptera > Drosophilidae > Drosophila > Drosophila neocordata. The sequence goes on from JAEIGI010000001.1 coordinate 12,288,116, forward strand.
AAATTAAGCAATATTTTCTTAACTTTAAATACTTTTTAGTTTTTATTTTTTAAAAGAAATATTTTTAATTATTTTATAATATTTGGATTTTTATAATCATTGATTGTAAGGGTATAGACATGTCGTTTAGGGCAACTTTTAATATACTTTTTTTCATCATTTTCAGTGCTAGTCTGTCTTGTCAGCAGGATTAAGCAATTTTCAGCTTGGTTTGCGCTTTTCGCTTTGCTTGTCCGCGCCTCTGCCCACGTTGACAAAACGTACGAACGGAAGGCAAAGAAGAAAGAAGGAAAAAAAATAACGCAAAAAAAGAAGAAGAACCGCTGCTAAAAATTTGCCATGCGTAAAATTTTGTTAATTTTTTGGAGTTCTCCTTCTTCTACATCAAATGAAGAGGTGTTAATGTGTTGAATAATGCTGTAAAATTGTTGCATATATTTTTTTTTTTTTTCGACAAAAAGCACTTTACTTTTCTCTCTACTAAATGTGTGAAATGATGGAAAATGCATTTTATTTATGACTTTGTTCATGATGTTAATGGATATAATGGGTAAAAAAAAAAAATTAGAGTGTGGCTATATTGAATTGAAGATCTATAAACAGGTTTTCATCAAAAAAGCACGTTTTTGGACTAAATATTCAATTATCCAAAAGCCATTTAAATGAAAGAACTTTCACATTGAGAGCCATTTGAAGGATTGCATTTTGTATATTTATAATGATTAAACCATCTTAATCTTGGTGTTAACAACTAACTGCTATATTTTACTTTACAAAACAAATAATACTAACAATTTCTTTACAGTTTTTGTACAAATGTTTCGTCTTGTTAACTGTTAATACTCATTTGGCGCACCTTCTATGTTAAAAAAGGCATTATCATTAAACAAAACTAAAGTCATTAACGGCTTCGTTTTTGGGCTTAACCTCATTCACAGGAGTCTAGAGAAAGACTAACTGAATGAAATTCTCTCAAAAACCAGTGGTAAAACTAATCAGCTGTCATGTTGGCAAGATGAGATGGTAAAAGTTAAATAAAAAGAAGGCCAAGGAGATGCAGGTGTGTGGTACAGGAGGACCAAAATGAAAGAAGGTGTCAACTGCACTTTCAAATCCAATTAAGAGTGTGAACTTGCACAGATAACACACACCGACCAACCAACCAACCAACCAACCAAACGACCGTTCGACCGAGCACACACAAACAAAGTGACAATGTCACATTAAAACAAAGCGAAATGTGTACAGTAGCCTGGTTAGAAAGAGATACATACTTCCAGATAGATAGATATACATATATATATATAGGTAAGAGGTAGAACGAACCTGAACTCACTTAGAAAAAGAAAACCAAGCCCAGCTGCACTTTTATGTCAAAAAGAAAATAACAAACAAACAGCAAACTCAAACAGAGGGAAAATGGAAAACGCAACAAAACAACAACAAACCGAAAAATAAAGCCAAAAGCTACTACAACAACAACAAGTACATACATACGTGTGTATGCTATGGCTCATTACAACATTCACATAGTGGCACTAAGGCACTCTGGTCTCCTGACTTTACTTGAGCCTTTTCGCCTGCAATTATCACATTTCCAAATGGTCACGGACCACGAAATCTTAACTTTAGATATGGGCCCAAAAGCTTCTACCTATAATTTTCTTTACCCTTCTCTCTCTCTCTCTTGATTTCTATCCCTGTGTATATGTGTGTGTGTGTGTGTGTCATAATTCTCGCCAACTTGACATTTATGATGTGTGCCCATGTGATTTTCCATGGCGACGATTTCGCGAACCGATAAAACAATGAGAATGAGAATGAAGTCATGTCTTTGCTTTGCCAATTGGACATAGTATATATTAGGGGGGAAGGGGAGGGACACAGGTCCCACTCTCTCTATGAGGGGGTATATAGGAGGCTCTTGCTTCTTTTTATTTATTTTTTATTTTTTGTAAGGGTAAATAATTAGCAATGAACAAACATTTTGGGACGAGTCATGGAATGCATGGTTGCGTTTTTTCTTTTTTTTTTTGTTTCCTTCATATTTAATTTTATTTCTTTTTTTTTTTTATTATTATTATTAATAAATTTGTATTGTATTTTGTTCAAGGCGTGTTCTGCTTATGAGATCATTTACCCAGATGCTATGCAATTTCTATTTCTATTCACTTTTATAGATGACAAAGATTTATGATGAGTTTAATTTCGAATTTTTATTCTATTTTTTAATTGTTTTTTTTTTTTTTTTTTTATAGAAATTCTTGTTCTGCATTGGGAATATTTTCTATTTAAAAAAAAATATTATTTGTAGAATTATAATTAACATTTTTAGTTTGCTTTTTTGTTCTTTTAATACTTGCTAGAATATTTATAATTAAAAAAAATATTATTTTAAACTTACATTTAACATTTCTATCTTTTTTTTTTTATTTTAATTTTAATTTGTTTAATTTTTTTCTTATTAAATATATTTTTTAAGATATTATATCAATGCTAATAGATTTCAATAATCATTCATTATATTGTGGCTTAATTCTTGGTGAATTTTTAGAATTATAATATTAAAAATCTTTTAAATAGATAAACTTCTCAAGTGTGGAAGCAAAGTAATTCTTTTTTGTAATAATTCTTTAATTCTAAATATTAAAAATCTTTCGTTTAGATAAACCTTTCCATTTGTTGAAATTGATTTAGTTCTATAGTCATCTCATACACCAAGCAAAAATAGATCCTGTCTTAATCCGTCTTTGATCTTGGGTGTTCTGAACTGGTATCGAAATGTTAATTTGCCATCGTTCTTTAGAAGACTTATTTTACTCAAACTTCCTCTTCTTACTAGTCTTATAATATTGCTTGGCATTATATACATAAGCTCCTTAATGGTAATATAGAGTAAATCAAGTTTTATGTAGATCTATCTAGATATTATATAACTTCATCTTTTATAAGTTGAGCTACCAACTGACTCTCCTTCTGTCTGTCTAAATCTGTTCAGATTTATTTTACTTTTGTGGACATGTCTATCCACATATCCTTATGCAGATTTAATAATAAGTAAGATTCCATTCAAGAAAAGAAAAACTAAGTAAATTTCTTAATATGCATTTATTACATTGTGTAAAAGTCTTTAAAAGCCATTTGACCTGACCCGTATGCTGACTCTGACATCTCTTGACATTTCACATATCTAATATCCCACAAACACACACAGGGAGACACACACACATACACACACACATATATATATATGCAAACACAAACGATAATTGTAACCACAAAACTAAATCTGACTAGACGCAGGCAAAACCACAAAACGCCGTTAAAATTTGCCAACTAATTTGATTGATATTTGAATTGGCATTTAATTTGACAGCTTCCCAAAAAAATAGAGAGAACTAAAAATGAAAATAAAAAATATTGAAAAACACCTAAAAACCGTTCAGAAGCTGATTGACAGATGATACAGTACAAAGACCTGCTGATGAGTGAATTTATATTTTTCCATCCTTTTTTTTTGTTGTATTTATTGATGTTAAATGTAAAATGTGAAAAGTGCTATATATATATATGTATATATATAAATGTATGTAAGAATAGGCCCGCCAATTGATGGCACACATCCTATTGCAATTTATTTGCCAAACAATTTGCAACAAAACCGCAAAAACAAAAACAAGACACATAAACAAAATTAGTTACAAAATCTAATCAAAAGGACCCCCAGGCGGCAATGACACAAAACCCAGAACATGTAATTACGAAACATGAGGGGAGAATTGGTAAAACAAAATAACAAATAAGCAAACAATAGAGAAAGAAAAACAGTCAGATAGCAGGCAAGAGCAAGAGAGACAGAGAAAGATATCGAAAATCGAATTGAAAATTAATTTCAAATTAATTTCAAATGCACAAAAGCGATAAATTTTTGCGCAATGTTCGTGACAAACAGTAAAATGGAGAGTAAATTTTACTAAAAAGGGTTTATTGGACTTTAGATGGGGGAAATGTAACAAAGGTGGAGGAAAAGGTTGAGTTTGTGGTTAAAAGAAGGTTGAGAGGGTGTTCGAACTGCAAATTGTTGAAATAAACAGACAATCAGCGTCAATTCCAAAATTTTGCAAATGCAAATGTAAAGAAATGTCCAAAAAGATAAAGATAATTTTTTCAATAGACAACATTTAGATACTCTTAGAGGAAAGTAAGTTAAAGTTTCACTTTAAGTAAAAATTAAATGATATTCTTATACAAATTTAATAAAATTAACAAGGAACTAGAAAAACGGACTTCCTACGACCGTGCCGACTTTCAAATACCCTTTTTTGAATTTGTTTGTAATTAAGAAGTAACATTAGGAAGTATATAAAACTGGTCAAGTATAAATTTTAATATCCTTGGCTTAAGCAAAAAAGTTTTTCATTTTAAAATTTTATTTTGTTCTGATTGTTCCTACAGCAGCTATAGCATATAATTGACCAATTCTTCTAAAACTCTATAGAGATATTTTTGTATATACCAAACTTACATATACCAAATTTCATGACAATCACTTTGAAAACAACCAAGTTATTGCTTTCAAACTATATTCTTGACCGATACCTATGAGAGCTATATGAATTACTCAACCGATTTTTAAAAGATTTGGCGGATATGTCAAGGAATAAATAAAACTCATAAATATTCAATTTCCTGATATTCGATTGAAAAACAAGAAAATTATTAAAGTTAAACAGTTTTTGACCGATCGTATCTATGGGAGCTATATGATATAGGCACTTGATCGTAATAATTCCAAAATATATAAAACGTGGAGGAAAAAGAAGGCTATGTGCAAAATTTCAGGGTTTTCGAGGTGATAAAGTTGATCTAAACAGACGTACAAACGAAGAGATAAAGATTGCTATATCAGCTCAGCTAAACTCATCGTGTTGATCAAGAATTTATTATAAATTACTTACTACAAGTATTGAAAGATATTTGTTTAATAATTATTAATACAAAAACCATTTTAAGGTGATTGTAATTATTAAATATAGTGCTGATATTCAATACATATATAATTCTTTTATATTAGCGAAAATGGCTCAAAGCTGATACAAAACTCAATGAACTTTCTTTCACTAAAGTGTCCACAATCTCAGTAATACACAGAGGACACACAAATTCAGTTTCAACTGTGTTCCTGTCATGCATTTTCATTAGCCAGCCGTACCAGTTTAGAGACCTGGTAACCACATAACCCAAGTACGGTGCCATGTGGCCCAAAAGCAATTATGCCAAGCGCATTTTGTGGGTATCTATGATGCGGAAAGTGGTAACGCAAAAGAGTAAAGGGGGATTGCAATGTATTCAGTGACACAGTGTAGAGCGTGTCATTCAGTAATTCAGTCATTCAGTCAGTTGGTCATTATGACTCTAAAATCCAATACCAAAGTGTTGAGTACACTAAATGTAAGAGAGAGGGAGAGAGAGAGAGCAAAATTGTTGGCCAGTAAAAATTCCTTACAAATGTACTATGTATCTATGCACTCTTATCAATCGTCTACCATATGTTCTCATCATAAAAAAGAAAAAAAAATCATCGATAAAGCGATGATAACAGAATAAAAACCAATTGCCTGGCCCCCATAGGTTATTAATGATTGCAACTCCATTGTCAATAACGTTCGGATTGTAATTATGAAACTCAGCGTAGCGTAAAAATAATATCATTCTGTTTTTATCATAACGAAATGCCAGAGATAAAAAATAAAGAAAGAAACAAAAAAAACACAATCAAAAAAAAATTCAATACCAACCAAAAAAAAAAAAAAGAAACAGAAAAGAAATATATATTAAAAAAAAAACCGCTGCATATTTTTGCGCTGTTTTAATTGCAAATTTGTGTGGCCACATAAAATAATGACAGAGAGCAAAGAGTTGCAACAAATAAAAATAAAATTAAAAAAGAAAAAAAAGAAAACGAAAAAGAATATATAAAAAAACCCCCCCAACGGTGAGGGAAAAATTGCTTATTTGTTAAGTTTTTATCAGACAGCAAAGGCAAAACAGCAACGGGCATAACAAAGGACTGGCTAGGCTGGGTAGATATCTGATAGCAGAGGGATAGAAGGGTGGTTTCAATGGTAGAACAAAAAAAAAAAAAAAAAAAGGTACAGTAAAAATTGCTAACAAAGTAAATATTTGCAAAGCTTGAAAAGAGTTCTACCTTCAATTAATTTCTTCTATTTATTTATTAAAATCTTTAATTAATTGAAACTTGTAATAAATTGATAAGCAAATTAATATATATATATACAAGTAGATATCATTATCTTGAAAATCGACTAAGATATATATATAACAATAAACAATTTTATAATTTAGTTTAATCCATTTTAGTTGTTTAAGCATTCAATGAGTTTTTAATAGTTGTGTAATTGGTTTCTTGCTTGTTTTTGTTAATCGTTACAACTTATCAAAGTTTTTTTTTTTTAATCATTTAAAATATATAATTATTTATAATAACATAAAATATACCAAATTTATATTTTACACTTTAAGATTCTTTTTTTGCCTATTATGAATATCAACAAACTATATTTTTACTCTGTTTATGTCAAGATCAAGTTTTTTTTTTTTATTATCTCTTTAATCATTTTTAATTTAGTTTTTTTATTTCTATTACTTTTTCTATTTTCTTTAAGTCAAACCCTAAAGTTAAAGCCTAATCTTTGGCAATTGCTTAACATTTATATTTTCCTTTTATTAAATATTGTTTAGTTTTTTAAAGTATTAAACAAAATATTACTCATACGTCATGTTGCAGATGTAAGAGAAAAATTTACTTCTAAATATTCGCATTATCGTACATAAAACTTTTACTAACATTAACAAAACTAAAAAATTTTTCAAAAATATTAATAAATATCGAAATATTTAATATGTAATTTATATTAAATTTTGTATTAAATTTTATATTTAAATTTTAAATATAAAAAGCAAATAATAAAACCATTTTTAAATAGAATTATTTATTGTTTAGACAAAATAAACAAATAAAAAAAATCAAGGACCAAAAATTTTAACTTTTGCATTAAATAAATATTATTATTACTTTAATAAATATTATACAAAATTTTTTAAGTTAATTTAAACTATTAGGGAGCCGGATTAAAATTGATTAAAAACTTAATTGTTTATTCTTCAAATTGATTTAAAATAAAAAAAAATATGATAACTTTGATAACAAAAAATTTCATTACTTGAAAGATTTAAAAAATAAGAAAAATATAAAAAATAAAAAAAGGAAATCATACGACCCGTTGCCATTCGGAATCAAATTGGAACTCCACTTAGATTCAAAGATGTCTAAAAAAAATCATACGACCCGTTGTCAAACTTAAACTTCACCTTGTTTAATGGATTTACAAATTATTTGTATAATCTCCGTCTTCTTTTTTTTTTAGTGCCGTAGGTTATAGGTCATGTTCACTGTAACCATATGCAAATGTGATGGCCTCGTACAAAAATTGCATTATTATTATTTCGCACCCAGGAAATACATTTTGGTATGTAAATATTTCTCACGCGTCTCTTTCTATCTATCTCTGTGAATCTCCCTTGCTCTTTTCCCTTCTCTCTCTTTCTCACTCACTCGCTCTCTCTCTTTCTCTCTCTCTTTCTGATCTGACTGCAGCATAGAGGTGGCAATATTTGGCCAACATTTTTGTTTAATTAAAACATTTTGGCAATATTTTATAGCCATTTTATATGCATTGGATATTGAGCATTGAAAATTTCGTTTTTGGGTTATATGGTTTTATGTAAATTTTTGTGAATTTTACCAGGTAACAATAAAATCGAATGCACAATGAAATATTTAAGCCAAACAATTATATATATATATATATATGTAAATATATATATAGAAAAGCGAATGCGATATTGTATAATAAAATATTGTTGCAGTTTGTTGGCTTTTTCTGCATTTGCATTTTACCTTTTGATTTAACAAATAAAAAAGGCGCCTAAACACATTGTGCGCATTTAAATGAAAACTTATGTGTACATTGATGGAAATGTCCAGAGGACTTTTCTTTTTTGCCTCCATCTCTTTTTTTTTTTCTGGTTGGTAAATATTTGCAACAATATGTTTAATATTCAAAATGGAATTGATTTTCCAATCACTTAATTTTTTTTTTTTTTTTTGTTTTATAATAATCCTCTCTAATAACAGGATAGAGAGCTTTAACTGATTTCCCTTTTTTAGACCACAAAATAAGAATTTCCTACCAAGTCCATTAGTGAACATTTTCCATATGCAATTGTGTCCTAGTATTGCAATATTATCCCTCTTCGCTTCGAGTGCAAATTGTGGTCAAAAATGTTGACAAAAAATGGAAAACTGAAAACAGAAAACTGAAATATGTCGACAAAATGATGAGTTGAGCTTGCTCTCTCTCTGACTCTCTGTCTATCTCTTTCTCTCTGATAATTGCCTACAGATGAGAGATTTTGTCAAAAAATCAACTAAGTAAAAGCCAATTTCATCATCATGATGATAATGATGATGATGATTACCACTACTGGCAGGATTTAGGTAAGCGCTTACAGTGTGGCAATCAATCTCATGATACATCTTAAGTTTCCATTTTGATTAGAGGTAAAATTTTCAATGAAAATTATGCAAAAATTTGTTTGTTTTGCGAATGAATATGAAATGAATTTGCAATTGAATAATAGGTATATTTTTTTCATAAATTTCCATTAAATTTACTATTACTTCTAAATTTATATATTGTGTTTGGTATTTTAAAAAAAGGTTTATAAATGCTTCTATTCGTATATAAATATTTTAATAAATAATAAAACTTCTTTTTTTCTTAAAAGTCCCTATATATTATCAAATAATTATTAAGTCTTGTTTTTAAACCAAAATATATATATCTTTTTGATCTATATATAAATTAGCAAAAATAATAAGAAAGCATTTAAATTTTAACTAAATGTCCTTAGGTTAAAAAAATTTCCTTTTACTAATAATTTAATTTTTGTTTGATTGTTCCTATAGCAGCTATAGCATATAGTCGACCGATTCCTCTCAAACTCAAGACAGATATTCTTGTATAAACCAAATTTACACTTACCAAATTTTATGACAATCGCTTTTAAAACAAACAAGTTATTAACCAACAACTTAATTGTCGGCAGATCATTTTTATGGAAACTATATTATACAATCAATCGATTTTTAGAAAACTTGGTGAATATGTTAGGAACTATATAAAACTTACAAATATAAATTTTTTTTATATTCGATTGAAAAACAAGAAAGTTATTCATTTTGTACCCTATTCTTGAACGATTGTTCCTATGAGAACTATAAGTTAAAGTCATTGATTCTAGATATATAATGACTGCAGCAAAAAGGAAGCGTCTGTCTGTGCAAAATTTTAGATCTATATCTTGGAGCTTGGAGAAGATTGTGTTGATCCAGACAGGGGGACAGCCGAATGGAAGATAGGACAAATATACGGACAGAACTATATCAACTCAACTCATTGAGCTGTTTAAAGATATAGATATATATATAATATAGTAGAAGATATATCCTTTTATTCATTTGTCAGCTCTAATATACCCTTTCCCTTGCTTTTCTAGATCTATAGAGCATTTGATTACTTGGTTTAAGTATTCAATTTTCAGACTTTTTAATGTCAATTTTTTGCGCATTTTATATTGTTAAACAATATTTCTTTATATATATATATATATATATATGCTTATTGTTTGATCAATTTATGATACACTATTGATAAGTTATTTAACTGTTAAAATCGTATCAAAAAACGAAAACAAAAAAAAAAAAAAAAAAGAGTACATAAATTTTAATGTCTCCAAAAGGAAGCAAAAATTGCTAAGTAAACATTAAAGTTTGGTTAGCAAACAAATAAAGCATAAAATTTATAACAATTGTCAAGACAATCGAATTGTATTGATTAACCGAAAATGTAATAATAATAGAAAAAAAAAATAAAGGAAAAAGAAAACTCACCTGTTTCATGTTCTCTGTTTGGCAATAACGTTGACACATCCTCAGCGGTAGTTAGTTCGCTTACAACATGTACTTCAATATCTCCATCATCTCCATTATCATTATCATTTTCATTATCATTATCATCTGCATCATCATTATCATTCTGTTCGTTTTGTTCATTATTATCATTGTCATTTCTATCATCCTTCTTGTGACTGTCATTAATGACCTCGATGACACTTTTCACCGAATCCATTGATGATGTTGCTGATACCAAAATTGGCGTTGTTATTGGTGTCGTTGTTGTTGACGAGGAAGAGGACGTTGAGGATGATGTGCTTAGAACAGCTCCCTTTGGCGTTTGTTTTTCCGCATCGGGCAACTGATGACTCTCAAAATGCAGGTCATTTGGGTTCAATGCCTCATCGCTGCTTAAAGTGGTGGTGGTGGTGGTGGAAGTAATGGTGTTGGGGCTTGTGCTTGATGTGGAAATGGTGGCACCGGTGGCAACAGCATTAGTCACTGCAACAGCAACAGGAATAGGAGCAGGTGCTGTTCCTACTGAAGCAATAGGTTGGGCTTGTGGCACATTTGGCAAATCGACACTGGCCAAGGTGATAATTGGTTGTTCTACGCCCACAATGATGCGCTCCAAGGGTTTAGGTGCTTGGGACAATTCCAGGCTGCTGCGTCGCTGAGTTGGTTTCGGTTTTTCACTACGTTTCGTTGGCACTGGCGGTGGTGCTACCTTTGGTTTGGTTGGCACTGGCCCTGACATTTTGGGCTTATTGTTGGGTACAGGAGGTTTCGATTTAGGTTTTGGTGCCGGTATAGGTGTCGCATCACTGTTTGTATCCTCAATGATGTGTTTGTGCAGCACATAACCAAGATCTTCGTCTAACTTTTCCGTTTCCGATTTCATTATGGTTTCCACTATCAATTCGTTTTCTACTTGCGTTACATCATCTGTCTGCTTCTCTTTCTCCTCAAAGGCACTTAGATCGAAACCTTGCTCATCATCAGCCAATTCTAATTTATATAATTTTTCAGCTTCTTTTTTAACCTTCTGATAGCTTTCAATCAATTTTTGTGCCTCTTGCTCTAAACGTCGCTCCTCATCGGTTTTCTTTAGCAATTTGGCACCCTTTTTTGCTGCACTTTCTTTGCTTTGTTCCAATTTCTTAGTAACTTGCTTTTCACCATCCTTAGTCTCGGTTAATGTCTCTGATAATTCCCTTTCTAGGGTAACCAGAGCATTATCATTTGTCTGTTCAGTGTTCGTTGGGCTATTCAATATCTGTTGACCCTCAAGATATGTTTCCTGATTGGTTTCCTCGCATTCTGTATAGGTTAGTCCTGTACCATTTTCGGCCAGCTGCAGCTGTTTGCCACATTCGGATAAGGTCAAAATACCCGTTTCAATACTTTGTTTATCCTGTGGATTATCCAAACGCTCGGTAAGACGCATCTCCGCTGAGACAGTGGCAGTCAACGGCTGCAGCTGCTCGTCACCAAGGTCGAGCAAATTGTCGTTGCTGCTAATCTTTTTAAAGCGTGCACTGTTCGATTTGGTTGCCACATTTGTTAACAATTTCTCCTCACCGGTTAAAGGATCAGTGGTACGTTGTTCGCTTAAAGTTTGCTCTTCACTCATAACACGACGCTCTTCGTGTACTGTAGTTGTAGAAGTTGTTGTTGTCATTGGTTCATCTCTTTCCTCATATGGTTGCAATTTGAAAGCAATTTCTGGTGTTAGATTGCTAAAACCACTTGTAGAAGATGACAAACTACTGGAAGAGCTGCTGCTGCTACTTGTTTTCATTGTAGTTACTTTTGTTGTGGTTTTAGTGCTTGTACGTTGACTTTTAACCGAATTTTCAGATATTTGCTGTACATGGCTACTATTAGAACTACTTGTACTACTGCTACTTTCCTGTGTGGTTTTTGTTAAAGTCGAAGAACTTGATAATGTTTGATCCAAGCTCTTATCGTTTGCGTCATGGTCAATTATCTTATCATTCTTCTCTTCATTGGCTTCCATTTTGGACGACGTTGTTGTTGTTGTTGTTGTTGTTGTTATTGGCAATTGTTGTATTTGTGACTTCTCGGCTTTAACTATGGTTCTATAGGAAACAAGAAATAACATTGTCAATCAGTCATCATAACATTGAGTAATTATAATTATTATTAGAGCATTCTTATCATATGCTAATTGAACTACTACCTTTCCACCTATATACATAATATATATATATGTCAATCTTGCGCTAAAAGTCTTGTTCGAACCTTTGCCTTACGTCTCCAAAATAACACTGATTGGGCCAACAGCGTTCTAATGGTTTTTTGTATGTGTTACCTATTTTTTTTTTTGTTATGTTTTTTTTTTTTTTTTCGTTTTTTGCCATTAGGTGTTTCTTATCAGGTTACTTTTTTTTTTTTTTTTTTTTTGTTACCGCTCATAATATTATCAAGGGAGAGTAAATGAGAGAGTAAACGAACCCATACGGACGGTGTTAGTAAACACACCGGCATTTGGGTCTTATCGAAACTTTTTCTTAGGTGAAAGAGTGAAATAAATGTGTGAATATTTCACTTTGTTATATACTAATATATATACATACATATATATTGCATATTATGACTATTGTTATTAACTTCAGGTTTTTTTTTGTTTTATTTTGCAAATTTTTTTGTGATGAAATCAATGGAAAGCTCTCAACTGATTGTATGGAAAAACAGTGACTTGATAAGGTTGTCAAACTATTGCCTTTTTTTTTTAGCCTTATGATGGAGGAGGATTAGACTCATTTAGCAATAAGTTAAGTTAGAATTATCTTATTCTATATATTTGTATATATAAAATGTAAGTCACTTACCCATTTGTTAACGATTGTGGTTCGAGTGATGAAAACTCTTCTTCAACTTCACCAATGGTGGGCAACATATTTGAATGCCAATACATATTGAAATAAGCCTCTGATGGTCCTGGACCATTTATTAATTCTGGTGGTCCCAATTTCTCACCATCTTCACATATATATTCCCTTTCGGCAGCATCATCGACATCATCTTCACCGGTATCATCATCGGCATCACTGCTTGAACTTGAATAACAGGTGGTATTCTGATTATCATCGACAATTTTCATACATTTGCCAATAACGAGTGGTGGCGGTGATTCTCTGGCCAAATCCTCTGCTTCGGCAGCAGCTGCTGCCAATAAGGCTGTTATATCACCATTCTCATTACCCATATCCTTATCCTGCTTATGAACCAGATCAAAAAGACTTGGCATTTTATCCTCTTCGAGTGTTTTACTCTCATAGGTTTGGATTTTGAAACGTATCTCGCGGTTACTTGTCGGCGATGGTGTATTTACTGGTGTTGTTCTGGGTGTTGATGGTGATGTTGTGCCATTAGTTAATGATGTTTGTTGCTTAAATGTTTGCATGGTGGGCTTAGGCAGTTGCTGTGGCGGAGTTGTTGGCAACAATTGTAGCTTAGGTATTTGGGTCTTTTGCAATGATTGAACTCGCTCTGGTGGCTTAGGCTTGGGCCCTTTGGGGGAACGAATATTGTTGCCACTGTTTGAACTGCAAGTTGAACTTAAGCTTTCAGTCGAATTGCTTGTAGAGCTTTTGTTATTACCGTTTAATAAAACTGGTATAAAAGTTCTCTCTGGCATTCTGGCTGGTGCCTCGGCTGAATTAGCTCTTTGTAATGGTGGACGCAATTGTCCCAGTGTAGGACTAGATTCCTTTGATTTACTATTACGATAAAAACCCAATTTTAAATCGGTTTCAGATTTTTGTTTTTGTAACAGTCTTGGTATATTCGAATTGGCAAGTGGAGGTGATGCTGTTTGAGTTTTATTCGTTGTTAATGACTTTTGTGTCGGCGTTGAGACAATGGGTATACGTGACTTTGTTGTTGATGATGATGATGATGTTGCTTGAGGTGACTGTACTTTTGGTGATGGTGTTAATTGCAATTTAATCTCTCCTTCGGTTTTTGCTCGTGAGAAATTTGAAAAACTAGCCTTGGGTATTTTTGTAATTAAATCTTTTGGCTCCTTAACATCATTTGTTGGCGTTTTGGGTGAATCATTTGCAGACGTTGGTATCCTTGGCGGTGCCACTTCAATGGGCAATTTACTGGGTGTGGCTATTTTACGTGGCATTGGTATTATGGATCTCTTTTTCGGTTCCACTGTAGCCAATTGTACTCTCGGCTTGGGTATAGGACTTTTAGTCAATTCGACATTCTCATAGACATTGATTTTCTCTGTTTTAAATTCAACATTCTCATAGTTATTGCCTGGTATTAGTAATTTAGGATGACCAATTGACTGCTGTTCCAATTGAAATTCCTCTTCGAGCAATGTGAATGGTTTCAATACTTTAGCCAATTCATGACCATTTAGACTATTAGCTACCAGATCTGTATCTGAACCCATCGAGAATTTATCAATGACTGTGGAAATTGTGCTAGCCGTATCATCTGATTCGGATTCGGCTTTAATCGATTCAGTTAGAAGATTAATATAATATTCAGCATCTGGTGGTGGTGTTAAAGGTTTTTCTATCATCAATTGCACTTGATTGGGTGTTGGTTGTTGTTGTTGCTGTTGTTGCTGCTCCTTGGAATTTTGACGTTTCACTGTCAACTTTCTAGGCGGCACTGGTGGTGGTGGCGGTGGTTGAGCATTGAGTGTTATGGAAAGTTGTTCCATTTGTTGCAGCTGTGGATATTGTTGCTGCTGTTGTTGTTGTTGTTCCTCTTCACTGGGTGGCTTCTGACCATGACCATTACGTACAATCAATTTAATGGCCACATTATCTTTAAGACAACGTACACAATCGATGCGTGTCATTTGAGAGACATCATTGCCATCAATATTAAGTATTTCATCGCCTTCACGTAAATGACCCCAACTGGTTGCCACTTTTGAGGCCGGACTATCAGCTGCGCAGGATTGTATATATAACTTTTGCACCAACTCTGTACTCCGAGTGCCACCCTGGAATTTTAAACCAAATCCCAAACGTTCACCGGGCAAACGATATAAAATCACATTTTCCGAATCCTCTTCCAATTGATTCTTTTGCTTTTGCTGCAATAATTCCATCTCATTGATGGTCAGTACTGTGATAAATGAAGAGTCTTCGGCCACAGAGCTTTGCCGTTTGACTAGCTGATTCTTCAACTGGTTTGTGTCTTTGGTTGACGATGTTGGATCGTCGACTTCAACAACGGTTATATAGTCATCATTCGCTGCTGTTGCCATGGTGAGACTGTTGTTGATATTGTTGAAAAGCTTACAAAAGCTTCTCTCATCCAAAAATGATCGGTATAGCTTTACGCTTTGCTTCTGTTTTGGTTCTTGTCTCTGCTAGGTTGTTACAAATTTGACTTGAACTGTAATAATAAGATAAGAGATATAAAGAAATGTTAAAAAAAGGGTATAAAAGAGGTTTTAAACAAAATATTAATAGTTGAGTATACATTTTTTTTTTACAATTTTAGTTAATTTTGCAATATTATTAATAATTTTCTAGTTACTTAAAGTAAGACTAAATAAATTTAGAAATTAAGTTTCTTATCTCTTGCCTTAAATTAAACACTTATAAAAAGAAGGTAAGAAATATTTTTTTTTAATAGAAAGTGAGTGGTCCATATTGTTTGATCTATTTTGAAATTTAATTTTTATAGCTTTAAACCTACCCCAACATAATCTTATCTAAGCTAAAGTAAATATAATTTTAATAAAGTAAAACCAACAGCAATTTGGTAAAAATTTCGCCACTTATGTAAAATTAAAGCAAAACTTTGAAAATGGCCAAAGTAAAGTGAAGCAACTAACATCTATGCAGAGTAGTGGATGGCGCCCTACCCTTCTTTCATCTAACTAATGGCTTCTGGATGACATAGTTTTGCCTTTGGGGAATTCTCCTCTCTATTTCTATCTCTTCGTTGTTTGGTTTTTTTTTTTTTTTTTTTGTTTCTTTTTTGCCACTGTCAACAGAGTTGGAGAGCTGAAAAATTTTTATTTATGCCGCTTTGTAGCGCCCGAAAAATTCTCGGCAGCGGCACCTGTCAGTCAACACTTGAAGTATAGCAAAAAGAAAAAATAACAACAAAAACAGTTAAGTTAGACAAAAGAAAAGAGAGGCGGGGACTGCATGAGAGGAGATGTAATGGGGACCGAGGGACCAAAACTGGACATGGACACAAAAAACAACAACAACAACAGCAGCAGCAGCAGCAAGAAGAAAGACAGAACTGGCTGGACTGACTGACTGACTGACTGGCAGCTCTATGGCAACCGTTGACGATGTCGACATCGTGGCCCATAGAAGGCAAACAAAATGCGCTGACAGGGATAGCTTCCGCTTCGCTTTGGACTGACTGACACACATTTTACAGATCCCCCCCTCCTACTCCTCCTCCTCCTTTCTTCCCAATCCTCCAGCCAGCATAGAGGACAGAGATGGAGAGTGATATAGAGTGGAGTGGTATGCCATGGCGTATGGTGTAGAGTGAGGGGAGTAGTATTCACTTTGGGGTGCTGTTTGAGTTTGTTATTGCTTCTGTCTAATTGAAGTCGAGTATGTATGTGTGTGTGTATGTGAGTGTATGACTTTTGTGTGTATGTGTTTACATTTGTGTAACTTTGAGACCATTTGATCTGACAGTAAACTCTTTGAGATTTTAGCCGGGCAAACTTTGACATTATGTGCCACAAATTGTTGATAATACATCTTAAAAGGGTGAGGGAGATAGAGAGAGAGAAAGAGAGAGAGAGATATGTACAGTCAAGTTAAGAAACTGGCTCAATGCCTGAGCAACTCTTTCTCCTTTAGCCCAACTGTCTGCCACAATGTCTAAAGGTAACAATTTATATAATGAAACTGATTTCAAATTTTTTTTTTTCTTGCTTTTCTTGAGCGAGCTCAGTTGAACGTTGCCATTGGTAATTACCGGGTTACCGGCTAAAAGGAAAAAAAAGAAAACAACAACTTCAGTAAGAAACAACAGTTATAAAGAAAAAGAAGAAGAAACGACAACAACAAAAAAGAGACACATCAAAAAACAAAAAAAAAAGAGGCACCAAAAAAAAAAAACATACAAAAATAACGACATAAAAGGAAAGTCAAAATATATATTAAGATACAATGACGCCTGGATACTCTTTTATCGATTAAAATTTGTTAAGTTAGCTAAAAAAAATCTTAAAAGACAAAATTACATTACTATTATTTTGGAATATGAAATCTGGTAAGATTTGATCTATAGTTTTCTTTAGATTAATTTCAGCTATTGAATTTTAAGAATGAATTTCAGATAAATAGGGTTTACATCAGACTCTATGATCCATTGGCAGTGAATACCTTTGGTTTTACACAGATAAACTCATTTCAAATTTAAACTAATTTTGTTATTTTTTAACAATAAGTTTCAATTACTACAAGGTTAAAATATTTCAAGTCTAAAAGTCAGTTAAAGTCTTTTGGGCAATATATTATTATGGACCATAAGTGGCCTCTGGCCAAGAGGTAAACATAACAATTGAACATATAATGAAATATATAGATATATATATAGTCATATTGCAAAAGCTGCTTTTGAAACTCAAAAAGAAATAAAAGAATTATACTTATCATAGTCCCGAATAGATCAACATTTATATTTATATATATTTATCTTAAGTTAAAGTTCATTTTGTTGTAGTAAAATAATTCTTTTTTATTTCTCTTTTTACTAAAACATTTAGGTAAATTAATAAACTGTTAATAAATTCTATTAAAATTACTCAATCAATTCAAAATACCCTTTCAATAATAAAGTGTATAAGCAAAAATTGAAACAAGTTTAAGAACTAAACCTGAACCAACTGGTGGTGATGGTGCTTATATTGCTCTTAGTGCTTGGTTACTGATGGTGGTCACCTGTCCAGACAACCTCCGTTCGAATACTTTTCGATTACTATCCAAAAAAAAAAAAAAACATATATATATATATATATACAAAAAAAGAAAACCAAAATAACAAAAATACAACACAGGAAAACATGTATTTGTGCCAAAGTCGAAGAAGAACCGCAACATGATTTGGCAACTTTCTTGGCCTGTTGCAGCCGCTAAATCATCTGTTGATGGTGCACACACACACACACACACACAACACTCATACCTAAAAACCCACCTGACGGGGCAAGTTTTGTGGGAGTCTCTTGGGTTGCAAGATTTGAAAAATCTTTGGAATTTTTTCTTGTTTCTATAGTTTGTTGTGTGTGTGTGTGTGTATGGCTTTTTTACCACTTTTTTTTTTTTTTGCACTCTTTGATTCTTTTTTCTTTGTTGTTGCTGTTGTTGTTGCAAGTTCGTTTTGATAAAAAAGAAAGTTGACATAAATTGTAAAGTTGCAGGAAGGAAATAATTCGAGTTTTTCGGTTTTTGTTTTTGGCAAGTTTTTTCTTTCGTTTTTTTTTTTTTTTTTGTGTGTGGGATTTTTCAGTTGTGTGTTGAAATAAAATGCATTTGAAAGTTTGGTTGAAACAAGTTAATCGTCTTTGTCTCTAAACTTTATTTCAGTCTCTATTTGACAGAAAGAGATAGGGAACGGGGAAAATGGATAAATATGGGTAGGCGATAAAATGACAAGAGCCGTGATAAGTGGATTGCATTTAAAATGAGTTAATAGTGATATATGGCAGTTAGGAAATTCCTCCCCCATATGGTTGGTTAGTTGATTGAATAATAAAAAACAAAAAAAAAAAATACAAAAGTTTAAATTGATTTAATGCAGTAAAAGTTGACAACAAATGTAAACAATGTTTAAATAAAAATAAGACACAATATTGGAAAATTTTAGACAACAAACCAAAGTTGAGGTTTAAATAATAACAGAAAATAATTTTGTTTAAAAAAACTTATTTTGTTTGAAAAAAAAAAAGAAATTTAATGAAACTAGAGGCAATATTTGTCATGTCAGAGGATTAGGCATATATAAAGGATCTTTATATATGTAAATCTGATTGCTAGATTTTGTATTTGTTTTCAAATGTAAAAGGGTATCTACTTTTGGTTAAATAATTTAAACAAACCGAAGATTTACTGAGTCAGAGGCAACTTAATGAATTTAAATAATATTTGACTCAATTATAAATCAATTATATAATAATATTATTAATCCTTAATGGTATAATTAATATAATAGAAATATAAATAAAAATTTTAAATGAATACAATGGGATCAATAGATCATGTGGTATAAATTATTTTATAGAATTATATATAAAAATATTTAAGTAAGTACAATGCGATCAGTAGATGTTCTAGAATCTAAATCTTAAGGTTAAAGATCTCTGGATATATTTCTTTATAAATTAAAGAATATTTTTATTCATTAAATCTTTTTTTTTTCTTTTAGATTCCATGTATCTTTTGGTATAAATTATATTATACAATTATATATAAAAATTTTAAATGAATACAATGGGATCAGTACAACTTCTTGATCTTAAGGTTAAAGATATATCTGGATATATTTCTTTATAAATTAAAGAATATTTTTATTCATTTAATGTTTTTTACTTAAAAACATAAATTACTTGATCTTCTAGATTAAATGTATATATCCCAATATGGAACAATTGATCTTCCATATCCCAAGTTTATATATAATTAAAGGAATAAATGATCCTAGAACGCGCAAGATCCATTAAGAAAATTAAATATTTAAAGCCAAATATATATATAATATAAGAATAATATAAGATACGCTACCTTTTATATAACACTAGTTATTCGTTTTTCCTAAATTGCGGGGGCGGAAGAGGGCGTGGCAAAAATTTGAAACAAACTTGATCTGCGTAGACACTACACGAATGCTGACACCAAATTTGGTTGCTCTAGCTCTTGTAGTCTCTGAGATCCACGTGTTCATACGGACGGACGGACGGACGGACAGACGGACGGACAGACGGACGGACAGACGGACAGGCGGACAGATGGACATGTCTCAATCGACTCGGCTATTGATGCTGATCAAGAATATATATACTTTATGGGGTCGGAAATGCTTCCTTCTGCCTGTTACATACATTTAGCGACTTTAATATACCCTTTTACCCTATGGGTACAGGGTATAATGAATTATAAAAACCATTTACAAAGTACTTTTAACAACTAAAATTTGATATTCTAAATAACAATACCTTAAAGTTACTTTTCTTTATTTGACAGTTTTTGAAAGTTGCTTTTCTATATACATATATCTAAGTTATAGGTTTATATAAATATTAAATATTTAATTTAATACATTTTTTACAGCCATCAATTTTAATTTGCATTATGTTTAAGTTAACTCATTTCCTTTTCATTTACCGCATTTGGTAATTTCATTAACAAATTTACTAAAAAAAAAAAACTCGCTCACAATCATCACAATTTGATAAAATGTGCTTTAAATGCTTTTAATTAAAAACATTTATGCAAATTGCGCAAAACAACAGCAAACAGCAATTACAACAATAGCAACAATGGCTATAATAAGTGCGGCTTGTGAACAAAAGTGCACTACATTCTCCTTCTCCTCTTCCTTCCTCTCTCTCTCTCTCTGTCTCTATCTCTATCTATTAGTTCCTCTTTTGCCAAGTCACCTACTACTCACTCTTTCTATAGTTTGAGTCTCCTTTATAGCAAAGTTTCACACCATTTGCTATGCGACTGACCGCACAGCTCATTATCTTTCATGAACGGGCTACGCAAATTATGGGAAACTAGCGCAAACACCGTGTATCCCCTTCCCACTCCACTCACTCACTCTCTCACTCACTCTACTGTACCTGTGTAGCCACCTCTATCACCTTGCCACAATGCTCTTCATCATGATAAAAAGTCAATGCTTATGCTAATTTTCTTTTTGCCTTGGCACTTCCTTCTCACCTCTCGCTTACTCTTACCCCCCCACCGTTGTATTGCTGCTGTCTTAGTCGAATGCATTTTAATTGCACTTTTTCCTGCTCACCAAGAAGCAAAAAAAAATAAAAAAAAAATACAACTAATAACTGGGCAATTTATTAAAATGTTTTGCGGTGTGCCACTGTCAAAGAGTGAGAGGAAGACCAACAGAGATAGAGAAAGAGATGGGGAATACAGAATGTTAATATGAGAGGTAAGCAAAGGGAGGTGTTTCGCTTTAAGGTGTTTTGTATACTCCTTCCTTTTTTAGTTTTTAGTTTTTGCTTTTATTGTTGTTGTTGTTGTTGTTGCTGGTTTCGGTTTTGGCATTAGTTTGCTTGTAATTTGATTAAAAAGCAAAGACTCGTTTTATATTTTTCGTGCTATTTTGGCCAAATGATCAGCGAGGCGTGAAAATTTCTCTAACCAAGTCGCTGCTGGGCGATTTATGTGAGAATTATGTTAAATTAGCCAACGAAGCGTGCGGACAATAACAAAATCTAAAAATCTGTCAGAAAAAAGAGTTTCGCAAAAATTTTAAGAAAAAATAGTATACAGAAAAAAAACCGGGATAAAGTTAAGGAAATATAACATAAAAAAAACAAGTACTGATGAAACCAAATCAAAAAAAAATATTTTTCGAAAAAATTATTATCAAAAAAATATTAAAAATAAGAAAAAAAAAAAATTAGAAACAAACAAATAAAAATAAAACAAAATAAACATAAAAGGTTAATAAAACTATATAAAAATTAAATAAAAAATAAAAATTAAATAAAAATTTAAATTAAAACAGTTAAATAAAATGAAATAAGAAAAATGAAAAAAAAAATATTTAAATAAAGAAATGTAAATACAAAAAAAATATAAATATAAGAAAAATATATAAATTAAAAAAAAATATATATATAAATATAAAAAATATAAATAAAAACAAATATAAATAAAAATTAAAAATATTAATAAAAATAAAAAATATAAATAATAATAAAAAATGTAAATAAAAATAAAAAATATAAACAAAAATAAAAAAATATAAACAAAAATAAAAAAATATAAACAAAAATAAAAAAAAATATAAATAAAAATATGTGATATGAATAATCTATAAATATAAAAAAAATATTATGTAAATATAAAAAACATACCTAAATAAAAAACCATAAATAAAACAAATTTAAATAAAAAAAATAAATTAAAAACTGTAATTAAAAAAAAATAAAAATAACAAAAATATAAATTAAAAAAATTTAAATAAAAAAAATTAAAAATTATATAAATAAAAATAAATAAAACAAAGAAAATAAATATCACATAAATAAAAATATAATCAGACAAGATAAAATTATAAAATAATCAAATGATGAAATCAAAAAAAAAAAAAAAAAAAAAAAAAAAAAAATAATGAAATAATGAAACAATGAAATAATAAACAAAAAATTGAAATAATAATAAAAAAAAAATAATGAAATAATAAAAACGAAAATATGATGAAATAAAAATAAATAATAAAATAACCAAAACATGAAAAATTAAAAAAAGATAAAAGCGAAAAATTGATCATATTATTGAACATAAAAATAATTCAACAATGTGAAAATTAATTCAATCTTGATGCCAAATTAGTTTACGATTAAGTGTTTTTATGATCTAGTAATCCATGATCCAATAAACAAGATAAATATAAATCAACGAAATATTTTACAAAAAATAGTAAAAATATCTACGAAAAAGAATGCTTCTTTTTAACCAAAAGAAAACCTTGTTAACGTTATCTAAAGATACTAAAGAGCTTGGTAATTTACTCGATGTCCTTTATTTGGAATTAATGCACTTAATGGAACAACAGGCCTTGGCTCAATTCCATCAGGATGTCAATCAATCTCGTGCTCTGATTACCTTAGCCAAAGTTCGGCTACAGGAAGGATATCAACGTATATCGGGCACTGCTCAATTACCACGTTCACGACCCTACAAATCACTGGTACGTCTAATCCAAAAGGTAATGCCTTGGGGTAACGCCTGGAAGTTGCAACGTATGAAAGTTGAACCTGATCGAGGTTATCCTGAACCATTGAAGAATATATTTGGTACTTTAGTGCCAATTGGCTTAAATGTGGCCACTCGCAAATGGATCGCTTGTGTGGATCAACTTCCAAATGTGATAAATATCAATAGTAAGCTAAAATTCATAATCAACGTCATACAGAAACTCAAATGGCTAATTAAAGAAAAGAAGACAACAAACAACATTATTAAGTGTATTGGCCAAAGGGAAACAGTCGACAATAAATCCGATAACAACTGGCGGCAACAGCAATTAGATCTATAAATAGGATACAACTTTACCAACGTAAACTCCATTCATTTTCATTGCAATTCATTTATATGTATCAATAATTAAATGAAGTCTTGAAATGTTTTGCGATTAAATCACATTAAAGTATCTTTAGATAGTCAAGAAGAAAATTCTATTATAGATAATAAATTAAGTTAAACATTTACAGAAACAAAAAGAAGTTAAGAAAAACTAAAGTCTTAAACTTGGTTTAGAATAAATTTTCTTGTATTATCTTGTTATAAATTAACCAATTTAAAAATCTAAGAAATTTGCCTAGCTAACTGTAAACCTAATTTCCATTATAATTTTACCATAACAAATAACAGAAATGTTTTATTAAACAATATATTAAAATTTGATAAAGAACTTTTTATGTTAATTTCAATTTTTACTGGCATTTATTTTCATTTTTCAATTGTAATTTTTATATGTTCCAGTTTGATTTTTTCAGTGCATTGTCGGGCAACGATTTGCTGCAGTCTAGTTAAAAATAAAATCAAATGCCAACCGCTGCAGCAACAACTGCAACAACAACATTGACAACATTGTCGATTGCCTGCTTGAATGCCGCCCCACAATACTCTTGCCACCACCACAGTTTTTTTTTTTTTTTGCACCATGCTTTATTTTATCCTAGACAAGTGCGGCGGCAATTATGCGGCATTTTCTTTAGTCGCAAACGAGTTTTCTCTAGATATCTTTTGATTTTAGCTAGGAGTTGCCACAACAAAATACCAGAAATAACAAGAAAAT
Source organism: Drosophila neocordata (assembly GCA_018903615.1). Classification (NCBI taxonomy): domain Eukaryota; kingdom Metazoa; phylum Arthropoda; class Insecta; order Diptera; family Drosophilidae; genus Drosophila; species Drosophila neocordata. Next base: position 12,312,192 of record JAEIGI010000001.1, read on the forward strand.
CCATTAAATTGTGTACGGCTTTCATGGGAATAAAGGGATTGAGATAATGTTGTTGTTATTGTTGTTATTGTTGTTATTGTTGGTTTTGTCTTTACTTGTTATTGTTGTGTTGCTGATATTGGCAAAGTCGTTGACAAGTTTGTGATAACAATGTGTCAGCAGCAAACGTCCTTGGCTTCGATTGTTACCAAGATGACTTTGCCAAAAGTGAAAGACAACAGCAACTGGAATACCAAGTTAAACAAAAATAAAATAAAAAGTAAAATCAAAGAGTACAAGGTTAAATTCACAAAAAGTATATAATTTAAAAAATTTATAGATATATATATTTATCGATTTATATATATAACTTGTTAGTTATTACAATAGCACGAATCACGTGTATTTGCTGCAATCCAATCCAAATATCGACTAATACGGGTATAAACACCAGGAGCATCTGGTTTGGCACAACCATAGCCAAAGGATACAACACCAGCTTGACGGAAAATGCGTTGATCTCTCACAATTAAAGGACCACCACTATCACCCTAAATAAATAAATTATATATATAAAGATATATATAAACTGCTTTTCTTTCTATTTTAGTTTACCTGACAAGCATCTCGTCCACCAGTCTTAACATAACCCGCACATAACATAGTATCAACAATCATGGATCTATAGGATGTAGCACGACACTGGGCATTCGTTATAATGGGTACAGTTACCTCTTGCAATACACTCGATGTGGAGCCACCCTCTTGACTTAAACCCCAACCGGCAACAATTGCCTTTTGGAAATCGAAATTTTGTAGAAAATGACTAGGTAAACAAATGGGACGCATCGTATCCACTAAAGCAACTGGATGTGTTAATCTTAATAGGGCTATATCGTGTACCAATGTAACTGGATTATAACCAGCATGGGCATGAGCAAATGCCACTGGACGTGTAATACCCAAATGTGTTGAACTTCTATCGAGTTGTAACAATCGTACCGATACTCCACTCATATCCATGCCATGAACACAATGTGCAGCAGTTAATACATAACGATCATTGATCAGAGTGCCACCACAAAACAGGAAAGTTCCCCTGATCATTTGTGCAATCCATGGATATTTATTTGTACGCACCTGAGTGCCGCCCACAATGCGATTCACATTCGGTACCCCACAGGCTGTATAAAGGAATTATATAAAAATATTTAAGTTTTTGAAAATTATTTCAATTGCAGAGAAAAGATTTAAAAAATAGAGAAAAGATTCTCCTTAAGCTGGGAATTGACTTTTTGAACATTATTTTAACTCTTGTAGAACTCGAAATAGCTATTAAATCAGTTGAAATATTCTTATTTGTTTTTTTTTTTTTAATTTTCCAAATTTTTTAAAAAGTTGCAATATCTAAAAATATATTGAAAATTTGTATAGTCGTTATAAGGAAATGATATATATTTGTGTTTTTAAATATTATTTCAATACCTTTGCAGAGAAAAAGTTATAAAAAAAAATAGATTTTCTTGAGTTCGGAATTGAGATTTTTCAATATAAAATTAGCTTGTATAACCCTCTTAAAAGCTACTAAATCAGTTGAAATATTTCCAATGGTTTTTTTTTTTAAATTTTCAAAATTTTTAAAAGACTAAGAATCTAATAATCCATTGAAAACTTGTAAAATCGTTAAATTATTAAAATAAAAAAATTCTTTAAAAAATAATTTTAGGATTTTTTTTTAAATTATTCAACATTTTTTTTTTATAATCTGAGCAAACCTTTACATTAGATAATGTTAAAATTTTGCCTTTTCTGTTCTATTTCTGTTTAATTAGTTAAAGTTTGGAATATTTCAAAATGATTTACTTTGGTTTTGAAAAAAATTGAGTCCTGCCTAAGGCCTTTTTTAAAAAATAATAATAATCTATTTAAAACGACATTCTACCAAATTAACCAAATAGTTTAGATCTGTTTCAATTTAATTCAATATTAAAGCTTCAATTCTTTAAAAGCCTTTTTAAAGTTGAAAATTACCCAAATTATTTTATTATTATTATTTTAATAAAAAGCAAAACTATTTTTAATATAAAATTTTGGAGATTTTTAAACTGATTTTAAGTGTTTATGAAATTAAATATAACCTTATTTGTGCTATATCTTTTAGGTGATTATGCTTTCAAATTCTGCATCTAAATATATTAATCCTATCAGATCTGTTTTAGATTAATTCAATATTGAAGCTGCAACACTTTGAAAGTCTTTTGAAAGTTAAAAATTACCTTAAATTATATTATTATTATTTTAATGGAAAGCAAAACTATTGTAAATATAAAATTTAAGAAGTTTTTAAACTGATTTTAACTATTTTAGAAATAAAGTATAATTCCAATTGTCTATATATATATTTTTTTTTATATATTGCAACTACATAGATAAATCCTTTCAAATTTTTTAACCAAACTATATTGAACGGCTACATCAATCAATCATTTGAAACTCTTTAAGATCAAAGTCAAGTAAAATCAATTTAATGATAAAAAAAAAAAGAAAACTATTAAAATTTATAGGCTAAATACTGTTAAAACTTCTCTTTTTAAAAATATAATAGAGCAATATCTATTATAATTTTTATGTTCAAATTTTATGGATCATAAACTAAGTAATGGTTCATTAGCCAATTAACATGGTACTATAAAATTTTATTTAGTATGCATTTTGGTTTTTGTTGTACTTCAATAAAAGCAAAAATGAAAGAAACCAATTGCCATTGTGTTTTTCTCGTTTAGAGAATTCCTCCCTCTAATTATATAGAAACAGATAGATAGATAGATGTAAGTAAGTATGTATATATATATAATACTATATATCCTAGTTTAGTCCAATTGCCATTTCATTCCCTGGAGCCCACTCTGTCTCTTTTCTTATTTTCTTTTCATGTGTTCTTATGCTTCATTCCCTTCGTTTTATATTTTACCCCTCTACTCACTGCAACTGGCACAGCGATTAACGCGAAACGCCTTAGCATCACTGACGCCCTCTAAAGGCGGCGATGAGGCAACTATTGTATCCAATGGAGTCTCATTGCCAACTGGAGAAGCTGAGGCAGCTGGCACGCCCAAGACATTCGATAAGATTTGCTGCTTATGTCCCTCAATCAGATCATCAATGAAATCCGATTGCACTCCGGGCGGTGGACTGGAACTGGAACTGGTACTAATACTTGTGCTCCCATTGACTATGGTCAATGGTGGTGGTAAACGTGCCGGTTTTGGATAGAAATAACCACGATTTGCTACCCTATAATCATAGCTAGCTAAAAATTTTGCTGTTGCTAAATAAATCGATGAGTCCAACCAGAGGCAAAGTATAGAAAATAATGTTGCCGTATTGAATTTCATTCTTTTCACGAGAACCGCACAAAACGCGTAGCAAAAGTAAACTGTCTTCAAAGAATTGGCTTTAACGCCTTTATATACAACAATATATAATCATTTTTATGGATCTATCTATGTATATACATATAGATATATATAAGCCATTAGATCTTAATGGCTGAGCACTAAAAATGCCAATCACAAACAAAAAATTTTTATCAGCCAACAAAATTTTAATTTAGTTTTTGCTTTTGTTTTGCAAAGTTTGCATATTCCAAGCCCTTTAAGCATCAATTGACCCAATTAACAAAATTTTAACTCATCTGTCAATATATCTTGGTTTAAAAAAAGATATAGATAGATACATATATATATATATACTTTTTCTTGTTATGCAAAAATGGCCGCACAAGCTGCTCTTAATTCTTGGAATATTGTTGACAGCTTCACAATTTATGTTAATGGTTTTCTTATTCTTGGTTGCTTTCTTTTCTTCAAAGGGGTTCATAATTTGTTCAAGATTTATAACTTTATTGCTTTAAATATTATTCCATCATGTTTCGTAAACATGATCTATAGATTAGAAAGAAAAAGATTTCTATATATATATATATATTTTTAAAAGATTTATCTTCACATCAATTACAAGCCAAAAGAGAAGAAAGTTAACCGCAAAGAAACTAAATATGGGTCATTTGTTAAGATACATCAGCAAGTCTTATATACAATACATACACACATTGATATATATATATACATAGGTATATATATATATATCAGTATACCGCAAAGTTCAATTAGGAAATGAATTGAAGTAATCTTTCGTTGATTTTCCAACAAAAGATAGTTTAATGAATTTCTCTTGAATTTTAACCAAAGAATGAATATTACATTGAAAAAATTTCAGTTTTCTGACACGAGTGCAAAGTGCAATAATCAAATGTCAAAACCTCAATATTTAAACAATTTTTAAACACTTAATTTATAATCTTTTTCTTTTTTTTAATTTAAAGACATTTTTGTTATAGTTCAATGAGCTTCTTGTAATAAGTAAACCAAAGTAAACAAATTTCTTAATATTTATAGTTAATTTATAAGTATAAATATTTCTTTTTACATAATAAAATTTACACAAGCTGTTAACCTTTCATAAATTTATTTTTTATAAAATATTTATGCTGATTTTATAGTTCTCTAAAGACTTTAAATAAAATTTTCTGCCAATTTTAATTTTTATTTCATTTATTTATACGATTTTTAAGTACTCTATGTTTAATATCCCTCAATTGCTAAACGCACTTTCTTTAGCTGTTATGCCTTTCTCTTCTAAATAGAAAATGGAAATCAATAATTAGTTCACCTAGTCAACATCAATTTATAAATGCTTCAACATCCTCTTTCGAAAAACTTGCCAATGAAAAAGCTTACTAAAAACCAACTAATATCTAATAATCGCAGCTTATTACAGCTTCCCAACGGAAATGGTCATCAAAAGACGCCCCAACATATACAATAAACAATAAAAATCCAAGAAGAAGAAGAAAAATAAATAAATGTATATATATATATATAAAAAAACTTTAACATTTCCTCTCAATAAATGAAAGTAAAGTGAGTTGAGAAGAAAGCAAAAAAAAAATATATATTCAAACCTTCTAAACATGAAAGAAAAAATTCTAAACTTCAATCAGAAGAGAAAATAGAAAGTAAAAAAACACACAAAATATAAAAAAAAAAAACAGAATGCATCGAAACATACAAAAAAAATTAATAAAATTGGGTCAAACTAATGAAGACGCTTGATAAAGATGCGTATAATCGAAGTGGAAATATAATCTGGCGGCTTGTTGGCCCAACAATGAAAGCCAGACCCAAATTCAAACCCAAAAGAACCGAAAAAAAAAAAGAATGACACAAGGTGTAGACCTCCTCCCAAATGCCAAGTGCTGGTGAAAGAGCATCAAAGTAGGTAAATATTTGGGTCAGCTAGAATAGACAGAGATGATAATCATGATCATGAACATCATTATGATGCTGATGATGATGATGAGAAGATGATGACACCAAGATCTGACTTTTGCAAAGAAGAAAGTCTCTTGGTTTTTTTTTTCTTTTTTTAATTTATTATTTATATGCGGCTTGGCCGTAGCTCAGAATCAATGAAAGAAAGTTCTGCCACAGCATCTCAAAAAATATATATATAAAAAAAAAACAAAAATATCAAACACAGATAAGAAAAAATAAAAAAAGGAGGTAGAAACGAGTTTCTCTCGCAGTCAGAACGAAAGACTTAGGCAACGAACTTGGTTTGAGTTGCTCTCTCCCTTTCTAACTCTCCCTCTCTCTCTTTCGGACATCTTCATTGAGAAAAGACTTGAGCCAAAGAGAAGACTTTTGTATTTGCAGTCCATTGAGTGAAGTGTTCTTTTTTTTTTTCTCTCATAATGTTTTTGCTACCCTGTAGCCAGTAAGGCAAAGAAAGGGTATATTTATAGTAAGGGAATATATAATAATTTGTTTTTTTTATAAATAATTTTGATTTAGTAATGATTTTGTATTAGTAGAAGTGAAGCTTTAATTTTGTTTCCCTCATTTTATTTATAGATTACTACAAAAAAAGGAATATTTCATTTATTTTAGGTAAAACTTTAAAGAATAAATCTTATTTATATTATATCCTTATTTCTCATATTTTATTTTCGTTTCCTAATATCAAAATATATTTAAATATTTATATTTATATATATGTATATATAAAAACGAATATATAATTAAAGTTAAAATCTAATAAATTGCATTTAATTCCCCGCTTTTTTTATATATATTAAATATTATTATTAATATTATATATTATATTTTGAATATAATTGGCGGTATCTAAGAGAAGGCTTTAATGTTAGATACTTTATACAGAATAATAAAATATTCGATTTTTAATATTGAGTAATTCATTTTTTTATTAATCTTTGAATTCAAGTACATAGAACAATAAAAAAATAACAAACATCTATTATAAGTTATCCAAAATAATAAATTTTACTATAGAATATAAAGTTTTTAATTAAAAAAAAATGGTTTTCAAATGACATTTGATTACAACAAATTACCATTAAAAATTAGTAGTCATTTAAATTTTAATAGTAAAAGCAATGGAACAAAATGAAATTAAGCTAATATCCAAATATATTTATGTAGAAACCGCTAATAAGGAACCAATAATGGAGTACGAAGAATCAAAAGCGTTTATTGGGACAGATACCTTAAGGATCTAAGGTTGTATGAAAAACGAACTAGGTGGCAACGCAAGACAGGAGAAAGAGCAAGAACATCTCATGCAAAGTTACGTTAAAGTTAAATGTTAAAAAAGAAGAACCAACTATTATAATAATCTACTTTTTTATATTTTAGATTGAAAATAAATGAACAAAGAAATGACAAACTTAACTTTAGTAAAGCTAAGTTCCAAATAAACTTCATTTAATATAGTCAACACTTGGTTTAAATTGAAATTAAACTAATTTAGTGCAGTTAAACTGAGACAAATTATATATATGGTATATAACAATTACTAATTATAGTTTTATTGAGGGCATTTACAAGTCTAATACTCCAGAGACTTGGCAACCGATTTTAATGTCTAGAAATCTGCGCCTTGGCTATTTATGGTCAAGTTACTGCTAAGCTATTGCTGTTGGTCAATGCGTTCCACTTGCATTAAACTGGGTCAAATGCAACAGCATAAGAAGTTGATGCTGTTGCAGGCAGCACTACCAAAACGGTGGATGGTCAAGAAGAAGAATAACCAGAAGATGTTATACGATACGATAGAGTACATCTCAAATTCGATTCGTTAGTCCAAAAAAAAAAAAAAAAATTATAAAGGTTTGCTGTCAAAGAAAAACTTGTTATTATTGTTGTTGGTATTGCTGCTGCTGCTGTTGCATGTTTGGCATGCGTTGGCCAGACAAATTTGTTAGCAATTATTGCATTTTTTATGTTTATTTTTTCGTTTCTACTTATTGTCACTTGAGCTTTGTGTGCACTCATCATTACTTACATACTTATGTATACATATATATATATATATATATGTACTTGCAAACATACAACAACAAGCTCATCCACAGCAACTTTCTCAGGCTTCATTAAGTTTCTCTCAGACTTTGGGGCACGATTTTTGCTTATGAGTTTTGAATTGTTTTTATGGAGTTGCTTAGTAATTTGTTAATGGATTTTTATGTTTTTCTTTTTTCATTAAATTATTTTGTGTGAATTGAATTTAATTGAATTGTATTAAAAAAGTTATGTTAGTTATTTCAAATATTAAAAGGGGAAAAAAAGAGACATTTCATTTTGGCAAATTTGGCAACAATTTTTTGTGTGCGTTTTGAAAGTAAATAATTTTTATAATTTAATTTTAGTAATTGTTTAGATTTTCTGTTTTTGTTTTTCTAGATATCTTTATTGTCTCATTATATATAAAATAATATATAAAATTATATAAAATTGGAATAGAATAAAAACTGTTTCAATCAACATTGTGTTTTTGAATTTTTAAAAGTTATTTTTGTCTTTAATTTATTTTCAAGACTTTTCAAAATTTATTGACTCTTTTTTCTTATCTTTAAGAAATTTAAGATTTTGCTTAACTTTTTTCTTTCTTTATTATAAATTAAATTACAAATTGAATGAAGAATCAAATCCCTTAACAAAAAAGTGTTTCCTGATAGAATTAAAATGCTTCAAACTTAACCTTTAGATCGCCAGCTGTTTGTTTGTTGTTTTCTAATAGAATCTAGTAGGAGCTACCTTTACCTCACAAGCTTCACTGTATATAAACTTTTATACTATAAAGAAATTCAGTGCAAAATACAAATCTTACTTGAATAGGTAATTCTTTTAAACATTATTTTTAATAACATACAAAAGAAATCAACTTATATACATATATATTATCTATATCTTTAAAGTTTCTCCCCTTAGGCAAATACTTTTACTGTCATTTGTATTAAACAAAAATGTATTCAAGTCCTTCACTTGAAAAATAATTTTCTAAAAATAAAATACAGAAACAAGTTTGGTGCTCAAGTCTTTTGTTTTTCTACCGCCATCAATTTATCTACATGCATATGTATATCGAACATGACTCAATATATATATAAATCATAATAAAAAGTATCATTGTCTATATATATATACACCATGCTGGTCGTAATGGACTGTGTGTGTGTGTGTGTGGACCACCTTCAACTTCATTTGACATTTGAAAGTAAGCAACAAAAACTTGAGGAAAAAATATGCAAAAAAAGAAACTGAGAAAACGCACACAAACACACACACACATAGACAACAGATAGACAACAACAAAAACTAGTTTAACAAAAAAAAAATAAATACACACACAGCACAATTCCACACAAATCACTCTCATTTTTTGTCTTTTTGCCTCTTCATTTGTTGTTGTTATTTTGGTTTTATTTTTTTAAAATCAACTGTAAATCAACACAAAAACAAACTAAAACCAAAACCAAAACAGAAGAAATAATCAAAACACAAACATGCATCGGCGCATTGACTTTTATTTGGACGCTCCATTTACGGTTTAGCCCAGTCGCCGTAGTCATCGACGACGTGTCCAACGCCTTATGTGGGTTCTACTTGATACGAGTATCATGTATGTATATTTGTTTGTGTGTGTGTGTGTGTCTACGTGCGTTTGTGCTTTGTATGTGCCACGCAATTGTGCGGTGAGGTAATTAATAAGCCACCGGCCACCTTCGCTACCACCGACAACACCGCACCACCACAATCAACTCCAATTGAAATTGAGTGTCGTTACAGCCGGGCATACTAAGTAGCTGAAAACCGATATAACCCACACACAAATACATATATGTATACAAACAGAGATATATATATACATATATGCCTTCTATATATGTAGGTTTGCATGTAATTGTCGGTTACTGACCATACGCAAGACAAGTTTCGTTTCGTTACTGTTTAATGTTGCCCGTTGATTATTTCTTTTTGTAAGGCTTCGTTTTGCAAACAACCCAAAAACCGAAAAAAACACACACACACACATTGAAAATAACGAAACTATTGCAAAAATCCAATCCACTTCGATACCTTTCTATAAACATTAAATCGTTTTTATATGAAAATGTAATCGTTTAGCTAAAAGCTTCTTTAATATAAAATATGTCAAAAGGTTCTAGTTTCATCAATAATTCAATCAATTTCAATGTTATCAATTCAATTTCAATGTAATCTAAATTGAATGTTCATCTGCTATAAATGTATTTCAATGAAACCATGGAAAGATATGGTTGAAAGTATAATTGAATGCTTAATTACATGGTGTGAACAAGATAATTGAACTATGAAGTTGAATGCTAAAATTGAATAATGAGAGCATTGAAATGCTTCAACAGGTTAAATGTTAAGTTTAATAAAAGATTTAGTTGAATGAAAATGTTCAAATTTATAGTTCAATGTTCAATTAGAAGAAAAGATGAAGGAATAACATGAAAGATAGAGTAGCAACATAATGTTTAGTAAATAGTTGAATGAAAACGTTGAAAGATATAGTTCAATATTAAGGCAGAAATGTAAAGTTGATTGAATTAGTTGAGTAAGAACATTGAAAGGAAAAGTTTAATATAACTAAAAACGTTTCTTCTACATAAAACAACACTTACAGTTGCAAAAAAAAGGTAGTAACTTAAAATTGGGTGAATAGTTGAATAAAAACATTGAAAGACAAAGTTGAATATTAAGGCGGATATATAAAGTCTGGTGAATTACTTAAATGTTAACGTTGAAAGGTTAAGTTAAGTTAAATGTAAATATTTAGAAAAAGGAAAACTAAAACAATACAAAAGCAGAAAGATAAAGTTGGTTGAATTATTTGAATAAGAACGTTGAAAGATATATTTGTATACTAAGGCAGAGGATATGGGTCAAAAAAAATGGAAGGGTACGTAAAAAGGATATAGTTAAATGGTAACATAAAAGAAAGGTGAAACAATAGAGTTGAAAAATAGAGCAGAAATATAAAGTTGAATAAATTAGTTGAATGGGAACGTTGAAACGTAAACTTTGAAAGATGACATTGATACTGATAGATATAGTTCGGTGTAAAAGTTAAATGAGAAGATTGCCAAAAATTGTTAAATAAGAATAAAATTGTGCAAATAATACTGAAGAAGACAGAACGTTGACAGATAGTTGAATGATACAGTTGAATGATAGCTCTAAGAATGGAATAGAAAGCTATGGCTAAAAATGCTTTTATAATAATCTTTCGTTGAACTTCTAAAAGTTGAAACGGCATATAAATAATCTATATATTAAGATAAAATACAATTGAAAAAAATAAACTAATAAAAAATAAATATAATAATACTCTAAATCACCTTGAAATATTTCATATTTTGAAATAATCTAGTCAATAATGGATACAAGATAATGATGGATAAGTGGAAAGTGCTAAAGGTAATAAAGTTGTCAATCGTTAACTAAATCGAATGCCAAATGGAATGATTAACTAACAGTCAATTAAAGACTATTTTAGGTAAAAGTCAAGTCTTAGCTTGGCATTTGTTGCATGAAGACCCATTTGATAATTGTAAAAGTAGTTGTGATGCGATTATATAAAAAAAAAAAAACAAGAAAAAAAAATGCTTAAAATGAAGGCAAGATCAAAGAAATACTCTTGTGGTTTTTTTTTTTTTGTTTCTGTCTTTCTTAAAAGTGACTAAAAAGAATTCCAGTATAACAAACCGTTTCGAATAACTGTTCCCATTGTTTGCAGTCATTGTCGTGGCTATTTAGAGTTCCATGCTCATTCACTTGTGCTGTTTGTTGACCCACTCTAAGCTACGAGTGACCAAGTGACAACTGCTGCTACTAGTGATAATGATGATGATGATGATGTTGATAATGATAATACCGATGCCGGTACCGATGCTTGGTGCCTAGGACTGTGACAGAGCTAATCGTCCAGTGCTCTCATTTAATATGTGTGGACCGACAAACGTCATTGCGATTTCCGCACCTACTTAGAGAGTGACATGTGAACATGTCTAACCGTAAATCCCTATTGACCTGCATTTAATGCCAATACCAAAAGCATTGACAAAAGGTCCAATTGTTGTTGTTGTTATTATACCTCTTTCTTTTCCCTTTGCTATTTGGCCTTTTGCTTCATTAGCTTCAATTTCAATTTGCACTGAAATATACAATACACACACATAGACACACACACACATACAGGCACACCTACGTATATATGTATATTCGCCTGTTTTTCAACTTTAACAAAACTTGTTTATGGTTTTTCTGCTCTCCTACAAGAATGTGGCCATAGCTGGAAAACTGGGTTAAAATTGTTAGACAACCAACTACTACTACCACTACTACTACTACAATAACAACAACAACAACAACAACTAACAACCAATGAACCAGCCAAGAGTTAGCAACCAGCTAAAGTTTTGTTCAGTTTGCATAGGTGGTTGATTGTGGGTCTGCCTGGTCTGCCTGATCCATGAAGTATACTCAAATCGCAACTGTATTTCTGCGTTATTAACACCATTCGAGTAGGTCGGTTAATGGTTGCTGCTGCCGCTGCCTCTGTCTCTGCTGTTGCTGCTGCTGTTGGCTTGTTGTTGCACAGGTTATAACAAATTTGCAAATGCCTTTTTTTTCTCCTCCTTTTGCATATAAAGTGATAGTTTAACATTGGCATCGTTCGATCGTCCAAGTGTATATGTATATATATATATATATATATATTTATATAAAATGCCGTAATACTTGCCTAACGGAAAATATAATAAATTTAAATGCCACCCAAAGAGTTTTAGGAAATTAACTTGCAATTGCAAATTGATGAACAAAAAATACAATTTAAAAAGTATTTAAAATATTTTTAAAAATTCACAAAAAAAAACAATTTTATATCAAAAGATTGTATTTAAGATTTATATTTATATATTTATAAATTCAAACAACAATAATTCCTTACAGCAAACAAATCAAATTTCATTTCGACTCAATAAAAACAAAACTCAATTTAATATAAATCCCAAAAAAAAATAAGTAAAATAATAATAATAAAAATTCTATTTCAAAAGACACAAAACAAAGTCAAGTTAATTAAGTTTACCAATTTAGGAATAAGCCAAATATTCTAAAAATTAGAAGAAAAAAAAAACTAAAATCTAACACGATCTCATACGTATGTATATATCTATGCCTACTTATGACTCAATATTTGTTTCAACCTGATAATAAAATTTTATTTAGTATTACCATAAAAGACTTAAGTCTATTTACTTGGTTTAAACTGGTTTTGCTTTATTTGTTTTTGTTAGTTTTTGTTCCTTTTTTTTTTTTGTATTCTTTTCCACCCACAACTAATAAACTTAATATTTCAAGTCCAATATTAGCAAATTTTTATGATCTTAACTCAATTTTAGTAACAAAAAATATAAAAGAAAAGAGAAAAAGGCAAAGAATAGAAAGATGTAAGAATAATATATAGAATTATGAAAGAATATTATAAAAGTTTTTATACTCTTTACTTTGGTTTTAAAATGGCAAGTTAAAGAAATGTAGAAAACTGAAGAAAGACAAAACCCGGGAAACTTAAGAAATAGAGAAATCTACGATTTCACAAATAGAAACAGAAAACTTCTTAAATAAGACTCAGGCAACTAAAAAACTAAATTAACTTAAGATTTAGTCTTAAATAAATTTATATAATCTACAGAATATATTTAAATGAAGTTCAATCTACAGATATAACCTTTAAAATATATATAAATCTGTGTATATATTTTAAGATATTAATTAATAAATAAAACCCAAATATTTAACCTTAAGAATATATTTAATAAAGAATCAGTTACAATATATAAAAGATATAAATTTCATTATAATTAAAATTATATAAAAATAAATCAATTTATATATTCTTTTTAAAATTTAATGAGCTTTTCTATTTAAAAGATAAGACAACAACAAATAATAATAAAAAATCTGCCACATAAATTTTATGGTTAACTAAAATAGACTCGCAATTGTTTTTTATCATTATATATTTATTAGGATCAATGACCTTTAGTGTCGGTTCCAGCTACTGACTTAAGTTTTTCTTTTCTTTCTATACACACACACACACATACCTCTTGTTTTCCCTTTTCGATTCATTCTATTCTTTTTCTTTTGTGTTAGAGTTATTCATTTTTTGTTAGGTTTGTGTCTTATGTTCTACACTTGTTTCTCAGTTTAGTCTCTAAGTACGGTGTCATCTGTGCGTGCCATGCACTCGTATTTTTTACCAAGTCACGATCCAAGCAAAAGGTACTAACTACCCATCGACCATATACATACATATATATATATATATATCTATCTAACCGTTGTTGGTGTTGGAATAATGGTGTTGGTCTTATAATTACACATTATATAGTAGTATTATGTTTGCCACCTGGTAAGATAATGTCTTTTAGTGCCCTTTTACTGCATTTTCACACAAATAAAAACACATGAAAAAAAAAAGTAGAAAAATGTTTTATTATCATTAAAAAGTTAAATTTATGCTAACGTTTGCCTTTAGGGTGAAAAAATAAACAACTTTTAACGGTTATTCCTCTTCTTCTTTTTTTTTTTGACTATGCGTAGCTAAAGAGTATTCAAGAACGGTATCTACGGATGAATAGAAGGCAACGCTTTGAGCTACTTTTTATTTTTTTTTTTTTATGCATATTGTATTTTTGTTACTAATGAGTTATTAATTAATAAATATAAAAAAAAAAACAAAAACCGTCGAAAAGCAATTTTTTATTTATTGTTAATAATATGTTAAACGGTTCTATCGATGTTGATAGATGCGTTTCCTGATGAGAGATGACACCTATTAACGATCAATGATAAAAATAATAATAATAATTGATAATCTTGATGAAGCGAGATAAATTTAACAGTAATTATCTTCTTTTTTTTTTTTTGTGAGTAGCTCAAGGTAAAATTAAAGCAATTATTTAAGGATAAATAAGAGAAAATTAATAACAAGAATTACTAGAATAAAAGACTTGATTGAGGGACTGTATAAGAATATTTAAAAAATATTCAAAAATAATAAAAAAGTTAAAACTAAATGTAAGAACTCGAATATCCTTAAAAACTATGTTTTTGCTTTATATGTATAAATATATAATTATATATTTAGTAAAATCATTTAAAAAGTACATAACAATCTAAAGTTAATTCTGGTCCAACTATTACTAAGGAATCTATATTATATAGCCAACCGATTATAATAAACCTTACGGAATACTTTAAGAAGTGTTTTAAACTCACAAATTTTAAATTTTATAATATTCAATTGGAAAAACAAGAAATTTTAAAGTCAAAAACCCATTCTCGATCGATCGTTTCTATGACAGTTTTTAGATATAGTGATTCGATCGGATCGATTTCAAAATACAAAATGTTAACAGCAAAAAAAAGCCTAGGTGAAAAATATCAGCTCTATAGCTTTAAGTTTCTCGAAAGATATCGTGTTAATCCAGATAAAAGAACAAACAGGACTATATCAACTCAGCTCATCCTCCTAATCAAGAATATATATACTTAATATAGTCAAAGATGCTGCTTTTTATGCGTAACAAACTTTTAATGAAAATAAGTATGCCTTTTTGGAAGAGTAAACGAATTTCAAATACAAAAAGAAGACAAAATTCCAAAACTTTACTTTAACCTAAAAATGTTCTTTTTAAAAAATTGAAATATATTTTTAATATCTTTTATATGGTATAAGATTTTATATACTAAATATATCTTAAAGTATCCAATGCCATTAACACTTGACAATAAATGTGTGAAGTAACCTATAACCTATATAAACTTGCTAATTAGTTAATTATTTTTAAATTTGAACACGCTCATTGCATATTTTTTAATTATGCCAGAATATTGCCAAAAAAAAGAAAAAAAAAAATGAAAACCTGTCCCTGACCTATACCATATATATATGTATATATAGGTATATACATATGTCTTTTATCCGGCATCGTCATCATGCAACTCTTTAGCTCTTTTTTCACGCACTCGCAACAAAATGAAGCAATTACAAAATGTTAAAAGCATTTTCGTTCCACTCGAGAAGTGTTGAGCCCCAATTAACTTGGCTTTTGTCAGTCAGTTTAAAATATTTATATATATATATATAAAAGTTAACATTCCAAAACTGATGACTGATAGGGCATTATAAGGGACACAGTCAAATGAAGGCTCAGATGAAGGCTCTTGTAATTAATAAAAGAAATGTATTCTTATAATTCTCAAACAGTTCTAGACGAGCACTACTGATATACGCTTTACCCTAATAGAAATAGCTAATTAAATATATAAAAAAATTATTAAATAAAAGCTACAAGGTTAACTTATATATATGTATATGTTTATATAAATATGCAATAACCTTGACATTGAGCCCAGACTTTCTGTCAAGTGGGAGGAGAATTTCATTTTAATATTAATGTAAATACCAAAATATTTAATAATTGAGAACTTAAATAAAAAATTGAGTCATTGAACAAGTTTTTCCCATATTGTTTTTGTTTTCTTTGCAATCTTTAGAATCTTAAAAAGATGAGCTCAGACTTTTGGGCTAATAGACAGATATTTAACAGAAAACCAGTTAACACAAATATGGAGGTGAGAGAATTTGTAAAGATTTTAAATGATTTTGTGTTGCGAGTTGAAAATAATTTTAGCCATTAGATATAGTATTATAATATTACTTACTTGACTTATTTTGTCTCGCTCTTTCTTGATGATTGAATTTCCGTTTTCTCTCTTACTCTCTGATGCCGGGTTGATGAAAATTTCGTTTCGTTGGTTTTTTTTTTATTTTTTTTGTTTTCAACTTTCACAATTCACTTTAGGATTAAAATATGCAATTTTTTTTTTCTTTCTTTCTTTTTCTTTTATATATTTGTATATTTTTTTGCTTTGTTTTGTTTATTTATTTGTTTAGCAACTGTTTTTATGATTATTATTATTATTAGTATTAACAATTGGAAGCTTTGTTTCTTTGAGTAAAAGATAAAACAAAAAAAAAAAAAAAAAATTTAACAATAGAAAAAAACGAAATAAAATTAGAGTCGTTGAACCCTTTTTGGTTTTAGAATTTTTTGACTTTTATTTTGCAAATTAGTTTTTAAATTTATTTGCTGATGTTTTTTTTTATAACAACTTTTTCTTTCTTTCTTTGACTCTTTAAATTTCACTTGGAATTTCGAATTGTGGATGAGCATCAGACATCAAGATATCTTTCATTCAATTTTTTGAAATAACATTTTCCCATTTCGTAGTTGCAACAAGTCATAAGTCAAGACTTTCAATTAAGCCGCTTAACACGACGACGAACGAGGTATGTACGTGCCGCTGACGCTGCTGCTGCTGCTGCTGATGCCGCTTGCAGCTCCGCTTTGTTGTATGTTAAAGATAGAAAAGTATCTATGAATCTTTTACATCTCTCTTTCTCTCTCTATCTATCTATCTATCTATCTTTTTCTATATGTCTTTTGGTTGGGTAAAAGTGTAAAAATTACTTGCGCTTTCACAAAAGCAATCTTTCTGCATGTGATTTATGCATTTTTAAACGATAGTTCGATCGGTACAATGAATTGCTTTAGCAGCCGCATCTTCACTTAGCCATTTACTAGAGCCAACTAACTGATTGGGTTCCGGGTTCAATATATGTATGTATGTTGCTATATAGAAATAACAAAACCAACAACTAAATAAATTAAAATATATACGCACAGCTGCACAAATACAATGAAAATTGTGTTTATGTGAAAGTAACAATACAAAAACAAAAAAAAACAAGCTAAAAAGGAAAAATCAAATGGAAAATTGTCAACGCACATTGAACTTGACAAGATAGTGAGAGAGAAAGAGAGAGCTACAGAAGGGGGGGAAATGCAATGATATAGACGGCGGGACAGGAGATGCTGCTAGCTCACATGCCTCAACTTACAGTTAAACGTTGCAAGAGATGCAAAACTCCTAAAAAGATACTTTCGGCACAGAGCGTTCGGAATGCGAAATTGTTGCGAGTTGCACTTGCTGCGGCAACTTTTTTCATCAGCAGCAACGAAACCAAAAAAAAAAAAAACAAAAAAATACATGAACAACAAAAAAGTGAAGGGGCCGTCGCCAGGTCCCTTCTTTTGCTCTGCTGTCTGTCTTCACATCTCCTCTACATCCCCCGTTTGCCGCTTTGGCCTGATCATTTCACGTGTGTGTGTGTGTGTGTGTGTGCGGCGTCTCGTTTGTTGAATGCTCTAGCTAATGGTGCAACAGCGGGACTGCGACTGAGACCTGTGCCTGTCTAGCCATAGCGGTATTCTCCTCTTCTCCTACCCCTTTTCATCATATTCTTTTCTCTCTCTCTCTGTCTCTCAAACTCCTTTGCCTAAGCATCAAGACAGGGAGGAGCTGCTAATGACTCGCAATTGAGGAAGTTGCCAATATTTTTATGGTTCAACTAGTTAAAATTGTGGTATGTATGTGGTTCAACTTAAAAATTAACTAAAAATTTAACAAGAAATTTCGTCTCTAAGAGGCATATAACAGTCTTGTAGAACTAGCACAATTGTGTGAAATTGTTTAATTATAAAAACGAAAGAACTAATTGCCCAAGTACCTAATTTAATGTCATATAACAGTTGTATAACAGTCATATATCTAGTGTATAACAGTATTATAACAATTATATAAGTTGTATAACAGCTGTGAACTAACTCTATGACAGTCGTATAACAATTGTATAGCTTTTTATGACAGTTCTTTAATACATTATAAAAACCAAAGTAATCGAATAACCGTAATCAAACAATAGTATAACCCAAACACAAGGAATACAAAAAACACCAATACCAACAGATATGCAATTATCCTGCAAATTACAAATGATTGTGAAGTCATAAAAGTTCATTCATATGAGTAGAACATATTTAAAATCTTGACTCTTGAAAACAAATAATTTCTTAAGCGACGCATCTAACCGCCTAATATAACAGTTATAAAATAGTCATGAAAATAATCGTAAACCATTCATATAACACCTGTCAAATGTTAAGTCGTATATTAGTCACATTATAACTGTAGATTATCATTTTGTTATGCTCAAGAATCGATATATAAAATATTCAACAAATTCGTTCATTCCTATTGACAACAAAATATTTTGGTTTCATTCGATTATTCCTTCTTTTGCATCTTCTGCTTCGTCTTTTTCATCTTCACGGCTCTCTCTTTCTATCTCTCTCCCATACACACACATATGCAACAAATATTTTTCATTTTAGCAAATCTTTCTTAGACACAAATAAACAGCAAAAAAAAAAACAACCGAGAAACCAAAAAAAAAAAAGAACACGCACACACACGCCAAAAACAAAAAATATGTAGAAGAAAAACAACCGTTATGCACGCTTTGCATGAAGCTTGTGGTAGTAGTGGTACTTCTTTTGCTTACATTTAACTTAATTACTCAATTATTCGTTTAGTGTCTTTTTTCCGTGTTTTGCTTTATTTATATACACACATATACATATGTATGTATTTGTACTTTGTATTTTGTTTTCACTTGTTCTTAGTTGAAAATTAGCCGCTAAGTAAGTACGCAGCGCAGGCCCAAAAAAAAAACACGTCGCGTAGTCGTTTTGGCCAAATCACAACACAATCCGACGGAGAAGAACAACACGCGTGTGCGAACGCGCCATAGACCAAACTCAAACTGATGCCCAGTCATTGGGACAAAAGCAAACAAACCTGACTCAAAGCTGTGCGCGGCTGGCTGCCCACGAAGCTAAAAGAGCGCCAGAATGCTAAAAAGAAAAGAGAGACAGAGAGCGAGAAACACGGAGAGCGAATCTCTTACTCCCGTTATGATATTGAATGAATATGCATGAGATGCCAAAGGCAAATAAATATGAATGTATATTTGTGTGATTGTATACATATGTACTTACCATTAAAGTCCTTAAAACTTGGGCGCATGTGCACACATATTGTCACAGTTAACTGTCACGTAGAATTAGCTCAACGACAATATTTTTGAAACTCTTTTTCAACACATTGCACAAAGCAAATAACTGTTCTTGCATAGCAGGATCAAAAACAAAAACAATGAATTGGCACGTGTGCTACATAACAACAAAAGGCGTTGATGCAGCAAGAAGACTTGCGCTCTCCTTTACTCTCCCTCTTGTTCCTTCCTTCTTTCTGTAAAACCAAGACAAATTTTTAGTATTTTAAAATTTTGATGCAACTTATGGTAAGGCATTAGATATGTATATGTACATACACAAATACATTCATTTGTAATAACAAACAATATTAAATATAAAATTAGCATCTTTAGTTATAAAAAGGAACCGAAAAACTTAACTCATGTATGTATGGATTTTTATATACAGCTAGCACCAAAATTATTCGAACACTGTATTTCTTAAACTTAACTCTTTCTTCAATAATTACTTGTAATATTGTTTGTTTAAATGTATTAAAATTCATTTTGAAAATGAAGAATAACTTTCTTAACTTTTACAGCATTTTTTTGCAAATATTTAAAAAAAAAATATTGATCTTTTATATAAAGAATAACCATCAAACAATTTACATGTTGTACAAAAAGTATGAGCATATGTTTTAATTTATTACACAATTCAACATTATTAAACAGAGAAACAGAAAGTATTTAACAATTATAGCTTGTCCTCATAGAATATTGAGGTATATAGAATTATATGTACATATATTAAATTTTCGCAAAGTTTTTAATGTGCGTATAATACATACATGGCTCAGGAACAACAATATCTCTTTTATATTTCAGGTCGAAACTTAAAAATTCAAATGTTCACGTCAATAAAACTTTGCAGTGTTCAAGCCAGGCTTTTTCCAGCATAGGAAATCTCTAAAACATCACGAATTATCGTTAAAATCCGTTGAAAAACTGAAATAAGAACTCCAAAAACTTTGTTTTTAAGCACAACTTGCATAGAAAAGGCATACAAAGCAGGCGATGCATAACACACAAATCAAGACACTGGAATAGAAAAAATGTGTAAATGTAAATAGTTTATGCACAAATGTTCTCCAAGGGCTCACAATTGATAACATTAATATGTAGTGCATTTGTTCATGTTTATCAGAAGCCATTTCCTTTAAATTAATGTAGTAATAATGATATATAAATTTAGTAAGAACAGGTATTTGCGAAATGGCGCCACAACAACGTGCCGGTATTGCTATACAAGTGAAAAATGCGCTAGTGAGCATAGCTAGTGGCGCCACCTACAACAAATTTTGGCGCTTTTTCTTAGCATTAACAGACTCAAAAAGGAGCCTGTTAATGTTACAATGCTCAATATGAGTCTGTTAATGTTATCCTACTCAATATGAGCCTGTTAATGTTAACGTACTCAATATGAGTCTGTTAATGTTAACGTACTCAGTATGAGTCTGTTAGTGTTAACATACTCCATATGGGTAATTTAAATTAACAGAACCAAAAGTGAGCTTTGGTAACAGGTTTCAAAATGTATCATGTTAATTAACATATTGCAAATAAGAAATGTAAATTAACAGGCTCCAAAAACAGCAGGCCCCAAAGTGATCTATGTTATTTAACAGACTCTAAGCCATGAGTCATGTTAAGTAACAACCGCTAAGCAGTTAACAGACTCAAATTGAGTAATTTTTTTTAACAGCCTCAAATTTAGCACACGTAAATCTCACCAACTGGTCACATCAATCAATTGTATTTTCTTGTTTGGTGGCGCCCCCACTTTTTTTTTATTCTTATCGTCTACAATTGTTTCGTTCGGTAAGGTTGGCAGTTGTGAAGGCGGAATACAACAAACAAATAAGAGAAAGCAACATAAACAATTATGATAGAACGCAGAGGACAGCAAAACCAATGGCTATCGCGCCTAATGGTTCTGCTGATCCTACTCTATTGGACGGCTCGAACTGTTGGATATTTTGCCGCAATTGATGATGCCGAAACGAACAAAAATTGCTTCTGCGAGGTAAAGTCCAAAATTGATGAAACAATTGCAGCTACTCCTCATCCTCTAATGAAATAAACTTTTGTTTATTTTTTTTCCTCCCCCAGTTGGAAGGCTCGATTAACGATTGTAGCTGCGATGTGGACACTGTTGATCATTTTAATAATATGAAAATCTATCCACGATTGCAAAGCTTATTGGTAAAGAACTTTTTCCGATTCTATAAGGTAAATCTAAAGTTAGAATGCCCATTTTGGCCAGACGACAGTCGATGTGCCATACGCTTTTGTCAAGTGGAGAATTGTGAGGAGAAGGCGATACCGCAGGGTATAAAAGACAAAGGCGAACAAAAAGAGAAATTGGCATCATATAAGGTAAGAAATAATAATTTATAAGTTCATACATTTCATAGCAATCTTATCAATTAAAAATTGCTCTATCCGCATTCTGGCCAAGTTTATTATTATCTTTGGCCATTGTCAATGGGAAAAAGATTGGAGCTCTTTTGGTCTATTTTTACAATACATATGCGGAAAAGCACACAAGATTGTTTGTGTTTTGAATGAAATTCCATTTTTTTGTTGATTATGTGGATACTTTTGTATTATTTTTGTTTTTTGGCCCGGCTGACGTGTCATAAAAAAAAACATCATTAACAATCTACTCAATTCATTCAACTATTGTTTTTATATAATAATTGTTAACATACAATACTATTAACTGACGTGGTTTAACACACGTTTTCGTTAATTGTTTTTGTTTTTTATATTGTTGTTGTTGTTGTTGGATACTTATATTTTTTT
This sequence comes from Drosophila neocordata, assembly GCA_018903615.1. Taxonomy (NCBI): domain Eukaryota; kingdom Metazoa; phylum Arthropoda; class Insecta; order Diptera; family Drosophilidae; genus Drosophila; species Drosophila neocordata. Next base: position 12,334,449 of record JAEIGI010000001.1, read on the forward strand.
TTTTTTAATTTTTAGTATACTCGCGAAGCACAAGAGACTATAGATAATAATGGTGGCGCCTGTTCGGAAGCCGAGGACTTTGACAGTGCTTTAGGATTTTTGGATACAAGTATTAGCGATCAGGCACATAAAGAATTTGAATTGTGGGCAAAACATGATGAAGCTGAGGAAGATTTTTGCATTTTGGATGATCATGAGGAGGGATCACAATATGTGGATTTATTATTAAATCCAGAACGTTATACTGGCTATCGTGGTGATTCGGCTCATCGCATTTGGAAGAGTATCTATTTGGAGAATTGTTTTGGTGGCAATAATGCTACAGCTAATAAATTCTCCAGTTATGTACCACATTTGGATTTGCGTAATGTTTGCCTGGAGCAACGTGCCTTTTATCGCATCATCTCTGGTTTACATTCCAGCATTAATATACATTTATGTTCCAAATATCTATTATCCGAATCGAAGGATTTTCTAGATCCTCAGGGTATTTGGGGACCAAATGTTAAGGAATTTAAACGTCGTTTTAGCCCAGAAACAACAAATGGCGAGGGTCCACATTGGCTACGTAATTTATATTTCATTTATTTGGTTGAATTGCGTGCCCTGGCCAAAGCGGCGCCCTATTTACGTCGTGAGGAATATTATACAGGGATTGCCGAAGAAGATGATGAGGTTAAATTGGCTATTAATGATCTTCTAAGTGTTATAGAGTGAGTCGTAATATAATTAATCTTCTATATATGCTTTATAATTTAATGCTTTTAATATTTTTCAGATCATTTCAATCACATTTTGATGAGAATGCTCTATTTAGTAGCGGTATCGCTTCAATCAAATTTAAGCATGACTATAAGGAAAAATTTCGCAATATATCAAGAATTATGAGCTGTGTGGGATGTGATAAATGTAAATTGTGGGGTAAATTACAGACTCAAGGTCTGGGTACGGCATTAAAAATACTTTACTCGGAGAAATTAAATCTGGCAACGGAAAGTGGTCTTTGGGATAAACCTCATATTGAAGCTGATCCCATATTTCGACTATCACGTAGTGAGATAGTAGCTCTCTTCAATGGTTTTGGCAGGTAATATATTTTTATATATAAAAACATAAATTGATAGCAATTCATTTCTTTTCACCTTTGTTTTTTTCTAGATTATCAAATAGTATATATGAAATGGAGAATTTCCGACGTGTGCTAAGATAACCCAATCAACGGGATGATATAGCAACATCATTGGGACAATGCGCAACTCATTTAGCCAATTTATACGCACATTTGTGTACATATATCGGGGCTGTTATATTATGGATCTGATTTTCCACTATCCCTATCACAGAGACTAGTTGATCACGGCAATTACCGTGTGCTTCCCTCATTATCCTCTAATATCCTAAGCCACCAACTACCATTTCCTTGTATATACAAAAAAAAAAAACAAAACAAAACAACCAACCCAACCCATTCCTGTAGGCTACTTGTACATTAATACAAAAACCAGACACAGGTGATTATTGTAAGATAGAAATATTATTATTTATTGTGGACAACAACAAAAAAAAAAAAAGAAAAATAGAGAATGAAACGTTTTCTAAAAGAAGCTCAACTTTAACAAAAGCAAATGAGAATGACAAAAGAGATAAATAAGTAAAACAAATGATAACATTGTGCAATAAGTTACTTAATTTGTTTATTAAATATGCAAAATCCTTAATTATTGATTTGCCTTTATTGGCATAATTGTTTTTACCCAATTTCCCATCATTCTTGACTTGGCATCACTTTTGAAATCATTTTGGTTATGGAATGATTATATGACATTCTCAATAAAGTTAAATATTTTGCATTTTATATGAAAATTTCAAATATTTTTTACAATATAGGCATTATATATTGTATAAGCCACGTCATGACTTTTCTTATTTCCATTATTTCCCTTAGCTAGAAGTCTTTCTGTTGTATAAACTTGGCCACGTTTATGTCAGATTTGTTATTTAACTTTATTTAAATTTTAGCCAAATTTTTTTTTTTTATGTTAATCCGTCTAATTTATGAGTCATGACCAAGTTTGTTGGTTCATGGTAATTTCATCAAAGCTTTATGAAATAAATTTAAGGCCAAATAATGACTAAGCACTTACGTGGCTTTCAATATTTTACAAATTTGTTTGTTGAAAAACAAACAAAAAACGAGGGGGCGTTATTTCAATTCTTTAAATGGGGCAACAACAGAACACAAGTGTGTGAGTGTGTGTGGGGGGAGACCATTACAGCTGTGCAAGAACTAATTTTGGTCTATGTGGGAGTGTCATGATCGTTTCTCATATTTCTTTCTGTGATTAAGCATGTGTTTTAAATGACATATAACGCCTCTCATTTTTAATTTAACATTTGCCTATGGTAAAATTTCAAATTTTAATATTTAAATATTCTAAATTAAATAATTAAATGTTTGAATATTGAAATTAAGTCATCCTAAAGATCAGGATCTCATCTAAAAAGAGAAACATGGGCTTATATTTTTCCTTAAAAAAACACTTAGAGTGACCGTTTTATATAAGGATATGCAAAAAATGTTACAGAATTTGTAGCATCAAATTGTGTATAACACATATTTCGTATAACAGGCATTTGCAAACGGTTTTTTTGAACGAATTTTGAAATTAACAAATATTTTACTTGAAATAAAAGCAAATTAATATTAAAAACACACAAAAAATTGCAAAATTAATAAAATAAATCATAAAAAATAAAAACAAAACACCAATTTAATTTGTTGTTTGATTGATAAAACATTATCATCACCGGCTGGCAGTCATCACCTGGCAACCGTTTGTTTATTTGTCGGCTTTGTTTCGACAATTTCTAAAATATATAGTTGCAAATGAAATTTTGTCAGCTAAAGTTGTTATCTGTCTCAAGTACTATATATATATAAATATATACAAAAATACATTATATTATTATATTTCATTCTGTCCAAAATGGTTATATTGCAAGTAAAACGTGGCGATGAATCGTTGTTTTTGTATGAGACAAGTGTTGGCGATAAGACGGATGTGGTTATCCGTGATCTTGTGGCCATTTATAATGGACGCCTTAAGGTGCAACGTATATGCATGGAAATGGAAGAGTTGGCCGATCATGGTACCATGTTGCCAAGCGAAATGATGGGTCTCAATGATGATCAGATTGAGGAACTTAAATTGGTAGATATTTGGGCAGATAAATGTATACCATCGGGTGGTTTTCAATTTAATAAAGATCCATTGGGTCGTCGTAATGGCCAACAGCCGAAAGAGCATATGCAAAAGATGTTGGCCAATGCCATGAATGATGCCAAGGCCTTGATAGATAAGGTAAGAGTTAATCGATAGTTAAATGAGTATTTAAAATTTATAACTTTCTTTTGTCATCTAAGAAAAATGTCGGCTTTTCCAAACTTACAACACTTAAAGTGGTCGAAGAGGCCCTAAATATTTTACGTGGAGCTGTACTTATTGCATATCCCATGCAATTGCCACCCCATGATACCATACGCATGGAATTTACCAATACAGAGGATTTGAGTGGCACTCAAGCCTCTAAGGAGGTCATTGAACCATCTAAAGCTCAACTTTGGTTTGCTGGACGACAGATTTTGAATGGCAAACTTCTTAGCGAATATTTGGGCAATAATGATAAGACCAAGGTTATTTATATTATATATAGATAATTATATATTATAGATGCTAACAGGTCCTTTTTTTGGATATTGAATAGGTGGTGGTAAAACTAAATCAATTGGGTGAAGGACCACCAGGTCGTGAGGCAGTGGTTTCTGAACAACTTCGTCGTCAAATGATGGCTGATGCCTATCGTCGCCAGGAAGAGTTAAAGGTAAGTAATTATATTTATTTTTGTAGAGCAAATTCTAAATATATATATATATAGATTTTATTCACATATGCATATATATATAATATATATATATAGGATTATAGATATATATGTATATATAGCTACAAAGATTAGTCATATTTAAATGTGTGTAAGTTGTTGTGTTTAGACAAAGATTGTAAAATAGTTTAAGTAAATGCAGTTCCCTAACGTTTTCTTATTTTTGGTGCTGTTCTTATATAATTTACTTATATATTGATTCTGGCAAATTGGCTCCGGCTCAGCAGATAATGGCCAGATTTTTGTTATATATATATATATATATATATATATACCATTTTTCTTCATTTAAATTCAGAGTTTATCTAAGGCACATTTACTGAACCAGAAGAATACATTTGTTTTGCTGCCAGATTAATATTAATATATATATATATATGTATATATATAAGAGACTTTTGAACATTTTTTTTAAATTACATATTTTTTGCATATTTTGTTATATTTCTTCATATACTTGTATATAAATATCAGTTCCCATTCAGGTCCATTGAGTTTTGGTGCTGTTTGCTCTTTGTAGTTTGTTAGTTAATATATCTTTTTCTTTGTTTTGGCAGACTTTTGAATACCCTTGCAGAGAGTATGGAAAAAAGTGTATAACAATGAAAATCTTATATCCGATATATCTATGGGAATCATAGTTAGAATGAGAGATAGAGATGAGAGTGCTAATACAATGATATTGTTTGAAAAATACTTTTATCTCTTAATTAAATTACTTCTAAATTTGCTTTAGCTTATGATTGCCCTAACTGCAGGGGTATAATAATTTCGGTATACCGAAATTAACTGCATTTTCATTTGGTAGAAATCATCTTTTAGATAATGACCAAAGGTTTCTCTGGTACATCACATTTTGATGCCTTCTCATCATCATCATGGAAATTTTGTTCACTTATACTTGAATCTCCATTGTGACTTAATGGTATTAGGGATTTAGTGCTGCCAATCATTTCATGATTCTCAATGGGTTGTGGTAGTGTTGGTTCATCTGGATCTGGTCCCATTGCTTGATGTTCAATATTGGCTACATCATCATCGGTATCATAGTTATGATCTGGTACCTTGCAGGCATTATTATGGCCAAAGACATCGTTATCTGAATCATCGCCAGCACAAATGCAACGCATTTTGGCATCGTCACCCACCTAAATATATATATATATATATATATATAACTTATACTTTTGTTATTATGCATATTTACCTTAACCGATTTTGTTATAATGCACAACGATATGGAAGAGATTACAAACAATACAATGGGCACTATCAATGATACAACAAATTCTCTATAAACCTTATCCAGATCATAACGTGCCACCACAAATTCCACATTTGAATCCTACAAAAGGAGAATTATATATGCGCTCTCATTAATTATACAGAAAAATGGAAATTGAATACCTTTAGGCCATGTCTTCTTACCTTATTATAGTAGCATTGATAGCGTGACTGGGCAGTGTTGTTATCGCCATCGTTACCATAGCGTGCCACAAAATCTTTACATTCACCACGTAGGGTATTAACACATCCTTCCAAATTAATGTACAGTTTCTTCCAATTGTATATAGTAAGATTTGCTTGATTTGGTAAAAATTTTTGCTCTGGATCAACAGAATGTGTACTATTATCATAAATGGCCCAAAATTGTGTAAAATTCATAAATGGTGCTGGTAATATATCATGATCCAATAATGTGCCATTTAGGCAATCTGTGGCCCTACAAAGAAAAGAAAGTTAATAGATAAGTATATAAAGAGAAGAGAATATTAGGTTTATATATATATATATATATACATTATGCGACTATCCGATTCACGTGTTACAGTGGCACAATTGGTCAATAGGTTGCCATCATCTTCTTTCCAAAATTCGGTGGGTTCAATGCGTACACCATGTTCTGAACCACGTGCCTGATTGAAGGCCACAGCATTCTCACAATCAGCGGCAATAACATTATCCTCCTTAAATTAAGAAAAAGAGTTAGCTAGTCCATTTGGCATATCCTTAATTATATGCTTCTTACATGCATTATCAATGTATTAACATTGGCAGTCGTTATTTTGGAACAATAACGATCACAATTAAATGGTTTCTTTATTTTAGTACAATGGATACCATGGCATTCAAAGAAACCATTTAATTTTGTATTATCCTTGGCTGAATTTATCGTTGGACCATCAGCCTTATGATGGCATAAAAAGAACTCCGACATATTCTTGCAATGACCTAAGAGAGAGAGAGAGAGAGAGAGAGAGGTGGTGATTTACAGTAATTAGAAAATGCAAATAAACATTTTTTTTTATTACCATTAGAGCAATTGAAAACTCCTCGAATATTATTGCAAGCTGTGCCATTATTGCAATTAAACTTGTTCAAACGATTCATGTCAATCTAAAGGAAAAGGAAGAAGAGAAATTTAATATCCTTTTCGCATTTCTTAAATGTGAAATGTCTTTAAGTATGAGTCATATATATATATTTTTTTTCTTACCATGGCGCAAGAGGTATTCGTTACCCTTGTACAGTTATTCAATTGTATATCCGTGCCATTGCGTCGCACAATGGAATGAATTTGTGGACAAAAGCCACTAGTACGTGTTAGACACCATTCACCACAAGATGCCCATGGACAATTATTGGGCATTTGACGATCCACAGTCTGGCACATAACAGGATCCAATTCGAAACCCGATTTAAAAGCCCTTAAAAATATAAATCGAAGTTATATATAAAAAGTGTTTAAATATTTAATAGTTATTCATTTGGTTTAACTTACTTGAGAGATGGTGAATAAATGGATACACTTAAATAGACAATCGAAACACATGACAGGACCATAGTTAGTTGACATAGGCAAATGGCACGACAGATGCGTTTATCCTGCTCTGGTATGAGGCGCGGTTTGTCCTTGCGTCGTGTCATATTTCAACCACAAATTGAAACAAAACAACAACAAAAAAGGACAAAACCAAGGCACAGGCAATTCTTATATCTTATTTACGACTTGTTGATTTAACCCAAAAACCCCACAGTCACTTTGGGGACTACTCCCAATCTTTTGTTACAACCACCTAACTCAAGGTGACTCGGGTTTAAGTTGCAGCAATGACCAAGTGATTGACTGTTTGTTTGATCTACTTTTTTGTTATTATTAATGAAAACTTTTAATGTATTTAAATGCATAAGAAAGGATTAACGGATAGGGGGATCGGCTAGGTGGGCTAGGTGGGTTAGTTTTATGTGATTTTATATATTCTTTTTTTTCGTTTTTTTTTTTTTTTATTCAATCCAATCAATATATATTTAATGCACTTATGAACGAGCGAACGACGTCCGTTTCCTGTGCGGACTTGGATGGAACTAAAAATAAATGTTTGATTATTCCTAACCCACAAAAGGCAGGAATATATATATATGTATATACATACATACATATATATCTAAGTATATATAAACCAGGGCTGGCATACAGGATTTTTGGTCATTGCGCACGAAAGTGAAAGCCAAAATAAAATAAAAGTTTTTTGAGAGTTAGAACATTTTTTTTCTCCAACTTTTACAGGATCAACGCCTGCGCTTTAAAAGAGGGGGAGAGTGTGAGTAAGAGTGAGAGTGAGAGTAAGAAAGAGAGTAAAAGGGGCAATATCTACTACGACTACTACTACTCTCTTTTGCTCGCTCTTACTCATAATTGCGTCTTTATTCATTTGGTGTAAATAAAACAAACATTTTGTTTGTGTTTTTAGTGTAGATGTTTATTAATTAGGCCGCTAGCAATTTTTTTTATTTGTTTTTTTGTTTTATTGATAAAGACACGTTAAGTAAAAAAAATTGTTTTTTTTTTAATCATTTTTGTTTCTTATTTTTTTTTTTTTTTTTTGTTTGCATTGAAATATTGATTTTTTAAAATTCTCATAAGCAACGTGCGTTTCATCGGTTTCTGCTAAGCTATGTAAATTATTTATTTTATTTATTCCTGTAAATGTAAATTTTTTTTTATATTTTTTTTTTTTTTTTTATATATATATTTTTATTATATTATATAGCATTTTTTTGATAGCTTGTTCAAAAAAAAGATCTTCTGAATTTTTGTTTGGTTTGCTTTTTTGTTTTTATGGTGAGAATGAGTTTGTTTACTGTTAGATTAGTTTTCAAATATTTTTATATTTTATGTGGTATTTGTTTCTTGTTGTTGTTGTTGTTTTTTTGTTGTTTACTCTTTTTGTGATCCCTCAGCTTGCATAGATGAAGCTTGCCTAAGAAAAATTCTGTACAATAATTTCAATTCGTGTCATTTTTTTTTTTTTTTTTAGTTTTCTTGGTTTTTTTTTTTACTTAATATATTATGACTACTATCACAATCATTTTTTTTTTATTTTTGGTTTTTTTTTTTCTTATTTTTTGTTGTTGTTTTCTCTTTTTGGTTTCGTAGTTTTCTTGGTGTTGGCAAAATAAATAAATTAGTTTGTTTTTTTTTAATGTTTTTTGAGCTTTTTTTTTTTAATTTAAGAAATATTGATTTTGGCTTATCAAAAAATTTACAAAAAAAAAAAACCGAAAATATAGTAGCAAAATTTTGGGCAAAATTTTTTTTGTTGTTGTTTGATGCAATTTGTTGTTTACTGATTTTATAATATAGTAGTAGTAGTAAAAGCTATGTATGTATGTATGTTTGTTTGTATGTATGTATGGGTTTTTTGCATGTTATACAATCTACAAAGTTAAACTCGCTATTATTATTATTTTTTTAGTTTTTCGTTTAAGGGGTAAGGTCATTTTAATTAGTTAATTTGTATTTGCTAGTATTCCATTTCATCATCTTCGTCACTGTGACACAGAAGTTTGCTAAAAAAATATTAAAAAATTATATAAATCGAACGGAATATATAAGTAGAACATAAATTTTGTTTTTCTCTCGGTATGTTTCTTTTTGTTAATAATTAATTATATATAGTTAATATATATATTGTTTACAAATCATGCCACAAAATTCATTCTAATTTTAAATAATATTTCTATAGCAAAATAAATAAATTTTCTAAAAAAAATATATATATATTATCAATTTATTGGCATAAGAAAATCGCAGCATATATATATATATAATAGATGTTTTTTTTTTTTCTTTTGGAAAAGGGGCGGCATCAAGTAGTTAAGGGCGTGCTCAAAGAGAGTTAATGTTAAATCTAATGAAGAGAGATTTGTTTTTAAAAAAAATTCATTTTCTAATTTCTTCTATAAGTTTTCTTAAATTCTTCTTAAAATTTGCTAAGGATTAAATGGAATCTGTTGTGTGTGGCTTTTGTATTTGAAAAATTTATAAATGATTGTATTGAATAATAGCAAATTTTTGTAGTGACTCTAAGGCTATATAAAATAGTCTTCAGAACTTTGATTGTCATGCGGACGGACAATGGTTTTAGGGCTGATTTAAGGCTGATATAAGGCTAGTTATATTCTCTAGATATTTAGTTAGTATATCCATTTGTCTATTTCATTCATTTTTGTTCACTTAAATTACATTCTTCTATAAACTTTTAACAAAAAGTAAGACATTTTCGATCTTATATAGTATTTTTTAAAAGTATAAAGTTTACTTTAGAAAAAGTTCTAGAAACAGGTATAGAAAGTTTTAAAAAATCGTTATAGAAATATAGGGAAAATATAGAAAAATAGGGAAATTTATATATAATATATCTAAAAGTTCTAAGACTAGCTTTTGTAGCACTTATCAATCATATAGAAGTGATTATAAATTAGAATAATTACTAAGAGAAACTTTTCAAAAAATATATATAAAGATTGATAGATAATTTGTTTAGGAACTGTTCACCAATTGGTTCTAAAGGTTCAGTATATAGAAGACATATATGTCTATATAATAATCGAATTATACCTTCAAACATTGCTATATAATATAGTATACAAATATTTCTATAATGAAAAAAAGGAGAAAAATTAAAGCTAAATTTTTAACGAAGAAGTTATTTCCCTTAAATCTTCCCAAAGATCTATATATATTTATATAATACAGGCTAATCAAAACTATATATAATACTATAATAAGATCGAAAATGCTTTCTTTTGCCTTACATACACATACATTCTCTTATTTCTCTGTATCTCTGTATTTGTATCTAAATAAAAGTATAAATGTGCATAGCAAGTATATAAATCTGATAAATATTAGATATTTTTCGTTTCTTGTTTATAGATTTCTAAAAGGCAGCCGATTTCTAAGAATTTCTATATAATATATTGTACTTTTAGTGTGAACATTTGAGATTACTTTGTATATAGATCATTATGTTTGTGCCAAGATTTTTCAAATCGATAAAGAAATTATTTTCAGTTTAATATTATTCAAAGAGGTTGTGTGTTGTGTATATATATATATGTATGTAGAAGCGATTTCGTGCAATAGGTTTTCTAAAAATTAACAGTTTAAATTTCATTCATTACATTTTGTTTTTTGTTTTGGTTCCATTATTATTTTTTTCATTGTTTTTGTTTTTTTTTTTTTTTGGGGGGATTATTTAAAATTCGAGCAGTAAAATATAGAAATTACTTATTTAAAATACATTCAAGGATAAAGATTTTTCCTTATTACAATTCATGCAGTTAACAATCCTGGAAAAATAGTGTTAAGGAGATAAGAGAAAAGAAGAACGAAGGAAATCCATGATAAATGTTGGTTTTAACAGCAAAGCAAAACATTTCAATATGGCAAATACTTTTGAAATACTTTTTTAACGAGACAGTTTTTCTTTTTAAAAAATATTACGGCCAATTAATATTAGATAACAGTTATATAACTTATGGTGTTATAGCATTAGATATATATATATATGTGTGTGTGAGTGTGTGTTTGTTTGTGTGTATGTAATATATATATGTATGATTTCAACGATTATATATTCAACAATATATGGTTTTAAAAGGCACAATGTGTGTGGTGTGTGTGTTTATGTATGTATTGTATGTGTGTGTGAGTATGTTGGTTTATAGTATTATTTTCTCAGATCTACTACAATACACAAAAATGTTAAAAATTCTGTTTTTTTTTTGTTTGATTATTATTAAATTAGTATTATTATGATTTTTGGTTTTGTTTTTTTTGGCTAACATGAAAATAAGGCAAGATGCAGACAGTTCAGTTACAGGTTGATGGTTATTAATCAACTCACTCTTCCTTAGTTGGAAATTTTTCAGCATAGACTCTGGAGGATTTATTACAGGCCTTTTCACAGCAAGGACAATACCAATAGCTCAGTACACCAATTGATATGGCAAATAGAACATTTGGTATTATCAATGAGAGTATTAGATGATATAGATTATTCTCCCATGAATAGCGTCCAATAACAACTTGCGGATATGCCCGACTATAGTAGCATGGAAATGGTTCACCAATGTGTGAAAAGCTAAAAATGAAAAAGAAAACGAAAAGAAAGAGAAAATTACATATATTTTTATATCAATTATTTACTTTACTTACCCATATTGTCTGGCAAAGACACTACAATTAGTTGTGGGCGGATAACCGCAACCCTCCGAGTTAATTAGAAATTTTGTATAACTAACATCCCAGTTAACTGTATCTAAGTCTTGCGGATGGCGCTCCCATTCGCTAAAGGGTATACGCGTATAGTTGACAAACAACTGATGGCACCTAAATACAATGACAAGGACAAGGACATAGAAAAGAGTATATAAGTAAAATTTCTATTTCAATATATTTTAATCATGTTACTTGGTGAGTGATGAGGTACAGCCTTCGCGGCAAGAGCTCCAGCTGCAATTTTTAATGCCCTCCGCATAGATATGATCTATGACAATGCATGTTACTGGCACTGGATCATAATCGGCAATGATTGTTGAAATAGCAGGATCCACAACAAAGGGTATTAGGAAAAGGAATGTAAATACCGACAAAATGGCGGTCGTACCTGAAAAAAGCAAAACAAAACAAAAGTATAAATCAAATCTCTATATATATAGATAAATTCAATTAACATACCAAGGCACACGGAGGTATAAAATTTAGCCTTCTCGAGTAGAGATTCCATTTCAATCTCCTCGCGTTTAGCCCTAATGGCATCCACACAACCGCTACCAGGTCTAACTGGTGATTGGCAGGCTGAACGCACTTTACCCGATCCAGAGCGGCTACTGGTTAGGCTTATTTTACTAGCCGATAGGGTTTGGGCCGATAATGATAATGTTGGACTTGATGGTACCGACGTTGTCGTCGTTAATGTGGAGCTCTTTTTCATTTTGTTGTTTGTGTGTGTGTGTCTGTGTGTGTTAGTTTTCGTGTGTGTGTGTGTATGTGTTAGTGTAAATCAAAAGCTTTGAAAATTTTTAAGCCTATTACAGTAAATAAATGTGCCGTTATCTCAATGTATTTTGCGCAAATTTCAATTCGATTACTGCTCTCTTCTTCTTTACCCTACTCCTAGCCTACTCCTTTTCTATTACCCCTCCCCGCTCTACTTTTATTCCTTAATTTTTTTGTTTTTCTTTTTGGTTTTTTCGTCGGGCAGCAGGGGATATGCTTTTGAATATTAATCTATAATTGTTTTTGTTTTTGTAATTTTAAATCGTTTTGCTTGTGGATTTTGTTTTTCTCTTCTATATATTGATTGATTTTTCTAAATTTAAAATTTTTATATTTAAGTTTAATTTGATTTTCATGACTAGTTGCTTTTCATGTTCTTGTTGTTGTTGTTCTTTTTCTTCTTTTTTAATTTTATTTAATTTTTTTGTTGTTCTTCTTTCATTTGTTGGGGTCTCTTTTGATCACGCATCCCTCTAAACCATTTTAATTAATTTTGTTTTCCTTTTTTTTTTTTTTTGTTATTCTTGTTAGTTTTATTTTTACTGAATTTCACTGCCTTCTTTCTAGGGCTGAACCATTTAAATGGGAACCATCAATATCATTATCATTATGTTGGTGTTGTACCGTTACTATTGTGTCTCTGTGTGTGTGTGGTGTAGGTGTCTGTGTGTATGTGTGTGGTGGTCTGTTGTGCGCGCTTTTATTCTCTTAGAATAAAACTAAGTTATATTCTTTTAATAATAGATAAAAAACAACAACAAAAAGAAAAAATGTTTAATTAAACAGATTTCCTTCCTTCTCTTTTCCTTCTTTTGTTTTTGTTTATCTTTGTTTTTTGTTTAGAATGCAATATATATATGGGTAATAACATTTATTAAACCCTTTTTACCCATCCTAAATAACCCGCACTAATATATAATGTGTGACGAAAAAATTATACTAATATTGTCTACTTTCATATTCGTATCGTATTTTGAGAAGTTTCACGTGCCTTTTTGTGTAAAATGTACAATATGTGTCTAAATGTGTGTTGTGTGTGTGTGTGTGTGTTTAGCTCAGGAGGTGCCCTTGCAAGACGTTTAAGTGTAGTGTTATTGTTGTTGCTTCTGCTGATTGCATTGTCTTGCCATCGTTTTTGTTTTTCTTTAGTTTATTTTTGTTTTTGGTGTTAAGAGAGTTCGATGGAAGGTTTTATAAAGAAGTTATTGAAGTTCAGTTATTGCAAAGCGAAGACACCAGCCTGATGGTGTATCGGACTGTCTTCTTGAAGCAGAGGAATGCCTATAAAAAGAAACAGAAATAAATGAGGGTAACTATAATTAAAATATATATAAAATTAATATATACAACATTATCAAATCTTATAGAAATACTTTTAAAAATTTCCTATATCTTATCTAAATTATATATATATACAATATATATACATACGGATCGGATATAGGTATGTATATATCTTTTTATTTGCCTTCTAAATGGGAAATATTATATTTTGGATTGGAAAACTAATTAAAAGCCAAACATATTGTCAGTAGAGGAGTTGTTTGCTATATATACTCAATTCTATATATATATCTATTCAACTAAGTGTTAGGGCAAAAGGATATGCTTGGTATTGGTTTAAAAGGTTCGTCTAAATTTCACTAAAGTTTATTTAAAACTTATGTCTTTCCTGAATTAGAAGTTTCAAAAGTACAAATCTTGCCTTGTCTTGTTAACTGTAAGAATATGTATATATATATATAGGTATAATTCGGTTCTTTAAATTTTTGAGGCTCTTTTTATATTCGTATAATTGCTTACGTGACGGATCTCATAGAGCCATTACTTCATCACCACCGCCACCTCCCATGTCACCATTGGTGGGTGCTCCAACACTATTCTTTGATAGAATAGTTTCAGTATCGACGCAACCTTTGAAACGCATCTTTGCATCATCGCCCACATATACGGTCCGCTGACAGAGTAATAATACCGAACAGGATATAACAAATAGTACTGATGGCACCACTGAAGCGAACACAAATTGACGATAGGTGGCCTCCAGATCAAATCTTGCTACAGCCACATCCTTTTTCAATGGTGAATAGAAACATGGAAAACGTGCACGAGCATTGTGATCGCTACCATCACGTCCGAAATCCTTAAGGAACTCTTTGCATTCATCCATTAGAGTGTTAACACAACCCTCTAGATTAATCATTAGTTTGGACTCATTGGAAATGGTTAAATCTACATCTGGTGGTGCAATTTCCGGTACTGGTGTGGCCACCGAGACATGTAAATGGCTGAGATATGTAAAATTTGTTAGATCACTGAGCATATTATGTTCCAGAGTGGAACCATTGATGCAATCTATTGCATCAACCCGATCCGATGTGTTTTTAATGAAATAGCATGATGTCATGGCCACATTATCGCTGGATTCGTTCCACACCTCCTCCAGAGTTTCGGCATTAATGGCATTCTGGCATTGGGATAGATAGACTTTGTCACCACTTAGCACCACCACATTCTTGTTCCTGGTTGGAATATCAACGCATCGTCGATCACAGTTGTATGGTGTCCGAATCTTACGGCATGTACCACGATTACACGAAAATAGTCCACTAATGTCCATGCAATTGATCTTGCCACGCCGTCCGGAACATTTGACGGGAGCATCACTATTATGGAAGACGCACTCGAAGGCATCGGTTATATTCAGACACTGACCGGCAGTGCAATTGAAGGTACCTGTCAGATTTTTGCACTCATCATTGATGCATCTGGCCTTATCGGCACGATCCTGATCGATGCCGTAGCACGTTTTATTTGCCGAATTTGTGCAATTCTGAAAGGTGAGATTTGTACCATTGCTGCGTAAATTAACATAGATTTGGATACAGGCGCCGGATGTCTTGCTTAGGCACCATTCACCACAGCTGCCCCATTCACAGTTGTCCTTGTTAACAGCTCGTGTTGTGGTACACATGACGGGAAAAAATGGGTCAATGCCACTCTTAAAGGCTCTCGTTGAGGGCATGTAAATGGCTACCGTTAGATAAACCAGTGCAACGGAACTAAGGACCAGTGTCATCTGGCATATGCAAATGGTGCCACAAATTCTAGTGTCCTGCGGTGGAACGATTAACTCCTCGCTGGGTACCTTTTTTTTGCCCATATTTAAATTTTCCTACTTCTGCTTCTCTCTCTCTCTCTCTCCCTCTCGCACACGTCTATATTATTTGATTTGCTAACGGATATTATATATTTAGTGGACGTAGGTTAATCACTTGCTAGTAATCCAATTAGGAGAACATCATGGAAGTCTATCGATTTAGTTCTCTTGCAGCCCCCCGTAGGGGGATGGGCGAAGCTGTTATATAACCTTATTATTTGTACGGTTAGCGCCGAGATTTGCCTTCGCTTTGATTTCAATGTTTTTTTTTTCGTTCGGCGAAAGTGAAAATTTGTTTACGAATTATTATTTCTGGCTATTTCGATGCTTGAATCCCGAAAACTTGAACCACAATTTTTTTTTGAATGAAGTCGGTCTTATCGATTTTTTGACTTTGACCCCTGCAAGTGGTCCATCAACTGCATCACGTGGTAGCACAATAAAATCTTTTGTTGCCCAACTGTGAATTTACTCTGTATATATACATATATAGTTGGATTAATCGAAACGGGCAAAATATTTCTTAATCTTTTGTTGTTTTCCCTTTTTTTTTTTGTTTTTTTTATATTAACAATTTTTTCTGCAAAATCTTATTATTTGAAAAAATGTTGTCGCTTAATTAGTTTGTCGCTTGCTTGGACAATTTTTATACACTGGACCCAAGATATTTGCAAACTCTTGTAACTTTGTACACTGTTGTCGTAGTTGTATCGTGTCAGTGCTGTATGCCTTCCTTACTGACCGCCGACAACATGCCGCCGTCTGTTCCACATCTAACGGTTCCTCGGCTCTGCTCCATGTGTGCTCTCGTGTTCTCAGCTTTTGGCATAAACCAGAGCACTGCGCGCGCATATTTATCGCAAAATCAATAGTTCCGCATTCACGTTTTCATGTACCAACAAATCTGCCTCTCCTTAACACCATCACCACCCTCCCTCCCCCTTTTTTTTGTTTACCATCGTCACCACCCACTTGCTGCATACAGATATATTTGTGTGTGTCTGTGTGTGTGTGTATGATGGGTTTCAAAAGCGTGCCCATCGTGCTCCTAGCTATATGAGCTTCTTGGCATAGCGTGTACGAGTACCAAATGCATTTATTGTTGGGGTTTTAGGGTTGGGTTTGGGGTATTGATATGACTCTGTCTCTTGTTCGCTGTAACCGCTATGACGACATCGCATGAGCCAGCTTCAAGCCAGCTACGTAGTACATATGGGGGCGTGAGGGCCATTTAAACTTCAGCCGATATACATATGTATATGTTTATATATGTATATATATTTACAAAATTAAAAGTGGTATTTGTTTGTGTGTGTATGTGTGTGTTGTTACGAGTAAATAAATATATTTTTGTATTATTATTTTTTTTTGCATTTGCCGTCTTATTTGAAACATAGTTACATATACATATATCCTCTGGGAGTTGGACAATGCAGATAACGATAAACATATACATACATACATATATAATTATATTTAGTGAATAACAGAACTAGTTTATTGTCATTACTTTTGACAATTCTGTGGAGCATCGTCTCTATTCCTTCAGTTTCATTTTGGTATTTGAGGTCAACCATTCTTGATTGGATTATTCCATGATGATGCAATTATTGCTATGGTTTTATAATCTAGTTTTGGTCCAAATAGAGGATTCATCTGAGCCATATAGCAGCATAACCAAAAGAGCCAACAACAAGCCGCAGTCAACATTAAAATACAGCGTATTAGATTATGTTGCGGTGTTTTGGGTGCCAGAATTGGTCCGACAATACCAACAAGTGCCCAAAAGCCAGTAAATACCAATATTGGAAAAAAATGAGCACCCATTGTGTGTGTTTTCTTTTTAAATTACTTTTACAATTTCTTTGTCAGTCAATTGTTTACGTTTTATTTAATCGTATTACATTTGACGCTATGACTAACACTTACGTTAACGTAACTGATCACAGTTATATTAGATCACAGCTATATGTGTTCAATACGTTGCAAAATCACAGTGATATTATAGCTAAGCTAGCTTTTTTCTTTTTTAAATTCTAATGTCTATTTAAAAGTGTTGAAATGTTAATAAATATATTTTTAAAATGTCGAAATCATCTGACCTCATAGAATTCTATTTGTTTTTTGATGATTTATTTTGTTAATTTCATTTATTTTTCTATTAGCATGTCTACTAATACCTTTTCTATATACATAATTACAATTTAAATCAATCAATTCTTTCACTTAACAAATTTAATTGTTTTAAGCTCGCGTGCTTAATGAGTTTATGCGATATATCTTTTAAATCGGTGGATTTAATGAAACTGTAATTTTAGCAGTTTTCATTTGGTTTCTGATTCTAGCGGTGTAAAAATCCGTTACATTTTTCAAAAATTTTGCTTAAACGTTGTGTTTTTTGGCAAGCCGGGGATCGAATTAGTAAGCTGAATTAAATTTATAAATATTCAATTATATATTTCAATTTATTTCTAGGATAAAGAGTCTTAGTTGGTCCCTTATAATTTAGCATTGTTAAGTTACTTATTTATAAATAAGCATTCATTCATTTAAATTTAAATTGTGAATTTGAGGCTTAAGTCTCATGCTATCTCACTCTATATTGTGAAAGACCAATGACATATATGTATCTTGGTATAAAAATATCTAAAAGTCATTTTCTTTGAGTAACTTAAATAGAAACTTCGTTAAACAAACAAACTTGATCCCGAATCTATGTAAATTTGTAGGTTAGATAAAAAGTCATAGAACAGGAGATCTTACATAGACCCGTTGCTTGTCCTAGTGTTTTACATGATCTTTGCACTTTTCCCCCAAGAAGCAGGACTAATTTAAAATCGAGCAGATCACACTTTATAATACTTTACTTTTGTATATGTATATCAATCTAACTAACTGATATTATTGCTACCAAGCTTTTTTGATAACTGATAACAAACAACTATCACTTTAACAACTTTACTTTTGAATAATTAAATCGGTTGATTGAATTTCCTTTGAATGAAAAGTCGTTATTTTTTAGATGTTTGACCTCTTGGAAAAACAAAAATGGTCGTAAAAGTGCACGTGTGGGCATCTGCAGGTGGGTGGTGGATACCGACCACCACCCAACGTTATTTGGAATGTAGACCACGTTTATTTCAAATTCGGACTTGTTTAGACATGTTAGAACTCAACATGAGTTTAATATTAATTAGAAATTGCAGAACAATTCAATTATTTTTTAATATTTTATTAGTTAGGTAGGACTCTAGGAGAAGTTAGCTTAGTTAGTTTTGTGGTTGTTTGATTAGAAAAGCGACAAGTACTCCATGAAGGAATAACTATTTATTGAGGACGAACAAAACTACACTCATACACACATACTTCAATACATACATATATTTACACGCACACACATACACAAATGATAGGAATTTTCGTTTGTTACTCACTTGTAATGTATGAATCACAAATTTGTAGGTTTATTTACGTTCATACACGCATATACACAGCCACACGCAGCAGCAGCAGCAGCAGCAGGACCTTACACTAATACACACATGCGGCTATCATACGAAAAATCGTTTCATAATAAATAAAAAAAAAAAAGAAAAAGGGTGTACCAATTCCCTAGCCCTTCTTCAGTTAACGTCCATTAACATTATTCACTTGTATTATTTCTTTATAATTTTGTGCTTAAATTTGTTTGATCTTTATGATGAATGCGGTCCTCCAACTCATAAGGCAGAAATGATTTGATTTAACAATTTTTTTCGATTTCCTCCCATTGCCAAAAAAGCTAGCCGAGAAAATTCCAAACAGCACAAATACTATGTAGCTTCGTGCACCACTCACGGCCTCACGGACTCACGGCTCACGTTTTCCTGCTGTTTATATATGGCACTTCTAACATTTCTTTGGCTTTTTTTTCTTAATAAAGCGCATGCGTTAATTCGCTTTACGTCATCCATTGACCGAGAAAGCTTTCAATGGGTTGCCAGAGACTTGGCAATTACCCTTACTTGATAAGTGGCGCTAGAATCGACTTGAAATATTTCTAAATTTGAAATAATCTTAAAATTGTATTTTAATATGCGCATATTAATGAAATTTTTATATTTAATAAAATATAAAATAAAAATATGTAATTTTTAATTATATTTAAAACTTAAAACTAAAAAACACATTGGTTTTTGTTTTGGTTCTAGGCTGATATAGGCTAGCCGGAGTGCAAGCACACTGAAAGAAGTGTCAGGCTGTGGCAAGCATGCTCTGAGAAAAGCTCAAGCTCAGCTGTCAAGCTCACTGAGAGTATATTGGGACACACTGGGGATAAGGTTGCAGCATTGCCAGTGGCAGGCAGTCCTTTCGGTGAAGAGTTCAGCGGTCGTCATCGTCGTCGTCGTCGTAGTTGTTATAGGTGTCGTCGTCGTAGCCGTTTCTCTATTGTATTTATATTGTCGTCGCCACCCTGTCCGTGTGTTTTTTTTTTATTTTCTTTTATCGAGGTTTCAGCAAAAATGACACGAACAAAAAATCTGTAGAATGTTTCTTTTTTTAATGTGTTTTTTGAACATTTGACTGTCCGTGTTCAAAGTGCAATCAGGTCAGAATATAAAAGATGTTTGTGTTGACTCTTCTTGGTTATTATTGATGAATAACTTGGATAACTTTTTGGTAGCAAATGCGAAAGAGTTGTGCGATCGAAAATGTGTAATCGTCATACGGCTTTGGGTTGTCTTAAACCTTGAGTAAGCAAGCACATGCACACACAAGCACAAGCACAAGCACATGGTGGTAAAACTGGAGGCGGTGGAGAAGTGGCACGCAGAGTACTGCGACACAGGCCATGAAGACAAAATAACACACACACACACATACGCAGAAAAAGAACGAAAGGAATAAGAATTGTTGTATGAAGAATTTGTATATATTTCGGTTTACTTTAGTTTTTCTTTTGCCTTTGCATAAGTTATAAACGAATCTGGACATCAAAAGGCAAATGAAATATTGTTTCGTGCAAAGCACGAAGAGAGTTTTTTTCTTTTATTTTTTTTTTTCTTCTTTCTCCATCTCCTTTTGCCGCATAATTTCGATTGAATTTGCCCCCTTAGTGCTTTGCCCCCTCTTGCCTAGATTTTCTGCTACTACTATTACTCCATGCCCTCCGCCCAATTTGACTTTGTTCACACATAAAAAATATATATATATATATATGTATGTGTATGTGTGCGCGGTCTATTTCTTGCTAATGTGTTTGTGCTTGTATGTGTGTGTGTGTGTTTGTGTTTAAACGTGTCAAATGAGTTGAGAGTTACATGCGGCTCCACTCTGTCTCCCTCCATATACCCCTAACCACATCACTTATAAAATGCAGCAAACAGTTAGGATTGGCAAGGGGACAACAACGAATAGATGAGGCGCAATAGGGTGGGGTGGGGTTTTTGCTGCTTATAGAAGTAAAACTGTTTTTGTTATATCCTCTGGCTTTGTCTTGCTTACAGCGCCGCCTATTTCCGTTTCGTAATACTTACTCCATCAAGAGTTCTAACAAGAACAACCTCATTGTGGTTACATAAAAATAATATGTAAATATTATTTTTATACATTGCTATTATTAAAAAAATACCAATCAAATAGTAGAAAATAATGGAAGGGGGAGTGTGGAGGGGTGTTGTAATATATATAGATAGTAAAAAATGATTAAAATTACATACATTGTGTGTGTGTGTGTGTGTTTTATAAAGCGTACGTTGTATTGCAGTCTCTTTCGCTCAACTCTCTCGCTCTCTCAGTATTGAACTGCACGTGGAACGAATAGTACACATAGAAAGTGTGTAAAAGTGGTTTAAAAAAAAAAAGAAAAAGGAAAGAAAAACAACAACAACAACAACTAATGAAAATGAAAAATATAAAACACAACAAAAAACTGTCCGTCCTAAATTTTCGTTTTGTTGCTTTGCACAAGAATGTGAAATGAACTACAAATATCAAAATATTTCAAATAAATCAACAAAAAAAAAAACAACAAACAACAGAAGAGTGAGATCTAAAATTTGGTAAAACCACTCACACTAACAGACACACACACACATACAGACATATATACACATATGCATGCATAGGTGTGCATAAATATAAAAAAAGCTTTAGGTCCTTTGCCGTGGTCATAAAATAATCAACCAAAAAGACAAGCGGGAGGCAGAAAAAGAGGCAAAAGACAAAGAAGAAGAAGAAAGGACTGCAGTCAAAGCGACACTTGCTGATGTTGACGAAACATCTCCATTGGGACACATAAAGCAATTAGGAAAGGTTGAAAGCGCATACCTTACACTTAAAAACACACATACAAATACATACACTCACACCCACTGCCAGGATGCGTGCTCACAGGACAATTTAGCCTAATCGAGTAATGCGAGGAACGAAAAATGCGTCGTCCTGCATTACTAGCCATTGGCATTGACTTGTTTTGCCAGACCAGCTGCAGATGTCAAAGATGCCCAAGATAACGGAGATGCCCATGCAGGTCAACGACAACAACAACAACAACAATAACAACAACAAGAACAAGAACAAGAGAAACAAGAAGTAGAATAAGAACAAAAGCAACAACAGCAGCAGCAATCGCAGCAGCAGCAGCATCATCATCAGCCGCAGCAGCAATTAGAGCAAAATAAAAACCAAGCAAAGTTTAAAAACGAAAAGAAGAAAGCAAAAGAAAAAAAAACAAAAACGAAAATTCGTGAATCGAACTACCCTCCCTGTGATATAACTTGCGCCGTATTTGTAATTGTAGCTTATAGATAGATATCTTTAAGTTAAGCAAGAAGCAGCTAAAAAAATATTTGGCACTTTTAAATCAAAGCCTAAAGGACAACAGCACAACCCCAGGATATATATATATATATATATATTAAAAATACCATACCCTTATACTCTATATATATACATAATAACATAATTAATAATAATAACATATATAATAATACGATATATATATATATATATATCGGGCCCACTGTATTTGGAATACATTGTTGCTCCATTCTGCTGCCACACCTGCGACGCCTCTTTTTTCAATAACTAACTAAACTTTAATTAAAACCAACTAAACTAAACTAACTAAATATATATTTATATATATATATATATATATATATATATATAACTAACTGTAACTAGCAACAGCATGGGAGATGAACACGAAAAACGCAGCGGCAAGGAGAAATTGCTCTTCTATACAACAGCATTCTTTATATTATTGGGTACATTTAGTATGTTTGCCTTTCTATTTTTGGTACCGTTCGTTATTGAGCCGGCCTTTACGACAATCTTCATGCAATTTGAGGAAGTTCCCGCCCTCTGTGAAACCTATGATACCGAAATCTATTATGGTGCCAAGAACTGTTCATGGTCATCGTGCCGTGAGGGTTGTACCAAAGATATCTATACATGTACCCAGATACGTGTGAACTATCGTCTTAATTTATATAATTATACAGATGAGTTCAATTTCACAGAGTATCATATAAATTTACGTGAAGCGGAACGTGAATTGCCGCCAGTAAAACGAACGGATCGCTATGAGCGTGCGTTGCGTGATTATGAATATGATAGTCTTGGTGGTGGTATTCCGGATGTGGATATAACAAAGGGTGTAAGGCATCAGGAGCAATTGAATTTTGGTGATCCGGATGGTGCCAATGGTTATCTAATTGAGGATCCAGAAGATATTGATTTTTCAAGATCAAGCGGCACCTTAATCAATGATGAGCGACGTCCATTTGATGAAATTTCTGAACTAAATGAAGGCCTAATGGGCAACAGGTCAATCTATTTTTATGTAGGCGCTCGTCTATTTCCTAATGTTAAGGGTTGCGGATATCCGCCCATGCTGAATTGTACTATATGGTTAAAACGTTATACCAAAATTGGTATTAAATTTCCATGTTACTACTCCAAGGTAGATCCAAGTCTGGTGATTAGTGATTTGGATTATTGGCAAAATACATTAAATTTGGTATATTCCATGGCCATACCCATACCATCTTTCATCATATCGGTGATATATCTGACGTATGCCTACTTCAAGATCTATAACGAAGATGAGGAGACGGTGCCACTTGATAAGAATGCCGAGGATATGGATATTGATGATATCGATGCTGTTGATGATAGCGATGGAGCTGTTCTTGCTGATAATGTAGCCGGAAGTCAAATAATTAATATGGACTCCACCACAAACGATAGTTGTCTGGAGGGTGTACTGCCCAATGGTGGTCCTGGCATAACTAGTTCCATATCACATGGTGGTTCAGTTACTACACCAGGTCTATATATAGCACAATCGCCGGCGGGATCACAAATGACACCAAATTCGGAAATTAACTCATTTGGCCATCAGCTAAAAGTACAAATGGCCGATGAGTTATCTAGAGATTCATTGGAGAATGGCATGTTGTCAACGTCTACCTCGGTGCAAGGGTAAGGCTAAGGATTTTAAATGATTCCAAAATATATTAATCATTATTGTTTAACTAGTGTCTAAAAACAAACTTTAAAAGAATTTTTTTGTTTTAAACATTTTCTATAGCATACTTTTTTGGGTCATTTTACAGAATTCCGAAATGCAAGTTTTAAAAGTATTTACGATCGATTTTTTCTCTACTTAATGAGCACTTTAACAAGAAAAAAACGTCATTATATGGTGAAAATTATATATACAGTATAAATTCAATGAAAAATAAAAAGTTCACTATAGGAAAGGTGTATATTATACCGATTATTTTGGTTAATCGCGTACTAATTTATCTATCTGCTTTTTTTGTGGGATTGCCTCATTTTCCTTTGGAAACGATATAATATGATACTATATTCTTTTCTTTTGAATATTAAACTAGTTTTTTTTAAGGCTTAATTCCATATGTATATGTACATATATACATATATAATATTAATTATATATATATAAATTTAATATTAATTATATATATAACAATTTTTTCACTTACTGGAATGTTTATTTTGATCTTTTTCATAAAACTGCATTTTTTTATTATTTATATTAATGCTGAATTTTTAAATATTTTGAATGCACTGAAATCGGTAAAGAAAAGAATTGATATCTTTGCTTTGGTAGGGTAATTACAATCTTAGGTAGGGTCCAAGTCCAACAAAAATTGCAAAAAAATACTGCTCTGTTGATATAAATTCTCTTTATAAGTTTCGATTTATAGATCGATCTCTCTTTATATAATCTAAGGCTTCAAACTCAATAACAAGAACATTTATAAAGTTCAAATTTAAAAACTAATAATTTAATATTTTAAATTCTAAAAGATTTAGAATATTTTAAGAAAATCTCGAGACAAATGTTAGAAAGAGAATGAAAAATAGAGAATGTAAATTTACGAATACGAATTGCCTTTATTCTTTTTGGTGAAAGAGAAGAAAGTTATTTACAAGTAAGACCAAAATTATCGTTCGTTATTTTAGGCAATAAATAAGTTTAGTTTTATATATAGATTATTTATATATATATATATTCCGATTGCTATTTTTATACAACTTTTCTTTTTCGTTTTTTATTTATTTTGTATAGAAACTTGAGCAAGACGATGACGACGAGTATCTCAACTCCTCCTGGGCCGACAGCGGCAGTCTGAAACGTCAGGCGCATGGTCTGCAAAATGTTCGATTTCGATTCCAAAAATGAACCGCTGCTGTTGGAGTCCTAAAACAGGCAAAACACACTCTTCCCTGCTCCCTCAACACTAGAAATAGAAACAAAAAGAGAGAGAGAGACAAAAACTAAACCAAATGTGGGAAATGTGTTTCGCTGACAAAGCAGAAGAGGAAGCGAGGAGCGTATTTGTATCCAAGGAAAAGCAACAAAAAAACAAAAAAAACAAGACAAGAGAACAAGAAGAAGAAGAAACAATCGACAACAACGCATTCGTATGCGACCGAACTTGAATACCTTCAGAGCTGTTAGAGACACTTAAAAACTATAATAGATTAAAAATATACTTTATAAACTAATCAACACTACTACACTTACATTCACACTCACACACACAATTACAATAACCACACACACACACACACATAGAACACCTAAAAGCTTACACATCAAAATTGCTATACATAACTAAATAACATCAT
Source organism: Drosophila neocordata (assembly GCA_018903615.1). Lineage (NCBI taxonomy): Eukaryota > Metazoa > Arthropoda > Insecta > Diptera > Drosophilidae > Drosophila > Drosophila neocordata. The sequence goes on from JAEIGI010000001.1 coordinate 12,360,047, forward strand.
ATGATATGTATACATATTTGCAAATATGTACATATGTATAAAAAAACAAAAACAAAAATAACCAGGAAAACGCTTCACACAACAAGGATACTCCAGAGTGGTTATTATTAATCTTTGGAATCGTACAAAATACAATAAAAAAAAAAAAAAATAAAACAAATAAAAACAAACCGCAACAACAAGCAGCAAGCAACAAGTACTTATTACATATATACCTAAAAGCAAATTATAAAATTTATACATATGTACATACATAGAATGTACACATACATACATATACATATACACATACATATATTTACTAAAATTATTTTTTTATTCGCAACAAATTAGTCGTATCTCCATGACTAAGCAATATGATATGAAATGCAGCGAGGTGTGCGGTGCATTACATACATACAAAACAAAACAAAACAAAAAAAAAAAAACAAACATACATACATACATATGCACTCATTTCGAAATGATCGATCAATCCAACAGCAAGAGAGAGATAGAAACATTTCGAAATGAATCAAAGGAGTGCCACTCCAGTGAAAGGTTAGTAGGTGAACGAAACAACAAGAAAATGTCAATGCATTATGTATTTTAATTCGAAAATACTTATGATAAACGAAAGCAAGTGCTGCGCCTATATTTAAATTTAAAAATATTTATATATATATACCTATATATATATATGAAAGAAAAAAAATATATATTATAATTGTTATCCTTCTAATTAATGCGGATAAAAACTCACAGCTTTAATTAAATGAGAGAGGAGGTGTACCGAGATGGTAATTGGAAGCATAAGATTTTTTCTTCTACGTATTAATTTTTATTATTATTATTATGATTATTAATTAATACCATATAGTGTATTTATAGGTCCTGCAAATGGTTCAAGCTATTCAATTAAATAATAATAAAAAAAAAAAACAAACAAGAACAAAATTACAAAATAATAATTATTACATATATTTAAATCACAAACAATTTAGTACTTAAAATATTTAGTACTTTAAATATTAATAATAAAAGCAAAACAAATAGTTTCCTTTTTATATTAACAAAAGAAACTTGGCATAGTCATCGGTAACTATCAATAAGTATGTCCACTTGTCCACTAGTCTATCAAGGATAAATCTGCAACCTACACAAAAAAAAAAAAAAAAAAACAAAAAAGAAAAGAAAAACATAAAAAGAGAAAACAAAACAAAAAATAGTTTGATTTAAACGAGAGGAATTTTGCATAACAAATAAAGAAATCAATTGATAAGCAACACTTAAGCGCAACTATTAGCTAAATATCATGTAAAACAAACACAAACCCAAATGCTACTAGAATTGATAAGCAAAAGGAAAAAAAATAAAACAAAAAACAAAACTGAAACGAACAACAAAGAAAAGAAGAAAATCTTAAAATAAATACGCATTTAGCAGCCTATCAACAAAACGAATTATTCTTTCAAAACAAATCATTTAACTTTAAAAAACTCCCTTTCATACATACATATGCCATCTCTTTCTTGTTTATGCTTTTTAATATCAAGGCTAGAATAACATTAACATTTCATTTTACTTGAGGCCATTACTCATACAATTTTAACGAAAACGATAAAAATCTGAATCTGTACCAAAAGTCCGCCCTCACGTACTTTAATAACGGAAAAATGTGATAACAGAAAATTATTTAATCCCCTGTTCTCAAACTTAACAAAAGTCGTCCTCTTAATAATTATGTCTCATATAAAAAATCTAAAGATAATAACTAGGTTATTGAAACCCAGTAATCCAAAATTAACATCTTTCACTGGTATGAGAGGACATAAGCACGGCTTACATACATTCCTTTAATGTTTTCCGTTGATGAAAGTTTAGCGGGTTTTTAGCTAAAGGATATTTTGGACTAGGCCTAGCGGTAATTTACCAAACGAAATGGACAGCACTGGTTAAAACATAAGCTAATTTTGCGTTTCTTTTTAAACAATAAAGCTCTAAGTATATTAAAGTATAAAAAAAGAAAAAGGTTTTGCCTAATTTCAACGAGTTAACAATAAAATTGTACGGTATGTATCACAGCTAAAAGCAACCAAAAGTAATAATTAAGTAATTTTACTTTTAAATGGATATATTCAAATGAATCATGGTAGACAATTATTTAAAGTGTATTTCCTTTTCAAATTAAGACTGAAATCTTTTTAAATATACCAAACAATGTGGACAAAAAATAACACTTAAAAGTTCAAATAGTGTTATTAACGTAATGAAAACACTATGAATAACATTGACGTAAACAAATATCGCCCATCACCAATCAGCTGTTACGGTTGGATATTGTGTGTACTATTGGGACAATACTAAAAGTATCGCAAAAATCGCAGTTTACGCCCATCTCCAATCAGCTGTTGCTATTCGGAAACAAGTCTAGTTGGTTACTTTGTTTTACTTTGAAAGTATTGAATCATTAAAGGATATGTATTATCGCCTTAATTAAATTGCAGTTAATAAAGCCGAGTCGCAGATAGCTTTATAGCCATCTGCCACTAGATAAACTCGCAAAAGTCACACTTACATAAAAATGACAAATACTGGATCCAGCTGAAACTGAGTGCAAGATATTATGGATAACAAAAAGGATATCTACAGTCTGTGGGTGCAGTACACAACAAAGGTAAGAACATGTAAATAAACAATAGAACGCGCGTTTACGCAAGTTCGGTACGTTGCTTCTTGCGGCTTTTCTGCCGGTCTTTGGTTAAAATACAAAACAAAATAAAAAGGGATAATAAATATTAAGAACCATTTATCCGAGGATAAAGAAAATATTTCGAAGTGAACAATTCGAATGCTTATGTAATCCAAGGTAGGCGCAGGCTCTGGTTTAGTAACTACTTCCCATCCATTCGTTCTTCCCTCCAGAATGATGAGACATACTTTCGTGAGTTTGTGGCTCGCTTTGTGGCTATTTGGCGCAGCCAACTGCAACTGGACTTTCAGGCCGACACTTGCCCACTCTGGCATGAAGTCAAGCCAGACAGTGGTCCGCATCTGGGACGTTTGCCAGACGAATTGCTGCCAGCTATAGGCAAATTTATAATTGTGGCACGGGATTCCTGCGACACAACAGATAGTGGACCTACAGATGAAACAATTGAACAAGTAGCCATACTAATTGAGTGCCTAGTAATTGTGTGTCGTCACTTTGACAATATTTTGGCCATCATTAAGTACGAGTACAAACCAAATCTAATAGCCATACTCTCAAAAGTGTTTAAACAGGTATGCGATAAGCTAAATTGATACTAAATTTTCTACTTATATCTTATAATTAATATTTGTTTTATAGCAAATGGAGAAACGACACATATCGTTGGCCATGAGTCATCTTTTTCGAAATTTCTCTGCATTCCTGGAGGTCATGTACGATCCGTATCTAACATGGCGTAGTTTTTTACGAGGCCATGTAGCCGATTACAGTCGTCTTCCATATAAGCCACATTCGGTTCATGTAGAGATTGTACCCTTTATATATGGTTTGTAATCTTTTGTATTGTTCGGATTTGAGAATGTGGTCGTTAAAAGAAATTATTTAAAATTTTAATATAAATGTTATTTTTTCTTTTATTTATTTAAATATCGATTAAGAATTTGTTTAATTTTATGTCCACATTTTTTAAATCTATACCACTGTCTTTGGTTTCACATTTGTAAATAATTAATTCTTTTTAATTGCAGATTGTTTTCAGGAGGAACAAGTGCTCAGGTTTCCGGATATTGGCGAAAGTCTTTTAAATATTTTAGGTGCCGTTATATGCGGCTCACAGGTAAAACCGTAAATGGCTTCCCTTTTTTTTTAAAATTTTCTTCTTTTCTGTTTTCGTTTTTTGTGTGGTGCTTTTAATTTTGGTATTTTAAAGTCGTTAGAATGTATGTAACAAGTAGATGGAAGCATTTTGCGACTATATTTATACTATATACTTATTAAACAATCAGTGCCATTATACTATCCGTCTGAGTTAGCACGTAAAATTGTATTAAGCCACCAAACTTGGTATGTAAACTTGGCATATTAAGATGAGGCAACATGTTGGTAAACTGTAACTAAACAATTGAGTTTTTTTGATCCGATAGATAATACCTAAACTTTAGGCTTACTTTTTCCGAAGCTAATTTCATATATCAAATTGAATTGCTTTACTCAATCATACAATCAGTAATAGAAACAATAGATAAATTATTATTATAATGCTTTTTGCGTTCTTTAAGTAATTGTCATTAAAAATTTGTATTATTTATTGCTTAGGCTGTGTTCTTGTGGTGAAAATTTAATTTCTTATACAATACAATGGATTGGGTTTTCGTTTTCATTTTAGTTTGATTTATTTTCATTATGTTATTGGCTGCCGCCTTGCCCTTCCTTTATATCCCAACTGAAAGTCCTTACATACATATATATAAAAAACAAATTTGCAGAAATCCTTAAACGCGATCTCGACTTCCTACTCGAATAGAAATACTAACGCTCTAACATCTTTAAATGCCCCCTGCTTGGGTGATAAGCAGCTTCTAGACTGTGATAACCTGGTGAGTGGTGGAATAACATTTCTCCCTTGTAAATATTGTACACTGTATTTGTCGTGTCAATCATGTTCATATACAAGTTTTTCTGCTTTTAACGCGCTGACCAAATTATTCTTTTTCGAATCCCGATCTAATCTTGTTATTCTCCTTGTTAGCGTAATGGCATGCGGGCCATATGCCCGGCAACGGTATCCATTATAATGAATATACTGGGGCGGTGGGAGAGTCCAAAGAGTTTGCGTCATGCAGCCCTCAATTGTTATGCCTTAATGGTCATTGTCCTCCAAAAATCTAGTCCAGAAGAAGTAAGTATGTTGTTGGTAATTGTTATACAACTAAATTGATTTGCGATTTTGTCTTTTTCAGCGCCAAATAGATCTAGTAACACTCATTGAACTGTATTGCGATGCCCTACAGAAGCTGTTGGCTACCAAGTATTTTGATAGCGGCGATCCTAATTTTGACATAGCCAATGATGAGGCTGATGAGGATGGTACCATTGACATGGGTGCCCAATCCGCCACTGTTACAGCAGTCAAATTGTTTTTGGATTGTCAGTCTACTCTTAGTGCAGTAAATGAAGCCATTGCAGAGACTAATTTAATGGATATACTCACAAGTTTGCCAAGTCAAATACGGGTAACTAATCATCTACAATTCTAACATTCTAAAAATACTATATACTTGGATTTCTTTTTAAGAATTGGCATATAAGCCACACTAGTTCTCTATGCTCTACTTTGGAGGCATTAACTACACTGACGCGTAGCTCAACTAGAGCTATTGAGCAAATACGTGAAGGAGGGCGCATTGAACGTTTATTTAAAAGTTTGAGGGAATTTGATGCACCTACAATAGAATTATTAGATTCTTGCTTTCAACTGGCTTACAATGAAACGGAACATATACTTTTGTTACCCGAAGTGGTGCTGCAGTTACTCATTTGGCTACCAAAACTGCAAGAGGAAGAACAGTTGCATATAAGCACATTGGTCCTGAAGGGTTGCACATACAGCAATGCAACGTGAGTGGCAACAAGCATTAATATATAGATTATTTATGAAAAGCCAAGCGGACAGCTATATATGTAATTGTCTGATAGATTTTGTATACCTAACAACAAAATTTTTTGATACTCCAATAGAAAATCTATGGCCTGTGATTATCGTGTCATCAAAGCAGTCTGTGGTTGTCTTATGGAATCGGAATCATTATCCGATAATTGCATGGTGAATTTAATTAAACTAATTGAGGAATTGAGTAAATTAAGCATTTTGCCAATGGAACTTAAGTGCATCTTTGCCTTGTTACGCAAGGGTACACAATTTACTCAGCTCAAGCAATTGCAACAGGTAATTAATTATACAGTTTTCTTAGATTTTTTTAATATTTATAATAATTAATTTATTGTTTTTTTTTCTCTTCTGCAGACACTTGTTGTAATCGCCTTGCAAAGTTTAAGAGTTAGCAATTCATGTGTAGAGTATTTTGCAATTGAGCAACCATCGGATGGTATTGCAGTTCCTGATATAAGAAATTGGACAAATACTGGTACTTATGGCTTCATATTTCATATTGTGGTGCGATTCAATCAGCCTAATGAACAGCAGGCTCAGTCTACCTGTAGGCGTATGCTCCTAACTCTACAGACAGCCAGTGGATGCGGCTATGAAATCTTTGTCCAGCCAAATGGTACTGTGGTGGTAGCTGCTTTAACAAAACGAGAATATTTGACCTCTTCAACGGCCACAAAAACCCTAATGGATGGCCAATGGCATTATCTAACCGTTGTTATAGCACCACCAAAGAGACCTTTTTCATATAGCCAGATAAATATTTATGTTGACTTTGTCCAAAAACTAAGCGCCACACTTAAAATGCAGTCATTGAATGAACCTTTTACATTATGTTCCATTGGTGGTGTGGCAGTTCCACCACATCCCAGTGAGGTGATATCTAAGCCTACCCCTCAAGAGGCTATATCCAGAGGGGCCAAGGGAATGTTGCCCAGCCTACTGGAGCGCACACTATCGGCAAATGTAAGTAAAAAATGTAATTACAAGTATATTTTCATATCTAAAGTATTTCTTTTTTTATTTTTATAGGTTTCAAATTACTTTACATTACCAATGCGAACGCAAACCACATTTGATCCAAATGTAAAAAATTTTCCTATCGGCATGCAGGATACGGTATTTGGAGAACAGACTTGCTTGCAAGGGCATTTGGGTGGTGTACTTTTGGCCGAATCAACTACCAGTCTTAAAAACATTTTCGATGCCGGCATGAATTTCAGTTCAATATTCTCCCAGGAGAATGATTTACTTGAGCTGACATCTCGTTTCGTTTTCTGCTATGATCCAGGTGCTGTGTGGCATGGAACTTGCCAAGATCTAATACCTGGTAGCCGTTATCCTGGCAAGATATTTGCCCAACATTGCAAGATTATCAAGATACAAGAGACGATAAATAGTATTGGTGGAATTAATTCCATATTACCTATTCTACATCGATTGGTATCTAATCAAACTGATGATGTATCTATTGGTTTTGATAATAAAGTGTCCATATCGTCAACGACACCAACTGCAGAAGAGTTTACCGATTGGGAAGTGCTTTCATCTAATTTGAATACCGAATGGAAAATGATTCAAAATCCATTGGCAAGTTTTCTATGCCTATTACGTTATCTAACCCATGATCATGAGGCCAATCAGGAGCAGCTTCTTAGTGAGGATTGTCTTGCAATTATTGGCATTATGCTACAACGTTGTCCGCCATCTATGTTCGATGTCAATGCTCTAATGGCCACCCATTTACTTATGGAATCGTTACAAGGCCACAAAGCAGAAAGAGGAGGACAACTATTGGATGCTCTATATGCCCATATTGTTTTTGATTTTGCCATTTGGTCTCGTCTACAGTTTCAAATAATGCTAGGACATGCCCAATATCTAAGTGCCATGATTAAAAACGATCGGAAATTCTTTCGTCGTCGATATGGTGTACAATTTGTATTAGATGTAATCCGACAATATTATACCACACCGGATAACCTATCTGACGATGATGCGAAAACCATTAGAGCTACTTTACTTGGCATTGTGCGTTTCTATTTGCAAAAAGAAGTTAATATCAAGGAGGTAAATGCTATGATAGCTTTTCTGGCCTCAGTACGACAGGATGTGGTACTTGTTGAGTTTCTGGAAATGATGACATTCTATGTGCGTGGCAAGAACTGCAAAGATCAAATGGTTCTTCTACTCCATGAACCCCAATCGGCTAATCTTATATATAATTTTCTGGTTGATAAGAGTTATACATGTGAAATTCAGGAGGCAGCCATTCGGGTAAGTAGAATATTTAAATTTACTATACAAAAAGTAGAAAAAAATAATTACGTTTCTTTTTAGTTTATTAGCGGATTGCTTGCCACATCGCGTGTTCATCAAAAGTATAAGCAAGTTTTGCGTCTTTATGACCAGAGTAGCGAGCAAAGCATGTTTCCAGGATTTTTTTCATTTATTACACCCATATCGTTAAGTTCCATCATACTCTTTCATATGGTGGATGAAATGCTTGGCATGCAACCGGATTATGCTGGTCTTATCTTTCTTGTCTATCATGTGAGCAATTGCGGCATTCAGGTAAAGGTCGAGGTGGCAAAACGTTTGCTTCAGACCACATTTGTTAAGCAACATTCGGTTACGGCCATTGCCAAACAAACTGGCTGGCAAGAATCCATTGCCCGTTTACTTATACGTAAACCAATAAGTATGGCGCCGCCAGATGAAGAAAAGCGTCGCAGTTTTGGTATTAATATGGATGTTTTATTGGAGGACAATTCCAATTTTTTGGCTCAAGCGGATCTTATTACGTTTTCCGATCAAGAGATTGGTCTCGCTCAGCTCCAGCAGCAGCAACAGGAGGAACAGCAAAGTGATAGTGGTTTAATACTCAATGAGATTCAGGCAAGCGTTACAGAGGCAGCGACAGCCATTGAAACTGAAATTAAAGGTAAGTTTTACATTGCCTATTTATTTTAAAATTCAAACTAATCCGCATATAATGTAATCCAAAGAACTCGCTGAATCTGTATCTGGAGCTGTTGTGGAAAATGTCAATAGTGTATTCTCGGTTATACGGCAGACAACTCATGATATTCAGGACACATTTGAATCACTTACCTTGGGCAGTTCCGTAGATAGCACAGATGCCCCACCAAGTCAAAATTTTGTTATACAACGTACAGAATCAATTAGCTCTGAGAGTTCAACCCAATCACCCAACAGGCCGCCCAAGAGTAGTGACTCTTTAGAGGTAATAAATGAATGGGCATTTTTTATTTGTTTTCAATTAATTTATTTAATTTTGTATTCACAGAGCACGGCTGCCTTTGATTTTGTATCCGAGGGCGATGTTGACACCGAGGAGCAGCTTGTTTACCTGATTACCAATACACTTTTCAATATTTTCTGGCGTGGCATACCAAACGATCATCCTCAATGTTGGCAAGAGCGTGGACAGGTTCTTGGTTGCATCAATCTGTTGGCATTAAATAATGAACTCATTACCTCGCATCTTTCTTTGCGTTTACGCATTTTGGAAATGGCCGTACAGGCGTCGCTCTTTGATCTGGCCGAGCATGGTAGTCAGACATTGATTAATCAGGAAAATGCTTCAAATATTCTACGTATGGTCTATGAACTTATTGTGCTTGGCTCCAATGAAGATGAGTCAAAGAAATGCTCAACAAAACTACTCGATGGAGTTTTAGCCCTGCTCGATGCTCTAATGATCTTTCAGCAAGGTTCTTCTGATGATTGGTCTGATATGATTCGTTTGTGTTTGGGTATTCTACTCAAGTGCTCTCATCATCCAAATCCAAGTATTGTGGCCATGGCAACAGCTAAATTACATGCCATACTGCAGAGTCGTTCCACAGAGGATCCTGCTGAACTATCATATCTTTTGTATAGCATTAACAGAGCTCTGGATAATGCCATTGAAGGTGAGAGATTACAAATGATTATTGTGGAATTAATATTACTTTTACTTCTCTTTTATTTTTTTTAGTGGGCAATCCCGAAGAATACTCTTTTCTTATGCCTGTAATGAAAGCTTTGCTAGAGAAATGCCGAGCGGCTTTCAATTTGGATACAACACTTCCAGATTTACCATCAACCTTGTCTGGACCTGTCTTTTTTAATGATTTTCAAATGTACAGCACCAGTAAAAAGTGGCGAAATTTCATTGAACGTATGGTAAGTCTTTTTTGGTTAATAATAAGTTTATTTCTCGCTATTTAAAAGAAAAACAATTTGCATTCCTTGAATAGAATCTGTTTCGAATTGTTTTAGAACCAATTTTTCTTTATAATCCATTAGTTCCATTCTCCAAAATGACAAGAATAGATATATCGGTAGACAAAACACAAAAAAAAAAAAAAGGTTTCTTATAAGAAGGATTTTGCTTTCTTTTGTTTTTAATATTGATTTTCAATTTGTGTTGCTTAAACCTTAGTGTATTTTTTGTTTCTCTATTAATTATAATTTAATAACAATTGAAAAGTCTTACACGGCCCCCTCCCTATAAGATATCGATCTATATTCATGTAAGCAATTAATATAGTTTATGATTTTTTGGCAAGTTCTGGTGCAGAATATTAAGTTTACGCTGAATCTCTCTATTATTGTGTGGACTCTTGAAAAGCGTTGTATCGAAAACTCCTTTTGTGGTCCTTTTCGATGGGTCATCACCTTCGGATGCTGGCTGAAGTGCTAATGAGATTCCTGGTTCACGTCTATTATGTGATCTTGTTCGTGTCTGTCCGCGTCCATTATGAATCGGAGAGAATTGTTGATAAGTGGGCGGTGCTATAGTTCCATCGTAATAGCTCTGAGAATGCGATTTTTCAATTGTAACAGTGGAGCTTGTCTTTATGGGGCTACGTTCGGAAGGTGCTGTGATATGATAACGAGATGTGCCACGATTTATAATGGAGCTGCGTGTCACACTACGTGTCGCTGGTGTACTGGTCACAATTGTAGGTAGAAAGACCGTGCTGGCTGTTGTCCTCACCTCCATTGGACTCCAAGGAGATGGTGTTGTTGTGTGTGCAGATGTTGCTCTTGTTGTTGGTGTTAAATAGTTTACAAATTTACGCTTTTGTTCCACATAGTGAGAACCATGTGCATCTGTATCTGTATCCCTTATATGGGAATCATCATCGTATGCCTGTTGTAATTCAGGTACATCCAAAGTGTGCTTCTTGGATACAACTGCATTATTGGGTCCTCGCTTACGTTTTCTACGTCTCTTCGAGCTGGACAATGTTTGTGTATCCGTATTGGGACTTTTGCCATTAATATTCGGTGGATACAATTCCTGTTCCTCCAGATTCGATGCCTCAAAGGGTATGGCATCATAAATGGGTACCTCATAGCTGGATTTTGTATAATCAAATCCAGGAGTTTTTGGATTTGGATTAAGGGGAAGTTCCTGCGATGGCGGAGCATAATCTTCGTGTGGATAACTTTGGGGTGGTTCAACAGCAGGATGATTTTCAATCTGTGTATAAACAATAGGATTGTGTGATTGTGATGGTGGTTGTGGTGGATGCGGTGGTTGAACTTCAGCATAGTCACTTGGATGTGTCTCTTGCTGTTGAGGCAAACGATATTGATGAGTTTGATCATATTGCTGATTGTTTAACTGATAGGATGTGCTCATCTCGTATCCTGGTGGTGAATGACCAAAGTGTATATTGGAATTGTGCTGTGGTGATGACGGTGGTGCCTTTGGTGGTTCTGCAAAGTTTTGATGATATCCCACATTAGGAACCTTTTGCTCAAATATTGAATACGAGTCACGATCAGGTGGACGAATTGGTGATTCTGCTTGCGAATAGCTATTTATATAACCCAAGTCTGGACCGGCAGCTGGAGGAGGAGCACCATAATGTTCACTTGGCTGCACAAAATGTGGTGAAAGTGATGGCTTATGATGATGATGATGATTATGATGATGGGATATATAAGATTCAGGCGTATCATAGCTATTATGTCCAATATTCTGCTCAATTGTGGGTAATCCATATTTCTGATGAGGCACATGACTATTTGAATGAGATGGTCCATCAAGCGAATAATCTATTGATGAATATTTTGTTGGTCCATACAAATCATGATCGTCATTGTAGAAATTCAAATCCATTGATTGGGCCTCATAGCTCGTTGAGGGTATCCGAAAGTCATGTGGATCAAGTTTCAAATTTTGAAAATCAAGAAAAGGAACACTTGGTGGCTCCTCGACATGTCCGTGATATGATGATGATGATGCTGGACCCAATGGTGGTTTAAAATAACCAAAGCTATCTCCATATCTATGATGATGTGATGATGGCCTAATCTTAATTTTTGTTGCTGGTGAATTGTAACGTCTTCGTTGTTTGGTTCTTTTGTGTGTTATTCCCTTAATGCCACCATATGGTGGCTGCAGACGATACAATATTAATTTCTCTGATTTGGGCAACAAGTCACTTTCCTTTTGGCCAGCTATTTGGGTGACAATAGTCGTGTTAATTTCACTAAATGCCAAGGGTAGACATAATGCCAACTGTAATGAAATAAAGAGCAAAGGGCAAATTTAAAACTATCAAAAAAAACAACAACATAAACTTTCTCTAATGCAAAAACTATATATAACATACAGATTAGTTTAGTCTATTCCCACACACACACATACATCTTTTATTTTGTTTTATTTTTTAGGGGAATTGTTGTTGACTTTCCCATTAGTTGAGGTGCGGCTACCCGATTGCCTTTGCCTGCCGCCGGCAATCCTAAAACATTGCCAGGCTACCAAAATTGGTTGTCGCTAAAAACCAAAAAGAAATAATAAAAAAAAAACAAAAACAAAAAAAAAAGCTACCTAACATCTTGCCACCTTGCCACCTGCAACATGGCAGCAATTGCATGCAATGGAATGGCTTGTGGCAGTTAAAGGAGGAAGAGCAATGTAGCGTTGCAGAAGAGCAACCTCAAGGCGCAAAGCATTGAACCTGAACGTTTCACAGTCAGATTCATCTTGGGGTTCATTGTGAAATCAGTTTTGGGGGCATCTTTTTGTTTTGTTGAACAAAGGCGCCACAAAAAGCGGCAGCGGCAGTTATCTACTTTGCATAAATTTTATTGAAAATTTTATAAATATTTTATTGAAAGCCTAGATTGATTTTTGTGCCTATTAAAGCAAATATTCAATCAGCCTTAAGCTTTTTGAAAGTTTGTTTACTTCACTAAATGGAATCTTTATAAGATTATAATTTATATAATAACTACATATAAATTAAAGTCTAAAAAGAAATTATTACTGGAAGAGACGAGAAGAGAAGACAAGAGGGGCAAATTGAACTTGGGCAAAGATTATCGCTAATAGAATTCTTTTGTTTACATTCATAGTCATATTTTAAATTTTTATTCTGCTGATACTATATCCTATATAGATTAGATATTTAGTTTAAAAAAAAAAAACTAAAAACTTTGACGGCAAATAAAGTTTAAAATATCATCTTAATGATAAAAAAGAAATCAAAATTCAATCAATATTTAGAAAATTAAAATATGTTTTAAACTTAATATTGTCAAAACTTTTTTTTTTGTTTTTAAATTTGTAATATATTTTAAAGCTTGAAGTTCTCATAATTTTAAGAAATTTATAATATATTTTGAAACTTGAAGCTCTTTTAAAATTTATTTAGAAATTTATAATATATTTTGAAATTTGAAGCTCTTATAATATTTATTTATTTTTACTATGATAAAAAATTATAAAATTACCTTCAATCGGAAAACTAGCTATATCAATTTGGGTCTTAAGCAATTCTCCTAATCTTATTTTCTAGTTAAGTTGAGAATAGTTCTCTTGTCTTTAGTCTTTTGCTCTTCAAAAGTTTATTTTTACCTATATTTTCTTATTTTAATGGATTATATTATTCTGATATCTAGTCTAATCAAACTGTTCTATAGAGAACTTCCATATAATAGAGATCTTTGTATAATCTTATAACAAAAACACAGATATCCCTTTCTATAGCAAAATTTCTATATAATGAAGATTTTCCACTGTTGTCGTGTGAGTTCATTTTAGGAAAGTTAAAAGATATATTAGTTGAAATGTTTATATATGGATTATTGTCATTAACATTTGTAGATTAAAGATAATCTCAGTTAAAGAATATATATATATTATTTAGGTTTGATATTTGAAAGGATTTTGTTAGACAAACTTGTTCTATTTAATTAAATAGTTTTCAACTTTTGTTAGCAGCCAAACAAAATCCATTGCGTTATAATGTCCTTATTTGTTAGATCACTTAATCTCATATATAGGATATAATTAGTAAATAAATTAATTCACATAATTATTATTTAATCGCTTACAGTACAGGCACAAAACCAAAAAAAATTGCACATTTTGTTTTGATTTAATAACAAAAATTCAATTTTTGTTTGAAAAAAATATTTTCGACGCGAACATTGGGTGGAAAAACTTTCATTGGCGGTTTTTGTTGGTGTTTGGTTGTTGGTTGGTTCACCGACGCGACGTTTGTGTGCTCTTCTATATGTGCTTTTCCACGTTGGTTTTATTTATGTTTGATTTTTTTATTTTTTTTTATTTTTCTGTGGTGCTTACTTCAGCAGCTTGTGGATCGGTCACGACTCGTTGGACTTTCTTTTGGCTACTGAGCTCAGTTCCAAGAAAGTGGTCTTGTTTTGTTGTTTAAAGAGACGCAGATGTAACCAGTCGTCTGGCAAAGCAGTGACGCCAAACACGAAGACGAGTCTGCGCCCCCTTCCCTGCCCACTTCCACCCTCCTTAAAGACACATTTGAGAGATTTTAATCATAGAACAATTATAAGAATAAGTAAATCATAATCCTGGATTCCATTTTGATTTCAAGATTGAGATTTAAATATCAAGTAAAACTTGTTTTCGAAGCAAACTAACTTTAACTCTTCTTCCTGTGGGTATTGAACTTGAATTGAGCTTGAATCGAACGTGACTTAAACTTCAACTTTAACGTAAAAACAAAAAAAAAAAAAAAAACCGCCTGGAAAATTCAAGAAAATAACAACAACAACAATAAGAAGAAAAAAGATTAATAAATATAAGCTAATGTGGGCTTAACAAATTGATAATCCATTTATTAACTAATCAAAATCTATTGTTTTGTAATATGCATATTAAACAAGTGTTTTGTAACAATAATTTTGAACAGGTAAAACCGCTGTATGATCGCTATCAGCGGGACATTGAATTACATTTGTGGGAGCCCATTAATCGGTTCTGGGCAGAATGCTATGAAGCATGCAAAGCGGCATCAAATCAACGTGCCACATTTCAGGCAGCGAACCGACGAGTCTTCCAGCAAAAGATTTATATGCCATGGAAAATACGACAAGTGGAGGAGAGTCAGCGACTCCAAACGGCAGCGGTGCAACGTAAAACGATCGACAGTCATATACGGAAGAAATGGAAGACAGCCAAACGTTTCTTGTATGGTCCAAGAGGCCCCTGGTTTACGGGGTAAGTTAAAAAAAATCTTTGTCTTTGTCTTTAATGTCTCTCTATGGTTATCCATCTCCTCTCTGATTATGAAATAAAATGAAATTAAGCATTTTAATTGCTTGACGTTACAATTTTAATCGGGCGTGCCATCGCTAATGATTATGTATACATATACATATGTATATCTAGAGAGTGTATAATATAATTACTATCATGCTTTCATTATACCCTTAAAAAAACTTGGGTATATTAATTTAGGTCAAAAGTATGAAAATACAATCTCATTATATATAAATTCAACTATAGTCATGTTTATAATTGATTGTTTGTTTTGGGTTTCTTGTTTTATATTTAAATTTTATGTGTGTTTAATTAACATTTGAAGGGTATACAAAGATCTGCATATCCGTTAGTTAGTTAACTTTAATTTCACTTTGCAATGCAAAACAATCTAGAGAAACTTTTGGTGCAATTGTTTGAATATTTTATAGTGCTTTGTTTTTTGTGTTGTTTTACTGAATAACTTGGCATAATATTACAATTTATTGTCCATGAAAATGCTAACAAGTTGCTTTGTGTTTCCGTTAAATTTTAAATTGTTATTTCTCCAAACATATTGGCAATAGAATTTGTTGGCAAAAAAAAAAGCTAATAAAACTGTCTATATAAATATCTTAAGACATTGATTGGAAGTATTGCATTCTTGGTACTTAATTAATGTCACAAAAATAGGAAAGATCAATCAAATATTTTATAAAAATGTAAATGAATATGTTTTTTTTTTGTTATACCCTTGCTAAAAGGGTATATTGATTCTGGTCAGAAGTTTGCAAAGCATAGAAGGAGGCATCGGAAGAGGCTTCTCCGACTATATTTTTATTTAAAAGTCTAATTGTTGGGCAATGGGGCAAAAACTAGAAAGCAATTCCAAAAACTCTCGCTTAGAACTATTTCAAAGAACTTTTTTAAAAGCTTTCGAAATTTTTGAAATATTTTGTCTAGTTTTAAACAAATTGTAAAACTATCTAAAAAGGAAAGAACTTATATTAGATTTTTAACTTATCAAACAAAATGAATCTTAATAAAGTTAAACAGAACTTTTTATGTTTTCTTTAGGTTAATTAATAGATTGAAAAACTTTTTAAGTTATCTTTGACTTCTTTCATTAATTGTCTTTCCCTTTTGGAAAACTAATAAAATTTCTAAAAATATTAAGAATTTTGGTTTTCTATTTTCATTACTTAAATTGATTAAAAACCTCTTTAAGTTATATCGTTTGGCTTTAAAATAAAGTGTAAATATTAAAAACATTCTATCAAAAGAAAAAATTCATTATTTAAGTCTTAATTTTTTTATTAATACTAAAAGCAATTGATCTTCATTACTTATTGAACAAATTGCTGGCTTAAAACCATTCAAAAAAAAATATATATATATATATATTGGCTAATAACAACTAGTCCAACAGCCAATTGACCTCAAGCTGACTAAACTTGATAATTAATTAAAATGGTTTTACATCTATCTTAGATAGTTAAATAAAATATTGAAAATTTTTCACTTCATTTATTTTATTTAATTTAATATAAATAAATTGATTAAAGTTGTGGTAACCAATCGATTATACTCCTTTATAAGTGATTAATCTAAACTTAAAATCTTCTCAATTTGAAAAAGAGACACGTGAAATATAGCTATATATATATGTACTATATAAGTCGGTCAATTGACATTAAAGATCAATAATAAAGTTTGCTTTATGACATCAAAGTGTTAATTTAAAAAATCAAAAAACTTTCATTGAAACAATCGCTCTATAATACTTTCTTTTGGTTGATCAGTTAAATAATTAGTTGAAATTTCAACAAGAAATCATGATTATATATGCTCAAAATTTGTCATATTAAAAGAAAATGAATTTCATTTCCTTATGACAAGGAGAATTATAGCTTAAAGTATAGAAATTTTGTGTGTGGGCCCTGTGGGTTATGTGTACTTTCATTGCAACATCATCATCACTAGGCAACACCACCAGCGGCACCACCTATCTGGTTGGTTTACGCTTTCGCCCAACCATCCCACCATTGCGCCGTCTACTTTGTTCGCCATGTTCGTGCTGCTATTAACATTTTAATTTAGTTTTATTAAATCATCAAACGTTTAAAGCCAAGTGCAGCAAAAGCTTCAATTATGCAACTGCAAGTGTAGCAAACCTCTTGGGCGTTACATAAAGTACATATTGAATATATAAACACACTTGTCTAATAATAATATAAATTAATAATGATATAAGAAGAGAATGTTATTAAAAAAAAAGTTGTAATAAGATGAACAATTTATGTGTTAAGTTTAATTTAAAAATCAAGTTTTCTATTGTGCTTGTTTGTTGACCAATTTTTCAGTTGCAGTTTGGGCCAGGACAGGTGCGTAGTACGGGCACCTTGGGCAATAATAATGTTACAATCCAATAGGTGCAACAGTTGAATGGCTGTGTGTTCATTCTAAGGCCAACAAGCAAAACTTGCTACAGTAAAGTCAACTTAATTGGGCTTTTACACCATTTCATAAATACCCTAAATCTGTATGATAAAATATTTGCCTAATCCTTGTGTATAATATCAAATATCTGTTATATATGACATATATATATTTTAGAAAATGTTTTTTGGGTTTTCATAAGACTGAATTTTCTTATATTTTGAGTTTTCCTATTATATATGTAAGTGATTGGAAGAGTATTTTGAAGTTCTCTCAACTTTTACCTTGGTGAACTTTTTTTTTTAGAAAAAACTGCGTGGCAAAAGTTTGAAAAGAACCTTGATCTCCTTACATATTATAAGAGGTGTCTACATATTATATTTTAATAGTATTCTGTTTAAATCAGAAGACATCTTCCATATATAATTGTTAATTGACTTGATTGAGAATAAAACTTTAACATTCTTTCTTTGATTACTTTCGTTTTCATTTTGTTTCATGGCCAAAAGTCAGACTTTAAATTTGAAGGACTTGATAATTGACTTATCAATATCGAAATGTAAGAGATCTTTGGGACCCTGGTTATCTTATCTTTCTAATTATCAATATCGAAATGAAAGAGATCAATGGAACCCTGGTTATTTTAACCCTTACAATTCTTTAAATAAAAAGAAGCTTTTAGAGTTTCCCAATTGTTAAAGAAAGAAATGAATCTGAAATCCTTCGGCCATTCTGCATCTTATTTAAGAAAAAGTCCTTTTTATAAGGGAAAAACTTCATTATTAAATTTATAATTTGTTTCAAATTCCTTTAAAAATTAGATATTAAAAATAATAATAATAATTCCAAGACAATGAATAGAAAATTACTCCCCCGTTCGAGTGTGTAAATATAATAATAAAATAATAAATTATATTTTTAAACATTTTGAAAAGTTAACTTGTTTATTAAAAGTCTTTTGTTTTTTTTTTTTTAATATATTTATATATATATATATATTTTCATGGTCACTCAATATTAACATTAAAATTAAGGAGAGAAAAAAAAAAAGGTTTTGAGTTTTATAATAGATAGTTTTTATCGCGGTCAAAACAGCCTTAAGATTAAAAAGACAAGAAAAACATATAGTACAATGACAGGAATATGTGTGGAGTGGAGTGTACATAGATGAAAGGATCTGGTATAGATCCGCGCATTTGTTGTTTTTAGGCGCTGGTGTGAATTCGCAAATATTAATACAATATCCTTCTTATTTGTTTCTTTCTTTTTTTTTTGTTGTTTGTCAATATTTCGATTTCAATTTCAACTAATACTACAACTATGATCAACTACGATGGGAAGTAGATAATGTGTGGTCGTCGCGATTTGTCCATTGTTTGGTGGATCGGCAAGAGGTCGGTTGGTCGGTCGGCAATGGCGGCATGACTTAGTGATAGGCCAGTGGGGAGAGGGCTGGCAGTGCCAATTTGGGCAATCCCAGGGCAGGGGCATAGGCTGGACCCAATGCAGGAGCCAGTGCAGGAGTAAGTGCACCCAGAGCAGGAAGCTTGGCCACCAATGGACCACCGGCATGCAAGAGTGTTGGTGCTGGTGCCAGGACCTTTGCCACTGGGGCAACAGCCTTAACAACGGCACCCTCACGATGAACCACAGCATTGAATCCGTGGACAGGATCAGCAGTGTATTCCACAATGCGTCGAGTGCCATCGGCTTCAATTAGAGAGTACGCACCCTGGACTACATCACCGCTGCGTGTCTCCTGTTGGCTTTTAACATCACCAGTGGAACCATCCTAAAAAGACAAGGATTAATTAAAAAAAAAAAAGAAAAGGATTAACAATGGACATTCTAATGCTTACATGGACATCATAGCTGAAGCTATATTGTGGATTTGGATCGTATGGTTCAGGGGCTGCCACTTTGGCAATTGCCAATGGTGCTGCCACTTTGGCCAGACCAGGATATACGGGTGCAGCTAGTTTTGGTAATAAAGCGGGTGCAGCCAGCGAAGGATACGATGGATAGGCAGGCAGAGCCAAACCAGGACCAGGCACAACCACAGCTGTGGCAACGGCCACCAGAGCGCTAAGTACAAGGATCACCTTTTGGGCCATTCTTTCGATTGGTTTTCTTGTTCTGTTGTTCTTGGAGAGATTTGGTTATTGGTAATGCTGCTATTGCTGCTGCTGGTGCTGCTGCTTGCTATGATGACAAATAAATCTACTCTGTGGTTCTGTAACCAATCGACAATTGCTTTTTATAGGCACTCCACACAACATAGGCCTAATCTGTGGACCAAAATGCCGCCGCCGCCTGCCTACAAATATTTATGCAAAAACAACAACAGCAACAATAATAACAACTAAAAAGTACGCATGCGTGTGGAGTATATATATGAAAAATACTTGCACCAATCGCAAATAACCTAACAACAAACATAAAATAATTCATTTTTCGTTTTATGTCGCCCGTTGCCCATGGCAATTGAAAGGAGGGATTCAGGCCAAGATGAAATAAGAGAGTGAAGGAGGAGAAAAAGGAAGGGAGTAAACAACAAACATGCATCTAATAGTAATAGTAGTAGTAGTAGTAGAAATAGTAGCAGCAAGAACGACAGCCACGCAAAACATGCGTATGTGTCTGTTTATGTGTGTGTGTGCGTATGTGTGGGGGACCGTTACCGCCACCGCCTTCTCCTCTATATATGTATATACATATGTATGTGTGTATGTATTTCTGCAAGTGCAGTGCAGTCTTGGACAGACATACATACAGACATACATAAATGTTGGTTCGCGACATACGATGTTAAACTGGTTCCATGCCGGCTGCAGTCGTGACAACAACAAAAAAGTTCAATTTGGAAAGCGACTTTTGGAGCCATAGAACACAATTGTGTATGTGTGTGTGTCTGTGTGTGACTGCAGCCGGGTGGCCGGGCGACATCAGGTATGTGACTGTTCGGCCACTAGATGGGAGTGCACGCACCCAGCATCGTTGTTGCTGTTGTTGTTGTTAGTGTTGTCGTCGTCGTCATAGACGCAGACGCAGACGTCGTCGTCGATTGTTGAAAGGTGTGTGCACGCACAGCCTTCGAAACTGGGACATACATAGTTGCTTGAGCCGCCGCGCCCAACCAAAACTCCCCTGAGACTGTCCAGGCACACCATACCTTACCCCCTTCTCTCTTCCTTCTATACCCCTAATCCCCTATAGCAAATAGCAACAACAATATGTTTTTACTATTGGGACAATTTTGCCCATTTTAACCAATTTTTATTTTGGTTTTATTTTATTTTTTGAACGGAGACATGCCTAGTTTGCGTAATCCAAAATTGTATCTCGTGCTGATTTCTGCTTTCAATTAAAACTATTGAATAACTTGTTGTTGTGAATATGTGAATGGAAAATAATAAATATAAATAAATAATAATAAATTCAGTATGCTTGAGATTAAATATACAGATTGAAGAACCGGTAACCGGTGACAAGTTAACCGTTATTAAATGAAACCTTTTGTTTTCTTCCCCCCACCCTAAAGATTCTCTTTCTATACCCTGGAAAAGAGTTTAATAGAATTGATTAGATTTTTTAAGGCAAACACCATTATATATATATATATATATATATATATATATATATATATATACTTATATATTGTTAATCAGCAGAGTCAAATTATATATAGCCAGCTTATTATAGCCACAACCATCTGTCTGTCTCTTTCTATGCATTTTTTATCTATCAGTTGTTGAGTTATGATCATGAAATTTGGTATAAAAGCTTATTAGCACTTTAGGTAGACTAAGAACTGGAATTGGTCGGATCGGAGCACTATATCTTATATAGCTATTAGTTCACTATCAAGTTTTTATTGTAAAGATCTTATTGTTTTCCAAGTCTATATCTTATAACTCCTTTTTAAAACAAATATACTATTTTGATCCTATACGATATATTCGAGAAAAAAAAACGATTTTCCAATTACTTAGTCAAGGATCTGCAAGCGTATACAAACTTCGGCATGAAATAATTTATATAAATTTCAATTTATTCTTATTAAACGATTTAATACCGATGACTACGCACATTGACAGTAACTTATACTACAAGCTATAAGATAATTAGTTTAACCTAACAATGGTCCAGCTGGGACAACGGGACGTGGAACAACTGGAGCTACAATTGGAACTGGACCACGTTGAACAACAGCATTGAAACCATTATCATCGGCAGTATAAAATACTGTACGTAATGTGCCATCGGCATCGACCACTGAATACGATCCCTTAACCACATTACCATCACGCACTTCCTGCTGACTCTTACTATCGCCAGTTAGACCATCCTGCACATTATAAGCAAATGCATATTGTGGATGTGGATCCACTTCGGTATTTAATGGTAAACCCACTGGAATGCCTGGCAATAGAGCACCTTCAATAACCGCAACCAAGAGATAACTGGCAATAATAATCTAAGGAGCATATAGATTAGTTAGTATTCCATTTAGTATTACCTTTTTTCTTTTGTGTACCTTGAAAAGAGCCATGGCAATTGTAAAAGCGTTTGGCGATTGGCGACTTGACAACGTATTCTCGACAACTGTCCCTATGCACCTATGTGCCGGTTATTATAAAGGGTTGCACTTTATTACAGCTCTCCAGAGTCGTGTGCCATGCGCCATGTGCCATTTGGCAACTGTTGACCAAAAAAAAAAAAAAAAAAACAAACAAAATGATGAAAAAAATTTCCAAAAAGTCAAAAAACAAAATAAAGTAGCAATTTCCTCAACAGACGTGCCAACTAATGTACCCCGAAACTTACACAATGACACAATATTAAAAGAGTTAACTGTATGTATATATATATACATATATAACTAAAGGCAACGTGATCAGCATTGAATATATTATATATATATATATGTTAACTTCTTCATTTTAGTGCCCTTATGAGCTTCAATGGTTGAATCCCATAACCAAACATTCATCGAAATTCATTAAATATCTTTGCCAAGTTGACCTTACTATAGAAAATGATTGATTAAAATGAATTAAAGGTGTTTGTTTTCTTTTGTTGTACCGAAATTTTTATTCAGTAAATGCAATAACTAAAATTTACAAGATTGCCGATCACTAGTAACGGTATCTCTACTAGAATATACATTATATATATATATATATCGAAATGATCGTTAACCTATGGGAGGGCAACAGCATGCACGCCATTTGATTTATATGTATATATATATATGCGTATGGCAGGAAGTTAAGGAAATGCAATTTACAACTATTTAACAACGGTCTATAAGATCGGTGGACCATATCCATATTTGTGTGTTTTCTTTTGTTTTTCTTTTTTTTTTTTGGGTATTCCTCATCATCTAATAGTGTCCACCCAAACTGAGAGCCGGCGCCGATGCATATCCAATTTTGGTTAGAGTGGGAACAGCAGCCACTGCCAAAGCTGGCTTAGCAATTGCTATAGCAGCTGTACCCTTCTTCTCGACGATCGCATTGAATCCATTGATCTTATCAGCTGTATAGGTTACCTTACGTATGGTACCATCTGGTTCGGCCAATGAGTAACTTCCTTGTACAACACCATTGACCAAAGTCTCCTCCTGTTGCTTGGAATCGCCAGTGTGTTGATCAGTTACACCATATGAGAAACTATATTGTGGATTGGGATCATATGGTTCCGGTACGGCTACCTTGGCCAGAGCCAATGCTGGAGCTGGTGCAGCCAATAATGTTGGTGCAGCATGTTGTATAAGAGTTGGAGCAGCTAACAATTTGGGAGCAGCATATGAAATGGCAGGAGCAGCTAACAATTTGGGCTGGGCAAGTGAGAGGGCAGGTGCGGCCAAAAGTTTAGGACCTGTTGCATAAGAGATGGCTGGTGCAGATAATAAAGAAGGGCCATAAGGATCAATGGGTATAGCCACTGTTACAGCTAGCACCAGTCCAAGAACGAACAAAGTCTAAGGATTAAAGATTTAAATTTATCCTCTATTTTTTTTTTGAGAATTTACACAAATATCCTTGTGTACTAACTTACCTGGGTAAACATTTTGAAGGACTTTTTGGCTAGGAGCTGCTCTTTTCCTATATGTCTGTACTGCAAGAACTCAGCTTGACTGTTTGATGCATTTTCGTTGAATTTTTCAGTTTTTATATTCGTTTCGTCGCTAGTTGGTTTAGTTTTACCCCCACTTACAACTTGGTCAGTTCCGCCATTACCACCGCCTGCTCACCTCTTAGCCACATCTACTAACTGGCCAATCTATAGGCTAAATGACAATTGCGATTACTTACAGTATTTTTTTTTTTCTTTTTTCGATTTTGTATTTACTGGCCGCCAATCTCATCTATGCTACGATTTCATGTTTTTTGGTACAGATTTCATCATGGTGGTGCATTTTCTCAATGGAACCACTCACTCACTCACTTACTGGCCAAGTGCGTGGCTCCTGCTCCAAAAAAAGTGATAGATAAAGAGAGAGATAGAGATAGAGAGAGAGAGAGAGAGAGAGAGCAACTTGGAGCACTAAAGCTGCAAATCTGGTTTTATTTTTGGTCAAATTCTCAAGTTCTCTAACTTCTTTTTTTTTCAAATTTTTTTTTTTTTCTTTTTCGATTTGTCTGATGTAATAGCCGCTTGGTGTTGGGGCATTCATTTGATCAGCAAATCAGCAACAATCTGTTATTCAAGTGGTTATAGGAAAAAAACAAAAAACATAACAAAAACAAGACCATTCAATTCTGTTTAGCCTGTTCGCATAATTACAACTAAAAAAAAAAAAAAAAAAAAAAAAAAAAAAAAAAATTCATCACTTGTCGCGTCTTTTTAAATATTTTAAACCAAACAAAATGTAATAAAATGTAAATCTATAACCTTGCCAATCTTTTAATTTTCAATTAAACAAAAGAAGGACATACCTACAAATATATATATATATATATATAGAGAGAGGGAGATAAACCAATTGCCAATTGTTTATTCCATGCACAAATAACTTAAATGCATTAAGTGGCTTAACGAGCAAATTTTGATTTCCGGCAAAAGAAATATGCCGTGCCGTGCCAGTGACCGTTAAACTAAACGGATTTTATATGAAATATTTCAAATGTTTGGGAATTTATGGCCAACAAGTGGCAAGGTCGTTAATTGTATTGGTAAAAGGTTTTTGGTTTTAGGAAAACGCAAAATATATTTTTAAAAACGAATAATTAAAGGAGAAAATTCTTCAAATTTCTATCTTATATATAAATTTGCATTAACTTTCATTATTAACTTTCAATTTTTTGTAATTAACTTATTTAAATGTTACGTGTTTTGTGTGTGTTTATTAAAAGTGTTTAAAACAATGTTAAAAAAACAAAAAGAAGAAGAAGAAGAATATTGAGCTATATTGTCATTGATGGCACATGTGTCGAACAAAATTAATGAAATCAAATCAAAATCGCATTCACTTTCAACGCCAATCACGGGTTTGGTCATGTGCGGCCCACCAAAATGAACCACAAGCAACAAAAATAATATCGAAAACATGAAAAAGGCAACGGAAAATTAACTTACGTGATGAGAATTTGGATCATCCCAAGTGAGACGTAGCCAAAATTTGTCGGTATAGGCCATCAGACAATGGTTTACTACTATATTCGAACGAAAATTGGATTCCAGGTTAACATATTGTACGCAAATTTTGCACACACGCACACGCACACCACCTGCAGCGGGTGTGTGTATAAAAGACGTCGCCTCTTTGGTTAAGGTATGTCAGTTCATTTTGGTTAACCGATCGACGGTAACAATTAACGAATAAAAAAAACCCCACCCTAATCTTTACAATGTATCTTTTGACGGTAAGGATGGATATAGTTGGCCTTTTGCCTAATCTTCAATGGTTTACCTGTATATACTGTGGCATTTCCTTTAGGTTGCTGCTGTTCTTTCCTCGATGGCGATCTCGGCTTATGCTGGTCTGGCACCACTGGCCGCCGGCCCTCTGGCTTATTCTGGACATTTGGCAGCTGGACCGTTATTTGCACCAGCTGCGTACTCATCTCCATTTGGTTACTCTGCACCATTGTTGAATGGACCTGCTCCACTTTTGGCTAAGAGTTTCGCTGGTTTACCTTTGTCTGCACCAATTGCTGGTCCATTGGCTGCTCCTCTGGGTGCTCCTCTGAGTGCTCCTCTGGCTGCTCCTTTGTCTGCTCCATTTGCCGCTCCTTTATCTGCTCCATTTGCTGCTCCTTTGGCTGCTCCATTGGGTGCTCCTTTGGCTGCTCCATTTGGTGCTCCTTTGGCAGCTCCAGTTGCTGCACCTTTAGCTGCACCAGTTGCTGCTCCTTTGGCCGCTCCATTGCCTGCTCCAGTTGCTGCTCCTCTGGCCGCTCCAGTTGCTGCTCCCGTTGCCGCTCCTTTGGCCGCTCCAGTTGCACCTATTACCACCGAAATTGTCGATGCCCATCCACAGTACAAATATGCCTACAATGTCCAGGATGTTCTGACCGGTGATTCCAAGACTCAAGAGGAGTCCCGTGATGGTGATATCGTTCGTGGCTCATACTCATTGATCGAACCCGATGGTTCTCGTCGTATTGTTAGCTACTATGCTGATCCCATCAATGGTTTCAATGCCGTCGTCCAAAAGGATGTGCCAGTTGCTGCCGTTGAAGCCGTTGCTCCCGTTGTGGCCAAGACAGTTGCTGCTCCAGTTGCACCCCTCGTTGCTGCTGCCCCAGCACCCGTACTGGCCAAGACTCTAGCCGGACCCATTGTTGTCTAAATTGAGAACAAAGGAACATAGAAATTGCCAAAAGATTTTCATTTGTAAATATTCGTTTAAGCATTGCCGAAAAAAGGAAAACCGAAATAAAAGAAATTTGTAACTAAAAAATGAATTTGACTTTACTTTTTAGTATAAGATATAGTTAAACATTCTCTATTTAAGATCTCTTAGATCAGCTTTTAACATATATTTTCCTTCCACTTTTATTATTATTACTTTCAGAGAGTTTACTAAAGAGTTTTGGAAGCTATCACCCCATGAGAATGTCACACGCATGCGTCTAAAACTGGAGCCACAGCTCTATCCAAATAATCATGAGAATGCAGCCAATTTGCGTGATAATGCCACCAATGCATACGATACCAAGTAAATAAATAAATAAATAATAATACTATAAAATTTTTTACTTATAAAATGTAAATTGAATATATTTCTTTGTGATTAGGAAAATATCGGAACTCGATTCAACAATTAAAAATGCGGTTGTACGTGATTTTCTTGTCGATGATGAGAGTCAACAATTGGAGGAGGAGCTACGTTTGCTTATCGAATCCCAATCACAGCAGGATGTGGCATTGGAGAAACTAGTCATATCACAGGAATGTGAACTAATCACATTAATGACCAAGGTCAAGGGACGTATTGAAGTGAATCAAAGTGCATTCATTTTTATTGATCTAAGTCCATTATCGGAGGATACCTCCAAACATGATTTTCGATTTCATATCAATCAAATACGTGAAGTGCATTTGCGAAAATATAATTTAAGAAGAAGTGCATTGGAAATATTTTTAATTGATCAAACGAGTTATTTTCTTAATTTTACAACAAAGGTAATTAAACAGTTAAGGGATTTCTATTATCCTTTTTTACTAATGAGATTTTATAATTACTTAACAGTGTCGCAATAAAGTATTTACCAAAATTGTTGGCCTACATCTTCCAAATATATTATATGGCTCTGGACGTTCACCAGCCGAGCTATTGAAAACATCTGGACTCACCCAGCGTTGGGTCAATCGAGAAATCTCCAATTTTGAATATCTTATGTATTTGAATACCATTGCCGGTAAGCTCTTGATTTAGACAATTATATGCTTTCATATTTATATTTTTTTATTATTATTTAGGACGTTCATATAATGATCTAAGTCAGTATCCGGTTTTCCCATGGATTTTAGCCGATTATACCAGTGACGTATTGGATCTAACAGATCCCAAATCTTTTCGTGATCTATCCAAACCAATTGGATGTGTAAGTATATCGTAACTTTATATATTTATATAGTAAAATCTTTAATCTCTTTCTGTCTCTCTTTTTTTTGTAGATTAATCCCAAAAACGAAGCAGAAGTGCGCAGCAAATATGATTCGTTTGAGGATCCTTCGGGTGCCATACCTAAATTCCATTATGGAACACATTATTCCAATTCGGCTGGTGTACTTCATTATCTATTGCGTGTTGAACCCTTTACCTCGTTACATGTTGAGCTACAAAGTGGTCGCTTTGATGTAGCTGATCGTCAATTTCATTCAATACCGCAAACATGGAAACTTCTTATGGATAATCCAAATGATGTTAAAGAACTGATTCCCGAGTTCTTTTATTTTCCAGAATTTTTAAAGAATATGAACAAGTAAGTTAATATAAATAGTTAAAGATTTTGTCAATCAATATTAATTTTCCGTTTCAGATTTGATTTGGGACATTTACAAATTACCAAGGAAAAGGTAGACGATGTTCTATTACCACCCTGGGCTTCAACACCAGAGGAATTTATATCCATACATCGGCGATCCCTTGAATCGGAGTATGTGAGTCAACATCTACACAATTGGATTGACTTAATATTTGGATATAAGCAAAAGGGTCCCAAGGCTGTGGAGGCCTTGAATGTATTCTATTATTGCTCATATGAAGGTGCTGTTGATCTCGATAAGATAACCAATCCTGTGGAAAGAGAAGCCGTTGAAGGTTGGTCATTGTTGTATTATCTTAACTATCAGATGATATCTTCCATTTATTTGGTTTGTTTATCATTTCAGGAATGATTAATAACTTTGGTCAGGTTCCATCGCAACTATTGCGGGAACCTCATCCCCGTCGCCTTACCCAGGACGAAAGTGCTTTAAAGTTGGCCCGTGCCGAGTTGCGGCGTCCTGATCTTACGCAGTTCCTTGATAAGGTCGTGCAATATTACTGCGAATTGTCCACACCCAAGGATCCTATTGTCTTTCTGAGTCCACCGCGAAGTCCGCCACGCTCTTTTCTTCAATTAAGTCCTGATGTTTTGGTTAGCCTATCGAAAAATGCCATCTTGGGCTGCAATTCATGGTTATCCTTTGATAAGGAACAAGGATTTTTACTGGAGATTGATGCCACCACAACAAATCTCAAGTAATTTTAAACAAGGAACGTTTTTTAAGCATAAACTTTACATTTTTATTTACTTTTAAGGAATCGTAAAAGAGTATTTGGCCCCTTCCATCCATCGCAGCCAATTCATTCCCAATTATTTGCCGTGAGCACCGATGGAAAACTTTTATATGCCGGCGGCATATGGGATAACTCTCTACGTGTCTACAGTTTAAATAAGGGCAAGGTGGTGGCTTCCGTTACACGACATTTGGACATTATTACCTGTCTGGCTCTTGATAATTGTGGCTCCTATTTGGTAACTGGTTCACGCGATTGCACATGCATTGTATGGAGCATTCAATGGAATCAACAGAGTGCTGGACACTCCAGTAATATACCAGGCCATGTTCTCACAGGGCAATCCTATTTGCAATCGATTACACAACTTAATACACAAAATAGTTTCTCACCCAAACCATTAAATGTCCTCTATGGTCACGATGATGCAGTCTCTAGTGTAGCAATTTACACAGAATTGGATTTGGTTGTCTCCGGTTCGCTGGTAAGTCGAGAATATACCATAACCATTAAATATATGATGATATAAAACATTTAATTTCATTTTCCAGGATGGCACAGTTAATGTATATACCTTGCAGGAAGGACAATTTGTGAGGACACTAAAACCAATTGGCTGTACAGAGTCGTGTGTGCAAATCTCTTTTCTTACAGTCTCCTATCAGGGTAAGTGAAATGTTTAACTTCAGCCTATAACTATGCAGTAGATTTTGGTGAGTTTTGGTTCAAAAGTAAAAGTGAGTGCTATATTTTTGGCAAATAGTTTGCTATATATGAAACGCCTACAGTGAGACACAAAAGTATATGATTTGTATTTGAGTTGAAGAGTTTTAGCTATGAAAACATGTTAGTTACTTTAGAAAGAGACAACTGTGTATATATACATCTATATATGTGTATGTATGTATATGTTAGGGAATACAATTATGCATGTATTACGCTTTTGTGGTTTACTAATCTATTGCATAATATATTGGCATTTTTTTTTGATATGCAATTGTTTTACTATTAAAAAATGTTTCTATTTTAGTTTGTTTATTAAAGTATTTAATAGAGATTCTTCTTTTACGAATGAGAGTTAGATAAAGATAAACTTTTGCCCTACAAATGATGTGCCTTGTTTTAAGTATAAAAGCTTTAAGTGATTTCTTAATTTTTTCTAAACTGTGAAAACGTATACAAAACTAAATGCCAACAAGCAATTTAGTTATAATAATTGCAATATTTTTGTTTATCAATATATCATTTACATTCAATTATATCTAGATATCTGAAATAAACATTTTCATGCCTTCGAAATCTAATTAGAACAGCTATTTATATGGTATTAAGTATATTATTAACAAAGAACTTCTCCAGTTTTAAAACCTAAAAAAAAACATTATTTTATTTATATAATAATATAGAGGCATTCTTTATGTTATAAAGAAGCTTTATATATATAAAATTTTGTAACATTCTTTGTTAATGCATATATACAGATATTCTTTTATATATATGTATATATATATATTCTTCTTTACTATCAGCAGGCCATAATTGTTCTGTTTATCGTTTTTTTTTTTCTTTTATTTGGCGTAGCAATCATTGGTCATTGTTTTACCCTTACCACAGAATAAGAATTCACAATTGGAGTAGGTCTCCATATCGTATAGTATATAAAAATCTCTCACGTTTATACTAGATAGGCCTGTATGATCCTAAAGTTCATATCATTTGATTTTGTTGCCAATTTCCAAATAAATACCATTATTTTTTTTTTTCTTTTTCAATTAAAACGAAATATTTGCGACCATTTGATATACATAGGTATATATCTACATATATATACTTAATCAATATCAATTTAAAGGGGTCGATATAGGCTCGTTTTTTATTAGTCAGCCTATATCGTAAGGTCTTTAAAAACTGTTTCCATCTGTATTGCGTTTAACAAATAAATAGATCATTTAAATGACTTTTGAGATAGTCTCATATCACCAAGTTGAATCAACTCAGCTTACAGATTTTTTTTAAAATATGTATATATATATGTGTATTTCCACTGATATCATACAGGGTGCTTAAAATGTGACCCACTTTATTATTAATTTAAATGTTGATCAGTTTTTATGTTTTACTATGGGCAACAAACTCGTCATCGTCGTGTCGTGCACTCACGTGACATAAAATCAAAACCAAAAGCCTAAGGGGTCTGAGCTGAAGCTATGCCAATGTCCAATTATGTTTGAGAAGCAAACAATCAAGTAATTTAATCAGCATCGTATTGTCTTATCACCAATTTCCAAATGCGACGCAATGTGTTCAAGAATCACGTGATTTCTATACTCTATATGCATAAAGTCTAACAATATTCTTAATACATATGAAACAAATGGGAAAAATCATAAAGGTAATGCGTTTAGTTATCATCAAAAGTAAAATAAATGAATAAAAATTATAATTGATATAGTTGTCTATTCTAAACTGATAATCTTAATATATCAATTATTAATTGGGGACAATATAAAGAACTTTGATCATGGCCACACTCAAGAAACACTTTATCGTTGACAAAGTACTTGAATATTTTTACACGATCAATTTCAATATAGTAAAGAGAGTATATATATATTTTTACATATATATTTCCATATATATTTCCATTTTTATTATTATTTTGAAATGTCATTTTCAATTATTATTGTCGGTATTATTTATTATTGAAAGGAAAAAAAAAAACAGAGGCCGGGCCGGGCTATCTTTGGCAGTGACGTAGTTTAGTATATGACCGCAGGAGTTATCAGTTATATAGTAGAATTTTGAATTCAATTCAATGAAATTTTATTAAAACGACTTTTAGATTTTAATTAAATGTTGAAATGACAGCTATAATTTATATAAATATATTTAAATAATTTTGTTTAAATTTGTCAGAGAGATAATTAATTATCTACAAAAGATTTTGTTTCATTTTTTTTAATTCTATAACAATTTGAATATATGTATATATAGACCAACTTCAAATGCCAAGTAACTTTTCCATTTTTTGTTTAGGGTATAAAAGTAAACAAGTAATTTTTAAGAAATGCCAAATATAATGAATAATCAATTCTAGAAATTTCTATATCATATCAATTTCAAGAATTACAAAATCGATACAGTAAACCACTTGAATCATTTGATCATTTCTTTACAATTTGTTTTTTGTTTTTTTTTTGTTAGTCACTGAAATGAAAGCTAATCTATAAATGTATGTCGGTATATAGTATAATAATAAAAAAAAAAACTATGCCAACAACATATATAATAATATCTAGGAATCTTGAAATATTTTGGACTTATGCCAACGGAAATATATGTTGTTAAATGTTTTTACTGCTTAACTCAATTAGAAATTTATTAGTTTGAATAAAATTAATAAATATTATAAAAAGTAGACCTATTAAATAAAATATTTCTTATACATTTTGATTAATCAATCATAGCTAAGATTATTTCAACACTCGAACTTTGAGTTGAATATTTAACAGGTAGTCACCAAAGACACGCCCCTTCTTATATACAATATTATATTTAAGATCGGACTACTGATTTTGAGATACACTTGATAAAAACCGAAAATTGATAATAGTTGAATTTCAACATTTTATACTATATATATATATATATTTTTAGGGTATAGAAATCGCAACAATCGGTCAATAATTTTTGTAATATTTATAATCATAAAATTAATTAATGCGTATATACATAGTTGTTGCGTTTGGTATTCTTCTTGAATCATGTTGATAAGCAATTATTTGTTCTGCTCGAACTCGAATCAATTAGAGAGGAGGCCCTATTAAGATACCCCATCCAACCATTTAACTGCGCGTCGCCATTCATTGATTAACAACTATCAGCTCAATGAATATGTGTACAATATGTATATGCTTTTTGTTGTACATACACACACACACACACATATGTATGTATATATTTATATATATATATATACAAACACTCAACTATACTGAGTTGCCGTTCACACAAATGGGATCAAATCAAAACTGAATGAACCCAATTAGCTACATACGTAGTATGTGATGTATATATATATATACTCTATATCTATATGCTAAATGATGCTGCATTAATGTTGTGAAAATTTAAAATAAATTAAAGTACAAAACTATATAGAAATTATTTTGTGTCTACAAAGATTTCAAGAATCTTTAGAAAAGAGAATCTTATTTATTTATTATATTAACAAATTTTAAATTTTACATATACATGCGTTTAGAATTTTTGTTATATATTATGTTTTTGGTATATTATATCATTATTTTGAGATCAAATAACTGTTTAATCAGCTTAAAGTAATAGCAAAGCATTTTTATAGTTTTGAAAATTCCTAAAAATTTTCCAATTTAAGCAAAAACTCATCTTAATAAAAGAACAAAATTTAAAATATATATTTTTTTTATTTTAAATATATTTTTATATATATTTTTTTATTTTTAAAAGTAATATACATAAAAAAGAATTTAAGAAATATATTTTTCACTTAGATAAGATGAAATTTGATTATATAATATTATAATCATGTTAGTGTATAACAATTTTTATATAGCAATAAAAAACAAAACTTTCGATTTAAATAATCAAAATAAAAAACAACTTATTTAGAGAATATTTTAGTTTAGTTTAACACTGTCATGGTATATATATATATATATTTGCGTAAAGGCAGGTCTAAAATCAGAGTTAAACCAAAAGGGGGGAAAGAATCACTCTGCCCCATTTTCTATTATCTCCCTGAGCTCTCTCTCTCTCTTGTTGTCAGTTTTGATGCTTGTTATGATTGATAAGTTTGTTAGATGATGCACCTCTAATGGCATCCTTAGTATTTGGATGATCCTCTGACGTCAGTGGCTTATAAAATTCTAACTCTATCTCAATCTATACTATCGTAGGTCATATTGCCTTTAGTGCTTTGGATGACGCTTCACATTCCGTTCATGTTTATAGTATCAATGGAGCAAGTCTTGGCTCAAAATATGTATCTGGACGTGTTACTGGATTGGCAACAGCATCCGATCATTTGGTTGTGGCCGATGATGCTGGTGATATAACAATGAGCCGCTTGCATGGGTAAGTTAATAAAATATATAAAAATCATATAAATACAAATATAAAAATTTTATTCTACATATATCTATATCTATGTCTATGTCTTTGTCTCTGTCTGTTCTTTTTTCTTTTTGTTTTTTTGTTTTTTTTCTTTTTATATATAGGCTTAAACCCGTCTTTGACATTCCACTGCATGTACCCATACAGACTGTGGTGGTTACACCAGGAAATACGCACATTCTGGCACCTTTGCGTGATGGACGTATGGCTGTTGTGGCCGTACAATTGCCATCCGGTGGCAATAAGAAGCATTCCGTGCTTAATGTTTAAAACAAAAAGAGAAAACAAAAGTTAAAGAAAAAACTCTTTTTCTCAAGAAAAAAAAACAACAAAACAAATGCAACTAGAAAAGTTCTTTAAGACATCTACAATTGGGTTTCCTAGAAACCCAAAAAAAAAAAAAAAAAAAAAATTTTTTTGATTTCATATTAACAATTATCCTTATTATTTCTTTTTCTTTCATTTTTTTTTAAACTTCTTTGAGAGCAAAAGAGAAATTTTAAAAAGAAATTACTTTGTTCCATTTAAAAAAGAGTTCTTTTTTTTTTTTTTTTTTTTTTTTTTTTTTTTTACATTTTGACCGAATTTGCTTAAAATATTTGTATGTATTGTATCTTGTATTGTATGTTATTGTGTGTTTAAAATAGATATGAAAAATTAACTTTGATTTATAATTATATAATTCCCCCCCCCACACCATATAATAAATTTCCAAAAATTTTGGGAAAATACTGATAATCCATTTTCATTAGTTTAACATGTCCGAAGGTTAAATTAAATGAATCGATCGTCACAAGAATGTTTAACTAACTATCTAAATTATACTATATTCTTTTCACCTATCTAATCAACATTCCCAAAAAACCAAAAAAAAAACCCAAAAAAGAAAAAAAAAAAAG
The DNA here is from genome assembly GCA_018903615.1 of Drosophila neocordata. Taxonomy (NCBI): domain Eukaryota; kingdom Metazoa; phylum Arthropoda; class Insecta; order Diptera; family Drosophilidae; genus Drosophila; species Drosophila neocordata. The sequence goes on from JAEIGI010000001.1 coordinate 12,394,952, forward strand.
AAATATAAATAATATAAATTTATACTTCATTTCCTTTTGGCCACTGATCATAGTCTCTACGTGGGGTGAGTGCGCACCTTTCAAACTAATTTTTTAAAAAATTCGTATCAATCATGCCACAAATTCCAAACGATTCCAGGCATAGAAATAACTAAATGAAACTGGATTACTTTGTCAACCAATGACACACCAACAAAACTTTCAAATTCTAAAAAGAGTAATAAGAAATAAAATTAAATCGATGCTGAAAGATAAGAAAATGGCAACAGTCAGCAAACGATCGATTGATCTGCTTAAGGCAATACTTTACTTTCATTGCCGGTCATCGATCTATTTAGGGTTCTTGTAAAATCCTCTAAAAATAAAAAAAAAAAAAAGAGAAGAAGAAGAAGTTATTATTCGCTCACTCATTCATTAGCAAAAGTATTTCAAATTTTCAAGTATTATAATAATAATAATAATAAGAATCATAATGATTGTACACTTTCCATAGATTCAATAGAAAAGTATTTCAAGTCTTTTTTTTTTTTTTGTTTTTGTTTTTTAAGTACTATGATAATTTTACAATAAGAATATTAAAAAATATATATATGTATATATATATACAATGACAATACAAGCAGGAACAAAAAATTTCTTAACTTCCATATATATTTTATATATATTTTTTGAACAGCATCAAATGATAATAAATGAGAATTATATAATAGGCAACTATCACTAAAAAAAAAAAAAAAGGATACTTCTTCTCTTTCAAAAAAAAAGTCATACTCTTTCTCTTTTTAGCTAAACAATTTGCCTGAATTTTGAAAATTAATTTAAAATCTTCTGTAAATTTTTCCCCTTTTCGTTTTATTTTTTATACATACGTTTCGTATAATGAATCTATGTACAAAAACATAGCCAGCCAGCCGTCCCTGTAAATTTTGCAAAACATATATATATTTGGGACTTTTGATCGACAATAGAAAGCCAAACATTATTCAATATTTAGAAAACATATAAGAAGAAAAGAAAATATATATATACTTGCAAATATATATATATAAATATATATATTATATACCACGACGTAAATAACTATTCAAATTCGTTGTTTGTTATACAAAAAACAAAAAAAAAACAAAAAAAAAAAATTATTAATGTTTTTTTCAAAAAAAAACGTACAATTTTTGAATTGTATTATCTGAAATGAAATTGTACGAGTTTTTTGCTGTAGATATATATAGTAGTAATATGTGAACATTTATGTAAAGATTATAGATCTAACATTAAAAAAAAAAAAACGAAAAATGAAACACAGTTTTTGATTTTTTTTTTTTGTCTTAATCGACCAATAATTTTGTTTAGCTTTTATTTTGAAAAAAATATAACACTTGAAAAATAGAAATTAGAGAGCGAGAGAGAGAGAAAAAAAAATCTACATATTTCAGTTCAATTAGCTTATATAAATAAAAAATGGTAAATACATGATAAGTTTTATATATTTATGCGTATGTATGTGTTTACATGTATATGTATGTGTTTGTTTGTTATTAGATTCTTTTTGTATTTTTTTTTTTTGTGTTTTGTATTTTATTTTGTAAAAGTATCTTAAAGACATTATCGATTCGGTGAATACTTTGCCATGTGTATACTAGATGAAATTGGTCGATCAATAAATTAAATTTTTGAAATGATTCGATGCACATATATAGTAAATACGTTAATGTAGAATACGACCTGGGTGGTTGGTTTCTTTTGTTTTCAGATGCCCATTTTTTATATACATATGTAGTATATTTTTTTTTTTATATTTTTTTGTTGGCCACTGATTTAAGTAAAACGGCCAATTATGTTAAATTATATTAACTAGAGTTTTGCCTGAATTCGTTAGGAACAATCAAAGCTACTTAAAAAAAAAAAAAAAACAATTAAATAAAATTAATAAATCCATTCTTGATGATTACAAGCTGAGAACTAGAATCTAAAAAAAAAAAAATATATATATATATATATATATATAGATGATGCGTTGTTGTTGGGTTTAACGATAGAAAATTTCAATTTAAAGTCTAAGCCGGCATTAGATTCGGGAATATAAATCTTAAATTACAAAACTGAAACATACTTAATCCTAATTGTACGTATATAGCTGTAAATCGTATGACCTTTTCTTTGATATTCAATTCTCCCAGTTTGTAATTAAATAAATTTTTTTTTTGTAATTTTTTTTTTTTTTTTTTTTTTTTTTTTTTTTTTTTTGTGGGTGTTTCGCTAAGCATATTGTTTCACGCATCTTCAAAGGCATTTTGTCTATCTAACTAACTAGATGAATTCGCTGTCCAATCCAATAGCCTTTTTTTTGTTTTTGTGGAATCTTTATTCTTGCTCCTTCTAGAAAAAGAAATAAACAAAAAAAAAAAAAACATTATATAAGAAATTTAGTTTATACTTGGATTAACTAGAAAGGTTCTTTTTTAAAATTAATACTTACAAGTACAGGATAGACAAAAGTATCGGCAAAGTCTCGACCAGCTGCATTACGGGCAATACATTTATAATTGCCCATATCCTCCCATTTGAGATCTGATATTAGAAGATCTCCTGTTGGCAGGACCTTGAAACGATGACTCTGCTTAATGACATTGTTCTCATTGTTCTCCCAAATGATCTCAGAGCGTGGACGAGAATGCACTTTGCAGGGTAATAAGACATTAGAGCCAACCAAATCCAGATGCGTTTTCTCAGTATAGATAATACGTGGCTTTTGGGGTCCAGCAAACTGTTTCTCACGCACACCCACATTCGTGTGTGGTGGATGGACCACAGTGCTAGCATAGATTGTTTTCGAACCAGTGCGTCCAATGCAGGTATAGATTCTTGGCTCGCTTAATACATGGTCAATGATATGTACTGATCTGACCCTCACTATCGCACTTGGTGCATTCTCCATGACGCGATTTGATTCCAGGTTATCAATCTGTTTGCAAAACGAATCAAAAAAAAAAAAAAAAAAACAATTAAACAAACCATTGTGGGTGGGGGGGGGGGTCCAAGTCGGTAGGGTGGTATAGACTTACCTCCGAGAGAGGCATATGACCAACTATCCATTGAATGCTAGGTACTTGAGAACCCATCATTTCGCAGGCAATTTCCACAATTGAACCAGATGCTTGTTGCACCTTTGTTGGTGGAGTATTGGTAAATTTCAGCCAATCAACATCAAAGGGACGACCTTTAAGCTTGTCATCTGCCTCGATTGAGTTATCCACATCGTTATCATTCTCATTATCATTACTATCGTCCACAGTATCCACTGCACGACCATTAATGCCCGAGAATTGGCAACTGAATAGCAGCAGTGCTATGGCGCACAGATATAATAAATTCATTTTCTGCAATTAAATAGAGAACAAATTTCAACATTTAAAAAAAACAAAGAAGAAGAAGAAATAATAATAATATTTAATTAAATTGCCCCGCTTTAGTGATTCGACTTGGACTTCAAGATTTAATATGGGTTAATAAACTTTATGACTTGGCAAGTTTTGTGTGCTTGATAAGACCGACGGTAATCGCAAATCATGGCCTGACGACGACAGCTCACGCAGCTGCAGCTCCGGCTCTGGGGTGGTCTTGGATCAGATTATAATTCTCTCCCCGCTCCCCCCAGAACCAGCACAAGCATCTATACTATCTATCTATGTATTGTCAAGAATAATTAAAAATATATATAATTAAAATTAAAATGCAGGATACAGAGACGTCCTTTATGGCAAGGTGATCAAACTTAGACTGATCATATATACATATTTCGATACGTTTTGAAATTAAAAATTTCACAATGCCACGCGGTTTGCACAGAAATAGAACATTCGCATCTACAAGATCTAGATGGTCACGAGCTAAAACCAAGATAATTAAGATGGAAATCGAAATGGACTATGACTATAAAATGTGACGTCAATATCAATGTCTATGAAAAAAAAACCCACGCAACGAGTAAGATTAAGGGCCACTATTTTGTACTCCTACTGTCACGACAACGACATGGTCTATCCGTCTAGACGGGGGTCTGGACAGCAGCAGCGTGACCGATTACTTATTTAAATATATATAAATATATATATATATTTCTTTTACGTCGGCACAGTTTTGAAGGTATATTAGCATTATATATATATATATATATATATATATATATATAGTGACCCGATGCGCAACGATCGACAATCGATCGACTCGAATCTCACGAATGGTTGGCAAATGTTGCATCAGAAATTTCAATTCAATTTGCCCTTCAACTGGGGGAATTTAAACACCTCGACTGGTATTACCACGCAAAATGATTTGGATTTTTTTTTTTTTTTCTTTTCTTCTACTCATTTTTTTTTTTTGGATCACTATCTATTGTTGGGGATGTTACTCATCAGTCTCTCAACACCGTCACACGATCACCACCGCATTAATTTGATTGGCTGACTCAACTTTAGGCTAGATTGAGGCAAAGAGGCAAAACTCACCTTTTAATTTGATTTCTTTTTTTTCTTCCGGTAAAAAATGTTTGCGAATTTCTCCCTAACGCTTAAAGTAGAACACTGGCGATCGCGTCTCTTGGTTGCGAATACGCGATCTAACTGAAGATAGCTGGTTGTTATGTTATGAAGGAGTTTATCAGCTCTAGATTATGATGACTTCTAGTCTGGGTTTTCTGGTTAAAGTTCAGTATCAATTGGCTTAGCAATGACATATGTCCGACGCGGGATGCCGTCTTGGTGACCTTGTAACAGAGTGGTGGCGGAATCTTGATTTTGATTATTTTTCTTAACACGCAGATGCGTAGTAGATGGAGCTCAATTGTATGGGGCCCGTCTTGAAGATCGTGAGAGCGAGTTATTGATATTATCGAGCGGAAGCGTCGTCTGTATGTGTATTTGGCTTCTTTAATGATATTTCGCGTAACGAATGTCTAGATCACGGCCTTGGCACATTCGAACTATATTGAAATAATAATGTTGGCGTATCAGTGATAGGATATTTCCTGCAACTGGGCTTCAATGGCTGGTGGTATTAAGTTGGCGTGGCACTCGTTTGAATACACAGCGTGGTTCATCGACATTACACAAGTCAAGGTGTGTCAATTGAGACTTTGGCTTCGGCTTTACACGGTGGCAATGGCAAATCGAAAGAGGAGAGGATCGAAGGCAAGCAAGCAAGCAACGCACAAGACACAGGCACTAAAAGTTGTGTTTAACAGCTGAAAACTGTAACAGAACTGACTCAAACGATCGCGCGGGTCTTGAATTTATATGCGCGCGAAGCCCCGCAGCCGATCTGCCGATGGGCTGTTTGCCGCTCGCAGCCGAACTGCTCTCGGCCAACACTTACAGTCTCACATTCTTAAAAGACAGGGACAGGGACAGGGACAGGGGTGCAGCAGCGGCAGCAGTTTGATCTGTCCGGAACAAAACGGATTCCACCGGCCGACATCGTAGTCGTTGTCGTCGTCGTCGTCGCATGTCTGGCTTTCGATTTAGAAGAGCATTCCAACCATTAGTTAGGAGTAAGTAAGTACATGTGCAACAAATCTATTACTAAGAATCCCGTCAATTAAGAAAATGTTTGTGGTTTTTTTTTTGTTTTTTAATATAATGGCAAAGTTTTTTGATCGATTTATAGTTAATCTGATCTATTTCAAGGACAATTTTAATCGAAAGTTTTTTTTTTCCCAAATCATGAAATTTTATTATAAAAATTTGATATTGTTATCTGAAAAAGTCTCTCAACTCAGTCATATGGATCCTTTTTATAACATTTCAACGATAAGATAAGGTGTAGAAACATACACATACACACACATGCACATACACATACACAGATATAAGTAATACCCGCTATTTCATAGTAAATTCACACTCACACAAATGTCCGAGGGGAAAACGCTCCTAAAAGCGTGCTGTTGCTTATGTATCTAACGATCTGATCTTTAGAAAATAATTTTTACAAATTATCAATAGTTTGTTAATTAATAATTAATATTAACAATTTCTTTTACGTATTATAAAGATAAATAAACACCCTGTATTTCGAAAATGAAAGGTAAAAGATCAAAACTTTCCAATTTGTTTTAAGCCTACATAAATTTGATAAGAACAAATTTCATTGTAATGGCAAATTGAATGGAAAATTTTTTCTTATTTTTTTTTTTTTTGTGTTTTACCCCCCTCCTACACAATTGGACTTTTCTCACATCGGAACTTGACTTTAAACGATAATTATATTCGGAAATGTCTTTCAAAGCATTGTTACTTCTGCTCCTTCCCGCACCCAATCGAACTGGTTAGCGGTTGAAGTGGCGTAATGGAAGGTTCCATTAACCGAGACCGAGTTAGTTGTCTGTCCAAGTCCAATTCAATGCAATCAAGTAAGTGCCAGTTTGTCTGCTGCGATCGGTTGAGGGCAGAAACACTGTGCCAGAGAAAGATAGAGATATAGAGAAAGACTGAGATAGAGGGGAAAGGGAAGGGAGTGAGATACAGAAAGAGAGAGAGACCGCATTGGAGCAATGCTGTTGCTGATGCTGATGCTGTTGCTGATTGCCTAACGGAGTGAAGAAGGAGAAGGAGGGGCTGACAGTAGCGGCAGAAACTTGTCTCTGACTGAGATTGTAGCATTGTAGTTGGATGACGGGCGGACGCAGGGTGAGAGAAGGCATTTCACACTGGCAGACAGATTGGCAGCCAATTCAACTTAACGAATGTTCGCTTTCCGCATGTGGTTGCTTGTGGGTCTGGCTAGTGGCTAGTGGCTTTTGCCGGTCGGCAACCAAAGCCTAGTTAAATATTACAGAGTGTGAGGGAGGTAAAATACGTTCTTGGTTGTGACTCATTTTTTTTCTATTCATTTATATATATATAATTTTTTTTTATCTACAATCAAGGGTAAATTAAATTCTAAAATTTATTCATTGATTGGACGTCAGAGAAATTATCCAACCAACAGAGCAGAGCAGAGCAGAGAGTCAGAGTCACTTTCCTGGCCAGTTGGCAGCGGCATTTGTCTTGGCACAAAGCAAATTTCAATTAGAGGTGCTTGAAATTGTGTCTCGTGCCTCGTGCATGGGACTGGGACTGACTGGTTGTCGATATTGTATTGGTATTGGTATATGTATGCATGTATGTATGTATCTTTCTATTGGTGTATTTGTGTATCGGTGTATCTGTATCGCTGACGTAAGAGGCGCATTGAATTGAAATGGCCTTTTCGATACCGGGAGCATTTGTCTATTGGAGATCACATTTCACGTAATACCAAAGATAGCATTTTCTCCTGTGGAGAATGAACTCATCATTATGCTCATTCATTACAAACACTTCCACGAAAGAGAATTTCAACACGGATGCAATATTTGAACTCGTACAAAACTGTACATCGACTTGAAAAATGGCTCTCCAGATGGGTTGGGCATGATAAATTCACACATATACAAATATGTCTGCACAATATACATACAAGAGCACACAGACACGCATATGCATATATATATATATGTACATATGTATGTGCACGCATACATATTCATGAATATGGGTACATATATACATACATACATATATGGGTATAAGAGTATGGGTATGGGCCAGGGCCACCGACACCGACACCGGCCGGCACCAATTATCATTGATCTCAGGTAATCAAAAACCAAAGGCATTGTCAACGTTGACTTTGTTTCTTTCTTTGCTTGGTTTTGATACCCTGTACTAATAGGTTAAAAAGGGTATATTAAAGTCAATGAAATGTATGTAACAGTCATAAAGCCATAAAGTATATATTCTTATTCAACGTTATAAAAAAACCTGTGTCTGTCCGTATGAATGCCTAAAGATCAGAGACTATAAGAGCTAGAGCACTCAAGTTTGGTGCAAGCATTCGTCTAGTCTCTAGGCAAATCAAGTTTGTTTCATATACTTGCCACGCCCATTTTGCCCAAGCAATTTAGAGCAAAAAAGGATTAACCATAGATGTATGAAAGGTATTACATTATTCTTTGGCACATCCAAAAGTTATTAGCTGACCAAATTTCATTGAAGTCGGGCATAATTAAAGGATACATTCATCCGAATGCAATATTGGTTATTAAGAGTGAGAGAGAGAGCATGCATACACTATAGCGGCTTGTAAGGATACTTTTATTTTCCTTTGATGAGACTTTCAAAGATATTTGATTCTATTACTTGGTACAGGGTATACTTAAAGTCGTTAGAGACAACTTGTTTGCTTAATTTCTTTCTTTCTTTTTTATTTTTTTTTTTTTTTCTTTTTTTTTTTTTTTTTTTTTTATATTTAATGCCATTTCCTAGAAAAGTCTTTCGATTTGGACACATTAGTTTTGGTGTTTTCACTTCGAGTGGGGTCGAAATCTAACATATTCACATATCCTATGATCACATCAGCAACTTGATGGCACAAATTATGGAAGGTTTGTATGAATCATGCAACATTAAAGCAGCAGACGATGATGTGCTGATAAACATGTATATATATATATATATATATGTACATATGTATTTGTATTATATGTTTAGATATTTCATGGTGTATTATTCAAAGTGGCTTTGACTTGGCCTCTTCTTGTTATTAAAAACGTGCAAACGATCAGCTACAACCAGCTAGATAGGCAACACTGTTGCTCCCCAGTTCCACTTACGGCAGCAGCAGCAGCACCGGAACCACGCGACAGTGTGAAATAGCAATATTTAATTGAAAGATTTCATAGAAAAGTTCGGGGAAAATGAAATAGTGTAACACCATACAAATACCAAGACCAGTCAGTCATTTGTCGTGACAAACATACACATACATACATACAAACCATATATATGTATGCATGTATATATAATTTATATGGAATAGTATGACTGAATGTCCACAGATCGTGTCATGCTGAATTGCAGGTTGCATTTGTATTTGTGTTGTTGGAGCGCTGTTGTGTCGACGTGAGAAAATTCATGTTCATGCCACAAAATTCTGTGCCGTTTTCATACATGCATACATATATACATACATACATACATATGTATGTAAGTTTTTCGTCTTCATCTTTTGTTATAATACTCTTTCCCTTTTGCCTTTGCCTTTGCCGGTGCCAGTGCCATTGCCGGTGTCTGCTTCTAGAGCCATAAGGAAGACAAGGAAAAATAGAGCTTGTGTTATGTTGTTGCTAGGTGCTCTCAGTTACTCAGGTTGAATATCTAGAGGTCATCCCTTAATGGGTTCAGTGCAGTTCAATTTAGTTTAAAAGAGAATTTGAACTAAATAGAGAGTTGGCAACTGGTGATACTTTCTGGCTGTATTAGTCTTTTCTTTTTTGCCAGAAAACTAAGAAATGAGAGATAAAAATGATTCAAGCAGATCTAATTTTAAAACTTAGAAGTGAATTTCCCATTAAACTTTTCAAAAGACATCCGCTTATACAATCGTTGAATCAAGACAAATACACATACAAGCCTTTTATAAAACAAAGGGATACACACACACACACACAGACACACAAACTACATGGCAGGTTTTTTTTCCTCTTTTTTTTTTTTATAATTCAAATTGATAAAAGCATTTGCACTTTATATATATATATATATATATATATGTAAGTATATTTTTTTTTGTCATAAATGCGGTAAATTTGATTTGAAATGGAAATTCAAATGCAATTAACGCTAATTGTGAAACGTTAGCTCTAGTGCTCTGATAGACGACACCAAACAGCTGGGTGGCGGCAGAGGCAGAGGCAGCGGCAGCGACGGCATTCGGACTTCCTCATCGCCTCATTTGGTATTCATATATTGTAATTTATCAATTAACCAATCGAGTGTGTGCTATAGTCAAGTAATGATTTAGGTTTCTTTCCGCCCGCTCTACCTCTGTCACTGCCAATGTTCTGTCAGTCCGTTATATGTATATCTATCTATGTGTGTAAGTGTTTGTGTGTGTGTGTGTGTAATCTGCTTCTGTTGCATTAAATTGAAATGTGTGCGATGCGGCGGGGTCTTCTGGGTCTCGAGGTCTCGTCTCCGATTACCTACAACTACTACTACTACTAATACTATGGCTACTACTAATACTACCTTCTCTACTCTTTGTTGTGCAACAAGCTGAACTCAAGCACCCAAAAACCAAATACTCTCTCTCTCTCTCTCTCTCTTTCTCTCTCTGTCTCACTCTGTCTTTCTCTTTTTTTTTTTGTTTCATTTTGAACTGAGTATGACCCAACTGAACAGTACGATTGCATCAGCCAATTCAGAACCTCTTTTGCCTCTGCTGTTTTCCAAAATATACAATACAATACAGCTCTTTCTTTGGGGTGCGTTACTCTTCCAATGCGTTTTGAGTTGACTAAGCATTTAGCATTCTTTTTTTTGTTTTAAACTTGAGTCAAAAGAGTACAAGATTTACATAACTGAATATTGTTTGGTCATTTAATTTACGTTTTTCCTTTGGATTTGTGAAACAAAATTGAAATTGATTTTGAAATTGAAAGAGAATTGAATTAGATTCCAGTAGAGAGAACTGAGAGTGAAAATATATCAAATACACATATCATATAACTTTACATAATTTAAGTAATTTTTTTTATAAATGCTTAACTGCTAATTGAGCACAAAAATTGGCATTATGCCCTTACATAATTTTTGCTTATAATAGAATCAATTTCAATATGGAAAGTTAAGAACCGACAACAAATTGTTTTTATTTATTGTTGTTTTTTTTTTTTTTTCTTCTTTTACCTGACCATAAATAAGGGCACAATTATAAAAGAAAATATTGTAATCCATGGGGAAACCATCTCTGCATGGAGTTGCCATGACAAAAAAAAAAAAATAATGTTATCCTATTCTTCAGAATTGGTGGCAACATCCACCCACTGGTTAAAAAAAAAACAAAAAAATAGCTTTCAAAAGAAATCGGAAAGTCAATCTGTGAAGCAAATGACTATTTTGGGACCATTGTTAAAATATATATATATATATACTTTTTGAATAAAATAACAAAAATAACAAAAGCTTTTGGTTTAAAAGGAAATAAAATTTTATAAAAAGAAGAGTTTTTATTGTAAAAATTGTTAAGCCAATCTGATATAAAGTTTCACAATAGCAAAGTATTTTTATTTTTATGGCAAAGAGAATTCTATTTATATAAAAAAGTTACAATATCTGATTCCCATGGGAAAACAAATAAGAATCAAAGGATATGCTACCACAATTTATACGTATATATATGTATATATAGCTAAGTATCTTACTCTGTCTATCCATTGAGACAAACAAATATGAAAAATTAGATAACCATCTACATATAATTTTATAAAATGCTTAATCACAGCAATATACATAAATCAGTATACATATATTTCCGCTTCTTCTTGATCTATACTAATTGTTTTATAAGCTATTGACTTTTGTCTGTCAATGGAATAATTGCGTTTAAATGAGATGATCTCAGTATGATATTCATATACTAGTGTTATCTGGTAGATTCTGACTAAAGCTGTTTATATTATACAACTGCTTTTTGGTTTGGGTTAATCCAGATACATATACACACAAAGACTCAGATTGTCAGATCGTCAGATACTTTCTTCCCATGCGTTGAAAAAAAAAAAAACATGTGATCGAAATTAATATGCCACTTTGCAAGGGTCTCGTGACATTTGCTCAGATCTTTTCAACTTAAATTATTTTCATTCATGGCAGCAAAAGTTCAATAAAGCATAGAAATCAAATACATACATACATAATATACATACATATGTAAATACATTCACATATACATATATATATAGGTATAGGTATATGTAAATTAAACAAGGGGCTCGTTGTCTCTACATATGTATATGTATATACGCACACACACACAAATATCGAGGACAGGGCCGCCAATTAAATTTCTTAATAGTTCTAATTCATAAACGAGGTATGTTTAAAGAAAATGTGAATAATCTAGAAATATAAAAGAACATAAATATTTATTTACTCATCCTAGAACTTAAACAATGAAACATTTTTTTTTGCTTATTTCGCAATAGTCCTTTAATAGTCTTGGGTAATCTCGTTAGCTGAATCATATAATTAATATAACGGTATGAGTCACTAACAGTTACTGGAACTAGATCATCAAGTTAATATCGTTTTTTTAATTAACCGTGTTAATCGTACCATCTTCCGTGTTAACACGCATAATGAGCGAAATTTTCATATTAAACCAAACAGGTCTTTCAGATTTTGTTTTTGTTTTTTGGTATAGATTAGATATAGATTCTTTGATTCAGATGTCAAAGCATTGACTGAATATGTCATCGTATGTACATAGATATGTAAATGTAGCCTTTTTCTTGGAACAGACCTCGTGCATGCATAAATTAACATCAGGCAACACAGAGCATCAACATCTCCATCAACATCAATAGCAACCGATGGCCATTTGGGGGCTCGTCTCTCTCTCATTTTTCCGCTCTGTTGGCAACGGCAACAACATCGTGTTGAACTCACACACACACACACATAATACGCAGTAAAAGAGCAAGAGATCGCCCCCGTCCTCGGCTCCTACTATCTGTAAATCCCCACCTCTCCTTTACCCCAAAAATAAGTGGTTTACTCTTTGTTTGGGTGGTCGCGCTCTCACTCTCTTTGCTACGCTCCCAACGATACAAATGTGCAAAATGAAATTGAGCCTGTGGGTGGTGGAGAGAGTGAGAGAACGAGAGGAGGCAGATGGCTGTATTAACTTTGTCCATGTTGACATTTTAATACCCTTGCAAAATTGGTTTATTTTATATACGTATTAAAACTTTATAAAAGGAAATTTCTGTTACATTGTATGTAGATAAAATCTCTTTCCTTAAAAAAATGTAGTCTTAGCTATTATTTGCCATATACTTATATTCCTTACAAATAAACATTGTCTAAAAGGGTAAAGCTAAATTCTGGAAGATCTATCAAATTCTGTAGTACATAAAGTCTCTTAACAATAGCTTTTACTTGGAGTTATGTTAAGGATATTATTTACAGGAGCACGATTTAAGCCTCTACTCTTTTGGTCGCAGGAAATAACAGAGAAACAACTTATAATAACTAATAATAAAAAGATGATAAAGAGTATTTTCCGTTCGGCTTTCGCATGGTTAACTGTTTTTTTTTTTTTTTATATGTTATAAATTGCAATTTATTGAAAATCAATGCGATTATCAATTGGCTCTTGGTTGCTAGTGGAGTCGCTGGGATAGCGTGACTAACGCAACGTCAAGGTAAGACGACGGTGGTGCATGCCAGCAATCACGGATCGGATGCTTTCAAGCTCACGTAGCCAACGGCATTCGATCTGGTTTCAGTTAGATCTTGGCATAACCAATTGGGTCAGCAAGCGCACTTTAACTTATTTAAATGGAATTCGCACTATGAATTTTGATTTATTTGACAATTTATTTTTCTAAATAAAGTGTAAAGTTATAATATATTTTATATATTATATATTATATTGTATTTATATATATTCCTGATAAGCTTTAATACTTTCGGTTTCCTCATCAATTATTTCACCAACAAAAGGACATTTACATTTTAATCTATAATCTGTTTTTTTATAAATATCGACCGAATGTTATATGTATAAATTTCAATAGTTTTATCAATTGGTTCTCTAACACTCATTTCATGCGAATTCTTTGCCAATTAACAATTTACTGACGGTCATGCGAAGGTTAATGAAAAAAAAATACACCTACTGAGATATAGTAGAAAAAAATTATTGAGTTACGAAAGCTACAAACAAACTGATCATAAAAAATAGAGAATCTTACTTCACTTTCTAATAATGTTTATAAAAAAAAATATACTAAATAAACTTAACTCTCAATTAGTTAAAAAATGAGATTAAAGATTTTTAAAGAAGATTTTTGAGGCTTATGCGAAGTTCTTTTTAATAATTTTTTTCTATTGGCTTAAATCTTATGAAAGGTTATTGTATGAAACATATGTTTACTTGCTTTTTTTTTACTTTCACCATTGTTAATTAAACTTATCTATATATGAGTCTTTCATAAATTTTGATTAAACTTTGAAAATCTTTAATATCCATTTATCAAATAGAATTTCTCATTAAAAATGAATTGCCGAAACTTAACTTTGTTATTTTTTTTATAGATATATATTTTTTATTGTGCTTCTCACGCTCACAGCCGATCATCTCTGTTGGCATCTGTTTACTTTTTGCATAAAATTTCCATTTAGCTGCATCGGCAGATATTTTGGAACGTTATTGCCATACGAAAGATAAACATAAACCTAACCCTTAGGCAATGCCAGACTGTGCGGCATCTCTTGCTAATCAATGAAAAATCTTCATGCGGGACAACAACATAGACAACAATATACACTTACATACATACATATGTATATACGTATGCTATATACATAATTGAGATGAATGTTGTTGGTAAACAAATCCTATACATATAGTGTGATTTATATCCTTTTAAGAAAGCCGAAAAGTTTGTACGAAATATTGCTAGAAAAACATATACATATCATTTGGCATATTCACTCAATGTAAGCGATATCCATTATCCATTTGGGAAATCTTGGATGTGATGAGATATGATTTAAGAAATTTAATTTTTAAAGCAAATCTTATTAACTATTAAAGAAAAGATCTGGAAAAAACTTCTTATCAAGGATAAAGAAACTGAACTTATATACCCTATATATAGTAAATCAGAATTTGCATATATCTAAATTAATATACGATAAAGATATATCTGAAAGTATAATGAGCCACTAGAATTTCTAAGTAAACTAAAAGCGGGCAAATCAAGGTTGCTGTCAGACGTCCTCAAAGTCAATAGGTTGAACTGTATTATTAAATCAGATTAGATTTAAAGTGAATATACCTATATATATATATATATATATATGTATATTCTATTATATATTTATATATATATAAAGCAATATAATTTCTTATTACAAAGCAAAAGCTAGCAGTGTCCTGATCAAATTTTACTTTAGAAAACCTTTTATAAGTTATCGTAGAACTGCTATATCTATAATAGATCTACATATTCCTATAAAAACAAACACTTTAATATTGGATAAACTTTTTAAAAACAAAATATTGGCAATATTTTAACAAAATTGATCATTCTGAATGGCAAACTATAAACTTTTATTGGTTTTTAAACATAATTTTTTATATTTTTTAATATATATATTTGTTCTTACCTGCATATTTTTTAGTTTTTGGTATTTTTAATGCTATTGGCTTGTCCTGTTGCTTTTTTTTTGTTTCCTTTTGGCACTAATAATTTGTGGCAACTTAAAATATTTTCACAAGAAAAACTTGTTGAGCTTTTGGAAAAGTTAACTTTTCCTTTATCTATATATATAGATATAATTTTTTGGTATTAAGTGCGTGTGTATTTTGTTCCGTTGAATGATTTTCTTTTTTTAATATATTTTATATATATTTTAGTTTGCTTTGCTCTCGGTTCTGTTCTGTTTCTATTACTGTGTGGCAAAAGGTTCAGTGTCCATGCTTTTATATCGGGCATGCCCGAATTCAACAAGTGGGTTTTGCGCTGCTCGGATGGGACGAGTGACGAACAAAACGAATTGGACACCGCTGGGGCCTTTAATAACAGTTATGATGAACGATGCAGCTTTGCTCTCGCATTTGTGCTCGGCATCGTGTTCCTAGTCTTCGTATACATCTTCGTGGTTTTTCGAGGGTGTGGTATAGGGTAGGTTGGGGCTGTTGATGCTTGATGTTCTCCTTTGATTAATTGATTAAAATAAAAGAAAAAAAAAAAACAAAAAGAAGGAAAACAAAAAAAAACAGAGAAATAAAACCCAAAAGAAAACCAAAGACTTTGTCTTATACTTTGCCCATGCCGAAGTTCGTATGCCCTAGCAATTTTTAACAAATTTAAATCTCTGTATTAGTCACATTTGTATATATTAAATTGCATCCTTTTTTGGCCATAATTTATATACCCAAGCAGAGAAAAAGTAAGAAAAGATATAAAAAACAATGCAAATTTATTCGAATTATTTTTTATAACACATTTTTTTCATTAATATTCCTAGTTTGGATTGGAAATGAAATGCGTGTTCCACTTGCATATGTATATATGTACATATGTATATGTATACACTTACATATGTATGGGTGTAAGTATGTATGTCACAGTACAGTTGGAATGCTCATGCATCAAAAGCCATATATAGATAAAACCGATCAATCTTCATATCAAACAAATTGAGATATAAAAATAAACAAAAAAAAACATGAAATGGGAAAATAAGCAAAGTTTTTCTAAAGGACGAAATTCGATAAAAAAAAAAATGAAATATTTTCAGTGCTGAAATTTATATGGCTAATTTTAAACGATAGGAGACTTAGTTTATTGTTAATAGAACTTTTAAAGAATTTGCTTTAAGCTCATTTCGACTGACAATGAGTTACATAGATACATACAATAATAAAGTACATAGTTACCAGATCAATTGGGCTATAAGGTTGATAAGGTAAATTGAATACTTTGATCAAAGGGTATAATAAATTTGGTTATTGAAAATGATAATTGAAATCTCTCAATTAATATCTGGACTTATTTGGTTTATACGGCTTTCGTTTGGCTTTTATGATATTGTCCGAAAACTAAGGATCCAGAATGAACTTGGTAATTATTGGAGTTGAACTCTCTGTTATATATATATATATATATATATATATATTGTACTTTCATGTGCATCGTCTAGTTTATGCAGTTTCCGCAGCAATTGTATCTGAGTACGACTTTGGCAGACCTGTTGCCTTTAGAGTCATTCAATTTGCATTTTCAGAGTTTTTTTTTTTTTTCATTGTATAAAAGAAAACTGACGTAACGGCAGCTGCAAAATGAACGACAATTGATTTTTTTTTTCCTATTCTTGTTCTCCAGGCATCTAAGGCATAAATTGCACTTCCGAGAAGAGTGATCAGGATGGATCACGCTATGTTTAAAGCGAGAATAAAAGAGATAGATAGAAAGAGACAGAGAGTTAAAGAGTGTGTGTTTGTGTGTGTGTGTGCATGTTCAACATTTGAATTTGCCGCCATTGTGCAATTGCAGTAAAACTGTTGCCAACCGAAAAGAAGAAATACAAATTCCGTAAGTAAGGGCACCGGCCTCAAGGTATCCTGTATCTTGTGATCTCCAAGATTCACAAAGCGTAACAGAGAGAATTTACATACATATGTATGTATGTATGTATAATCGGAAATGCTTCCTTATGGTCGTTACATTCATCTTAACAACTTGTATATACCCCCTTTTGCTCTGTGGGTGTTAATAATAGTTAAGCAAAATAATTTAGTACTTAATTTGGACGCTGCGTGCATTTTAGGATACTTTTTATTAATAATCATTATTCATTAATTTGTACATTTAAAATATACATATATATAAATACATATATATATATATATATATATATGTGTATATATAGATGGGGATATATTTAAAATGACCAAAGCCAGGCCACTTTTAGCCCAAACACACACACACGCACAAAGTGTTTAGATACAGTACGAATCCGGATCTTTTGGTCTCCCACGTAGCCAATTTGGCCATCAGTCAATAGGGCTTCATTTATATTGCCAGCTTGCCTTCAATTGATGAGGAACATCAGCTATCAGCGGAAACCTACGTCAAACATTGCTGCTGGTCCCAGCCTGACGAGACGCGACCGTTCGACTCGACCATCACTCTATCAATCAACAGCATGGTGTAATTAAACATTCGGATGCCATTTAAGTGGGAGAAATACGGGGCGTTTATTAACAAATTTTTTCATTAAATCATGCAATCTATGGAAAATCCCTAAATAAATGATGAAATTATATGCACTATATGTACATATCTACGAATACATACATACATACATGTAAATTGACTAATTTTCTTGGATATCAAATTCAAATTTTCACATTTTGCAAAAAGGAGGAGAAAGAATACTACAATAATGTCAATTAGTATGTATGTATGGATGTGTGCATATTTTAAACGACTCAATTGGTAGCGAAACATGAGCATATGCCTCTGCTACATGGAGTTTTGTTTGTTAGATTTTAATACTTAATGTGTAACAATAATATTTATAATATTGGGGAATGTCTTTCATATCTTTTTTTGATGGACAGCTTTATTACTCTCTACTATTTCGGATTTACAGATAAGGTTTACTATTTTTTTTTTTGATTAATCAGTGCAAAGCTGCAGTGCTACAGTAAAACCAAAAGTGTTGCATACTTGTAGGGATCGATGCATTTATACATATTTCTTGTTTGAGAGCGAGAAAGAAAGTAGGATAGTCCATAGCTTCCTGCTTGAAATAGAGTGAGAGGGGGCAGGTATATGAACACAGGTAAGCCAGCTCAAATTAAATAATAATCTTTATTTTCCAGATCACCCTTTAATACAATATTTTAATATTATAATATATTGTACTTTGGCAACATAAATAAATTTGTAAAATTGAATAAAAAGTTTCATTAATTGCTGAAGTCATAGTTTTACAGTTATTATTTTATTTTTATTGCAAGTTAAACTATGATCAATTATTTGAGGATAAGTGCGCCGCCCGCTGTCATGTCAGGAACTAATGATGGGGTAAATACTTATGTTTTCCATCTGCCCTGTTTGGTGTGCTATGACTAACATTTCAGCAGCAGAAATCCTTCGATCAGTCGCCCAAGCCCTGCCGCAAGGTGGTTCAAACTTCAGTCAAAAACACACAGATGTGGTTTTAGAATCAACGGGCTAAAATAAAGAAGATCCAATGCAAGGTCAAATAATATAATGGCATCTTTAGTTGTGGGAAGATCCAGGTCAGCCAATATCATGGAATCTAATAAGAAGGAATATAAATCGATTAAACAAGAGCTTGGAGCAGATAGTTACTTGAGTGGGCTAGACAATGCAATTACTAGTCAAACACTAAATCCAAACTTGCCTTGTTTGCCGGATGGTGAGTATACATATAACATAAATTATCCTCGGTAAAAATTTGTTTTCGTTTTCCTTTTCATAGATAATCCAGCCAATGCCAGTGATAGCTTCTGTAGATCCAATTTTTCGCTGGATGACAGTAATTTTAATCAATAGGATGATGATGCTGATTCGCTGATTCTGAATAATCTGAAATTGTAAGCTTTTAGATAACGGTAGGGTTAGCGGTACTTTTAACTTGTTACTTTTTTCTTAAAATTCCGAAAGATAAAAGTACAAATTTAAATAGAACATTATAAAATCTTTCAATAGGAAATATTACAAAATTGTAGTATGTAGTAGAAATTCTTATGAAATGGTATTTTTCTTTAAAAAAGTAAACAAACTTTTACAGTTTGTCCTAACTGCAAAATTCTTGGGCAATCCATGTATTCCCGACAACAGTAAATATTTCTTATTGATTTACACTATTTCCGAGTATTTTGTTGATTTTCTTTTTCTTTTCGGCTGCTTTTCCACCATTTTTATGTTTTGTTTTCTTCTGCGAATTTGTACAGTGCCAAAATCGAATTGGAGTTCTTCTGTTTAAAGATGGAAATCGATTTAAGTATGCCTTTGTGTTTACCACTCAACAGATTAAATTCATTTCATAGCTGCATAATGAGTAGATATATGAATTTATATACCAATATTGGTTGCCACTCACTCCCTGTCCTAATTATTAACTTTATATTGAGATTGGTATACGTGATCATGACGCTGCAATTACCTCTAAGGCAGTATGTTATTACTTATGTTAAATTTGTGGACAGTAATACTAACACTTATGTTAATGGTATCAATTTTGTTACAAACAACATTATGTTAAAAATAACTTTTATGTTAAGCTCAATTTTAGTACTGAAAAGTCTGGTAACTAACATTTTTCATTAATAACAGTACTGTTGACACACGTTTTCCTGTTAACTAACATTTTTCTGTAATAACAGTCATGTTTAGAAACATTTTTCTGTTAACTTAGAGTTCTGCTCAGGTGACTCACGATCATGTACATAAGAACTAGCTTTGTGGGCGGCATTAGCAGTCTGTGTGTAAATGTCAGTGAGATCGGATGTTATGTTTTCAGCCGAGTCATCTATTGGAAAATTTATATATTATATATATATTTGTATAAATATATATTTTTGTATATCTGATTTTTGAAACAAACACAAGTTATTAAAATGAATCGAATATTTAAAAAATTAAAAGAATAATTTTAACACTGGCAAGTTCCCTTAAGTTGACTTATTAAGTATATTTTTTGAAAAATTATTTTCACTTTCCCCAGTGTGGAGGTGCCAGTGCATTCATCTCTAAAATTCTCTTCTAAATATCTAAGCATACTAACTTTTTTCATTTTCCAGATTTAATGAAACTTAAATGGAGTTCAAAAAGAATATGATAAATATATATAAATGGACTAAAAATTGGATACGATTTCTGAATAACTTGTTCTAATATAAGCTCTTATAAGCTCAACCAATATTAGCTCTTACCTATACTTTATACTTACTATTGATTTATCTCAATTTCTCCATTTCGCAGATTTGGTCTTACTTTCAAGAAGCTTACGTTGGATTAATAACAACTGCAAGACACACTAACTATTATATTAGTAAATATCGAAATCATTGGAATTATAAATACAGGTAAATCTCCCCAAATTATCAGTAGAGATCTACAGTTTTTCGATCATAATAGAATACTTAAACTGTTAATTAATTTGTTGTCCGACCTGAATCCAAAGATGTATTAAAATTTCTACAATTGATTAAAAACTTCTTTAAAAAAGTTGAATTCAAATGATTTTTATTGTTAATAGAAGCAAATGTGTATAATTTCTGTATAGGTTA
The DNA here is from genome assembly GCA_018903615.1 of Drosophila neocordata. Lineage (NCBI taxonomy): Eukaryota > Metazoa > Arthropoda > Insecta > Diptera > Drosophilidae > Drosophila > Drosophila neocordata. Next base: position 12,415,874 of record JAEIGI010000001.1, read on the forward strand.
AAGGTCACTTTATTTCCGTAACTATAATCCAAATGGAAAAATATAAAATTGTTGAGTCAGCAGCCAGCAACTTTGGATTTGTATGGCCTCTGTGGCCGGCAATCAGTCGTCTCCATGGATGTTAAAATGGAAATTGTATTTGCTTTGAACATATGTTAATACATATCGTAGATACAAAAATATATATTAACTTTGACCTAGTTAAAACATTCAATCATATGAAAATTGACTAGAATTCTCTTAACTTTTATTAAACAATAGAAAAACTTTTCTTTCGAATTCAAATTAGAAAAATTGTAAATTATTATAGGATCACGACATTGCTTTTATTTTTTAAAAAGTTTTTTTTATAATGATATCTATTATAATGAAACTAAACATTATTTGTTGGACCTTCATTTACTTGTACCGAGCTTTAAGGGAGCTAATAGATTTCGCATCAATGCCGGACCATTCCAATAGCCAGGCAACATCATTTTCCAGTAGAGAAGTGGCATTAGATCCTTCTTCATAAGGAACATTGAATAACGCTCTTTATTCTGGGCAACAGGGAATGTTTCCAATGGCGTTAAACTATAATCGAATTCTGCCAGAATACAGCTGTTGTATCCAGTTACCAGAGGACACGAGGCATAGCCATCATATAAACCAGTTAATGGTTTACCATCCAGTACGGCAATCATATTTCGAAATACAACAGGCGATTGAGCAGCTAAAATTAATTAACACAATAATAATTTTGTAAAAAAATTTACTTGATTTTAGTGCTTACCTGCCGATGCTGCTGTCTTTGAGTTGGGTGATCCCGATGAATCACCAATGGCAAACACATTCGAATACTTGACATGCTGCATAGTTGATTTCTCCACATCGACAAATCCGGCTTCATTAACCAATTGCTTGCATTTGGTTAGTACATCAGGAGCGCTCATTGGTGGTGTGGCATGCAGCATAGAATACTGTGAATTGGGTAAAGTGAAATGCATTTAATTAACTAAATTTCCATGAATTGTAATTGCTTACCTTCTCTTCAGATCGTTCACCGTTATCTAGATTCTCAAATACGGCAATATCCTGATCTGGCTTTACCTCAACCAGAATTCTTCGTGTATTAACTGTTATATTACGCTTCTTAACAATCGGCCAAAGAGCATCAGCATAATGTTTAACTCCAAAGAGAACTGGAAGGGCTGTATTATATATAATGTTCACATTGTTACGCCTGCCCACCTAAAGGATAAAGAGTTTCATTTGAAATTATTCATTCATTCATTGGCAATTGTATTTTTTTGAACCTTGCGGAAATAATGCTCCGAGATATAGACAATTTTCTGTGGTGCTCCTGGACATTTGACAGGAGAACTTGGAAAGGTGAATATTACATTTCCATCGTTTGTACTACGCAGGCGATCGTAAACGCGATCCACATAGTCTGGTGAATAAATTGAACATACCTTGCCTTGTGGTATGTTCAATGCATCAACCAATCCTGGAATCTATTTCAATATCCATTCATTAGCAACTCAATGAGTTCATATTGTTAGTTTATTCCTAACTTACCGCATTGTATTTCAATTGCAATCCAGTTGCAATTAAAATTAGATCATATTTAATTGTATTACCACCTGAAGTTTGAACCTCATTTTGATCAGGATTAAATTCCACTGCTTTCTCCTTAAGCCACTTTGCCTTTTTGGGTAAGACATCAGCCATGGGCTTATATGAATGTTCCAAACGTTTCATGCCACCACCAATCAGCGTAAACATTGGCTGATAGTAATGTTTCTAACGAAAAAAATAGAACTACTGATATTAATTTTTATGGACATACAACATTATACATATACCCTTACGTACTTCAGCTGGTTCCAATACAATGACCTTATTCTTTCCCAAACGATTTGACAACTTGGCAGCCATGGCGCATCCACCAGCGCCACCGCCCACAACCAGCACTTTGCAACTAAAATGATAACAAATTGTAATTAGTCCTTGGGGAATATGTTTTAACATGAAAGACAGCTCATCAGACATATTTTACGAATATACTCTTAGTAAAATTAAAGTGCTTCTATTATTATATAATTATGGGTCCCTACTAGAAGGTATTTGTAATGTATAACAGAATATTATTTGATCAATTTTATAAGGATGTAAATTGTAGAAACAAAATACTATTTTTACAGTCCGATTATGTATACAGTAAGCAACTAAAACCAGTTTTTGTCAATAAGCTATATGGACTTTACTTTTACCATGCTAATCACGTAGGCCATATCTTCTTTCCTTTCAAAGTTTTCTAAGATATCATAGTTTATTCTTCTCAAGATTCGTCAATTACTCTTTAAGCATCCATTCTTTATTTCACAAAGGCTTTTATATATTTCAATATTCTTTTATATATTTACGAATTGTTTTAATTTGTGCTCTCTAATTGTACTAATTATAATTTATAAGTGTTTGGAGAAAAATTGATATGGAAATCTGTTACGCAATTTGTATGTAGTAAAGTGATTGATCCTTTTTTTATCCTGAATTAAAGGATATATTTATATAATAATTTATAAAGTTTATTTGCTATATACATACATTTATCACACTATGTAACTGGCATAAAAATATGTTTCATACAATTTGATAACTTTTCTTCTTACTTTCCTTGATAAAACATCCTTTTTAATAGCTACAGCTAGAACATGTCAATTTTTCAACAAAAAAGAAGGGTATACAAATTTTGATATGGCCAAAGATAGACCGGCCTTTTTTCGTGTTTTCCAACGAATTACTGAATTAACACCTTACCCAACAACAAAGCTTTTAAAATCAGTAGAAAGTCAATACTCACTCATATTTCTCGAGACGGTTGTTTGATGTTGATAAATCCCTTGTATAGCCGGAGCTGCATATTCCCAAAAATTGATTTCGCCTGATAGCGACAGGCAGGCGAGAGATCATCATTTTATTTAGTATATGTTTTGATCAACCGCTGTCGAAGACGATGAACGATGGGGGGCTTGCTATTGTTGTGCGTGCCCAAACAACTAACAAACAACGTCAGGTGGCAACTGCCGAAATAGAAGAAAAGCTCCCACAATGTTACGCTATCAAAATCGTTTGCACTTATAGCAAAAGCGCGATCAAAAGCTTGTTGTTAATCCATTAATGTTCATTTTTTTTTTATAGTTTTTGCAACCATAGAAGGTGCAGTAACGTTATTATTTAATATTTAAAGCATTGAAATAAATAAGCTTTCAATGTGACAAGGACAAAATGCTTGTTTATTATTTTTTAATAAACATATTATAATATATTGTTAATATATAATTAAACAAATTATTTGCATTCACAGTTTATGCTTAGTGTAAACCTGCTTATGCTTAGTTCTACCTGTAATACTGGTAGAAGCTTTTTTCGTTTAAGCTTACAATAATGGTTGTGACTAGTGACTAGAACACTCTGTATTACTAAATGTTCGAAATTATCATGTATATGTATCTATAACAATTTGTGAAGAAACAATTATTATTGTTTTTTCACATTAATGCCCGTTGACTTTAAATTAGCTTTGCAAAAGATTTCCAGTTCAAGTTACACATATTTTTGGAATTGTCATGAAATGCATAATCGCTTTTATTTTGCATTATATGTATATATTTCGGGATGGTAGACCCAGTCCAACTATTTTCACCATTTAATCAATTATAATAAAGCTTTCATCTTATAGTTTCTTAAAATTGACTTTATTTTGTTTTTATTTTTTCGTTACAAAAGTCGTTACTAAATATATTCGATGAAAAGTAATGCACTTTTGATGTTTCTATATATTAATCAATTAATATAAATATGGTATAAAAAAAAGGAGCAAATGTTTCTCTAGCAGATTTAAGCCAGTTTTTAAAAATGATTGCTTAGTTGCTGCAAAAAAAAAATAAAAATAAATATGTGGTCAATGTAACAAACCTATCACGAACGCTATTTAGTATTTTTCTTTTGGTATTTTTCCTACGGGCCCTGTTATCGATAGGCACCAGGTGTCATAAAATACCAGCCCTAGCATGCCGGTGCTCGCGCTAGATTTTTAATAAATTTGTTCAAATAAGATCACTTAAGAATGTTTAAAAAACTTAAACCTGGAGAAACTGAAGAGGACGTGCTCCGTATGGCAGCAGAGTTCAATGCTGAGCGTGAAAAGAATCCATCATTTCAGCCAGCTGCAACAGTTGTGCGTGTGGAAGGTTGGTCTGGTAGCAAGATTTTGAATTTACATATAATGTTTTGTTAAATTTTGATTTAGCTCCAAATTCGAATCCAAAAAAGTCGTTGTTTGCTCAAAAGCGTGAACAGGCCAAGCTTAGTCTATCTGGAGAGGAAAAGCAAATGATTGAAATAAAAAGTGAAGTAAAAAGTTCTAATAAGCAACCAGTGGGAACTCAGAAGATTCTTCTTGATGAAATACATGAAAACATTTTGGGCGATGTAAGGGGCAGTAAAGTAAATCCAAATCTAATTAATAATGTTCTTGGTGATATTACGGAGAGAAAAAATGGCGCCCAGCAGAGGTTTATTAAGGTATGTTGTTATTGTAAAGAAAAATTGTTTTTAAAAATTTTCAATAATTTTGTTGTTATAGCTTGATCCCAGTAAACCTAAAAGCATTTTTGCACAGCAAATAATGGGAGAAAATCCTACTAGTTTTCCAGACATAAGTCAAGCGATGAAAAGCAATATTAATAATCACGAACAAATAAGCTCAATAGTTGAAGATGAGAAGATGGCCAAGGAGTTGCATGTTGAAAATCTTAATTTGCTGAACCAAATGAGCTCAGACGAGATAATGGCCGAAAGGCAAAAGCTACTAGATACTTTGGGTAAACTTCAACATTTAAATATTAGTTTAAATTCTTACAATATTTGTATTTAAGATCCGGGATTAATTGCACTGCTGGGAAAGAAGCGTGAAATGCAAACTCAACCCAAAGTTATGGCCGCACCCATGCCCACGATTATACCACCGCTGCCCATGTCAAAGTTACCAGAATCCAATCCAGCCCATGACTTGCTGCAACAAAGCGATGAGAACCAATGGCTTAATTTCAATCTTATTGAGGAGCACAAATTGGCTTGGATGCGTGATATACCAGCCAAAGTAGCCCAATTAAAACCAGGCCAACAATTTGATGCACGTTTCGATTGGAAAGGCGTTCTGTTGCCACATACATTGCCCGACGAGGACAATGGTGTGGATTCACGCGAATTGTACTTGCATGGTGAAGAGGCCGAACGCCCAGGCTATACGCTGCAAGAACTATTTCGCCTGGCTAGGTAATAATGTGTTTCTTTTGTGCAATAGATAAAACAGTACTGATTTACTCTTTTCAGATCCACCGTATTGCAACAACGTATTACGGCCTTTGGTGCCATAGCTGGCATTTTTAGCATCTACAATCAAGGCTTCTATGATCAGGTTCTGACTCTGCCAATTTCCAAAATGTTTTTTCTGCTGCGTTTTGGTTTAGATGACAATACTCCTGCCCAATTAGAGGTGGTGAGCCGAGCTTTGGCTCGTCTATTTTATAATGAAACGGACGAAGCGGTTCTGGATCATATCTATAATAATGCCTACTGTCACTGGCAGCCATCGCTGGAGGTGGCAACTGACAATGCCATGGAAGAGGGCGATCCAACTTCGCTTGCCTTTCTCCAACGTTATATGAAGCTACTAGGATCTAAATCCACCTCTGTGCGAACTGAAATTGACGAAGATGAGGCCGAAAGTCGCACAAGTATGGATGACTTTCAGCTGGCAGAAACAGATCTAATAGATTGTCTCTTAAGGACCAATATACTGCAGCGGATTACGTAAGACCTTAAATAATACAGCAAGGGAAGTCTAAATTAACTGTATCTACATTCTTGCAGCTATATTTTAAGTTCGGTGCGTCCGAAGAATAGTACAGTCGAGTCTTGTCTAAAGCTGTTAGTTCGTATTGCACGAACCAGCTCAAAAGTGGCCGAGAAATTGGTCAATGAAAGCCATCTTCTGGAGGTTCTAATGGCCAACTTTATGCCTACCCTGAGGTCAGGTATTCCAAGTACAGGCACATACTATGGCTATCCTCAGTATCTATGTTTAAAATTAATTCGTGTACTAATTAGCCATAATTTAAATATTGCCAAGACTATCACAAAAGATGTCGTAATTGAGAGACTGCAGGAATATTTGTTTCAAAAAGATAATATTAAGGTAAGTGCGTCTGATAGCATTTATTTATATATTTTTTTATTTTCATTTATATATATATATATACAAAATTGTTGTTGACGAATTCGGTTTTTTTAGGGTCCAATGATACAAGTTCAGATTGAGGCATTGCGGATTTTGCGGTGTCTGGTCCTGCTAGGAATTGTCCATCATGAATTGTTCAAGTAAGTGAACTAACCTAATAGCTCCTCCACTGCACCCTTCATAAAGTGCGGTTCAGTATCGATATAACATTTGACGGTCAAAAAAGCAGTTTCACAGCCATCTGTTCCCTCTGAAATATAGAACAATGATGTATAAAAAGTATTGTGAATCTAAACTTAAAGATGTTACTTATTGTGCCACATTTCTGCGCTAGACCATTAATTGTTCCATGAAACTCCTCGGGCAGCACCTCAACCAGGGACTCCAAACGCATATTATGTTCACTGTCAATCTGTGAATCCATTTCATAGTTTAAATTTTAGCTAAAAATGTTTTTAAAATCTCACCAAACCAAAGGTTTCAAACATGCAATGAAGGAAACACTTAAATTTGGAATCACTGGGCATAACTCCAGCATTGTAGGACTGTTTTATTAAATCTGCAAAGGTTGGAAAGGAAAAGGTTGATTTATATTTAACTACATTATATGGGAACGATGCTATTTACCTTCAGAAACGCCTGTTTGATTAGCACAACGAATATGTAACTTTTTCACTTGCCTTTTCAAAGCAGATGGCACCTCAAACTGTTGTGAATGGAATTGTATGTGATCAAGGCAAAATATAGTGTAGTTAACTTACCGCATGGGATAGCACAAAAAGTGCCAGAAAGAGGCCGAAAATTTTTGAGATCATGGCAAATGATAATTCCAGTTGCAACTGAGCATTGTTAAGATTCTTTACCGCTTTTATATATATATTTTGATTGGCAGGTGTGGTGATGTCAAATGCCTAATACCTATTATTCTGTTACTTTTATTATTATAGACAGTTTCTCCCCGCTCTGCGCCAAATGCTCGACTGGCACTACAATTATTGCGTTTTCGAAATAGGCGGTTCAGCTATGATACGTCAGCACGCAGCCGCCCTCCTTGTTGCAATTGTGGCTAGTGGTGAGAAGGGCATCTGTGATACTAAGATGCAGATGTTGCTATTGGAACCAATTAATAATTGCTCATGCAAATGGTTGCACACGGCCACAAATAACGACATGTTAAAGGATGTAAGATAATCAATCAACTTTAATTTAAATCAATTTTTTTTTTTTATACAAATTTCTCTCACCTTATAGTACACCCAATTAACGTTGCTAAGTGCATCTTTATATGCCGTATCATGGTTTTCTCCCCAAGGTTCCATAGGAAGTTCAAGTTTTCAGGTGCTTTTGAATAGCATTTTGCCGAAATTTGTTCGCTCATCGGGTTTCATTGCATGTGTGCAACATTTGATGTGAGTTGCTATTTGTTTTGACAGCTGTTTGAAATAGCTGGGCACTAATTAATCATTTTTTTTTTTTTAATTACTATCACATTCAGTAAGGGCTCTATAATTTTACGCCAATTTGCTGACCGCCGTCAAGTGCATGCCCCCTTGCCCAATATGGGTTCTGTGTTGATGCACGAGTGCGGGCCGCAGTTAATCATAAGTGATACGTATGCGGTTCAGTTGTTAAGAACCGTCTGGGCTCTATGTAATGATCCGCTTAAGATGAGCAAAGGGCCGTTATTTGATGCACTAATGCAACCGGCTGTATTGGAGCCCTTGGCCGAATATTTAACTTTACTTAGTACAAAATTGAATCGTTATCTGGCTAGTAACATATTTGCTCGCAGTGAGTTGGGATTTATTCACCAACTGCTCTGTACAGATGGCATAGAAACCTATCTACAACGCACTCAATTACTACAGTTGGTCTACAACTATCTCTGTTGTTTGTCTACGGCCCATTTAACACAAATAGAAAGCGTTTTCGGCAAATATATTTTTAATGAAAAATATATCGAATTGGATGAGATGGAAATGGAATTGCTGCAAGAAACATGTTTGGAAATGTTTTACCCTCATATGATAGCAGTAAGTTTTGTGTCCGCAAAAATAGTTAACAAAATTGAAAACCTTTGCTTCATCTTCTTAGGACAATAGGGAACCATCATTATCTCTTAGCTACATTCAGAATCCCATCCTACCGCCTGATTGGCCATATTTTGGATTACGTGACATACTTAACGATTACTTGCATAATTTACATCAACCACTTGGGCCAATGTTTGGTAAGCCCGCCGCCTTTTTACTGGAATTATTTATTTAGTCAAACTCTTCTTTAATTTAGAAAATCAAGTTTTGCCTATGACTTTGAATTTTGTTAGTCAATTGGAAAGACATGGCTTACAAATTGTTAGTCCACTGGAGAAGCTTATGTACCTGATGATTTCCTTCCTTGGACCCAGTTTGCAGTTTTTGGAACCATCACGTCATGCTCTTTTGCACAATCATATCAAGGAATTTTATGCCCAGAACGCAGAGTACCATTTTGATTTTGATGCCACATTTGTGGACAAGTCCAATTTTGAGCCACTCTACCAATTGTTTGTCATGCATTTCGAGGCAGCCAGCTATGGTGATGAGCTATTCAGTTCACTGTTGTTAATACCGCTTGCACAGAAATATGATAACAAATGGCGCCGTCGTATTTGGTCCGAACATGTTCAAGCTTTGCGATTTTTAGACTGCGATGAGAGTTTGGTATGTTTGTGGAATGAATGAGTGCAGGACTAATTGATTGTCATACTGTTTTGTACATTTCTCCTGTCACTTTTAGTTGCTTGGTGGTTTGAATGCATATCTGGAACCAGTGGAGGAAGAACCATCATTAGTGATGCTATATGGTGATGCTCTGCATAACAAACTGGTGCGTCCAGGCAGTATTGGCTTTAAAATAGCCCAACATCATTTTAACAACTCAAAGGCCATCCAGAAATCGAAATTATTTTAACACATAGAGACCTAAACTAACTAAAAACGCTTCTTTAGGTTGTACTTTAACCGCCATTGGCATGCATAAAATAAACTTTCCTATGGTAATGATTCTATTTATTATGCTATCAGCTCAATTTGCCAAAAGCAAAAAAAAAAAAAAAAACTAGAAGCGAACGTGTTGAAGTTCGAATGCCCTTCCATCTGTCTTTTAACATATTACCAAAAAAGTTTATCATAGAAAACATTTTTTTTGGTCCGATTGTTCCTATGGGAGCTGTAGCATATAGTCTGCTGATTCAGCTGAAAGTTAATAGACATATTTCTATATATACCGATTCTGATAAAACTTGATTAATATATTCAAAAGTATAAAAAAAACAAATTGAAAAAAACCCAAATTTAATATTTACCATTTTTTCAAGGGTATAAAAAAGACTGAAATAGAATAGGCAGCAATCTGGAATTGTTCAAATTATCTATATTGAAAATCTGATTAAAAATTCTAAAATAAATATGCACAAATATATGTACACTTCAATTTATCAACAAATTTGATAGGCACGTGATTTAGTCACAATTATTTTATTATATAAATATATATTTATACAAATGATTAATATATTCGTTCAGCTTTGAGATAAAAATAGAAATCATTTAAGTGTTTTAATATTGAATATCTAACTATATTTTATTGCTAGCTTGTCTTTTATTTGTGTGCAAATTAAGTCAAATTTGAGAACATTGAAAGTATTTAAGAAATTTCTTGTGCTTGTTTTAAAGTATAATATTGAAGAGATCTTTTGTGTTATAGACTTTGATATTTTCATTATTATGTACATAATTAAGATGACTATAGTTAATTTAAGTGAATCTAGTAGTTCACGCGATTCGAAATCGTTCGTTACACAATCTTCTTTCAAATTATTTGATTTAGTGGGCGGACAGTTTTTGTTATACATGAAACATACACTTTTCATATCAAACTTGTATAAAATGTTTGACTTTTTAATTATACTAAGGGAAACTATAAACATGTATTTCAAAATCCAATTTTAAGCTTTATTGTTCTGTCTTAATACATAAGAAATGTTTATATAACAAATTGGTGAATTGGTATATTCAATATCTATTGCTTGCTTTTTTTTTTTGCAGAATTCGTAAACAATAGTTTCTTCGTGTTATTGTATTATAAATCAATTTTCAACATTTTATGTAGTCAGTGTTTTTCCTTCCTAAATAAAATATTTATTTCGTAAGCTATCGAATTTGATTTAAATTATATTTAAAACATCAATACAATTTACAAATATTACGGAGTCGTAAGTTATCAAATGTTTTTTTTTTGGTCAGATGACTTAACACATTATTTTTTTTAACAGCTCACACATTTATCAATAGTCTGTTTAATGTTTTTCTTTTTGTGTGGTTAACATGTCGTATGAGTGATATTACAAATATAATGTCTAAGTCATTGCTTACTTTTATGTCTCAAGAGAGTTTTGTTTTTTAATATATATAAATATAAAAGAATGTAAATAAGTATATATCTATATACATATATGTATGTATCAGATAAGTTGAGCAAGTGAACAATTAATATTGAGCTTTGGTTTTTTTCTTTGTTTTTTGGCGTTGGCCACACCAAGGGCATATTTACATTGTCAAAGTGGCCATCTAACTGGCAGTAGAAAGAATGTTTTTGTTACTCATTGATATAAACAATATATTTACCCTTCAAATTTTTCTTTAACTCCTGCTGACCAAAATCATTAATATTAAAAGCCATAAGGTATACAATCGAATGTTTTGAAATACTAGCAAATACAATAAAGTAGCACAAATTTTTAGTTTAATACAAATAATTTGCATTTGTTTTCTTTTGTTACTTAAAAGATATTCCAATTCGTTTAAGACCTTAGAATGTTTGTCAGTTTTATTACTATTAGTTAAAACAACTTTTAGTTCTTTAAGTTGAAATTGAATAAAAGTAAAATTCTATGCAGATTTTGCACTGAACGCTGCTTTTATTCTTTTTTGTTCGAGTTAGAGAACTTCGACTGTATGACTGCAATGCTAAACGCTAGATGGCGCCATTAAGGAATAGAAGTTGGCTGTTACAAATGTTTGCATTTAGAATTACACATATTTTGAAAGGTATCTTATGGTCGTTGCCTTACATACTACTTATACTATGCTTAATATTATCATTTTGGTTTGTTTCTTTTTTCCTTTTTATTTTATCTGATCCCATTCTTAAGTAGTATTTCTTTTGCGATTATGTAACCAACTATATATAAGATATATATATATGTATGTATGTCAGTTTTAATTGCATGTCCGTGTCCGTTAACTGTTTCTGGCAGGCTGCCTATGGCAGAGCATTTCCACTATCAACCTCAATTAATTAAGATCACTTGACTTATTGACACTCCGGCATGTATGGGCCGCGACTTTGGCTTCATAGTTGTTGTTTTTGTTGTTCTTATTGTTATTGTTGTTGTTGCTTTTGCTGTTGTTTTACTGCGTCGGCGACTGCTGATAAAATAGTCGTATATGTAATTATAATGAACACAATTGAAAGGCCAGTGCTAATTAAATTATATGCTCTTTCAATGTACGTAAAAGTATAGATATATAAATGTATATAAATATACATATGTGTGTGTGTTATTGTAACGGCACCCAACATACATATTTACACTCATAGATATTCTTCTGCTACACTGGCAACAACAACTGTGATATGTCAAGTCATAAGGTTTTCTTTTGCGTGTGGCCGGCCTACGGGGCGTATGAGTAACGTTAAGAATACAAGAAATTGCAAACAAAATGACAACTTTTAGACACCGTGTAATAAAATTTACTACATTTCACAGAAAACTAACTAATGAAAACTAAACTATTTTATGATTTTTTTATCTATATATAATATGATAATACTATAAAAAAAATATATTCAATCTATTTGTTAATCATCAATATACCCATTTTAAGAGTACTCTATGCCAGTTATTAGGGTATCTAGAACCGGCTTGTAGCATAACTAACAATTGGACCGAACATTGCGTCGAGGTGTGAGTAAATCAATATTTAACTGTTAATTGCTTTTAAATAGACGTTAATCATTTAATAATAATAATAGCCAAAAGCCTCACGCGGCGGTTAGTAAATATTTACCTAGGCCCCATAAATTACTTATACCACTGTTAGGCGGTAGCAGAGACCACAAAATAATTTTCAATTTCAATCGCTGGAAGGCAGCTATTAATAGTCATCATACGCAATCCATTGGCCCAAAATTGATTGCCACTTGAAAGCTGAAATTAGTATTTTCTAAAATTGTGGCCGGCCGATAATATAAAATGTTTCATTTTATTTTTGATTTCTTTTTTCTTTTTTTGCATATGCGTTGGGTGTTATACTAATTGCCAGGGGCGGACTTATAATCTTAGATAAATAATTAAAGAATTTGATTTTTGTTCTTGAAGTTTACTTGATGATTTAAGTATCTAATATTTAAAATTTATACAATTTTTGTTTTAGAATGGCCCTGTGAGAAGGTTAAAGTAATAAATATATGTACATATGTATATATATATGTTTATATAAATTTTGTTATTAAATAAATGAGATGCGAAAATGGAAAAAACATAAAATAATGCAAAAGAATTTGTTACCAATTGTAATATAAACAAATTGCTGTCTAGACTGAGTTATTTAAAAAGTTAAACTTGTTAAAATATTATAAAAATAATATGCTCAAATCTTTTTTTAATTTTGAAAATAACAAATAAGCAAACATAGAAATTTCACTAATGAGATTGAAAAAATTATGATCTAAAGTTAGTGTAGACATTATTGTATATACATATATATCAATATATTATATATATATAAGTTTTGATATTTGGTCTTATACTCTCGCCTTCAAAATCCACCCCAGGAAATGTCTTTTCTTTTTCTTTGTTTGTTCAATGAAAAAGTTTTATGATATTCATTTAAGGTGATTAATAGGATTGATTTTGATGTCATCGCTTAAATCATATGCCACAAGTATTTACCCAAGTCTACCTACAAATGAGGCACATGTCTTTCTACAATTGGTGTCTTGTGCTTCAAATAACTTACATCTATTTATCTTTTTTTGATTTTAAATTGATTTATGGGACTTGAAATTGAATTTTCTACTGTTGTCAGGTAAAACAAAAAAAAAAAAAACATATTGATAAGTGTAAATTTTTACAAGGTTAAACCCAATTTGGTTTGGAATGCAATGTTACCCTCCTTTTATATACATATATGTATACTTATTGGTAAATTGCACAATAAAATGGTAAAGTTCTAAGTGGAGTATTCGCCAATAGTAGTATTTATATTTTGTTTTCTTTTGTTGATTAAACACGGATAGCAATCGCGGTTATCTATCCCTTTGCAGTGCCAAGGTACAACATCAATTGATGAAAACGATTGTGGCCCGTTATCAATGTTAGATATTTGCATAGTGTGCACCTGACACAATGTTGCTCCCCACAAGGTAGCAAATCAACCGGTTTTATTCGGTATGCACCAGCTGTTGGCTCCTTGGTCAAAGTATTTTGGTCAGAGAGAATGAAATCCAAACATGCATCATGCTTTTTTTTGTTTTATGTACATGCATACACACACACATATGTATGTATGTATGTATGGAGTCATGTGGCATCGATGGTGATGACAATGTGTCTTCCTGTGCGAGAGCCAACCAGCTGGTAAATATTTACTTTTATTATAAACGAAATATTTCTCTGGAATCAAAATCAAACAGACCCAATGGATATACTAACCTGTCATTAACATTAAAAAATATTCTTTAAACTAAAATAAGAATATATTGTGATATTTTATATTCTCCAGTTATACAAAGAAATCAGCTAAATTTATTAAAATTTATATTAAGAAGTGTTTTGCTTAAGCTTTTAAGCTTAATGTAATATAATTAATATAATAAAGAGTAGTATCTGGCATCTTTTGGCACTCATTAAGATCTTATATTTTTTAGTCAAAATATCAATTTAGTACAAAATCCAAAATTTTTAAAGGTTTTTCAACTTTATAGTAATTATAATTTAGTTTTGATTTATTGGGATCTTTTTATTCGGTTGGTTTTAATATTGTTATAGAAGATAAGATCATTTGCATATATTTGAAAGATCCAAAGACAATATACTAAATCCATTTTAAACTTGGGGATAATACATCTAATTAATTAGCTGTTTTCATAGTTAGAGATTACATATAAATTTTCTCCACTTTAATTACTCAGTTCTTTTTTGTCTATCAAAATATTATTAGGAAATGATCTTGCAGTAGAAACCGTTTTCCAACACTTGTTTAATTCAAGTTTCAATTATTTTTAATTCTTAAATAAAATAATTAAGTGAAAAGGCTCACAAAATGTTTAGAAATTTAATGTTGGGTCTTATTAGAATTTAAGGACTTTGAAAAATGAAAGATCGAAGATAATTAACAAGATACATTATACAAATTATTGCTCAATGGTTTTTAACTTGGAGAAATAAGGATTGACCAAACTAAATATCAAATCAAAACGTTAACAAAACCAAATATGAAATTATCTTAAAATTAAAAAATTTTTCTTAATTTAAGTGCAAGGATATATGCTTTTATTACTGAAACGTAAGGGTATATGGCAAAAAGAGCAACAATTAACCACCAAAAAGAAATTTATGTTTCGAATGGAGTCACTCTTGTAGTCAGAGCAAAAAGTTAAAGAGAGCAAGAACGGAAGAATGTAAAACAGAGAGACAGAGAGAGAGAGAGAGAGATAGAGGGTGAGTGATAGGGAGAGAAGAAAGAAGGAAGGGGGTGATAGACCGACCAACAAACACCACCATGAACCGGCAAACTCTTTAGCACACACACACACATAATTACATGCCGTATGAGCAATCTGCATACACAGACTTACATACATACATACATGTGTGTGCATATGTATGTATGAGAGAAAATAACTCCATGTGCTCGAATGGAATTATTTGGTTTATGTTGAACGCTTTAGCAATTTCCTATCGATCACGTCATACCCTCTCCTGTTTGATAATGTATGCTCAATGAGTCGTCGAGGCGGCTTGTGTGTTTGTTCGCCAAGCGCGGCGAATTCATCATTTAGTCAGTCGGCATGGCAGAAGCGTCAGCAGAAGCAGAAGCAGAAGCAGCAGCAGCTTGAGGTGTATATTTTATGTTGTACTTTTACTGGCGATCAGTGTGCGCGGTTTCATTTTTTTTAGTCTTTCGTCGACTCTCTGTTTGTGCGGTTCGGTATTTGGCGTCGCCTTCACTCTATTTGCTATCTTTGCGGATGCGGATTCTCGTATGCTTCCAGCGCCACGTTTTAGTTCAAGTATCTAAGAAGTAAACATTAAAAAAAAAAAATAAATAAAAAAAATACATATCGTTTTTTGTGTCTGTGTTTTTTTTTTCGTATTTGTTTTTTTTTTTTTTTTTGATTGAACTCAATTTTTGTTTTCTTCAACACAAAAATACGAAATTTATTTTCGAAAAAAGGCCCTCAGGCAAGTGTATTATTGTTGTTTATTCATTGTTGTTGTTGCTGGTGGTGCTATTCTTAGTGTGATTTCCAACTGGGTATATATATATAAATTGTATATTCCATAGATATATAAAAACAAAACTTTCTTATAAATATTTAAAAAGAGTTTTTACCTTACGTACGTTGATCGAGTGCAAAAAATTTGTTTGAAATATTTTTGTTGTTGTTGCTGTTATTGTTTCTATTGATTGTCGGCCCCACCTGGCCACAGTTGATCAGTCAAGCCAAACGTGAGTACCGTTAACAGTGCTCCATACTGTAACTGAAAATAATTAGTGTAAAAGCGTTTCGAAAAGAGTTACCCCCCTCACCCACCTCAACCTCAACCCCACCCCCACTATCATCTTCCTGCTTGTGGGCTTCTTTCTCTTGAAATAAGAAATGTAAATGCCCTTTTTTATTCGTTTCACGAAATTTTTTTTTTGTGCACAAAAAAATCGTTTTTTTTTTTGTTTCTGTTTCTGTTGTTGTACCTGTGGGGAATTCATAAAAATTGTCTTGTATCTTGTTGTCTGGACTTTCAGTTATTTCCTTGTGTCTTCTTTCTTTTCATTGTCTATTTTGTTGTTGTTGTTGTTGCTGATAATAATTATAATTATGTACTTGTTGATTTCCTATTGAGATTCGTTAAAAGATTCATTTGTATATACAATGAGTAAAGAGTAAATATTCAATATTTGTTTTAGTTTATACAGTTTTTAGGTATCACTCATACATACGTATATATGTATATGTATGTATATATATATATATTTGTATTTGTGTGTTTATAAAATCTGTTTTAAGAATTCAACTTTAAATTTATGCAATCTTCATATATATATATATATTAATATCAATATTACTTGCTTTCTTCAATTACTTTTCTATAGAAATTTGCAATTCCAACTTAATTGTTTTTTCATTATACTTGTCTGTCTGTCTGTCTGTTAGTCAGTCTGTTGGCCTGGTCGTGAGGCATTATATTTTCCATTAAAGCAATTTTCCTTTTGTTTTCTTTTCCTTATGAATGTTGTTGTTGCTGTTGTTGTTGCTCTTTATTTTCTCTGTTGTAATTTGATAAACCCTCGTAACAATTATTTTTGCTTTACACCGGCAATTTAATTACATTACCAAAAAAAAAAAAAAAAAAAAAACAAAAAACAAAATATCGACACTAATTTCTCTCTTTTACCTTCAAATTTTGTTGCGGCTGGCAAAAATTTGACCCTCACCAGACCAAAAGTAGGAATAATGAAAATAAAAAAAAAAGCAAGAATTAAAATCTTTTTGCTTAGGTCATTTACGTTATCAACAACAAAATTCTATATACATACATTCTTTTTGTTTTTTGTTGTTGCTATTAACTTTTGCCTAAGTTGCCATCTGCTTGCCCATTTACTTGTACCAAGCAAGCTAAGTAAGTATATATGTATATATGTATCTATATCCATGATATAGTTCTCTATGATCTGACTTAAAATTTATACTATAGCAACATATTACAAAAGCAAATGCGGTAATGTAAAGATAATGAAAAAATGGGGTTGTGGAAGGGGGGTGGTGAAGCGCAGACAGTAGATACATTCTATATGTAATAGAATACAGTTAGAGGTAGCTAGAATTTACGATGAAAGGGGCGGTAAGGTTTAAGTTTGCGGTTACAAGTGCTTACAAAGCTTACAATTTGGTTATAAGCAGAAGAAACTGGCATATATCTAGTCACAAAATTGAATATTTATGTACATAAATGTTTATTATTTCTAATATAAATTTTAATTTTTTGCTAGTGTTTGTAACAATTGTAAAAATTTCATTTAACATCTCTTAACAATTGTGTATCTTTTTTTGAATATTTCGTTTTAGAATTTCCAAACAGAAAAACTACACAATATACTATACATATATATTCCTTATCAGCATGATAAACTGAATCGATATCAGTAACCGATAACCTTCCAACCTTTACCAAACAAAATTCTACGATCAAAATAGTTACAACACATTTCAAAGATATGAAAAAATTCCCTAACCTATCGAAGCTCTTAGCTAAATCAACTAATTGTAAATTTTTATAAAATTTTTGCATTAGAAAATCTAAAATAGTTGAGAAAATTGTTTAATTTTTAAACATACTTTATAAATGATCTAGTTAACAACTGATAAAAGCAATATAAACGTGGCTTAAAGACATACAATTTACTTCTTAATTGCAATAATATTTGATCTTAACTTGTCTTATATGTTAATATGAGATTGAAATGAGAAAGAGCCCAAAAAATATCTTTTAGTTAATAATCAAATAATATATAATATATTTAATAATATATATAATATATCAATTAAACATATAGAAAACTCTTCTTGAGAAACGCTTTCATTCGCTTTATACTATTTAGTTGATCCTTAAATAAAAATTGATCAAGTGTAGTTAGTTAAACTTACTTAAAATATATATAAATAGACCTATCAATGGCTGACATTGGTATAATATTTATATTATGTTTTTAATATAATTTATTTTGTATTTATAATCTATCCTTTGTCTTTGGTCCAGTTTTTTTTATTTTTGGAACTTAGGAATCAGGGTAATCAGGCTCTTGTGACTGAATGACTGTATTTTAGTTGGTTTTCAGTTTCCTAACAATCAGTTTTTAGGCTGAATGGTAAATCAAGTAGGTTGTCTGATTTATAGACTATTGTCCAAAAGATTAAGTAATAAAATGGTTTTTATAATTAATTTCTAATCTCAAGCAAGAACGATCGCTCTGTCTTTAAATCGCAAACTTTATAGAGGTCAACTCTAGATCTTTAATGTCTGATAAAACCTATGCAATAATTTGTTTTAAAATCTTTGAAAGATCTCAATGTTGAAGAAAGATACCTCTCAAGTAAATCTGTACCCATTTGTATATGATATGATTAATTTATAAAACCTTTTTTAAACTTCTAAAGAAAAATGAAATAAGAATTTCTTAGAAATTTATTTCTCATTCATTTCAAAAAATGCTCAATTCTTTTTTTAGAATAAAAAAAAAAAAATAAGTTCTAAAAATATATCTTTAAACTATGAAATTGAAAACAAATATTTTATATTAATTTCTTTAAACTTAACTAAAGAAAAACTAAATTTCCAAATTTCTTTTATTTACATTTACAATCTGTTCTTAAACAATAAAGATTAATAAACTTAATAGTAATATGAACTATTACTATATATTAATTATTGAGTTAACTTAACTTTAAATTAAAAAAAAAAAATATTATTATTATATTATATTATTGTTTAAAAATTGTCTGAATGAAAATTAGCTAAAAGTCATTTGAATAAATTTAATATAAATGTAGACGACTTTACCATACCCTTCTCTTAGTAAATTGCTAATATTAATTTACTTTATTCTATAATATATTAATGTGGAAAAGTTATTTCTAGTAAAAACTATTATTACTTTTCTTAACATTGTATGTTGTTTTTTTTCTTTTTTTATAAATATTACAATATTAAAGAATATAAAATATATTTATAGCTAATAAATTTCCCTTTCTGTTAGCATAAATTGCAAATAGCTAAAAAGTTGTATCATATAAGTTTATTAACTCATCTACGATAATAAGCTGACCCTTCATATATGTATATATATATATATATATATAGGTAATGTTAACTCTCAAACATTGTTGTCAACTGCTTTCAAAGAAGCTGCTTTAAAATGCAAAATCATTATCTTGAAGTAGTTTTTTTTATGATAGAAACTGGTTTTATATCTGTTACTTTGTTTTAGTTGATCTTTTGCTTTCTACTTAAGTTTTTCAAATAGCCTATATACCCATTTGTTTCATAATTAATGGGTATACAAATGAAACAATTTGAAAACGATTCATTTCATAAGGCACCTGCAGGAGAAAAAAAGTATGGAAGAAAACACCCCATAACGGTACAAAAGCCAGTGGTTGATATCTAAAGCAGCTGCACATGCGCACAAGCCCTTAGTAACAAGCCCAGTTAAGCAGGAGAGGGACTCACCCTGTTATGGTTTACATTTTAAGGGGTTGCATTTGAAGGTCGTGTCCCATATACACACACACACACACTGAAGACACTCAAATGCAACAACTGTCTGATATGGAATGGATTTACTATATAATGTAGAGTAGAATGGTGTGGGGTGATGTGGTTCTGGCCCTGTCAGTGTCAACATTAAAAAAGTTAACATATCTACTAATGAAATTGCAACTGAAATTGTCACAGACAGCTCAACAGACGGCGCTAGCTGGCTAGCTAATCCATATGGCTTTCCATGTCAGACAGTGAATAAAATAAGAATAGAATTTAGACAGACTTGAAGACTATGCCTAGAGATAGATAAAAGCCAAAGAAAGCAAAGCAAGAAAAAGAGATACACAGAGAGAGTGAGAGAAAGAGAGAGAGAGGTAGGAACACACTAAACTAATAAATCATTGACCTTGCGAACCTTGGCAATGCAATTCGTGTGCACCAATATACATTGGAATCTAAATACTAATACAAGGCACACACACACATGCACACACATACATACTAGCTTATTCATGGAAAGAATATATGTAGTTAAGGTTGAACTTGGACAATCGACTAAATATGCTTGGATGACACTTGGCTTGCGTCTAGCTAGCGGAAATATGAATGTGAATACGAATGTGAATGCAACTGGCAAATTATGCAAAGCAGCCGTAAAACAGAACAAAATAGAACCACAACCAGAACTAGCGAACAATTTTCACATTTTTCACCTATTTCTCTGCTCTTCTTCGTTTATTTTTTTTTTTCTGTTGTCTTTTTCCGCTTTTAATCAAGATTTATGACAATTGACGAAAACGAAACAACATTTCGCGTGGGCGGGCAAAAAAAAAAAGGAAAAAAGAGAAAGAACCTTTTGCATAAGAAACGAAGGAACAATTTTGTGTCTTTTTTTTTTTTTTTTTTTTTCGTTTTTCTTACATTTTCCACCGAAAACCCTTAGACAAGCAGCTGATCAAAGTGAATGAGAAAAAAATTGAATACGCATTTAATTAAAATATGCGGCTGTGCCTCTTCTGTTTGTGTCTGTGCGGTTGCCATTGAATGGCAGGCAAAGGAAAGCCTAAGAAACAAGAATCAGAAGGACTAAAATAATAAGAAAAGTGTGAGCAGGAGAAGGAGGAGCACGAGGAGGTGGAGCTGAAAGAGGAAGCATTCCGATTACACCCATAACTCGTATTGCCCCTTTGATGTGTCCAAGGCCAATTAAGGCAGAGGAGACCAAGTGCCAAGAGTTGGAGTTTGGGAGGTCAAGTTTCAAAAAACACAAAAAAAAAAAAAAAAAAAAAAAAAAACGTTAAAATAAAAATTACCCCAAATTAGTGAAGATTTTTATATGAATAGCTTTGGCTAATTTGCCAGCCAATTGGTCAGGTAAACAGTTTTAGTTTGATTTTTATTTGCTTTATTTTTTGTGGGTTAATTTTGTTTTGGTTTTTTGTATTTCCATTTTTTTTTTGTTGCCTTTATGCTTGATGGGATTTTTTTTTCTTCTGTTCTGGCAATAAACGTGTCTTTCCTTTATATATACATATATGTACAAATGTATATATATACATTTGTATATATATATATCTATGTATTATGGCCTTTTCTTTTGGCTGTTGCCTTTTATAGGCTAACATATGTATGCACACACATATGAAATATATTAATATTAGGGTGAGACAGTATGATTTCTTTAAAGCTTTTTAGGGCAGTAAAAAAATAGACTACAATTCAATATTATATAATAATATATAAAAGTATTTTTTGATCATTTTAAAGCTTAAAAAAATTGGTTTAAATAATATAAATTTTTTCTTGGAAATATCTATACAATTTAAAACTTAGGTTGTGAATTTTAGAAATCTTAAGTGCTTTAAATATTTCAGAAGTTTTAAATATTTGATATTTATTTCGTCTTATTCTATATAATTTGTATAAATATTATATATTTTTATAATTCTCTTGTTAGGTTATTTCTTTGATTTACCGTAATGTTGAATGGAAAAACGTTTAAAGAGAACTGAGAAAACTTAAGCAAAGAATCTATCGAGAAATTTAGGGTTGCCAGATACTTTAAATTTAAGCTTACATATGCACATAATGGCGATAGTTTTATATCGATATTCAATATATGGAAAGAAAGAACTTTTTAAAAGATAATTATATTATTAATTTCTTAAACATTTAGTAAATTAACAAAATTTCTTAAGTTTTTAAATCAAATTTATAGTTCCATTTTAGTTTCTAATTTCTAATTATTTAATATGTCCTAGTTCAGATAATTCTTTATATAAAAATTATAAATTTTCTCAAACATTTAGTAAATTTACAAAAATTTTCAAGTCTTTTAAGAAAATTTCTAATTCTATTTTAGTTTCTAATTTCTAATTCTTTAATAGATTTTAGCTCAGATAATTTTTTATATATAAATCTAATATTTAAATTAATAATTCATTTATTTTAAATATATATATTATATATTTAGTTTAATATTTTAGATCTTGTGAATATTGACATAATTCTCGTTATTAGCCAATTTATCTGTGGGAGTTAGAAAACTTTACTTACTTGTCTAGAAACACCCTACTATATACATGTATGTATATATGGAATTTACTCTAACATAGAACTGTGTGAATCATTTTGGAGTCGTTTATTACAATCTGTGCAATGACCTGTGAAATTATGTGGATTATATTCATAGGGTCCTCATCCACCCAACATCAGATATATGGCAACAGCTCCAGCTCCAGCTTTAGCTTTAGGCAACAGTTTCATTTCTGGGCAAAAAGTTGCTGTGCAGTCAAGAAAACAAAAAATAACATAAATGAATTGTTTTGGTGCTCATTTGGTGTGGCCAAAAGCTTTAAATTTAGTCAACAGGCAAAAGCGCCTTAAGGCGCTTACCAATATATTCTGTTATATTCCTGGAATTTTCTTTTCTGTGTATGTGTTTGGAACAAATTATTAAGAATTCAATTATATTGAGTAGAAAAATATTTGTCTGAGCCATTTCAACAACCAAGGCTAATAGTCGTATGTGCCAGTTAAAATTTAATATTAATATCTTCTTATTTTACCGTACCCCATTAAAATGAATTTATATTATGTTTCATTTTTTTTTTTTTTTGTTTGTTAATTAGTTTTTGTTTATTTTGTTTGTGTTTGATTATATTTTTGGTTCTAACTGATTTGCATGGTAAGAAACCTGTATGTTTTTGTGGCTATAAGCAACAAGTTTATTAGAGAGACTCATTCCCTGGCTTTGATAATAAGACTTAACGTTCCAAAATAAAAGTTGCTGATTAGATGGCTTAGAGCATTAGTTAATTAGCCAGGCCAAAGTTATGTGTATACATTCCAATCAACATAAATTGATGGTACGTGCAAATGACCTCAAACTTTATTTTACATGATCATTCCCATGTTGTTTGCCAACAAAACAAAAACAAAAAAAAAAAATAAGTTAATAAACTTTTACAAACTGTTGAATGTGCGGCATTTATTAGATTCATTGCCTATACTGGAGATATTATTTTTCCAAATTAAAGCACTCAATTTATGCATAAATATTGAAAAAAAGGAAATCAATTTACCAATAAACAATCATTATATTTCTCTCTCTATCTTTATATAGATATCCAATCGGTCAATCTATATTATTTAAACTTAATTTAATCCAAAAAAATATAAATAAGTTATTAATGCTTCTATTTTAGGGATTATTTAACTCTCAGGCAATTGTTTATAGTAACAAAAATAATTTGAATAATCTTTAAATTTATTTTGACAAAATTAAATAAAATTATTTGAATGAAATTTGGCATACTTCTTATTAGAAATTTGTTAAAAGTTTTTTAAGCAACAATTCTTTACATTTATTTCAAAATTCCCAAACATTTTTAATACTTTTTGACAAAACAATAATTTACATACTTACAAAGTTTATAAATAATTATATAAATATTAAATAAATATTTTGGAAAAATATATAAAATTTTTTTCACAAATAAAATTACTAATTTGCAAAAACATTTTAATAATTAAGTAAAAATATTTATTTAACAAATTGCTAAAAATATTGTGAAAAAACAATACATAAAATTTCTAACTTAAAAAAATAAAAGATTTTTTTTTTATTTTTACATTTGTTTAAATTAGTTTAACGAAATTTTACAAATAAAAACAGTAATTTAAATGCATAAATTCACATTTTTATATTTCTTATCTATATCTTCTATATTTTTAGCTTTTAAAAAAAATATTTTAGAAATTCTTCACGTATAAAAAAATTGACAAATAATTCTTAACAATTCTTGACAAAATAATAAATTAAATTCCGTTAAAATAATTGTCTCATTTTTGGAAAAAGTATTTCAATAAAATTATTAATAAAATTTCAAAAAATGATAATTTTAATGTTGTCAAATTATATATTTCTAGCATTTTTAAACAAAAGTTTTGGAAAAATTTCAGAAAATTTTATTTCAAATACAAACAACTTTTCCAATCGAAAACAAAATATTTTGAGAACATTATTAAAGCAAAATTAAAGACAAATAAAAAAAAAAATTAATTCTGTTGAAATAATTATGTAACTTTTTAGTTTAAAACTTTTTTAATATAGTAAGAAAATAAATAGAGCCAAAATTTGTACGTCCTTTTACAGTTAAATAATTTTAATAGCAAAAATTAAATATGCAAAAGTTTATTTTAAAGTTAAAACATATTAAAATTTTTATGACAATTGTAACAAAATAAAAGCAAACTATTAAGTAATAATAATAATAGTTAAATCGTAAAGAAAGTCGAGAAGAAGAGAAAATGAATATGAACATATAATTTAACGATTTGTACCCTAGTCTGAAAAGTTGTTTAAAAGAAACTTTTAATGTGAAAAAAATATATTTGTTCAATGTATATGTATATAGGTATATATGTATATAGACATGTGATATGTACGTTTTATATTACAGTTTGAACTTTGGGCTGTTCAATTGCTAGAACATGACAAATTGCCATTTAAAACGTTGTCGTACAGGAATGTCAGATATTGGCCAGAAACTAGGTTTATATTCAATATTTGTTGTAAATGCATTTGGGTTTCATTTGAAAGCTCAGTTAACTAATGACCCTTTAGAAAACAACAACAACAACAACACACACACACAGACACAGAGTACAACTGTAGTTTGACACTTGCACATGACTTATATAGAGATTTTTGAAGTACATTTATAAATATTTATATTTAAGTAGTAATTACAATGTGAAACTCAATTCTGTTTGCTACCTGCATTTATGTGAAACTTTGCTAAAAGTTAGTAAACTGAGCAATCAGCACGAATTAGGCCAGCTCCTTGAAATACAGTAAACTCTCATTAATTTTGCTTGGTCAAGCAAAATGAAATGATGTAAAAAAAAAAAAGGGAGAAGGGGTAAAGGGAGTAATTGTGAATGGTCTCAGTTAATGTAATCGATTTGCTTTCAACTTTCTTATATATATATATATATATATTTTATATTTTAGTTACTTGAATTATGGAAACAATCATTCAGTTATATAGTACATATATATATATATATTTACTTTCATTGTCGGCATTGACATTTATGACTTGTATGTTCTTAACTTGAAAACTGAGTTGAGAGTTTGGTTAAAATAATTTCCGTTGGCCAACTTTTATTTACTGCAAAGCGTGGAAAGTGTTCATAAAAAGAAAGGAAAGCTGGCCAAATGGCTTTGATTCGTGAAAAAACAATTTTCCATGCCCATAGAATTGTTGTGGGTTCCTGGTTCTGGTTGTGGTCCTGGTACTGGCAATACATTTTTATTAACCTTTCGAATCCTTGGCTTTTGTTTTCGTTACGCTCCTTAGGACAGAAAAACAAAAAAATAAAGGGGGCCCAAGTCGGAGGGGAGGCACGTGATTTGTCGTATGTTTGTTCCTGTCGCTTTTTTGGCACTTAATTTATGCTCCCACAAATGAAGCAAATAAAAACTGCAGTCTCAGAACTGAAAGTGAAACACGAAGCTATAGCTGAACCTATAGGTAGAGCCTGAGCCGTCCAAGACTGTTACTGCTGTGTCTTGGATTGGAATGGGTGAGGAGGGGTAGGTGGGTAGGGGATCTTTCGATGTAGAGACACAGCCGGTTTGGGTACTTACCAAATGGCATGCCATTTCCATTTCCGAGTCGTAAATATTTGCTGGCGTCGCACATTTTACGACTTTAAATCATAAAAAGCCATCACTTGTCCTGTTGGCCTTACCCACTTATTTGACTCTTATAAGAGCAGTCGGTGGCCACCAGAGAGTAGATGCTGTTATGGTACTGGCAATACGGGGGGGAAGGTTATGAGGTAGATGTTGGCATAAAAACCCGCGAAATATTATTTATGACAGTTTTCATTTGAAATTTATAACCGAAAAACCATATGAAATAAATAAGTAAATGTAAGCCACAAAAGGCAGCCGGTTCCGTCTTTCATCTTTGTATTCGTCTTGGTCTTTGGTCCTTGGCAAGGTCGTATGCCGGCTAACAAACACACACACACACAGACGCATACGCATGCAGACGAACACAAGAATTTTGTAAGCTTTTATTACCTTACAGAATGCCTTTTTTGTTTTGTTGTTGTTGTTGGTGTTGTTGGTGTAACTTTTTCGCTCCACTATGTTCAAAAGTTACAATTTATGAAATCTTAATGAGTCAGCCCACCTACCATCTAGTAATCCTTCAAAGTACACTATAAAGAGAAACTTTTCCAATTGGCCAAGTGATTGTGTGTAAGAAGTGTCAAAGATCCTAATCATTGATTCTCTTCAATGGCTTAAACATTTGCAAAAACTATAGAAATATTAAAATAGACACAAAACTAAAAGAAAAACTTGATTGATGGTTGTAGAGAACCTTACCTTAAGGTTACCCTTTTAAACTTGTCTTTGTGCAATAATAATATAATTTAGCATAACTCACTCATATTAAAAGTTAATGCTTTAAAATTGTTTATAGTAATCAGTTGTCTAGTGTACCTAGAGCCTATAACAGCTATAACATATAGTCAGCAGATTCTATTAAAATTGAATAGAAATGTTTCCTATATGAAAATGCTTTCTATGTCAAACTTTTAAATACCAAAATTTGTTTTCAAAAACGCTTTAAAAAGAATCAAGTTGTTGAGCGAACTATATGATATAGTCTATCAATTTCGATTAAATTATGTAGAGTTATTAAAAAGTATACAAAATTAAAAAAGAAATGAGTTTAGACTTAAAGAGTTTTTGAAATTTATGGTTAACTTTGTATACCCTTACTATTCTAGACTAATTAACTACTTTTAAGTCACGTCAATCTCAATGCAAAAGAAATTAAAGGAGAAAAATCAAGAACATTTTATGCTCAATTTGCTTTAAAAGAAAACTTTTAGTAGTCCGTTTACAATCATTTTACTATAGATATATCTTATAGTAGTCCGATCCGACTAAATCTTAAACTTGCTTAACCTACATATCTTAAAAGCTTAACTACCAAGTTTTAGCCAAATAGCTTCAAATTTAAGGATTAAAATGTGCAAAGAAACAGACAGATGAACAGAAAGTCATGGCTAGATTGCCAAGGCTATTGAGGCAGATTAAAAATATATGTTTGTACTTTATGTAGTCAAAAACATATCTTTCTATGCATTCCAAATAACTGTTCTCTTTTATTATACCCCTTGCAAGGGTATAACGAAGAGTTAGTTTTTAATAGTTTTTGTTCTGGTACATTAATTTAATTCACACCCAAAAAAAAAAGAAAACATTTTTTTTCTTCTTTATATATACACTATATATATATATATATTAATTGAAAGTATATATGTATATATTTATATTTATTCCTTTTTCATGTTTATAGTTTACAAAATTTTTTTAATGATTATTACAAAACTTTGACAAAGTCGAAACATTTTATATAAGTAAAAAGATAAAGTCTAAAACTAAAGTTGAATTAAATTTCATAGTACTATAAATTTAATTAGTTTTTAGTTTCTAGTTTTTATAATTAAAAGATATAATTTTCATCATTTCTAATAAAAATGAATATAAAACAATAATTTATCAAATTAAATGTTTAGAATTAATGATTTAAATGCAAATGCAAATGAAATTAAACTTCTCTACCAAAGAACTTAATTTACATTATTGACAACTCAATATATATATATATATATATATATATACAAATTTGTATATAACTATTTTTTTTTTCAATTGAGTGCAATTCATTTCATTGATTTGCTAAACGCTTATGGCAAAATTTGGCTAAGCAATTGCGACATTCAACGTTTATGGCTAATTGGGTCAAGTTGAGAGCATTAAACAAATGTGATTACATTTGGCTTAATTCATTGTAGACAATGAATAACAAATCAATTAATGATTTATTTAAACATTGTACAAATGATATTTCTATTCTATTTTTATTTGGTTTGTTATTGTTCAATAAACAAATTTACATGAAAACAAAAAATAAAGGTTAGAGAAAAATGTAAGTGAAAAGGAATTTTTAGATGGCAGTTCATAAACACAAAATTCCCCTTTCTTTTTCTTTATTTTGCTTCATTTTTTTTTTCTTTGTTATGGGGTTAACAATGTAAGGGAATGCCATTTCCTGTCATTCTGTGCCATCTACATGAAGCACCTAACCCTTGCCGTAAAAAAGATCAACATTCTGCCAAAGACAAAGAGGCTTGAGAGATAGGAAGAAAAAAAAAAAACATGGAAAAATGGGATTTTTGGGGCTTGTGGAAGATTGTTAAAAAATGTTGTATCATTTCTCAGAGCTGTCATGACAAGAACGTTTAAGTCACCGTTTTAAAGGGGCTGACAAGCGCACATTTCCTTAATCATTTAAGCAGTTGACATACGCACACAAGTTCATGGGTCTATGTATGAGCATATATCTAATACAAATTCCTATTTTTTTGAGTATGTATATATATATATATAAATTAGCCGGATTGCTAAAAATGGACTCTCTAATATCCGGCATCATATTAAACAGTTTGTAATTTATCAGCTTTAAGGCAAGAATCTACCTAGCAAACGCCCAATTCTGTTTTGCATTTTTTTCTCTTTTACTTTTCTTTGTTTTCTTTTGATTTCGTTTTGTTTTTTTTTCTTCTGATTATCCATTAACTTACTTAGAGAGAGAGAGAGAGGGTATGTTAAATTGTTTAAGGAATTTGACATAAAGTTTTTTTTTTTTAGATTTATAAATAAGCTGTAAATAGGGCAAATTAATTTTTAGATGCTTTCAATTTTCTTAATTTCTCAAGCTTAGATAATAAATGTTTAAAGAAAATTTTAAATCGTATAAAATATTTAAAAAAATTTAAATATTTGAAAAATTGCAAATTCAGAGAAAATATGTTAGGAAATCAATTTATGGAAACAAACAAAACAAAATTTATAAACAAAATATTTTGTGAAATAAAT
Organism: Drosophila neocordata; assembly: GCA_018903615.1. NCBI lineage: Eukaryota > Metazoa > Arthropoda > Insecta > Diptera > Drosophilidae > Drosophila > Drosophila neocordata. Next base: position 12,445,220 of record JAEIGI010000001.1, read on the forward strand.
TTGAAAAAAAAATACAAAGTTTAGAAAATATATTTTAAGAAATAAATCTTATATACAATAATAAAAAAATTTTAAAAAAATATTATTGAAATAGAAATTTATAAAAAGCTAAAATATTATTGAAAAACAAGTTTTTTTGGTCATATCATTTTTGAAACTACAATTTAAAAAATATAATTTTAACTAAACTTAAAAACTTAATTTTTATATATTTTATGTGAAGCCATATATTTATCGTTGTTTCATATCTATCTTATATTATGTAAATTAATTATACTAAATATATATAAATATTATACTAAATATATTTATATATTTTTTTTCATGTTTTATTAGTTTTAAATAATTTTGTTTCCTTAAATGAGTTTGCTTGGTTTTGAAATATAAATTTTGTGCCTTTATATCTATGTATATAAATTTCATCCAATAATTTTGATATAAATTATAAATTCCTTTGCTTTAAAAATATAACCTGAAATAGCATTCAAGGACGAACTTGAGAAATATATAAAAGTGACATTTTATCTCAGGAGACTCTCCCTATATATAGATATAAATATAAAATTGATATATATAGAGATTTATAAGTCCTTATCAGAGATTTCTAAAAAACAAATTATTCTCTGAATGATCTTTGGACATAATTTTTTATATTAATTACCTAAAAATATTCAAAAATTAATAATAAATTTATGATAAATGAAATTATTTCAAAATAATTTTTTAAAAAATCGGAACTAAATGAAATATGAAATTAATTACCAAAAACAGTTTCCATAACTAGATAATAAATATATAAATTAGATTATCAGGTTTCTGTAAACTACAATTACTTTTAAGCTTATTTGTAAGAGTATTTCAAAGGTCACATAGTTGAATTTGATTTTCTTTTTTGGTGTTTTCTTCAATGGATTTCTTTTTGTTTTTGGTTGTTTTATTTTTTTGGCCTAGTTGGTAGTTTATTGGGCTACTTTGGTGTGCATACAATAATGTAATACTCTGCGGATCAGCACGCTTGACTTGTTTAACTTTTGGTGTGTTGTGTGTGTGCGTGTGTGTGCGTGTGTGTGTGTGTTTTTGACACTTTGTTGCTGCTGTTTGGCCTGTCATTGTTGTCTTCGTTTGCTCCCTGGGTTTTCGGTTTGTTAATCCGCTTTGATGCGTATCTGTAGCCAGGCCTTAGTTTTTCTATTTGTCTCTGTATCTGTGTGTGTGTGTGTGTGTGTGTGTGTGTAGTTTTTCATGTATTCTGTCAGCTCAAAACCTGACCGGATGACCTCCTGTCATGTGCTGACGTCCATGGAACATGGACCATGAACATAATGGGACGGACAAAGCGGTTACACCCAGGCTACAAGCAGATGGGCCAAAAAGAAAGTTTGGCTTACGTGCGTGCCATTGTGCTGATTACCGGACTTGGACAATGTATCAATGTATATACATATATACACATGTATTTGTATGTATGTATGTCACTTGTATGTTATCGCTTTTCTCATTGAACTATAAAAACGATTGATATCAATATTTGGGCATAAACTTTGACCATCAGCAATATGTCATCTGATGTGATGCTGATCTAATGTTTTGTCATTAGTTGGTACTCCAGTTTCTGTTTGATGATTGCCAGTTGCCAGTTGCTGGTTGCTGCATCAGCACACGAAATCATCATCAATGTCGCAATGTTTTATTGTTGCTCTTTTTTCCCTCTTCTTCTTCATTTTTTTTTCTCTCTTTCTCTTGTTGCAGTAATTGAGGCAATGTAATAAAAAGAAAATACAATATATATATATATATAAATAAAGATGCTGGGTAAAATGCCTAGGCAAAGGCACTTACATTTTGATAGCTTCTGGTTGACTTTTTGATGGCGCGAATTTATGTCGAAACAACTAGAAATGCCATTTGAACACTCCTTTAACAATTGCCAAAATAAAATCCATATAAATAACAAATGCTTCCATAATATTATTCATTTTAAATCGAAGGCAAATTCTCAAATTAAAAGGTGTTATACAATTATTTTGAAAATAAAGAAAATATATACTTTTATTATGGAAAATCTCAATATAGAAAGATTAAGGAGTACTCAGAGATATAAGAAAAATGATCATATTGAATTAAATATTTTTAGCTAGTAAATTATTTGAGTTTTTAAAAGATATAGTATAGCTTTATAATATAATATTTCATTTTGATTTAATGAGAATTTAAAAAATATTTAAAATACTAAAAGAATGAATAATGAAAAGATTGAGATTCACCTAAAAATCAAACCACCACAAAAAAAAAAAAAAAAGTTTTATTATTGATCAAAATTCATCTCCTTTTTTTTTATATATTTACAAAAATGGCAGTCAAAGAATATTTATTTTCAAATTATTAGAAAAGGAAACCAACTCTTTAATTAGAAAAACTATTTATAAGAAAATTATTTGTTGAAAATATAAGAAAAATGGCAACGTGCACAATTGACTCATTAGCATAGCATAGCAATAAGTTACCTACGAGTAACAGATTATGTTAGTATTATATAACATTCTGTCAACCTTATGTTATGTTATGTTATTCGCCAATAATGCGCTAAAAAGAACGCACGCTAAATAAACATAATTATCATTATTCAATTGAGCACTAGTATTTTATGTAGTTTTTTTAACTGTTTGAATATTTTTAAATATGATTTCCAAATATATTCTCTAAATATTTAAAAATCCTTTGAAATTTTCAAAGTTGTTTTCTTTTAGTTCAAAAACCATAGTTTTTAGAAAAGTTTCAGAAGTTTTATAGTTGATGTGTTCTAATTGATTTAGATATATTTTTGAAAATATTTATTGGAAGTATATATATATATGTATATATGTATATGTATTATATATATACATATATATATAACTAAATATCTACGAAACTCTTAATTGGACTTACTTTTAATTTTTTAAAAAATATTTTTAAAGATTCTTTTTAGATAAATTTATCTATTTATTGATTGATTTATTTATCTCCAAAAATATCAATTAGCTTTATTTTATACAATATTTTCAAGGTATTAAATATGTCTATAAATCTCTAAAAAATATTAAACGTTTTTATTTCTAATTTTCAAACAATATTTTTAATTTTTTATATATTAAGTAAATACAAAATAGGAAAATATTTTCTTTCAGAAATTCCAACTTTTTGTAATATTTAAAAACAATTATAAAGATTACTATATATATATTTATATAGTTTCAAATTAATCTATTCAACCTATTCAATCTATTTCAATCTATTCAGTTATACAAATATTTTTACAATGTAATTGCAATTAAGTTGAAAAAATATTTAAAAAAAGTTTCTAATTCACATAGTTGGAAAATCTGCAAATTTTGGAATAGTTTTTCCTTAATTATAATAATAATAATATTAAGAGTTTCTCTTAAATAGATAGAAAATCTTTTTTTGCCAACTTAATATTATTTTTTATTTTCTTTTTCTTTTAACAATTGTTTCATTTAAACAATACAATGGCTTAATGAAGAATTTATTAACAATTAGTTTGCACTTTTTACATTTAAATCAAAACAGAGTTTAAATTAATTAATTTAATATTATATAATTAATTTAATAATTATTTAGTTATTATAAATTTTAATTTATATGTATGGAACAAACATTTTCTATATATATTTTTTATTGGTTTTTTTTTATTATTTAATATATTTGAATTTGTTTACAATTTCAATTAAAAATTTTGTATTTAAGAGTTCACAATGTTTAAATTAGTTTTCAATATTTAAAAATATTTCTCAATACTTTTTTTAACTTTAAGGTAAAGTAAATAAATAATGACAATTGCCAACACTTTGCAACAAAGAGAGATAGATAGTTTTTTGTTTCTTTTCTTTTTATTTTGTATAGTCATTTAACGATTTATGATAGTGTATTCTATACCCAAAAGGTTGCCCCTAGTGCCTGGTGTGTGTGTGTGTTTGGTGTTTGGTGTGTGGCGTGTGTATTGTTGTGTTGTGTTAGTGACTTTTGTTGTTCTACTCTCAGTTGGTTTTTAGCTGGCTCAGCTGTAAAGTTCAACTCCTTACTCCTAAGCCATTAAAATCCTTTACAGCGCCAACATTTAATTCGGCCATATAGTAAAAGGGGCGTAGAACAAGCTTTATTTGCCATTGCGCCTCAAAGACCACCAAAGTAGTAAAAATTGTATTTTATTGCAGCAATTGAAATGCGAATGGGCGTTGAATTGAGCAATGAAAAAAAAAAAAAAAACAAAAAAAAAAAAAAAAAAAAAGAACACAGAGAATACATAGAGAAAAACAACAAGCAAAATCCAATGGAAGAAAGTAAGAGCATAGTAAAAATAGGCAAACAAAAAAAAAAACAAAAAGAAAGAAAGAAGAATAAAGAAAAGTTCGTCAAGTCTCTTCCCGGTGCCCAGGAGAACAAGACGAAACAACGACATCAACGACATGGAAGATGTGGAAGACGTCCGGGCAAAAGGCAATCACAATCGGTAGCAATTGGCCCATTGAGAGGCCATTAAAAATCACAGGGTGTATGAGTGTGAGTCGCAGCAGCGGCAACAATTATTCAGATACCGTTTTCCCCTCTCTTTCTCTCTCATTCTTTTCTATTGTTGTTACTGCTATCGTTTTATTTTGTTTTTTTTTTTGTTCTTTTTTTTCTTTCTCAAATTTATTTTTACTGTTTTTTTTTTTTTTTTTCTGCTCTTTGTTTATGTCATGGTTTTTTAGCAGCTGTCAAGCGATTTCATTGAGCGTCACATCGGACTGGGCAAATGGTTTGCTAAACGTTTCGTTGGCATCATTTCCATTTGGTGACATCCAACCAAAAAAGGGAACCACCTGAAGATGATCATAAAAATGTAAATAAATTGCCTTATGGCACAATTAATCAGACTTTTAAAGGGATCATAAATCAGTCATCAGGCATAGCTTTAAAAGTCATTAGAATATTGAAACAAAATACAAATACAACAACTAAAGCATTTCAAGTTCTGTGTCTGTCATCAGGAGAAACTTTTTTTTTTTTTTTTTAACCCCATTGCTTTAGCCCAGTTTATGCTTATCATTGGAAACTTTTACTGAGTTTAGTTAGCGCGTGTGTCTGCTGTGCGGGGTCAACATTTTGTGGCAACTTGAATGTCTACCGATAAGCTTGGACAAGGGCAAAAACTTTTGCTGCACCTGTCTAAAAAGAGAACCTGAGAACTAATGCTTGTCGGATTTTTCACTTTTTTTTCTATTTATTTTTTTTTTGCTGTCTGCTGTCACTTGTTGTCAGTGTACAATAGTAGTAGCAGCAGCAGCTTGAGTCTCTCAACTTTTGATTCTCGGGTTGATTCATCGAATTAAGCTCTTAATTGCCGCAATAAATTCGTGCAAATTCTCTCTACACGCTTCAGCTGGGAACAATGTTCCCACCATTTTTGCAGTAAAATGTCACAGTAATTGGGCCTAATTGCCAGGCATTTTTTTGTTTTTTCTTTTTTTTTCTATTTTTCCTTTTCATTTCCCTTGCCTTGCCTCTCCTTTCCTTTGCTCGTTTTCTGTTTGGACTTTTCTATTATGCTATCGGGCATTTGTTATGCTAATTGTTGATGTTTTAGCTTTGTATTTTTTGTTTATTTATTTTTTTGCACTTGTCGCTTTCAACTTGACCCATAAATTGCATTTTAGAGTGTTGTATGAGTTGGTTTTGGCTATTTGCACAGTTTTTTTGTGACAAATTGCTAAAGACAATTCCTTTGAGAGGAATCTTTAAATATCCATAACTCATACGCCAGGTGGGCAAAAGGTTGGCCTACCCATCTACATTTGGCATTTTCTCATCCACGTGGCAACTAACCACATGAGGTAGCTAATCATGATTAATTTGCTTCAATTTGCTTGAGCTATTTTTAGTCAAGTGTGGAATGTTGAATATAAAGGGGGGAGCTGGGGCGTATATGGGTAATAGTAAAAAAATGTTCTCTTTGAAAAAAACAAAAAATGAAGATATTTCCTGATTCTTGTTGTTAAAGTCAAAGGCTATTTTCTAAGAAATTCTAAGTAAATTGAGTTTAGGCAATTTGGTTTACTTGTTGGTTATATCAAAGTCGATGGCCCGACTTAACTTGGCCAATATTCTTAGCAAGGATGAATCTTGGGAATCTCCACAACTGCTGCATATATCCACATCATTAGATCGCTATCCCAAAAAAAAAAGGAAGTGTGGGTGTTAGCATTGAAAGGGTCAAGACTAAAGCCTATTAAATAGATTCTTTATCTTTTTTTTTTGTTCTTGTTTGGGTTACATTTTTGGTTTGTATTAAAAGCAAACTAAATATTTTTAAACGTGTATTTTTTGTGAACCTTTGAAAGAATTTACTTGTGAACCTTTTTGGTTTTTTTCTTTTATACCTTTAAATAGAATAAGAAAATTGGGGGAAAAAATATTTTAATTTTCTGTTTCTTCTTTTATTTATTTATAAATTTTATATGTGAAAATATTTGTCATTAAGCCGTTTTTGGGTAAATCTAAAGACTTCTTTGAAGAGATTTGCGTTTATTGATTTATGTTATATTCTTTCTCTTTCTCTTTCTTTTTGTTTTTTTTGTTTTCCTTTTATATGTCTTTGCAGATACAAGATATTTCACTTTCAACAGCAAAAAGGGTCTCTGTTATACACAATTAGCTGATGTGAATGGGTTGAGACTGGAGAACAAGGATAGCGACAAAAGACAACAACTTAGTCATCCGCACACGGAAACCGCAAGCAACCGAGCAACTTGTAGAAAACTTTGCCTAGACCCAACAACGACCCGCACACACACACACACACACAGTAACACACATAGACAAACAAATGTCGGACACAACATCTTTCGAAATGGGCTCGGCCTCAGACCGGCCACCAAACAGATTCCAAGTGAATCCAGTCAATGGCAACAGCCGCAAGTCACAGAATCCGCCACTTGAAGGGTCAGATGCTGGAGGAGGAGTTGGAGGCGGAGGCGATAGCGATGGGCCACATGAAGTTTACCGCCGGCTGACCAACATTGATGGAGAACTGCTCGAGGACGATACATTTGATGCGACACAAATGCTAAACAAACAGCAGCCCAGGCAGCAGAGGTAAGTTCTAAGAAATAGTGGTAGAGAGAAGGAGTGAAGGGAGGATAATACTTCGTTCACGACCTTGTCTCTTTGCCATTGTGTGTATGCTCTTTCTTATTTTTGCAAAAAGAATGGAAATTTTTAGAATTCCTATTCTCCTTTTGTGTGTGTGTGTGTGTTTAATTCGCTTCCTGGGTTTTTCTTTTCCTTTCGCCTTAATTATGGCCTTGTTAGTCGCTTTTAAAGGCAACTCATTTGCATATTCTATTGTATATTTTGAGCTCGTCTAAAAAAAGATAGCATACTTTTCTGTCCAATATACAAATATACGAGTATATATGTATGGATGTGTGTGTTGTAGAAATTTGTTTCTTTTTACTTGGCCATTTAATCATTCACGCCTTATTTATTTCAATAAATTGTAATTCCTTTTGCCCAACCATAGCATCATCATTCAAAATTGATTAAATTTTTGAGGCATTTTCATGCCGAGCATCTATCAAATTATCCAAGAAAAGTTTGCCGACCTGGCCCATGCCCTTGATGTCTTGCAGGTTCAACAAACATTGTCGACTCCGCCTTATCCAACAGTTGGCCCCAACAGTCAAGGGACAAAGAATCAAAGGAGCCACACTGCAACAGCAGTGGCAGCAAACCAATTTCAACAATGCTACCAATCACAGACAACATTGTAATAACAATCATTTACGCTCGTGTTCGTTTAGACCAATATCAAACCATCAACTACATATATACATATGTATACATATTGACAGTGGACAGGCAATTTACATGACTATGGCCGAATGGTCAAGGTCACAAAACTTGTATCAAATTAAAGCATCTCAAGCTTGAACAAATTGAAATTTATATTTTTTAGTCATTTTAAGGACATCAATCAAGGATTATTGCATTTGAGTATATGATGCATTCAATATTGTATTCCCTTTTGCCAATTATATCCCATTGTCATATAGAATTTAAAATCCAAGGTAACAATTTGGTAAACTCCATTTTCAAATAAATCCAATAATCGGCTCATCATGTGCAAATTCATTGAGCCAAATTTAGTCATTCTGCCATCTACAGGAATTACCTTTTTGCAAATTGATGGGGGGGACAAAGCTCCTTTGTGAGTGCTACTTAAATTATTAATTATATAGACCTCCTTTAGCCCCCCAATTTCATATCCAATTCAAGGCCATGCCAATTATATCAATTTCATTCATTGATAGACAATCCATGCATGGCTTCAATTATGTGCGATGCTGCACGCCTGCGGCCTGCCATTGCTGTGACAGGCGTTTTTTACAAAAGTTGGCGTGCCAGACGGACGCAGACCCATAAAAGCAATGTTTCAAATAAATACACACACCACACACACACACACACACACACACACACACATACGTACAGACAAACGATATATCACAGGAATATATATCATGTGAATAGCTGGAGGCCATTGGGTAAATTTAACCAAACAAAAAATGCACATAAAACAAATCATGAATTGGTTACCCAGGATTCGACAAATAAATACTGTATAGAAAATTTATTTTATTAAAAAAGAAATTGAAGTAAAGAAAAAAAAGAAAAATTATATATAATCCAAACAAATTTAGGATTGAATATAAAGTTAACAATTGTTATTGTACATTTTCGAGATTTGATAAAAAATTTTTATCAAATTTCTTAAGGCCATCAAAATTGTCCAAAAACCAGAAAAAGACTTGTTATTCGACCATTTTAAGATTTGGACAAAATATATAGGGAAGACCTTTAAACAGACCAAAAAAACGATTTTTTTCTCCATCAAAAATTGCCTTTATCTCGGAAATCCTTTGAACGATTTTGAAGCAACAGTGTGAAGTAATAGTACCCGTTGCAACAGTTGGTAGTCCCAGCTTATTCCTGCAGCAACAATCGCTAGTACCCGGAACAATAGTCGCTAGTTCCCTAGTCCCCGAAGAAACAGTTGCAAGTCCCCGCGGCAACAAAACGATAGAATCCGCACCAAGAGCTGTCAGTTCTGCTTGTTCCCGGAGCAACAATTGTAAGGACACTTCAAAAAACACTTGGAAATTTTTTTTCAAATTCTGCAACAAAAATCAGAAAAATCCCTGTAACATGGCCAGTATAGAGAATATCAAGATGTCCTTTGGCCAAAAAATTGTCCTTGTTAACTGTGATCGATTGACATAATCAGATTCTGGAAAGTTTAAATAACAACGGAGAAAAAAGGATTTTTTTATGTACAGAAAGTTGCTTATTTCTGGAGAATCCTTGAAAAGATCAGGACGAAAGAAATGAAAAAAAAATGCACAATTAAGAACTTTCATCTAACTAAAGGACATCGCGATAGTCCGTAGGAGAGCTGACAATATCGGCGATTTTGTCCCCGCAACAACAGTTGCTAGTTCCCGCAGCAACAATTGTTAGTAACAGTTGATACTCCCCACAGCAGCAAGAGGTGGTGACCACAGCAACAATTGCCAGACTCGGCAGCAACAGTTGCCACTCCCCGCAGCAATAGTTGCTACTCCCCGCAGCAATGGTTGCTACTCCCCTCAGGAACAGATGCTACTTCCCGCAGCAACAATTGCTTTTAACAACAAGCGATTGTGGCTGCGGGGACTAGCAACTGTTACTGCGGGGACTAGCAACTGTGCTGCGGGGAGTTGTTATTGAAACTGAAACTAGCAAATATTGCTGCGGGGAGTAGCAACTGTTGCTACGGGAACAAGCGACTGTTGCTACGGGAGCAACAACTAACATAACAACAACTATTCTCCGCAGCAACAGTTGCTACTCCCCGCAGCAACAGTTGCTTGTTCACTCAGCAACAATTGCTACTCCCCGCAGCAACAGTTGCCACTTCCCGCAGCAACAGTTGCTAGTTCCCGCAGCAACAGTTGCTAGTTCCCGCAGCAACAGTTGCTAGTTCCCCCAGCAACAGTTGCTAGTTCCCCCAGCAACAGTTGCTAGTTCCCCCAGCAACAGTTGCTACTCCCCGCAGCAACAGTTGCTACTCCCGGCAGCAACAGTTGCTACTCCCGGCAGCAACAGTTGCTACTCCCGGCAGCAACAGTTGCTACTCCCGGCAGCAACAGTTGCTACTCCCGGCAGCAACAGTTGCTACTCCCGGCAGCAACATTTGGTTTTGCAACAACAACAACAACTACAACAACAACAACAACAACAACTACAACAACAAATTCGGCCCGTAGCAACAGTTGCTAGTCCCCGCAGCAACAGTTGCTAGTCCCCGCAGCAACAGTTGCTTGTTCACTCAGCAACAATTGCTACTCCCCGCAGCAACAATTGCTACTTCCCGCAGCAACAATTGCTACTTCCCGCAGCAACAGTTGCTACTCCCCGCAGCAACAGTTGCTACTCCCCGCAGCAACAGTTGCTACTCCCGGCAGCAACATTTGGTTTTGCAACAACAACAACAACAACAACAACAACAACAACAACAACAACAACAACAACAACAACAACAACAACAACAACAACAACAACAACAACAACTACAACAACAACAACAACAACAACAACAACAACAACAACAACAACAACAACAACAACAACAACAACAACAACAACAACAACAACAACTACAACAACTACAACAACAACAACAACAACAACAACAACAACAACTACAACAACAACAACAACAACAACAATAACAACTACAACAACAACTACAACAACAAATTCGGCCCGTAGCAACAGTTGCTAGTCCCCGCAGCAACAGTTGCTAGTCCCCGCAGCAACAGCTGCTAGTCCCCGCAGCAACAATTGCTAGTCCGCGCAATAATCGTATGTTGCCGCGACTACAACAATTAAAATTACACCAACAACAGGGAAAAACACTTGGAAATTTTCCTAAATTCTGCAAGGGGGTTAGCCATCAAAATTGGCGAAAAATCGGAAAATCCCTTGTAACTTGGCCATTTGAAGGACTAGCGAGATGTCCTTTGGTCAGAAGATAGTCCTTGTTAATTATGATCGATTGACAGTATCAGATCCTTGAAAGTCCTTCAAACAACAGAGAAAAAAGGACTTTTCTTTTCACAGAAAAACGTGAATATCTCGCGAGTCCTTTAAAGGATCAGGACGAAACATAGGTCAAATAAATCTAAAAAACAAGGACCATCTTCTGGCCAAAGGACATCCCGATAGTCCTGCGGGGAGCTGAGATATCGGTGATTTTGTGTTTTTCTATAACTTTTCTGCCATTTTTGAACTCGCTGGGATATAAATTTTGTGGGGTATACTTTTGGGGTGCAGTTAAGATTCCATGAAAAAATACAAGTGCTGGATTCTTAGATGACCCCCATTTTTTATGATGCCGATCGATAGAGATCGTCGAGGACATTCTAGGAAACCATGTCCTTTCGTCCTGCGGCAGGATATTCGAAAATTAGAGCTAAAAACAAAAAATGATCAACTTTGGGAAGCCATAACTCTCCAGGATAATGTCCGATTTCCACCGGACATTTTTTGGGCGGAGCAGGACTATCGATCTGCACCCAAAGATTTCCAGGATCTTATGAAAAATATCCTTGCATTTTTTTAAGGGGGTTAGCCATCAAAATTGGCCATAAATTAGAAAAATCCTTGTAACTCGGCCATTTAAAGGACTATCGAGATGTCCTTTGGCAAGAAGGTAGTCCTTAATGGTTAGCCTCTTTTTGCATCAACAGATCCTGGAAAGTCCTTGAAACAACCGACAAAAGGATATCTTCTCTCCAGAGAAAATTGCTTATATCTCCAGAATCCATGGAAGAATCAGGACGAAATATATGTCAAATTAATATTATCAATAAGGATTACTTTCAGTAAAAAAGACATCCTTGTTGTCCTTCCCAGAGCTGAGATATCGGTGATTTTGTGTTTTTCTATAACTTTTCTACCATTTTTGAACTCGCTGAGATATAAATTTTGTGGGGTATACTTTTGGGGTGCAATTAAGATTCCGTTGCAAAATACAAGTCCTGGATTCTTAGATGACCCCCATTTTTTATGATGACATTCAAGGAAACCAAGTCCTTTCGTCCTGCGGTTGGATATCCGCAAGTTAGAGCTAAAAACAAAAAAAGGATCAACTTTGTAAAGCCATGACTCCGCAGAATAATGTCCGATTTCCACCGGAAATGATTTTTTGGGCTTTCCAGGAGCAGGACTATCGATCTCCAACCAAAGTTTTTCAAGATCTTATGAAAAATATCATTGCAATTTTTTTTAAAAAGATCCTTGTAACTTGGTCGATTCAGACGTGCTTTGGCCAGAAGCAAATCATTGCCAACTAGCGTCGACTGGAGACGGGAAAAAGACCGTTTTTTTTGCACAGAAAATTGCTTATATCTCGGAAGTCCTTCGAGGAATCAGGACGAAAATCGTGTTAATTATAACTAATCAACAAGGACTATCACCTGGCCCAAGGTCATTGCAATAGTCCTGTACGGAGCTGAAATATTGTATTATATTATACAATATTTTCTGCCTGTTTATTCTAAAATAACACATTTTTTGTAGCATACTTACGGGTCGTACTTAAGAGTTTTTTTGCCTAAACAATATGAAAAATGGCAAAAAAGGTCAATAATAATTTGTCTACATATTTATTTTGGTTAAAAAATATTCTATAGATACATTTTTCACAATTGTTTAGCTTTTTTTTTAGGAGATATTTCCAATGTCCTTAAGTTTAACAGCAATCTGATTTCTTTTGCTCGTTTTCGTAAAACCTGAAAAATATAAAATTGAAAAAATTAAAATTAAAGAAAAGAAAAAATGAATTTATATTAATTCTGTTATTATTAATTATTATTTAAAAAATTAAGTTATGAAATTAGATTTGAAAATACTTAGATAAATCAGCAATAATGAAAAACAATTATAATAATAAACAGTGTTTCCAAGTAAATAGTATTACTGCTATCCAAGAATATTTCAAATTGTTGGTAAAAGACTTTTAAAATTTGGTAAATTCGAAGAAGCTCTAAAAGTCAATTCAATTAGTAGGTATAATCAGCAGGGAATCAGCACGTCATAGTCACCCAGGCGTGCAGCATATCACCGACATAAACACAAACACACATATAGGTATATATACACACACACACACACAGACACTTGTGCACAGTCACTTGTAGACACTTTGGCACACAGCAGGCATGTGGTTGAACTCCCCCGCCTGTCTGGCTAAATAGATGGTGGTTGGTCCTATCCCATTCCTTCTAGTTACGTTTCGTTCTGTCGTATCCTAAGGGGGCAGGACGGTGTTCGTCTACTTGCCGCTTGAAGCCAGCTGGTGGTGTCAGAACCGCTACTTATCTTTTAGCACAATGAATGGCAATCAGAAATTGCAAGTTTCGGATTTGACATTAAGGGGCAATGGAATTGAATTTCGCCTTATAATGAAATCTATTGGTTTTTATTTTATTTTTTATTTTTTGCAACGCTTTTCGTTCACATTTCGATTTAAAATTGACCAGCCAAACAAAGAAGTGATCGATCGGCAGGCATGCCACAAGTGTGCCTGTGTGTGTGTGTGTGTATATTGAGTTTTGATTAAATTTAAAAAGTTTACTTTACATTTTTATATGTTGGTTGAAAAAAGAAATCATTTTAGTAACTGCAGTAATTTACAGCTTTTCGCCTAATTAAAGCCCCAGGGACATAAACTCAAAGTAAATTTAAAAATAAATAAAAATGTAGCCAGAAAAATTTCAATGTTAAATGAAACCCTTTTTTTTTTTTTGCTTTTTGTTTTCTTTACTCTACAGGCAATCCATCAAGAGCAGTTTTCGGGACAAGGATAAGCCATCGCGGTTCAAGGATCTACAGACAACGACACGTTTTCAAGTGGATCCCCTAAATAATGAATCGGATGATGACTCAAATGATTCGCAAGAGGAGCGTGAACTCTTGGACAATGAATATGATACAAAATATGGTAAAAGTTTTCGGTTAGTTTTCTTGTTCAAAAAAAAAAAAAACAAATATATATATATATATATACGTGCATTTACTTGTAGACATTTTACCCGCGAGGCATTGCCACGTTTGGATAACTATCGTAACATGATGTCCATACAGGCGGCCTACCGTCCAACTCTCGACGAGCTACATAATGCCACACTTGTGGGCAAGGTGGGTAAAAAGAGATTGGGAAGAGAAATTTCCACAGAAATTCATCTGCCCCCCACTATTGACCTTTGCTTGAAAATTCGATTTAAATGAATATTAATGCAAAAGCCATAAACAGGCAATGGCCATGCGCTGTGCCACTGTGACTCCATGGCCTGTGGTAATGTTCATGGTGATGCCAGTGAAAAAGGCAATGGTGGTAGTGGAGGTGGTGGTGATGGTGATGGTGATGGTGGTGATGGTAATGGGGGAATTGTGGATCGAACCCTTAGGGGCAACAAATAACAATTTTGCAGGCGCCATAAAATAACAATACGCCATGCTTTACGAGTGTTTAGTGCTTTGCCTTTCTACGCCGCAGTTGAAAATTTAAATTTATTTCCCGCAATGTCAATTCAATCGATCTTTCGTTTTGGTATTCAGCATTTCTTGCAACAAGAGGAAAAAAGAAAGTGTCAAGTAATTTGGCAACATTCACCCTTACATACATACATTTCAAATGTGCCGAGAACCGTGCTCAGTCAGAATAGTCATTTGCGTGACTTGGCATGCCATTGATATTATTATTCACAGGTTTTCGGCCCTCTGGCAAGGTCGTTAGCCGCTCAGCAATGAATGCAACAGCAGTAAAAACAAAAAATAATGGCTTAAAATAATAAAACAAAATTGCCGCTAATAAACAGCAATTGGACACCATTTCATCCATTAACCACAAAACGAGGCCCATTTAGATGAGGTTCTGGTTTTGACTTAATTAAAGTTTCTTTCACCAAAAAGAAACCACAAACAATTTAGACTTCTTATTTGAGTTTTGAGCCGTTGCATTTTGGAAAAGTTCTTTTTTGTTTTTTTCTCTTTTTCATAATTGTTGTTGTTGTTGTTTTTTTTTTTTTTTCGATCTCAAAGTTCACTTGCAATGCTATCAATTGGCACTAATTGATTTCAACACGACTTAAGGAAAAGCCTCTTGATGCTCTCGCATTCTCAATTGACACAAATGAATGACTTGAAAATGAAAAATATTAGTCTCAAACAATAAACAATAATGTTGCAATAAGGGTTATACTATATAGATCAATATATATATATATAAATATATATATAGGGGAAAAATAATATTGCTTGCCAACAAATTATATACGAAATTAGAAACTCTAAATGATTATTATATTTGAAATTTTATAATAAAAAGAAAAAGATCAGAAAAACTTTATTTTAATATATGTTTAGGAATTTGAATAGTTTTACCTTAAAGCAAATTATGAATATTATATCAAAAGGTTTCTTTTTAATTTTCAAATTAATTTTAGAATTAAAAGTTCGTTTTAAGTTTTCTAATCTATGAAAAGTTATTTACCAAATTGAAAAAAATGCTTCTAACTAAATGTAGGGTATACTTTAAGTTGTAATAGAATTTCTGTTTCAATAGAATTTCTGTTTATAATTGCTTTACACAATCGATTTCCCAATGCACTTTATAAAGCTAAATCTATGATGGGGGGAGAGAGAGAGAGAGAGAGAGTCTATAACAAATGGCTTTTGGTTAATTAAAAATGACTTGACCTAAGCAAAATAATTCGATAATTTAATATTTAAATATCTGTAGTCATGATGTTGTTGTTGTTGTTATTGCTGCTGCTGCTGTTGCTGTTAGTGCCTTTTTGCCTTAATTGCTTTGACATCATCCAGCAAGCAAAGTTCAAAAGTTTAATTGGCTCAACTGGTGTTGCGGTGACTCTGTGGCGTATGATTAATTTGGCTAAGAAAATTATGACAGAGCCGCATCGTTAGCGGGTGTTCTTTTTGGAAATCCTTAAAATGAGCAATGTAGATGCGATATATTATAATGTCCTCTCCCTTGAGAGGGAGATAGAGAGATAGAGAGAGAGAGAGAGAGAAAGCAAGTGAGTGGAGATTCATTCCAAGGTCATTAAATTTTCAAGTTTTTCCCGCATAAGCATAAGCAAATATGGGCCGCACATTTGACATTTGAGCAGTCATTTATCACTACTAGACAGCTTTATTGAAATTTTCTCAAAAAAAAAAAAAAAAGAAGAAAGAAAACGAAACCATTCTCCCCTTTCCTTCCACCTGATATTACTCCTCAAATTTCAATTTTTTTTTTTTTTTTAACATAGAATACGCACAGCTTGACTCGCAATCAGGATCCAGAGTCGGGCATCATGAATGGCATGTTGAAATTTGGTTGGATCAAAGGAGTTCTCATACGTTGCCTGCTTAATATTTGGGGTGTTATGCTCTTCCTACGTCTAAGCTGGGTGGTTGGACAGGCTGGCATCATTGAGGGCTTCATATTAATACTGACAACGACCGCTGTTACTACGATTACTGCGCTGTCGATGTCAGCGATAAGCACTAATGGTGTCATAAAAGGAGGTATGTAACTTAACCCCCCCTCACTCCCACCACTACCCGCATAGCCTAAGGGCATGCCATCTAATGTGTAATCACCTGTATGTCTATGATATATATATATATATATCTGTAGGTGGCACCTATTACATGATATCACGTTCATTGGGACCTGAATTTGGTGGCTCCATTGGCCTGATTTTCTCTTTGGCAAATGCTGTCGCTTGTGCCATGTATGTGGTTGGCTTCTGTGAATCCATGACGGACATGATGAAAATTCTAGGCTGGGAAATTATTGATGGTGGTATACAGGATGTACGCATCATAGGATGTGTCACCATATTGTTGCTACTGATTATTGTTGTTGTTGGCATGGAATGGGAGGCAAAGGTGCGTATGATTAATTTATATTTCATCACTACAATTTTATCCCCTTCCTTGTTAGTTATTTCATTCATACTCAAGGGAAAAGGATTTGACAGTTTTATATTATTTAATCAAAATGAGAGAGAGAGAGAGAGAGAGAGAGAGAGAGAGTGAATGAACAAAATTGTGTACCTTTTTCCGTTCTAGGCACAAATTGGTCTACTTGTGATATTGTTGGTGGCAATTGCTGACTTTGTAATTGGTAGCTTTATCGGTCCCAAAAGTGAAGAGGAGCTGTCCAGGGGTTTTCTTGGCTATAATGGTAAGAGTTCAACTGAACTGCCGGATGCCAATTTTCATGTTTCGACAGGATTTTAATCAAATTTATGCCAACAGCCACGCTATTTCACACAAATCTCTTTGCGGACTATCGCGAGGACAAGGGTGTTAAACATAATTTCTTCTCTGTATTTGCCATCTTCTTTCCTGCGGCAACTGGCATTTTGGCTGGTGCCAATATTTCCGGTGACCTAAAGGTAAGTCCATTAACCTTTCCCTTCAAATTCTAACAAAACAAAATGAAACCAAACGAAACGAAACAAAACGAAAAATAAAAATGAAAACCAAAACTGATGTTTGCTTCCCAAAGGACCCCCAAAAATCAATACCCAAGGGCACGATTTTAGCGATTATTATCACAACTGGTACCTATTTGCTGATGGTTTTGCAATGCGGTGGTACTGTTGCCCGCGATGCCACTGGCAATATCAGCCAGGCATTGAATGGCTCCTATGACTTTCTCGACTGTACAAATGGTGAGCAATTTCCGTTACAAATAGTAAACATTGAATGCGAGGCAACCAAAAAATGTTAAATTGAATTTTTATTTATTTACAGTTACCTGCGAGTATGGCCTACAGAACTCGTTTCAGGTAATTGAGCTGGTATCTGGTTTTGGTCCGTTAATCTATGCTGGTTGCTTTGCAGCCACATTATCATCGGCCCTTGCCAGTTTGGTCTCTGCCCCAAAGGTTTTTCAGGTGAGCTATCTTATATTTTCTATCTTTCTGCCAGATAAACAAAAAATGTTGAAAATG
Source organism: Drosophila neocordata (assembly GCA_018903615.1). Lineage (NCBI taxonomy): Eukaryota > Metazoa > Arthropoda > Insecta > Diptera > Drosophilidae > Drosophila > Drosophila neocordata. The sequence goes on from JAEIGI010000001.1 coordinate 12,463,336, forward strand.
AAAATATGAAATCAAACATTTTTGTACATTGTTTTACAGGCATTGTGCAAGGATGAGCTTTATCCAAAGATTTTGTGGTTTGCCAAAGGTTTTGGTAAAAACAATGAACCCGTACGTGGTTATGTTTTAACTTTTATCATTGCCACAGCGTAAGTTATGCTGATTAACTTAACATATTCTTTTTCTTTGTATATATATTTATATATAATTGGTTTATTTTGTTTTTAGTTTCATTTTGATTGGAGAACTGAATTTGATAGCACCACTCATATCGAACTTCTTTTTGGCCGCCTATATGTTGATCAATTTTAGTACATTCCATGCCAGTTTGGCCAAGCCAGTCGGTTGGCGTCCAACCTTTAAGGTTTGTCCCTATACCACAATCAACACTCTTGCTAGTCAAAGTAATGTTGGCTTTCTCTCCCTCTCCCTCTCTCTCTCTCTCTGTTTCTTTCTTTGCAGTATTATAACATGTGGCTTAGTCTGGTGGGGGCTGCCCTTTGTGTGGCTGTCATGTTTCTGATTTCATGGGGCACCGCACTTATCACCTTCTCTGTGGTGTTGGCATTGTACTTAATTGTTGCTTACCGTAAGCCCGATGTTAACTGGGGATCCACAACACAGGCCCAGACGTACAAGAATGCCCTAATGTCTGTCCAACAGTTGAATAATGTTGAGGAACATGTCAAGAACTATCGCCCTCAAATACTTGTACTCTCTGGTCTACCAAATACACGGCCAGTTCTTGTTGATTTTGCCTATATGTTAACTAAGAATTTATCTTTACTCGTCTGTGGCCATGTCCTGCGGGGCTCTAGCTCACAAAAGTATCGCAATTATCTGCAGGAGCGTGCCTCCAATTGGTTCCGGAAACACCGTGTCAAAGGTTTTTATGCTCTAGTCGATGGCGAGGATTTCGAGGCCGGTACACGGGCTCTAATGCAAGCCTCCGGCATTGGCAAATTAAAACCAAACATTATACTGATGGGCTACAAGACTGATTGGCAAACGTGTGAGCACAAAGAGCTGGAACAGTATTTTAATGTTATGCATAAGGTCAGTAAATTTGTCTTACTTTAATAGGGATTGCGGTTCGTGTAGTAACCGCTATATTTTGCGGATTTTTAATTTCCCTTTTCAGGCTTTGGACATGTATCTCTCTGTGGCCATATTGCGTGTACCCCAGGGATTGGATTGCTCTCTATTGCTTGGATCACAGGATGGTAGTTGGAAGACAGCAAATAGCAATATTGTTGATGTGCCAAGAACATTGCAGCCAAATGAAAGTTCCGGTGATTTGCAGGCAACGGAAAATAATGCACGGAATGCTTTAAGCGGAAGTATTGATTCCCTTAGCCGCAATGTATCACAAGGTGAGTTGAATTCTTGTGTGTGTGTGTGTGTGTGTGTGAGTGTGTATTTGTAATCAATTCATGATTAATTTGTCTACCTTTTTGATTATATATTTTGCATGGACAAAAACAAAAACAAAACACCAATTCTGCACATCACCAAACAACAACAATTTTATGCACCAAATCAAACAATATAATAAATTTTGCACAAAAAAACAAATATAACACGATATACTTAGAGGAACGCAGCCGTCAAGATTTGTCACAACCGGAAAACGGCCTTAAGATGGTCAAATGTAAGTAGAAAACTATATGTAGACATATAAATCAATTTCCTATATCCTTTATCGTTTTTTATTTTATTTATTTTTGTGTGCGTTTTTATATATATATATACAACACATATGTATGTGTGTGTATATATATATATATGGGTTGGCGGTATCCCTATATATAGTGCGATTCAAACAGAGTCTGCGTAGAATGCGCACATGGCCAGGTGCAGGTGCAGGTGCAGGTGAAGTTATGTTTAGGCTAACATTTACCTACGTGTCTTACTTGTACTTGAATGGAATGTGAAGTTGTTGTGGGCCGAGTAGGTAAATATTTATGAGTATGAGGCTACACACACATCCAAGCTAGCAACCATTCCCCATCCTTCATCCCCATAACCAAAGCAATCCATATTCCCAATACTTTATATATACATCCAAAATCCTTTCCTTTCTTTGCTTTGCTTTAAAGCTATAACCACCTTTTCTACTCCCGCATTCTCTTTGCCTCTTTGTTTGTGCATAATTGTCTTGAAGTTTTACAACCGCTGCGCTCATTAGGCCATAAACTTTTCAACAAATTAACGACATTCAACATTCTCTTGCCCTTTTAAAAACTAACCTCAAGTTAGAGCTAACATTGTTGGCAGTAGGACAGAGACCCTGTCTTGGCCTTTTATGAATTTTCTGTGCAGCTGTGGCCAAAACCCTTTTTGTCTTTTTTTTTTTTGTTTTGTCGCCTCAAAAATTAATACAATGCTCGTAAATTTGAATTTAAAATTATGCAATATTCTTGTAAGTCGGTGAGGGATACAAGATTCAAGATCCAAGTCATATATACCAAACAGAAGGACATGCATTGTGACTTTATATATAAGGATTAAGGAACAGCATGTGACTGACTGTTGTATGCTTTGCATAAACTAAATACATTAGCACACATTTGAGAGGGAAAGAATGGTTAGAAATTATACAACAAATTAATGCATAAAGCCTGTGCATGTTATAATTAATCAGAATTAGTATTATCCTTGTTGTAAGAAAATAATTCTATCTATATATATATATATATATATTCATTAATATTATTTCAATTGACAATAGCTTCCAGTACTAGTGATTTGTCATTTATTGCTGGTAATCAGGTGAAGGATGTATCAGGATTACCAGATCCAATTGAAGCCAATAAAACGGCCAATGTGGTGGTAAGTAATCAATAATATTGAATTAAATAATCAATAAATACTTAAATCTATATATATATATATAGCCAAATACTTTACGTAAATCCAAACAAAAACATGATGATCCAGCATCCCTTTACAAGGGTCCTGGCGGAGTTGAGTTACCCAAAGAACTGTTGGCCGACCTAACACAATTCACACGTAAACGTAGCCATGCCGTCATCGATGTCTGGTGGCTATACGATGATGGTGGCCTCACTCTCCTTCTACCCTACATCATAAGTACAAGACGCACCTGGCAATCATGTAAATTGAGGTAAGCGCCGTGTGAATCTTTGAGAAACTGAGTTTATAAGCACAGAAAAGCTATATATATATATATATATATATAGATATATATGTATATGTGAGACGTTTTGGCTCTTACTTGCCAGAGGGCGGTTGGTAAACAATTTACACTCATCACTTCACATTTGCTGCTCTATGGGGAAAGAGGGAAGCGAGGGAAGGGGTGGGGGCAAAAACAAAGATGCTCAAGGTTTCGCCAGATCTCACAGTTAAATGGATCTAATGAAGTGGCAAAGTTGATTGTTGCAAACAGATATAGGCGATAGGTTGCACCATTAAATAGAATTCAATAAAGCTTTAAAGGCTCAATGGATATATAAAAAATAAATCTATATATATATAGGGAAAAAAATATATATATAGAGAGAGAGAGAGTTAGGAGAGAAAAAGTCTTTTGAAAAACATTTAATTAATTGAATTTTTTTTACTAGTGAATAAATATAATTAACTCTTTGCAAACAATGGCAATTGTTTGTATTTTTATTACCAGATTTTAAGTGTTGGCCAAATACAAAAACAAAATTTTACAAGTGAAAAATATTAATAAAATTATTTTAAAAATCAGAAAAAATATTTGACTAGTAAACAGAAACGTTAGGTAAAAAATAGAATTATAATAAAAAACAATATTTACTATGAGAGAAAATTGAATGAAGAAATTTCTCGAAAATCAACAGAAAGTTTTATTTGAAAGTAAAATTTACTATTATAAAAGAATTTATATGGCACAATTGTTAAAAAATAGTTTTATAACACATTTTATATATGTATAAAGATTTCATTTAAAATTAATTCTCGATAGTTATAACTGAATTCTAGAAAAAAAAGAAGAAAATAACTTAGGAATTTCATTTACAATCTATATAAAAACTTTACTAGAAAGTTTTATTTGGAATAAAATTTTATTTATTTTGTAAAATTTGTTTTTAATAGGCCAATTTAAATTTTGTTTTTTAGGATCCTCTTTATTTAGTTTAGGATTAGGATACTCTTAATTAAATTCTTCAAATTTAACTCTTTAATTCTTGAAAAAGGAAAATTAATTTAAAAATTAATTTCAAACTAATATAAAAAGGTTTTTAGAAAGCTTTATTATAAAGAAAGTTTTATTTTAAAAAATTTTTAGAAATTTTGTTAGAAAAAAATTATATAAAAATCAATACAAAATTCAGAAATAATTACTCTAAAAGTTTATAAATAAACTTTAAAGAGTTATTTATCGACTAATTTACTTTAAAAGAAATATCATTTAAAGATGTTTCTTAGAAAACAAAACAAAAAACCAAAAAGTAATTAAAAATTTCTTTTCAAAATTATTAAATTAAATTTTTTAATGGTTTTTAAAATATTTACTAAATAAATTTTCATAAATTTTAAATAGGAAAAGTTATTTAAAAAAAAAATCACTTAAAAATATATTTTTAAAAACAATATTATTAAATTTAATTTTTTGATAGTTCCAAAAATATTTACTTAAGAAATTTACAAAAATTCTTTAAAGGGAAAAGTTAATTTCAAAGAAAATAAAATATCGATATTGTTTTAAAATGTATTTAAAACATTTTTTATATAGTATTTTTTAACTTTATGTAGTTTAAAAAATATTTACAAAAGTAAATTTTATACAAAATGATAAAAAATTACATTTGAAGGAAAATCAATTAATGTAATTTCTATAGCTTCATTTAATTGAAACAACGTTTTTTTTCGAGTATTTCCATTTTATTTATATTAAGGATATAGGGATTCAATATTCGTAAAATTCATTAATAAATAGTTGAGAAAAAATTGCCATTTTAATCAACTTATGGATTTTTTTTTTGGTTTTTATAATGTAATTACGATAACTTTATAATAGTTTGCTGCTGCCCATGGTGAAATTGTTTTTCAAAAACAAAAAACGAAGGAAAAGAAGAAAAACCTTTACACACACACACACACACACACAGATGAGTTTTTATATGGATTCCAAATGCCACTGGCTATTCCATATCATTTGCAGTGAGTGCGTGTATGTGTGTGTGTGTGTGTGTGTGATTGTCTGTATATCTGACAACAATTTTGTGTTTTTTATTTTTATTTTGTTACTTTTTAAAAACTCAATGATGCGGAAAATAAAATGTTTGCCATGTCAGATTTGGTAACGCTGGAAAAACTATATGATATTTGTACCATGTACTTGTGTGGGTGAAATAACAACAAAAACAACAAAAAAAAACCAAAAAGAAAATGTTGTACCTTTTTATGAATGCCACGAAGAAACGAAGGAAAAAAGATTCTCCTATCAATGGCATTTCAACCATTTTGTATGCAATAAACTGAAGGATAAATTTCTATATTATTTTTGTGTATTTGTTTTTCAATACAGAGTCTATGCATTGGCCAACAAAAAAGCTGAATTGGAATTTGAGCAACGTTCCATGGCCAGTTTGTTATCAAAGTTTCGCATTGATTATTCAGATTTAACATTAATACCGGATATAACAAAGAAGCCGCTGGAAAGTTCAACACAATTTTTCAATGGTCTTATTAAGGATTTTGTGGTGAATGATAAGGATACCGAGAATGGACATAGCAGTAAGGCAACACTCAATGAGGATGATGGTATTATTATTATAAGGATTATATTCTTTCTATACTTTTCTTTAATAATTTTGCTTGTCCTTTTTGCAGCATTGATTAGTGATGATGATTTGCTGGCCGTACAGGATAAAACCAATCGGTATTTACGTTTACGCGAGTATCTACAGGAGCAGTCAACCAAATCGGATCTGGTTGTAATGACATTACCAATGCCCCGTAAAAATATTGTATCCGCTCCGCTCTATATGGCATGGTTGGAGAGTCTTAGTCGGGATATGCCGCCTTTCCTTTTTGTGCGTGGCAATCAGACGAGTGTATTGACATTTTACTCTTAAAAGGAGGCGTTACTATCTCTCTCTCTCTCACACACTCTATCTCTCTCTATTGTATTTTACTTACACACACACACACACACACAAACGAAAAACAAACACTCAGACACACATACACAATCACCTTTATTTGCTATTAGTTATAGAATTTAATTTTTTATTTTTAGCTGTACCATCTCTGTACATATATACACTTTATGTTATACATATTTATATATATATATATATATACATATATACTTGTGTATTTGTCGCACAGCAGCACACACACACACACACTCATGGCAAACAAAAGAGTGGTAACAGCAACAACAACAATAATAATGATAATAACAATAAAGAAAACAAAAATAAAAAGAAGAATGGCCATTAATAATATTTAATTTATAATTATTTATTGTTGAAAAATCTTCTTCTTCTTAAAAAAAAAAAAAAAAAAAACCATTTCTTTCTCTTGCATTTCCTCATTTTAAATTGTTATTAAACTATTTTCTAAAGTTTTTTTTATAGAATTATGGGTAAGTAATAGTAAATGGATATTTGATGAATCAAATTAAGGTCCCACATCTTTTATTCTCTACCAACACTAATTAAGGATACTATTGTATCCTGCCTGCCACTTGGCATATTAATTTCTTCATTTTGTTACCCAACTACTAAAAGAAAAGTTTCACCATTTTCGTTTGTCCCGTATTCAATGAGCCTAACACGAATGTGACTGACTCACTGGGATCCCTTTAGTGCCGTTTTGTTGTATTGTTGCTCGTAAAGTCGCAATTCAATTTATTGCCCGTTACTATGTAATTTCAGTAATCCCAATCTATATACCTTTCTCAGTAAAAAAAACACGGAAAGAAGAAGAAAGCGTATACGTTAAAGAAGAAATTGCAAAATGTTGTTAAAAAGTTTCCATCTCGTTCATTTGGATTGATTTAATAGACAAGCAAAGGAGACAAACGAAATAGCAAACAAATCGATTGCCAATGATTGCAATTGTTGTAATGTTTTTTTTAGGTAAAATGTAAGCCAAGTTAGATAAAGCCACTAAACAGAGCGAAGCTGCTTCTTTATTTGGTATATTTTCAATTGAAATTTTAAAAATATTATTCGTAGATTTTATTTATATTGATTGTTTTTATTGCTGTGAAAGTTGCTCTAAGAGTTGCAATGATATTAGTTAAATTGTCTTGCCAAGGACAATTCATTCGAAAGGCTCTTAAATTTAGGAAAATGAAAATCAAAAGTTATATACAACAGATAAACAAAGTAATGAAATATATAACAGTATAACCTTTATATATATATTACTTATATGCAATTTCAATTACTTAAAAGTTGTTAAACAACAATTCTGTTTATGTTTATAAACTTTAATTTGTTAAGACTTTTATATCAATTTATAATGAGATACTAATTTAATATGTATACTTAAACAAATGCTATCAAGGAATGCCTGTAATGTTTAACAAATATACCAACAATATGATAAGGATAAGGATATGGAAATTTCCATTCGAGTTAACTGATAATACACGATTTGGCATTCAATGGGGAAATGCGATACGTATTTTGTAAATAAGATTTCCTTTTCACATGAATATGAAGGTAAAATTGGTTTTTTATTGCCAATGGCATCCCATACTTCTCCCTGTCTCTCTCTCTCTATCTCTCTCTCTTTGCCACGCCTCTACATTTATATGTTACGCTTCGTTGGCATATTGCTTGCCTGTTTTATGGTTGGTCGCGGATATTTTGGAGGTGTTACTGGAAGTCAATTTAAATGCCATTGCGTGCCATTTCAGGCGATAATTCAATTTCCCGCTATAATATATATATATATATATCTGATTATGGTTGCTCTTAATACCTATATACACACACATACATATAGGTATGTATCTGTTGGGCAAAAGGCATTGCACTTGTTGATTTTTTTTTTTGCTCTGTTTGCTTTCGCTCTCGAGCGTTAAAACATAAATAAATATTTAATGTATAAAGACATTGTCATTGGCACCAAGAGAAGAGATACCAAAAAAAAAAAACGGAAAAAAAGGAAGAAACTTAGAGAAAGAGAGAGAGAGAGAGTAAAAGAGAAAGAGCGAGCAAACCAACACCATTGAAAAGTGTCTTTTGAACGGCCAACAAACTCTCAAAGGGCAAACTCGTGTTGTGTCCACTTTCCAATACTTTCTGTGTCTGTGTGGTAAGTGGTAGACGTTTTCATTTCGAAAAGCAAACATCAGATAATTTAATGATTTTATTTCGGACACATGTGGTGCACATTTCCATTTTCTTAAGGTCCTTGGATATATGAATATAAGCATACAATGAGAGGATGTAGTCAAAAAAAAAACAAAACGTGGGAATGACCAAAAAAAAGTAAATATCTACAAAGAAACACACACACACAGGACTAAGTTGGTAATTGGGCTTAAAAAAAATAGATGTCAATAACCTAAAATTCAGTTAAGACTTTCTTTCTATATATATATATAAATAGATATATATATAATTTACTTGGTAAGCATTTTGGTTGGTTCAAGGTAAGTTAGAATAAGAAAAAAAAGTTTCTTTTTAATCAAGGCCAAAAGTTCAAGTTTATTTAAGCCAACTGTCAACGGTGATTATAATAATAAGGTGTGACAATTTACTAATTGACCTTGAGTTGGTAAGATGTGGCCACTTAAGTATGAGTAATCCAATTTTCATTTTTCAAAACAAAAATAAAATTAAGAAACAACAACAAAAACGAAAGCAAAGGGCATTGTTGAGAAGCAAAACAGCTGAAATATCAGAAGAAGATAATTAGAAAATTAGAATTTTTGGAATTTTTCCCACATCACTACACACACACACAGACACACACATATATATAGATAGAACGCACACCTAAAAGTATGCAGCATACAAAAATGGAATTATCCCTACTCAAAGTAATGTGGCATTAATTTGACAAGACTATGTATATATATGCATAAAGTGCTACTGTTTGTGTTTGAATTTCTATATATATGTATACAAGACACTTATGTGTATGTGTGTGTGTGTGTGTGCTATTTGAAGCCTGAGGTTGTGCTCTTGTGGGCGTGTAATAGCCTAAGTTTCACAGGCGCTTAAATCAATTAAGTTTTCGTTGCAGCTTTATAAGTATCAAATATATACACACACACACACACACACACACATACATACGTATATGTATATAGACACTAACAAAGCGACAAATGAACTCGTGCATTATTTCATACGTTGCGTGTGTGCCTTGACATAACATTCATCTAGTTATCCAGTGAGTTGGCAGCCGTTTAAACACTTAAACACTACGTGCTAAACTTATTTGACATGTCTGTCAGCTAACACACAAAAGTTAAAGTTTATCTCTTAAATTAAACAATAACAAAAACAACAACAACAACAACAACAAAGAAAAAACCAAAGCTTTTTCCAAAGAGACAAAAGTTTGTTACTTGATTGCTGGCCAAGCATATCAACACACACTATAAGCTCAATTTTGGCCTAAAATGATAATTTCCATTTGTCTAGGACAGAAAAGGAATAATAAGTGATATAGAGAAGACAAAAAAGGCAATGGGAAAGGGAAAGGAAAAGGAAAAATAATAAGAATGAGAATGAGAAAATTGCAATCCTATCCTATCAATTCCAAAGAATTTCATTTCAGTGATTCAGATTTGGCACAAGCCAAAAAGTCACTAGGTATAAACATTTGTAGCTTGTGTGTGTGTTTGTATCTGTGTATGATTTCTGGGTTACATATAGGACTTGTTGTCATCCTCAACGTCAGCGTCAGCGTCTCTTTTTCGTTTTATGAGTTTCACGCTTTGGTAACGGCTGCTTCGCTTTGAAGCTTCAAACTTCTCTTCATAAATCTTATCAAATTTTTCGCTTTTCCTTAAATTGAATGTGAGCCTATACACACGCAGAGCCATACACACACACACACACACATACATAGTAACCTACACATATAGAGATACATACATATAGACATACGCTGCGGTTCTGCTGTTATTTGATTATCGCTTTGACTTGTGTGCTTTATACATCATATACAAACATACAGACATTCTATATACATATATATATATATATATATATATATATATATATATATATATATATACATACATTTAGACATACATACATATACATTTGTACATACATTCAAGTATAAAACATTTTCTCTTAACGTCAAAGATTTTCATTAAATTGAATGAAAAAAGTTTCTGTGCGTGTAAATAAAACGAAATTACACACACAGACATCATGTATATATATATATATATCTGTATATATATATATATGTGTGTGTGTATATATATATATATATGTCTGAGTGGGTGTCTAGATAATTGATGTTTAGGCTATAGCATTTGTTTGTGTCATTTGCCTACTTCATCCCATCATCTACATCTGATTTATATGCATCTAAATCACAATTGCGACAATAATAAAAACAAAAACAAATGCAAAAAATAAAAAGGAGGATACCGACATACACCTTGACCGACCCTCGCTTTCCCCCTCCCCTTCATTTACCACACCCCTGAAAATTTACACAAATAATATTTTTACTCACAAAAGCCGCTTAGCTTAGGCAAACATATTTGACAATTTTTGTCGATTGGTCTCAAAATTGTTTGCTAAGCCGCTTTCCGAAAAGTTGTTAATGCCCAAATGACAGATTTTCCGCACTCAACGGAAAACATTAAAAGCAAATTGTACCAAAAAAAAAAAAAAAAAGAAGCGAAACATAAAATGATGGAAAGGCAAATTGTTATTCTATAAAATATTCCTAAAAGCCACTTTACTAATTTCAGTTGTGTATTGCCCTTGCCACTTTGATCTACTTCAAGCCCAGTGAAAAGCCCTTTCGATTCTCCATTTCTTCTTCTTTTTCTTTCTTTCTTCCTTTTTTTGGTAGCTAAATTGGAATTTCTATATATCGATAAGCCAATTGATGTGCTAATGCTATTAAACCAATTAGTAAGCATAGATGATGACCTTAAAATAAATAAAACAACAACAATGTAGAAAAAAAATTTGGTTAAAGGGCGAGAAAGATAAACCGGAAGTAACAAGAATTTGCCACAACGAATTTAGTATACTCTAGTGGGAATTTGACTTGATTATATATATATATATATTTTTTATACATGATAAATTATATACTTGTTAATGGAAATATTTTCATTGCTCGCATAGAAATTCAAGAGATGAAAAAAGGAAGGCATAAAAATATAAATAAAAATTGACTAATTATTTTATGAGATCATTTTTCATGCAATATTGTTTACTTCTGTTTCTAAATTCAATTAATTCTTATGTAAAAAAGTTATCTACCATTAGTTATATGATAAAACTATATATATATACAGATATATATATAAACATATGCTTAGATCCTAACGTATATGCCTTGTAAAAGTGTTAGGCAAGTGCTTTTAGTCTTAATATGCTTTTAATTGAATTTGTGCATACAACAAGTGGTAAATATATATATATATATATATATATATATATATATATATATATAAATGTGGATGTTCCTGGTAAATTTAATAAGCTCTTTAGCTCTACAAGTGTCTATCATTTCAATTTCATTTTCAATTTCAATTCGAGCTTTGGCAATTCAAGCCAGGCACTTTAACCTCTATCAATATTTCATTTAAAGCAATTAAAAATTGAAGGCACGCAATAGGCGGCCCAACTCAAAAGAGTGTTGCCTGCTTTCAGGCGGCGACCTTCATAACATAAATCACCAGAACCAGAACGAAAAACCGAAACGAAACGAAACACAAACACGTGCCCGTCGTAAAGGCAACTCGCGCAAAAGTTAAGCTGTCAGCTCGTTCAAGTAAAGGCAACGCAATATAGTGAAACAAGAGTTTGAACTGGAACTGGAGCTGGAGCAGGAGCCGGAGATGGAGATGGAGTTAATGTTGTCTGTGGTGTGGGAATTAAGTTCAGTAATTGCAAATTCCAGGCCACACATTGTGGTCCTAAATCAAACGCGAGGCGGAAGCACATTAAATGCGACCACAATTGCATAAAATTATCACGCAATGCCATGAAACGGGAATAAGATAGACACACGCCAAACGATATATCCATTCCTAACAAAAAATTCTTTTTCTTTTTGACTTTCTTTGTTTTTTTATTTGATTTGTTAATACTATAATCAAAATGAACATCAGATAACTATAGCATTTGAAATTTTGGTTTAGCGATCATTGAAACTTAGAGATCGAAATGAACTTTAACTTTGGTGAGCTCTTTTTTAAGTAACTAAATTTTTAGACCATTTTTAAAGTTCTTTTAAAGCATTTTACATTCATTTAAATGGTTAACTAAATAATTAATATATATTTAAGTTAAATTTAGTTTGTTATCAACAAGTTATAAGTTCCATTTCTTTTCTAAGGATACTAAAAAAAAACAAGCTCAATTGATGGCAAAAGAGAGTGCAACTCATCATTAATTTCTATAAAGTATAAAGCAAAGTTGTTGTTGTTGTTGCTGTTGCTTTGTTTTTTTGGCTAATTGGAAAATGAACTTCGCAAGTGTATGCAAACATCGGCATTGTTCGCTTTAGAACATTTATTTCGTGGTTTCTTTTTTTTTTGTTTTACTTTTTTGTTGTTGCTTTTAATTAAAACACTTTTAGACTTACCGGCAAGAGTCTACCAAGTTTGTTTGGCTAAAAGCCAAACGCAAATATTGGCAATGACTTTGGTAAAAACAAAACCACAGAAAATAAAATAAAAGAAAAAAAACCAAGTAGAAAAAGAAAACCGCAATGGAAAAGCAAAAAAAAGTTTCCAATACTTTGAGCTAAAGCTAATTGACCCACACTGACTTGACGAAAAAAGTATATATATATATATACATATATAATTCCCAGCACAGCGTCAATGCATTTCATATATATATATATATTTGTATATATACAAATTTTCTTTTGTTATTTAAATTCAGTTAATTTCATATTCAACATAAATTCATATAGATAAACATATAAATATTTTGAAGCTGTTCCCAGAAAGAAGAATGTAAAAATAGAAGAAAAAAAGGGCCCAATTGGTAACAAATAAACTTTTGTTTAAAATAAATTTCTTCTTTTTTTTTTTGTCTGCCCCTTTTCCTAGTTATTTGTATGTATATACAAGTAGGTATATGCATAGAGTTTAAGGATGCCACAGGATGCCCTTTGGAAAGTCCCCAAGTTGCCCTAAAGTGACTCGTCGATTGCGTCCCACGCAATGTAAAGCCGCATTCCAAACAAAAATTTTCCTTCAACAAAATGTTTTGTTTTTTTTACAGCCTCTCATTGCATATTTGCTTCTAGCAGAAATAAGGGGGGAAGTATAATCAGGTGCGGATTAGTTGAGAGGAAACTTTTGGGCCGGGGCCATAAACAAATTGTCATAGATTTTTCATTTTTTTTTCAGCCTTAATATTCATATAGATATTTTGATATATATATTTTTTCCTATAAATTTCATTTGGTTGATTTGCCTATTCCGTTCCTGGTTATGTGTTGTTGTATGCTAACAAGATCTTTATATAATCTCTATATATACATAAGTATCTATATATATATATAAAGCCTGTTTCAGGCGCAATATTGTTTTAGACACGAGTTTATAGCATATAAACATAATATTCATATGTACTATATATATATATATATGGGTATCACGTTCAAGAGCTTTCCATTTTGTGTATGTGTGTGTGTGAGTGTGTGTGTGTTGGTTGACCCAACACTGGCATTGGCAGTGCAATCATTCATATTACTTAATGTCGTGCAACATGCTTTTGAATTATTAACTTGGTCAGCCAGTTTTTAGCTAGCCACGTGCCCTATGAATTTGCCATTTTCCGGTTTCCATTTTCCATTTTCCACTTTCCATTTTCCATTTGGTACTTTTGGTACTTGGCACGATTTGTGCTACGCGTTCCGCCAGATGCTTAAATATAAACATTTTTAATGAAGCCTGAAATCGAAAGTTTACGTTCTTTACGTTTTTCATCTCTACATCATTTTGCTTCATCCCCATCTTGTTTTGTCGCATCCTGGAGGCGTTTCAGGACCAACTTTAGTGCTATTCAACAACGGAAGCGCCAATTGCAATGTTGTGTTGTCACGTGTGAGTTGTAAAATAGCAAATAGGACGACCATATTTTTGGTTTCTGTTTTTTTTTTTTCTTTCTTTCTCTTTCTCTTCCGGCTTATTTCTAAAAACAGAAATTTGTTGTGACATGAATTTCGCGAATTAAAACCGGAATGAACAAGCCCGGGTGACATCTCGACAAGGGTATATTGTGGGTGCCGCCATTGCTGAGTGAGTAACGACATATCAGTGGAAGCAAAGTCAGAACAAAAATCTTAATTCTCTTATTACTGGTTGGTGGGTAGGGTGGGGGGAGATGATGTCCTCCTTTTGTCTACCCTTCCTACCTTTAGCATCTGCAAGGCGCTTTGCCACAACTCACTTGGAGCATAAGCCTCACATGTGGCATTAGCATGTTATTTATTCACCACTCCCAAAATGTTGTTATTTTGCCTTTCACACACACACACACACACCACATCTCTCTTCCCCCTTCTCTCTCTCTCTCTCTCTCTCTTGTTCTCTACGAAGCCATTCATTTTTATTCCCATTTATTTTACCCAGTCGCATCTGTTACAAGTTTTCATTTCAAGTAAAAATATAAAACCTTTACATGGTCTAAACAATTGTTTCTTGATTAATTACAGTACACACAGTGAGAGAAAGTAAGAGAAAGTGAGAGAAAGAGAGAGAGACGCAGAGAAAGGAAGTAAAATTTCCACATATTCAGTTTCAACAGTTTTATTCCCATTTTTGCATTTATTAATGTACAAAAAAAAGTGAGAAAAAATAAGGAAAAGAAATGTAAATAAAAATTCCTGTAAATACTTTGCTTCTGCGTTTTCATGGAAAATCCTCTGCCAATGTCAAGGAAATAATGGCTAAAATTTGCGAAAATATTGCAAAAACAAACTAAGAGTATTATTTAATATTTTGTTCATATAAGTTTTCAATAGAAGCAATTAAAAAAAAGAAAATGGCAATCTTCTGGTTGATAAGAGCTTTTAAATGTTTGATTAATAAAATTAAATTATTAATGGAATTAAATGAGGTTTATATTTAAACCTTTATAGGTAACGTTTAGTCCCAAGACTAAAAAATATATTTAAAATAAAAAATTAAGCTTTCCACCGACGAGAATTTGCAAACTACAAAAGTTCGAAGCGGTAAAAAAATTTTTTTGGTCCGATTGTTCCTATAGGAGCTATATCATATGGTCGGCCGATTCTGGTAAAACTCAACAGACACATTTTTAGATATACTAAACTTACATATACCGAATTTCGAGTGAATTGCTGTTAAAATAACCAAGATTTTTATCTAAGACCAATTTTTTGGCCGATTGTTCCAATGGGAACTATATAATATAGTGAACCGATTCTGATAAAACTTGCCAGTTATGTTAGAAAGTATATAAAACTTATAAATACCAAATTTAGTAATAATCGCTATTAAAACGACCAAGTTATTGCTTGAAATCCATATTCATGACCGATCGTTCCTATGGGAGCTATATCATATAGTCAACTGATTTTGATTAAACTTGGTGGATATGTTAAAAAATATATAAAACTCACAAATAACGGCTTTTGTAAAATTTCGTTGGAAAACAACAAAGTTATTGAGGTTAAAGATGGGTCACAACCCATCGTTCCTATGGGAGCTATATGATATAGTCATCCGATCGGATTGATTCCGAGATATACAATGCCTGCAGCAAAAAGAAGCCAAGGTGCAATTCAATTTCAGCTCTAAGGGTCTCGGTGAAGATTACGTTGATCCAGACAGACGGCTATATCAACTCAGCTCATTGTGCTGATCAAGAATATATATACTTTATATAGTCGGAGATGCTTCCTTCTATACGTTGCAAACTTCTGAACAAAATTAATATACCTTTTTTGCCAAGGTATAAAAAGCATAGCAAATTTATAATTTAAAATAATAAAACATAAACAAAAAAAACCTTTCTTCCTAAGTGATTTATGTAAAGCTGATTTATATGCCGTAGGTTTTTATGCTTAATAATAGTAAGCTAATAGATTTTGCACAAAATAAAGCAGCTTAAAATGCAAAAAAAAAAAAACTATAAATGAGAGGTTTTTGTGTAGAATATATATAAATATGTTTATATATTATTTAAATGGAGATTTGAATAAGCAATTAGTCTCTACTTGCAATATGGATTAATCCCTGTAAATTGTTAATTTAATTTCTCTCATTTTTACATTTTACAAACGCATTTATTTACAATATTTAAAGAAGGAAAGGTCTGGCAAGAAACTGAGCGTTTACAATTTGATTTATTTTTGGCATACTTTATTAGAATAAATTGATGAATTCCATGATACTTAATACACACACCGCAGAGCATAGCATGATACTCCATCGCAACACCACTCCACCCCACCCCACCACATCACAGCACATACCATGTCATCCTGCAACTTAACCGATACCAGATATACCTTTAGGTTCATGTACAAGCATTGTGCCCAAATATTCAATGTATATATAAATTATTTACTCTAAACGGAAATGTGAAGTGGCTTTAAGGTTATACACATATTTACATACATACATATATGTAGGTATGTATGTATGTGTATATTTGGTAGGTATTACGGATTTCAAGTTTAATGGAATTTCCATGCACACACACACACAGACATACACACACAATTTGTGTGTTGCTGATGATGTGTTAATGAGCCCAAAGGGGTAACCATTTGCATGATGATAATGATGATGATGATTGTGATGATTATTATTATAAGAAGGGAAAAGGCACGGAAACTAGAAAACTTTTACAATGTAAAAGGATGTGAACCAAAACAAAACATACACAAACATAACCGCATCTACATATATATATACAAACACACACACACACACACTTAGCTAAACACTCTTATGTTATGCATAAATCATGACACAATGCCAACCCAAAGACCCATTCGTTTTGTGGCTTAGATTTTTGGGTGTTGTTGTTTTGGTTTTTTTCTTTTTTGTTTTGTCGCTTTGTGAAGGAGTAAAGGCGGGATACGAACTAATTACACAAGCATCTCCATGTTGCTCCTCTTTAAGCATCCTTAACCAAAAGCACAAACATTCTCAAGGGTGATGCAAACAATGGCCAATGTGTACATTTCATTTAATTTAATTTAATCGCCCAACACTCGGCCGCTGCTTGGCCATAAATGAAGACGTTTCGCTGCCTTTCCGAGTGGCACTTAAGAGGCGTGGCCGAAACCACAGCAATTCTCATTCATATCCATTGCTCACCAACAGCAACACCAACACCAACACCACCACCATCATCATCATCATCATCATCACTGAATGCTCTGCTCTTTTGGTAGTTTCTTATGAAAATAATGTAAATTAATTACAGTTAGCAGTCATGGATTTAGGCCATACGACCATCCGGCCAGTTTGCTTTAACCATAATAAGAATTTCCGTTGCGGTTGCCGTTGTCGTTACTGTTTCTGTTGCTGACGGTTCACTCTAATGGGACAAGATTACACTAAACAAAATGAAGCAAAACCAAATATCTAAACAATATTTAAGCAATCAAACTAAAATTAATATAAATCTAGATAAAATAAAGTATAAAACCTCTATTTAAATCTATATTAACAAATTAAAACTAGATAAGATATATCTATCTTGTTCCTTTCTTCAAGTGTATAAGCCTTGTCCTAACTTGGCCATTTGCCATTCAAGGTGTACATCTTTTGCCATAATCGTGGCAATTGCCAGCCACTTGGCCTTGTCTGATCCTTTTAATTATGATCAACTGGCATTAAGAGATTCATTTTCCTTCTACCGCCTTCTTTTGCTTATCCTCTCTTTGATTCTTATTCCCCTTGCCAATGTTTGCATTTTGTTTCAAGTATTTGAGTTATTTTCATTACGAGCAAATATGAATATAAAAGCAACCAAATTGTGGGGCCAAGTTCAAAGGGACGCACCCCAAAAAAGGAAGCAAAAAAAAAAAAAAAAAACAACACAAAATCTGCAGCAAAGTCACGTCAGGAATAAACTGAAATGAGAAAAGAAAGTTTCCTTTGCCGCATTTTATTCTAAGTATTTTATTTATTTTAATTTCTTATTCCGACCTACTTCAGCTTGAGTCAACAATCGCCTAATGCTGTTTGGCTGATTGGGTTGGCTGACTGGTTGGCTAACTGTTTGGTATTTGGCCGACTGCTTGTTGGGTTAGCATTGCTTTTGGACCTAAACTATCTGTATCTGTTGTGGCCTCCTTTAATGGCCAATTAGCAATTGTCTTTGACATTAAATGATGAGGTGGTTGGAATAAATCACGCCGCCCCCTAAAATAGGGTTGGCAAGCGTCCAACAAAATATTTATTAGGTTTTTAACTAAATGCCACTAATTACGAAAAGTGGCTTAAAATAAAACCAAAAATTCAAGCAGTTGCCCCAAAAATTTTTATATCACATAAAATATTTATGACTTGGCCAGGTTTATAAAATTGCCAAACGATGCTAACAAATACAGTGAGTAAAATACCAAGCAATGGGTAAATGGTCTAAACAAAGGAACGGATAGCAAAGAATCCAAAAAGCTGCTGTAGATACATATATATATATATATATATTTAGATACTGGCACAGAGTTTGCTACTTTGTATGCGGCTCATTGCTGGCATTTTGTTTGCAATAAATGTTTAAACTCTGCATAACCATAACTTCTTAATAATTAAACAATGTCCATAAATCATGTGGCCAAACGGACTCGTATTCCATTAATTAAATCGTTGCATTAAATGTTAGTCCTGGCGCCACACATTTGTCCCAACGTCCTGTTATATTTGTTATTATTATTTTACTTATTCCCTGTGCATTTCATTTGGTTCTTTGGTTTTATTTATGGCATTCGGTCTAATTGGGTTTTGGCTAATCGAAATTTGCGGTTACCTCTTAAGATTCGCAACATGTGTTCGTCTTTCCGTTGCTTTTTTGTTTCTTGTTGCTTTTGTTTTGTATATTATTTCATTTTGAACTAAAACATTAACATAAAACTAAAAACCCCCCAAATGGCCAACAGGTCGTATGAATATATATTAAATTGTTAATTAAATTATTATCTTGATATAGGCAAAATGTTCTAGAATGGTTTTTGGCTGAAATTAAATCTAATTTATCTTGTTTATATAGTTTCCCATATTTTAAGTATCAAACGCAATGCAAATGCAACATATTTATATATTATATGGAATCAAACATATACCATGGAATTTCCCATTAAAGAATTAAAAAATCAAAACTAAAATTGCATTTGGAATCGCCCCAAAATGAATTTCCATAAAGGCAATTTAGTTTTTTTTTCCATTGAGATCTAAAAATAACGATGCTAAGTTATATCATTGACCAGGAAGTGAAAACAGAAAATTAAAAGAACTAAAAAAATTTTATGTAGCATACTTTTTAGGTGCCAAGAAGAAAGCATTTTTCAAAATCGATAAGATATATATATAGACAGATAAATATATAGATTTATAATTATATATATTTATTTATTCAAAAGAATCATAATAATGCAATTCATTAAAAGTTTTGTCCACGTGTCGTATGAGTGATTTAATTTTTAAGATTTGTAAAAGTGAATCAGTTTCAAGTGTATTCACCCATGTTCAACTGTTCTATTGACAAAGTGATTTGTCTAAGTCTGACTTTTGTGTGAAACAGAGAACACAGTCACATGACTGGGACAAGCTAAGCAGTTGAGCCACAACAAGTACTTCTACATGAATAACACATACAACATAAACAACATAAAGTCTACTTAGATACATGTAGCAAACAACGTGATTCATTCAACCTGGTTTTACCCTTCGCCTTTTGCCGTTTACCGTTCACCATTCACCGTTCAGCATTCGCCATTTGCCCTTGCCTGACTTGTAATGTTTTTTGCACCTGTAGACATTTTACCGTTTGTCAAAAAGAAAGAGTTGAACAAGACGGGGAGTTGATTGTTGATGTTTGCGGCTTGTTGTTCTTTTTGCCGGTTAACGAATGAGTTTCTTAACCCGTTTAAGTTGGGGAGTCCTGCCTTTTCATTTTCTTTTTTTTTTTTTGTTTTGTCCTTTATTTATTTACTGTCGCATTTAAATTGGCCTTGATTTGAATACCACTTTGAATTCTGACAGCAGCTGCTTGGGCAATTGTAAATTATTTAAAGGATACACAATAAAGCAATTTAATGATAAAAGGCAAGATTGAAATAACTTTTATGAATGAAATTACAGATGTTATCAGATAACAGAAATTAAGTTTAGGACAAAATTCTATACTCATGCCAACATGACAACAATCAACTCATTCAGTTGAACTTCCTTTTGCCATTGAACTCAAGTTCCATGAACTGCCCTTCCCTGTTTGTATGGGGTACAAAGTTGACTTCGAAAAAAAAAAGGAATCCTTGGCCCATGCACACACGCACACACGCACATACGCACACACACCTTTCGCTGTCAAAGTTGCTGTGTCTGACATTTGGCATACATGCATTAGTATGTCACTTTTTGTTTGTCTGTATATATATGCACACATATTTCACAATGAATGAACACGCACACACACACACACACCCCACTCTACATATACATACATATATATATATATAAACATTTATTTGATTTTCACGTACTATATTTATATAGCTCTATTTTATTGTGCTCCACATGCCAGTCAGTCTATGGCGGGCCATTTACATGGCCAGACTCTCTTTGTCAATGGGCGGACGGATTATTAGACGAAAGGACATCGACTAGATAGACGCCCCCCTTTCGTTTACAAATTCTACGTTTTATTTACAATTGTCTATTCCCAGTTAGTTTACTTGGTTGTCTAAAGTGTTTGCTTAGCATTTAGGACAACTAAAATCAATACGAAAACAGAAACAAACTATTCACGCCCACATGCATAATAATGTTAAGCTTATCAAACTAAATAAAAATGAACTAGTTCTGTTAAGAAAAGGATAAGCAAATAAACAAAATATCTATCACATTAAAAGATATATTATAAATCTATTTTTAATATGCAAAAAAGTTAAGAGAAATCATTTAATAACTTTTCTTTATTACAAAATTGGATTCACAAGTTAATCTCAATAATATAATTCAGGAGTTTGTTGTTAAGTCCTTGTTCATTTTCTATTATATTATATATTCCTTATGGTGTCCAGAAATGCTCTCTTATCATAAGCTTTGCAAGGATTACACATAATTTGGTTTGAGTTTGCCACCAAAGAAGCAGCTTAACATATTTATAAATAAAAACCCCTTGAGTCGTTAAAATTGATTTAAATTTAAAATTCAATGGAAATTTGAAGAAACCAGATCTCTGAAGCATTTTGATTTTATTCCAATTATATATATATGAAATATGCTATTATAAAAGTTGTGGAACTGATTCTATTGTGTATATATACATATTTTTTTCTATGTGGTAAATTAGTTCCTTTGTGTGATACCATCTCAGCCAATTGCTTAAACCAAAATTCCTAACTCAAGCCACTCCAAAAAAAGGGAAAAAATAAAAGAAAAGAGAAAGCAAAGCTCTTTTGGTTTACCTTAGCCCTGCCCTGCTAATGTCATCGCCTACCTTGCCGACCGAAAAGTGTTTTATTATTGTATTTATTTTCTTGGTTCGACTGGGCTCTGTGTTTTGATTTAACACCTTTTCAGGTGCTTTGGTTGTGCGTGCCTTGCACCAAACCAAACCAGACCACACACATACACATACACACACACACACAGCCACAACGTTCTAGCTCTTCGTCTCTGTCCTTCATCTTCATCCCGTTGGTCGTCCCCCTTTGGCCCCTAATCACATTGTATACACATTCCAGGCGGGAATTTTGCCCGGGCCAGGGTGATTTATAATTTTAATGATGTTGCCATTGCTGGGCACAAAAACAAAATCGCCAGCGCGTGTTGCTTCTGACACAGACAAGTGGAGTAAGAAGCAGGAGCAATAGCAAGAGCAGAAGCTTGAACTGGAGCTGGAGCCAGAGCCAAAGCCTGTCATGCCTCCTAAATATTCCCATTCACTCATTCTCACCCACTCTCACTCACTCACTCTCTAGTTTCTTAGCTATTATGTTACATACAAGGAATTGGCTTGTTGTTTTTCTTACTGCCAATAGAGTGGATATTAGATATTGAAGCCATTTGGTAAAAATGAAGGGCTACCCAAAAAACAATGTGCATAATTGGAAGCTTTGCACTATACCCTTGTGTAACCTGTATTTGCCTGTTGATTGAGCTGTAATGAGTCCGATATGAAAAGGTGTATACAGGTAGAGAATGAGCCTTAGTTGAGGGCCATTCAAGAGCATTAATCGGATTGCTATAGAATGGGAGAGTCAACAACAACAACAACAACAATTCTATATATCTACAAGGGTATGAGTAAAAGTAAAAGAAAGTACTTGGGCGTGCAATTGACAAGGACATGCGGCGTATGCTTAATGTTATAGTAGAGCAATTTACTCTGGCCTGACGATTTGTGGCACTTCAGATTTCTTATTCGGTTTGAGATATATATATATATATCTTTTTGCTTTTATTTTACAAAAAAAAAAAAAACCAAAAAATGTCATCAATTTCTTTTTGGCATTGAACGTTTTCTTTGATTTTTTTTTTCGTTTTCCTTTTTTCTACATTTATCTTATGGCAGAAAAATAAAAATTTAAGTGTTTCGTTGAATTGAGTTATTTATTTGCTGATCTGTCAGCAACGTAGAAGGCATCTAGATTTTTTTTTTTTTTTTTGTTTTTCTTTTTTCTGGTTTTTGTTTTTTTCGAGTGGTGCTCAGTGGTCCATTACAGAACCTAAACTCAATTGAAACTTGGTGGTCAATTAGGCAGGCAGACATATTTCCCACACTTATTTAGTGTTAAGAGTTTACCCACATAGGTCAGATAATGCCTTTCAATCGGACTCACAGGACTTAAAGACTTATTGAACAACTTAAGAAGAAGAAGAAGAAGAAAAAGGATATTTTTCTATTTTGAAATCCGCTTAACACGAGTGATTCTGTATGTGTGTGTGTGTTGTATGTAACACCTGTATCTCTTCACCATTTGACCAAACTAACTGGTATTTGGAATTTTCCAACTTGAAGAGCTCAGACAAAGATGGCCGACCATTGTTATTCGATTTTGATGACTGATTCCGGTTCGTGGAACTGTCGCATTTTTAAGCGCATTAACAATGACCACGGGTTCGTCCTTTGTTATTAAGCAGGCATTCAACTGGCATTATTTTTACTATACATGTTCATGTTGTTACTGAAAATTGCACGTAGGCGCATTAGTTTTGGCTTTTTTGTTTCTTTTTTTTTTTGGTTGTTGTAATCATAAAATCTAATATGCAATTTGCGAGGTCTGCGACTTGAAGATGTCAGTGGTTTTTCGCGCTATCATCGTAGAAATTTTCCAAGTTTTGTCAGATGTCAGTTTTAATGCTGTTGCCATTGTCATTTGGTTGCGGTTCATTTTGCGTCCAATTCTATCTTTTCGGAGAGAACTTTAGCGCTTAGTTTGCGGCACATTGGGCAGCACGTGGTGCGTGCACAACAGCAACTACATCTACATTGAGATATATATATATATATATACGTACATATATATATATATATATATATATTCACAATCACATTCAGATTGCCAATGGCAAACAACAAGTCTGTCGGCTTTGAGCCTAAGACGTTGAATATTGTTGAAGTTGGCCAAAAGAAAATAATCAATAATCCTAGCAAGGAGAAGCAATGCCACAGCTCTCGTCAATAATTGAGCATAGCAACTCGACTATATATTGGAGTTGGAGGGGAGGGACAAAAGTGGAAAACTTGTTTGCTTTTGGGCCCTGTCGCAGCTAATTTTTTATTCATTTTGCTTTTCATTGGATTTGTCGAGTGTTGGGGGGTCGATTCGCCTCCTCCATCTCCATCGCCATCTACATTTTCTTCTACTTCTCCTTCTACCACTCGTTGTATGTTTGTATATGTAGTTGTTGCTTTTGTGCCCTTTAGCTGCCTCATTTATGCTGCTCGTGTTTCGGCCTTAATAGCTAAGCATATGTGTGAGCCAGAGATTTGTGTAACAATGGCACGCATTCAATTATGCATGATTGTCCCCTTCTTTACTTTTACCCTCCCCGAAACCATCTCACTATGTTGTTCTAACACTATTCTAATTTACTCTCCTTTTGCATGTGGTTCTCGGCCTGGCGACATTTCCGCTTAATTTTAATGAATACGGTTGACTTGGCCAGCTTATTAATTTGCTTTAATTGGCCAACATCTTTTGTCTCTGTCCGACTTAAGAATGATATAAATGGTCAAAAGAAATGACCAGGGCCATGTGATAATTACTATTAATTATTTAAGCATAAATTCTTTTAATTGCCACACACACACACACAGACAAATGCAATAGGGGAGGAAGGTAAAACAAAAAAGGAACCAACAAAAAGAAATGTAATCCACAAATCTAACACCTAGGCATATCATCGCCATATCCCTTGCACAAAGTTTCATTTTCATCGCCAAACCTAATTGCTATTGTTCAACAAGAAGGAAATCAACAAGAAAAAAAAAAAACAAAAAGAAGAGAAAAAAGAAAAAGTCACAAAAGAAAGGGAAATGCCAAAAATGCAAATTTAATTAGAATGAATACTAAATGTTTTCTTGTGTTTAAAATACAATTTCTTTTACGATGTTCAAAACGAAAGCAGTTTTATGGGCATCCGCCTTCATCTACATTTATATACCCTGTATATATATATATAGTACATACACCCCCGCAAGCCATCCTTTACCCATTCCATCACGTTTACTTGCAGGTCTTTGTTTTCCTACAATTGGCAGCTTGTACCGCTAGCTGTTTTTTTTTACTTTATTCTGCGTGACTCTTGGCTTCGACATGCTAACAAGACTGAGAGTGACTGAGACGCTGATGGAAAGCTATGAGAGTGATGAGAGGTGGTGAGGGTTGGCTGTAAGGAAGGTAAGTTGCCTTCCTTATTTTTTTCGGTTTTTTTGTATTTTTATCACCGGGCTCAGGAAGTATGTACATATATAGGTACACTACACACACACACACACAAATGTATATATATGTATATATATATATATACATGGTAGCGACAACGTGACATGTTATGGGAGAGAAACAAAAAGAAAACTGGAAAATAAGTAGAAGGAGAGCGACAAAAACAAACCGAACAAAAGAAAACAAAAACGAAAACAAAATTCAACACAAAATTGGGTAGAATGTAGGGTAGAACGCAGTCTTGAAGTTCATTTACAGGTCGCCTTGGCGTTTCGAAACAAAACCCCCTCCATCCAAACCAAACCAAACCTCTCCTATAATCCCCACGCTAGATGGAGAGCCTTGAATTTCTCTCATCCGCTCTTGTTGATTCTATATGTCCTGTTGTTGGCAGCAAAGTTAAACTTGCTGCTTGACTGCTCTTTTCTCTTTTCGTATGTATATGTGTGTGTGTGTGTTTGTGGCACCTGTTTGTTTTTCCCAAAGTGTTCTTTTGATTAAATATCAATGTAAACGCATAAGACGCTTGAGCACAGTTTAAACGTCAAAGAGCATTACATTACGGGGCGTTTGAGTTTGATTAATGTCTCTAGATTGTAGTACAATGATGGTTAATAGATGGGTTGCCATTGGCTTTTTCGCTGAATTATGATTTTCAGCCGAATAGATTGAGTTGCCAGCCAAACAGTTTACCAGCCAAATGACATTGTCATGCAAATGTTTTGATCGCAAACAGTATAACTGAATATGTATAAGCTAACTGACTAAATGAGTTGAGTAACAACTTTTGACATTTAACTAGTGCACGATATTAGCTAAGAGTTTGACTTTTTATGATTAAATTGGATTGATTCCCCATTTTAAACAGTTTGAGGAAATCTTGTGCTTTATCCCCTTTATTTGTTACATTAAGTTATAATTCTCAAGTAGTTTTAGCATAATGAAGATGCATTCCAAATCCTAGAGTCTGCTGATGAGAAAATTTATTGGTGATTCGTGAACCAGAACAATGTGACCAATGCCTAAACAAGAGCTGTTTAAAAAACCAAAGGATTTTAAGGGTTCATTCTTTTTCTTTTCTAAAACATTTTCATAGTTGAAAAATTTTAAAAATTCACTACAAATTTAAACGCTTACGTTTTGTTATTTATCAATCATATATAAGTATATACCTTTTCTAAATTTCTTTAAAAACTTTACTTAAATGCTTGTTAAACTGTGTTCTGGTGCCATTTGTTTGTAAAAAAAAAAAGGTAAATTATTGAGAATTTCATTGAAGTGCCTACAAATAAGACCAATTCATCTATTCATCTATGAGAGTAATAGAACTCCCACACTTGGCTTGTGTCTTTGTTCACCAACATTTTGATAAACTGTGAAATGAAAATGAGATGTTACTAGTCAAGTAAATGTCAAATGAACATCTACTAGTATAATTTTTATGTTTGAAGCCCACACGAAATGGCAACGCCCACTCTATGTTCTTCGGTGTCATATTGGATATGGCATTGGCCATGTGCTGCTGTAAAAACTGCGGGGGGGAACTTTTGGTCTTGTTGAGTGACAAAAACAAGGTTGATGCGGTTTCGAATCACTTGAAACCCTTTTTTTTCTTTTTGTTGTTGTTGTTGTCGATTTCAAGTGGCAAAAGGTCAACGCAGCATAAACAAGGCACAGACAGAAATTATGTTTACGAAAGGGAGATTGTCAATTGTTTAAACGTGTACGATCCCAAAGTTGACTGACTGATTCATAAATTGTTCCAACAATCGGTTCACTGCCCTTCACTCATACCCCATGATGAGATGTCGAGTCAACGGAGGATAATGATGATGACCATCGTGTCATATATCCTTTTTGTACAAAATTAAGCACTTGACTTTGGCACAAATTTTATTTGCATGTGTTTATGGCACTTTTATTTGAAGGGCTGTTAAAAATTGTTTAATTAGCGTTTTACAAGTAATTCAAGAAAATGTTTTTATGTGCTCACATGCTAAAACAGCTTTAATTATGCGGGTAGCGTAAATGTTGTAAACGTTGCCAGTTTTATGCGGAAGTGTAACAGCATCGGTTATAAAATAAGCTGAGACTTTCGGTTGGATGGATATGGTGACACAATGATGGAAGAGGAGGGGAGGCGAGGGTTATGTGGTGATGAGCCCCAAATGAAATTCCAACATGGGACATACAATTTTTAACTGCATATGAAGTGGATAAAAGTTGAATCAAGTTGAATTTCGAATTCCTTGCAAGTTTCTATAGCCTAACAAATTTTTTTCTATAGCATACTTTTCTGGGGTGGTACAGAGTAAGAAAAAAAAAAAAGAAGAATATTTTGGAATTTCAAATAGACAATTTTGCCATTTGAGGCCAGTAGTATATGTATGTATATGTATATATAATAATAATAATAAATCTAGCTTCTGGTTGGTCAATTTTGACCAACGCCTATAATCAAAATTGCTGAAATGTGTCACAACATTTTTTGGCTGTCAGTTGAGAATGTTTACCCAACGAGTGATGAAAGGAAATAGATTTTATGAGTCTCATATAATAACCAACAAGCAAATGCTGTAACTTTTAAATTCCATTGGAAATGCTGCTACATCATGTCCATTTATATTTGACTTTAATCAGAATAAATAATATTTTGTTTCATTCATTTCTGTCAATCAATTAGTGGTTAATAAAGTGATATTAAATTTATCACTTTTTGGTCAACTTATAAGCATAAGGAAATGAATTTGAATTTATGAATAATTGAAATTCCTCAAACCAAACAAAAAAAAAAAGATTCTCTTTCCATTTTTTGACTCTCTAATAAATGCAATGTGGCATAACTTTTTACGCTTAGCTGAGCTAAAGGGACAGATTTAAGTCAAATTTTTCATGGTGAACGATTTTGTTATTGAACATTTCTATATATATATATATATATATATATTTGTAACAAACACAAATTTATAGAGAAATATTTGTAATTTAATATATGCAATAATATTTTTTCTTAGAATATAAGTTGTTTTGTTGATTGTTAGTCAAAAGTTTTTTTTTAAAGACCAAGTTGATTTGATAATTGATTTAGATTTATTTTATGTTTTATCTTACATGCATGGATTTCTTTTTTATATATACACAAAAATTTCTTATTCATTTTAGTTGATTTTCTTTTTTTTTTTGATGAAATCCACATCTACATAATTAAAATTGTATAAGCTAAATTGTTTACTTTAAGCAAGTTTTGAAGAAGAGGCGAAAAGTTTACACAATTTGATGTACTTATTAGTTGCCATAACAGTAAAATATATTTACATTGCTTCATTCATCGCAAAAATGCTAACTTTTGATGGTCTGCGAAGGCGTAAGGGGTGAGAGAGATGGTGAGAAGTAAAGGAAAGGAATTTCATTGGCATCAGTGAGCGAGCATTTTGGGGTCGGGTTTAAAGCTGGTTGGCCCTGGTTGGTAAAATCTGCGCCTGCCAGCCGGTACTTCAAACAAACAGATGTCCAACATAAAGTAGTTTGAAACAGGCCAAAAAGGGGAACAGGGAACAGCAAACCGGAAACGGGAATGGGAGTGAAGAAAAAAAAAAAAAAGGAAAAGAAAAAGAAACGAGAGCCGGAATAAGCCCACGTCTGAGCAGCATAAAAAATGTGTTCAAATACTTTACAAAATGAACATCGCCGTGCGTAGGGATGCCAATACCAATGAAAGTCGTTTTCAGCTGAATACAGGATGGCAGAGTTCTTTTTTTTGCTCCTCTCTCTCTCTCTCTCAGTCTCTTTTTCTTTTAGTGGCGTTGGTAAATGTTGATGGTGGTAGGTAGTAGGTAGATGGCTAGTGGAAAGAACCCAAGTTTGAATGGCAGATAAGTAGGTTGAAAAGGAAGGAAGAGACAAAACGAAAATCATAGCTTACTCAATGCGGGAACTTGTGGCCGCGTTGTCCCTTTTGGGGCGACAGTTTTCCGGCTGATACAGCCAAATACATATATATATATATATAGTGAGGGAATGCTGGACCGAAAATCAATTTGTTTGACATTTCTGGGCCAATGCACAGTGTCACAAAAAATATATGTATTTAGTCAAGTATGATGGATGATAATAATGATATGCAATAATTTTCACTTGGCATTTGAAAAATTAAAAATATTACAAATTGTTTACAAATATTTTCCTATTCCTTAATTGTATATATATATATATATATATAATGTGTAATCTGTTCAAGTTAAATATCTGAAATGTACTTGTATTTAAATTGAATTTAAGCTTCTTTTTAAGTAACCAATTTGATTCAAGTATACTTTGGCCTTTTTTTTTTTGTTGTAGGTTAACCAAAAGTTGGGATACAATGGAATTTCAAAAAGAAAAAAAAGTTTCAATAAAGAAAAGTATAAAAAAAGAATGTGAGGAAAAGGGAAAAGGATATGTTGAATCACGGTAGCTTCATGTAGATATTTGTATGTTTGTATTTTTTGTTTGTTTAAAGCATGTGCCAATTTAGGATTGTAGAGCCTATTTTCTTCTCTTATCTCTCTTTCTCTCTCTCACTCTTGCTCGTTCGCTTTACTTTCCTGTGTCTCTGTCACACTCTCTTTGTCTTTGTCTTTGCTGTCTGCTTTTGCTTTTGTTGATCATAAACTGTATTATTTATGCGGCACACTTTAGCAGCACATTAGTCGTTGGCACGTGTTTGCAAGAGAAAAACGTGGACCAGCACCAGAACCAAAACCAATATAATATACTTAGAAAGAAGTATGGTGTATGTGGGGGCAATAAGAAAGGGGGGGTGGGTCCTGCTGTTGGTGGAGTCTTTGTTGTTTGCACTTACTTGGCCGCTGTGTGTAATCAGCGAAACAACCAAAACAAAAAAAAAAAAAAAACCCAAAAAAAAAAGAAAAGAAAAGATAATGACAGCAAAGCTACCAACTAACTGTGGCAGGAGCTGCTGTCACCTGCTCCTCCAATGTTGGCTGTTGTTGGGATAAAGTTTAAAATTCCTTTGCCTTTGCATCCGTTTCAGTCTTCATCTTCATCATCGTCTAGGGCACTGTTAAGGGAGCAAGAAACATACACACACACACACATAGACTCATGCATACACTTCTCATCTCGCAGCTAAGAAAATTCAGAATTCTATTTGGCTTTCATTGTGTCAAGTTTGGCCAACAAGAGATATGCTTTACATAAACTCTCGATAGATTACGCAACTGTGGCAAACTTTTTTTTTTTTTATTTTTATTTTCCTTTTTTGTCTTTTTTTTCCAGTTTCCGCCACCCAACCAGTACAAACCAGCATAAAGCAATAATCTAGCACACACACACATATATATATATAAACACATATGCAGACTAGGGTTTCACTGGAGTCCAAGTCAAGTGCTATGTCAACTTTGCCCAAAAGTGAAATAAATCAACCGAGAAATGGGAAACAGCCAGTGAGTCGCCTTTCCTTTACTTTCCTTTTCATAGCATAATTTTCTATGGCAAATTATGCATTTGGCAAACAGGCGCACAAATTCAAAGGGATTCAATTTGGCCCAAATCGAACCTAACTTAAGGCTTTAATGTTCCACATACACGTGTCTATATAAACATACATATATACAAATCTATATATATATATAGATGTATGTAAAATTACAAACTTTGTCTGCATATACAAACATGTATATATATATACATTCAATTTAACTTTAACCACAAAATATACAATTTGTATATACCTACATATATATATATATATATACATATACATACATAGTTGTCATAGCAATTCAATTGTAAAACAATTACTCATGCCAGCTTCAATTTCCTAGCATTTTCTATGCGAACCTTATTTCATTTTTGCCTCCATATGAGACTTTAGCAATGAAGTATTTAATTAATTTTATTCTCTAATTTAAAAAAAAAAAAAAACAGATTCCTTAGCTTAAATGAGTTTTGCATTATACTATTTTAGAAAGGTTAAAGGTTACAAAAGACAAAGATTTAATTTAAAATATATAAAGTGAAGAATATAAAACTTGTATTTAAAAAAAAAAATATAAATATATATATAGATTTTTGGTTAATCAAAATAAGGCAATTAATAGCATTGGAACTTGATAAGTGTAAACAAAACTTTATATTTAAAATTTAATATATCTTTTAAGTTTAAGTTTTATAACAAATTGTCATTGAAACAGTTTAGCTCAAGACCATCATAGTTATAGCTAATGCTTCGATTTAATATAATTATAATTTATAATTACCTATTAATCGTGGTATAAATAAATAAATAAATATTTAAACAGTTCCTGTATTAAAGTTTCTAACCGAAGAAACATTTAAATTTTAAACTGATTATAGCAAACAAAGAAACTTTCGTATATTATTCAAATTTAAATTTCAATATAAGCCGAAAAATTTTGATGTGAAACATTTAAAAATCGTTTAAACGAAAAAATAAAATAATGTGTAATTAAAATATATTCAAAATAAGTAAAGCAATAGTTTTGAAACTATTAAATATATTCTGGAAATTGTATTTCCATATAGGGTTTGATTGCATTTTTGGTGGCTCCAATAACAATTATACTAACCATTTTTTCATAATTCTAGGTACAGGGTGTACCTAGAGTTCAAAAGGTTAAATTAAAGTAGTTAAAATGTTTGTAACAGGGAGAAGAACAGATTTTTGATTCCATTAAGTTTTTATATACTTAAACATCAAGCCTCATGTCAGATAGTATAAATCTATAAAGCTATATATATATATATATATATTAGACTATAGGGTTACTATTTTATAGGTCTATTCGTTACGCTGATATATTTAGTCAATTTTAAATGTTCTTAAAACGCCTAAAAATTACACTGAAATGTGCCTTTTAAAAGTTGCCCTAGAAACGCTTAAGTATTTGGCAACTTTGGCGTAGAGAAATTATTAAAAATGAATCCATTGTAATAAATATTTAATTTTTGCTGGTTTTATAAAAAAAATAACTTAAACATTCTGCTAAAATTCATTTCAAATCGATTTCTTTAACTTTTTTTAAATATTTAGATTCGAAAAAAGTACGTTTAATTGTTTCAATATTAAGATTTCGCTAATTGACATTTTTAAATCTACTCAAATTTGCAAATTATATATATATTTTTTTTATAAAAATGTTTAATAAATACATTAAAATTTTGCAAAAAAAAAAAAAGAAATAGTTTTAAAACAATTTCATCACTTATATGAATGTTTATTGACTACTTTAGTAGCCATAAAAAATGAATTCTTAAAATTTTGCATATTAAGCTTACGGAAATTGCCTATTTACTTTCAAATGCTCGTTGGAAAGCTTAGTTAGAAAACAATTAATGAGAAATTATATATAAAAATTTATATGTTAAAAAAAAAAACAGAAAACAAAGAACTAAATTTACACACATTTACTAAAATCTATTAATTTTTTCAGGAATTAATCGATATTTGATTCTAAATTGTTTTTATAAATTTATAACAATTATTTTTCTTTAAATATTCTATATATATAAAAACTCTTAATACATCAACTTTACGTTTTAAAATGTCAGAGCTGGTTTCAAAATAAGAAATTCCAAAGATGTTTCTAAAACAAAGACACCTAAAATACTTTGTGAAATTGAAAACGTCTTCTATTTCAAGTGGGGTGATGTTCCCTTTTATTTTTAAAGAAATTAGAGTAAATTTAAAAATATTTACATGTTTTTCTGTTAGATTCAGTTTCATTTATGCAGAAAAGACCTTTAAATGCGAATCGGTTAGGTAAAATCTAATTTTAAAACTGTTTTAAAATACAAGTTAATTTTTATAAGAAATTTGAGAAATTGATTTTCATTTCATTTCTTTTTTTTTCGATTCATTTAATTGATAATTGATTTACGGTAATTTAATCTCTGCTTAAGATGAAAATCTAAAATAATTGTATGTATATATATATATATATATATATATATATATATATATATATTTGGTAGTCAGTTGCCAAAGTTACATGCTGCTGCTGGTGATGCCTCGATATCTATATTTTCATTCATCCAGTTGAGCTGTTTAATTAAATAAAATCTGTGTTCTGACATTGTCTCTAATAAACTTTGTCAGCAAACAAACAATGTTGAAAATCAGCATCAAAACATAAGATATCATCCATAGCCTTTTATTTATATATATATAATATATAAGTGTCCAGCAGACAATGCCCTGCCAATTGGTAAACTGTCTATGTATGTGTCTGTGTGTGTGTGTGTATGCTAGTGGCAGTAGAAACAGTGTCCTGTGACTGAAGTGTTGTATGTCCCTTATTTGTGAAATATTTTGCTGCCTCGACACACGTGAGTGCGCTCTGTCGCTGTCTTTGTCTCTGCATCATTTGTCATGCTGAAGATTCTTTTGTATACTTGGTGAAATTATTTGCTCGCATGTGCGCATCCTGCTTCTGTACCCACTGTTTGCCAATCGTGAGCTCTTCATATTTTTGGCTGCTACCACTAATGTGGTTTTGGTTTGGACTGGTTTGCTTTGGTCTTTGGTCTAAAACTCTTATGACACCAAACGCAATGATGCTATTTGCTTTTCTCCCTCTCATCATCATCATCATCATCATCATCATCATCATCAATATAAACATCATCATCATTGTGGAGAATCACGCAAGAGTAACAAGTAAAGAGAATCATCCGAAGCGGTCACCATTGTCATACCACAAATTTTCGTTTTCAGAAAATTTCTTGATGAATTGCAGAATTCAAAGTTGCGTAAGTTTGCCCCGTTTGTGGTTCCATATTGTTCATGTTCCATCATTTTATTCCTGTTAATGTTGATGTTGATTGTAACCCGCAGGCAATCTAAGCATAACTCAGCCTTGCCATTCCATTTCAATTTGCACATTTGCTTAGCCAAATACACAAAAAATGAAGCATCCATCAGATACTTTTTATACATAAAACTCAATGTGTTTGATTCAAATGATGATAAATATCATTTAAAAAAAATATATATATTAAGCATGTTTATTGATTTTGCTTTAACTATTTCTATTAAAGCTTAGTAAACATTTAGTTTTCAAAAGAAAATCAAATTTTATAGACTAATAAATAATTAATTTTTAGTTAGTTAATAGTTAATTTATTCATGAACTAGCAAAAAGTTACACTTATCATTAAATATTTACTTAGACAACTATTTTCTATTTTATTATATTATTCCAAGAAATAGAATTAGAGACTTAACAAAAAGGCGAATTGCAATAACAAACAGGAAACCAAAACATAGAGGAAACAACAACTGAAGGGAAATTTATCTTTGTAGTGTACTAACAATTGAAAGCCTTAAATAAAAGCAAGTAAACATTGAAAGGGAGTATATATCTTAGTATATATAATTCTGAACGGAAATATAAATATGTCTTTTAAAAACAAACAAAAAATAAAAAAAAAACCATAGGGTTAGAGTATCCTTGACCGAGCCGAAGTTTATATACTCTTGCATACTGTTTTCTATCTAACTCAGCTGAATCATTAGAAAGTCTCAATTATTAAACTGACTAAACTTAAATTGAGCTTCACTTTTTTTTTCTTTGTCTGATTGTTCCTATGGCAGCTATAAGATATAGTCATCCGATTCTTCTCAAACTTAAGACAGGTATTCTTATATTTACCAAGCTTACAAATGCCAAATTTCATGACAATTGCTTTTTGAACAACTGAGTTATTCATCTGTTAGTATACTTTTCAACGATCATTCCTATAATAGCTATATGACCGATTCTAATAAAATTCTTTATGTATGTTAAATATTATATACAATCTCGTGATATGTGATTTAAAAATTAGAAAATTATTGTTGTTAAACCTTTTTCTCGACCGATCGTTCTTATGGAATCTATAAGATATAGTTATCCGCTTGGTATTATTTTAACATATGCTTTGACTGTAGCAAATAGATAACAAGTTGCAATTTTACATCTGTAATTTTAAGGGTTTTGAAGGAGATCATGTTGATCCAAACAGACAGATAGGACTATATCCACCCAGTTTATTGTGCCGAATAGGAATATATAATTTATATAGTGTGAAATGCTTCCTTCCAAGCATTTGAAAGGATATAATATGGTAAGAACTACAGCTTAAAATGGACAGTAACAAAGGAAACAGCTTTCAATAGTTCTTATTAAGGGAGAAATATGTTTGTCTTCAAGATGTTATTTCAGTTGACTGTGATACATGAGCAAGGGATTATATGCAGTCAATATATACTATCAAAGAATCGTTATTGATTGTATATAATATACAAAGAGAAGAAGCTACATATATATTCTGAGAATATTAATTAATGCATGATTTGCTCCTTTTGCACTTGCTTCTTAATAAGATTAAATTTTGTTCTTTAACTTTCTTACTTATAGAATAAACGAAACTAAAGCTGATTTCAAGCTGGCCTTGATTTCAAACAATTCTAAATGGAAGGTCACTTCTTAGCAATTTATATACAATTTATATAAAGAACATGAAATGTTCTATGTTTATATTTACTCACTCTCAATATAATTAATGGTATATGTGGGTGTTGTGGAATTAGAGAGTTAACTTAAGTCTCAGAAAGAAAAACTCATCCATCTCATAACTGTGTGGATATACGAATGTATGGGGTGCGTGTATCTGTGCGGTTCAGGTGAATTTAACTAATTAATTAGAATAAATACATATGGAAGTTAAATAACATTGCTATTACATACCTACTTGGCACGTTTAATTAGAAAAGACAAACATTTCGTTTGCAACTAAAACTAGGCATTGGCACGGCACCCACAACTGCCGTAAACATTCCAACACCCTTATGCCACATCAAGTGATTGTTGGCAATACAAATAACTATAGAAAGTAAGTGGTAGATGCTTTTGCTACCTAACATTTAAGCAACAAGCATCAGCAGGCAAGCAAGGCTAAAGTAAATCGTTGTTAAAGCAACTTGTTAGCACAAATTCAAAGATTTCATTTGCTGTTCGTTTTCCTGTTTGCCATTACGATCGGGGTAAATATGCACGACAATTTTCTTATTCTTATTCTTGTTCTTACTATGAAGCAGGAAGTTTGACATTGAGGTAGGACAGCATACATGGCGTATGAGTTATGTTAGCATATCAAAGAACTGCCTACGAGCAATGCCCCCAATTTGTTTGGGTGGGTTGTATGCAACATGTTGCCAACATATAATTTGGTTTGTCGAGGGTTGTTTTAGTACTTTGAATATATATGAATTTACTTTTCTAATACCCTGTTTAAGGGGAGAAGGATATATATAAGAGAAATTATATTATATTACAAATAAAATTTTAAAAGCTAAAAGATTTAATTCTTATATGAAAATAAAATCTGAAAATATATTGCTGGATACATTCCTATATCATATATTACACAGTTAGCCCAAGTTTAGTTAAATAGTTTTGTTTCCATATATACTCTTAAAAAAGATGGTAAAATTTCACCTACCCTTGCATGAACAATAAAAACAAAACAAGGGGTGGTATATCAATAATGGACACCTCGAACTAAATTGTATGCGAATTTTTATGAATGAATTTGCCATGCAACTTGTTTGATACGAGTGGCAACCAGATCGAACATTTGGCAACTCGTGAAGCTTAGGAGTCACATTCGTCTCGGATTGAAAATCAGTTGTCAGTAAGTAGTCGAATGTGCCAGTGCCGTGAAATGGTTAAGCAAAGAACGGCAATTGGAATAATTGTAAACGTGTCGGTATCACTATTTTCTCTCATTTTAAAATTTCAATTCTATTGATAACTCTCTAACCAAGGGGTAAAAACAAAAACCAGCAATACAAGAAGAAGCAGCCACACAGCATTCGGTGGAAAGTTAGTTTGAAAGAATATAAATTGAAGCAACAAAGTGATAAGATAAAAAGCAAATGTCAAATGGAATGAAAGTGAAAATCAGCATAGAAATTTTGAATGTTTTTGTTTTAAGTTTCTGGTTTTTTTTTTTCAAAGTGAATTCTTAAAGTACATAAATGTAAATATTTAAAAAAAATATTAAAGAAATTTCAAATTAAAGTGCATTACAAAAGGTTTTTTCCCTTTACATTTTAAGATTGATTCCAAGGTAAGTTGAAAATATTTTGGAAATTTTTCTATTCTTCTCTCTCTCTCTCTCTCTTCTCTCTCTTTTATCTTTTTTCTTTTCTTTTGCAAATGTTTTTTACGATAGTTTTTGAATCAAAATTATGATATATAGTTTCTTTCCCTTTTTTTTTTTGGATTGAATATATTGCAGCTGCCAAAAATGAATATAAAAATTTTTATTTCATTCGTTAATGACATGTTAATATTTAAACTGAGAACACAAGTTATTTGTGGCTTTTGGTGGCTTCTGTGTTAAAATGAAGCGGCACAACTGTGTAAATAAGCCAAGATATTTTGGCTTAGACAAAGCGTAACAACAACAACAGTACAAAAAACAAATACATACATAAATATGATATATATATGTATATGTAGAAGTAGAGACCATAAACAAACATATATATATAAATACATATATATATATATATATGTATATATACATTTAACTACCAAACCAAATACTGATCAAATATGAAAAGCAAATGGAAGTAAGTTCCATTGTTTTGAAAATAATGTTAATGCTTTAATACGTAATTTTTAAGCCAATCCTGAGACTAATTCTCTCTCTGATACTGACACTGACACTGACAGTGTGTCTTACAATTGCAAGTGTTGTCTGTGTTTAAGCCCTGTCAGTCAATGGTAAGAATATTACAAATTTTCAAGTTTAAATTAAAGTTAGAGTTGAGCAATTGTCTGCCTACAGATAACTGGAACATTTTATGAACTTACCAAGTAATTAGAAAGCAGCAATGCTGCTACTTCAAAAATGGCAAATAGCAGCAATATAGAGTTGGCCAAATTAATTCCATCTAAGTGAATGTGCAAACTTTGAGCAGAAAGTAACATGATAATAGTAGACATTTGGCTAAAAACTTTTCATGTTAGACAACGTCGAAAGGATAACAGTCCAAACAAACACCTACCATACCACCTAACCCCATCAAATAAAAAAAAAATATGCTAGATAAATACATAATCATCATTTAAAATGGCCCGTGGAAAAAAAAAACTAGAAGAAGAAGAAGATATACAAACTTTTCTCTTTTTCACTGTCTATCAGCCGAAGGCCAAATTCATTTTGGCAATTTAAATAACACAAAATAATTATAACTTATACGCCATGTGGGCAGAAAGTCTCTATAAAAAAAAAATGAGAAAATTTCCATTTAATGTATTTACGATTTTATTCGCTACTCTTTTCTTAAACGTTTTAATCCGTACGTGTTCAATTGAGTAATTATAATTATGTATAAATATTTTGTTTACCAGATACGTATACTTAATATTTTTAGCATATAATAAGCTTTTACTAGGATGAATTGTATTTGGAAGATTGGATTAGTACACAACAGTATTTCCGTTAATTATGGAAAATTCTTGGCCGTATTTATTTAGCATGATGGAAACTTTAATATTACAAAATCTCATGTCTTAGAAAGTCAAATTGCAGACTAAATTATAAATCTTTGATTTTTTTTAAAATCATATTAAATCTATAAGATCTTTGTGTTGTTTTCATTGTCTTTCTTAGAATACAAAAACACATAAATATAAAAATATCTTAAGAGAATATATTGCAGAGTATATTGTATTGCATAGTAAATTTAGTTCCAAAAGACAGAACTTTCTGTTTCATTATTAATGAGCTTAAATAAAATATAAATACTTGAGCTCAAGAATGACAATAAATCTTTTTTTTTTTTTTTTGGGTTTGACATATTTCAATAAAAAATTTATAGTTTACCTTTTGAATAAAATATAACTTTAACTGTAACTTTTCTATAAAATATTTTAGAGAGTAGGGCAAATTGATATTGAATTTTGTTACCTTGATTAAATATTCTTAAAGAAAATATATATTCGCTACTTTCTATTTGCCATCAGTTATAAGAATTATCATATATATCGATTGGCAATATGAAAGATTTTTTTCCAGGAAATAATATAAATATAGATTTACAAGAATTTGGTATGAAAGTGGGTTAAGTAGCTTATGTTGCCATGAAAGAAAAAAAAAAGGAGAAGATGAATAAAAAATACGAGTTCAATACAAAACTATAGAAGATATGATAGAAGCTGATATATGCATGTATAAATTTGCTAAAGTTTACTTGGAAAAGTCTCAAATATTTCCGCAGTACTTACTCAATGCTAACCCATCGATTGCCAAAAAAAAAAAAAATCTACAAAAACAAAAAACAAAGTGTCTAGACTCCTTGTGACAGACGACTTGGTTGCACTTGTTAACAAGAACTTTTAACCACAAAACATCAAATGCAAATCAATCCAAAATCATATCAACAATTGCCAAAACAAAAAAAAAAGAGAAAAAATGTTTACAACTCTTGCTTATGGTTTACCCTCTCTCTCTCTCTCTTGGGGATATGTTAAACCTTTCCTCCTTCCCCTTCTTGTCTTTGCATTGCAGTTGTTCATACATCTGTTCCATTTGTCTGGGCCACTAACCTCGCTTCTTTGGGATGTTAATCAATCAATTGCCCATTTATACATAAAATTTAATCGTCTTGAGAGTTAAAAAAAAAAAAAACATTTTTAATATAATAAATGTAAACAATTGGTTAAAAGCCATTTCAACAATTGGCAATTAATGTAAAATTATATTGACTATAATTAGTAGAAGGAAGTGTAACTAACATGTAATAAGCAATCAATTAAATTAGCTTTTGCAATGCAACTGGTGAAGATTTATTAAAAAATTGCATATATTGTTAATGTTATTGCTTGTTGTTGTTGTTGTTGTTGTTATTATATGCTCTACATACACTTAAAGAAAATGCTTCAATTTATTCAATGATTTTGTTTCTTTTCATGATCAATGTGCTTGCCAAAGTCCGTTGCTTCAATTAACTTGCAAGCAAAAAAAAAAATAAATAAAAGTATTCAATCTTTCATTGAAACCCATGGAGCGTATGATCAACTTGACAACTAAACACTAACATGAACGTAGTAGAAAATACATTACTGATAGAGGGGGGAAAGGGATAAGAATTTGCAATATTTATGAAAGAAAATCTTTAAACAAATATTTTAATATATAAATTTTAATATTAAAGATAAAATTCTATATTAAAAGAAAAGGGTTCATTGGCCCACTAGTTGAATTATTGTTGTCAAATTCAATTATTCATTAAATTTCTCAATTAAATTGCAAATTTTGATAGACAAAGTTTCTTGGTAAGATAGATTAATGGCTTCAAGGATAGAAAATATTCCTATTTTTTTTTTTGTCTGTTTTTTTATATAATGAAAATTTGTAAATCAATTTTTGCGTTTAATAAGCTAGATATTCGTCATTTAGAATTTACTTTGCCTTGGGAATATTTAAAGTTAATTTTATAGTTTTAGAGCAATTGCAAAAGCAGATTTAGTTAAATGTGTGTGTGTCTAGCTATTAAATAAACTATTAAATTTTTATTATAAATATTTGTTAGGTGTTTTAAGAGTTTTAGAATCGATTAAACTTTAGTAGCAATCAAAGGAATATTTTCTTAATGGGAATTTTCGATTGCACATATTTACTTTTCCTTTGCCAATTCATTTTCCTCTACGGCCATGTGTTTTATATTTCGTTTTTTTTTTTGTTGTTGTTATTGCTGTGTTATTCGTGTGTGTTTGTTGTTTTCTTTGCTTTTTTTCCTTTTTTTTTTTTATTCTTTTGCCTACCCTGAATTGGTTTCATTGTTTTCCCATTAGCCTCCAGAAGCGCAATAACAACCTTAACCAAGCGTCCAATTTAATTTATGTTCATAAATTAATTTTGAAAATGAAATTTTATGGAATTTTACTTTGAACTTGCAGTGCAGAAGCGAGTCAGTTGGTTGATCAGACGGTCGGTCGATTAGTCGATTGGTCGTCGCAGTGTCGCCAGTTTCATTGATATCACCACCAACAACAACAACAATATTTAGATAGCGGCAGTTTGGTTACTTTGTTGTTGTATCTATTAAAATCTAATTTTGTTCTCACTGCACAGCTATAATTCCAAGTAATCTCAATCTGATGGCAAGGCAAATGTGTAAGGGGGGGGTAAAGTAAAATGTATATAACTCTTGATCATAGATATAGCAATTATATGCCATTAACTGCAGCAAAGGTCAACGACGGCAACGACAACAAACCGACATCAATGAGACGACATTTATTGGCTTAAATGAAGCCCGAAGGCGGTTTAAGAATCTCAACGAGTTTTGATTGGTTGTTTAGAAAGCAGTTTAATTACCAGTTACCAGTTGGCAGTTGCCAACTAACCAAAAAGGCAAATTTACCTTAATCGCATTCATTAGATAAATTCTTAGCTTTTGCAATTAAAATCTTGGCAAATTATGATAAAATTTTGTATATTTTAAAATTGAAAAGCCAAAAGCATTTAATAAAATAAAAAAATTAGAATTGAAATGAAGTTTAATATTTTTAAATATTTTAATATTAATATTGTAATTATTATTGAAACATTAGTGAAAAAAAAATTATTTTAAATGTTTTTTTTTATATCCTTTTCAATTAATTTTTTATATATTTAATAGTTTAAAGGTAAAGCAATAAGAGGAATGCTTGGCCAATTGGCTTTTTGAGCCCAAATCCTTATATACTTGCATAATATATATATTATATTAATTTATAACTTTAATTTTATTTATATAAACCTTTAAGAAAAACCTGCAAAATAAAGAAGGAAGCATCCATAAACGTAAAAAATACATATAGATATTTGTTTGGTCAAGCTAATAAAAATTTCCATAGATAAAATCATATAATTGTAATGATTTCTATATTAGGATCATATTTTTATTATACTTAAGAACTCATAAAAATAAAAGCTCGATCGCATGGATTGGTCCTGCATCTGTGCTTTCTAACTATGCTAATCAGTCTGCAAATATCATTAAAGAGGTTCAATCAAATCCACTTTTAATTTTTTCCTTAACTAACGCCCATTTGAGATTTTTGTTCTTGGGTTAAAAAAAAAAGCGTTTTAGCTTCAACACAGTTGATATATGTTGCCATATCTGTCCTTAGTAACTGTATATCTTAGTCTCTATACGTCTTTCCTTCTGTCTATCCTTTCGCTTGTCTGTCCGTCTGGCTTAATATGTACACCCATGAGACACTTAAAGCTACAGATTTTACACCTGGTTTCTTATTGTTGAAGACATTAAATATATTTAACAGTCATCACAATTCGATGACTACATCTTATAAGTTCCATAGGAACGATCGGTCGAGAAAATTATTTAAAATCAATCACTTTCTTGTTTTACCAATGTCACTTAACTAAACATCTGCAAAATTTATAAAATTTCTTAGCTTATACACCATGTTTTATCAGAATTATTTGACTATACCATCGAACTCTTATAGAAACTTTGGAATATAGTTTTAGAGCAATAACTAAGTTGTTTTAAAAGCAATAATTCTGAAATTTAGTATTTGTTAATATGGAAAATATAAAAATGTCTCCCTTGAGTTTCACTAGAATCGATTGACTAAAAGCTATAGATGCTCTAGAAGGAATAGAATTAATTTTAACGTAAAAGCAGCCACAATATATATAGGAATGATTAGTTTTATATATGTATAAACCTTATATATATTGATTGATAAACAGATAATTTGCATGAATATACAAACTTTGCCATGGTTCTTTTAGTTTTTCCCAAATCTAACAGAAATCATAGGAGGAGGAATACTTTAACCAAAGCAATTATCAATTAAATACGTCAAAAAATAGTTGATTATTATAAGCCAGAGCAAATATAAATTGAATTTATATTTATATTGAATACAATTATATTTTGATTGCCTGTTCAGATTTATATTGATAAAGGATTATCTAGTGGCCAGTAGATAAAAGCTTTGCTTGTTTATTAAACACTTAAATTTAAGGGCTTAAAAAAAAAGAAGTAAATTGATAATCCCATCCAAAAACAAATTTTAAAACATTTTAACTGCATTTTGTTTTTCCACTCTTTAAGCCAACGTTTAAACAAACGTTTTACCACATAAATTATGCACCCTTCGCTCTACTAGTTAATTAAATCATTAGTAATTAACATTTAATTACTTTTGCAGTTTTGGATTTTTTAGCATAATCTCTTTTCAATAACATTTAATGACCAGGACAAACACTTTAGCCAATATAATTTAAATGTTAATATTAAATTCTTTTCAAGTATAAACTCTTTAAAGCAAAAGAAAAAGAGAGAATTTAAATTTTCTATTAACGAATGCATTAATTTAATTAATTGCTTATTAATTATTCATATTTCTTTTCAGTTTAAGCAGCATATATAAAATGACGCCAACGGAATCAATCAATATAAAAGCGTTTGATAATTATATTTAATGCGATGAGAAAAATAAATATTTGTCATTTAAACGAAGCATCTGTTTATATATAATATCCAACTAAGAAATAAAAAAATATATATATAAATAGGACTAAAAGAAATAGAAACAGTTTGCCCATAATGGATACGGATATGGATTTGGATATTGAGGAGCCATTAACTTCAATTTCCCGTTTGTCCGCCAATGTTGATATGGAAACGGATAATGATGTGGCCAGCAATTGGTCAACAATGGCAAATTTTACCCGCCTATTTGTGGGAGCTGCTCCCGATATAACCAACTATACGCTTAATATGCTTGATGTGGGCGTAGCATTGGCCACTGAAGCCACAAATATGACAATTGGAACCCTTAGTAATGGCAATAGTATTGTTAGCACAACACCATTACCCGCCTATGCAATTGGTAATAGTTCATCATTGGCCCACACAAACAGTTTATATGACTCTTCACCAGTAGCAGAGCAAATACCTGAACATATGAAAGATCATGCACCACAATTATCACGTTCGGGATTGCTTAAAGTATATGTTTTGGCTATAATGGCATTATTCTCTTTACTTGGCAACCTGTTGACCATATGGAATATATATAAGACACGCATCTCGAGACGCAATTCAAGACACACATGGAGTGCCATTTATTCGCTAATGTTTCATTTATCCATTGCGGACATTTTGGTTACGTGTTTTTGTATCTTTGGTGAGGCAGTCTGGTGTTATACAGTCCAATGGTAAGTTTATTAACAATTAATCCTTTGATATATATAAATTTAATTCGTTTTTTTTGTATTCTTTAAGGCTTGCCAATGAGCTAACATGCAAATTAGTCAAGCTATTTCAAATGTTTAGTCTTTATCTATCAACGTATGTCCTAGTCCTGATTGGTGTGGATCGCTGGATAGCTGTCAAATATCCAATGAAATCACTCAACATGGCAAAACGATGTCATCGTCTATTGGGCGGTACTTATATACTTTCCTTGGTGCTAAGTCTGCCTCAGGTATGTACTTGATACATTTTCATATTGGACATGCCTAATAAAATTTAT
Organism: Drosophila neocordata; assembly: GCA_018903615.1. Taxonomy (NCBI): domain Eukaryota; kingdom Metazoa; phylum Arthropoda; class Insecta; order Diptera; family Drosophilidae; genus Drosophila; species Drosophila neocordata. Next base: position 12,508,212 of record JAEIGI010000001.1, read on the forward strand.
GATTTCTTGTTAACTTTACATTTACCACTGTGCCTTTAGTTAAGTGCTAGAGAGAGAAAAAATAAAAATAAACATCAAGAAACAGTTCTCACTCTTGTTAAGCTGTCAACTGCAGCTCCAAAGGGATTTATCATAATGATATTTCTCCTTAGGCTTTTGAAAAGCACTTTGCCATTTGTCGTCTGCCATTAAGTTATTATGCTGAAATCGCGGCTCCGACTTTGGTATCCTCTTGGTTTCTCCTACACAAACATCTTTCCTCTTTTTTTTTCCATATACCAACATATATAGATAGATATATACATATCGTCGTGCGCCTGCGGGTTTCGCCTGATCCCCGTGCGTGCCAAACTTGAAGTAATATGTTTATTTTATAACACGCATACGCCCCGTGGCAATGCGTAAATAGTCTTGAGTAGGCACAAGATTGTCTATGTGTGTGTGTGTGTGTTTATATGTTTGTGTGCCTTGTATGAAACATTAAAAATGATTGCCATCCGCATAATAAGGAAGCACTAAATGTGGCTTTAGCTACTATGTACCACGCCCACCCACGTGCTCAAATAGCAACTATGTTACTGGTTTTTTTTTGTACTCTCCCCCGTTTACACTGACAAAGAATTGGCTTAAATCATAACAACAACTACACCAAAAAGGAAAACCTAGAAAAACTGTTGAAATATATATAAATTTATACATGTTTATATATTTTTTTCGTACCTATTCTTTTGCATACTGATAAGCCATTCGTTTGTGTTTAACCTTTCCACATAATGGCAAAAAAAAAAAAGAAAGAAAGAAAAAAAAAATGGATAGAAGAGATGCCCCCAAATTTTGTGTGAGATATCCTTTTTATTTGCAGCTGGTCGATAAGCCTGTCAAGGACTAGCTTGGTCCACATAAATCACCAGTAAAACATTCACAGATTCCTTTTTTTCGTTTTCTGTTGTTGGTTCCTGCGTTTTTTTCTTTTTTTTTTGTTTTTTATTAACATTTTTATTTAACTGCATTATGTATGCTGTGACGCCCGATTACATATCTAATTGAGTTGCCTAAGCTACTCAACATTAAGGATTATTTAATATCTGATTTCGCTTTATTTCAGTTCAATTTCATTCAATGGTATAAGAGAATCAGAATTCATTCAAAACTAAATGTAGATCAATGTTTTGTATGGAAATTCACTTTACAAAGAGCTTTAACTATTTTCTTGATAAAAATTACAAAGTTCTTTATATTCTTTTCAGTGGCAAATATATGAAAAGAAACGAAGAAGGATGCGGTCTTTTTTTTTGCAATAACAAAAGAGAAAAACGACAAATTTGTTGTATGCATAAAGAGAGAGAGCCAATCTATTTTGAAGTGTCATTTTTTTATTTACTGAGATTGCGAAATGTTTTCCCAGCCATTTATATGCATGTTAACATACATATATTATATATATATATATATGTATATACGAGGGCTGCTCACAAAATTATAGTAGTTAATGCTTAAAGTCAGGCAACAACCGACAAATAGAACTAAAAGAAATATCGATAACTGGCAACTGCCAAACACTGCACAAAATTGCGAGTAAGCTAAATTTGTAAATCTGTGCACAAACAAAAACTACAAGAAGTAAGTAGTAAGTAGATATTTTCTTTATGTTGTTTTTGTGTAGCAAAGTGGGGACAACTGGAAAATAAGAAATTCTGTGATCATAAGGTTCTCTTCTTAAATCATTGATTCTCAGTTTTCTCTTATATTCTTTCTCTTTTTTAAATAAATTTATGCTTAATTGCAAACAAGCAAATACAAGAAGTAACAGTAAATATTTTCTCTTTGTTGTTTTTGTGTAGCATCACAAAGCAGGCCTTCGGTTTGTACTCTTGAAATATGCCGACTGCTTACGAGAGGCCTTTTTTAAGATTAACTGTTCGCTTGCTGCGCAATTGCCTTGCATTATTGACTCCCGTTTTTCTTCACTCCTTCTCTTTATCTTTTTCAATTGCTTAAATGTAATTATATAATCTACAAATTAATTTTGATTAAAAATAAGCAGCTTCTTAATATAATAATAATAGATCGACCCTCGCACATAATATACATATATCGTATAGTTTGGCAAATTTGCATTAAGCTCACATTATGCTGATTTGCTTTGTTTAACTAACTCATTTGGTAGCATCCTGGTGAAATGGTATGCCACATTTACTTTATGCTTGTATAAGCAATTCTCCTTTATACAGTTACCCCTCGCTCTTTGCTTCCTTGCTAACCGACTTACTCACCGCACATTGCTTGACTTTGAGTAATGAAGAAAAAATGAATTCCAGGCCATGCCGCCTTATCTCTTATCAAAGCCAACAGCAGAAGCACAAAATAAAATATTGTGTGAAATAATAATTTAAGGCGTAATGGCATAAAAAACGCGATTATGTTTGCATGTATATAATTAGGGTGTATCAGTGTGTATATCTGTGTGTGTGTGCGTATTTGAGTGGGTGTGACTGCTTGTCATCTTGAATCTGACTTGTTTAAATGCCGCAAAAAAAATATATATAAAATGGTTAAGTCTAATTACATTTTTATGTTTTCGTATGCCTCGCAGTAGTATCACAATTTAAGGAAACCAGTCAAAGGAAAAATCATTATAACAAAAAAAGACAAATTGATATACACAGAACAAAATTATTAAATTTAAATAATATATATTTGAGCTAAAGAAAAAAAATTGCCAATTTCTATTTTTTTTTTGTGATAAATGAAGTCAAGTGTCATGGTAAATGATCCAAATTGTCTTTTACAGTGTGAGCCTACTAATGTTAATGATAATGTTAATGTTAATGTTATTGTGAATGTTAACGCTGCTAAATAAGATCTAGGAATTTTAATGCCAACGACGTTTATGGTAATTGATAGCTCAATCAAAAAGCAAATACATTTGTAAATTTAAATCAATTTTATAAAACAAATTATTTTGTTAATATAAATTCTGATTTAAGAGAGAATTTGCTTAATAAATGTAATTGAATAAGTAAAATTCCACAAATTAGCTTAAGAAAAGGTTTATATGTTATATAAGGTTAAATCTTTTTGCTGATTTCAAGAAATTGTAATATTTTCTTTTAATTAGAATACAAGCAGTTACCTTATATAAACATCATATATCCTTATTTCTGATTATGGCATACTTATAGAGTCTCTGGCACCCAATTAAAAGGAACTTTGCATTTATTATGACACATTTTATGTCACATTGACCGTCTCTTGGTTCCTGGTATTTGGTACACCCGCCGCCGGCCCCCTTCCTTCTTCTGCTGACTTGTCCAGAACAGAAACTTTTTTCATCTCGTTTTATTTTATTGAACAGGCCACGTTCATAAAATTCATGCGGCAAGCGAACGTGACACTTGAGCCAAAAAAAAAAAAAAGAAGGAAAAAAACTCAAACTGCTTTGCCATTTCCACGCCAATGCCAACTAACGAGAAATCATTTTCACAGAAGGAAGAAGAAAAAAAAAAAAACAAACCGAAAATAAAATAAAATTTCAACGCAACTTTTCGTCTGTCACAGGACTCTCCCATCGTCTATATTGACTCCACCTCCTGTTCGCGCCTATGCACATGTTGATAAGCAATCAGATCAAATTCAATATGCGACGCACTGCTGAGTTCGGTTTCACTTCTATGTTAGTCACTTCCCGCCTCCCTCCTTTCACAACATCTCAGTGCCTGTGCTCAACCATTTACCATTCGCGTCGTCTCAAATAATAAAACAAAATGAAAATTTACTTAAACTGCCAATAAACAACAAATGTTGATCAAGGAGCTGCCAAATAAGCAAGAGAGGGAGTGTGTGTGTGTGTTTGTTTGTTCTAGTATGTGTGTGTGTGTGTCTTGTATGTTTGTCCTGCGCAGAGTATTTTGCCTTACACTAGACAACATTGCCTTTGTCTTTCAATATTAAAAAATCTCATTTAACTAAAGGAAATGAAAATCAGTAAAAAAAACAAAAACAAAAGATAAAAGCCAATTTTAACAATGACATTTAAATAATACAGGGACGGATTGTATTTTTCAAGAGTTGTACAAAAAAAGAAAAATAATTTTAAAAATTTATTTTGAGTATTTTTTGTTATTTAAAAAGACTTTTTGTAATTTAATTAGAGAAATTTGTTATTAAGTAGGGACAGAGTTTTCCATAGATCCTTTTTTAACTAATTTTTAAAGTAGTTTTTAAATATAAAAAAGTTTTAATGTATTTTTAATAACAAAGTTTCATTTTAAACGAATACTTTTGCATTAACTAAAGCCTGGCTTAACAAGATTTTTCTGCTCTTATTCCAAAACTTGATAAATATATATATAAAATGATTAAAATATTGATTTCAAATATATAAAATGAGAGTTTAATGTCTCATCAATAAATTTGCGAGAGAAAATCAACCAAAGTTTAAATTTCAAAAAACTCTAATGAAGAATAGAAAATCCTTTTAAATTAAAGTATATAATATAGAAAAAAATAAACAGAAATCTTAATTAAACCAATTATATTAAATATCCTATATATAATATATGTTAATATATACAAACTCTGATTATCAGAATGATATTTCTTTTGTTAAACAGTTTTATATGGTTGTATCTGTCGGTCGGTTGGTTGGTTGGTCGCTGCTCTCATGGTCATTCAATGGCTTGGAAGTTATAAATGTGCGAAATTAATAAACATCAAGCATTTGGCGATTATCCGCATTTTTGTTAGTCTTTTATTTAGTTTTACTACAGCGCTTAGTTGTCCGTCCATAGAGATATTGCGTCAAGTCTTTGGCTTTAGTATTGGTGTCAGCTGTTGATATAACATATACAAATACATATATATATATAGTAGGAGACCTGAAGCCAAGGATTGATGGAAATGGTGGAATGCCACAACTACAATACATAAACTTGCCATAGCTCAAAGACGCTTGACAAGAAACCCATAAAATGTACAAATAAAAAGGCTTTTAACGTATTAGTTATAAACGGTATAGAACGTTGAACATGCATTAAAACTAAATACGCTTTATCAGCTATAGACCAGACAAATTGCCCATACGTTATTCAAGGTATATGGTTATATTTCCCTCTCCCTCTCTCTTCACCTATCTACCAATCTTTTATAGACTTTAATTTTCTACAACTAAATGACAGGAGACGCATAGGAATATATATAGGTCAACAATAGAAAAAGAGAAAAATAAAATGCAAATGGAAATCTGTGGCTATTCTCCTCTTTTATTTTAGTACGTGTGTTCACTAGAAAGGCAAATGTTTCGTGGTGAAAATACAAAAGAAAACCCTACACACACGCTGAATATATAGAGCAATGTAAACATTTAAATGGAAATTGGTTGAATGTGTGGTAAACCTTACCCCTTGTGTGTAGCATACATTTGAGCGCTGTTGTGGCATTTCCTCAGTTCGTTTTACCGAATGAGTTGCATGCAGCAGCACTCTGAATAATATTACCATTGTAAAAATCCATTGGATCAACAAATAACAAAACAAGCATATCCATAACACTATATAACAAATGAAAAAGAATTATAGTTTATATGAAACTTTGATTTCGATATTTTCAAGTCAACTAAGAAAGTTTAATGGAATTGCAAAACGGAGAAACTTTAATATGAAAGTCTTTAAACATTAATAAAACTATTCAATGGGCAATTAATGAAAATTTAATTGAAGATTTAAACACACTACTTAATTGGGTATTAAATAAACTATTGAAATTTTATTAAAGATTTTTTTAAGCAATGAATGTGTTGTAGATTTTTCCTTAAGTTCAAAAAGAAGTGTACAATTAAATGAAAATTAAGATAAAAAACATTTTTTTTTTTGTTATATGTTTGCAGTACAAACTAAGAAATAATAATTTATTTAAATATTTTTGTTTAAATTGTATGATTATACGTTCATCATGTTTTGTAAATAGAAGTGTTTGATTTTTAAACATTTCCAATAGTTTTTTTTCTAAGTGTAATCATTGAGATTATAAATTATGATTTTCAAAAATTTAATTTTGAAATAAAACATAAAAAATTGTAAATTTTTAAATTAAAGTTTGCCATTCCCTTTGTAAAGATTTCTGCTTTATAAAAGATAGGAAATATATAATTTTTGTTTTTTAGATAATAGGATAATGGATAGAAAATGATCATTTAGGATGGTAATTATAGAATCCTTTATTGAAAATGCTTTATAACTTGCCTACCCTAGACTTGGAAAACTAGACTGCTAGGATATGGAGGACATTCGTGAGCAACAGCCAAGAGAGCTTGGTTCTTGAGGAAACGAAAATATTTGTAATTTACAAAGATTTGTCTAAATAATCATCAGTGAAGTAAAACTTGATCTTTTATGATTCTTTTTGATTTTTAATAGATTTCTTATGCAATTCAATATTTATTTGATTCAATATTTATTTATAAACGATTTGTAATTTATAGATTCAGATTTTGTTCTAATAGGTGATTAATTTGTTGGATTAATTAGAAAATAAAAAATTTACTAGTTTAAACAAAATTTAAACCTCAAAATGAATAAAGTTTTATAAAAGTTTCCTTTTCAGAAAAAGCAGAGTAAAATTATTCACTTTGCTTTTTCTTTTTTCTTAAGTCTTGAATTCAGCGAGAAAATAATTTAATATATTTTATATATATAAATATATTCTAGATACTTTTATTATAGTTGTAAATAATCAAAGATATATATATATATATATATCTAATCTTTCTTTCTAATCCAATTTGTCTAACTTATCCAGTTAGATTTTCCAACCATTTAAATGTTTCATTAAAGATATTTAATACTTTCCTTTTCTTCTTTTTTTTTTGCATTTCATTGCAGTTCTTTATCTTCCATGTGGCACGTGGACCCTTTGTTGAGGAATTCTATCAGTGTGTGACGCATGGCTTTTATACAGCCGATTGGCAGGAACAGGTGTATGCCACCTTTACATTGGTCTTTACATTCTTATTGCCATTGTGCATACTATTTGGTACATATATGTCAACATTTCGTACCATTTCAAGTAAGCATTTAAACCCAAGGGATGACATTTTTAAATTGTTATTCATATATCTTTCTCTTTCTCTCTGTCTCTATGTCTCCTTTTTGTTTGTGTCTTTATATTTTTTATTGCTGCAGGCAGTGAGAAAATGTTTCAGGGTTCGAAATTGGCCAACTATACGACTACAAAGCTGCCCACACAAACGAATCGACAACGTTTAATACACAAGGCCAAAATGAAATCATTACGCATATCGGTAGTGATCATTATTGCCTTTCTCATCTGCTGGACACCCTACTATGTCATGATGATTATGTTTCTCTTCCTTAATCCAAATAAAAGGGTAAGTTACATTAACGTGTGCGTGGGCCATGTGAAAAATTGCCATTGAAAAAAGGTTTTCTCTGTAGTTTTCTTTGAGTTATATTTCTAGAGCAAAGAATCTTTTTCAAATATTTTCCCACCATTGATTTCCGTCTTGTCGTTTGACAGGCAAAAAAGAAAAAAAAAATACAAAAAAGAAAAGGAAAATAATATGCGCTAAAAAAAAAAAGAAGAATGTATGAAAGAAGAAAAGTTAGGGTAAGGGGGAAGGGTGGAGAAGGAGGAGAAGAGAAATGTAATGCAGTTGGGGCATTGGATAAATTTGAAGGCACATCAATCAGCAGTCGATTTGTCAGTTTATTTCATTTTTGCGCGTGCCACAACAGCAGAAGATTGAGGCAAAAAGCAGAAACCTTTGTTATCCTGTCTCTTTCCCATATTCTTTATATATATATATATATATTTACGATTTGTGGCAGCTGTAAAATGCTTAAGTACAAGTACAAGAGAATACACTCAAAAACAGTTTGACAGCAGCATGAGAGCTGGACTGATGACACACACACACACACACACACACACACCCACCTACACACACACACAAACATACACATTTTCCTGTTACCAGCTGCTGTCAAAGTCGTTTTATGACTAAATTTTTACCCTTTTTTCTTTTTATTTTTTTATTTTTTAGAAGGTTCTCAGCCTTTGCACACATTAAAATGATTTCTTATGCTTCGTTTTTTTTTTTTTTTGTTGTTTTGTTTGTATTTTTTGTATTTTAATTAATCGCAGCAGCGGCTTTTCTTTTCGTCATTTGACCTAGCTGGCCCTAAATAATAAATACAAGGGCATAGAAGATTATGTCCTTAGCTTTTGTTTAGGATATAAAAAAAAAACAAAAAAAAAGAAGTAAAGAACAAGGAAAAAAAAGGTAGCAAAACCACAAAACACTTGGCTAACAAAATGAGACTGAAATAAACAAACAAAACGACAAACAAACAAATAGAAACACGGTCAAAATAAAAGCGAAACCGTAACAAAACAAAAAAAACACAAAATTAATTTGAATTTTACGGATTTTACATTTGCAGGTGGGCGACGATCTGCATGAGGCTATCTTTTTCTTTGGCATGTCAAACAGTCTCGTAAATCCACTCATCTATGGAGCCTTTCATCTATGTCCTGGCAAGGGTAACAAGTCCGGCGGTGGTGGCAATAATAATGCCTACAGTTTAAACAGGTAGGTGATTAATCCCTTCTTCTTCTTTTTATTTTTGCATCCTAAGCAAATTAAACTCATTTCCTTATTTTGGTTTATCCTTTTTCCTCTTTTTTAATCTTTTTTTTTTGTTTGTTCTGTAATGAACTAAGTGAATTTCCCTTTTGCTGTCATCTACATTCAATACCAAAAAATATATATTTCTCTCTCTTTTTCTCTCCCTCTCTCTCTCTTTCTCTCTCTGTTATGCAGAGGCGATTCACAACGAACGCCCTCAATGCTGACAGCAGTTACCCAAGTAGATGGCACCGGTGGCAGTTCACGACAAATGAGAACCTTTCGCCAGCAGAGTTACTATCGAAGCACAAGCAACGGAGGCAGTGGTGGCAGTGGAATTGGTGGTCCATATAAAGAACAGGTCGGTCTTTTACATGTGGGTCCTGGTTCTGGGTGTGGATCGGGTGGCAGTAGCTCGGCAACACCACAACTGATGCGTAAATGCTCCTCATCGGTACGTAGCCCGCATCCGCATGCTGCCATTTTGGCCAGGCATTCCGGTTGCCTAAGAGAACGGGAACAGTTGGAACAGCAACAGCGATTACTTCTACAGTCGCCGCCACCATCCACGCTTGTTCTCAATTATGATAGTCAACGTGGCGGTGTCGGTGTGGGTGTGGCCAATGGTCACAATCTAAATTCCTTGGCAGATAACAATGAGCGTGTGTCGAGCGTTTGAAGAGAATTGGCAGTGGCGGCGGCGGCAGCAACAGAGGTGGAAATGTCTGAGGATCCATGCACCTGCTGCCATTGCCTGAGCAAGGAACTAGTACGGCGGCAAGGACTCCAAGAGCTTCCCAATAGCAATTAATGGGGCGGTCATAATATATAGATATATATATACAGATATTTATATATATGTATATATAAGGGCTACAATTAGATTTTAAATCTAGAATTATATTATAATGATATATATAATATATAGATAAGAGCAGTGCTTCCAGTGCTCTTCAGGTTGTTTTTGAAAAACAAAAGCGGCCTGAAATTGAAGTTTCGGTTATAGGGTATAGGCATTGGGGGGGGTTGTTGGTTAGTGGAGGAAGGGGGGGGCGGCTTTGGCAAATGGCTTAAACGAGAGCTACTTCGATGATCTGATCAGCGGGGGCATGTATAACATTTGCTTAGTTGAAATAATTGAGAGTTAAGTCTTTGAACACAAATGGTGTACTTAGTTGTAGTGTGAATTTAGTTCTAAACTAGTTGTAGTTTATTTTTTTTTTTTTTTGTGCTACACTGAGAGAAATTCAATATAAACACACAATTCAACCATTAAATAATAAATTTTAATACAAATAAAATTGATTTTCATATAAATCAAATAATATTGCCCGACTTCTAATCAAGATATTTCTTCTATTGTTGTAACTTTAATAAAAAAAAACAATTGTGATAAGTCGAAAAATTCGAAAAAAATTTTCAATATTTTTACGTTTTAAGTATTTTCTATATTCTCAAATAACATATTCAATTCAAATATTTCTATATATATCTATATTTGATATATAATTCAATAATTTAACTTAATAATTATTCTTGGTATTGCAAACTGTATACACATTTTCTCTCAGTGTAGTGCAACAAAACAAAAGTTCTAATTATGGTTAAATGCAGTGCAATCCGGTTTATAATCTGTTAATATCTAAATGCAGTTCAAATGAGATTTTAATTGGCATAAATATATATACATATATCAGATCTGTAATGCCAATGATTTTCCATATGTGGCATTAAATTAAATAGTAAATACACAATTTGTGGTAAGAATAATGAAAATACAATTAACTTCAGTTTCAAATTTTTGATTCTGTGTACGTTTTTCAATACAGATTTGAAATATTTAAAAGGCAATTTGCATAAATAATCAGCCAAAAACAGGGTAACACATAAACGCATTAATGATTACTTTTCATCTTTTTTGTTTCCTTTTTGTTTTCTTTCCTTCTATGCTTTTTAAATTTAGGTTGATAACCATACACATATATATAATGCAGATGTAGGTTTTTGTATATATATATATATATAGGTAATGTATGTAGGTTTTGTTTTTTTTTTTTTTTGGTCTATAACAATGTCGTATTATGTATAAGCCATCCGTTGGTAGAATTTAATGTTCATGCAAAATGAGTCAGAGTCGGGCCAAGAAAGAGGGAACGAAGGTAAAGAATGTTTAGTAAATGTTTCAACAAAGCAAAGTAATTAACATAATAGTTTCATTTAAATCAAATAGAAAATATAGTAAAATTTCCACAAATTCCATACAAAATTTTTCATTTCTTTTTCTTTTTTTTTTTTTTTTGCCAATTAATGGTATTACAGGAAATTGTATGTAATAATATTTACTTAAATCATTTTCAAGTTTTGACAAGCCCATGGATTTTAGAATAATTGTTCAAGTTACTAAAACTATATATATATATATATATATATATATATATATATATATATATATATAATATGTATCTAAATGTATATGTTTGTATATATTTAAGTAATTTTTCTGTAGTTGTAAATAAATACCTAATTTAGATGGTTTTTAACTATAAATGTGTACTCTATATATATATATATATATATATTCTACATACTTTTGTATTTGTATATGCTTATTGTGTACTTATGTACAAATAATCTGTGTAAAATTTGTATAGTTTATTTTTTAATAAAAACTGAATGAGCATTACGAAAACTTTTACGAGCGAAACTTTTTACGCACAGCTCAACACGTTGATGATGAACATGAACTAGCCAAAGCCTCCTGCACACGCCCCATCATTTCTTAGTCCAACTCATGGCCTATGCCAGTAACTCATAAATCCCAGGCAAAGCTTGCTCACGCCTAACTCAAGCGGGAGCTTCTGCCCTCTGCCGTCATCCTAAAAGTATATTACACTTTTTATGCTTTACACAGGCGGCAACGACGAATCTACAAATACATAGGCTCTTTATCATCCATAGCAGAAAGAATAGCAAGGAACGGAAAAAAAATATATAAAGTGAATGGAGGAGGTTTCAAATGCAAAACAATGTCTATGTACCAAAATGTATGCTAGAAAATATTTGGTTATTTGGTTCACTGCAGGAAGCGGATTCAAATTACCACAAGTAATGGAGGCAAAAAAAATGAAAAAATAAAAAAAAAAAATAACCAAATTGAAGGTTATAGGGGGCCAGTTGGCAAAAGTTTATTTTTATTCGCGACTCGACTTATTATATACGCGACCCCCAGCCGTGGGGCCCAGTGACACTCAATTATGCGCAGTCAGACGAAGAGCAGACTGGGAGCGACACGTACAATTTTTGTTTTTTTTTCTGCCAGCTAGGGATGTGTCCAGTATTTAAGTCCCGCCTTGGCAATCTTAAAAATTAAATGCTCTAAGCACCAGTATTCAAATACATACATATATATATAGATATACACATATATTACGTAGGTACGTATGTACAGCGAATGAGTATTTCATTTCGAGTACATACAAAACAACATAGAATTGAGAAACGGACATAAAGGACACACTTAACGACCCACATTTGATATAAACGGATGAGTTGGGTAGTCGAAATTAAACACAAACGAATTCCGTTTGTCTATACAGTTTTTATGATTCTTCCTTCCACAATGGCATAACCAGAAGAGCACAAGTTAAAATGGACCTTTGACTGTCATTTGAGTTTTTTGTTGTTGTTCTTTTTTTTTTTGTTATTATTATTACTCGAATAGACTTTGACTTGACCCCACATCCATTTAGCTACACACACAATGATACTTCAATGACATTAGGACAGTGGTTACAATTTTCAATCTATACAAAAACAAAAATATAAAATAAAACTAATATGATCTGATATAATATGAGAATTAATGAAATTCTAATCTATTCAGTATATAGAAATTGAAACTACATTCATATAGAAAGCTAATTTTTTATAGAAAATCAAATTGTTAAGAGTTTAACCTAAAAAATGTCTGAGAACCATATTTAATATATTAGAATATTATATATAACAACAATTACTGGCCTTGTTATGGTCATTCGTTGAGCATTTAAATGATATTTTAATTAAATTAAGAAAAAACCAAAACAAATGTTCAAAGGAAAGAAACAACAGAACTTTCAAAAGAAACATATTTTTCTAAATTATTCTTCCATTGCAAAAAATAATGATATTTGCTGATTAAATCAGTGAAATTCATTTAAATATATAAGAAACAAAAAATAATAAACACAAACTAATAATTTAACATAGAAAACAACATAAAGAATTGTTGAAAGAAACAAAAACAAACAAATTAAGATCTAGTAACCTTTTGTATAGCAATTAATTGGTTTCACTTAAGTAATAAACAAAAGAGCTAACTTCCCTGCCAAGTAAACATTTTATGTTTAAAAAATTAAAAGATTTTCCCGATTTCTATCGTATATTAGTTCCACTGTGCAGCAATTGAAGAAGTATAGCAGTTAGGAAATTGTCTCAACATCGCTCGAATGAATGGCCTAAAGGGATGCCCCCTCAATAAAAAAAAAAAAGAAGAATCGTAAAACGTAAATTATACAAAATAAAGACGTACATACATATGTGAGCAATGTCAATGGAAGCCTTTTGACAAGATATAGAGGATTTCGTTAAGAACAATTATACAAATTTATGGAGCAGTTTGCCTTGGCCGTTATCAGCTTGTTGTCAACCAAACGGAAGCTATGTGTGTGACCTACATCTTCAGTTTAGCCGGATATATGGTACATATATAAATATATATATCTATACATTTGCCATTCAAGCGTAGGCCAATAATGATGCCGTGCCACATCAAAACAACAACACATAAAATGGCAAAGTCATTAAACGATGCCAGCCCGGGATCATGACTGCGGACGGAAGCCGGGGGTTATAATGTCCAGGCGGGGTTGGAGTCTAGTCGAAACCTCAACTTTGACTCATCAAAAATTGATGGCCCGTAAAGAAAATACGCCTGAATGAGTAGTAGCCTCACATGTAGAAGCGGTTGCCTCTAGGGATTCCATCATTTCACAATACGCAATATAAGATAAATCCATGTTCAATATACGATTTCTATTTTTCTTATTCACAAATTAATTTTCCACTTAGAAATGCTTGGGATTTAAACGAAATGCTCTCCACGATGACAACGACATACCGGAACAGGGAAGGGGCCTCTACCTCGTGCTAACCACAGCCTCTTTTCGTGCCGCATCCTGAAGCAGCTGTGTGTCCACCTCATCACCGGGCAGCTGAACGTATCGGACAACGGAACCACGGATGAAGCAATTCTTAACGCTCAGCATGTGGGGATATTTATCTGGATCCGTTACACTGATATCTGTCAGCTTTATGTTGAGGTACTGGTCCACAGAATGTAGCGTCCCGCATATACTGTTGGTTTGGGATGCATATTAAAATTGGAATAGAAATCCATTTTTTTATATTAAGTGTTGGCTAAACGTTTGTGGATACACACGCCGCCTCTCACCTGAGGTCATTTTTTAACTCGACAACAACTTCTTTGCCCACCAAGGATTTGAAAAATGAGTAGAAAAGCTGTGAAAATATGCCTTAATAAATATTTGTGGACAATTTCCTCAAATATCTTACCATTCCGCTTGTGTTTGTTCTCTGGTCATGGACGCGGTGGGGTTGCCAGGTGTTAAAACCGGCAAATTGTCGAAATGAAAAATTATCGATAAACTTCAGCGCTACCAGATAAGAAAAAGTTGCCCACTAGGGGCCCTACCGACCAAAACAATTTGCCCGCTAGAGTCGTACCAGCTGAAATTAACAATATGCCCGATAGGGGCGTGCCAGAAAACAGTAAGTTATCCGCTGGGAGTGCCACATATACTTCCAGTGATGGCAAAGTGCAATTAAAAGACAATATTCCAAGAAAAAATCGAGAATTGAATCGATATTACTTGAAAAATTGGCGCTATAAGATGAAATTTAATTTTTGCTTTGAGAGTTATTTGCTGTATATAGATTGGGAATAAAAAACAAACTGAGAACCGAAGTAATTCCAAATGGAAAAAGAAAAAATAATAATGGTGCAGTACATAAAGAACATGAACGATTTCTTATCCTGATTTCCCCGACTTTTGGCTTATACTTCATATAATTAGTATTCTATGACACATAAAGATTTTATAATGGCAGCCCAAGCAATCATTAGAATAGTGAATATGATTTTTCCAATAAGTAAAAAGGTTTAAATTGACTTACCCCGTTTTCAATTCCATTAGTTCCAATATTTGCATTTATTTTCCATCGATGTCCATTTTCCTTTCCATTATTTAGTTTTAATTATAAGTACAAAAAACACAAGATCTGCGAAATAAAGTATAAGAGATATATAATACATAAAATATAAGAAAATATAAAGATAATTTATTTATTAAATTAAGTACAATCGATCGCATAGAAATTTGTGTATTAGTGGATAAATATGGTGTAATATTGTTTAATTGCAGCTTGTATGTGTTTCAGATAGCTTACCTGTATTATTTTAGTAGTCTGAGATTTTTTCCATTTTATATGTAATTAGATAAACTCATAAGAATTGCACTTGATTTTCACTTAATCCACATTATTAAATTGAATTATTATTAATCTAAAGATATTTAAAATAATATTTTTAATTTTTCCCAACAAAATTTCTTCCGAGCTGAAAAATCACACCCGATCACGCTGACACTCACGCACAGACTGCCAATGCCGCCCACAGCCCGTTCTTCTTTACATGATCGTAAGTCAACAGAACTGTAAGTTAAAAGAAAAATGTTTGTTAACATGACTGTTATTACAGAAAAATGTTAACTAACAGAAAAACGTGGGTTAACATCAATGTTAATGTTAGTTAACATACATTTCAGTGTTAACATTGAGCTTAACATAAAAGTTATCTGTTAACATAATGTTAATTTTAACATACTCGGTAGAATTAACATAAGTGTTAAAATTACTGCCCACAATAACAGAATGCTAAATTTAACATAAATATTAACATACTCCCACACAGGTAATTGCTGCATCATGATCACGTACACCAATCTCAATATGAAGTCAAATAAACTAAAAAAAAAGGACAGGCAATGAAAATAATATTATGCTGCTATGAAATGGATTTAATCTGCTAAGTTGTAAACACAAAGGCATACTTAAATCGGTTTCTATCTTAAAACATTTCTCTTCCAATTAGATTTTGGTACTGTACGAATTCGCAGAACAAGACAAAGCACAAAAATGGTGGAAATAAGAGAGAAATCAACAAAATGGTTGGAAACAATGGAAGTCAATAGGAAATATTTACCGTTACCCTTAATATATATATATTTCATTCGTTTGTTGAAGTAATTGCAATCGGTAAAAGTTTATTTTAATGAAAAATAACTTTTGAAGATACAAGACAAATAATTCTTGACTTTGTTGTAGTTCCGATTGATCGGCTTTTTGGATTACTCCATTTTATAGTGGTCCATCTGTGTATTTTGATCAAAATTTGATTATTTTCAAATATTAGATTCTATCAGCTCCTCCAAAAGTATTTCAAAAAGGCATTCCAAGTATAAAACTTTTCCAAAGAAACTTACTATATGTACATTTAATTACCTTTTGTTGGTTCCATTATTTGTTTGATAGAAAGATAAACTCTTGGACGAGACATGGTATGTGTATGTATAAATAGATATATACCCACATACATATAGGTACATATGTATGTATGTAAGATATATATATTTATGTATATATGCATATATACCATTTGTGATTGGCTTGCACTTGCTAATACAATATTTATTGATCTTTAAATTACAATTAATAACAATTTTTGGTTTAAAACTATTTACAAACATAGGGTTCACATTGACAGTTGCTCTACATATATTTGTATGTACTATATAATTTATAATTTTTTTGCTTTTCATATTTTCAGATTTCGCTTACACAAATCTAACAATAATTTATGCTGCCACGCCTCATACGATAATGCAAGAATCTTAATAATTCATTTAGCTTAGAAAATCACAATTCATATATATATATTCATAGATATATATATGTATATATACTTTTTTTGTTGTTCTTGTTGCAACTTGTTTAATTTGCCCGATCCCGATTGCAAAAAAAAAAAAAAAAAAAATCAAATAAAAACAAACTATATATTATGCTTTAGGTGTAAAGTAACAGCTGCCCCTTACCCCTATCAACTAAAAAAAATTACAATTTTTGGTTTGGGAATTTGGAGACGACCGCTAATAAATTCGTACGATGCGATTATTCTACGTCCATGTCTAGTGCTCTGAACTAAAGTACGAGTTCTGCATGAGATATAGCTTATCGATGGGATTGATCAGGCTGGTATTCAAATTGGCCAACATGTCATGCGGATTAGAATGGGAATGGGAATGCTGGTTGCCCGACGAGCTGGTCGATTGCAGTTCCAGATTATTCAGAGACAGCGAATCAGCATCATCATCTAATTGATCAAAATTGCTGCCATCCAGCGATAAATCGGAGCTACAGAAGCTATCATTCGAATTGGCTGGATAATCTGTGAAGAAAAAAAAAACAAAGATTAGTTCATTCACATTTTCTTGAGGACAATTTTGGTTAAATGTTTACTCACCATCCGGGGAAAAGGGCAAATTCGGATTAAGAGGTTGACTTGCAAATGCATTGTCTAGCCCACCCAGGTAACTGCCACTATCTGCTCCAAGCTCTTGTTTAATAGATTTCTCTTCCTTTTCAATAGATTCTTTGTCATCGGCTGTACTGGAACTACCGTTGCCACGCCCACTGGTAGATGTGCCACCATTCTGTTTGGCCTTGCGTTGAATCTTCTTCATTTTAGCCCGTTGATTCTGGAACCACACCTGCACCACACGCACCGATAATCCTGTGTCCTTGGCCAAAGCCTCACGCACCTTGCGGCAGGGCTTAGGCGACTGGTCAAAGGATGCCTTGAATTGTTTCCGTTGTTGCGATGTTAGAATTGTTCGCGGGCGTTTAGGACCACGCCGTCCATCGCGCGGTCTCAAAAGGTCCTCCTCATCCAGGCCAACAAAGCCGCAATGCTGGGCCGCTGCGGCAGCCAAAAACATTTCCTTCTCCAAGTCATGACGGAAGCAGAACAATTGGCCATCGCGTAGCATAAATTGTTCGCCCTTCTGCAGAGGCAAGCGGCAGGCATAGCACACAAAGCAGGGCAGATGGAAGACATAGTTCGGTATGGGCCGCATCACCAGTTCCTGGGGCAGTATGGCATGACAGCAGGCAGCGCACTTGACCCCAAATAGACGATCGTAATCCAACTTGCAATAGAGCTTCGAGTTCCGTACATAACAGGTGTGATGCAGTTGCATGCCACAGTAACAGCATGCCAGACACTGTTCATGCCAGTTGGCCTCACCCACATTCATAAGATAACGGTCATGGATCTTTTGCCCGCAACCCTCGCACAGTTCATAGTTCTTCTCGCATTTAATGTGACCGACTTCTGTTAGTAGAGTTGAAAACGAAGATGCAAAAGAGAGAGAGAGATGGGGGGAGTGAGTTATAAAATCGATTTAACTACGTTTATGGCTGGCTTATGCTCGTAAAGTAAACCCGCACAACCGTAAACCGTTCACACACACACACACACACAGAGACATACACATTATTCCCACATCCCGTTATGGAAAGAACGTGGCGTATACGTGCTGCTGACAGCATATGTTGCTGCAAAATTATCATGGCATGTGCTGCTGCAGAGAAGAAAAAGAGACACCGCTGTCTTGCAAGGGTGTAGTCAATATTTTTACCCAAAGAGGGGCAAAACCTAAGCATTGCAAACAAACTGTTTAAAGAACGCTGTACAAAATGTAAACTAACAATATATATATATAAGATAAAGACAATGCAGAGTTAATTTCATATAACAATTGAGCTAAATTATGTTATAATTTTTGAACCCTTTTGGTCAACGTCTATGTGCGTATCATTTCTTTGCTTTTTCTGCTCATTGTTTCGCACTCTTCGAACTGTATTTTGACAATCATAAGTGCTGGCAATACAACAAAAACAAAAAAAAACAACAACCAAATACAGGAACAAGAAAAAAAAAAAAGAAAACGAATCAACAGAAACAGAAAGGAAAGAAAACGAAAATTATCTGTCGCCATCTCAGTTCAGCAACAGCTTGTATTGATAGCTTGTTGATGCGTAATTGAAACGTAAAGTTTTCTACATACACATATACATACATACATTTACCGCTACATAAAAACAACAAGCAATGCTAATTTTTTCTTCTTTGTAACAATCAATCATATTATAAATAATCGTTGATCTAAAACTATTTCAACATTTAAATTCAAAATGCATTTTCTTGTTTTTTTTTTTTTTTGTTACAGAAATCTAAAAATTTTGTTGCATGCTTGATTTAATATCAATGCCTCCTCCCGTCGTCCCCCTTCGTCATATACGCAACTAATCCCCAGGCCATAGACGCAAACTCTTGAAACTGTAAACCAGTCATAAAAAAAAGTAGTACCCGAAAACACGACAAAAGCTGCCTGCAGTAAACATAAAAAACAAAAAAAAAAAAAAGAAAAGCGAAAAAAAAGAACGGTATTATATATGACGACCGCCACGAAAAATGTATGGAAGCAGCTGAAAAATGAGGAGCTGAACACAAACTGACGATGAAGGAGGGTAAAGGAAGAGCTAAAGCGGAGTGACGTTTGGAGGTGGAGCCTGTTATATTATATGGCTGTGGCTCAGTGGCAGAAAAATGTGCATGATTTATGGATGGCACAATGGCAGCAGTGTCAGCTATGATGTGTTTGTGTGTGTATGTGTGCGAGAGTTAGTATTTGGAGAACCCTGCCATTTTGCGATTGGAGATGGGGGAATGGTGAGTGAGGGAGTGGAGAGGGCGCTGGAGCTTTTGTAGCTAAGCCACTGAGTGCAGCGTGAAGTTGACAACAGGGAAAAATAGCTATAGTAACCCATGGCACTCTAACTCTAAGCCAAATACTGTTTGCATTTCAAACGAATCGTCAGATATATATACATACATATATGTCCATGTGTATATAATGTATAAATATATTTATAAGATACTTTTGTACCCTTCTTTCTAATCATTTGGTATAACCGTCAACTCAAAGTATATAAAATTAATATTGTTAATAAAAAACTTTTAAAATCTTTGAATTAATAATAAAAAATGTCATATCTAAGCAGAAAAGCTATGTGTCCTAAACATTTTATATCTATGTAAATGTGAATCAACAAATGTACTTTCTATTTAAATAAAACTAAAATAAACTCAAATATTTTTAGGTTACTTCAATTAGAATATAGGAATAAGAAAGGAATGAAAAGTAATTGAGAAACTACTTTTGTAGGAATGAACCGAAGCCTTCACTAGCTGTAGCTCAATAAGTATGCTATATTTTTTAGTGTTACAGGGTATTTGAGTTGTCTCACGTTATCCAATCAACGTATATGTATTTCTCTTTTCTATACATTTAATTGTCTATTGTATGGCATATCCAATCGAATTGCTGATAACAAAAATTGTCTCTTTATTTCTTTTTTTGCATTGCAAAAAAAAAAAAATATTGCTGCCGATTTGACATGGCAATGGATCATTTGATAAAGCCCCCAAGCAGGAACAAAAGAGAGATGGGTTTTTTTTTAGAACTTTGAATTTACATAGATACGAGTGTAGGTAAATACACATACATACATATGCCCAAATAGATTTACATACGTAACTATTGTTGATGCAATATTGCTATTTTCGTATTGACATTTCGTTTGTGTAATCTAATCGAAATTTATGGCATTTATTGTAGTTGTAGTTTGTGTTGATGCATTTTTAGTTTTTGCATCACAAAGGAACTCTCCATAGAATGGAAAGCAATTGACTAGAGTCTCTCTAATTGATTGCTCCGCCTCTGCCCTTAACTTTGGTATATTCGAGGACCCGATCTGGCAAAAACAAAAAAAAAAAAACAAAACTTGTCGAAAAATCAACAAACAACAAGTGCAAACAGCTGAAACAAGTGCGGCACACACTCATGTCAAATACATAGATTAAACAGCAGATAAATTCAAAATCAACTTGATGATAAACAGAATATATAACCAGCTAATAGACAGACAACAGTGCCAAACAATCAAATGACGAGAACGGGTTTGGGTTAGGTTTTGTCTTATCTAGTTTTAGTTTTAGTTTTTTTTTTGTTTTTTTTTTGTTGTTGCTGGCTTATCAGTTGTGGAAGGCTTCCCGTTTCTCGTATCCCGTTACCCAATTTATTGACATATTGACAGGCAAGCGCTGGTCTATGGTGATAAATTGACATACAGTTGGAAAAAGTTGTGGCATAAATTTAGAAGCTCGTATTAGTTAACTCAAGTCCACGTGGCACGGAGATTTTTTGTTTTGGCAGATAGATAGACAGACAGACAGACAGACAGCTAGCCCAGGTAGCACATAATGATGATAGCTGGGGTAGGGTAACTGGGGTAATAGGGCTTTAATTACTTTCTGGTCTAAATGGCAGCAAATTTAAAGCCAGCGAAAGTGACACAAAGCTATGCATATGGCGCATAGTTTCAATGAGTTCGCCCAAGCAGCCAACTACCGCAGAAACCAGAAATTCTGAGACGCACACCTGACACTGAGTGTGTTCATTTCCGTGGTCTAACCCACTAAAACGCCTGCCCGCACATCCGCCCCCTCCGAACTGCCGTTAGCTATCGCTTTTATTTACCATTCATGCCCGAGCCCGTGCCCGTGCCCTTGCCCCTACATTGACATTTCCCAGAAGCATGCATAGAACTGAAACCCACAGCCTGAAAATTCCTTGATTTCACCCACTTTAATACTTTGGATGTTAGTATGCGTGGCGGAGAGGTGTATGGCAAAAGGCGAAGGGCGTTGAATTCAAATTCAGAGATACAGAGATGATTGGCAAGCCGACCGAGTTGAAGACAAGAGATAGAGACGAGGCCGGAAACGGAAACTATTTGCTGCCATTTCAGCAAATGGCAAATGGCAAAAGCCAAACATTAATAGAAATTTCATATGCAAATATAAAGTTTACCAGCAAAAAGCATTTCTCAGGCTATAAGTTGTGTGAGTTTGTATGCGTGAAATATTTGTGTGCTTCTATGGAGAAATAAACATACATATACAAACATATTTATGCATGTGTCTGTGTTTCTATGTACATACATACATATGCATGGATGTAGTAGTTTGTAGTCAAGAGTCCCTCTCCCAACCACAGCTCGGCATCCCGTTCTGGTTTTGGTTTCTAGGTTCCGACGAGTTCTGCGTTTCCAGCACACACCCACACACCGATACACACACACACACACTTATACACATTGTTTGCACACTTTGCATTTTGACCAGAAATTTTGCAAAAGTTTTCCAGCAACACTTTCGTTGCAGCAGCTAAAAAGTGTTGCCTACTTTGAGGCTATCCTGTTAAGTGTGTGCCATTGGACAACTGTGTTTCTGTGTGTGTGTGTGTGTGTGAATGTATGGGTATTGCACATGCCTTAATAGCCTTTTATTGGTTGCACCACATCCAAGGGCCATCTAGCCCAGCTAAGGCATGCGTCACTCAGGTTCATTGTCAAAATTATTTTGCGGTTAACTTGCGTTCATACTTTTGGGAATACTTTCTCATAGCTTTACTACCCTAACACCCCCAACACCACCACCACCCCTCTCTACACACTGTTTTGTTTAAATCTCTCAACATTTTATCAATTTATTATGAGTTTGTGTCAATATTTTAGACAAAATCCAATTAAAATCTGAGTTATTTTGCTAACCACAATTTGGTTTTATTTTGGTTTTTCTGCTTTTATTTGCATTTGTTTTAAAAACATTTTCATCTCATCAATCAAATTCAACTAATAAATCTGCCTTAATTTATAAATTGTTCATAATTTGCAAAAAAAAAAAAAAAGGTATAACAAATTTGAGATTTTAAAGCAATAAATTGATTAGAGTTCAAAATATCAATTGATTAAATTGCCTTGACCTGATAGCTCCATTCGTTTTTAGTTCTACTTAAAAAAGTAACTAACTTATAATTATGATGAAATTTTTAATAAAATAATAATAAATTATTTAATTAATATAAACTAATTTTTTTTTTCTATAGTTTGTTAAAAATCCAATATTTTAACCATCTTCAATAATTGTACTTAATTTTCTCAACTTAAAAGCCCAATAAATAATTTTTTAATTTAATTAGGTTGAATACAAAAATTAACAATAAATATTTTATAAATCTATTTTCTCTAGAAATTCCTTTAATTTTATTAAATTAAATATAAAAATATTAAAGCATTATAAATGTAATAAAAATGTTTTTAGAACAATATTTTTTTTAATTAAATATTTTTTTTTTTAGCTAAATGATTCTACAATTAAAATATATTTTAAAAATTCCTAATATTTTGCAAAGTTTAGATAAGAATTTAGTTTATAATAATATTAAATATTTATTTATTGCTTCCGTTTTAAATATTAAAAGAATTTGTTATTTTAATAAATATATTTCCTATAATTTTCAACTAAAATCTAGGTAATCTTTTTTATACTTTTATTTTAGGAAAAAATATTTTTAAAATAATTTAAATTTCGGAGAGAATTATCTAATAAAAATATTTATTTAACTAAACTTATTTATTAAGTAATTTATTGATCAACTTCCTATACCTATTTTATGGATTTTATAGCTCTAGTTTTTGAACCTTAAAAACTTTTCAATTTCCAAGCAAACAAATTAAAGACTAGCAAAATGTAAGTCAATTGCCAAAGTTAGTTAGCCATTAGTCAACTAGCTTAATTAGCCTTACATATATATATACTGATACATGATTCTCTTATAACCTTTTAAAAGTAAACTCTTTAAATTATTAATGAATCTTTAATTGTACAAGGATTTCACGTGGCAGAATTAAAGTCCCGTCAAAAGGAAATCCCCCGCAACAAAAACCTAGAAAATCACACGCAAACTTCACAAAAATAATTTGGGCCAACTTCTGTTACAAATGGAAAGGGAAGGGAAGCGAGTTGGCTAGCTGGATGGCTGGCTGGCTGGCTAGGTGTCTGACTGACTGGTTGGTTGCCTGCTTTCACGTCCACGCACATCTCTGGGGCCGCTGTGTGTAAGAGGATGACGACTATCAGAGATCTGCCACTAGGCACACTTGCACACACATACACACAAACACACATACACACAGATGCAAACACGCAAGTATGCCAAAAACGAAAAACGTGAAAACCCCAGAAACGGAACGAGCCGGTAAATGCCTTAACTACCGGTGCAAAATACTTTTGGAACATACCTGTGCGTCCACTGCAATCGGCAGACAATTTCGATGCTGTAGTCGACGCCGTCGTCGCAGCTGTAGACGCTGCCGCCGTAGCAGCAGCAGCAGCAGCAGCAGTAGCAACAGCTCCGGCTAATGATGTAGAGGCAACTGATGCTGGAGCAGAGGATACTGATGTTGCTGGCACTGTTGATGGGGCTACCACGGCAGCAGCATTGGCAGCAGCAGCAGCGGCAGCAGCAGCAGCAGCAACAGCAGCAGCTGTTAATGTGTTGCAGGCGGAGGAGTTTGGGCTATGGTTGTTGTTGTTGTTGATATTATTGTTGTTGTTGTTGTTGCTGTTATTATTGTTGTTGTTGCTATTGTTGTTGGGGCTATGTCCTGTGGGCGTTGGGCAGCTGTTAATTGGTACTGGCGTGGCCGAGGCGGAAATTACGGATGCCGTTAATGAAGCCGTTCCTGCCGGGTTATTATTGTTGTTGTTGTTGCCGGAAATGTTTGTTGGTAAATTGTTGTTGCTGGTGTGCAAACTGTTGTTGTTATTGTTAATGTTGCTGCTAATAATGTTGTTGCTGTTACTGTTGTTAAGATTATTATTGTTGCTATTATTTGTGCAGGCACTTGAAGCCGTATTGGGACTATCCAAAAATCGCGCACCGCCATGATTCTGTTGCAGCGAATATAAACTGCCACCAACTGGATTCAAATTTGTGGGCATTGGATAGAAATCCAACATCTTATCTCGATGGCAAATTGTTTACAAATCCAATGCAATAAATTATATTTTCTTAATTTTTTATATGTTTTTTTTGTTTTGTTTTTGTTGTGTTTTTGTAACTTTTCTCTCAAGTCTTTCAAATAAACAATGATTTTAATTAATTAACCGGCTTAAAAAAATAAACTTCAACTTAAGCACGTTGCACACTTTTGGTTATTTGGAACACTTTCAAATAAAAAAAAAAGACGTAGTTGATTTGATTTCTCGACAAATATGATTTAAAACCTTTTTGTTGACAATTTTATTTTGTTGTCCGCTGCTAGAACTGTAAGAACCAGCTGCGTTCGCTGTCAGTTGGCGTGTGATCGAACAATCAACGAAATCAAAGCATTTCACTTTGCCATAACCAAAAGTCCCAGCTGAAATGTACCCCCGCATACACACGCACACACCACACGTTCAAATACAAGCGCACACATACACACACACACACACAAACACCCTTGCTACCCTTGCCTGTTGTTGTTTCTACTCCTATGCCGCTGCTGCCTTTAATACTCTTGTGATTGCCACTGCGCCGGCGCATGTTTACAAAAGCAACAGAGAGCGGCAATAGAAACAAAACTGGCAAAAAATTTCCCACTGCACGTGATGGTAATGGCCATACACACACACATACACACACAGAGAGATACTGTGTGGACAATTTGTCCACAAGGGTTGCTGCACATGGTCCCGTTACCAACCCTTGCCCCCATTATTCCCCACTCTCCGTTTCTATACAAAATGCGCATGTCTCAAGTGATTATTATCAGCTTGAATTGTCTAAATGGGAAATTTACTCAAGCGAAATTTCCCTAGGGCATTGCCAGGCCACACCTCAGATGGTCTCCGATTGGCTGATGGACCACTTCCCCGTCCGCAGTGTCGACCATTTTCTATGGTGCGCATGCCTCCCCCAAAGAATGGGAGCGTTCTTGTAGGGGAAGCGAAGAGTGAAGAATATATATGTATATATATATATATATATATTTTTGGTTTCCTTTTTTTTTTTTTTCTTTTTCTTTTTTTTTGTTTTTATTGTTGTCGCCTTGTCTTTGGCATCAATTTTAAGCAAAGTTGTGACTCTTGGGAATCAACGTTGGGATGATGGCTATGTGATGACGATGATAAAGGGGCGTGTTGTGGCTGTGCAGTAGTTGCTGGTATTGTTGTTGGTGTTGCTGCTGCTACTACCACTGCTGCTTCTGCTGCTACTGCTGCTGTTGTAGCTGGTGTTTGGTCACAAAGACATACTTGCACTTACACCCGCGATAACTTTTGGCCATGCTCAGTGGACGACAACGACAATTTCTTTTAGTTGGACGGCCTTTGCAGTAGGACAATTCGAACATAGAGTGCTACCAGCGGCAGTAGTAGCAGCAGCAGTGGCAGTGACAGTAGAAAATGATGGCCTTGTCTTTGTTTTTTTCTTATGTTTTTATTTTATTTCTTTTTTTTGCTTTTCTTTTAGGTTCTCCCTTTTTTTTTGTGTTTTTTTGCATTTTACTTTTCTGTGGCTACAAAAGTTCGACATAAACAACCTAGCCAGTCGGAATATAAAGAACAGGGTGATAACTTTTGTTTTTTCTTAAAAGGATTCAATACATTCAACTTTAGGGCCATATGAAAGGTTTACAACATATTTCAATTAGACTTTACAAAATGAAAATAGTTTTCTCAAAGAAAAAAAAAGAAAGAAATTTGTTTAATTTTTTTGAAATATTCTGTTGCATCTTTTTCCTAAAGAAAAGACAAGACGTAACTAAAAAACAAAATGTTTTAAAAAAAAAGAGTTAAGGAAATGTATGAGAAAGAATATAAATATATTTTTTTGTATATAATATAATCTATTAATGGAAAAAAAAATTGTAAAAGTTTTTGAAAATGTTCTTATTGATAAAAATTTTAATTTTTTCTTTGTTTTTTAAAATAAATTATATATTTAAGTACCCTGTCTAGTACTTTTTAAATCAAAAATAAATGTTTTCGAAGCTTATTTTCTTTTCTTTTCTACAAAATTCCTACGAATTAGTTTTGAAATCTTGTTTTGTCAAGAGTTTGTTATGAGTTCTAATAGAATAAAGTTAATATTGCAATATATTTTAACTTTTGTTATATCCTTTTTTTTCCAAAACCATATCTTAAAAATATGATTTTCTTAGTTTTAATAAAATTAGATCAAGGCATAAAAATATAGACAATCCTTTAAAACTATGGTCTTCTGATCATTTGTTGTCTGAACTAACAACACAAATCATTTTTTATTTATTTATTTGCTTTTATTTTTCAACTTTCATAAGGTTAAAATAGTTTTGAAATATCTTTATGTATAGTTTGATACACAAAGTTTGTTTCATAGTTATATTAAAAATATCTTTTTAAGACATTTAATATAAAATACTAATTATTACATATGGGCCAGAAGTTTCATTATTGAGGTATGTCTTAAAGCGTATATGATAAATATTTGAATTCTAAATTAATTAATCAAAATACATGCAATGTTTATTTAGATTGTATAAGAAAATATTTGCCTCATAGTTTATTGACAGCTACAATTAATTGTATACAAATGATCATTAATCTATATTTCATTTCTAAATATCGTACTAAAGTAAACTTTAGGCTACATAATACAATTGACACCCTGTATGGGGCTTATTCACAAACAACCTTAAAAGTAGGCAAGTTAAACCCGTTTTTACCAACTATTACAACCGCCCACTCAAACAAACACACACACACACACTGATACATATGGATATATATATGTATATATCGAGGGAACGTTTAAAGAAAGACGAAGAGCAACAAGGAGAAAAACGGAAACTGAAAAGACAAACCAAACATGGCGCTGTGCATAAAAGTTTGGCTCTACTGATGCCTGATGCCATGGCTTCTTTTCTCTTCTTCTGAATCTCTCGTTTCTTTCTTTTGTTTGGCGCTTTTGGCAACTTCTTGTTGGCTTTTGGCTTAAGACTGGGCTTTAGCATCAACGATTTTCTACAGAACTCAGCATTTCACACACTTACACACACACACACACACACACACATATAAACATCATTCGGTTGGTTGGTTGGTTGGTAGGTAGGTTTTGGTTTAGCTTGGTTTGACTTGGTTGAGTTGGCCATGTTTTTGTCTCAGAGCTTAGAGAAATCTTAGAGGAGCCCACCAAAGTGAGAGAATTTGGCAAAGTTGTGTTGGCATCGCGCCGCACTTGGCCAAGACAAGAAATTGGCAACGCATACTTTTGTGTTGCTGTTGCTTCTTTTGGCTTGTTGTGTTGAGTTTTGTTGCCAGTTTGTGCAACTTTGAAAACTTTATTCTTTTCGATTGCGACTAGAACAAAGGCCATTGAAACTGAAGCATGAAGGTACACAAAGACCCCCCTCTCATGCCCCCCTTTCTATCATTTTCTGTGGAATTATAACAAAGCAGCAGCGGCAAACAAAAATAGAAAAACCGGAGAAGGAAAAAGGGGGAAAAGTATTCTCAATACTCGAATGTTTTTATATTTACTTATTGTTTTTTTTTTATTTGTTATTTTGTTTTTACGCTCAACATTTTGTTTTTTTTTTCAAGAAATTATTGGAATTTTAGCAAAGCAGTAAAACTTTTCACAAATAAAATGCATAGAAACTGAAACGAAGCTATTTTTGATTATTCCGTCAGATATATTGTCACTATACTAATTCAACATTCATATCTATCTATCTTTTATCAAAATGTCAAACTTGTCCATTTATGACCATCAATTGGTTACAATTCCAATCGGAGGCCAAGCTCCCTAACCATAATTAAGCTATCCGCATAAAATCCATTAAATTGGTGACGAAAACTTCGGACAAATACTCCAAATTATGGTTTACAGGCATTATAAAGATAAGTTAGCCCCAGCTTAGATCATAAATTTTCGCACGTATCTAAATGATAGGAAACAGCTTGATGTGCATAAAAAAAAAAAAAAAAAATAACAAAAACAATAACAAAGGAAAATTCAATTAAACTTGGTAATCATAGGCGTAGAAAATCAAATTCAAACTTCTTATAGATAAATTCAATTTAAATTGAAATATTATTAATATTGTTTAAAACGAAATAACTATATCAATAGGAAAACTAAGAAAGGTTTACTAAGTAGCATAATACTTAAAATTATCCTTTGAATGAAAATTGAAAATTAAAAAGTAAAATAAAAGAAATATTTTGTAATAGAATTTATTAATATTGAGTATGATTTATTTACTTTAAGACAAACCAAAAATAGTTTTTTAATAAATAATTTTGAAATTTTTAATATTTTCCAAAACAAAAACAGAATATTTTCCGTTCGAAATTTTTTAAAAATTGCATTCTCGATTAATTTTAATTAATACGAACATAAAACTCTATAAGCTATAACTATAATTCTATAGATTCCTATTTCCAACCAAGATAAAAAGCCAATAACTCAGCCTAAGCACACACACCAAATTTGTTAACTTATGACCAACTTATTGTTTCTTTTACCAACTTGGCTTGTCTTATTTCAAACTTCAGAATACAATTCATTTATATTTAGTACAAGAACAAATGGATTTATGTTTAATCCAGTTTAAACATTTACCCCTTTGTGGGTTAAGAAAAATGGCATCGATTTGTACCTTTTACCTAAGTATTATATATATATCTTTTTTTTGCGCTACGTCTATGTGTTTACTGTAGGGGAAAAGAGTTGCCCATCAATTGGGTTGTGGTTCATTCGCAACCCCATTAATCGGAATAATGATGACATCATAGGGCCGATAAGTTGAGAGCCGACTGTCATATAGAAAGCGGGGGTAATAAAATCAAATTGACAATGGACAAAAAGTGGAAATTGTCATCAAACTCGTACCTCAATAGGAACAGGAAAGACAACAACGTAAAAAAAAAGAATATACAACAACAGTAGGAAGAAGGTAGGAGGGAGGGGATTGAAGCCAAAATGCCATGGCACTGGAAACAAATTTAATAAAATATCAAAAACACAACACAAAAAAACAAAAAAACAGAAACAGAGAAGGTAAAAACTAGAAGGGGGAAGAGTAAAAATAAAAGAATACACTGCAAAGGGTAGCGGTCGGGGTACTAGGATATGGGTTCACTGCATCCATTGTCCGTCTGTCTCTTATTTCTGTCAATGGTAAAGTAATATTGAATAACCACAACAACAGCAACAAGAGCACGCTCAGTAGCCTTAGGATAAATAGTTTTTGTGTGGCACTTCAATTATCATTTGAGCATGATAAGCGCTAAAGAGGCATGAAAAGAAAGAGACAGACAGAGAAAGAGAGAGAGTAAGAGAGTAGTAAAGTAAACGTTTTGTGTTGAACCATTGGAAAGTGGTAAGAAAGAAAAACCAGTTGAAGTAACCGCATAAGACTGCTCAAGAGCGGGACCACCATCGATATATATATATATATATCTGGATAGGGGTCAATAGTTGGAGATGGAGTTGATGATGATGATGATGATGGGTTGCCTACGTTGCTTTTGATTTCGCATTGGCATTGATGGGCAGTCAAGTAGAATGTACGTCTTGGCTTGGGCGGGTGGTGTCATTGTTTGTTTTGGCAAACATTCTCAGTCAATCACTATGACCCAAGAAGGCCTATGCATTGATGCAGCTGCATTAAGGAAAAAAGAAAACATTGAAATAGAAATCTGTGAAGAAACTTGACTATTACTACCAAGCAAACTGTCAACACAACGCGTGCTGAATTACTGGGCAAATGAGTTTTCTTTTTCTTTAGAAAAACAGGCCACGGCCAGGCAAATTGTATAGTGAAGTGTGTAAACAAAGGGTAGGAAAAACAGTAGCAGTGGCACTGGAACTGGAGTGCAATGATAAGAGGAGATTGAGAGGAGAGGAATACAGAAGCAAGCCAATGCACCCGCTATGAGCAGCAGGGCCATGCCTTAAGTGGGCTAATTTGATGGTCCCCTGCGTTGTGAGTATAACCAACCCCCATAACCCCAGTATGGCAGTTCATTCAATGTGTCCAGGTCTAAGGAAAAGTGTTAAAGGATTTATGCTCGTAATTTTGCAGATGTTTAGATTTCAGAGCATCAACAAAGTAAACTGAAAGCAACTTGCAACTACACTGTAATAACTAAAATATTTTAAATATATTAAAGAAGTTTTAATCCTTAGTATATAGATATATACAGAGAGAGAAAATGTGTTTTATATTTAAAAACACATTAATTATATTTCTTTGTAGATTTAAAACGTAAATTAAAATATTTATTAAATATTTATATTTTATTTTTAAATTTTTTAGATGTTCTTTTCCTAAATATTCTTCATATTTAATAGTAGAACTATTTAGTTTATATTGAAATATTTTTCTTAGTGTAATGCTGGCAATTTAGTTCCTGCCCGGTGTGTGTGTCAACAGACACCGCTTCAGATACCCCCCTCCCCAACCAACATACCCATCTCCTAAACCCATTCCCTGTCCAGTTCCGTTCAGTTCGGTTCGCTTCGGTTCGTTTCGCATTTAATTCCAGTTTTGGGCATTGATAGACATGCTGTCTGGCCACACTCAGACAGGACCCTGAAGGAAGATGAAGGCTCTGGCTGATTCTAAAGTGAAGTGTGTACAAATACTTACATGGACATATATATATATATATATATATACTATATACGCATTATGTACGTATATATGTTTGTATGAAGTAGCTCAGCATGTGAGCAATTTAGTTTTGAATATTATCTTCGTTTTATCCCTTTTGATTTGCCAACCGAAACCCCAACAACACCGCTCCCCCCTTAAACTCCTGTCATAATTCAAATGCCTTTTTGTTTGTTTTATGTCAATTTTAGTGATATTTATTTTAGAACTCAGACTTACCTCATATTGAAGTCTTTTGTGTTTGGTCATTGTGGGAATGGAATGGCAAATGGTGACTCAATTGTATTTTTGACCATTGTTTATTGTTTGACCAAAGCCAAGAGTCAATTTTGTTTATTTGTCTTTTTGCAGTTTTCGCATAATTTGTTTGAAATTCAAGCATTAAACGATGCACTGGACGAATGTTTATGCGAATCGATATGCAACAAATGGTGTGAATTCTGCACTAATCTAAATCAAAAACTTTGTATAAATATTTAAAAGTCATCGGTCACATTATCTTTCTCTCTCTCTCCCTCTCTCTCTTTAGTTCTTCCCAGCGATTCCCTGCGGCTCAGTTCTTTTCTTTTTGTTTTTTTTGTTGTTTTCGGAGAAAAATGAAAATGATACTTTGAAGTATTTTTTTTTTTCTTGTTTTGGGCGTACTAAGTGGGTGGTAGTATGACTGGGGGAGAGTTAAGCCAAACGACCATGTCAAAAGACAAATACAAATATTGGCAATACGCTAAAGCCAAAATCAAATAGAGCAGCCACATCGAAACCAATATTCATTTGGCGTCCACCGAAGCGGCAATAAATTGCTCAGTTGATGCCTAGGGTGTGCAAAGGCCAAAACCATTACCAATTTCAGAATCAGGACTTGTACCCAATACTGAGGACCCAGTACCCAGAATCAGAATCCGAATGAGAATGAGTATCCGCGAATCATAAGCGAAAACCATAAAAACTTATATTAACAAATGGCACATAAGGCACATTGGGGCAAAAATGCCCTAGATACAGCATATAATAGATCTTTTTGGATTTCAAATATTTGGTTTAAAAAACCAAGAGAAAATTTAAGAATAAGATATATAAATATCATAAGAGAATGTTTTTTTTAAGACGATAAATAGAATATTTTCATTATTTTCAAAATTTTACAAAACTTTTAAGAAAATTTAGGAAAATGATTAAAATTTATAGAAATATTAGTTGTATATATTGACATGCAAAATTTCTTTTTGTAACTAAGGAAATTCTACTGACTATGAAAATAAAAAGTTTAAGAACAGCTTGCTGTAGTAGAATAAGATTTATATGTAGTGCCAACTGGAACGAGAATAATATTTAAAAAAAAAAAACAAGTTATTTATATGTTTTAAGGCGGAATGGTTAAAAGGAATTGATTTGGAATTCTTATGATCTTTTTCTTTGAATTTATGGACCTGTTCTCTAATTTATTTCATAATTTCTGATAGAGTCCTTTTAAAAAGAAGAGTTTTTTTTTGGTTGGAGATATATTTTGAAAGATACATAGAAAAAATAAAATTTCTTTTCTTTTTTTCTTATTTTGGAAAGAAATCAGCCATTCTTACTTGACTCTTACTTGAAAAAACGTTAAGAAATAGTTTTGAAATCTATTCAACCAATTGAATCCAAACAAACATTATCATTTTTGTATTTTAAGATCCTATATAATCAGCATTTTTAACTTTGTTAATATATATATACATATCTTAATATAAACTGACAGAAACTGTTTGATCTGATTGTTATTTTTAAAATTTTATATATGCATATATCTCAAATTCCTAAAAGTAAAACTCAGTCATCTAATAAAATATTCCCATAACATAAGTGGTAAGTTTAACAGAGTATAATATTGTGTTTGTAAAACTTGGCTAAAATATTTGGTAATTCGCAGAGTTACAATTTGTTTGTTTTCCTTTACAAACCATTCACTCTTTATAACATAATTTCGTGTCAAAAGTTTTCAAACAAACTCATCAATTTAACATAGTTTTTCACAATATTATATAATTCCAAAGCACTGTGACCGGTGGGGAAGGCATACCCAGTGAGTAGTCAGTATCGATGACCTTTCAAATTGCTTGCGTGTTGTTGTTGCTGCTGTTGCTGTTGCTGCTGATGTTGATGCTTTTGCTTGACTATTTTTCATTTTGCTAGTCGGTGGCGGCCATCCCGTTCTGTCCATGAATATTTTCTTTTTGCCGCTTGTTGGCCCAGCGGAACGCGCATTTTCCAATTTCATTTGCGTTACGAACGCGGAATGTGAAAACGCGGACGCGGCAGTCGGTAGGACGGTCTGTCTGTCTATTCTGTCGTTTGGTCTTTCTGTTTTTGGGCGCGCATTCATCATTGGCAGGGCGCCGTCATCGGCATCGGCATCGGCATTGGCATTGGCATCGGCATCATCATCGCTATCATCATCGTATCGTTCATCATGGGTAGCCATTTGGCCGTTTGAAAAAGCAACATTTCAGCCATATTTTTCTTGCTTTCAATTTAGCGTTGTGTGCTTTGGCCATTTTTCATACGGAGCTTTGATGCGTAAACCTCCATCACTTTCCTTCACCATAGTAGCCCCCTCGTCACACTCTTTCGCATCCTGCATGCCACACCCCCGCCCCTAAACCTACACTTCAAACATATTCGCTTTAGACGCTTTTTTCAGTTTTGCTACGAAAACGCAAAACGCATAATACGCGTCCTTTGAGCGATTTGAAGTCAAGTGTAAAAAAACGTTTTTTTATTTTTTATTTTTTTTTTTTTGGTTTTTACTTGGTTTTTTTTTTTTTTTTTTTTTTCGTTTGTCCGAAATGGAGGATAAATCGACAAGCCAAGTGTTTTATATGTTTAATTTGAAAATATTTGAATTTTGCTTATTTCTTGGTTCAGTGGTCAAGCAGCATCACAAGTTCGTTGCGTTTCTATAGACCTTTCAACAGAAATTGGTGTGAATTTTGCTTATCAGAAACGGGTGAGAAAATTCAATATGCAGTTTGCTTATACGGCTATCAGTTAGTCCATATTCAATCCACATTAATGCCAAAATAGTCAAATATTTAAGGACACACACACACACACACACACGAGCGAAGGTCGCCCCCTTTTATTCACTTTATTCCATTTGACATGGCAAAACTACCCTAAGCTACTATCAGGCAAGCCAAATCAATCTATGTGATTCCATTGGCGGCCAAACAAAAACGTTTCAATTTCAATATTTACACAAATTGCCCAAAATCTTTTAGTTTGATCAAAATCCAAATTGCCATCTCGATGCGATGTGTCCTGTTGGGTGGAGAGTGTGAGATTTTATGAACTCATGGGAATAATTTTGTGTTGCATTAAACGGAAATCAATGAGAGGGTCAAGTTAAGGGAACAATTTGTAAAAATTATGAGATTAAAATAAAAGCAGAAAAAAAGAAAAAAAAAAAAAACAGGGTTAAATGTGAAGCAACTTTTGAAGGTGATAAAAATGTTTGTATTTTTATTTTTAATTAGTTTTATTTTAATAAAAATTTGTAATTGTTGTCTTTAGACGTATTTAAAATATTGTCCAAAATTACTTTTGCTTTAAATGAAAAATATTTTCTATAAACAATTAAGCTAACAAGAGTGGACCTTGTAACAGAAAGGGAATTACTTATACATTTTTTGTAAAGGAAAACAATTTGAAAAATGCAACAAACTTTTTATCTAAATATATGCATATTTTAATTTTAACTTTGTTTAATAAAAAAGTTGCATTTTCATTTCAAATATATATTTTAAAATATTAATAATAAGCTTGCAATAAAGTTTTCATATTCATTAAAAGATTTTAAATTATGAAAAAGTTGTGTTTTATTATACAACATTTTATTATATTTTGTACAGAAATTTTAGTATAAAAATTGAAATTATTTAAATTGGATATATCTTAAAGATTTAGTAAATAATATAAGCTTTTTATTATTCTAAAATTTTGTATTACTTTTGTGTTGCCTATTTGCTTAAAAACACCTTAAATAAATCTATATATACTCCTCACTTTAAATTGTTTAAACTAGCCTTAAAATTTAAAAGTGCGTTTTAAAAATGAAAATATTTAATTTTAAAAACAATTCACATGAAATATATGTATATATCAAGATGAAATGTCTGCCTAATGTATTTAATAATAAAATAATATTTCTTTGAAACAGTTAAAATTTCATTCTATTTAAATGCTTTTCTTATATTAAAAATAAATAAACAATAAATTTGAAAAATTTATATTTATAACTATAAAGATTCAATCAATCTGCAAATTATTTGAATTGAATAAATATAATTAGATATATAAGATAAATTAAAATTTACTTTACCCTAAAAAAAAAAAGAAGGATATTTAACGGCTTCTTTCTCTTGTTTGGCTAGTTCAACTTGGCTTTCTTTCTTTTTCCTTTTTAGATATACAAAATGTTCTCTAGAAATTCTTTGATTTTGGTTTCAGTTTTATCATTGAACTGCAATTGCTTTTTACTTTAGTTGCTTGCCAATTTTATGCTGACCAACCAAACTAAACTAAATATTTGAACGTTTTGCTTGGGGCAGTTTCTATAAAAGATAACCCCGTCGTAGCTAAACCAATGGACACAGCACATAATGTTTGGGGTCAGCATCAAAAATGCTGAGGCATAAAAATACTGACCAAAAGAGTATATAAAAAAAAAAAAAAAAAATAAAAATAAAGGAGAGAACAGTGTAGGAAAGGAAAGGAAAAACAAATACCAAACCAAAGACATCACTTGTGGCAGTAGTTTTGGGCCATGTGCAGCTTTTATGGTTGTTGTAGTTGTTTTTATTATTATACCCAGCGACAAAGCACAAACAAAGATACCAACACACTCATACACACACACACACATGCACACACAACCAATGGCTATCTCATACATATTCCGTTTACGTAGCCCGTTCGTTTAACTGTTGTTTTTATGCGCTGCAGACAAATATTTGCTTTCCGACAATAGTCATAAATACCAAAAGCTACATGCTCGGCATACTTAGAAATACATACATAGAGCGAGGGAGAAAGAGAGAAAGAGGATAATACACACACACACACACATATGCACGTCCTGGGCGCAAATAGAAATCGAGGAAAGCAAATAGCGTACAGGATATGGTTTTTGGCAGCACCAGCAGGAACAGCAACAGCAACAGCAGCAGCAGCAGCATTCAGGCGGCTAGTGCCAACAAAAAAGCGAACAAGAAAAGAAACGATGCTAACGAAAAATGCGGCTGGCCAAAAGGGGATGGATGGATGCTTGCTTGGGGATGGGATTACAAGGGGGAAAGTAACCAAAGAGAAGGAAAAAAAAAACTGTAGAAAATGGACTGAGTATTTGGTAAGGGGGTGGCGTTGCAAGGCCAACCAGAACCAACAAAATGGCTGCGCAAAAAGTGGCAGCAGTCAACGAAAATATTAGGAAAAAAAAAATAAAAAGAATTCCCGTCTAAACGTTCAAGTCATTGCATCGTCCTTAATATACCCTTTATCAATAAATTTCTCTCTTTGGCATCTTTGGTTTTTCTAACTTTTCGAAAACGTCTGGCAAAAATGTTTGAATTGAATTGCAAATGAATAATAATGAATTATCAGATCAAGAAATTTGATTTAACAAATACAAATTTCTTTAAATTTAAAACCTTTAGTATTAGCTTATGATGCCCAAATATACTCTTTCTATTGCATTTTATATAGGGTATAAAACATGCTTTTACTAAAATGGTAGCAATAGTGGCCAACACACACACACACACACGCATAGAAATAGAAAGAGCACAGTAATGGTCGCTGGGACATGCCAAAGTGTTTAACGGAATGGCGACCAACAACTGTGACACCATCAAGGGAAACGAATATTGAAGTTTACAGTGAAAGATCATCACATGGAAGATCGACAAAATTATTGCAACTAACAATTGTTATAAGTGCAACAAAAAAGGAGGCGTGGCAGTACTATAACATCACACAAATATCGTAATAATATTTACAGATGATTTAAGAAAATTTGAATACTTAAACCAATTCTCAATAATAAGTCTGTGATTCGTTGCTTTATAAGATAACAATTATAATTAACAAAAGACATTTTTAATTATGAAATATTACAAATATTTCAAAATATTTGATTTAATATAAGTATACAAATATTTCGAAATTTTAAAGAATTTAAAAAAAAAATATATATGTAGAAGCTTTATGCATATTATCTAATTTTATTTCTTTTAAATATTTTATGCTTTATGCTCAGCGTAATATTTGGTTTTATTTATTATAAATATTTTATTTCAAATAATTTTTTATAATTTATTTAATTTGAATATTTTTTATTAACTTTTTAATAATTTTTCAAATTATTATTAACACAGTTTGATAAATCAGTTAATACTTTTAGTAATTTCTTTGCTAATTAAGAAATTTAGTTTTCATTTTGTCGTAGAAAAGCCATTTTTTTAAATTCGTAATGTAAAATGTAAAGGTATAAATATTTTTTAATAATAATTAAAATAAATAATTAAAACAATTAAATTTATAATATCTTAAGAATATAGTGAAAAAATTTCAAATCAATAGGAGCAAACCCGATATAGATGAAACGACAAAGGCCAGTATCACGATTTTTAGAGCAAAGTTTATGAAATTACTAAACTTACTTTATAAAATTAAAAAAAAAAAAATCAATTTATAAAATTTATAAATAAAATAGGATAACAAAATATAGAATTTTGTTTAGGAAATTGAAATCGTATTCAAGAAGTTCATGATCAAATGGTTAGGTAAATGAAGTACTTTTTAAATGTTATAAGCATTTACTTTATAAAATGCTTTATTTATTTATAAAATTAATGTTATTAATTTTACCAAAGTTTATGATTTCTGATTTTAAAGGATCATGTAAGTTTGAAAGTCTTTTAGAAATAGAAATATATTAACATTATAATTATCATTCTTTGGGTCGATTGTTATGAAGGTTATTATGGTCAATATAAACTTTTGGCTTAATTATTAAATAATACAGTTAATAATACACACCTTTAAGAGAGGTTCCACTGTTGACTATGTATAAACCAAAGGGCTATCGATTGTTGTACTAAAAACTTCAGAGTCCTGTAAAATTGTTTTGTTTTCTTGTTGTTGTTGTTTTTCTTTTTGTCCTGCGAATAGAAAACGAGAAATGGAAAAAACTGTTACTAGGAACAAAGGCACAGCGATTTATCCATGTGAAAAATCTATGCCGCGTGTCCAATGCACGCGTTCTCATTGCTTTTGCTCTATCTTCATCTCCCTCGCTTTTTGCCCTCCCTCTCTTTCTCTCTTTCTTTTCGCCTTTAACGCATTACACCTTTGTGAAAATATTGCGATGGAGTTGTGTTGGACATAATATCACAGTAGGAGACGGAGTCGAGTCGAATTGGGAGTTGGAGATGGAATCAGAACTGAACGACCCACTAGGCAGGCAAAACAAATAAACAGTGCTCACGTGCCTTCCCGGAGATTATCCGCGCATCACAATCAAAACAACAACAAAAAAAAAAAAAAATAAAAGAAAAAAAGCAAAAACACCAACAACAATAGCAACAACAAACAAACTACCCGCCACAGAGTGAGTCTGGAGACCTGTTTGATTTGCACAGACCCAGACCACACCCTATCCTGACCCTTGTGTATGTGTGTCTCTGTGTATGTATATTTGTGTTCCCGTCGATATTTTTTTTTTTTTGCGATGCTAATCTCAACGAAATGTTACAAAATGTTTAACAATTAAGTAGCGACACGCGCTGCCACGTTTCAAGTGTGTTTGGTGTGTATGTCCTGGCCCGAGGGCAAGAGTTTTTTATTGACTGATATCGCTTACAGATACAGATAGACAAGAGCAAGCGGCATGCCACTCAATGCAATTGAGGGAAGGACCATCCACTTGATATTCAATGTCCTATATTTGATATATTCAATGACAATGCTGATCATCACACCGATAATCGCAAATGCAAAAGAGCCAATCAAAAGTTAAAGTATATTGTCAAGGACATTTTAGAAATTGATATTATATTATTTATGCATCAAATTAAAAGCATATAGCAAATCATTATTTTATTAGGGTGAATATTAGATTGATTTTCAAGAATCTGATCCCTTAATATATGTTAAATAAATTAGAAAATCTTTAAAAGGAGAAAAAAAAACTAGAGAATAATTAAATTAAATAAAATAACATAAAAACATCGAATTATGGAAAGTCCTGAATTGACTATTGAGATAAGTTTGATATAAGATTAAGCTAATGGTAAGAGATCATTTATGATAAGGTTAAAGCTATAATTTAGTATGCTTTCAGTTAAGATTTTAGATACCATAAGAAAAGGCAAATTAAGTGTGATTGAGTTGTACTATGATATCTTAAATAAGATGAAAACAAGTTTAAATTTGCACAGATTCGTTTCATGGTTGGTTTTGTCAGCTTCAATAAGGTCATGCCGAATGTATGAGGCGCTTATTAAAAAACGGAGAAAACGAAGAAGAAGAAAAAGAAGAAGAAAAAAAACGTGGCTGAAAAACCGCCACCAAAACTACTGCAATATGCAGGAGCAGCAGCAGTTGCAGCCACAGTGCCAAAAACAACAAAACTGAAGGAAAAGTGACGACAAGGAAACGATAAAAGCGACAGAGTAAAAGGCAGAGTCAACGACAAGGCAAACACGAAAAACGACAACGACAAAGTGCGGGAAGTTTGCACAAGGACATTGCTGCACTCACCACATGCATGCACACAAGGATATGAAAGGACACACATACATACTTACATACATATGGACACACTCACACATTCAGAGGCAAACTAACAACCACATGGCAGGCAAATGACACAAACAACAAGGACAACAGGAAAAAGAAGAGGCAAACAAGAAGACGAAGAAAAAGTCAACATGACAACAGTGCAAAACAGTTAAACGGGTCCTTATGTAATTGTATGAAAGCGTCGGTGTCCTGTCTCTGTGTTTGTATGTTAGTTCATCTGTATGTGTGTGTGTGTGGGTGGTTGGGTGGCAGGACAACCAATTGAGGCTCCACTTGTCATGCACGCACGAACATGAAAAGAAACACTCACACTGGCACACACAAACACACACTTACACACACACACACACACACAGCGTGCGTGCGTCCAATGTCAATAAGGCATGACACTGGTCTGTTCTTCTCCTTCTTCAACTGTTTTTTGGCGTTCCAACGGTCTCCCTCAACGATCTGCTCCCTCTCGTCCCTCTTTTTACCCATACCACTGTTGAGCTTTAGTATGCTGTGGCCATGCGCTTCACTGCATCCAATGACAAACCAAATATGTTTCGTGGTTTTTACGCAAGACTCGTTGTTACCCGCAGACCACCACGCATACACAGACATACATACATACATTTACATATATGTATGTACTTACACTCACTCATACATATACTGGAAATCAATCAGTCCGGCTATAGTCCGAGTTCATGTCCACGTTCATATCCATGTCCATCTCGTTCAGTCAAAAGTCAATGTAAATGCAAATTTGCGCCTTTTTGTGACTGTAAATCTGAATCTCACTTTAGGCTCTGCCTCAGATCCGTGACTTCTGTAATGATGAAGTGCATGTTGTTACTGTGCTCCCCAGTATCCAGTACCCAATATTCATCCTGTTCAGTCTTTTGTACGTTTGTTTGGTTCTGTTGACATTTTTACGTCTCTTTGTATGGCTCTCAGTGTGCAAAGTGGACATGAACGTACATGAACATATTGTATGTATGTATATATATACATACACACAAACACATACATATTTACTCGGAATGAAAGCCACAGTCGATTTACCACTCAAGTCTTTAGATCCTGCTGCAAGTGTTGCAAAGTTAATTACCAACTTGCCCCCAATAAAATTTGCTTCGATTGATGCCCCAATGCTGCAATTGCAGGTGCTTTAACAGATAATTGCTTCAAATATTTTTCCCATTCTTTTAGAAAGAATTTGACTAATTAGATATATGTATGTACATGCATGCATAAGGTGTTCCAACTTCCATGCTGACACATAGGATCGCTTTGTTGGGTTTTAAATCAATATCTTAAATTTTATACTTTCTTATCGATGAGTTGCAAGATTATTTTAGAGTCGTTACAATGCATTGAACATATATTTATTCTTAATCAGCATTATAAGTTATGTTATAAAGCGATCTGTTCGGCTCTTTGCTGTTTTAAGACATTAATGTTGAAGCTATGTGAGTGAAACTTTGTAGATAAACTTTAAAGATATGTATGCTTACCAAGTTTATGAAATGGACAGATCGGGCTACTATTAGAAGTAGTGGCAATCGAAATATTTGGTGAAGAGTTCAAAGTTCAGATTATAGATACATACCTACATATGTGAAAACAAGCAATTGGGAAGTAAAATTTGCAAATAAAACGGAATAGATATGACATCGTTTAAACTTTAACTGATTGTACAAATATAAATAAAATAATTTAAATTATTAATGTTTTAGTTTAAATTTATATTATAAAACGAGAAAATGCTTTGATAGTGTAAGCAATCTAATGTCCTTTTATGATCAATATATTAAATACATTTCAAAAAACTTCAGCAATATTTAATAAGTTCAAAAAACAAAGCATAGAAAATGTAGTTTTATATATTAAATACTTGTGTGTGTGTGTTTTTGTAAATAAGTATGCAAGGATATATATGTTTATGTATTCAAGACTAAATCGCCGGAATCAAGTCAAGTTTGCATCAGCATCAAAGTCACGGAAAACACAACTCATATATTAAGAAGACAACCCGAAATGTTAATCTACTCATTAAAATTCATACTAGAACCTAGCAGGCTAGAAGAGGAAAAGTAGGGAAGAATAAGGCAAAATCCACTTGGTCCCCTACCCACACAAACACCCCTTGACAAGAAGAGGGCAACATAAACAAGTCAGTTGTTGGAGTTGCTTGCTTGGCTCGACACAAAATCAACAAAATAAATAAGAGCAAACGGAAACTTGAAAAGCTTTGTCAGTTCCATTCCTTAGAGCAAAAGGTGAGAAACGACAGCGGCAATGGCAATGGCAGTGGCAGCATCAAAAGGTTTTTGGTGGATGCCACGACATCTTAATGATGATGTCATGAATAAATTAGTTGACTTGCGCCGACTTTCGACAACTGCCAAAAAGGGAACTGACAGAGAAAGGAGACAAGATAGAGAAAGAGAAAAGGGCCACTGAGAGCAAAAAAGCCAAAAAGTGATAAAAGTACAGGAAAACTACAACGAAGAAGACAGGCAAGTTAAATGCTTTAGGCTAGGGCGCGGTAAATGTCTAATACCCAACCA
Source organism: Drosophila neocordata (assembly GCA_018903615.1). Lineage (NCBI taxonomy): Eukaryota > Metazoa > Arthropoda > Insecta > Diptera > Drosophilidae > Drosophila > Drosophila neocordata. The sequence goes on from JAEIGI010000001.1 coordinate 12,551,046, forward strand.
TTCATAGAACCATACTCTCCCACTTCCACATCGACTAACTCAACCACCGAATTGGATTTTCGGCAAGGAAACTTAATGACAAAAATGAAGTAAACCACAAAAAGTGGTATTGGCATTGCGGTTGCTGCTTTTCCAAGTTTTAAAGGAAAACCTTAAAAACTAAACTGTGGCACACGTGTGAAAAAAAAGCGATATAGAATGGAATAGAATACCCAAGTGTAGATCCCGTTGGATGAAGTCATTTAAATTTAAGTTGCAAATTATGCAAATGAAATAAGCAGTAACAAAAAGAAACGGGAGCCAATTCATCCCCCTGCCACTTTTGTGGCAGCGGACACGTGTGACTATCACCCTTCTTCCGCTGCTACTGCTACTGCTGTTGCTGATGATGATGATGGTGCTTTTGCTTCTTTGGGCCATCTTGCAGGTGGCCAATGTACCAGTTTGATACAGTAGCTATGTAGCCACGCCCATTTCGACGCCCTATTGTCACACTTATATAAATTAATTAGTTGCGCCTATTTTTGCGATCAATCATTCAATTTTCTGCGCCATAAAATCAAAGGAAACAAAATTCAACCAAACAAGGGCGCCACTTGTTTAACAACAACAACAACAATAAGAATAACAAGCTGCTGCCCGATCCAGTTACCCACCATCCAGTTTTGTTGCAACATTGCCAAACCCATACCCATACCCACCCACCCCTTGCCTAACGCATTAGCTATGTAACAATCCCTCGGTAAAAATGCCTTGTCATTTATGCGCTACTCGCTTTTGTTACGCTTTTTACGATGCGGGTTTGTCGCCTTAGTTGAGTCCTTGTGGATTGGGAGAGGGTGACTGAGCACACTGGGCAGACAAGGTACTGGATACTGGTTACATGGGGTTCAAGTTGTCAACCAAGAAAGAACAAAAAAATTGAATGAATGCAGAAAAATCTAAAACAATCTGTCACATGCCCAATATTGATAAAGAGCAAATCCCTTAGCTTAGTAGTTATCCAAGCAAAACCTTGAGTTACTAAATCAAAATAAAAGTATCTTTGAGATAATAATTGAAATTTAAGTAAATCAAACAAATCTGGAAATGACAAAAACAAGAACTCTAAAAGTAATTTAAATTGTATATAATAGAATTATCAATTTTTTATATTAAAAGTTTAAAAAATTGCTTACTAAACTTAGCGCAAATGCTTGCAATGTATTGGAAAAACTTATCACTAATATTAATTTTGAATTTTAAAATGAAATAATATATGCATTTTAAGTATTTAGAGCAAAGCTGAAATGTCTTATATAATAATAAATATTATATGCATTTTCAGTATATATATTAAGACCAACACTCCATCTTTCTCTCTGCTTTTAAACTTAAATATTTTTTATATTTTATGTTTTTAGTTATTTTTATTAAACAAGCTCTTCCCAAAATTGTTATTTATGCAGAAATTTTCTAGTTATCCATTTATATTTTATTTTAATTTTATGAGAAAAATTCTATTCTTTTTTATGCACTAAATAAATAAAAAAGAATTTGCCCAAAGCATTCCTTAAAAATAAACTAAAACTAGTAACAATTTTTCTATCTATATTTGTAAAAAATCAATTTACCTTTTAAATGCTTGCGAAATTCAAATCGGATTTTAAAATAAATGCAATAAAAATCTATCGAAATTGGTAAAAATGCCTTAAATGTTTGAGATTTTCTCAAGTTTTTAAAGTATTTGAAAGATTTTCTGTTTTTTCAACCAAAAATAAGTGAAAAAATTATTCAATAGTATATTAAAATCATTTTAAAATTAGTTAAAATTACAAGATTCAATCAAAATAAGAAAGCGAAAATATAAATAAATAGTTTACCTATCGCTAAAGTTAATTTTAATACAAATTAACCTAAAGAAAAACATTGAAAACTTTTTTTTTTGAAAAACTTTATAAAAATTGTTGGGCTTATCACCTACAACTTTTTTTTGTTGTGTTTTTTTTCTTGTGCTGGCCTTAAGGATTTGGATGGTGGCAAAAAAAATATGTTTTTTTTTTTTTTTTTGTATGTACGCAAATTGTTTTATATTCGAAAATAATTCGAAATATTTGTGTGCCCGCAATGAAATTAGCTAAATTAACACCTAGCCCAAAGTCTCGGTAAAGGCTTAGACCGAAAAATAAATGAAATATTTCTTCTTGTTTTAATAAAAAGGGCACAAACGAAGGGTGAAAGTGTGGGTGAGTAAGTTACTAACTGAGTGCGGTGGGAATGTGGCACATTTAAATGGCCATGGTCACTTCTGGTAATGGGTGGTTGCATATAAAGTAACAGCAACAACAACAACAACAACAACAAAAAAAAAACCAAAACAAAAAATAAAGAAGAAAAACCAAAACTTGACCTTTTGTGTCTCTTTGGCTGGCCAGGGATTGCCATCTCCGCCTCACTCCTCCAATGTCTCTGTATGTCTGCTGCTGCTGCTGCTGCCCTCACTCAATTAGGCAGTTGCTGCGCGGCGATTTTCGGTCCATTTGGAGGGCAAATACTTTAAACCATTTTAACAATTTCCATTAACAAATATGCGCAAATTGCCCTTTGGCGGTTTACACAAAAATACAAATAAATTATAACAGTGAAATATTTTTTGACGAGAAACTGAAATATATGTTTAATCTTTTTAAACCGAAATGCATGAAATATTTTTGTAAATTATTTTTATGCACTTCATTAAATATTTCAACAATTTTTGTGTGCGGAGACTCACAGAATTACTGAAAGAGAGAGAGAGTGGAACAGAGAGGAGAGGGTTGTTGCAAAGAGGAACGGATTGGGGTTATACTGGCTACCAAAAACGCTTCCAGCTACAGCCTGGCGCACTTTAATCAACCGTAAAATGTTGACCTTTTTATTTTTTTTTGTTTTGCCTTTCTTGGGTTCTATATATATGTGTGTGTGTGTTTTTATTTATTTTTGCTCCATTTTTGTTGGGCCGCAACATGTTGTCGACATTTTGTGAAGCAAGTGGGCTAGTGGGCTAGTGGGGGCGGCTAATGGGCATAGTGGGGGGTGTATGTGTGTGTGTGGTAAGCCTAATGGATAAAGACCTCAGAGTATGCAACTATTAGCTATCCCAAGGTTATGGTAAATGTTCCGAGATTTAAAATCTTTGCCAGTTTACTGCATTTACATAATTTATATACAAATGTTGACGTACCACTAAATTGTAGTTACCACTTTACTATAATCTAAAACTATAAGTCAAAAGCCTAAGATTTAGATTCTAGCTTGAATTCTTTGCCAAAAAAGTTAAATATCTAAGAGTAAGATTTTGGAATTAGTATCTTGCCCCAGACTTTGGCAAAGAGATTAGAGCAATTGAACCAAAAAAAAAAAAAAATTCTCAAGGACATCAAAACTAGTTATTTGTCTTACAAGTGATTTCATTTGAGGACTATAACCAGTCAAATGACCATCTAAAATCTTACAAAAGAGTCGAATTACTATAGTAATAGGTGGTACGTGGAGAGCTATAAAGTCTTTTTTTTTTTTTTTTTTTTTTGATGTTGGTTAAATCAACTTGCAGCCAATTTCATTTACGTTTTTGCCACAACTCATTTTATGACATTCTGTGACGTTGTCGACGTCGTCTACGGCTGTTGTACATACATAATTTCCATTTTCACGTGGCAGGCAGGCGAGTGACATTGAGGTTTTTATGGGCCAAAAACTGAAGTCAGAAAGAAGTGAGTATTTTAAATGAAAGGCATATTATAATGTCAGAAATGCTTGCTATTGTCATGCGAATGACTGGATGAAATATTTAATATTTTATTTATGCCCACACACATACATATATCCATATATACATACAAATAGTTTTTTATTCAATGGCTATTGCATTATTTATATATTTATTTATATATGCATTTGAAATTCAAAGGCTAACCCAAAAATTCATAAACATTTGTTGTGCAAATTTCTTGCAGATATTTCTCACGCCCCGCCTTCACAATGCTTGTCCTTCCTCCCTGCTTTAGCCACCTCAACTTACCGAATACATATATATACATATATATATATATATATATATATATATATATATATATATATATATATATATATATATAAATGTATCTATGAATTTTCTCCCCTTTTGGTCATTGCCAATAAATTCACATCAAAGGTCTTTATTTATATTTGCTTAGCAGCCAGAGAAAGCCAAAAAGGATGCGCCCCCCGGCTGCTTGGCTGAGCCTGTGCAAATATCATTTTGCGTTTCAATTGAGCATCTCTCTGTCCTTTTGGCTTAGGACCTATCTAGACTCTAGCTCGGCGCTAACCTACGACACGCGCATCATCGCTTAATCCCGCTGCTGTTAAATGATTTTCTAGTTGCCAGGCAGCGCACAGTACACTAAAGGCACACACACACACACACACACACACATAAACATATAAATACATACGTATATACAACCATACGACGAGGCGCACGTGTCAATTGTGTGTGTTGAGCCTCCGGCTTGCCTTAAACTCAGGGTGGATATATATATATATATGTATAGGCCAAAAATAGCCAAACGTCTTGCATTGCAATGAACTCGACACTTGAGCCATTGGCTGGCTGAATGCTTGGTCGCTTACTGACAAAGTAACTCCCAGCATTAGGCGAATGACCGCCAATGGATTTTTAAATACTCGGCATACGTTCGCTCATCTCTATTGCCTGACTACCACCCACCCCTCTTTTACCTAGCCCTTAGGGCTCACACGGTGAAATTAAATGCTTTGCCGCGCTCTGCCCCGACTGTGCCCAAATAAATAACTCAATTGTTTTGTTGACATTTTATTTGACACGTGACTTTGACTGGTTAAACATTCAACCTTACCAGCCTTAACTTATAACCACCCCTCCTCTCCCCTCTCCACCCACCAACTATCAGCCGCCTTTGACGGGTCTTTAATGCTTTGTTCTTTTTGCGGTTCATGTGGTTGCCATCGTTCTCGTTGCGTCGTCGTCGTCGTCGTCGAGTCATCGCATCGTCGCATCGTTCGCAGCAATTAATCTCAAAGGTGTCCATTAAGGCAGACACGCGCTAGCCATGGTAGTAAAAACTGTGCACACTTACTTACACATACAGACACACACACACACACGCGCGCGCGCTCGCATACACACAGGTATATTGGTAGGTGATAAAAGGGGGCGTTACACCAAATGGGCGTGTAATAGTGTCAATTTTGGTATTTATAGCTGTTGTTGCATGGCAGTGATTTGTGTAAAAGATTCAAAATGAATATAGCTTAAAGCATCCATGAACTGAGACATCATCATTGTATAGCATACATTCAGGGGCATACTAATAACAACAAAAATTGCCATGCTAGATACTTTTAAGTAACAAACCAAATTTATGCAAAACTCGGAAGAAGGTCAAAGAGAATTTACTTATTAATTGGTAGACAACTTAAGTTGGACATTATAGTCTATAGTATAATAAAGTTACAACAATTGGGACCAAGACTCAATGCGTATAATTGAAAATAAGTAAAAGATTATAATTTTGAGAAAAAATATCAATAAGCAAAAAGAAATTACAATAAATTTATTTACTTTGCAGTTAACCAAATGTTTTGCGAAAATCAAATCGTTTTAAGCGGCTTAAATACCAGGCAGGTAATAGGTGTTGCGCTAAGGATACTTCAATGCCTAGCCAGTGTGTCACTATATCTGCTTCCGCTGATAATATATGACAATAAATTTCTTGTGGAAGGTTTAATACTCATTTTGGTAGTATGGAATCTTTGCTCGAATTTGAATTCTACCGTATTTTGATATCAAACTAGTAAGCACAGTTTTGTTTCACATTTTTGTTATATATATAATATAATAGCCTTATATATTATTTTATTACTGAATTTTAATATCCCTGGCTAGTCAGCTAAATTTTGTTTTTTATTTTAAGAAAGGAAATGTTTAATTGAATATATAGAAACGTCTTTTTCGATCTGCTTCATTGATTGCTAGTATAAGAATGTAATAGAAGTATACATATATATTTCTTTTTATATTTTTAAAATAAGTAAAATTTTAAAACCATTCAATTCCAAATCAGTTTAAATGTAATTTCAAAAAAGAAAAATCTTTAAAAATCAAAAACAAAAGATCGATTTATATTTAAATATTCAATTAAATATTCGTTGCTATTTAAATTCATTTTGGTATTGGTATCTCGCAGCATATACTTAAATGTTTTGAAAAACTTTTCTGGAATCAGATGGTATATACATATGCAAATTTTCATTGATGTTCGATAGGTTCCAAATGCAAATTTCCTTAAGGGAAATTGGCAAACAACAAACAACGACAAGACAGCGAAAAATTAACATATGTATATGTACTTGTACATGTATTGCTTAGTACAGGAAACGGAAGTGTGAAGCATATATACTACAACCGCATATAGACAAACTGACAAACACACTCGTAGGCACACACACACATACAGGCCGAAAAATGTGCACGACTTGTTTAGTTTGGCAAAAGTTTTTCTGTCCCTATCTTACATTAAAAGCCAAGTCGGGTTGACTGGTTGGTTGGTTGGCTTGCTTGTTGGCTGGCTGACTGGTTGGTTGGTTGCTTGTTTGTTTTCCTGTCCCCCTTGTACCACAGGACCCTTTTGTTCTTATTCCCTTACCCATTTCTTTTACCTACCATACTCCACCTTACTTTTTCAAGACTTTTGACTTTCTTTTTGCCAAAGAGAGAAAGAGAGAGTTAAGAGCTTTGTGTATGCGTGCGTTCATGTGGTTGCTGACACAAACCAAAATTTAAACAAAAGAAAACAGGCAACAGCATTGAGTGCCGAACATGAGACAAAGTCAGACTTTAGTCTCATCCTTAGCCATCATTCCCTTTCTTAAACTCTTACATTGTGTAAGCCGTAGCCTCAGTTAAGGCTGTTGGCTAACGGAAACCGCACTCACACATATACCTATATTCGCACACATACGCATACACACACACACATACACACACAGACTCACACGGTGCTAAGTGACTCTTGGCTCTTTTGTTGGTCCTGCTCTTGGTCCTGGTTTTTTGCCTTTGAAGCAACAACGGCACAAAAACTGAAGTATATTGTTAACAGGATATATAATACACAAAATAAAGTTTTCAGCCAAAGTTACACAAAAGTATTTTACAAGTTCTCCACGGCACAGGGAGACGATAGATAGAGATAGAAAGAGATGGAGAAAGAGAGAGAGATGATGATGAGCCGGAGCAGGCAGATGCCTTAGTCGGAGCCCCTGCATCACCTTACATTCGCTTTTGTGTGTTTGATATTTGGTATTGTTTTACTTTTGTTGATTTTACAATATAACAAACGAAACAACAACATTACTAGAGCATCAGAGCCAACCAATGAATGGTTTGGCTAAAAGAATCAAAATAAATAAGAAATATTTTATCATTGCCTTATCTTTTTCTTTTTGATAAAGAATTTCTTCAATTAGGCAGTAAATATATATATATATATTCGTTTAATTTGTATTTACTAAAAGAATAATTTCTTAAATTCAATGTAAATATTTGTCATTAGACAAATTAAAAAGTTATCAAAGAAATATAAACTATAATTTAATTTTCTACAGTTTTTTATTTAAATGTAAAACAAAAAATTGCAATACCCTTACAGAAGATATATTATAAATGATAATTAAGTTAGGTTAGTCTAAATTTAATCAACTAAATCAATTTATCTGTTTCTTTGCAACTTTTAGATGTATGCGAATGAAACTAGCTATATAAGCTATTTAAGTTTATAGTTAGTTTAAGTTTGGGATTTCTTTAAATCGAACCACTCTACGGTATAGCCATTATAGAAAGTATTAAAGCGACATAAGGTTCTTATATATCGTACTCCACGTTTAAATCAGATCGGATAAAAGTATCCATAAAATGAATAATATAAATCTTGAAAACAATTTTACACTTTTAAGCTTTAATTCTATTCTTTTTTAAGATTCAAGAAGTTTCTTTATATCAAGAAGTCTTTTTCTAAAAGTTCAATGTTTTACACTACTTTTGCTTTTTTTTACTAAAAATTATGATAGCTCTCGAACAAACATATAGCTTACTACTATTGCCAGTTAACTCTCTGGATATTATGATAATTGGGCTAAAAAGTTTTGTCTCGCTAATAGAAAGGGTAACACCACAATCAAAACTATAGCGCACTACCTGTCAAGCGATTTGCATCTAGAGGGAGTTGACTAAATGCCCAAGTCCAAAACTACAGAAGACCAAACCTTGCTTTATTAAAAATATGATAAATCATAGCTTGGTAAATCAAAATCGAATAGAAGTCCATAAACACGAAAGTATATTGTATATATCTGCCGTATTGGATTTTTCATTAGATATGCCTAACACAATTTTAAATGAAAAAAAGCTAAAAATACGACTTTTAAAAAATATTAAACCGAAGATAAGACAAGTTGGAATCGAGGCATAGTGAAATGTCAATTCAAGATTATTATTGACTGGCTCTTTTTGATATTTACTTAGTGTTGCAGATAAGGCAACATTTGCAACATTTTTGTAGTTACTATACTTTTGTGACCTTAGATTTGTCTGTTAATTGTTATAATTCTGACTTGCTGTGGCACAAACATTTGCTGACAAATAGATGAGGGGCATCGACAACTACATAAATGCCTTTTACAGTTGAGGTGTGAGTATGTATGGATGAAGTGGAGTGGGTGGGATGAGATAAGGTGGGGTGGCATCATCATTTATCACAGGACACGCAACGCATGCCCTTGCCCATGCTTTCATACTCATGCCCAGAAAATGCGTCACTAAAAACCATTGCTGCTTGGGGTTCTCCACCGGCCTCCCCATCTCTTGCCTTTTCATCCTCACATTAACTTTGAGCGGTAACTCTGAAACCGAATTGCAGGAATGGAATGGCAAAAAAATAAACTGGCAAACGGCGACGAGCTGTCAGTTGGCAGTTGGCAAAAGAGAAGCTTTACGAGTTTGAATGTTGTTGCTATTGTTGTTGTTGCTCTTGTTGTATATGGAGCAAAAATAAATGTTTTCAAATGTTTGACGCGTACTGACAACAAATAAGAACAGAACAAAACGAAACAGAACAGAGAACAGTAAACAGGGAGAGAGAGAGAGAGGGAGTAGGGAGTGAACACTGTCCCCGCACACACACACATACACACTTGTCCTTATCCTTGCTATATCTTGATGGGTGTGCGTGTGTGTGTATGTATGTGCGTTTAATGTCTGTAATTTACCGTTAAGTAGACAAGTATTAATGGTAAAATACCAACGGAATGCGTAGCAGAACGTAACCGAACAAAAACACACACACACACACGCGATGAGAAAGAGAAGAACAAGAAGACAAGGGCAGCTTTGGGGCTGCCATGAAAAAAAAAAAAAAGAAGAAAAAAAATGCAGAACCGTCAGCCGAAAACAAAATGGCGACGAGGACAACATCAGTTTGACTTGACGTTGAAGTTACATGTTAACTGTGGCAGTGCCACCCCCACAGACACGCACACACACACACACATACAAATAAGCAATTGTCATTGTGGCGCGCGCATGTTGCCTTGCCCCCCGCACCAGCAGTAGCAGCAGCAGCACTAACAGCAGAGATGTCAAAAAAAGAAGGAAGAAAGAATAAAAAAAAAAAAAAAAAATAAAAAGAAAAGAAGAACAAAAAAAAAAAGAGAAAAGGAAAAAAAACGAACGCCAACAAATTCCAAAGAAAACTCAACTTTGGATTGTTGGCATTTTTGCTGTGTGCTTTGAATGGCTGAGGACGAGAATGAGAATTGAGAATGGGCCATGTAGAAGAGTAGGAGAGGGATTGTTCAATGGGGAATGGGTATTTCAAGTTGGGGTCCAAGAAGAAAAAAAATATTTGCGCGTTAAAATAGTAGATAAGGCGAATGAAGAGGCGGGGATGACAAAACAAACGCGCCGTTTTTCTTGACGTTTAGCAATTTGACATTTTACGTGATTTTTGGTGCCAGGCCATCCAAAGACCCAATGCTGCCAACACCTCCCCTCACCTTACCAGCCCTAGGCCATCGAGAACCTCCAGGAACCAGGACCCTTGGTGACTTGCCATTTGCTGAAAATTACAAACTGCCAAACTGTGTGTGCACGATGCTGCTACTGATGCTGCCGCTGCCGCTGCGCTTATGTAATTGAGTTCAAAAGCGAAGCACCCAACCAACCAATCTCCCCCCTCCCAACCACCAAACGTACTGAAGAAAGAGACTCCTCCAAGCCTTAGCACATTTTTCACAATTCATTTCATTTTGCCGCGTTGGCGCTGCAAGGCAACATTATTACAAAAAAAAAAAACGAAATAAAAATAACAAAAAAAAAAAAAAACAAAAAGAAGAAACAGCACACAAAAAATATTGCTTGAAATAGAAAGAAATGAGAGGGAAAAAAATTGTAGCATAACTTAAGGCTCTTTCACATGAACACACAAAAAAGCGAAAGAAGTGCAAAATACGAAAAAAAAAATTGTTCGCTTTAAACAAAGGCAACGAACAAATGCTGCACAATAATTTGGTTTTTTTTCGCTTCATTTTTTTTTTTTTTTTTGTTTACATTTTGCTCCTCCATTTCGTTTGCTGTGTGTGTGTTTTTTGTTTTTTTTTGCCTCAAAGTCTTCTTGTCTTGACTAGACTAAGATGGATTAAGCCCAAGTAGCAAGCAGCAGCAGCTAGCTAACATTCATCTCCTTTCACCATAAGGACCCAGGCAGGCACTAAACAATTTTTCTTGATTTCTTTTTAGCATTTCGCCTTTCCTTTTTTCACAGTTCTCATCTCTCATTTTTCCCCTTGCTTATATTGCCCTCCCGCCCCTCAAGGCTCTGGTTCTGGCTCTGACTTTAGCTTTAGCTTTGACTCAGACTTTAGCTCCCTCCTATTTGATTTTTTTTTTTTTTTTTTTTTTTTGCCCTTTCATTCCTTCAACTGGCTTTGTTTGTGTCTTCGAGCATTAGAAAATAATATTTTATTCGCTTCACTTACAATTTTTCTTGTAGTGTTTGCGCTCGACTGCTTCACGTTGTTGCATTCGGTTGGTCGCCATATTGTTGGAGTTGTTGATGTTGAAAAATGTTACATGCCAGAAATTGTTGGTTACCCACATGGAAATTACGTTGCATGTTTTCCAAAACGGAGATGCCTTCAATTTATAGTACACACACACATATATACGCTGATACATATACGCACGCACACATCTATAGATTCGTGTGTGTGAAACAAAAGCTGCAGCTGGCGCTTTTCTGTGAATTAATCGTCCATGAGTTCCAATTCTTCTACAATAGTGGGGTGGTGGTCCTCGTTGTCGATGTCGATTCACGGCCTGTCAATGCCTCTGACAATGACAGGTGACATTTACAAGTAAAACACACACTTAAGCCTGACATTCCAAAGTCTTATGTGATTTCCATAGCCTACCATTGATGAGATGCCTTTAATATTAAATTACGATTCTTGTCCAAAGTTATTATCTTTAACTCATGTCAAAGTTTTTTGTTTATATCTCAACAATTACAAGAAACTTTTGCAGTCCCTTTTCTAAATGATCTTTAAGACTATCCTTTTTTTTGTTATTTAATTATTCAATTCTGTAAGTATTCTTTAAATATTAAAAAGCAGATTACTAAAAGTTCATCTAATTTAAATGATATATTCTCTTCAAATACAAGAAATGAATTTGTTTGAAATTACTTATAGGTACATTCAGTTGATTTCATTATATAGTAACAAATCGCACAACCGACATTCCTATTGGGCGGACACTCTTCTATTTGAAAAATCTTTTGGCAATTTTAGTTTTTTTTGTTTTGTTTGTCTTTGAGATGAACACTTTTCTTACATGGCCAAAAACTTTAACCTTTTCGATGCAATTAAAGTCAAATGGCAACAAACTGGTAGCAGAAATTTTAAAAATTTTGTAAAAGCTCTTTATCAATTTTTGAGATTTCTTGTCATAAAATATCTTAGAACTTGTTTTCAATATTCTAAAATATATTTTTACAAAGTATATTAAAATTTGTATAGCATTTTCATTTAAATTAACTCTTTAATTTTGATTTGAAACTATTTTCACATAATACTGCAATTAACGTAAATAAAAATTTAATTATTATTTAAAACAGTTTTTTAAGATTGAAATAATTAGAAATAATAAATTTATTTTCCTTTATATTGTATGGACTATTTCTATTTTTATATTTATTTTATGTATTATTTACCTTTTGCTTTATATAAAATCAACAAAAAAGAAGTTTAAATAAACAATCTGATGCATATAAACAAATAGATATAACAATAATATTCGCCTATAGGGAGAGAATTATTTTGTTCTTTCATGCATTTTTTTCCATTTATTGTAAAATTCTATAATATTTATTTTTCTGATTAAAGTCAGAAAAACAAGGACGCCTCAGGGATTATTCTCTCAGATTGTTTTAAATTACATTTAAAAGCAATGTATATTTTATCCATTGATCAATATTCCAATTATTTATGCCAATATAAAGTAAATTATAATTAAGTTATATGTAAGTTTCAAAAGCAGAATTTTTAGAAAATATATATCAACAAAATGTAATGTTAAAGGACATTTTATTTCCTGATTAAGCGATATTATAATTAAATACCAATTGGAGCTAGAGAAACTTCTAAAATTTCCTCTCTGTATAGTATTTTGGAATATTTTGCTCTATAATATAATAAATAAAGGTATAAAAAATTGGTTTTAAATATTATAATTATATTATAACAAATAAATTAAAAAGAGAAAAATTTTCTTTAAAAAATATGAAAAATATGATTAAAAATATTTTAAATTAAATATTTAAGAAAAGCTTTCAGTTGTGTTTGGTTGTTTATAGTCCATTAATTGAATTAGTGTTCACTTTATGGTAGAAGTTGGAAGTATTAATCTATAAAACTATCATCTTTGTTGATTTTCGGGACTTACGGACATCTGAATTATTCTTAATCTTAAATACTCTTATACACTTACAGAATTTTTCTAGCCGCATTGTTAAAGTTTCCTAAAAATTCTATTTAACCTATTTAGACATGTGTGCGGCATTTTCCCTTTCTAAAAACTGTTATAATTCATTGTATGCAAATGATCTATGCCATGAAATGTCGGTCGCTTCTGTATATATGTATAACTATATATATGTATATTTAACCATATATCATTATTATTATTTTAAATTTGGCTTGTTTATTTGCCTACCTATTACACAATTGAATTGTTCGTTTTTAGTTTTTTTTTTTTTGGCAATTTATAACTGCAATTGACCACATGTTTTGTAATTGGTACAGGGTATTCCGCTTACCTTAACAATACATAAGTTTTTACACATTTAATTTGCCAACTATGCAATTGGTGGGGTAGATGCAAACATTTTCAATAAGCACACACACAATTAAACATATATACAATTCAAACAAATACTCATACACTTACAATCAGATGTAAAATGAGAGATAGAGAGAGAGAGAGAGCCTTGTACAAAAATCAATTTTATTTGAATTTAACAATTTAACCGGAAAACCACAGAAAGCATTTTAAACGCATTTTTAATAGACTCAAATATGTGTTGCATATGATAGGGGGCGGCATCCCACCACATACATACATACATATACATATAAAATCGTATATATGTATGCATCAATATCAGTGCCAGTCCATGTACCGCAACCCGCCATTTTGTTTTGTTGTTTGTTACAAAATTTTGCACATTTACAAAAGCCATTGGCAAAGGCGCAAAGAGCGCAACTAAAAGCGCGAGCTAAAAATTATCCACAGTTACCAGTCTACTCCTCTTACACCTTCCCTACCTACTCCACCTTCCACAATCGACTTGCATTTTATTTTGTCGATGGAAAATTAGTTTTTGCAATGTTGTTGGTTATGTAGTGCAAACATACACACACACACACACATAGACACACATTTATACATAGATTTATCGGATCCATGTTGATGACTCTTCCCTCTATATTTGAGTGTGTGTGTGTGTGTGTGTGTGTGTAGCTTGTTTGCACATTGTCTGCATACTTTTGGCGCTGGCACAAAGTCGCGTGCTTCCATTCTCTTTTTTTTTTTTTGTTGTATTTTTTGTTTGCGATGTATTTTATTTTCACATAGAAGCGTACGCGAATGGCAAATATTTGGGGAAAACAACAGAATAAAAAATATTTATTTACGCATCAAGCCAAGCCGATTTCATAAACATCCATCAATAGCTTCCAAAAAGAACAGCACATAAACAAAAAAAAAAAAAAAAATAATACTCCAACATATATAGTATTATATCAGTACTGTTCGTCTATTTGGCTACTTTTCTGTCTGTCTCCCCCATTGTTCACACATGTTGCTCGACCCGAAATCATAATGCCAAACTGACCATGAAATGAAAGTGCATAAAATACATCTATATGAAGCTGTTTTTCCTGCCCAATTGCACATTGTGTGTGGTCAAATTGAAGCGTATTGTTGTTGCTGTTGTTACCATTAAATGCTAACCCCAAAATTGTCAACGAACGAGAGTGATGATATTGCACAGTGTGCTACATTTCAAACAACCATCGCATAAATTTATACTTAAAAAAGAAAACTCCAAACAAAATCTTTAGATTAAAAAAATATTTCCAAAATCATTCATATCGAATTGTAAGATTTTTCAATTGAAGATAAACAAGCTTTTATTATAAATTGTAATCAAGTTAGTCAACATTATAACAAACACTAGTCAGACTTTTAAAAAAGTATAATACTTTATATTGTAAACAGAGCTCTAAAGTTATTGGGTAATGACCTAATCTGAAAGGTATGACAAGTATTAAAATATATTCCGAGTAGAAATCTGCTTTAACTTTTGACATATTTCAATATTTTAATGAGCTCCAAAACAGCTAATTTAAAATTTTGAACTTGATTTGATTTGAGAAAAATATATAGTATATTGACAAAGCAAAATAATTATATTTAAATCTTTTTTAAATCTTATTAATATTGTTCCTTATTATTTAAATGAAATCATTTTAAATATAAAATTTTTATATTTGTTATATAAAATTTAATATTGTTTCGATTTATTGATAAGTTAATCTATGTAATATGGAATTTGAACCACTGTGTGTCAGGCCAAAGAATTTAGATAACAGTTGAGTACATCATATGGCAGACGTTACCATAGTAAAAGTCCCCCGTCAACGACTATGACTACTACTCTTACTCCACCTCTTTCTTCCTCTACTTCTCCTGCTTTTCCTCGTCTTGATCAGTCAGAACGACGCGTTAAAAGCGCCGCATGTTGTCTGAGAGTTGCTATTACTGTTGCCCCGTACTATGCCTTCTGCTTTGACAATTTTAACATAAATTCGGACATTTTTTTTTCTTCTTCTTTGCGCTGAGATTTTTTTCAATTCAGTTGCGTTGCTGCAACATCTGGCATTGTGCGCCGCCGTTCAATGGAAACATATTGGTGGTCCACTGGCATATTGGGGAAGGGATGGTGGAATGTAGCCTGTTTTTCTTCTTCTCTTCTCTTTTTTTTCCCTTTTTTGGGGTGTCGCCTTTGCTATAATCATCGCTCGCTGGCCTAACCAACAGCCTGTCCCCCATCTTCCGCGCAATAGGGGAATCCATGTCAGCACCACAGGATGTACTGGCAGGCAAGCAGGCGTTGGCTTTAGCATTGGCGTTGGCGTTGCTATTCTTAATTCCTCTCCAAGTCCAGACATAGGGCATAGGGTGCTCACAGTAGTGGTTTGTCTATCTCTCAGTGATTGTTAGGTATTTAAATCTAAGTTTTATTTTACGCTTGCTTTTAGATATCGGTTAGAATCTTTTATTTCAATTGCTGCTGGGAAAGTTTTTTTCTTAATAATTTGGTAGGAAATTCTGCTGCAGTAAGTTTGTATTATTCGCTTATATAATCCTAGGGACTGGTTACAAAAGAAAAGACTGATAGATTTAATTTCACTGGGCACCCTGTATATGTATAGCACTTAATATGTAGCTCAAGTAGCCCCCGCACGGACATTGCTTGGTAGAGCAATCTAAGAAAATGCTACAAGCTTACACACTGACACTTTGACTTTGCTCGGAAAAACTGGTGAAACGTCTTGGCCATGGACTGACTATTGTTACGTTTCCATTTCCTACGTGCCCTAAAGGCAACTGCTGGGCAGGCAGGCAGTCAGTCAGCAGGTGTGCTTGCCGTGTCCTTGCTTTTGGTCCACGACGAAAATCGAACAACAAACACACACACACAAACACACAAAGTAGATCAAGCGGCAAAAAGACCAGGCCATACTGGTCGAACGAGAACTTCTCGAAAGTCTCAAAGGCATGGGGCAATGGCGTCACGTGGTCACAACATAAAAACGTGATGAAATTTCACAAAAATAAAACGCCCCGAAAAAAAAAAATAAAAGAAAAAGCAAGGCAAAGGACGATGCCAAGACCTCTGCTGCCCGTTTGCCAGTCAGTGACAACCAACAACAAAAAAAAAAGGAGGGGGGCGGGAGGAGAGTAAGAGGCAAATGCCAAACGGCCGGCATTTGGTTGGTTCTGTTCTGTTTCTGTGCTTTTTACGAGCCAGGGCTATGCGATTGCTTGACATGGCTAAATGTGTGCCTTAGTAGCGTAAATAAGTAGTAAAAAATTTATAGGATTTGTTGTTGTTTTCTTATATTTTCTCTGTTTTTTTTTTTATTTTTTTCTGTTTTAGGCGTTGTAACAGTTGCAAAGGTTGTGTTTGTGTAGGTGGTGCGAAACCAAAAGCGCGGACAATTAATAAAAATTCGCCATTGAGTTGAGTGGTATGGTACATGTACATAGCATATGGACTAGGGCCATAGGATGATGATAAACCTTTTCCTTTTCTTTTTTTGTTTTTCTTTAAATGTCATAACCATTCGCTTAAACTCTCCAGTTGGGGCAGTGCAATAAAGTAAAGCAAAAGTGAATGCCTGTTTTTGCTTCATTCTTATATTTAAGCGAAGCTGAACTCATAAAAGCCAAAAGGCAACAAACAGCAACAAACAGTGCAAAATGAGACGAGCAGCACAAAAAAAAAAATGAAAAAAAGAGTTTCCTTGTCATCTTGCTTAAGTTCGTCTTTGCCTTTGCTTGCGCCCTCTTCGTCGTCCATTTTTATAATCGCATTTTTATGATTAAGACGCATTTTATGGGATTTTAACTGCTATTATTTTCGCTTTTAACTGTCACAATAAAGTCAAAGTTAAAGACAGCAAAAGCTGCACAGACACACAAAGCAAGAGAGGGACAGAGAAAGAGAGAGTGAGAGAGAGAGAGAGCGAGAGTTCCCTTTTGTTTATGCGGGCGGCAGCAACTTGGCAAGAACAGTTGAAAACGGAGTACTGAGACATGGACTCATGGCAAGAGGCACCGAGACGTAGTAGACCCAAGCAAAAAAGGAAAAGGCACAAAACAGACACAGACGATTCATTCTTCTTTGGCTTGTGGAAACTTTGTTATGCAGATTTCACAAAATGATTTGAAAAGAATTTTATTTAAGATTTTGCACGCTGATTAAAGTAAAGTCCACTGACTGACTTCATCTTTTACATTACGAATTTAAAATTGAAGAATTTTTCATTTCTGTATTAGTTTTTATCATCTATAAACTGATATAAGCTGCTTACCTCTGGCGTTAAAATAATTAAGAAAACTATTTCATTTATTGTTTTTGGACAAATAGATAGAAAATTTTGTATATAGGTTAAGAGGCAAAGAAAATTTGGCCTAAATTTAGAGATATATATTAATCACTGATAGTTTTTAAGCCACTTACAACATTCTAAAAGTAATTTTTTGTGTTCCCTTCTCGATCATACTAATTTTTTAGATTACTTACTGAATTTTCGCTATTATTTAGATTTAATGGCTTAAATATTCAACACTCAGGTAAGGAAATAATATTACAAATCTAAATTTCAAAGGCCGAGTACCTAGGTTAAGTATTTTTGCTAGATTCAAAACTACAAGGATGGCCTAAATTCAAAATATTGTCCTTTACCAACCAGCTAGAGATCAGGTCTAAGTTTTATGAGGTTACTGAGGTTAGACAGAAAGACCTAAATACTAAAGGTATATATATTTTATTTTATTATTCTTTCTGCAAGGATATAATATATTTAAGGTTTTTTATATTTATACGCACAGCTACTAAAAAATTTCATTTAAGATGCTTTGCAAATGCTGACCCGTAGAAGAGATAAATAATTGAAATGTGCACTTAGATAATATAAGCAGAGGTAATCAATTTAAATAAAGATTTCAACGATCCTAATGTTGGGTATTAACCACAATTTGACTTTATTGGTAAAACAACGCCTTACCGCCCCTCTTTCAATGACGATTTGCCATAAATTAAAGAAAAGTCAATGCCTTTGCCAGGGCAATTACAGCCGCGTTCATTGTAATGTTGCAATATATTGCGAATAAATATTGTTGTAAAAATTGATGAGCATATCATCAAATGGCCAAGACGATAGCAACAACGACGACGGCTTTGTGGCATTAACATTTATGAGGCACAGTAAAAAAAAAAAACAAAAAGAAAAAAATAACAAGCAACAACAGAAAGAGCCGCAGACGAAACGGCAACTCTGTCAAAATGCTACGATATGAACTCTTTTTTAATGAGGTGCTAAAAATGCCGTTATTGTTATGACAGACAGGATGAGGATTCGGTGTGGCCATTTAACGGCCACACTGGACGCCAAAGAGAGCCAAGAGGTTTGGCAAGTTCTTCTTGTTTCTTCTTGTTGTTATTTTCTTTTTCTTTGCAGTTTCTTCTATTCTGTTCTGAAAGCAGAACATTACAGTAAAAAGTTTTGCAGCAAGGATAAACAGTTTGGAAAAAGAGAAAGACAGGGGGTTGTATAAAGAGTAGGGGTGAAATTAAGTTGCCTTTAAACATCGATTTGTAAATTGTTAAATGATTGCCGGCTAAAAGCGCGTGGCTAATGCCTTTGCCATCGCCTCCGCCTCCTAAAAAAAAAAAAAAGTGTTTTTTCCTCCCTTGGGTAACTCCCCCCACCCTGCAAATACATACACGCAAATACAAGGGTTGTTCGTTCATATCATCACCCAGAATATCCCGGTACTGTCTGCGAGTCTTTCAGTCTGAGTCTGATTCTGGGGTCTGGCATTCGCATTGAATTCCTAACATTTCTTTTGGGTTTTTCTTTCCTTTTTTTTTTTTGTATGAAATATGTACATACATATATCTATTTTTATATTTTTTGATCTGGTTATTTCTGCATATATGTATATATATAGGACGCAACTTGGAAGCTTAACAAATTCCGCAATAAAACTATTTCAGAGACACTGCCATGACTTTATGCTCCTTTCTATTTCTGATTCTTTACTTTGGCTTTCTTTTTCTTCTCTTCTTTTTTTTTTTGTCTTCTGATGACTTCTTAAGTCGTTGGCGTTCCCCTCATTTTGGGCCACTTCAATTGCTGGCTAAAGCGTTTTGTCGGCCCCCAAGTGGCACTCCAAAGTCAAAGTGCGGAAGCAGCCATTGAATATTCAAGCGGCAAACACTTGCCTGAATGTGGGCAATGGGGGCAGCAGTTAAGGAATTGGTTTGCTGGAGTTGGATGGCTGATGAAATACGCCTTGTTTCATTGGCGGTTTTTATGAAACTTTTGCCAGCCATTTGAGAAAAAAAAAAACACACACACACACAAAAAAATAAATGTTGTCCACTAAGAAAGCCAAATTTGACTTTTCTTTACATAATTTTTTTTTTTCGCTCCCTCTTGAGATTTTGTTGTTTTTGACATGGCATAACACTTTGGCCCAACTAAGGCAATGGCAACGGCAGCAGCAGCAGCAGTTGGCAAACAAATTTGAATTTATATTAATTTATTAGCATAGCAAAAGCGCAGCAGTAAAGCCGGACTCGAACTTGGACTCGAAATCTGACACAAAATACAAAAAGAAAAAAAAAAAAAGAAAAATGAAAAAAAGAAAGCTAACCAAAAAGGAAAACTCGGGCGCATAATGAAAATGAAAAGTAATTCCAGCATTTTTAGCAATGAAGTTGCTAATTTGAAATGTAAATTGAGCCAGAAATGAATTTTGGTCAAAAGTGGTGGTTTGGTTGGGTGTGTAGAGATTTACTTAAAATTTTGGGGGGGTTGAGATTTACTTATTATTAATACGAGCATTTTCTCACTTTGGTTATCCTGATCCTGGCCAAGTCAAATAAATTGCCAACATTATGTCCAAGCACTGACTTGCCAATGCCCTTAATGATTACCAAAATTGGAAAATATAAAAAAATAACTTATTTAAGTTCAATTTTTAGTTTTCTTCTGATATGTCCGTTTATCGTAGTCATATGATTTTTATAGTCTTCGAGGTTTTTATCTGCTGATCAGGAACATAAATATAAGTAATATTTAGTAGAGTCTGTTGCATGCATTTTGATGACTTCAATGTACCCCATTTTGGGGTTCAGAGGGTATAACAAGGTAAGACAAGCTGCGACTTCATTTTGAGTTTTGCCAAAAAAAAAAAAAAAAAATAAAATAAAAAAGAATATGCAGCATTTGGTTGAATTATGCCAAAAAAAAAAAAAAAACGATTGTGTGCTATGCAAAATTATGCTAATGCCAGGTAAAAGCAGGAGCATTTAGAATAAGTGGGATATGAGAGTTAGTGGTAAGAGCAAGGTGTCAAGGAATAGGATGGGGAAGGAAAGACATACAGTTTTATGCAGCCAAATGTCAACCAACAGCTTGTTGGCCTGCAGTTTTAGTTTAGTTCAGAATGACTGGGCCAAATAGGTGTCGTGGAGGAATGGAAGGTGAGTGGCGCGCATTTTAGTAGCAACAAAATGTGAACTTTAACACGCCAATCTCCAACCAATCCCCTCCCTCCTCTTATTCAATCCCTTTCCCATTTGCATTTTAAAGTCAGCTCTAATGCCACCCCCCGCTTACGCCTATCAACCACTTTCTCACCTACACACTCATAAAATGCGCATTAAAATACACACATACACACACGCACACAGATACAGAGGGAAAAAGGCAGGTCGGCCCTGGCCAAATCCGAAAGGATTTAGTTACGCCACAGGAGGTGGTTACTTCACGTCGTCAATTGCGCCATCTTTGCATAGAACCCAACCACCCACACAAGCATCCAACCAACTGAGCAACCTCTGCTCCCCAGCTGGTATAACATGAATGGCTTTTTCATCCATCAAACATGGCGTCAAACGTCACAAGACTGCGAAAGAGCAAAAAGGCAAAAAGCCCAGCATTTACCCCCTCTCTCCCGCCTCACTTACTCACTCACTTACTCCACAAGACCCAAGACCCAAGCTATTGTCGTCTACTAATACCACAACCAACCCCGACCTCGACCCCATACCCATACCATATAGCCACCATACGTTTCAGACCGCACCACGACCAGGGGAAGCGCCATGCATCACATCACTTCCGCTGCCTGCCTGCTGGCGGTTGCCTGCCACCGCCGTGGGCTACATAATCTTTTCAGCTTTATGTGTGCTGATGACTTGCTGAGCCTCAAACTGAGACAGGGATAGAAGGAACCTTGTTGTTGTTTTTGCTCTTGTTGTTGTTTTTGTTTTTGCTAGGATTGGGGGCCATTGGTAAGAGAGTAGGATGTTGTAGATTGAGGCTTGGTTGGGTTTACTGCGTGTTTGGTTCTACCGAAATGTGCTGAGTCGGTCGGTTTTTGTGTGTGAGCCTGGTTGGATTTTCTACACTTTTGTTGGGTGGGCGGTGGGTGTTGGGTGGAGGCTGTCACAAGTCCCATTCCCATTGCTGTTAGCTCAGCATGTTACTCGACTCTAAATACATGGACACACACACACAAACACACTTGGACTTGCATAAGCATAGACATTCATATAATGCTTGTAATATTTGCGCTTAGCCTTAGCTTTGCAGGGTAGAGAGGGACGTAGACAAACGCAATCGGCAAATTGCACGAACACATGACCCGAATATTTAACGAAGCGATCGCCAAATATTGTTCCGATTTTAAGCGAATTCATTTGCTCTCAGAATTTAGACAAGAGAGCAAGTGCATATATACATTCACAAATAATTGCTCACTTTATTTTCTCTTGCTCTTCTTCTTCATGTAATCTACGACTGATCTATTCCTTGTTCCATTAGAAGCTAACGTACTGGCAATTTTGGGCAGTGTAAAGTAACTTGCATACATTCGTTCACATACAATGAGGCATTTCTTTTGGACTCTCGTTGTCCGGACCCTTGCCTTATCTTCGCGCGTCCCTCTTTTTTTCCCTGCCTTTTTTTCTCTCTGTCTCCCTTTTTTCTCTGGCCTTAAATTTAACTTCAGTTACTGGTTGATCCCCACTGACCATCCAAGTTTCCTTGCCTTGCCTTCAGTTAAGTTCAAAATGTTTGTTTTGTTGTCCTTAGGTTAGTCGTTTGCTCATTTTGTGTGTTTCCGTGTGCCCCAAACGCCCCACCTATCCTTCATCCTCGCTCCACCTCAAAGGTCCGTGCTAGATGCGACTTCCAGCACTTGTTTGCTAAAATGTACTCGTATGTACACATAGTTGAATGTGAATGTTCACTGCGTTTTCTTCTACTTTTTTCTTTCTTTTTTTGCTTTCCCCCCCCATCGTTTTTTTGTGTATGTTATTTGATTTGAACTGTTTGCGTTTTGCGCTGTTTACATTTCTCAGGAATATCTAGCCCGTGCCTCCGGTAAATATCCTTGATCCATTTGCAAACATGAAGTAGCAGTCAGGCAGATTCCCACATCCTCCCGCCACCTCACTCCCACCCATATGAAGCTTTTAGGCAAACGTTTTAAAGTCAACTTGGCTTTTAAAGCGAATAAACGGTCTTTTTTAAGTAACTTTGAATTTAAGAAATACATATAAGGGAATTTTGCACCGATTTTGACCTTTTCGCCTTTATACTGGAGCTATAAATATTTATCATACGACTTCTAATCGGACTCCAAGCCTTAATTAGAGTTATGCCTTCCTATCTTTGTTTTAAATTCTACTTTGAAACCTCGCAAAGAACAGAAACCACGTAATAAACAATTGTAATACAACTTTAACTATACTAAGAAAAATGTTATTTTTTGAGAAATTAAAAAAAAAAATGGTTTTGGAACTTTTAAAACCTTAAAGCCTTTTCTTGGTTTTTTATAGAGTAACAAATTATGTATATCAAATTTAAACGTATATATATATTCAGTTGATACCTATGTATGCACATTAAAGATAAAAGTAAATTTTAAATGATTATTTTACCACAGAGATGGTATTTAAAATTTGAAATGGACACTCAGCAAACAGTTTCCCCGGATTGCAAATGTCCGTCATAGCCAAATTCCTTGTAATACGGATAAGTATGGAAAAAAAATAGAGTGAGTCGCATAAAAAGCGCCCATGAGAGACACAATGCTGACGATGACGATGAGATGATGATGAGCAGCAGATCAGCGCACAAAACGATGATGCACAAATCCTTTAAGAGCGGATTTGGAATATTTGCGAGGCGGCCCAAGAGACGGGAAAATGTGGGGAACGTTGAACAAACGGACGGAGGCTTAGCATCTGATGCTACTGCTGCTTTACGTAAGAATTTACTATGGCTAAATGGGGGCGGGCTTTAAAATATTGTAAATGTAAAGTATATGCAGAAATACACACACACACACACACACAAAAAGATGAAGAGAGGAAGAGAGATAGAGAGAAAAGCCATGAAAGCCGCATGCTGTGGCCAAGCGGGGGGTAGCTGTTCTAAGTGAAACCATACAACAATGGGGCGTGGATAAAGTAAACGGCACTGATGATATGACGAGTCAATCCCCAACCCATTGGCATAGTCTTAGCCATAAAGAGGACAGTTCGAAAGGAAGTGTTGTATTTGTAGTGTACAAAACTATTTGTTTTTGGCCCGCTGTGCCAATGGCTGTGCGCAAATTTCCTCAATTTCGTAATCGTAATCCTTAATGGTTATTGGAAACGCAGTCAGAAAGCAAACTGCCGTCAAATATTGACATTGTCTGTGCAGGCAGCGGGCTTTCTCCGCTCTTCCCCCTATTTTTATTCCTTCTTTGTCTTTCTCTGTATCTCTTTCTTCTCATAAACCAAAAAACCAAGTCGGCAAATCCTTTAATAACGATAAAGATTCATTCCCTTGCCTCCCAAATTTTGGGCGAAATGCCCCACCTTTCATATGAGACGACCCCCCCTCCCCAAATGTTCCCCAATCCAATTGCCCTTGGAGAAAATCTGCCTTTGGCCTTTTTTATATTGTGT
The DNA here is from genome assembly GCA_018903615.1 of Drosophila neocordata. NCBI lineage: Eukaryota > Metazoa > Arthropoda > Insecta > Diptera > Drosophilidae > Drosophila > Drosophila neocordata. The sequence goes on from JAEIGI010000001.1 coordinate 12,575,465, forward strand.
GTCAACCATAAACTTTTATTATGCCTTAAGGTAAATTATTTTATTTATTTTTTAGGCCTGTCGCCAGCCACGTAACGGAAACGACAATGGCAACAACAACAAGGACAACAGCAAGGACAAACCCAACAATGGTCCTGGTCAACGCATAATTCTACGTTATTTTGTTGCCACACGCGACTCTCTTGCCTCAAGCGCCCACCCACAGAGACACAGAGCGGCCGCATCCGCATCCCCATTCTTATTCTCTCGATTCGCATCCCTTTAGCCAAAAGCAAGGCAAAAAAAATCGCAACAATTTGTAATGCCAAATATTTTATTCATTCTACGATTGCTGGGCCTCCCATGGTCCCCCTGTTAATACATACACACACACACATATGTATGTACATACATAAATAAAAACATATTTGTGTATTTATTTATATATATTTTTTTTTTTTTTTTGCCTTTTGCAGCTGGAGCCGCTCGATTAGCTCAACAGGTTCCCACCAGCAGGAGGTCCGGATCCAGTGCCGAGCGGGCATATGTGGGAAGCAGTTTTATAGAACAACTGACCACAATTTCAATAAGTTGTAATACCAATTAACCAATTTGTAACAGGGATAAAATTTATGAATAAATTTCACTCTATCTGATTAAAGCGTCACTTCCCCATACAGGCAATACTCAGTAAACAAAATTCTCTTTTTTACAGTTTGCATTAATTATATAACAAGTAAAAACAATAAAAAAAAGGCCACTTACCTTAAAAATAACTGCTTAGATGTTCCTCTTTTTCTATTTTTACCACTACGCACATATAAAAAAAAAGCACAGCTACAACTCGATCAGTATTGCTGTCCCTCACACACACACACAGAAACTAAGACGCATTTTTGCTTCTTCTCTGCTTCGTCTATTCTTTTGCGCGCTTTATATGTATGTATATGTATGCAAAATATTTTTTTTTGTGGCATCTAAAAAGTTTTTTCGAGAAAAACTAAAGAATTACCGCACCATATTTAACGCGAATAGAATCAAGTTAAAGGTAATTCAATTAACATTATGCACATTCACTTTATTTACACTTTTAAACACATTTGACACATAATAATAATGACACATATTTAAAAAAAATCAAACGACAAACAAACGCGACGAGCGGTCAAGTAAAACTAACATACATAAGAAGGAGATGAGAGCGAATTAGTTGTAAAATGGGAGAGAGAGAGAACCTTTGTCGGTGCACAGTGTGACATCCTTATTAAAAATATTATTAGATATTTTAAAATTGATTTCTTTTTTATTAATTTGATCTTGAACTGTTTAAATAATTTTTGTTAAATCACAGTTAATTAATTAAGCTTGGTGAACTTAAATGTGCTACATTTAGTAATTATTACTAAATATAGAGATATTTGAATTTGAAAGAGTTATCACTATCACTAATGGCAGTTTTATGACCTTATCACCAATGCAAATGCTGTTCTATGTCCATTAATCAAAATACCAATGAAAACTACAACATCATATGCAACTGCAACTTCATAAACGCATCAACACGCTGCTGTTGTTGTTGTTGTAGTTGCTACTATCGGCCGGCAATTCATGCTGCATAATGAACTCAATGGGGGGAATCATGGTCGGGGGAGGTTTAGTGGTGGCAATTTGTCTATTATGGGCACATTGATTAGCGCCTGCAGCCTCCTACTTATTCACACTTGGAGGGAGGTGCCGCGTCCGGCACTCGCTGTCGCTGCACAAATGCATGCAATGCCACACATGTCGTGCTTAATTAACCTCGAACAATTTCAACTTCCGACTCCCATACACACACACACACACACACATACACACCACATATATTCACATTTCCACACACACAAATACAGAACACAATGGCTGCATTCATTCATTCATACGAAAAAGGCACGCGCATAATTCCTATAGTTGGGGCACACTCCACAACCACACTCACACTTGCAAACAACTCCCTCTCATACCGATGGTCGTCCTCGTGCCTCCTCCATACAGCACAGTGACCCAAATTAATCTTAGTCATTAGCAGTGGCAAGTGCAAGTGTATAGCGGTACCCAAGTTGAAGTCGCCTCTGACAGACATCACAACGACAGCAGCTTCCCAAATTGTAAGGGTATATATGTATGTATATGTGTGTGTGGTGGTGGTGGTGGTGTAGGAGGGTGAGCAGTTGCCTATTGCCCGCCTTGACTTGTCTAGGTTACTCGCAGACAAAGTGGCAAAAGTTTTGTGACGGTTGACGGGGAGGGAACAAGAAGTGTTCAGCGAGCATGTTATGTCGACAGGCTTTATTTTGGCATTTACGAAATTTGACGGCGTGAAAAATGAAAGTATTCTCACACTCTTAAAATAATTTCTAAAATTATAACAACAAAAGTATCGAAACTTATCTTTGTGATCTAAAGACAAAGTGTTGAATGAAATCTTTATCGATAATGTTTTTCAATTAATAATTAAGATACAACATTTTTTTTTGAAACTTGAAATAATAGAACTTAAACAAACAACATACTTTATATAAATAAAATATATCTATTCAATTGTTTGCCTAAAAACGTTGATAATATGCACTATACCTATATTTAAAAATATTTAAAAAATTAAGAAAAATGGGGAAAAAATTAAAAATATTATTACCAAGTTTTCATTGATAATAATATACGAATTGATGCCGATTTTTATTAGTTTGGCTAATACTGTATATTGATAAGTCACATTTGTTAAAAAGTTAGTTTACCAACATATATAGGTCATTATTATTATAATTAAGTATTTATTCTATATTTCTGATTCATTATTTAGTAATTCAATTAATGGACTTATTTATTACTACTCATTTTTAAAGAAACGTTTAAAAATCAATTAAACAAAAGGATAATCAGGAAAACCAAAACATGCTACTATCATCGTTCATGGTTATGAATCATGAAAATTGTTCACATAATTATTATAATCATTATCATGGCCAGCCAAAAGGAGGCCAGAGAAGGCAAGGAGTCGCCCTTCTTCAATAACGGTTAAGTGGCTGTGCCCTCCACTAATTGTAAGTAACACGTTCGCATTTACGAAACTTTCTGAATAAGTATTTTTGTCGGAAAACACCAGTCAGCCAACCAGCCAGCCAAGCAGCCATCAGGCCAAGCCAAGAATCCAGGCAACCGGCTAGACATGACTCCAGTCACCCAGCAGCCATGCTTAGACATTAAAGTTTTTTTATTTTGCTCTTCCTTCTTCTGTTTAATAGACCGAAAACTCATTTTGGCCAAAAGTTTAAAGTGTGCGCCTACATTTATCACTCATTAACACGACTAACTCAGGCTCTCAGGGCACGAACAAGGACGAACCAGCTAACAACTAAATGCAATTAAAGCCAGAAACTTTAAGCTGATAAACTTGCCTGTCCCGTTTCTTATAATATTGAAAATCAATAAAATTAAAAACAATAAAAAAAAAGAAGAAAAAAAAAGAATATTTACTGCAAAATAACAAAAAAAATAGAAAATAAAGCCAAAGAAAAGAAAAACAACATTCCAGCCGTAGATTTCTTAAGGATATATGGAAGGATGCTGTTATAGCCAGTACAGCGACAAACCTGGCAAAGGCAAAAGCAAGAAATCGCCGAACCAAACATCCTTTTGACAATACAAAAAAAAAAATGCAGCGAAACAAACAAAAACAACAACAACAACAATAGCAATAGCAACTCGTTGGCCAGAGACAAAGACAAAAGTCAAAAGTGCAAAAACCGAAAACAAAAAAAAAAAAAAAAAACAATAACAACAACAAACAAAACCGAAATAAAAAGGAAATGCGAATAACAACAATAAAAACAAGAAGCACGAAAATAACAACAAAAAAAAAATGAACAAGTAAAAAGAAAAGAAAGAAGAAAATACCAGTGAGACGTCCCCAAAAAGAAGTCAGGCGGAGCAGAGGCAAACGCATGCGCCACAGTGAGAATGAATCTCACAAAACAGGGGAAAACATTTTGGCCGTACTCACACAACTGGCACTATGCCGGGGATGGAGCACAGGAAATGCCTTTTACTCACACACACACACACACAGAGACACTGAAAATGGCGCGTACACACACCCCATAATACCAATACACATATAAAAACTGTTGTCCATTTCTCCTCCATTTTGGAGAAAATTTCCTATCTCGATAGCAGTAGCAGCATTTTTGCCCAAAGCCCAAGAGCAAATGATTTTTAACAAATTTCATTAACATCAGAGGTCCGTAATCATTCAAGCATCGCGTTTCGTAACAGGGCCCAAGCAACGCTGGCCACTCCAATTAAGTGTAGTGCCGCACAATTGCATTACAGAGATTCGATTTCCCTCAAAAAAGAAAAACAACAAAAAACAAAAGAAAGAAAAACGAGGCAAAATACTAACTTTGATTTTGACATTTGATAAAATTATCATAATATTACCATCAAGTTTATAGTGTCTTATTGGATTAATATTCACCCTGCGGTCGTTGTGTACATTTTTTTAAAAACCAATGTGAATTCCCTTTCGATTAATTGCCAGTGCATGTGATTTGACATATTTCTAACCTTGGACAAAATGATCGATGAGCATCATCCAATGCAGATTGGCATGTGTAAGTATTTGCGATTGAGTTGTGTGTGTGTGAAACTGCACAGAATGAATTATATTCAAATTTGAATCAAAAACCGTCGGCACTTTTTCGTATACAAATGCCGTCGGTTTTTTTTTTATATACTTATTAAATGCATATTGTTATAAATACTTTTTTTCAAATTGCATATTTAGCTTCCATTTGCATAGGTTTATCGTGGGATATAAAAAAGTGTTTTCGATTTAATGACAGGACATTTGCTATATTTACTTGCAACTACCATATTTATCTACTTAAATTGATTTGAGCTTGTTTAAAAACTTCCTTTTTTTTGATTTTCAAATTTAGTTTTTTAGATATAGATCAAATTGATCATACATTTGGTTTTTTTATATCCTTGCTGAGGGTATTGTAGTTTCTTTTAGATCTACAACAAATTAAAATATATAAGAATAGTTTTTGATGAGATTTATGATAGATTTGTTAGGAATAAATATAGTTTTGATTATTTTAATTATTAACGATCAAATCGATCTGCTATTTGTTACTTATTTCAACTGATCTTCAGATTTACATAAAAATTAATTGAGGTAAAAAAGATAGTTAAAAATAGAGATAGACCTTTAATCGTATATTTTACTCAATAAATTAAATTTGAAATAATATCTAGATAATATCTAATGATCTGCATATTGATCTCTTTCCAATATATTATACCTAATCAGTTTCCGATCAATGATACGGTATATATACAACAGTTTCCAATTTGCGATCAATATTTTGGAATAGAATGTAATCCGTATATTGCATACTAACAACAGAAAATTTTAATATGAAAAAGTTTTTAAAATCTTACTTAGGAGATCATCTAATTTGCTAATATATTATTCCAATTATTAAAGTATTTGATTTAATCTTTAAAGAGATCATCTAAACTGTTTAAATATTATTCCAATACGATATAATATATATGGTTGATGGATAACCCTGGCAGTTGCATTGATCTCTAAAGAGAGATCATCTAAGCAACTTAAATCTGATTTCAATATAATCCAATATATAGTAGATAAATTATTAGGGTATTTGCTTTGATATTTCTAATATTAAATTTTGTTTATTATTATTTAAATATTATTATTCCTAAAAAGTATTTTTTGTTAAACTTTTAAATTGAAATTTACTAAAATGCTTAGGAGTGACTTTGGTAGAATTTTTTTCTAAAATATATATATGAATATATATAAATATTCATATATATTCATATAGCAATCCGATGCTGGTTAAAACAACTAAAGATCCTTTGAATTTATAAAAATAATTGGCTAATGTAAAAACATTTGTTAAACAATTTATCATTGTAGAAACGAAAACTAATTAAGTAGAATTCTTACATATATATCATCTAACAGCAGTTAAATATGAATCCATTTTCCAACTAGAATATAATTATAAATCTGTTCTTTTAGTTTGTTATCTTTTGCATATAAATTGTCTTTTTCATTTCATATATATCTATATATATATAGAAGACTTTATATCTAGCAACCGCACTTAGCAAGCAATCCAATTCAATTATATATGAGATAATCAAAATCCAAAATATTGCCCCACCACTACAACTAGCACCACCACCAACAACAAGTACAACTTTTGCCCACTTGAACTGTGGAAAATCTCAACATATTTTGCAGTGCTGAACAAATTTTTTGACTTCTGTCAAAGATTAGATGAAAACAAAGCATTTAAGTTGCAATTGCTGGCACAACAAAACGTTGCTCCATAATTTTCTTTGTGTGCCCGAAATCCGATTAAATAAAACGCCGTGTCCGTCCTTTCGTCCCTCTGTCTGTCTATATGTCTGTCTGTCTGTCCATTGCCGGCAATAGGAACAGCCAATTCGTCTGACAGACAAACGGCAGCAACTGAAACTGAAACGGGAATGGTAACGATAACAGGGGTAAGGAGAAGGGCAAACGACAGCGGCAGCACACAGCATCCTGGCAAGGGTTTCCGTTCACCGACTGCCAACATATGCCGCCAGCCGCCGTAACCAACATAATGAATCGCCTGCTTTTGCTTTTACTTTTCGCTCTCCTTGTTCCATCTTGTGTTGGGTTGTGCTATGGCTCTGCTGCTGTGAGGATGTGCAAAGTATATGGAGTGGAGTAAGGGTTGGCATTGTACCCCTTGTTGTTCTTGTTGTTTATTCATTTAAATGCCCCGGTTAAACGGGCACGCACTACTCGTAAATTCTTTTATAATTTAGTTATAAGCACAGAGGGGGGAAAATACAGAAAGAGTCCGAGAGAAGGGTAGTTTATGCAGTAGTATCTAATCCGTACCACTCCGCCCCCTTGATTTTCAATACAAACACACATACACACACACACACATTAGAATCTAATTAGAGTTGGCAAAGCGCAGCGCTATCAATGTCGGATTTACACTTGTCGTCATCCTCTATACAAATCCGTTCATCTTAAGCACCGTCATGTCCGCCAAATATGTTGGCATATTCACAAATGTTAAAGGACTAAAGTGTAACAGGTGTGGCCGCTGAGCCGCTTAGCTCTAAGTACATCATATTGTTCAAAGTGTCTAAAGTTAAACTAACTTGCTATATAGAGAAACCAAACTAGAAAAAAAAGAAATCCTTGATATTAAATTGAAAAGGGCAACGAGCTGCATGGCATTGCAGTTGCTATTGACAGCTGACAGTTGATAAGCAATAGCCCTTCCTTACTCAACATATTTGTATATATATATATATATATATTTATATTAACCAACTTTAACATACGGAATATCAGTTGATTGAGAGGCAATATAAATGATGAATACAAAAGAAATCCAAGTCCATACCAATTGATTTATTAAGATTTGCTTGACAAATATCTTAACTCTTATAAAATATAAATTTGCAATTTTGATTTCAAGTAGCTTCTAAACATTTTTAAATATTTATAATATATAAGCAAATTTTACTCTTATTTGTTGTAATTATAGAAAAGACCGATTTAATCTTCAAGACTTTCTTTCTGACTTATATAAAAACTACAGATTGCAATTTGGTGTCAATTTTCATTGATTAAATTTAAAAACTTAAAAAAATTGAATATAAAATTGTTAAACAATATAAAAAAGTTAATTTTTGTTTTAAAATTTCCTTCACTTGATAACCAATTTATATAAAAAGAGTATAAAATAAGTCAAACTTTTTGAAATAAAATGCTTTCGGCTAATATGTTTTCCAGTAAATTATCTATTTTTCTTAGAGAAAAAGAGTACGAAGGACTCTGTGGCCTTTATGTGGTAATTAGGTATTAATTTTGTAGTGCAATTTCAAATATAAATAAGTGTTAGAGAGAACATAATCTCAAGACCCAATAGTCAAAAGGTTTAGGGTATATGAATTTCGGCTTAAAGAATTTTGTTTCAAATATCTTATCAATATAATAAGTAATAGGGTAATGCGATTTGTTTATTAATGTTATAATTATCAAAACATTCATACTTAAGCTACAAATTTTAATGGAGCAATTGTGAATTTTATATTTAAATATTTCAATTTTATATCGCCCCTGAAAAAAGAGAACAAATTACATTTTAATCTTGCTAATGTTTTCTTTTGTACCTATATACCGTATATATAAAAAGTTCTACAAATGGTTATTACAAAGTGATATTCATTCATTTATTCATTGATCTATAATTGGAACCATAAGAATGATAATAGATTACCATTTTATAGAAGCTTTCTTCGAACATAACGTTAGTTATATACGCTTGCCTTTTTTGACTATTAAAATACATTTGCCAACATAATCGTAATAACTTTTTGATCTGATTTAAACATGATAAATGGTAGGTCAAATAACATTTTTTTGTATTACACCTTATATAAAGACTCTTTAGATAGTGAGTATACTTTAAAATAGTTCAATCCAAGAAACCCTTAAACATGTTTCGCATAGATAACTAAAACACTTATTTACCAAGTTTCATCTAAATAGCTACAAAATTAAGGTCTAAAAGTTGCAAAGAAACAGACCGGTTGGTCTACGTATGGACAGGCTGACATAAATTAACTTGGCTTATGATGCTAATTGAATATAAATATACTTTATAGGGTCAAAAACGTATAAGAATTTCTTTTCTAAAAAAACTTTTAAAACTAACAAACAGTTAAAAGGCGCAAAAAAAATGATAAAAATTATAAAGAATTGAGAGAATCTTTATTATATAGCTAGTAAAAGCATTTACCGAACATTTAATAATAACCAATTAAAGTCTTACCAACTTCTATAAGCAAACGATTTACCTAAAAGTTGCAATTCCAATTAACAACTTTAAAATTATCCTTGAATATATAAAAAAAAAAGGAAACATTTAGCTTCAAGTCAATGTTCATGTTAAGTAAGGTGTAATAAAAACTTTCAAAATAATACAAATATTTTGTGGCATCAATGCATGCCACAAAATATATAATTTTAATGCCACAAATTTAATAAAATTATGAACCCGTTTAAATCATTTAACTATGGATTTCAGTCAGAAAGTGGAGGAAAAAACAAAACAAAGTGAACACAATGCACACACACACACACAAATAACCATATCCACACACACACACACGCATACACTCACCCACATAAATGCTGGTGAAACAAATTACGGTGAAATTTCAACAATTTGCCATAAATTGAGACAACAAGTAGCAAAAAAGCCAACCAACAGAACAAATACCGCAAATGTACAGTAATTTTTTGCCAGCAACTCGAACAATCTCACATAGATACAAACCAACATACACACACACACTCCACTCACACTTATACATAGGTTACGCATACGCAGCGTTGCCTTTATATATATATATATATACATTTATTTTTTGTTGTCCATCCTTTATTTTTTTGTTTTTGTATAATTTTCTGTTTTTTTTTTTTCTTGTTGTTGTTGTTATTGTTGTTGTTGTTGTACGGTTGCAAGTGCGTGGAATTTCGAGTACAGACAGACACGCACATATTTCGTCGCTGGAAAAGTCATTTCAATAATTGCAAAACCACAAATTTACTACAACTCGAAATGGTAATGGTTTGACCAAATGGTCAACAGTTCCAACTCCAGCTTCTGTTGGACAGAGATGCAGAGATGGTGGTAAAAACCACAAATGCAAATCCTGTTACGTTTATTTTAATTTTTTTTTTTTTTTGTTTTTGGATAGGGGAAACGGCATAGTTTTTGCCACGATAACCAACAGTTGTAAATTTGGCTCATACCCACACACACACACACACACACACATACACACATCCGTTTATATATGTATATTGTACACAGCCGCAATTTGCATGCCAAAGTGAAAATAAAAATATCTGAAATGTTTCTCATTTACATGTAATCGGAAAATGGGGGCTGGGTAACAACTGGAACATGACCGCAAAAACCAAAATAGTTCCAATGGACATGAAATGTCAACAACAACAACAACAACAACAACAGCACCAACAACAGCAGCATCAGCAACAACAGCCCCAGAATGGTAGCCTCAATCAACTGCTGTTGAACGGAAATGAGCGCATGTTAACAACACCCACACCAGCAGCAACAGTAACGGATATAACAACAATAACAACAATAGCAACAACGGCCACAGGAGCTTGCCAACCAACAGGCAACAAGCCTGGGGCTAGCCACAATGACAAAATGGCGTCAGTCAGCCGAAATGTCAACGGAAGTTGCAACAACCTCAATGGCAACACCATCAGCAATAGCAACAGCAAAAGCCACGCACATCAGCAACAGCAACAGCATCAACAGTCAATGGCTATGACAATGGCAGGACAAGGACCAGGTCCTCCGGCATCATCAACCCATACCCAACACTGCAATCGTATCACATTGGGTGAATGTAGTCTCAATGGTCTGGGCAGTTTTACAGCACCAGCACCTCCATCGGTACCAAATACACCGCAAGCGCCTCAAATTCTTCAACAGCAACAACAGGGAATGGTTATGGGAGTAGGAGCAGGTGTAGGAGTGGGTGTGGGTGTTGGTGTAGGAGTAGGTGTCAGTGTCGGTGCTGGTATTGGTGTGGGTGTTGGACCACCGCTTAACCACTGCTCTTACTGCTGTCAACCAATTTGTGATCGCTACATCATGCGGGTGGTGGACAATTCATTTCACGAGGGTTGCCTCAAATGCACCGCCTGTTCCCTACATCTGGTACATTCCTGCTATGCAAAGGATGGCAAACTCTATTGCCGCATCGACTATGAAAGGTAAATACTTAACATAATAGAATTAATAATTTAAAACATTAAACAATTCAATTAAATATTGTTTTAGACTCTATATAAGGAATCGTTGCCTTGGCTGTGGCCATAAAATTGCCTCCGATGAGCTAGTGATGCGATGTCACGAGAATGTTTTCCATTTGAAATGTTTTGCCTGTGTTGTATGTGGTTCTTTGCTTAAGAAGGGCGAACAATATGTGGTTAAGCAGGGACAATTATTTTGCCGTTTCGATTATGAAAAGGAAGTGGAAATGCTACAAGGATATGGTATATAAAATATATTTCAAATCATTAGAATTTGTTGATTTTTAATTTATGTTTTATTAGATTTCTATAATGATGATATATTTCCGCCCAAAATGGATGGTAGGCGTGGTCCCAAACGTCCCAGAACTATATTGAATACACAACAGAGGCGTGCCTTTAAAGCCTCATTTGAAGTATCACCCAAACCTTGTCGCAAAGTGAGAGAGAATTTGGCCAAAGAGACTGGTTTAAGTTTAAGGATTGTTCAGGTGAGTTGAAAAAAACAAAATTCTTCTTTTACTACATATTTAAATTTATTTTTTGCCCCCTTCTAGGTTTGGTTTCAAAACCAACGTGCCAAGGTTAAGAAAATTCAAAAGAAGGCCAAACAGGAGCCACCATCTAAGGGTACCAGTGATTCGCAGGACTCACAAGAATCTCAAGATAGCAGTCTGGCTGCCAAGATCAAGGATGAGGCACACAGTGATAGTGAATCGCAAACGGAATCATCACCATATTCGGCAACATCGGATAGTTTGGCCCGATTACGTTGCACCATTAAAGATGAACAAGAGCAAGTGCCCTTCAATTGCATGGAAACTAACAAAGGTACACATTGCAAATAAAGATCAATTAAGGAATGGCTTTTAACTATATATATATATTTTTTTTTTATTTTATATACAGAGAACTGCAACAAGAATAATGAGCCCATTCTAAATACAATTTTGGGTCTAAGCTATGCCACATTCCAACAGCTAATGGGTCCTTTTACACAAACACCAATGATCAATCCCATTGATCGGCTATATAGCATGCAAAGCTCCTATTTCAGGCCCGAGGAGCTGGGTGCCTATGGTGAATGCGGTGGCAAGGAGCCAATGGATTAAAATTTAACTAACTAAATTCTATGTTTTTTTTTTTTTTTTTTTTTTTTGAAAAAAATTGAAAATCAAAATTAGATCTTGTAAAAAATAAAAACAAATGTTAATGTCCTAGTCATTGAAATCACAAATAATATCAAATGGATACCATGTGCTCAAGCAACCACCCATTGAAAGGTTGCAAAAATTTCCCATTTTTTTTTTTTTTTTTTTTTGTTTTTTGGCTTGTTCTGCAGGTGCAGCCTTGAAATTAGTTCCACTCAGTTGACAGAAAGCCACCCTCAAAAAAATGTTGGGCGCATTGCCCTTTATAGGCATAAAATGCCGATTCGTCATGCATTGTTCGATGAGCAGCCCCGCCCACACTCACACACACACATACACAAACGACCCTGTTGACAGCGGCAAGCCATCAGTTTTGGTCCCAAGTGCAGCCAACTTCTACGACCCCAAAGACTAAAGGCTTTCTGGGCCCTGTGGTGGAGCGACAGCAACTGCGTTATTTGTGGTATGCGCCTGCTCTGTGGCAGGCAGTCAGGCAGGCACAAACGAACCGAGTCAGACAGCCAGAACGCGAATGGCATTGGCATCCATTTAACTATGCGAGGGGTTAATGGTTAAAGTCTTACCTATTAATGTCAAATTGGAATCAAAAATTTCTCTCAATAAATTTTGGCCATACAACAAAATTAAAGACAAATAAAAAAAAAGGAAAAAAGAAAACTTCAATTCAAAATTTTATAATAAAAAGTAAAGTTCAAGTAAATATTTAATATATAATATTCAAATTTACTTATTAGTAAGTTAGTTGGCTATACAAATATAAAATTTGCTTACCAAAATTGAACTTTAGTACACTTGCAACACGTGTTTACACACAAGCCGTTCCGTTTGTCATTGCTCTCACCCCCTCTCCCGTTTGTACTTTATGCAATTTGTCACAATATGTGTCACATTAGCCACAGCAATTGTGCTTAAAGGTCGTCGTCGTCGTCGTCGTCCTCGTCGTTGTTGTTGTATTCCAACGCCCTTCTTGTCTGGCCTGGCGTCATCATCAGTTTAGCGCTGCTAACCAGATTATACCCCACTCCCTGCCTTCACACATACCAATTGCAACAACGTACACCAATACGGGTTGGTCGTGGTCTCGTTTCAAGAAAGAATAGAAAAAAAAAGTATTATATAGTTAAACAAAAGGGCCACACCACCAATAACTACCACCACCACTACTACTACTAGCACTAGCACCCCAGCGAACTTATCCAGTAACATGAAGCTCACCCCATGATGGGCATAAGGAGAGCATGTAAGTCATTTCTGAAACACGCTGTTAAAAAACAATGCACGATCCGGCAGACCCGAGTCCACATCATTAATCAAATGCCCTGACAAAGGACAAACAAGTGCGCGGAAAAAAAAGCCCGACCCAATGGTGAAGCAAATGATGGATAAAGAAAGGAAAAAAAACTGCACCGCAAGTTCTTGTTTGCCTAAATGTCCGTACGTCCTTGAGGACCACTATGTCCTTTGGCTCTCGTCTCAACGATCTGATTCCGCTCGTTAATGTGTAAATGATGTAATTAATTACCATTCCATCTACAGACAGTGGTCCCATTCAAATGCAAAAGGACTTCAATGAAAAATGGCACAGGAATTGTAATTCTATAAAATACTTAAATAATTTAAATTGAAAATATAATAATGAAATTATATTTATGGAAAAAATTTTATTAAAAAATTATTTCAACATTTTTAAAAATTTTTTAAAATGCTTTATAAATTTAGAAAATTTTAGTTTAAGAATTAACTAAAAAGGAATTACTAAAGTATTTAGACAATCCCATTTAAAGGGTAAGTAAACATTTTTATGACCTTAATAATGAAATTATATTTATGGTAAGAGATACTAAAATTTGTATTCAAAACTTCTTTTAATATTTAAAAAAAAAAAGTTTTTAAAAAGCTTTATAAATTTAGAAAATTTTAGTATTAGTATTAACTAAAAAGTAATTACTAAAGTATTTAGCCGATTAAATTCAAAGGGTAAGTAAACATTTTGATGAACTTGAATTCAATTTTTAAATATAATTTCCCTTATTTTTACAAGTAATTTAAATTATTATTTAAATTATTATTGAAAAACGATACTTAAAAACAAATGGAAAGTTATTTAACTAGATATTACACTAAATATTATCTTACAGACAAAGAAGTTCGAAAAAAATATTTTAAATATATTTTTGCAAATATTTTGAAAAATAATTGCAAAAGTATTTAGACAATATTTTAATTTGCTAATTTTTCATTTTAATTCAATTTTTAAAAACTGATTCAAAGAGGTTTTTAGTTTTATTTCATTACAATTATTCTTTTGAAATAATTATAAAATATTTTAAAAATATTTAAAAATATATATAAAATATTTACAACTTTCAAAACTTTTTCCAAAACCAATAAATTGAATATATTGATCGTTAAGTAATTTCGTATAATTTGTCCTAAACATTTACAATTTAATGCTTGTCAGCTCTTTTTTCAAAGCCATTAAATCCCTTTCTAAGTATCCTTGTTATGCAAATCAAACAGCAACCATTTTTTTTGTTTGTTGTTTGTGTTGTAAGGACTTACAAATCGTTGATTGATTTTTATGATCAAAATGCTTAACAAACCCAATAAGAGGCTTTCAAAAGTGTATCAGTACTTGAAAAATCGTTGAATGAAATTGTATTTTAATATTATTTCCAGCTCGTAATGTCATAAAAATCAAAAATACATTGTATCCTCTCCCCTACCTTCCTTACTTCTTTTCTGGCTTTCTCACTCACTTTGTGTATATTTTTTGTCTCTCAATAAAATCTGAAAACATAAAAGTGAAGCAAATCCATATAAAATTGACAGTTTCCCAAAAAAAAAAACAAAAAAAGAAAGGAAAAAAATATCGGTGAAACATTTTTCGTAAAATGTCAGTCATTATTGTTTTTATTTTTGTAGAGCACACGAATCGAAATAATAAACATAAGGACAAAGTGCTTAAGTGATTGCAATAAAAAAATACAAATATTTATTTTGTGAAATATATGAACTAAATTTTTTTTTTGGTAAATTTAATGGCAATTTAATATCGTGGGAAATTGATTTCTTTCAATATTTACTGAACTATATGAAGGTAACTATAGAAAAACTATGAAAATTAGAATAGAATAAAGATAAATATAAAGAAATTGGGATTAAAGATAGATAAAGATACCAAATTTTGTGGGAATAGCTTTTGAAACAACCAATTTATTGATCTTAAAGTATATTCTTGACCTATCGTTCCTATAGAATCTATAAGATATAGTCATTCGATTGGTTTGATCTTAAAATTATACATTCTTGACCTATCGTTTATTCTATATGAATCTATAAGATATTGTCGTCCGATTGGTTTGATCTTAAAATATACAGTGCCTGCAGGAAAAAGTAGCCTAAGAGCAAAATTTCAGCTCTGTAGCTCTGTAGGATCTCGGGTAAACTGTTGTAGAACCAAACAGATGGACATGGCTTTATGAAGACAGCTTTCCAACCAGATTAAAAATATATATATACTTTATATAGTCATAGATGTTTCTTTCTATGAGTTCATATATATCTATATCAACTATATTAACTCAGCTCATCAAGCTAATCAAGAATATATAGGTATACTTCATATATTCCAAGATGCTTCCTTCTATGCGCTCTTGTGATCAAAATAAATATACCCTTTTAGCAAGTATATAAAGATTTAGTTTTTCTTTCACACAAATTAAACTAAATAAATTTTGATTTGAAAATAAGAAAATCTGTATATGAATATAAATAGAAAGTTTTTGTATTTTGTTTTGTTTTTCTGCAAGTGCCACAAATGGCAAATGGCCAAAGTTTTGGTCAAAAATTGTACACTTGTAATTATGTAAATCGAAGTCCATAACATGGAACTACATCCTGACCATGTCTAACCACAAGAAGTATACAAATTGTCAGGCAGGCAGGCAAAACATCAAAAACAGATGTCACTTGTCCCCTGGACCACCACCACTACTACTACCACTACCAATACCACCACCCAAGACTCAGTTGTTGTAGTTCAAAGGCCTCCACACACCAGTGCTTAGTGTTAGAGTATGGCAACAGAGAGAAAGATGCGGGGATTAGATGAAGTTGGAGCTGGAGCTGAAGCTGGCAATCTAAATGCAAATGGAAGGGCGGTACCAATGATGACTAAAAGTGAGCCGTTGCCCCAAAAAAGCCGCAAAGCCATAACCAAGAATCTCTCGCATAATCCAGTCAAGTTAAGAGTAGAAGGAGCTAGGGTAAATGAGTGGGCCAAGTCATTTGATGTAGTTGTAGATGTAGTTGTACATACATATATACAAAAGGACATACGTGCTGTTGCCACTACTGTTGCTGCTGCTGCTGCTATTGTTGTTGTTGTCGTCATCGTTTGGTTAGAAGTTGGTTCGACATTTGGCACAAAATTCATAAATGCTAATTTCAACACATTGCGCACACGCTACAAATATGAATATTTACCATAACTACACAAACACACACACACACACACACAAGTACACACACATCGACTTCGATTGCCTTTGCCAGTTAACCACATTCATACCCATACCTTTAGACGGCTTTATCGACCTACAGCTTTTGCTTTGGTTTTAGCTTAACTGTTTCTATTTCTATTTCTACTTCTATTTCTGGCTCTGGCTATGACTCTAGCACTGACTCTGACTCTAGTTTGGGTACGGGCTTTGGGTTCTGGTTTAATAAAAGCCTTTTACGAAATGAAGCAATTGTGCATTTCACTTTTGAGCACAGGCTGCGGTGCCTCAAATGTATCTCATATCTGCTTGAGTATACGTGTCCATATGTGTATATGTGTGTGCGTCTCTGTATGGCATGTGAATGTATCTATATCTATGTATGTGTGTGTGTGTGTGTGCGTTTGGCAAATATGCGTCAAATCGCACAGACGCACAGTTTTTGAATACCAAATAGAGGCAGCTTATACACATAGGCGCCCATACCAATACACACACACACACACACACACAAATATATAAATATATATATATAGAGAGAGAGAGAAAGACAAGTAGACATACTTCCACATGGTCATAGTCCATATTTGTCTACTTGATATGCCATAGATTGAGATTGGTTTTCTGCCTCTGAACTCAACTGTTGTAATTGGCTACTGGCTGGCGGCTGATTCACATTTTCTTTCCATTAAATTGGAAAATTTTCTTTCCGACCACCAGTGACTATGCCCGGTCACCACATTATTAGTTCAAATTTGTTCTGCCACCTCACTCCAACCTCTTTCAAAACAAAAAAAAAAAAAACAAAGAGCAACTAATGAGTTTCCAATAGGCTTAAAAGTGGCCACTTTAGTTTGTGACTAAGTATGAAAGCGATCAAAAGATAATTGGAAAAAAATCACTTAATACTTTTGCAAGTTTGAAATGAAAAATCATATTATACAGCTCGAGGAGTCGATTAGTTTGTTATTAAATAAACCATAGATCCAATTGCTATAAAGAGTGTTAAAGAGTATATAGAAAGAGTGTTGTGTTAGTTACTTTGATTTGATTTGTAGACAAACATATTAGATATACTTTTGGCCAAAAAAAACTATAAAAATGAACCTGTATATCCTTAAAAACTATCTTTTTGAATATTATATATTATTTTCATGCTTATATATATAATTTGCTCCAATTGTTTCTAAGTCTATATACCATATAGTCGACCGATTCTCTTGAAACTTTGCAGAAACGTTTTTATATAAACTAAACTTACAAATACCAAATTTTGTATCAATTGCTTTTAAAACAATCTATTTATGGATCTACTACTATAGTACTATAGTTTCTATGAAATATATATGATATAGTCAACCGATTTGGGTAAATAAGATAGATGGCATAATAAACTCAAAAAAAATCAATTCATTTCATAATTTTTGATTGCTAAACAAGAAAGTTATTGATCTTAAACTCTATACTCGACCGATCGTTCCTTTTGCAAGCTGTATAAGACCAAGTAAATAGGGTAAAAACTATATTTAATTCATGATTTCTTATAGAGCATACATATACTTGTAACATTTAGTTAATATGTGAGTTACTATGTAAACTTTATTCATGAATTTTGATTGTTTAGTTTTTGGGTTTGGTAATCCACATCAAATTTGAATTGCAAAACTTGCAACTTGGCAACTGGGTAATCAAACAGTCAAACTATATATTATATATTGTATAAATCCCCCAATCCTCTATCCTTTATCCCTCATTCGCATCCCTTTAACTCAAATACTTGGCACTTGGCAAAGGAAACGAAAACCAGTTGATATATTCGACATCAAAAGGGCGTAGTTCAAGACAATGAA
Organism: Drosophila neocordata; assembly: GCA_018903615.1. Taxonomy (NCBI): domain Eukaryota; kingdom Metazoa; phylum Arthropoda; class Insecta; order Diptera; family Drosophilidae; genus Drosophila; species Drosophila neocordata. The sequence goes on from JAEIGI010000001.1 coordinate 12,593,922, forward strand.
CGTCTTTTGTATGATGCATTTGGAACCTAGACAGATTGCCTTTTTTTGTTTGTGTGTGTGTGTGTGTGTGTGTGTATATGTGTGTGTGTGTATTTGTGTATTTGAAAGCTCATTCAAGGTGTTGCCGCGACTCAAAGTCAAAATGCAAATAAGCAAAAACGTTTAATATGCAAATTCAGTAACAAAAATTGTTTAAAGGGAAATGTTCCTTATGTTTTTTTCTTTTTTTTGCTGCTGTTGTTGCTAAAGTAATTTAAGTAAATACAAAATCATGAAAAATACAAAAAAAAATATAAATACGCAAATATGAAGAAGAAAAAACGAAAATGCATTGCATATTTTTGCATATGACTGGAATGTTTTTCATTATATGCTGCCAATAAAAGCAACAAAAGCAACAACAATACATACACACACACACACACACACAAAAACCCAACATCAAATGGTTGGCAACAGTTTGGTGTATGTGCTTTTTTGTGTGTGTATGTGTGTGTGTGTGTGTGTATGTTGGTGTTTGGCATACTCAAAGTCGCGTGCATGTATTAAAAAATATCTTTTAGATACTTTCACAACAGCCGAAGTAGCAGTAGCAGCAACAGCAGCAGCAGCAACAAAAGCAACAACAACTGCGACTTCAGTAGCACAAAGCAAGAAGTTGGTACTAGAAAATCTGTTGCAGTGGAACGAAATAAGATGTTCCCTGCCCGTTTCTGGCTGATGGAAAAAAATGTTTTTATTACATTTCGCGAGCGTATTTTACGCTACTCACGAAATACTTCTAGCCAACAAAACCAGGCAGCAGTAGCAGCATTAAACGAAAATAAAAATGAAAAAAAAAACCTCCCAGAGGGTCAGGCCTAAACTTAAACTATAAAGAGATTTGTATACCCTTACTAAAGCTAAATTTTAAGCCTGTTCTTATACTATTTTTAGGAGTTTTCTTAAATAAATGTTAATATATGTGATTTGGACTCAAGTCTATTTATTAAACAAGTTAATAGAAACATTTTCTTTATAAAACATTTTCTTTATAAAACAATTAATTGATTCTAGATATGTTAGTTTTTAAGAAAAAAAAAGGACTTTTAATAAAACAATTTTTTTAGATATTAGAAAAAAAAAATTAAATAAAACTTTAAACCAAAAAACATATAAGTTTTTAGTACTTAAAATAGATTTTTGGTTAAAAATCATATTAAATGTTATATTTTTATAACATTTTCTTTTGCATAGTTAACTTTGTTTACTTTATGTGAAAATTTATTCTTTAAAAAGAAAACTTTAATATTTAATAGATCAAAATTTCCTTTTTTTATATCAGTTTGTAGAGCTATATAATATAGGCTGTGTCCTGTAGAACAGAGAGCACAATAAGTCAGAAATGCCATAAAAAGGAAATGATTCAATTACAGAAATTTTCTAAATATGCATATGCATATATGTACATATAGATATGTATATATTAGTGCGGATCTTAAAAATATATTTTATCTAGCCCCCAACTTAAAATAATTAATGTACCCAAAATGTTAAAGTGTGCCATGAAAAACCAAGTCAAAATAAATAAATATCAAGCAGTAGCAGCGGCACAAAAATGAAAAGAATAAACGAAGCCGCGTAAGTACCCTCCTCTGTCAGTCAGCAGCCACACCCCCTTACCCAAATTCGCATAGCAGCCCCCCAGCCATGTTCCCACTCTGGCTATCTCCACCAGTGCACCATGGCAGTCACACTCACGCACAAAGCCGCGCGCATCAAAGCGTATTCACAAGTGGTCCTTTGCGCTTAACTGATTTTCCAAAGGCTAAAGGATATTTAGCAAGCAGTCCTTCGACTTTGCTTTCTTTCCTTTTTTTCAAATATTTTTTTTTTTCTCTTTCTTTCTTTCTTTTTTACAGGCAACACCAGCAACACTGAAGGAGTTGTCTAGGAAACTTTTCTGCGAGCTACTCAAGTCGCTGTTCAAGTTATTGTTGTTCGTTGGGCGTACACGAATATAAAAACCAGAGGGTCGAACCGTGTTTTAAAGATATACCAACGTTTTAATACCCTCACTAAGTCATACAAACATTAAATGATAGTTGGAATCCAAAATAACAAAGGATAAAGTAGATGCTAAAGCTTTTACTTTTAGAAACGCATTTAAATAGGAATTTATTTATAAATTTTATTTACCTTATTTTAAGTTTTTGGTCTTTTTATATGTAAAATTGAATTTATTTAACACATATCAATATAATATTAATAAATTAGACACAATTTTAATAAATCGAAAGTCACTTTCACTTTTTCACTTAGCTAATACTAAAAACTTATCACTTTATCAACACTGTTTGTCCAATAAATAGCAGCTGACTAAACGATATCAAAAGAAAACACAGGAACTCGTCAAACGGTTCTTAGGCTTTAGGCTTTAGGCTACAGTGGTTCCAAATGTAGTTTTAAATGGGCATTATTTTATTATTTTTTTTTAAATATTAAAGAAAAAGGCTTTTAATTTTCACTAAGTTATTAACAAAACTTAACTAAAATTATTAATTTGCAACAATTTAATTAATCTTAATTATGGCAAAACAATTGCTTAAAACAAGAAATAAAATCAAACTTTCTATATTGATTAGGAACATATAATAATAGTATATTGACATTAAATATTAGTCTTCATGTCAAACCTTTAGGCAAATATTCTCTCTTTTATAAAAAGGGTATTAAATAGAAAATTGAAAAAAATTAAATAAAACGAAACCAGATACTTTGGTATGTCTTCTGGGCTGAGATACTAAGTAAAAGAAGTCCAAAATTATAATAAAAAAAAAAATAAAAAAACCAGATAAAAATGCAAACTAGTGAAGCGAAGTTGGCGGCTAGAATTTTCAATAAAATATATATATATATATGATTAGATATCCTTAAACATGATCCAAGGCAGCAAAAATTTTAAACCAAATAAGAAATTTGATTCAATAAACACTTCCAAATCAACAGTAAATTCGAAATTCTATATGTAAGGTTGAAATTTTTCTATTACAGATTTGAATTACATATCCTTGTGAACTTTTTTTAAGTGTTTATAGATGTCGAGGCTTTGAAGATAATATATTGTAGTAGTAGTAATCTATATACATATATTATATATAAGTTTTAAATATATATCCAGAAATATCATAACCCTTAAAAATAATAGATAAGCCTTTCCTGGTATTTGAAATAGTGGAGAAGAAGTTTTTCAGGACATAAAATCTTTTTCAGTCTATAAAATATGAGCTTAAGTTATATAGAAATTAAAAAAAATTTAATGAGGAACTTATACAATTTCAAAATGTTTTGAAACAAGCTAAGAAACTAAGTAATTATAAAACTATTTAATATTAAGTTCGATTCCAGAAAAGAAGTAAATATAATTTAATTTGTAACTAAAGCTTCAAGCTATATTTTTTTTTTTTTGTTTATTAATATTTATTTTAATTAATGATTTTTCCATGTGAATTATCCTTTTTTACAACTAAAAAGAAAGCAACTATAATTAGTTATATAAAATTATGTTTATCATTTGTTTTGTTTTTCATTCTCTATATTGAAAGTTTCTTTCTCCAATATACAGTTAGGTGCAATGCTGCAATGTATGTAAAAAAATTGCTTTGTGTCCTTTTGCAGCAAGTTGGCCAAGATAGTCAGTCAGTCAATCTTCTGGCATGCAATTGAAAATGCAATCAAGCCAAAGAGAAATACTTATCACTTGTGCTTAAAAACAGAAGCCTGGAAAGCTCTTAACAGACGACCTGTCGCCATTTAATAAAAAATAAAAACAAAAAAAAAAGATTCCCAACAGCATTGCTGCATCATCTTATCCAGATTGCATGGGGGGAGGGGGGATAGTGAAAGGAGATGGCCCATGCCCCATGCTATCTTCGTCTAAGCGTTCATTTTGCAAGTCGCGGGTTTGCCTTTGGTTCTCGTTCTCTGTGTGTGTGTGTGTGTGTATGTGTGTTTTATGTTTTTTCGTTCTTTCTTTTTATTTTCTGCATGCAGATTATGTTTTCATTAAATTATGGTAGCTATGGTTACTTTTATACAATCCAAAGCTACTTCAAACACGAGAGTGGTAGAGTGCGAAACCATTGCGACCACCTGCCCCCCCCACCCCCCCACTTCTTGTCTTTTCGTAACCCCACTCTCCAATACCACTAGTACAACCCCCCATCAAAAAAAGGCACCCCAAGACGAGGCACCAAACAACACAGAAAAAAAAATAAATAAATAAAAACGAAAAGAAAGGAAGAAAAAAAAACCGAAATGGAAACGCAAAGAAAAAGTATGCGCATAATAGAAAGTAATGCTGTAGATGGTGGCGGTGGGGCAGGGGGTAGGTAGGTAGAATGGAATGGAGATGCTGCAAAAGTAGTCAAAGAAAATGGTAGTTTATTTTTATTGCATTACGAGTAGAATGTACACAGTATTTCTCTTACTCTTACTCACTCTCTGTCTCTCTCTCTCTCTCGCGTTCGAATTGGTGCATTTACATGCAGGCATTGTGATCGTGACATGTGCCACGACTACCAAAACGAATGGGAAGGAGGCAGAGGGGGGAAGCTTGAAACTTACTGAGGTAGTTGAGCAGAAGAAGAAGCAAATGATGAAAGGAGCAAAAGGAGAAGCTTTGCAAACGAAACGGAAGTGCCATCTTTTTGAATGGAAATTTACGCCCAACGTGTATGTGTGTGTGTGTATTCGTTTAGCTGCTCGTTTGTTGTTGTATTTTAGTGCGGCACGTACATTTATTACTTTTTTGCTTGCCCCTTCTCATAGTCAGTGCTTCTTCACCTCTCTACCCTCTACACACACTTGCATGCAAAGCGGTTTTCATTTTTTATTGCGAATATGTAACGTGCCGCATGCGAATTGCTTGCTTTTAGCCTCAGTCTCTCATCTCATCTCAACTCATCTCTCTCTCTCTCTCTCTCTTTCTATATTCATTCTCTGTTCTTCAGCCTTGGCAGCCTTTTCGGCACCAACGTCACGGCTCTTAATGTTAACGGTTTTTTTGTAAATTTTTATTTTTCCTTTTTTTTTTTTTTTGCCCCACTTGCGCAGCAAAATATGAAAAATATTCGTAATAGAGTTGTTTGAAATGTACAATAAGCATTCAAGTGGCTTCGGTGAATGTCGAAACGAATATAAGAAGGAGGTGGCAAAGGGATAGAGAGACATTCATATAAGTATGATAATAAAATGGGGCTAAAATATGACTATGAAACTGGCGCTAATGTGGAGCCTCTTTATAGTTAAATATTTGACTATTTAAATGACATGGGCAACATTAACAATCAATGCGCTTAAAATCTATCAAAGATCTATAATTGCATTCAAAATGGCGTCTTAAAATCGGCATTTTTAATTACCAAAAGTGTTTATTTAGGTTTTTTCCTATATCAGAGAACTGCAGCATTTCAAATAGTTATCTTTTCACCGCTTTCTTTCTTTTTCTTTTAATAAATCTCAATTTTAAAGATCAAATAGTATTCCGTTTGCTTTAAGCCACATTTTAAGAGCTTTTTCTACTCAGAAACTTGGTATTTTTGACAGGATAAAGTTATTTTAAAATTTTTGACTTACAAACTTAATATTTGTTAATTTTTTAAAAAAGAAGTTTTAAAGATCTCAATTTTTACAAATGAAGAAGTGTTTTTTGACAATTCTTAAATTTTTTCTTAGTTTGTTTATAATTTTTTTTTAAAGTTTTGTTTTATAAAAATTAAATAGGAAAACTGAATCCCCGATTGAAATAGATTGTATATCTGTTTTAATTGTCGACATTGTATATTAAGTTTTAAGGTTTTCCTTTTAAAAAGTTAATAAAAATAAGAAAATATAAAATAATAAACATATATGAATTGCACTTTTAAAGTTTGATTTTACCACTGTGAAAAATCCGAGCACCGCCTTTTCAAGCAGCCAGCCAACGTCACCCATTTACTACTATTCACATTTATCAGTTGAGTTCACCCTGTTCCGGTTCCAGAATCTGGCTATGGATGCTGTGTTGCTGGTGCATCCCAACCACCTCGTCAGTAACATATTATACATATGAAAAATGTTCTCTGTTTGACGGTGCGAGTCCTTCTGATATACGACTATAGTATCCTGCCAGTGTATGTGTGCACTATGCAAATGGTTGGAGTAGAATGAAGGCAAAATTTTAATAATTTCTGCATCTTCAACACTTTGAATAAAAATTGTTGCTTTGATGATGCTAACGGTGGCAGGAGCAACAGCAGCGTAACTAACAATAAAACTTTTTAGTGTGAAGCAGAGGAGGCGACACAAAAAAGTATGGACACATATGAAGTCATAAAGTCATATTAACACGTACGAATGCGCACAGGATATTAATGTGCAATGGCAACAACAACAACAACAACAATAACAAATAAAATGAGTAGAAAGTGAAAAAAGTGTAAGAGGAAGGAAGAGTGGAAAGGGGTCTAGAGCATATAGTTTTTATGCGCCAAGTTGTTGCCTGACTTCAATGTTAATATAATTTCATATATATTGTGGTTAATTTTTGTACGTGCAACGGCTGCAAGGGAAAACAAAAAAAAAAAATGAAAAAAAGAATATGTATAAAACAAAATCATAATGAAGGAAAAGCCAGCCCCTAAGGAAATGAGTTAAGTTGAGAATTTTGTAATTTTTCTTTTTTAGCTTTTTTTTTCCGCACATTTTCATTTTGAAACCGCCGCAAACTAATTTCATCCAATGACCCCAAAAAGTATGCAATGCACCAAAAAACTTTATGAATTTCGCAAGCAACAATTGCAACAGCAACAGCAAAAGCAAAAGCAGTGGCAACACTAGCGCATCAACAACAATGCGATTCGCCAACCACAGCGCAAAAATTGCAATAAACAAAACGCATACGAAACTGTTAGCCCGTTAACTCTTTTTGTTTTTGTTTTTATTTTATTGCTTTACAATTTTGGTCGGAAAAAAAGGGTTAACACAAGCAGACAATGGCCAAACAACATTCGGCCCAAAGCGACAGCCATTTGACCAATACGAACAAATGGCAGCGGAACAGAAAGAGGCACAACCATGTGGCAGAAAACTGCACCAAAGGCAACTGAACCAATGTGGGTGGGGTGATAACTTTTCAATCGTTGGCAGTTGGCCTCGAGTTTGCCGAAAATCATTTTGGTCAAAATGTATAGAGAGTACCGCATACGAAGGCCGTTTCTATAATTTAATAATACAATCTGAAAAATTTTATCAATATTTATTCCCTTAACTAAGATAAAAAAAAATTTATTGATATTTTATTCAGATGAAGATTTTTAATGAAATAAAGAGAAAAACCAAAAGATTTGAATTCTTTTCACAGTTATCAAATTGAATAGATAAGTAGAAATAGATTTTGGAATGGTTTTTATAAAATTCCAACTAGCAAGGAAGAAATTAATCATTTTCAAATGTTTTTCCACTTATATTTTAATTTCTAATGATTTAAATATAACTTCAATAAGTAATTGAAAACTTTCCAAGTTTTCTAACAACAAGCCAGTTTCTGTTTAAAAATTTTGGATATTTCGGAACTTACCAATCCAAAAACAAAAGTATTAAAACTTTAACTCAGTCAAAGTAACCGAAGATTGCATATTTATTTCGATTAATATCGAATGTAGCGATTCCTTCTTGTTACTCAGTTGCGATTGTAGAATTTTCTTTGGTAGCGCTTGCAGCTGTTGCCCACGCTGCCAACGCCTCCTCCAGGTCCTCCACTTTTTAAATACTTACATCATGAAATATATACATTTGTTTTTGTTATAGAATTTCTGTTGTTGCAGTTTAAATTGATACTTTTGTACAAGCCCTCGCATTGGGTCATGCTTGCATAAACAGAAATACCCATGAATTCGCCTGATTGTTGAAGTTGGAGCCTAGACCGCGAGGCCACTTATATGATGGACAAGTGGTGCGATGCGGTGGCAGTGGTCATCGGTGCCAACTGCCGTATGGCGAAAGCCAACCAATCGTCATGGCAATAAATTGCCGTGCATGTCCCCACATTCAAGCGGAGAAGGAGATGGGTGGCCAACTCAAGCTGAAATTGGTCAAAAGTTTAACATATTTGCGTTCATGTGCGGCTGAGAGGCCAAAAGATCCTCCCTTTTGTCCCCAACTCCTACTGCACCACCCAACCAACCAACCCAAACAGGCAGCCAGCAGGCACCATCGTCAACTGCTTTTGTCCTTTTTTTTCTGTGCATTTTTGGGTAAATAAACGAGTTGCTGCATTTTCGAGTGCTGCACGCGGCCACACATCATGGTCGTTCGTTGTGGTGGGTCCTTGGCATGAGTAATCGGCGGTAAGAGGACAGATTTAAATATATATGTACATATATTCGAAATTTGCATGAAAAATCTTCCGAATTATAATAGAAACGAATAAAACTAAATACAATATTTTTTTTTTTTCATTGATATAACAAAAACAAATTATTCATTTAGAGTAAAAAAAATTATGGTATGTAGAAAAAGAAACAATAATAAATTTCACTCTACACAGTTTTAACAATTAAATAATGAGGCACTAAACAATAATTCAACTAACTAAATATAAACGAAAACAATCAACAACAAGTTTAACTAATTAAAGCACTTTCATAAGCTTTTTATATATACACATTTGCACATGTATATACATATATATATAATTGTATGTATAAACATCTATATCGATATATTCATATTTTACTTCTATTTTACACTCTCATAGTAATTCATAAATATAATTTGACTTCATTTAAATATTTGCACTAAATTATTAATAATTAGCTAACAGATTTCAGGATTTCACTATACACTAGGCTTGTGCATTAAGACAATACATATATATATATATATATATACTATTAATATATGTATACAGAGAGAGAGGTACATAATTATTACTCTGTCGAGTATATGTATTCAATTTCATCATAAGGAACGTTTTACAACTAAGTAAGGCCAAGACCTTAAGGCAATAATATTGAACTACCGTAGCAGCATGAGTATTTAGTTTTAGTATTTTGCAGTTTCGTTTTTATAGTTTTTTTTCTTTTCTATTCTCTTAATTGGTTTTTTTTTTTTTTGGTATTCGACTTTGGGCTATACTAAGTAATACAAAGGCATTACACAACCGTAGGAAATAATATAGACAATGCCCTGACTAGCAGACAGAATTGGTTAAATAAGTTATATAAATCTAGTTAAGTTAGCCATTTAGTTGTTTTGACTAATGTTACTATTGTATGGCACACACTGCCGAAGCGCCTGTGTATTGGTTATTAAGGCGTCGTCTCATCCCCTCTAGATAAATGTCACGACTGAACAAACCAGCAGCCAAAGGAATTCTAAAAAATAACAATAAAAGAGAACAAATGGTATCAATGTTATGGAAATCTGTAAGATAATCTATATTAATTGTTACTCACGCATCCGTTCCAGCTCGTATGAGAGTACGAAACAATGCCCATACTGGCTTGTGATCTGAGGTGGTAATCGATGGCACCGAATCATATAGCAGACATTGAACATAAGGCTGCGTAGGCGTTGATATCCCAGGTACAACACTCTGGCGTCTTATGACCAAACCCTGTACTTGACGATATTTGTAGAGTATTCTATCGGTATAGGCCGGAGCTCGCTGCTTTGAAGAGGTATCAAAATTCTGGCTACCCGGATCATACTTGTATGTGGGTGGAAACGTTATATTTGCCTCCATGAAGCCACGAAAAGCCGCTCCATCTGCTAGGACCGAAGATAACTGGTCCGTATGCATATAACCATGTGGCAGATGCGAGGGTAATGGAAATTTAGTGTTTTGTATCCATTCTAGCAATTTTTCGCGCGGTTCACCTAAACGAAAATTGAGATCGCCACACCAAAACACATTGTCAAAGTTTTGGGTAACATCTTTGTTCTTGTGCCTTAAATTTGGTAAATTTCGTGGCAAATCCAAGGCGTTAATAATGCGTTTAACATCGGAGACTCGTTCCTTAACTTTCTGTTGATGGGCAGTCAAATGGGAGGTGACAAACAGCATTGAAGTGCCAAACAGGCAAAAAGATATAGCCACAGCACCCTTGGTACGAAATGCTGATCCTGTGCGCACCGACATCGACGCATCCTCTGGCGCTGAGCAATACCAAATGAGATCACGTCGCATATAGACAGCCAAATGAAGAGTGCCCAATGTTGTTGAGTGGAAAAGAACGTGGGACGGGCCAAGTGTTTCCTGCAGTGTCACCTCCCATTCGAAACGATCGGGTGTAGATTCTTGAGTTCCAACTACTACAATATCCGGAACATGTTCAACATTCGCTGGCAAAACAAAATCATTCATTTGCCTAAAAGTGACAAGAGAATAAGGATCAGGTCACGTTGTTTATTGGAATTCAATTCCCTACACTTACTTGGGTGGACTGTGACCATTCATATTCCAGGTGCCCACAAAAATGGTTACCTCCTTTTGGGGCAATACTCGACTCAATTCACTGGGTCCCAGTAAAGAGGAGGACCCCAAGCGGCCATCAAGATAGCTACGCTCGCGTGCCTTTTCTGCTGGTATAAGATTCAGAGCATGAGCCGCCACCAAAGCCTGACGAGCCAAATTGGAACCAGAACCCTGCCGTTGGAGTGTCATATTCTCATGCGACATAAAACGCATACTAGGTGCCTCCGGCTCTACACAATGGCCATCTTCCTCCGGTTGGGTAGCTATATTCGGAGAGGACATGTGCTGCGGAGTGGTGGCTCTTTTGATGTCCACCACCTCATCTGAAGATTGTTGCAATGGTGGCAATTCTTTACCCGGCGGATAAAGTTTTAAACGCAAACGTGACCGACACGCCGAAACTGCAATAGGACGAATGGGGGCACGATGGAGGCTATCGCTTCTGGTTGACAGATTAGTGGGCGAGGCGGATGCCATGGCTGTTGATGAAAAGAACGTTTTTGTGGCGACTGGAGATTCTGGTGCGCTAGCGCATTCGCTCGAAGGACGTGGCCGTTGATAAGTTGATGCGGCTCCTTCGCTAGAATTTAGCGATCCCGATTGATTATCTACCATGCTCCAACTAAGAGATAGATTATCCCTACGCAACACATTAGCATTATCCGGTATGGAATTATAACGTACTGTCACTGGTGGGGTCAGTGGCTTCTTTTCCGCTTTGCAGCATAGGCTAAACTGATGGCTAAATCGATTATGATTGGGGGAACGATGTTTGGGTGATTTGCGTCGCATAACCACGTCGGCTCCACCATCGCTCTGGGACCCAGCATCGCTGCTATAACGATGTGTATGACCTTTGCTTTTGGCCGTGGGCTTAGTACGCCTATGGAAGCTAATTAGGCCACTGTGGGATTTTTCGAGCGGCAGAGTTTGACTTTTATGGTGATTAGCGACATGATTTGTTGTGCTGCTGGCCTCAGGTGCAACTGTACATTTGGCAAAGCTTACATCATATTGGCCACAAGCCGAGACCGGTCGACGCTGTACATGGGGTGATTCGGGTGTAATGGGATGAGGCTCCACTTTGCTGGGACGTTTGGTTAGCAGGCCAAACAAAGATCGCGGACTGTTTGTATTGCTAGAGGAGCTGGCAATGCGTTCCTCGCTGCCCTGATGCATGGCGGCAACTGTTTTGCAATTGAAATTGAAATTGATGTTATCAATCTATGCTGCTCCTCCAGCTTCTTGGGCTTACATCACGACCTTAACTGTTGGAAGCTGCTGAGATTCTTTGTTAGCTATTATCACTGGGATCGCTCGTGTGTATGGTTCATATTGTTGTCGCCATTGGCATTGTTCGCATTCATTTCTATACATATGTACATATTAATAGTTGCGGCCGACTATGACGACGTCATCGAGTGCATGCAAATGCCAAGTTTTGTTTTTTCTCATCAGATTGTGACGTCTTCGGCACTCTTGTGCTAATCAGCCCATGGGGATTGATTAATCGTCTGCCTGAAACTAGAATATTTTAATTCATCCTGCATGATTAAAAAAACCAGTTACTTAGCTTACCCGTTTCACCAGTAATCAGTGGATTTCAGCCAGAACAAACGAGTCCTGAAAACAATCATATGAAACACAGAAAAAGAATGAGTGGGGAAGAAAAAAATCAATACCGCAAATCATCGCTTCACGTTGCTCCGGCAATGCCTGGGGACACACACAATTGAAGTGGGGGTGGGCGGTAAGGGTGGACTACGTAACAACATTGGCATGCTGTTGGGCCCACGCAGGCGACATCAACCCACACATTTACACACATAGACATAGACACACACACACACATACGTACACCATTTGCTACGGCATTATTTCGCTTAGTCGTCTTATGTCTGATTTAGAGAGATTTATAATTAGCTGCCGCGCTGCCCATTGCCTATTGTTGCCGCCAAATAATTGCCTTGAACGCGAGCTACACCAACAACAGCGACAGCAACACCACAACACAACATCGTGCAATTTAACGGCACATTTTTTGGTCATCAGACCAAGTTCAGGTTCATGATCATTTCCCAATGGCATTGGATAATCGATCCTCGTTATTCTTACCTGTGATTTATGCTTCTACTACGAGTAATTTATGTAAAGTTTTAATGTTGTGCCTCGTCCCTTCTCTCTCAGTGAATCGTCTACATTTAAATTGTTTATTCCAATTGCGGACACAACATTAGTGTTAGAGAAAGCACCATAGACCTGTCGCGATTCAGTGTTGTTAAACTAGAAGAAAAAGAAAATGTTTGCGTGTCACGGGACAACAGATTACAAAAACTTTTGATATTAATAATTAGAAAAAACAAGCTAACTTTATTAACAAGAAGAAATGAAACTATATACCCATGGTTTTTTTTTTAATATTATATCAATATTATATTGTTTAATAAAATAATGGTAATAATGCCGCTAACGCAAAAATACATTCTATAAAGTTTTAAAATATATTTAAAATCTCTTAAACAAAAACTGTAATAGCCTACACAAAAAGCTTGATTTTACTAATTCTCTATATTGCTTGCACATCACTAAGAAGGGCGATAACATATTGGCAAGTCTATCGATATGCCAGCATGTGTTATCAATTTGTTCACTAAATTTGGTTTCTTCACCGCGTTGCGCGCATTAACACTTGCCGACCATTTAAACTAAAACAGGGAACAAGTCGGTGCACACAAGAGATAGCTTACCGAACAATGGCAGCTCAAACTATTTTATTTGATTTTACATTGGACAAGGAAAAGACAGCTGATGCCCAGCAACGTCAGGAGGTAGCGAAGATACTTCGCAACGAATTGGAGCATGTTTTTCCTCAACTGGAGCTTGCCTACTGTATGGAGTCTGAAGAGAATGGATATTTTTTCGTGCTGCACGAAAATAAGGATACGATTATCAGTTGCCGCATATTCCAGCATGGTCTGCTGACTATCAATGTAGAATACTATTTGCCCGATGGCAAGGAGCCGATCATATCCTTTGATGTACGTAAGCATAGCTCTTAGATAACCCCAAATCGTGAGACATTAACATGCATACAGACACACACACGGACACACATACATGAGGCATTTGCATATATATATGTACATTTACCGTTCATCATTTCCTTTTATGGATTTACTGGCAGACATTTTATAAAAGGGAAGCAAAGGGTGAAACATCTTTACTTTTTTGTTTCTCTTTAACATCTAGTCAGGGTCGGGGCAGCAGCCCGGGAAACCAAAAAAAAAATTGATTTTCCGCACATGTGCGGAGTCCATCTTCGTGTGCTGATTGCGTGTAAGTGTGTGTGTCTGTGTGCGCTTTCGTTTCGTAGGAGGTGTGTCAGTTGCACTTGACCGTTTTTCCTCAGCCATTGCTTCAAAGAACTTGGTCAGGGTCAGTGCCGTTAAGTGTCATCGTTGTAGTGGTATGTCTTCAGTCACTTCATTGTTCTCCCCTTAAGCCCACACCCACACAACAATAACAGCAACCCCCAAACCCTAAGCGTATCTCTATCACGGCCAAGGCCCGCCCAGTGTGTTATCTAATGATAAGCCAAGTGGGAAAGAAGTCTCAATAATATCAATTTACATATGATATTATATGAAATCACATTAAAGTAAACAATTGTATACATACAAATATATGACTATATCACTAAACTAAATACATATATACAAATTCGCCTCTCACTTACTCACACTATATATCACCCGCTTTGGTGCTGCACGTGGGCAGCGGCGGCGGGTTCATTGATCGAAAAATACGCTTAGAAATTAATTTCACAATCTCTTGTGCAAAATAAAAATTTCTTAGTTGTTTCTATTAAGATTTCGCAAGCATTTTGTTGATTTCTATAAATTCTATACATATATTACCAGCCTATATATAATTAAATATATGCACATATATGCTCCTGTTGTCGTTTTGTTTCACTTTCCTTTTTAAAAAAGGCATAAAACAGAAATTGTTCAACTAAAAATAGTTTCATCTGCTTGCCTGGCCTGGCCTTAGTAGAGGGTAGCTTAAAAAGTTCAGCAAACTGTGCGCAAAAATATTTTAAGACTTTAAATTTATATTGCTAAATGTCTATTAGATTTGGCTAATATAATGATATATATAGCTTAACGTTAAAGACGAAGGCATGATAACCGAACTAAATTAAAATCATTATCTTTATTTAAAGAATGAAAGAAAAATATATCCTTAAAATTGATTCTTTTCTTGATAAACAGAAGAGACAGAAAAGAAGTTTAGAAGGATATTTAATGGGAAAATGTTGATTCGGAAATTTCCATAATATTTAATGGGTTCATTTGACCAAAATGGGTAGCATGTTTGGTCTTAAATATTGAATCGAAAAGTCATTATTAATATTGGGGTTACTTCGATTTATATACACACACAACTAGACATTAATTTATTTCATATTTTGTATAATTTTTTTGAGTAAGCAAAGGTTTATTCAAATTTGTCGTTCTTTTATTTATTATTTAACCATAAACGCATTAAACATTCGACAATATATATATAAATATTTATATATATATTATATACATATGATTTATCATATATATCTCTCTCTATCGCCACTTTGGTTTCAATGTCACTTCACTTCAAGCAATTTTCCTCCTTTTCGTCTCAATGTTCCATTTATGCGCATATTATACAATAAGTAAATATGTTAAAATAAAGAAACGAATATTAAATAAATTTGCAGACCATGCGCACATTGGAACTAATTATAAGGCAAAAATTAGATTCCGATCGATCCAAATATTTGCCTCCAATAAAACGTGGTGGATATATCGATATATACATGACTAGCTCAGGTTGGTCAGCAAATTAAGTAACTATAATCTAAACAAAATACAAAAAACAAAAAAATAAAAACCAAACAAACAATACAAAATATCAATGTTTAGTGTTTCTTTCCTTTTCCTTAAATTTTCCTTTTTTTTTTCCTTTCTTTTGGTTTTGCTAGTTTCATACATATATGTTTACAATATACAAATAAATATATATATATGTTTATATAGTTATATGTACTCCACTATATATACAATATATATGTAAAAAAGAGAGAGATAGATTCTCTTTTTCATGCCAATTTACTTTTTCACTCTATTTCTCCCACTTTCTCTCTCTATCTCTCTCTGCCTCGCGCAAATCAAAAAGCAAGTCTTTCCATTGTGCAGCTTAGATCAAATTTTCTATAAAACTTAATGCCAATCTATATCATGATTCACAACTCACCAGCAGCAATCAATAAATTGGCAATCAAAAGCAACTAAAACAACAAAAAAAAACAATATGAAAAAGCAAAGTTCACAAATCTGACAGTCGGATTATTGTAAATTTCACCAAGATTCTCGCTAGTCTCATATGTCCTTATTGTACCTGTTACTTTATATACATAAATATATCTTTAGCCGCTGCTAAAATTTCCTCCTAGTTAAATTAAAAAAAAAAAAAAAAAAGCCAATTAATCTAGGCAATTCTCTATTTTTGCATGCCAAATTTAGTTAGTCACTTGAATTTACTTTCTCGTTTTTAGTTTAAGTTACTTAATATCAATCATGAATTTTTTTCATAGTTTTTTTTTTTTATTTTTATTTAATTTGATATATGTACATACAATTATATTAATGTATAAATACATATATGTAATTCCTATTTGATTTTCATTTCAAAAATCATCAAACATTGAACAATATCAACGGACAACAATTACAACAACAAAACTAAAAACAAAATACCAACCAACCAACAAACAAAATTTTCTTTCAAACTATTTCAATTTGATGCACCACAACCAAACAACATGTGTCACCTGAACCGTACCGTACCACCAACAAACCAACCAACCAACCACAACCTGCCCCCACTGTTCGCTCGCTCGTTCGTTCGTCTCGCTCTCATCAATTTAAAAAAAAATCAAAAACAAAAACCAAAAAATCAAAATTTCCAACAAACGCAGATCGGCAAGAGTCTGGAAAATTCCCTAGCAATGAAATTGAAAGCACTGAGAGGCCAGAAGCTACCTGCCTTGAAGCGCGGTGATGTCGCTAGGTATTTTCCATCATCAGGTAAAGTAAAACTCCTTCCTATCTATCTATCATTCTCTCTATCTCTCTCTATCTAACTATCAATCTATTTCAATTTAACCGTCTCTCACGCTCTATTTATATATATATATAATAATATATACAAAAAAAAAGAAGAATGATAATGAATAATGATCATAATACTAATCATATTCATAGTAGCTTGCATTAAAAGAAAAAAGCACGACTTGACTTACCATCTATATACTTTTCGGCATGTTAGAGGAGCAAACTTATCATTTTGTTATTTAACATGATTTCTGTATAATATAGATATATATATATATCTAATTTTATAATTTCCATAGTTTATCTAGTCTGCCTGATGTTAATGCCCAATTAAGACAAACTAGACAATTAACTAATAATTAAACTCTATCAAAATATAAATACAATCTAATTATATTTAATACAAATTCTATATCAATTTTCTTCACAGATGAGCGCATTATTGAGTATGATATTGATACTTTGGTCTATGAGACTCGTTCCCCTTTCCAAAAGATACAAATTATGCACTCCAAGACATTGGGCAATATGCTAATACTAGATGAATTGCAAAGTAAGTAGCTAAAGATTGCACAATTGTGTTATAAGGATATAATGCTAGGAATCAGGGCAATCATCAGAGTTATTTGTCTATACAGGATTTTCAATACAAGGTTTATTAATAACTTTCCATTTTTAATATATATAAATAATATTTCTCTATCGAATAGTTTAACTATTTATATATATATACATTTGTAAAAACAAATCTACTACTTAGAAATGAAATCAATATATATATGAATATTTATTTAATTGAACATCTGTTCAAATTCCTTTTCAGTTAATAATATACAGTCATAGCAATATCGATTGACTAATACATTTCCGACAAATAAATAATTGAGTAAATTTTTCTTATGATTTAGATATTGCCGAATCAGATTTGATCTATACGGAAACTTTGATGGGTCGTGGAATTGAGAATTACGAGGGCAAGGAGATTTGTATACTTGGAGGCGGTGATGGTGCCTTGCTTTATGAACTTCTCAAAGAGAATCCCAAGCATGTGGTTATGCTTGAAATTGATGAGCTTGTCATGCAGGCATGTAATAAATATCTAAATTCAATCTGTGGTGATGTCTTGGAGAAACGTAAGACCGAACAGTATGAGATTATTGTCGGTGATTGTGTGGATTATATGAAAAAGTTTATTGCCGAGGGACGTAAATTTGATTATGTTTTTGGTGATCTAACTGATATACCAATATCGGGTGCACCAATTGGCGAATGTTGGGATTTTATACGTACCATTTTTGAGCATTCGTTTCAAGTACTGAAGCCAGATGGTAAATATTTAACTCATGGCAATGGTACCAGTTGCATTGAATCATTGGAACTATTTGAAGAGCAATTGAAATTGCTTAAGCCTAAGGTGAAATTTACTACTACTAAAGCTTTTGTGCCATCGTTCATGGAAGAATGGCTTTTCTATCAAGTAACTTTCGCTTGACCAGCTCAAGATGAAGTCATAGAATCAGAAGAAACAGCAGAGCGACGACTACGACGGTTTAATAACAACAATAACAACAACAAGAACATCGTTAAGAAAATCAATGGAGAATTAATTCAATCAGCAGAAATAATGAAAACATCAAATAGTATCACAAAGTGTCTCCAAAATGCTACTTCCATCACACAAGGATTATTTGAACCATCACAAGTAATATGTCACACAGACTCCAAAATATTTAGCAATGAGCCACAACTAGAAATTAGGGAACCTCTCAAACTGTACTCCTATACAATTACCCTGCATGGAGGAACAGTAGCAAAACCATTAGAGCCCAATCCGCCTAACCACCAGCAGCTGCAGCAGCAGCAGCAGCAGCAAAAGCAGAAACTGCGTCGTCGTCAAAGACGTGTCCACTATCATCATGCATTGGTTTCATAGTGGTGGACATTAAAAAAGACATCCCTTATGATACATACTTACAAACGCCACCACCACCACCACCAACAACACCAACGCCACCGCCACGAGCATCACCAATTACCAACACCTCCACTTCCACCAACAACAACAACAACAAGCACTTCCAATGGCTGTTACTTACAACTGATGAGAAAACCAAACCAAATATTTAAACCCAATTCGTTTAATTTAAGTTAGCAATTAATTCTCCTTCTCGGCCGATTTTGATTTCAAAGAAAGAAAAAAGCGATACTAAACTTAAGTCAAAAGTACAAGGCAGAAAGCCAGTGTTATATATTTGTTTTATGTTTTATTTAAATTATGTCTAAGCATCAAATGTTTGCAGACTATATGTAGTATTATCATATAACGTTTATACATATATACATACAAATTTTAATAGAAAAGGTATTTTCCATTTACGATAACATAAAAAATAATAAGCAGGAGCTGACTCGCCTATGTGTGTATGAAGCGTGTGTGGGGAATGTAGCATTCAGCACCGTCATTTAATGCTGTAAAACAACTGAAAATATATATTATATACATTACAATACCAAGTAAATAAAACAATTACCAAGAAAAGCAAGTGTCACTTGATACGTTTTAACAATTAAAGTACTTAAAAAGTAATAAACATAGTCGTACGCAGAAATTAATTTGAAATGTGTATTTATTTTCTGTTGAACATGACTTTTATCGATTGATTGGCAAAACAACTTGTATTCAAGGAAAGACATAAAATACTAGCTTCCAGACTTAAATCATTTATATATTACCAGGGTTTGGTTACAAGGTAATACACAGAAATGACTTCACAATGTTTATTTATTTTCGTCTGAATATCAATGTCGATGGACTGATTGGCAAAACAACTTTTATAAAAGGAATTATACTTGATTTGAAAGACGTTCATACTAATTTTCATAATAAAGTTTATATTTTAGCAAAAGTTTATAGGAAAAAAGAATTTTATATAGGATAAATAAATTTCTTGTGAATTCAAAAGCGTATCACTTTCCCGCCACAAGTGTTGCTAAGCGTTTTAAATTAAGGAATTTTATTCTACTTTGATGGAGTTTGTTTTCTCCATAAAATAATGGAATAGAGATTTTAATAGAATAGATATCTTAACAGAATAAAGATCTTAAATCTTAAATAAATAAAACTTTAGGTTTATCTTATGAAAATTTACAAATATAAGACTATATATTAATGGAACTATTTAATTTCAAAAAAGCTACTATGTGTGTCATCATTGCGAATCAATGTCTTCTTATTAATTTGCAGCGCACCTAAAGGAAAGTCCTGTATGCGTTGCATATATCTTATTTATGATCAAAATTTAATACTACAGCAAATTCTGTAAGATATTTTACGAATAATTGAACCTCGGAATGGGTAGCATGACAGTGTTGTAAAGTTTAATTGTTGGAAACGCACTAAATATGAACTAAAATCAGTTGGTTTGTTTTTTGTGGGTTCAATCGGCACGTTACGTCTGTGGCCATCGCAACAAGGTTGAAAGAAAGTCGGAAATATAAATAAGGAGAATGGAACGAAAACTTCATAGTGGTATACATCATCCAACTCTGCGATTGCTGCAAGAATCTGGATGTGAAATTCTACCCCACAACCTTATGTATCCGGTGTTCATTGTCAGTCATGATGACGATATACAACCGATTGCTAGCATGCCCGGAATTTCACGATATGGAGTGAACAAATTACGTGAACATCTGGAACCACTTGTTACGAAAGGATTAACATCTGTGTTGCTGTTTGGCGTGGTAGAAGGTGGCCTTAAAGACGAAGTGGCAACTCATGCCGATTCGGGAGATAATCCAGTGGTGCGGGCAATACCCAAATTGCGCCAGTGGTTCCCCAATCTCCTGATAGCCTGCGATGTCTGCATTTGCCCATATGCCTCCCATGGTCATTGTGGCCTAATAGGCGAAACGGGGCTAGAGAATGGACCAAGTATAAAGCGTATAGCTGATATAGCTGTGGCATATGGAAGAGCTGGAGCTCACGTTGTAGCTCCATCGGACATGATGGACAATCGTGTTAAGGCCATTAAGCAGGCATTAATTGATGCCAATCTAAACAATGTTTCTCTATTGGCCTATTCGGCCAAATTTGCTTCCAATTTCTATGGACCATTCCGGGAGGCAGCTCAAAGTGCACCCAAATTTGGTGACCGTCGATGCTATCAGTTACCCAGTGGTTCGCGTAATCTAGCCATGCGTGCCGTTCAAAGAGATGTCAGCGAAGGTGCCGATATGCTAATGGTTAAACCGGGCATGCCCTATTTGGATATATTGCGTCAAACCAAGGATACTTATCCATATCATACCCTCTACGTTTATCAGGTATCGGGAGAATATGCCATGTTGTATCATGCTGCTAAGGCTGGATCCTTTAATTTACGTGAAGCTGTTCTAGAATCAATGAAGGGTTTCCGTCGTGCCGGTGCCGATTGCATTATAACCTATTATACGCCCTACCTATTGGACATTATTGATAGTAAATCCGCATGAAAACGATGCTCTCTATATTACCTCTCCCCATCTACCTCTATATATACATATAGAGAATTAAGTGTACTTAAGCATGCATTCTCCAATAACTATCAATTTCATTCATGCAATAGTTCTAGTATTTTCCGTAGCCTGTTTGCAATTTATGTCTTATCATTGTTATAGCTTATCGTTCCAAATAGAAATCAAATCAATTTGAAAGTCTAATTGTGGCCCCAAAACGGACTCTGAATTTTATATTTTGATTGCGTCAGAACTAAATGGATTAGAAAAATTCCATTAAATGTATAAAATTTGTGTATAACTTCGCACAAAAAACCATGATGTAATCCATCCTGGTTACTTGTGGACCAAAAGTAATAGCAATCAGTCTACATTTGGATACATTTCGTCTTCCAAAATGAATTTACAATTTGCAAATTGTATGGAACCGGTTAGAAAACTGGGGCATCACCCGATATTATAGCAATTAACACGATCATTTAGATTTTATTTTATTATTTGTTTTGTTTTGATTTTTTTTTACTTTCACTTTAATGTTTGCCTCATGTACAAATTGTTTACTCTCTCTTTTTTTTTTTTGTAATTTTTTTTTCATATTTGGTTTGGATTTTTTGCAATACTACTTGGGTGATAATGAACTCTGGCTATATATGTATGTATATGTATTGTATTTAGGGATATATGTATATATTTATATAGTAGTTAACTTAATTGGCTAATCTTAATCGCTTGGTACAATTTGCTTAAGTCTTACAAAATGATATATATATGTTATATATATATATATATATATATATAAAGAAATGTAAAAGTGAATCACAAAATAAAACGAAATGCATTTAAGTACAATTAGAATGTAATATTGATATAGATAGCGATAGCACTAAAATTCAGAATCAGAAATTTATAACTTGAACTGGGAGTGTTTGCGAAGGACAAAGAACAATTTACGCTCTAAAGAAATGCAGTAAAGATCAAAATTGTAAACTCTATATAGTCAAACAGATTTTGAATAAAAAGAACAGATATACATATGTAGTATTTCTATAAATATTGGAATTACTTTATCTCAAGTATTATTTTGTTATAGATAATTCTTAAACCATTTCCAAAAATGAATTTCGAATGAATATTGAAATGTGATTCTACATATGGAAAGATCAGTTCAGAAAAATGATTGCAATGGAATAGGAACTGTGTTTTAGAATCTGTTTCTATTCAAATTTGTCAAATATAATGAAAAACATTGAAAAACTAATTCAATAGGAGTTTGTTCTTAAAAAGTTGATCCATTTTGATATATATAAACTGTACAAGTTCTATATATATATTATATATTTGTAGAATATATCTATAGTATATATCATATCAGTGAAATGGTTCAAGATTACTTAACAATTTGATTTTCAGCTGCATTTTCTTTAAAGAAATGCGAATATTTTGATATATATAATTTCTATATAGATAAAAATACTGTGTGTGTGTGTATGTGTTTGGGTGTGTATGTTTTGGTGTTGGTATATGTGTGATTGCTTTTAGTTACTTTCGCTACTATGAATCTGACTGTGCTCCAATATATCTGTATTCTGCATGGGTTCCAGATCTGTTTCGGATATAATTTCAGCTAACCATTGTTCAATTTGGACTGGATGAAAGGAATCCTCATCGCCACTATTCGCCTCTAGTATGATCTTTAGATTCTCAAAGTTCTTTAAGATCAAACGTTTGCCCGGCTGCAAATGGGATGATATAGATGATGAGCCGACATCACTGTTGCCATCATCCTTAGTTGAGCTCTTGGGCGGCGGTGGTTGCGAGGGATTCGTGGGTATAGAATTGGAATTAAAGTTACCATCGCATGTGGAATCGGCGGTAACCGTTGTATATACACGTCGTGGCTTTTCCTTCATGCTCTTTTTGATTTCATCCAGAAGACGATTGTAGAAATCACAGGTGACATCATGCGTGTCCTGCTCGACAACCACTTCATCATATTGATACGAATTGGAATTCAATGATGAGTTGGCTTCATCCTGTTGATTAGGTTTACTTGTCGCCTGGGTTGATTTTTTGCTGCTGTTTTTCTGCTTCTTTGATTGGGAACGGGAACTAGCGTTACTCGAATAGCTTGAACTAGAAGCTGTGGAAACAGATTGATCGGTGGAGGTGCTACTAGAATCGGCAGAGATCGATTGCGGTTGACTGGGCTGTTTGACTACCGGAATTTTGGCACTAACCGCCTCCTCTTGGGCACAGTTAATAGTCAGGCTAGCTATATTGCGGAGATTAATGGTGCCATTGCAATTGTTGATAGTGATCTTTGGTTTAAAACGGGGCTTGCGCTGTTTAGTGGGTTTACCCTGCTCCAGCAGGGTACTCTTCGATCTCGATGAGTTGCCATCGCGGCCCAAACTGGACACAGCTTCGGCTATAGATGATTCCAGCTCATCATCTAGTTCTTCTAGATTAAGAGGCGGCACAACCACAACTGAATCTCGTTTTACTTTTGCCTTACGTACCAATTCTTTGGCTTCTTGCAGTGTTATATTAATGATCGATCTTTTCGCATTGGTATTCTCTTCGAGTAAAGATTTGTTTTTGAGACGCGGTGAAAAATCTACTACAATGGCCTCAGCCGGTGCTTCGTCTCCGTCCAAATCATAATCATATGCGATATTACGATCCTGTAGACATTTGTACATGGTTTCATGATCATCCACTGGTTCTATGTAATCCTCATTACGCAGTCCAGTGTTTCGATAATCCTGCAAAGCAAATTGCATGTTGTTATTGTCCAACTGAAAGTGTCCAAAACCACGTATAGCTGCCAGCAGCTTCTCCTCTTCATCGCCATCGCCAGTTATGAAATGGATATCCCCATCACCAGCACCATCGTCACTGTTTGTATCGCCTCCTCGTTCAGGCTTCAGCATTTGCTGTTGCTTTTGGGTATTTGCAATGACCTCCAGTTGCCGGAGCAGCAATTTTTCACGCATATGCAACGCTGCACGTATTTCATTGAATTTTTTTTGCACATTCCCTTTGACCTGAGAAAAAATGAAATTTCTTTTAAAATCTCATTGACCTGATATGAAATTTCTTGCATTACCTCATTTAAAATATGTTCCATTCTGGTCACCACTTGCCTTACACATCCGTTTATGTGTCCACGTCCGGATCCAAGTTCTAGTTATTTTTCTCTTAAATGTATTTTTCTCTGTAGAAAAATAGTAAAATAAATTTGTTTCCTAAGTTGTCTTGGTAACAAGAAATAATAATGCCTTGGTACCCTTAGGTACCGATGTTACTTGGCCGCCCCCGCCTTTTAACTGGGCCAATGCAAATGTATGAGTTGTTTTGATTTATTCTTGGTGTTTACCTAGAACCCAATGGTTTAGTTCATTTTAGGTAAGATGCAAGGTCACTAGTAGATATTGTGGAATCCAAGTGCCGATCATAATGATCGATAGATATATTGTCTTTGTCTTTTGTTATCTCTGAGGACTTCTTGCTTTGTTTGAGTAGTGATGTTTAGGGACTCTGGACTGCCTTATTTTACCCTTGTCTGCTGGTGAGGATTATTCTGCTTCAACGAGGTGTAAAAGTTGCTTTTAATACTTTTACACGAGATTCCGTTAATTCGAGAACATAAACAAAACAAAACTGACTACTAATTTCACCGCACTGAATAAATATTCCCCATACTGAAGAAAATCTGCCCACACATTGTACCGCATGTAGCGTTGCCAGAATGTTAATTTTTTTCTATTTCACTCAATTGGGCTACTAGTGGATTTTCAAACCAATGCCGCCAAAACATCCAACCGGTAAAACGCATCAAAATAACTTACCTAGGTCAATTTGAAAACGATTTGATTAAAAATAAATCTAAAAATTTGCCATTGAAGTAGCAAGAGTATATTGTTAAACTTGCCAGATTTACAAATTTATCATAAGTAGCTGCAACTAGAAT
The DNA here is from genome assembly GCA_018903615.1 of Drosophila neocordata. Lineage (NCBI taxonomy): Eukaryota > Metazoa > Arthropoda > Insecta > Diptera > Drosophilidae > Drosophila > Drosophila neocordata. The sequence goes on from JAEIGI010000001.1 coordinate 12,619,045, forward strand.
TAATAAAACATGCTTCTCATTTTTTTTCCCAAGATATTATGGCGCCAAATTTCTACTTGGCTGTTTATTATGTACTTAGCAGACTCAGTTTTAAGTGGTCTGTTAATTCGAGAATGTTAATTAACTGGCTCGTAGTGAGCTAACATAGTTTGTAAGTGCTGCTGCTAATAAACAGACTCGCGGTGAGAGACTCTGGTAATTAACAGGTACATGATAGGTTAACAGACTCAAGATGAGTATCTCTGATTAAACAGTGACTCATAGTGAGTCTTTTAGCTAAACAGAGGCTCAACAAGTGGCTGTATTAACAGAATTCTTGTAAAAGTACCCTTACTCAGAAAGAGCATAGTGAATTTAGTCAAAGTTTAAGTAAACAAATTGTAATCAAAAATTTAATATATTTATAAGCAGATTAGATTAACCAAGTAATTATGTTATTAATACATTAACTTAAATTACGCATTTAAAATTTTTTTAAATATCTTGGTGTTTGTCTTTGTACGCAGTAGTTGCATTTTTAAATTGTAATAGGTATCGAGCAAATATTCAAAAAGTTAGAGTATTGAATTCCACTGAGTTAATTTTATTTTCTGTTTTGTTATGTTAAATTTAACATGATCAGTTTTCTTAACATCCCAGTTAACATGATCATTTTAGTTAACATAACACTTAACATCACCAATTTTCATAACATTCTCAGAGAGTACTCTCTGCTAAATTTAACATACGCGTTTTTAGTAACATTTGAGAGACTGCTAGAGTCAACGTGGGACTTAACATGGTTAACAACTGTTAATTTGTTTCTGTTTTCAAAGTGAGCGGTTGTGCGGTCGCTTGTTTTCGGTTTTTCAAAAGTAAAATTTTTGAACAATACTTGATAATATTCTCATTTTTTTGTTCAGTGTTATTTTTGTTTTCAAGTGAAGAGGTTGTGCGTCCGACTCTCTTCCCGCATGGACGAGCAGCTTCTCAACGGTTGACGTATCTTGAATTCTACAAGTGTATCGGACGTGTTTCAATAGTAATTGCAATTGTGGCAACGGCGGCGCGAACTCTAACTCGTTCAGTTTGATTATTGTTTTGTTGCGTTTTATTCAAAAACATAATGTTTAAATGATCTAAGAACAATTGTTTATAATATGAGCAATAAGCAAGGAGAATGAACAAAAGTATGCCACGAATTACTTAGCAGAGAGCCAAACAAAAACACACAAAAAAAAAATCGAAATCTAAGGCAAACGTACAAATTGCCGACGACGCCGACTGTGTCTCTCTGTCTTTGTGTGTTGTTGCTCAGCTGCCGCTGCCACCGTCGCCGCCGCGTCAAGTGTTTGATTTTGTAATATGCTTTTTTTTTTTGCTGTTTTTGCTCATTATGCATATGGTTTTTTGTTGTTGCTATTTTTTTGTTGTTGCATTTTTTGTGGATTGCTGATAAAACAAGAAATAAATGTTTAAAGTTGAGATAACTGTTATTATTATCGTTGTTGCACATAGCCTGACTAATTTACGAAAAGAGAAATATAAAAGAAATAAAAACTGCCGACGTGTGTGTGTGTGCGAGTGACTTGTGATTGTGTTTATGTCTGTCTGTGTGCGTTTGTGTTGTTAGTTGTATTTGTGTTTGCATTTGCCTTTGCCAACGTGTTTTGCTGCCACTGCTGTTGTTGTTATTGCTGTTATTTTTAATGCTGTTGTTGTTGTTATTATTATTATTTAAGCAAAATCTATGCATTTTAATAGTTTTTTAAAATAAAAGAAGCATACAATAAGAACAACAACAACAACATTGCACAATGAACATATAGAAAAAAAAACCTCAACAACACAAAAAGTAAAGGCGAAAAAAGAAAGAAAGACAAAAAGAAGGCAGGAAGAGAGCCAGAGCAAGAGAGAACTGTGTCAATGCGGCAGCGGCAACAGCGACGGCAACGGCGGCAGAGCTAGTGCCAGAGCCAGTGATGACGCCAAGATTTTAAAAATATCTTTTCCAAATGGTCAATAATAGTTAGTTTAACCCACCCTTTTTCCCTCCTGTAACATAAACAACTGGTAGCTGTTGTCTGTTTGGTGAAGGGGGAAAAGGGTTTTAAAATTAATTTTTTGAACTATTTTTAATTGGATTGGCAACCACAAACCACGTTTGACATTTTTTGTTGTTTTGTTATTTCATTTTTTTTTTTTTTTTTTTGATTTTGATTTTTTTTGGTGCCCTTCCATGTGCCTGTGCCTCTATGTTTTTTTTGTTTTTTGTTTTGTTGCTTCTTATGATTCTTGACTCTCTCTCGCGCTCAGTTTGTGTCTCTGTGTGAGAGACTTTTTGCTTTTTAATTGTGTTTGGCTTTGGTTTTTTTTATTTATTTTTTTGTGTTTGCAACGGCAGAATGATACAGCGACGGGTGTCGGTGGCGGCGGCAGCGGCGCCGTGTCATTGCACGCAAAGCGTCGTGACTGGATGCCAATGAACATTCTTACATTAATACATATGCATATGCATACAAACAACTACAAACAAACACACAGACACACGTGAATAGATGCATTTTGTATACCCCCCTGAATGGCCCTTTAAATTCCTCAAATCAGTTTACATTATTATTTTATAACATTGATAATATAAACCAATTTCTATAATAATTTACTTAGAAAAAATGTTCTATCATTTGAGATTAGTTAATTAACTGGGAATGGTTAAATAAATATAACACCCAATGACTTATTATAGTATAAACATTTATATATTTTAAAATAGAATCAGAAATAACTTGAAAAAGAAAATAGGTAAAAAGTTAAGTTCTCTTTTCCATATAAAGTAAAACAAAAACTAATCAGTCAACAATTTAATGTTATAGCTTATTTGGAATTTATCGGCTATATCTTAAAACATTTAAAGTATTTATTTTAATAAATATATATTTTAAAATATCGCTTTTAAATTGAGAGAGTAATTTCAGTTTAAACAGATAGACCTAAAGATATTGCCAAAACTTTATTATATTTTCACGCTTATATTTTTAAATAAATACAGATTCAACTTTTTTCTCAATTATTTTAAATATTTTCATCTACTTATCACATTCAGAATTGCCTTAAACTAATTATTAAACAATTAACGTATTTTCTGTTTTCACGGCATTGTTTAATTAGATTGCAAATCTTAATTAGTTGGCAAGAAAGTAGCTGATAAGAAGTAATTAATATGTTAAAAATATTTAACGATTTTCTATGTAATTTTAACAAGATATTTTGCATTATATAAATTGCAACTTTTATTCAAGTTGAGGTTAAAAAATAGGTTAATAATAATTATATAAATCTAATAATTTCAAAATTTATCATGTAAAGAACTGGAATCCGAGAGATATTAAATTATATAAAAATTTCCATTTAAACAACTTTAAAAATCAAAAATGGAATTGTAGAAGAGAAATATTTATGCGATTTACTTTTTTTATTATTTTTGTATAATATTTTTATATTAATTTCTTTAGATTAGATGTGAATTTGTTAGGTGACCTTTAAGACCTATGTAGGTATGTGTGTGTGTGTGTGTGTGTGTGTGTTACCCCTAACAAACTACAGTTAGTTAATGCTTTTCGCTTTCTTTGCTCAAATTTTGTGTGAATTTTTGTTGTTATTTTCCGGTTTTTTATTTTTTTGTTTTATTTTGTCTCTCTCCCTCTATCTTTATCTCTATCTCTCTTGCTCTTTTTTTTTTCTACTCACTTCTACTGACTCTTTTTGTTGTTTGTGTTGTTGTTTTGTTGTTATCAAAGCCAGAAACCAGTTTGCCTTAACTAAATTGTTGTTGCCTTACTAGTCACTGACTGGATTATGGTTGTTGTTGTTGTTGTTGTCAAAACTGAAAAAAATAAAATAAAACACAGAAGAAGGAAAAAAGAAAAATTACCTCATTTTACACCTTAAACTTGAGCATTTATTTAGTTCTTCTTTTTATTTTTTTAAAGCCTATTTAATGTGATTACTTAATTTGAAGTTAACTTTAAAACGATGAAACATTTTTCTTTTCCCTCCTCTCAGCTAGAAAACTGAAACTATAAATAAAACAATAAGCAAATATAAAGTGCAACTTTAAAACAAAAAAAAAAAAAAAAACACTTATTAATAATTTATAGAAAGAGAAGAAACAAAAAAAAAAAAAAAAATAACTTGAACAAATTTTGTAAAATAAAACATAAAATAAAAAAAAAAAAAAATTACACCAAACGCGGGCGCGCAATGAAATTGTCGAGATGATCGGAAAGTGTTTTGAGGTCAATGTTGCTGCTTCTGTCGTTTAACTGTTTCTTGATTGCGGTAAGTGATCGAATTTTATATACATATAAACTATATACACATACAAATATATACATATATATATATATATATACTCTTCTTCTTTGGCATCTTAATCATAATAATGGTAATTCATTGTCTTTTACACAAACACACACACACACACACACACATGGAGACCTTCCCGCAGCGAAGTCTGTTTCGTTGTCTTTCGTAATACACTCTGCGGCCTCCCTCCCACAGCTTCTATTTAAGTTTATGTATACTGCTGTGTCCCTCTCTCTCTCTCTCTCCTTGTCTCACTTTTCTTCTCTATCTTTAATATGCCCTAGTTTGATCGCTATCGGCTACAGTGTGTTAATTTATTAACTCTTTATAAATGTTAAATGCTAATTGTTGATGTCAATAGGTAAATTATATATGTATACATACATACATATATACAAAAGGCAAATTTCGAGTCTTAAAATTTAATTTACCAGAAATTTTAGCAAACATTTTAGTACCAAAAAAAGTACATCAAAGATAAAGAGAGTTACAAAATTTCTATATTTATCAAAGAATGACTCAATAAATTTATTGTTAAAAAAATTAAGTTGGATGACTTTTAAATTCCCTATAACAATTAGATTACTAAAAATAAAATACTTCTCTAGTAAAAGAAAAACTTTAAAAGTTAGACTTGGCTTAAGCTTTAGTTAATTTCATTATCAAGGTTTTCTAATCACATTCATACATATTGATAAAATGATAACCCTATTGATGAAAGTATCAATATTTGATTTATTTAACAAATTGTTTTTCGAATAGAATTGATTAGATAAAGTTATCTCTCGATCTTTGCATGTAAGAGAGAGTCTACAAATTAATAATCAAAAATATCTCTATATGTGTATATATATATATATACATAGGTACAATATACAACAAAAAATATATTTAATAACGGCAACTGATCGATTTATTGATTGCTTGTTATGATTTTATATTTGTGCTTCGATTTTAATGAAATTCGACAGTCTAAACATTTTTTTTTTGGCTATGAAACTTGGTTTAAAAGAAAAAAGAAAATTTACTTCGTAAATATTTCATAATATAAATTTCTAATTTGATTTCGATTATATGTTCTTATATAGTTGCTATATGATTATTACTACTCTGTAACAATTGAAAGATCTAAATCTATGTACATATATATAGGCATGTTTTAACAATTTGTTTATCTGCACTTAATAAAAATGTTATAGATAGATACTTTATCAATTGTTTACTTCGTTTTGTATCTTTATTAACATACAACAATTGCTGGTATCGGACTTGATAACTCTCTTGCGAATGACGAAAGCAAATTTAAATTTTATATGCCAAATAAAAAAAAAGAAGAAAAATATGGGTTATATACCAATCATTTGATACCCCAAAATAGAGCAATAAAAGAAATTATAATTGTTCAAACAGTGAATCAACAATTAATTTCGAAATATATTTAATACAAGTTGAACTTGAGTCTGTATGTTACTTTGAAAGTTAACAAATACTCTTTATTACAAAATATTTTGTTAGCTTTTTGTCTTGGAATAGTATTCAATTGGAGTTCTTAAGCTTCCAGCGAATATACCAGTACGCGACTAGAACTGTTTGAGAATTTTAAAAATACATTTCATCAAACAATTACAGGAGGCGTCGCTCCCTTACAATCCCTAATCAGTATAGGCTATAGTTAAACTAGTCATCAACTTCGGGATATTAACTTTTACAATCCAAGTCATCTCCAAAAGTAAATTTTGAATTTTCTTTAAATACAGATTAGAATATATAAAATGTATATATAATTGGCAATTTAAAAAGATATATATTTCTCGAGCGTTTCTTTTTCCCAACTGCATTGATTACAGTTATAAGTTTGTTTCTTTGAAACCTTTATCAGTAACTGAATAAAATGGAAATCAGTGTCATAAATATGCTGATAATTGAGATCTGAGAATTGGCGTTCAATTGGCTATTATAGAGAATTCTTTCAAGTTCGCAGGGCATTGAATCGAATTGAAATAATCATCAATAAATCACTCAACCTATAATAAAGTTCCCACAAGCTATATGAGTGCATACATTGATATATATATATATATATATATATATATATACATATATATTTATATATATATTTTTTTTATTAAATATTGCTTTTTGCTATTTAAAATTGCATTGTAGTTTTTTTTTATTAAATTTACTATAATTGCAATGCAATTAATCAAAACCGCTTAAAGAACTCGGTAAATTTGATTGTGAAAGAGGCATAAAGAGTGCGGGCAACCAATCAGAAATATTTATATATATATATATATATCCATTACTCGACTTTAATTAGTTTCAATTTCCAAGCGCAAACACAAACACACACAAGCACACTTACACACACATATATGAGGCAATCGAGACTATTGAGTGTTGAGTGCAGGTCAGAGGTAATTTCTCCTCACTTCTCTGCCCCTTTTTATACAAATATATATATATATATATGTATATATATTTGCAGTTTTGTGCAATCAAATAAAATAAAATTGATTGCACGAATTTAACAAAAATTTCTTTGCCCCAAAAATAAATTAGAAATATGCATCAACTGTAAATAAAAATAGAAATACATATATATAAAAATATATATATATATATATATATATATATGTGTGTGTTTATATAAATTTAAACCAAAAACAAGGAATGTTCTTTATTTCCATTTGAGTTTATTGTATAAATATTTTTCCCATAAACTTTTCTCCTTCTCCTTTTCTTTATACATACTTTCCGCTTTATCATTCTGTCTCTGTTGCTCCCATTCTCTAATATTTAATCTAGAAGAGTGCAAAATGGCTTTTAAGTTTGTGTTTATATATTTGACTTGTGAATTTTTTAACTTGACCTGTGACCCGCCATAAAATTTGCAAGACAAAGGCCGCTTAAACCGTTTGCTAGTTTCTTTCAATTATTTTCCATTTTTTGTTGTTGTTGTTGTTGTTTTGTTAGTTAGTTAGTATTCATGATGTGTCAAACGGCTATACTTCAACCACTCTCTTATCCTCATCTCTCTTATCCGTTTTAGTGTTTTTATCTATTGCAATTAAAGTTAATCACATGTTTCAATTAGCATTGCAACTGCGAGATAATTTCATGTACGTGCGCTTAACGCCATTAGCCGGACATCAAAATCCAGTTAAATCTTTTACCAACCCTTCCTCCTAACCAAATCCCCTTCTACACGCTTACTCATACACATAGGCCACAGAGGAGGCGGCAGCGGCGGCGGCATAAAAATCAAATCAAATTACATTACTAATACGCCGCGTTGGTGTGGTTGTCCACAACTAGGCCACACACGATCTGTTCTCGCATTGCATTTATTTTGCAATTTATTTACATTTATTTACCAACTTTATTGCCGAGCTCTTGGTCATAAAAAAAAAACGTAAGCCTAATTCCAAGGGTTGGCCTAAGCAGCTGACCTGACCTTTACTTACATACCTTCTTGCCCCTTTTTGTTTCTTATACCCTAATCAGAGTTATATACAATCCCAACAAAAAAGGGTATATACATTTTCTAAAGAAATGAGAGAATTAAGGGAATTAGTCTTAAGTATATAATAAATTTTTTAATACTCTAGAAACTCAGTTTGTTGTCTATATTATCTATCTATAAAGTAGGAAACAAATCTAAGGAATGTACAGGACTATTCATATGGAAATGTTTTTCGATTAATATTACTAAAAATTTTTAGAATTATAAATAATATATAAAATATAAAATCAATTCGTTTTAAGTTATAGCCAATTGGCTCTATATCAGACCTTACTTTTATATATTAAAAAACGTTTATATAATTATAATTGAATTTCAATGACTATATATATGTATCCTTCGTAGTCTTGATTACTTGTACTTGTAAAAAAAAATATCTAAATATTTTGTTTTGGTAATGAAAATAAAAAAATTTAAATTTCCTTTTTAATTTTTTTAAGTTCTGCTTATGAAATTCAAGTATTTTTAACCTTTCAAGGATAAATGTTTAGCCTACTGGCAAAAATTTGATATTAGAAATTACACAATGCCCAATTCTTTAAAAAGCCAGATCGGAAAGTACTATTTTATAATGCGAAAAAGTATATTTCGAATTAAAAATTTACACAAATGAGTTTTAAAATATTTTAAAAGAAATCTTAAGGAGAGGTGAACTGATATAAATATAAAAATCTTGCTTAAATAAATATAGAATTTAGTCATTAGATAAATTAAATTTATTAATATTGGTCATTGATATATTTAGTAAGGGTATTCAAGCTTCGCTGCTCTGCATTATTTTTTGTGTGGCCCTTTTTTTTTGGGGGGGTTTTTGTTTTCATGGATACGCAATGAGTCATGGGGAAAATCCCTGTCCTCCCGTGTCATGACGTGACTTGACTGCCTTTCGCTGCTGCCGCCTCCTGCTCCTCCTTTTTGCGTTTGTTAGGCTTTGTTTTTAGGGCTTGAATTATGCATTTTTCCTTTGCTTTTTTTTTTTTTTACAATTTCTGCTCTGTTTTTTTTTTTTTTTTATTGGTCGTTTGGCGGGTCGACTGGTGTAGTGACTCTTTGTCCGTCTCTCCAACTCCGTCTATATGTTGCTTTAGCCGTGGGGCATCTGTTTTTATTAGCCGTCACTCAGTCCCGGGCGTGCGCTTGTAAACAGTTTTAGCGCATATCATTTTCCAAATGCTTTTTTATAGCCACATTGGGAATTCGGTTCTTGCTGTTGCTGTTGTTGTTATTTTCGTTTACGTTATGTGTCCTGTTCGCTGCCACAACGCCAGGTGGCAAGGACAATTGCTAAAGTCAGAGAACAAAAAGTGACACGATTGGTTGCCCGCCATAAAACAATAATGGCATTGATTTAATCATTTCAAATGAGGTAAAAACTTGTCAATATTAAAAAACAACTTTCGACTTTTTCTCGGTTTTTCCTCTTTCCTTTTAACGGTTTGTTTAGATTTTCATTGCTTTGCTCAACTTTCAAAAGTTATCTTAAAATAAAATTGTAAAGTCGCCAAGGTTCACTTAATTCAATAAATTTTTCCATCAAAAGAAAGTTTTGCTCCAAAGAAATATTTTTATGCAAGTTTATTCAAATGAATTTATTTATTTCTTTCAAAACTAATCGTTTACCTTTAGTTAACTTTATTAAATGATTTTCTCATTGAAAAGAAAATTTGCATAGATTTGTTTGGAATTAAATAAAAAAATTTAGTTTTAAAAACTTTAATATTGCTTTTTAAGTTGTAAAAATGAAATTTTGTTTACCCAAAAGATAGTAAAGCCTTTTTTAAAATGAATGGCTTGGTTTAAAAAAGCCTTTGAAAAAATAATAACAAAAAAATTTCCACTCAAACTGTCCTTGTTTATTGAAGGATAAGAAGTTGTGGCCAATTTTGAATGAGGCTCTTTCAAACTGCTCTATTCATACAAAGACAAAAAGGTTTAACGTTTGTTTTTTAATATTAAGTAAATCTCCTTTTTCATGAATAGAATTGTCTGTTGGTCATAGAAAAGGGCTAAAAATTAATTAATTAATTGAAATATATTACGGGAATTTTTATAATTATCTTTATTTAATTATTATGACATAATTTATTTTAATTTAGCTAAATTGTAAAAACAATTATATTACCATTTTGCCAAACTAATTTCAACAATTTCATTTAAATTTTATTTAAGAACTTGACTTAATTCAAATTTAATTTATCCCATGATATAATATATCTATATCTATATGATTTTATCAAGTACTACTTCATTCGAGTGATAATCACTTCTCAAATTGATGGACTGAAAAATCTTGTTGATGCTATCACTAAAATTGAACAATTAGTGAGTTTTACTCATATTTTGTTTGTTGTTGTTGTTTATTTTTATTTTGTTTCTTTTATTGTTTTTTGCACCACTCAATTTTCTGATGGCCACATATTTGTTAAGGGATTGATGATTGCCAATTTTTCTCGAAAATAAAAACGAGATCCTGTTGCAAAAAAGTATGCAATGCATTTTTTTCTTCCTTTTTTTTTTTTTGTTGAGCAACCAATACTAATGCGCCATGATTTATTAATAACTCACCCACACACACACACACACATACGCACACACATATATATACAAACAACTCTCAGGTGCTCTCAATGGGATGAGATGCAGAAGGAGCAAAGCGGAACAGAGCAGAGGTCGAACCGACTATTCATTCTAGGAGCAAGCAGACGGTTACTGGAACAGTAATCTCCTTAAAATGCAATTTGTTTTGTTGCAATCAACGATTTTTGATGATGACGACTGAGCCAGGAGACGATGACCATGATGTAGATGATGATGATTATATAGTGGATGATGATCGAATGCGAACTGAGTAACAATTTGCAGCGTAGCCAAATAAATTGGTTGTTATTTTACCCTCTCGAATCTCTCTCACTCTCTCTTCTCCTCCCGCATTCTCTCTTGTGGGGGGGGAGGGGAAACTGGAATAAAATGGAGATGAAAACAAAATTTGTAGTGTGCTTCTGGGCGTTTTTTTTTTTACGTGCGCACCACTTGGCTCAAATTGGTTGGTTCGTTGGTTGCCATCGTGATGCATGGCCATGGCAATGCGGTTCGAACATTGCGACAGAACCCAAAAACTGGCCAACTGACGGACGGACGAACGAACTACCTGACTGAATGACGGAACAACAGACAGATGGGCAGACAAACTGACAGACTGACTTCCTAAGTGACCAGCCAAGTAACGGCTACCAAAATGAATGAATCACTAGCCATGGACTATTCAGAGGTCGATCAGAATGGGTTGTACTTCAACCAGCAACCTTACCCCACTAACCCTCGTATCTACCCAATAGCCTCTTCACTCAATTGGTGTTGTACCACATGCAGCTGCTGCTTCTGCTGCTGCATCATGGCTCACAAAAGCTCAGACCTGGCAATTGTTCTTCTCTTATCGCATACCAAATGCACACTGGGCATTATAATTCAGTTGGACAAACTAAATTGCCAAGGCTTTTCCTTCCCTATGATAAAAGCTTAAGGATTTGCGCAAGCAAAAGAAAAAGTTTTACTCTCTAAATCTTTTAAAATTGACATGACTGGCCGGCCAATGCCAGTGGAATAAAAGTGAATCACTTATAGAATATTGATTCTTTTGTAGTACTTGATGTACAATATTCAATCGAGTTTTGTGTCCAATTATGTGAAGATGTCTAAAGTGGAAGTGTTGAATGATCTTGGAAAGAAAATAAACTAATGATTAGGACTCTTGCAATATGGGCTAAAAACTTGCAGAAGATAGAAGTAAGCATCGTCGACTATTGCAAGACTATAGATATATATATATATATAAATTGGAATTCTACTCTATAAATATTTATAAGCACTGATGAGTTAAGACTTTATGCCTTTACAAACATTTAATTAGTCAAAATTAACTATGAACGGAGCTTAAATTAATATAAGTTTTTATTTATTTTATTCCATAATTAGTTAAAAAAGTTATAATCATTCGACCAAAATGTCTAAAGTCAAATTTAAATCATTTGACACAAAGGCTAAACTAATTAACTTTAACAAAAAAAAAAAAACAATTAAAAGCTGCATTAATTAAGCATTCTAACAGCAAAAAAAAAAAGGGGAAAATATTTCAAATTGTGCTTGACCAGTGTGCAATGTGAGATAGTGAGAAGAAGGAATAGGAACAGGTCAGTTGGTCAGCAGAACAGAACGCTTGGCGGATTCATTCGAATTGATTTCGTACGATTTGGCTTACATTGGTTGGGTTTAGTTTGCTTTGCTTTGGTTTGGTTTGGTTTGGCTTGGCTCGGGATTGGGATTGGCTTGTATCTGCTCACTCTCAATACTATTGCATACTTTATGGCATACTGAGGCCATTGCGTGTTTCCCCACTAGCAGATTTGTTTGCTGGCTCCTCTTTTGTTTGTTTGTCTCTCTTCTCACTCTCTCTTTACACTTCTTTTTTTTTTTTTGTTTCTTTTTTTCTTTCACATATCAACCATTCCATGATCCCCTACGCCCATTATGCCGACGCTATGTCTGTATGTAGTTACATATTTTATTTGCCTGCACGTATCACAAGCGTGTTTCAATTTGCACAAAAATTCGCATGTCGATTGCTGTTGCTGCTCTCTCTCTCCCTCTATATATGTATATATATATGCGATTGATTTCCAGCCAGAATAAATGTCCAACTGTCTGTCTAAATGTCTGTCTGTTTGTCTATCTGTCTCTGTGCCTGGTTTGGTCTTGCTTTTGGTTTGGTTTGGTTTGGTTCGAGTGGAAAAAAGGTTTGCATATTTTTGCATACTAGCAGCATCTTGATATGCTTCTCTTCTGTTTCTTCTTCTTTTTCTACTTGTGTCATTGTTTGCATTTGTCGCATTCTATTCTTTTTTTTTTATTTTTTTATGCATTTTAAAGCAAACATTTTAGCAGTCAAATTGCCAATTGATTAACCTGTCTTTTATATTTCGTTTTGTGTTATGCCGTCGGCAAAGTGTGAGTAAGTGATATCTTAATATTGCAACTGATAAACTGTTTATGATTCCGACGGCTATGTGCTTATCACCCCACTCTCCTTTTCATTCTACTTCCAGCCAAAAAAAGAAGAAAATATACAAACACGCACATGCCTACGGCATGCTTCATCTCTTTCACTTTGTTATTTCCGTCTCTCTCTTATTCGCTCACTCCTTGCCTTCTTGTTATCATAAAAAATACATTGCATTGACCGCACTTCAACAGCCGCCACGTTGCCCACTTCATCCCCTTAATCATCCATAATCGAGGTTCGTGTTTTGGTTGTTATTTAAACAATTTGCTGATTAGATTTCCATTTTCTTTCTCGCTTGCACGGCCCCCCGCTTTTCTTTCTCTCTCTCTCTCTCTCTTTTTCCCTTGCTGTCTGCAGCCTCTTTGCTGCCTTTTGCTTTTATTACAATATATGTACAATCGATAGCAAAAAAGGAGAAAAAAAAAATAATAATATAAACAAACACACAAAAGTTGTTTATACATTTTCTGTTGCCCTTGCCTGAAAGCCCGCACTTTGTGTTGTTGCCGTTGTTTTTTATATTATTATTTAATTGAAATACTTTTGCGCTTTTTCTCTCTCTTCCTGTCTCTCTGTCATTCTCACTCGCATTTTAGTTCTTTGTTTCGCATTGTGTTTTATCATTTTGAGACGGGCTTTTTTTTCCCCCTTCTTTTTTAATTAAATGCATTTCTACTGTGGCTTTCACCATTGCCATTTGTTAGCAAGTAAAAGTTTATATATATATATATATATATCCATATATATCTGTGTATAAAGATATGGTGCATATATCTAAACTGTATCTAGGCAACTGGAATAATACAAATTTGTTCATTTCGTGTAATTGAGGTAGTAGAAAGAGTCACTTGTTACTCAAATGTTAAACTCGGCAAAATGTTTTCGCTTGAAATTAAATAAGCTCAATAACTTTATATGTATGTGTGTGTGTGCATAAGCCTTATTCATAGAATCAGTCAAAGAATTTACCATTTCAACATGATATATATTTGCAAATTTTATTTGCAACATATTGTACAACAGCAGTCTTGGTTACAACCTTAAACTTTATTTAACCATGGCTGCTGTTAGAAACATATTGCAACAGTTGGAACACGATTACCCAACAGGAATTATGTGAAATCATTTGGAATCAAAGAAAAAGTTATTTTGGTTTGCAAAGCAAACGTTTCCAGTATTAGAAGTATATACTGAAATAAATTTAAGAACTACATTCCCTGATAAATAAGGTTAAATTGCAAGAATTTTAAATAGTTAATAGGTGACTACGAAGCTCTCTTTTTAGCAGACTTTTCTGTCGACTTTTCTTCTTCACTGCTTAAATTCTAAAACTGGTTGGGAATTACAAGCAAAAAAAAAAAGGGAAAATAAACAAAAGTCAATATTTCTCTGTGACACATCATTTCAATACCTATATTTTACATGTGAACATTATTTCGCCATTATAATTCCATTATCTTATATATTCCACTGTCCAATTTGAAAATGAATTTAGGGAATATTTGCAGTGGCATATAATTGTAAACATATGGCAACTACAAGTATGGTGATAAGTATGTATTGGTAGTAGGAGCTTGGTTTTTTCTTTTTAAAGGGATAAACCTTCCTCTTGCTACGCCCATGGGCATTACCATCCTCCACACAGTGTTTACATATGCGATAAATCTAATCTAATCTCATACCAGGCACTTGACGCACAGCTTACACATAGCAGACGCAACATCAGTAGCAATATACGGTTTGGTAGCTAGGAAGGTAGTAGTAGCAGCAGCAGCAGCAGTTGCAGTAATGTCGAAGGGAATGGTATCGTTAAAAGTAGGAGGAGAAATTGTGGGAGAAGATTCTACGATTAAATATCTATTAGCTGTCATAAATGGCTGCTTCTCATACATATTATACAAAATTATGCAGAAATGGCCACACAAGTGATGTGAGATGGCAAGCAGTTAACGTTAACATTGCAGCACAGCTTTACGTACTATCTAGCCAATCATTCATATACCCGACATGAGTAATTACAGTGGCATGGAAAGGGAAGAAGGTAACCAGTGTAGGGGGCGTATACCATATATGATGATAAGCAAGACAAATGTATGGCTGTGTGAAATCTATAAGGCTATATCATAAAACATATGCCGAAATAAGTGCAAAAAATACTAAAAAAAAAAAAAAGAAAGAGAAAAATGAATATAGCCAAGTCAGCTAGATTTAAAGAAAGAAACGCTGCGTATACGCAATATTTTTGCCAGTGGCTTAGTTGCAAATCCGGAGAAACGCTCAAAAAAGATTGGTTGCTGTTGCCGCTACTGTTGCTTTGGGTTGATGTTGATGTTTTTCTTGTTGTTGTTGCTATTGCTGTTGCTTGCTTTGGTTTATTAAATTTATGTTATGACATTTTCTAATGCATATTTCGTCGGCGTTGTGTGCGTGCTTGAAATATTTCTAGCCTTATTCCCAGTTCATGGCACTCTGTCTTCTGTTCTCTTCTTCATCCATATATATATATATATTATATATATTTCTCTCTCTCTCTCTGTCGCATACACATAGTTGCCATCTAGTGGCACAATGTCGTGACATATTTCTGTCACATCACCTGAACTTTACCTCTCCTGATGTTACTTAAAAGTTTTGTCCAACTATTTTTCTAGTGTTGTGATTTTATATATTTTTTTTTCGTTTTTGTTTTTCCCTTTACCTTTCCTTGTTCTCTCTCTTTCCCTATCTCGTTCTTCCTTTTTTGTTGTTGTCGTGTAACTTTTGCGCTATGCCAACCATTTTCGTCCTTTTTTGTTTTTTTTTTTTTTTTTTCTGCCTCATTTTTCCAACAGTCTCAACTTTGGCCTGACAAACATTTTCATTCCGGAATGCTTACACTGGCATGCATTTGGCCTGCAGTTCTTCTTGCCTTCTGCGGCTGTTCCTGCTCTGGCTATAGCTATAGTTACAGCTCCAGCTGGTGATGATGATAGTTTCCTTTAGTCCATTTAGTTGCGCCCGAGGCACCTTTAACTTTCCCTTCAAGGCTTTGGGTAAATATTTGCTACTTTCGATTGAGCCATCAAAGGTCAAACGTTTGCCTTTAGCTTCGGTCGGTTTGGTTGCTTTTCTTTTCATACATATATTATTTTCGGTTTATTTTTTTTCTCTTCTTTTTATTTTTATATTTATTTTCTTTCTTTCTTTTTTATTTTTGTTACTTTTCTTTTTAGTTTTGTTCAATTCGTTTCGCTTTCAATTTGTTATAGAACAAATTGCCCATGGCCAGTTTGACAGCTGGGCTGAAACGTCAATCACCGCAAAGTGTCTACTAAATACTAACATGCATCTCTGTCTCTCTCTTTTCCTCTCTCACTCTCCAAGTGTGTGTGTGTGTGTGTGTGTGTGTGTGTATGTGTATGTTAGAGTGTGTGTGAGTCATTTGTGTAGCTAGATTTGAGCCCAGCTATTATGTTTGCATTTTGGCTAGGTCTCTTTTGTTTGCTCGGTAACGCTCAGTGTTCGTTTTTTTTTCTTTCTGTTTATTTTTTTTTCTTTTTTTTTTTTTTTTTTATATATATTCGATACAGTTCTGCGGTATCAAGGGGATTATTAGACCTTAACTTTTAATTTTTTTCTATTAAATTGAAATCTATATTAAATGTAATTTAACATTCTTATACAAATAATTGCAAATCTATAATGGTTTTCATTCGTCAAAGGTCAGAGACGAGATGTAGATATATAGTTTAAGTTCAAAAGTATCTTAGAGATATACAAAATCTCTCTATCATCACAAAGATTTTCAATTTTAACAATTTTAACTTATTCTAAAGAAAACTACTTTATAGATTGTTTATATAAATAAGTTTTAATCCAATTAAAACATTAGGAAACATCATAGATGCTAATGGGTATCAAATAGTCGTTTATATATATATATCAATTTGATCAATTGCCATAGCTTTGGTTAGTTCTCGGCGTCAATCTCATCTTGTCGTCGTTTCATATTCTTTTGTTCATCAACGTTGACCACATTTAGTCGTTTTATATATCTGTGGCTGAGAATCACATCCTGCCGATGATATTGGTCCGAGAGTTCATAAGGTTTTTTTTTTTTTCTTCTTCATTCTCCCTCCACCATGTCGTCCATTTTCTGCTTGTCCACCTCATCCGCATTTTGCGGCCCATTGTTCACTAATTTTGTCGCGTTTGCAGCTTTTGTTCAGCAGTTCCTTTTTGTCGTGACATCTTTTACCTCCCTGCATTCTATAACTGTTTGTCTCTGTGTGTTTGCGTTTGTGTGCGTCTTTCTTTGGCCTTATGAACAAGAGAGAAGACTGCCCGTCTCTGGCCTTCTCCACTCTCTTCTATCGTTCATTGAGTTTAACTTTGGCCTGCTTGTTTGTTTGATTAAATCTTTCTCGACGATTTGCTTTTGCAAATGCACTTGCTTCTATATATTTTTTCTTTCTCTCTCTTCATCTAACTGTCTGTCTCACTTACCCCACTTGACTGACAAATGCTTTTGCTTTCTCATTTGTTTGCTCAGCTCAGCTCTGGTTTTTGTATCTATGTTAGTTTCTTTTGTGCGTGTGTTTTTTTGTGTGTGCTTGTGTGTGCCTTATGGTTAGTTGTTTGAAAGCCCAAGTCAAATTCAAAGTACAATTTTTGAACTGATTTCTATTGTTTGATGACATGTGTTGCAAATAAACTTCAATTTGCTTTATTTAAACGTATCCTTTACTTCATGTATATATATATTCCAATGGTCGTTGCGGTCCAACCATTGGGAAAGTTGGCCACAAATGATATGCAAATATTCCGGGGAATATTTAATGCACCACATGACGCCGCCACACCACACACTCAAAAGCAAAAACACAAAAGTTTTATATATATATATATATACATATATATTTTTTAACCATATGCATGGTGCCGGTGGTGGTGGTGACCAACCAGCACCGCTGTCAGGTGCTAGGTGCCATGTGGCAGGTGCCGTGGCACGTGACTTGCCAGCCCCACTAAGTATGCTGCATATCATATTTTTTGTTGCTTGTCAGCATTTTCCTAGTGTCTCTTTTTTTTTTTTTATTTTCAATCTCCCACCACTTTTTGTTTCTTTTTGCAGAAAATATTTAATTTTTTTTTTTTTTTTTTTTTTTTCTCATATTTTTCTGAGTTCATATTTTGAATATTCTTTGCGAATATTTCACCCACTTGCCGTGAGGTGAAAGCCGGAAGACAAGAGGTACGTTCGTGTAGAGCTACTATGCTACAAGCCTCTGGGCAAGTTCATGCAGCAGCTTATCTACATGAGGAAAGGAAGCCCTTCCCTCCCTCTTTCTCCCTTCTCTCACAATATTTGATGGCTGGCAGCCGTTGTTATAAGTATTTTTGCACAATTTTCCGCCATTTTTTCGCGTATTTTTTTTTTACCCTGTACTCATAGATTAGACAGGTATATAAAATCCTATTAAACTATAGATATTAAGATAAATATAAGATATCCTTTACATTATTTGAAGGAAATATGGAAGATCGAATAGAAAACAAATAAATATTTTAAATTTGATCATAAACAAATGAGGCCAGTGGGAGATACATGTTAAGTTACTATAAATATACTATATAGTTACTATATAGATTTCAAATCGATATATATATATATATTGCTGGGTATTAAGTATTCGAGACTCCTTGGTTAAATGTAACTACCAAAAAAATGTTTCCACTTTTTTCTTTTTCTTTTTTTTTTTTTTTTGTTTTTGTTGCTGTCGCTTCGCGGTGCTTTACATCTTTTTAATGTTGAAAAGCTTTACTTACTTCCGCTGGCAGCTGAAGTAGTAGCAGCAGCAGCAGCGGCGACGGCGGCAGCAGCAGCATCAGGAAACGGAAGTTTAACTTTTGTTCAAAATTTTAGTGATTCGTGAGCCGCAGACATTTTGTTAGTACTTTGAAATGGGTTTTCGTTTTAGAGACAAAAGGGAAATGTAGTATATATATGTATATGTATATTATATTTAATCGATTTGTTTCAGGCACGATCATTTGTTATATATTTGTCTGTATCTCTGTGTATTTGTGGGTGAGATTTGTGAGTAAGTTTGTGTGTGTGTGTGTGTGTGTGTGTGTGTGTGGATCAAAAATCATTTTACCTTTTGCCACTTTAGTAGTAGTTGTTAAGCCCGTGGACTTTAATAGTTTTCAGCACAACATTTCGTAATCTCCTTCACCTGCTGCATCTACTGAGCTGCTTACAACTTTTCCTAGTCCTTTTACCCTCTTCCTTACTCTTTGTCTATCTCTTCTACTGCTCTTGCTACACATAGTGCACTGCCACCTTCACCGATTCCCTATAGAATTACCACACGGGCAAAGTTCACTCGCTTTGGTAAAAGTTGGCAAAAAGTCGACAAACAGGCAAACAGGCAAACTACATGGCAAACAGGAGGCGGCGGCTAAAGCTCTAGCTCGTTATTATTATTATTATTATTATTTTTGGCTTATTCGATGCGTGTGCCGTTTCAAAATCCGTAGCAGGTTGCAACTTTTCAACTTTTAAATAAAAGTAGCTGTAGATTTGGCGTGAATTCCCTTTGCTTTGCCCTGACTCTTGCTGACTATTGATGGCGTGCGGCATAGCTTTGGCTTTTAGCATTGCATGTTGTTGCACCAGACACGCCTTCTACCAAATAAACGCGCGCTCTCACACACACACACATGCATACACACACAATTGCACATGGATAACGGAAATGCATTTTCAGTGTGGCCGTCAAGCAGAGCAAGAGAAAGCCATTTCACTTTATTTTTACGAGCATTTATCGTACAGACATTTTTATTTCAGTTCGCCATTTCAATTTGCACAGTGTTAAATGGAATCACGATTTTAACCCCGAAAATTTTTGACCCCAGTGAGAAAAGGAATGTATTTGTACATGAAAATAACACATAACATGAAAATGAAAATAGTTCAATTAATATTCTAGTTGCATACAATTTATTAATGCCTTTTTGATATATTTATGATTTCACTATATCAATATCAACCATAAAAATCAATCAATTGAACTTAATTGGTATGCCAATACGTTATTTGAAGTTTTCTAAATAAAGTTTAAAATCTATGTTTTGTCATTTTAACTATTGAGACCCTAAAAGTTTAAAATCAAGCCGATATATTTGGATATTCATCTTCTATATGGTCAATGTAAACATTGATATTGATTAAGCTTAGATACATAGATAATTTATGATATTAGAAAACTCAAAATCATCTTTAATAGTTCAACTTTCAGTATTACAATCAATCTTCATTAATTTCATTTAATACAACATAAATAATTATTAATTCAAATTGTATTCACTTACAGAAATGTTTTTGTTTTACAAAATTTTGATTACATTTCATTGCTTGACTTTTATAACTTTTTTACTTAAATCTATAAGTAGACATTACCTAAACCGAAAAGGAGTGAAAAGTTAACCACTTTGACTACCACCATGACCAAGATGAAGTTTATCCATAGCCGTCACATTCATAGTAGGTGGCTCTTATTCCATCCCCTCCCCTACCCTCCCCTCAGGCGGTAGAGGGTGTCATCACGATGATGTCGCTTGGGTTACGCAGTAGTAAAAACATTATGGCAAATTGTTTTAAGCTGTGCGAAAATGCCATCAAAATCAGTTGACTATGCAAAGTAGCGCATTACTAGGAACACAGGCACTGGCACTGGCAATGGCACAGACACTGACTGGCTTTGGGACTGTAAGGAGACCGGAACCATTGAAAATAGTAGGAAAGGGGACATTTGTTGCTGATGTTGGTTGGGCATTGCATTTTATGGCTTGTGCATGTCATAGCCATTGTTGTTGTGGTGGCTATTTTCTTCGTTCATTCCTTTAGCTTGAACTTTGCTGCTGACTCGAGTGTCTGGTCCGGTGCTCCATGATTCTGATGGTCAGTAAGGGTTGCTTCCCCCCCAGCAAAAGCTTAGGGTCTTTCAACAATATGCTTACTGTTGCTTCTTGCTTGGACCCTGATTCTGTTTAGCATATGCCAGATAGACGATGTGAATAGGATATTAATTGAATGAGATAAAATTGAAAGCTGGGGAAACAAAATTCTCTTGCAGAATTGCACAAATGAAATGGGAATGTGGGAATTGGTAATAAGAATAAATCTCTTTTAATCTTCAACATTAGATAGTCTCACAAATTGTAATGGCTCATCCATTAAAAGACGTATACAGTTTTCTTTTTTTACTACTACTCCTTTATCTTTTATATACAAACATATACATATATTCTAATCGTTATATTTGAAAGTCTCATTGTTCTACTTTCAATGGACATAAAAATTTGCATGGTTTTTGTGTTAAATTCAATTGTCTAAGGTTCATCTTCTTTGCCACTAGCGTAGATTCAAAGCAAAAGCATTAAAAGATATATATCTAACTGAGCCCTCCATTATATTTAAGATTTTAATCAAAGAGTAAAAGGTTCACTAGTTCTTTATCAAAGTAAATGAATTTAATATTATTAATTGAACAGTCAAAGAAAACTCCTTAAAAGTAAAACAACAAAAGTTTCTTTGATTGGCCAAGAAAAAGAAAATTTTATTCTGTAAAATAAATTTAATTCTTGTTAGATAAATTACTTAATTGTATTAACTTAAATCGGAAATTACATTAAAAATTCTATACAAATTTGTTTATCCCAAAAGCTGTGAAATCTTTTTTACTTGGTCTATGTAAAAGATAAATCTTTTGGGTTTCGTTTTGTGTTTTTTTTTTCTCCTTCTTCATCTTTTTCTAATTTCCTGTAATTTCTTTTTTAAAACTCAGTGATTCATCTAGAAAGCAACCAAAAAAAAAAAAAAAAAAAAAATCCAAAGAATATGATTAAGTGGAAATGAGCAAATTGTTTGTTATTTAAATATATATTTATATCTTTATATTGTATATATATGTATGAATAGTCTACTTTTTTTTTATCTGCCATATCTCTTTCATATTTGTTATCAGCGTACGAGGGAGAGAAAGAGATAGAGCCATATAGTCGCAGTAAATAATCTCCACCTTCAATTTGAATTGCACGAAAAATTCTGCGCATCAACTTGAAAGTGTTTACTCACGCCGCCACCGTCAATGCCCTTAGGGTTGAGGGGAAACTTTACTGTTTCTCTCCATCTTCCCCTTGTGTTTGCCACACTCCAAGCTGGAGCTGTGTTCAGCACCTTTTCATGGGATCTGCGCTTTTTATTTGCTCGCATTGTTTGTGGCCACCTTTCCACCTTTATTTTCTTTTTTTTTTCTTCTTTATTTTATTTCATTTTTATTTTTTTTCTACCCAGCAGAAGCGTGTGAATGTGCAAGCCAGCTGACACTTTTATGTTGCTTCGTCTACACCCCCCTCTCGTTGCAACCCTTTTCATCTCTTCATCATCTGCTGCTACTCTGCTGGGCCCTTTGCCACCAACGTATGCATAATTTAATGCAAATAATGCACTTGTTTCGTTTCGTTTCGTTTCATTTCATTTCACTTTGCATGTTGTTGCTTTAAACGCTCTTTCACTCTCTCCTCCCTCTCTTTCTCTCTCTCAGCATAAACCACAAGTGGAAGAGAATCCATGATAGGTCAGGGGGCTTAGCAGAGAGAGAGAGAGAGGCGGCCCAGTCACAACTTCATTTTGCATTAATGCAAACGCTTTAACTGCAATTGCAGTTCCTGACTGGCACGAAGGAATCGCTTGCAGTGTACCAGTAAAAGGTATTATAACTTTATGTTGAGCTATAAAAAGAAAAATTTTCATTTGATTTTTATTGATCTCTTTTGGCCAAACAATTTAAATAAGAAAATTACAGGTATAAGAAAGCCAATTTAATTGTATTTAATTGGTTTATTTGCTAAAGCTCTGAAAGAGAAAGAGAATCGTATATATATTTTGTTGTCTGACGGTTTCTCCTTGAGATTGGATTTTTCTTAAAAATCAAAATTTAAAACTTAACTTAAGTAAACTTAAGCACATTAAGAGGTAAAAAGATGAAATTCAAAAAGACTTTAATTTTTCATAATTATTATAAATTAATTATACGATCAACATTTTCCACAAAAGTTAAGAATCATTGCTAACCATATTCCCTTGTCATTAATTGTTCTTATTTCCCTTTGATGGACAGTTAAGGAGATTAAATATTCAAGGCTAAAAAACAGTTGTAGTTCTGGCATTGAGTTTACTTATAGATAAACTAAAAAAAAAAAAAAAGAAATTCCCATTTTCCTTATTTTTTTTTTTTTTTTTTTTTTTTCTAATCATTTAGGTCAAGGCACAACAGCCAGCCCAGAGGTGAGGCCTGCGGTTGTTGTTGTTTTCTTTCTTTTTTTTTTTTCATCTCTTTCTGATCACCTGAGACCTTTCTGGTTCTTAACATCAAGGGTATTCAAATTTGGCTGCTGAGCTAAAGGGGTTGCCATTTGGGTGTTGTTGTTGCTGTTTTTTGTTTTTTTCTTTTCTGCATAAGTATTTTCATATAATTTTTGCCTGCTTCTTGAGCATTTACTTAGCATATTTCTCGCGTTGGCATTGCATTTCCGTACGGAGAAGGCTATGGCGACGTCGTCGTAAACTTAATTTCCGTTTGCCGGGCTGCTGCTGCTGCTGTTGCTCCATTTTTAATTCCTTTCGCCTCTCTTCTGTTTTTTTGTTTTTTATTTTTATTTTTCTTAACAACTTGTAGCTTGTTTTGTCTTCACTTTCTGCACGCGTCGCCGATGTCGCTGATGCTGCTGCTGCTGCTGTCGCCGTCGTCGTCTCATTTCAATTTAATTTCCCTGCACACCCAAATGCGCTCACGTACAAGTTGGTGGTGTCCTGGCATTTGCCATTTGTGGTTACAGTTACAGTTACAATTTACACTTTACACCCAAACGCAGGGAATGACAGAGACCGACACAACCAGACAGAGGACAGATATTATGAGAAAGAGTGGGAGAAAGCTAGAGAGAGCTCATCATCATCATCATCGTGTGTTGCTGTCGCTCTTTTCGCCTTCAATGTTGCCTTGTTCTTGCCTCTGTTGTGCATTTTTTCGTTTTTGTTTTTTTTGTGTCTTATTAAATGAGTAAAATTACTTTTACAAGAGCTCTTCGCTGTATTGTTGTTTTGGGAGTGGGTGAAATACACTCAAAGAAAATAATAATATTAAATTATAAAGTTGTGGGTTTTCGTTAGTTTAATTAAAAATGAAAATCTACTCTATATATATTGAATATTTAGTTTTAAATGGCAATCTTTTGTTATTGAAAAAATATATTGTTTTGCTTATGACAATTCTAAAATCTCTTTATCGACAGTTTTAATAGAAATTCCAATAAAAACAGGAGAGAAGTTTATTACGAATCATCTTTATTAAGTAATAATCTCCGATGATTGAGTTTTATACATATTTTAGTGATTTTTATTTCTTTCCTTTTAGTTACCATTAAATGTCTATGATATCTTACTTATATCCCTTCAAGAGAGAATCTTCTATTCACATATAGTCCTATACAGTTTGATCGCCTTGTTCATGTAACCTAATACAATTTTTAGGCCGAAATTTAAAGTCACTTATTGTCTTATTTAAATCTTATTTTATCTTTATTAACAATCAAGTAATATTTTAAGCTATCTCGTTTTGATCCTTCAAGTCTATGGACTTTTTTGTCAAGTGCATAGATGGAGTCATTGTCAGTTGTGCTCACTTCAGGGCGCCCGACACTTTCTTTAGTTTCGCTCATGGAAATTAGGTTGTAAATTTCCTAAAGTGGCATCATTCAGTGAACTGACGAGTGTCTTGTTGTTGTTTACTTGCAGAATGGCTTGTTAAGTATTTTGTTGTGAATAATTTATTGTCTCTTGTTGCGTTGCCCGTGGGCCATATTAACAGTTTATCAGAACAGTATCAGAGGCAGCATCAGTCTGCCTTATACTTATTAATTGACTTGGCATTCATGTGGATCATCATCATCAACACTGACATTGCTCATACGCCACCACCAGATACCAGGTGGCCAGGCAATTAAAAGCAACTGATAGGAGAGCCAAACGAGCAAATGAGAAGATGAAGTGTATGCGGTATGAGAATGGAAGCGAGGATAACGTTTACAGTAAAGTTAATTAAACCGCAATATTTGCATATTGCTCTCATTTCACTGGCAAAGGCTACGTAAAATTTTCACTCTTACCCCACCAAAATCCCTACGACCAAGTAAACAACCGCGTGGCAGGCAAGCAACTCTCTTGTATATGTGGTTATATTTGAGTATGTATGTGTATGTTTGTATGTGTTTGTGTGTGTGTGTGTGTGTGTTGGCAAAGTTTATTGCTCAATTTCCCGAAAAACTTTGCCAACCTGTGCCACTGCCGCTGCCACAAAACCAACGCACATTGAGTTAACATGCAACTTTAAGATACTTTCGTAAAACTTGATTTGCCAGAGCCCGCGACGCCATAACCCATGAACAATACACACAAACACACACACACACACACTCACCAAATACCACACAAATAAAGAGAGAGGGATAGGGAGAGTGAGAGAAAAGAGAAGAGAATTACGCTCATCGCTGAAAATGTAGATAAGCTTAAGACAATGTTTGAACATTAACTAGGCCCAAAGAGAATGAAGACGATGGGTTTGCGGAGAGAAGTGGCGATTGTAGGATATGCTGCTGCAATGAGTTTTACGTGTTTTGTGATTTTTATTAACGCAACTTTTGGTGGTTTGTTTAGAAGACAATTGGAGGGGATAGGGGGATGGTGTTGGTCGTTGGAAGCGGCAACGTGTCTCTCAATAATAAAGTTATTTATTTCTTTGATGGTGGTTACAGGCGGCAGTTGGGTGGGTGGTTTAGTGTGGTGTGTGAATGTTTTAGAAGCTTTCAGTGAGAATAAGAACAATAATTTATATAAATTTAACCTTGGCCAATTTGCTGGGCTAGATTTTAGTTGTTGCTGCTGTTATTATTATTATTGTTGTTGTTGCTGCTTCTATTCTTGTTGTTGTTGCTGTTTTTTTCAGGGCAAGTCTTCGCCAATTTCTGCAGTGTCCACTGTGATTTACAGCCCAGCATTGCCTGCAATGACCTGGCGCAAAAACTTGCCGTTGCCATAGTCATAGTTATAGCCGTTACCGCTGCCCACCACCAGAACCAGTAGCAAACCGCAGCAAGGACATTTTATGCTGGGCCACTGCAGGACAAAATGTTATCGTTTTTGTTGTTGTTGTTGCTGCTGTTGCTATTGCTGTTCTTGTCTTCGTTTGCACTTTGCAGCCCACAATTACACAAGAGCATATAATGCGACGACCGCTATGTTTTAAGAATTTTACTTGCCTTGCCTTGCTTTGCCCGTCCCTACCCTGGTCTCCTCTGGCACTCCCTAAACTGCTATGCCTTAACTTGCCTTTTGCCTTGCCTAGGTCTTCGGTCTCTGGTCTTTTGGGTCTGGCCATGGCCAAAGGTCTGTTTCCCTTTTGCTTGTTAACAACAAATATGTTGTTATTTATTTACGTTATGTGTAGAATCTAAAAACAACAGCAACAACAACAACAACAACAGCAACATCGTCGACATCATCAACATCTTTGAAACTTAAACTGCAAGTTAGGCAAATCGAATCATAAATTTATGTAAAACAATCGACGACATTTCATATCTTAATAATAATCTATTCTTAAAACTAGTTGCTCTACTTAACTGGGTCGAATATAAACATACATACAAATATTCTTACACAACACTATATACGTACATATATATTTCTAAGCAAAGGGAAATAAATTTGGTCTGTTTTTTTAAGTTTTTTTTTTTTTTTTAAATTAAACTAATTTTTTAAATTTCCATTTGAATATTGCAGTAAAGCAAAGATGGCTTAAATACTTTTATATGAATTAAAAAATTAAAGTAGAAAATTACCTAAAAATGATCTACAAACAAATTTTTATAGAACTTCTTTAAGCGATTTGCTGCTTTTAGGCAAAATATTGATTATATGAAGTTTTTGAACTCATGAACTCTAATTAAAATGAGGAAGAAAGCAGTCTATATATATTACTCTATATAGGTACTTTATTATCCATATTATCCTTATTTATATATATTTCTATAGGAAAGATTCTTGGGGGTTATATTGTCAGGTAACAATTTTTAATTAAAAAGCCTTTTTACGAAAACGAATTTATTGCCCAATGGTGGCTGTTATCCTCTGCTCTATACTGGTTGACCAATTTTATTTATTGTCCTTTTATTTATGAGCCAAGATTTTGGGTTATAGGCCTCCGGGCTTTTCAATGTGCCACTCTATATGTATATATGTATGCCCATTCATTTGTGCGTGCGTGCCAGAGCAACTAATGAGCAAATTATTAAGGCCCAACACTCATTCTCTATCCCACTCTCTGTCTCTTTCTATCCGTATCTTTATTTCTCTCGTTTTCTCTTTTTCTCTTTCTGGCTCTTGAAACCATCAAATCAGTTAAGTTTGTAGCAGATTTCTACTGCTTAGCCAAACCATTTGATTAGCAATTGCCAAGCCAATTTCAATGGCCCAGAATCCCTGCAAACAACCTAAACCAATTTGCTCATACACACACACACACACAAATACTCACATAGACACAGACACAAATATGGCCAGTGTCAAACCAAATCACCACGAATTTGACCACAAAATACTTGGCCAGTTGTTCATTTTGTGTGGAATGAACTAAAACTCCATGCTCCATTCTCGATTTTCTGTTCAACTTTATTTGTTTTTTACTGGCATTTTTTTCTCTTTCTCCTTTCTATTTCTTTCCCCCCCTTTTTTTTTGGATTGCACAAGAAATTTATAGCAGAAAATTAAATACCACACCATATGCTACAGAGTTGTGGTACTTTATAAACGAATGAAAGAACAAAATGAACTATGAACTAACAAAGATTAGTCACTTTATAACAAACCATCGTTGTAGTTTATTCATGCATCTTATTTTTGTTTTTCAAAGTAATCAGTCTTATTTAAGGATATCTCACATGTTATTTACTTTTGATTAGATTTACATTGCAATGCGATCAAAGTTAAACGAACGAAATGAAAGTTGTTCCTTGGAATGAACTAGATTTACTCAGCACTAATATACATATATTTCTCTTAACCACACACACACACACACATACGATGTTACTCCTACTCCTGCTCCTGCTCTTGCTCCAGCTCTTACTATTACTCCACCAACATTCTCTTCATGCTTTTCCTGTTTCTCCTCCTCCTACTCCTGATAGCTCTTACTCCTTTTGATATAGTTTTATTTTAGTTATTTCTGTTGGCCTGCACTCAGCACTCGTCGTTGTCGTCGTCGTCGTCCTTTTCAGCTTTTGGTTGGCTGTTGGTTTGTTCTCTTTCATTCCGGCTGCAGTTTAATTTGTACATCGATATATTTTCTTAGTTGTCAGGACACGCAGAAACGACTGCACACAGTAATTGTGTGTCTGTGTGTGTTTGTATATATATATATGTGTGTGTGTATTTCTCTCTGTCTCTCTGTGTGTGTATGGCAAATAACAATAAATTTTCAGTTTGCCGTGCGATTGTCGCTTTGAAATATCGTTTAACTTGGCCCTGCCCAACCATAGTTGAATCTTCTCATGCTTTACCATTAAAATGCAGCCCTGTGGATTATTTTGTTTCACCAATGCCCCATTGGCATTGCTAGCTAAATGCGCAGACATTTTTGCTAATTAGCAAGCTATTTAAAAATCTGTAACAACAATTATAATGGCAGCCAAGGCAACCAACTGTTTCCCTCCCTCTATCTCTCTCTCCCTGTCACTCTTCTTCTCTCGCTATCTGGTTGGTCTCTTGTTTCATTACTTTTTCCTGTGCATTTGTATTAGTCTGCCTCTCATTGCATTCATAATTCGCCCAGTGGCCTGGCATTAATCAAGTGGGGCAAGAAGTCTGTCAATAGCAGAGGAGGACACTTAGAATTATATCCCATGCAACTACTCTCCCCCATATACCATTCAATTGCAACAAACCAGTCGTCTCTTTCTGCTTCATCTTCATTTTGGACTTTATCCTTGCCCCCATTATGCGCTAGGCGAACAAAGAAACTTTTGAATCAATTCAAGTTGTCCAAAGTTGAAATCCGCGCACTGCATCGCCAGCTTTGCACTCAATTAAGTGACTTGGCTGCCAGCAGGACGAGTAGAGGAGAGGAGTAAGAGGAATAAGAGTAAGAGGGTGGTATACAAGTGCGTGCAACAGCTAAGAAAAACAATTTTGTTGCAGCCAGCAGCGAAAGAATAAAGCAAGCAAATCTCCTTCAATAGCACAACAACAATAACAATAGCAAATAAGAGCAACAACTACAACGATGGTAAGTTTAGTGCCAACAAAATTGCAGCAGCTGCCACATCAAAAGTTGCCTGCCACTTTCTTGGCAATGTCATCCGTTCCCATCAGGTTTTAACCCTCTCCCGCTCTAACTCCCTCGCTTTTCCAATCTCCCTTTCTCTCTCTTTCTCTGTCTCCCTCTCTCTCTCTTTCTCTGTCTCCCTCTCTCTCTCTCTCTCTTTCTGAGCTCATTCCTCAATCTCTTTTCTTTTCTTTTGCTAGCTTTCTTATTCCAGGCTCACGTGAGCTGGCAAAGTTTTAGTCACTTCCCGCTTCCGCCTGATTGACTTGCACTGAGTTGACTTAACACAGCTTCTTCCACATCTTCCTCTTTGTCTTCATCTTCATCTTTTGGATTCTTCTCATTTTCCATCACCATTTCCCTTGGGACTCTTGGCAATGGTTGCGTAAACTAATTTTCCATGTCGTCACTCGATTGTTTTAAAAGCCAAAGTTGCTTTTATTGACACACACCCACATACACACACACACGTCCAGAGGGGCATAGTGTGGGCATGTGTATATAAGAGAGGGCAGACATGAAATATTCAAGTCTTTCAATTGGCTTCCACATGCACTTTGTCAATCCGCCAATGCTGCTTGTGGCCAATATAAACGTCTCCATCTCTTCCGTCTTCTCGTCCATTCATCTGTCTTTTTCTCTGTCAGTTAACGTTTAATGCACTTTTTGTGTTACGGTCAAATTCCTGGATGGATAACAATCCCCCCTTTACCACATCAGAAACAGGCTTAGTTTTCTGAACTACAGTAGACTGAAAGTAGATTGTATTTAGTGTTAACTATAAAGAAAAATATTTATTTGACAGTCAACATAAATGAAATTTGTCTTTATTAATAAATTATTTTCTATAGCATACTTTTTGGATGATGGTCATTAAAAGATTTTTAGTAAAAACTTTTTTAAATCTATTAAATTGCAAATGTCAATTAATAAAAATTGTTGTGTTAATTGACACAAGTGTTGACTAATTGAATTTTAATTTTTCCAATAACATTTTAAACTTTGTATTGTAAGGGATATTTTTAAAGACAATCCTTAATTTATTGATATATGCATTTTATATGTCACAACCAACTATTTTTTTTTTTTTTTTTTTTTGGATTTTTTTTCAATATTTAGCTTCAATCAATCAATCTTAACCAAATTAAATAATGTTGTAACTTGTTCATTTAATGCTGTCAAATTCAGAAATTTTGTTCAATTGACTTAACATATAACTTCTGATTATGGATATAAACTTGTTAGCTACTTGTAATGCAGTTAAAGAAAAAACTTTGAAATGATTCTATAGTATCTAACAATGTATCGTAATTGATTGATCGATATTGGCATTGATACACATATGATATGAATAAGTAATGTCCAATTGATTGGCGAATCATTAAAAATTTCTATTGCCATATGAGTTTCTTTTATTTTCTTTTTTGTCCACAAGATAATTTACTTAGCCTTGACACAAAGGCTCAGTAGAATTGATTCAAAAATCAATTTAATGATTGCTTATTAGAAAACTTTCATTACTTTTATATGGGTGATTAAATTGATTTTTCGAATATGTAATTCAATTTACTTTTTTCTAATATCTAATTGTAAGCCCATTGTGCCTGTCCATAGATCTTTATATATATAAATAATTATATATATATATATAGACATTTCTATACATATTTGGTTCAATGCTCTCTAAGCACGCACAACCACAGAATTGTTGTTTAAGCTGCGTGTTTGTGTGTGAGGGTTTCAGTTAAGGGCAGATTGTGGATATTTGTGTGTGTGTGTGTGTGTGCCACAGACATTTCCGCAATGTATTTTGACTTGAGGCTTTTACGAAATGATGGATAATGGCATTCAATTTGAGACGCTTAAACTCTCCACTTGAATTGCCCTTACAATATCCACTTGGTGGCCCTTTACCCCTCCCCCACTCATTTCTACCAATCTCCCTATCTCGCTTTCATTTCCTTCATTTTGGCTTTGCTTTGTCTACTCTTTGACTGACACTGCCTTAAATAGTTACATCAATTAATTTACAAGTCATTGTCAGTTGTTGTCGTGTGCATTATAAATGATTTGTGTGCGTGTGTTCATTAGCTGTCATAATGGCCAGGAGAAGAAGACGTTTATGGGTCAACAACAATTGTGACCTCATTTTGTAAACTCCCCCTTTACGCTCTTTTATCTCCCCCCCCCACCCTTTCGCCGTCTGCCATTTAATCTGTCTTACCCATATCTAATTTCAATTTCAAATCGAGTAGTTTTAGTAGTACTGACACTTCAGACTATTTGCAATGCTTGGCTAATTTCATTGCCCTTAGTCACGCCCCCTCTCTAGAGAAAGAGAGGAAGAGGGACTCTAGTGACTCAGTAGCAGCAGCAATTGTGGCAAAAATTTGAATATTCATGGGCAAAGTTAGAGAGCAAGGGGCGTGGCTTATATGTAGGCCTGTAACTAAGATGTGATATTGCAGCACAGAGAGGACAGGCACTCATACAGATGATTCGCCGACAACGCTTTTATCAATTATCAATTAACCTAAATTTCTCGAGCTCGGGCTGCGATTTTGGCAATGCCAGTGACAGGCACAGAGATGACACATCCCCGTGTGCCAGTTGAAGTAGAAATTACGGTAGGAAAAGAAGACAAAGTATTTTTCAAATGAAAGCTGACAGCTTCCAGCTCCTTCTTCGATTATCATTGGGATTTTCAAATCAAATTCCTCCACCTTCTTCAGCTGCTGCTGCTACACCTTCTGAATTGGCAACACAGGTGTGTCGGCTGCCATTAGTGTGAAAGCATTTTTAATTTTTAAACGTGATTAGTAGCCAGAAGAATAAAAAAAGGAAGAAGGTAATTCCAAATTTATTAAAGAGTATCGACACGTTGAAATTCTCTACCAAAATGAGTTACACAATCGAATTAAAGTAATAGAAATAAATTATTATTATTCTAAGCTAAAACTAAGAACTACGCTTAGCAGTTAAGTTTAATTGTTTATATTGTGAGTAACCAGCAATTACAGGGTATACAAATGTCAGCCGATTGCCACAGATTACATATATCCTACAGACTACTTATGTAAACGGCATAGGACAAGTAAAAAAAAAAAAGCTTGTTTGCTCTAACTCTGACTCTGCACTGGGGACAAAAGTGAAGCGGACCCTTGACAGTAATCATTTTCATTACTGTAAAATGTCAACAGCAAGTTTTCCTCGTTCACAGCAAGTGTGACCCTTGCCGCTTCCGACGCAGGATATGTAGCTTGAAATTTGATGATGCAGCAGCAGCAGCACCACCACCACCACCAGAAGCAACAGAAGAAGCAGTACCAAATTCAAGAAGGAAAAAGAAAAGTAGAAGAGGCAGCAGCAGTCAGCATCAGTAGTAGCCAAATCTAAAACAAACAACACGAGCTCAAGGCAAAAAAAAAAAAAAAAAAAATAAAGCATTGACAACACATTGCTTTAACTCACCCACCCACACACACATGAATGATAGGAGGTTGGGGGAGTTGGCGACCTGGGGCTGCATTTTCAAGCTACTCTTATGATGCACTCACTGCAGGGGTTTGAGAAGAAAAACTCTTCTTGTGCTCATCTTCCTTCTCGTTGCCAAAAAAAAAAAATGAACCATAGAGAAAAAGAAAGAAAAAAAAAAAAATCACCAAAAGCGACGTCAAGAAGACGTGCATTTGCTCAAGTGGAAATGAATTGAACTCGGGCAACGGCAATGGCAACGGCGGCAGAATGCAATCTCATTCTCTTGTCAACTTAACCTCGACTGTAACGAAGATGATGGCGACGGAGACGGAGACGATGGCGTTGGCGTTGGAATCGGTGAAGATGCTGTGCGCCAATTGTTGTACGGGTATTTGTGATTCCATTTGTTGCAGTTGCTCTGTGCCATTGTCATCAGTCGAGCAGTAGAGCATGAGAGTTGCCATTTTCGTGACACGGGCCCCACAGCATCACAGTGGAATCAAAAGACAAATAGATTTTCTATATTCTAATCCATTATATCAACCATTATACCAATCATAACACCAATCACTATCATTTAGGTTTTTTGAATATCAAAAATTACAAATAGTTTATTATTTGATGATTTCTTTAAAGAAAATTTGAAAAATATCAATAATTTCTGTTGACTCCTAGATTCGATACGACTAACTTGCCAATGCTCGATAATGGGATCAGATGAACTGTTGCTTATTTAATTTCAATTATTTTAGTTTACTGCTGACAAAGAACTGTTTATATAAATTTGTTGAAAATTCTATCTAGAAATATCGATACTCGTATTAACATTGGGATTCTTCAAATTTTTGTGCCTTATTTTAAGGCCTTAGAACCACTGTTATTTTAAGGATAGTTGTGGGCGTTGGTTGTTTGTACGTTCCTCCGTTCGGTCTGTCCGTTCACTGCCGTCAGTGGTGCTCGATTTTTATTTTAAACAATGGCTTGAGCATTTTTGATTGTCAAATGTTTGCAGAGATAACATTTACTATTGCAGCGGATTTGTAGCGAATGAAGCGTAGAGAGAAGATGGCATTTTCTGGATGAGCATAAGAGTAGGAGAATGTGGATGCGGATGAGGATACGGTTCATGATGATGATGATGATGATGATAGTGGGCGGGAAAACAGCAAAAAGAGCAAGTGCCATAAGCGTTGCTAAGCTTCATAGCTACTTCTACTCCTTCCTCTGACTGCTGCCTCCCTTCAACTCTCACCTCTTTTTGAGTTCTTTGTCTGTTTCTTAACCTCCTCTTGTTCGTCTAACAGGAAGCATCAATTTGTAATGATCTTATAAGTGCTTGTTGTATGGTATTGTGCTTTTCTCTATGCGAGTCTTAGTGCCTTGCGTGTGAGTGTATGTGAGTAGTGTATGTGTGGGTGCGGCTGTGTATGTGTCTTTGTGTGTGTGTGTACGGCTTATTAAGAAACTGTCTTAAAAGTTACAGTTGCAGTCAGTCAATTAAATGGCAATTAGGGCATTATTATTGCATACTTTGAGGCGGGCATAATGAAGAATACTTAAACATGTAACGACTGCCTCCCACTACCTCTACCACTACCTACTACTAATACTAATACTACTACTAGTTCCACTGCTTTTGCAACCGTTTGCTAAAATTCACACTGCCTTCCAATTAAAATGCAATTTGAGAAGGGAAATGTATTTATAAAGTTGTCAAGGTAAAATGTAGACAACCTGCAGCTGCTGGCTCTTCATTTTAATCAGTTAGGACGTTAGATAATTTCCTGAAAAATTTAATTGGGTTTTTTTTTTTGAACTTCCACAACGAAATGCAAGGAAAATGGCAATAAAAATAAAATTTTAATAAAATATTTATTATTTTTATTATAAATTAAATTAAATATTTTAAATTCAAACAGTTTTGAACATAAAATTTGTATAGCATGTAATTAGAATTATATATATTTAAATATATATATTTCTAGAACATCTTAGTAACGTTTAAACATTCTGGAGTCATTTTATAGTATCTTTAAAATATATAGAAATATTCTTTAAATAATCTGTATGCTAAAAAATTTTAATTCGAAGTAAATTTCTCTATCGTTTTGATTGTAATTTTCTACTTTACCAAACTATTTTTATACTATGAATCTATGAATTTATAGATATAAATATATAGCATGATTCTTGCTGGACATGAAAAGTTGTTAAAGACTTTCAAGACTTGTTTGTTATATGTTGTTGTGCTTGGGTCATAACTTGATTAGTTTAATGGACTTGTTTTTCATCGTTTATATAATCCGAGTTGCTGCAGAATGCTGCAAAATATTGCCTACTTATGGCCGCTCTGTGTATCATGATGATAATAGTAGTAGTAGTAGTGAGTCTTCCTTTTTTCCTTCTTTTTTTTTTCATTTGTTTGTGTGTCTTTTTTTTTTTTTTTTTTTTTTGTTCCCCCCGAGTGAGTTTTTACGCTAATTGAAATTGCAATCGAATTACATGACTGACTGGCCTACGGCAGTCGGCTTTTGTCCATGCCGTCATTCTGTATGATGATGAGTATGAAAAATAAAACTCAATGAAAATATAATCACATTTATGCAGTTTTTATGCCAGCAATGTAAATATTTTCGTTGTAAACATGCAACTCGGGGGCTTATGCCTCGTCAACAGCAACAGCAGCAGCAGCAGCATTTTGCCTGGCTAGCACAGGCTGCTGCTGTGGCCTGTTGTCCACTCTGCATGTGTTTGTATGTGTATATGTATGTGTGTTTGTGTGTGCCTGTCGAAGCGAGTAGCTCGTCCTTTTTGCCTCCAATTTTGCAATTCCATTTCGAGTTCATTGAATTTGTGCGCTGATTTCTTCTCTTTGGTTGCTTTTATACATATGAAAACTGCATTAATAACAGCAACAACAAAAACAGCAGCAAACGACAAAAAAAAAGAAAAAACGTCAGAAATGGAAAAAAAAAAATGAAAATTTATGAAAGCCAAATTCATGTTTACTATAGCTATATTCTCCTACTCTGCCTTTTCCCTATACCCTATGGCCATAGCTTAGAAAGTCTAACAAGATGATCCAATTAAATGATGAAAAGAAGCAAAAGTTCAAGAACCTTTGGAAAACACATGCAGGTGTTGTTGATTCATATGAAATTTTGCAACTATCAATAAGAATTTAAGTGGATTAATATGTATATATATATAAATATATATATGTGTATTATCTATCTATATATATAGGGTATTTTTAAATCGTTGCTGATACTAAACATGGAATAATTTAACTGTATATGAACCAGTCTGCGCATAAATGTATTTTTGATTTAATAATTCCATATTTGTTTCACCCTTACCATGTGTCGTCCATTTGCCCATGTGTGTGTGTGTGTGTGTGTGTGTGTGTGTGTGTGTCCTGCTGCCAACCCCACTTGACTATATAATTTAATAGTTTTTCAATGAGGCAACATAATTGGTTTTAGTTAATATTGACACTGGCTCCGGCTACGGCTGTGACTCTCCAGCTGTTGCATTATTAATGACAATGATGATGGCCATGGAGAGCTCCGGTTTCCTGATTTCTTTTTTTTTTTTTCGGTTTGGTCAGTGAATTAATAGCCAACATTTTAA
This sequence comes from Drosophila neocordata, assembly GCA_018903615.1. Classification (NCBI taxonomy): domain Eukaryota; kingdom Metazoa; phylum Arthropoda; class Insecta; order Diptera; family Drosophilidae; genus Drosophila; species Drosophila neocordata. The sequence continues at coordinate 12,655,508 of JAEIGI010000001.1, forward strand.
CGGAAATGCGTTAAATTCGTTTGACAATTTTTCTATGATAAATGATGTATGTGTATGTGTGTATATACTTATGTGTATGTAACGTTTGCATTGATGTCACGTCCTGATCATTAATAATCTGATTTTTTTTTTTTTTTTTCTTGTCTCTATTTGCAGTTCAACGAGCAAAAGGTAAACAAGCCTAACTAATATTTTTATGGCCCAAACGTGTCGAATTTGACAACCTTAACATATCAAAGAAAACAAGAAAAAAAAAAAAAAAAACAGTATAGAAAAGAAGGAAAAAGGGATAAGTATATATAGAAATCTACACCCACCTACATATCTAAATATATATATACTATATGTAAGCATAATCGATCCCATGACAGAACGGTTGATTAGACCCGCTCGACTTAGCCAAGGACTGAATGAGAGCGAACGAATCAGTAAGCCAGTGCCAAAGTGAATAACTTTTAACGAAAACTGACAACCGCAATGACCAAAGTGTCATAAATCCATAACCAAAAGCGTCAACAACATCAACAAACATTTTGTATGACCTATAACATGAACAGGGACGGATTTAAAAAAAATTGACAAAATATATAATCAATTTACTATCTCTACTATACGATGGAATAGAAGTTAATTAAAAAGTTATCAGTTAATGGAACTTAATTCTAAAATTAAAGGCTAGACGATGAAAGGAAATATTAGTGCAACCAAAAAAAGGATTAACTTGATATCTTAGAAATGCTTAAAATTTATATATATTTCTCAGAAATAATATATATCCTTTATTTGATTGACCATACAAAATTTCAAATTGTTAAATTTTTGTATTGTTTTTTTTTTTTCTTTTTCTATTGACTTTATAATCCGTCCCTGGACATGGTAAAAAATATGATATGGGTGAATGTGGATCGGAGATGCGAAACGGTAGTGGCAGCAAGAAAAGTTGGCGGGCAATGAACTAAATAACCCCCACAAATCGTTAGTGTGGATATAGGAAAAGGAGGGGAGTAAGGGGACTGGACGGTTAAGTTGACATCTCTAGACAGGCTGGCCGAAAAGCACTCATGTCAACCACACAACAGTAGTCGGGCAGGCAGAGAGTTGGGGAGATGTACCGTCAGTCAGTCAGTCAGTCAGACATTTGGTTAGTTAGTCAGTCCGTCAGTCAGACGTATTGACGACAACGATAGGAGGTCGGTTGTATGACTGCCACTCGAAGTTCGCTTCGTCTGCCAGATAAAATGAAGTATTTCGCGACATGCGGAAAAACAAAATGCTTTTCACATACCAACAACAGCAACAATAACAACAACAACAAAAACAACAAGAACAACTTTATATCAACAACAATATTGTTTGTGTCTCTGTCGAAGTTTATCGATAAGTCCTTTTGCTTTCGCCCGCATCCTGGTCCATGTCTTCTTCCCCGTACTGAAGCTCGCTTGCGTCTTGGTCTCTGAAAAATCACAGCTGCCGCCTCAGTGGGAAAAACAATGGCGCATAAATATCATGCCATCCGCCCCGTTGCCTTTTGCCACACATAAAAAATAATAAAAATATATTAAATTTATACATACATACTTACACATATATAAAAGATCGCTATGAATTCATAAATTGTCGCTGAACAGCCGCTGCCGCCATCGCTGACACCGCGCACCACCGATGAATCCCGCCGCATCCGCAGCCTCCAACCACATACCACAGCATAACAACAACGGCATTGACAGTTAAATGAATGACTATGGTGGTATATATATATATCTATATGTATATATGGATAGGGGTATGCCATGGTATAACTCTGCACCGCTCTACCCTCCTGTTGTCTGTCTCTGTCTGTGCACACTTCACCCTAGATTCTTTTCCTTATTCATCTTGTAGTCCTCCTTGCCATGTTTTGTTTACTTGGTGGAAATTTATGCAAATCTGTTAAAGTTTTGCCGTCATCGGAAAAGTTGTTGCCACCGCTGCATAGTTTTATACTCCTCTAGTAAATATATATATATATATATATTTATTATGTTTGTTTGTATGTACATATGTATTTCTATCTATATTTATTGAGTTGAGTTGAGTTCTAGGGTATATTCAATTTGTGTGGCATCAAATAAAAGTTGAAATGAAACTTGTCATGAAAACGATCAATCAAAAACAGATTCAAACTATAAAAATTTATTCATTTTTATGTTAGTGTGTAAAAATGCATTTTTAGTGGACATTTGGTTAATTAATTTAAAATTAATTAATTTATTATTTTTATAGAAAATTTACGTTTATGGAATATAGAAAGAAAAGTCTTAAGAAATTAAAAAACTTTTAGTAAAAATTAAAAATAAAAAGTACAATTTAGACATTAAATTTAGTTTATAGTGTTCAATAAAATATTTTCGAAAAGTGCAAATATTTTATTGATATTTTCTAATATTAAAATTTTGCCAAATATTATTTTGTGTATATTCTTCTTAATCTCAAAAATTTGTCTTCCTTTTAAATATTCTTTTAAAATTTGTATAATTTACTGATTAGGAAAATTTTTAGCTATTGTTTAAAGTAAATATTTAAATATATTACTGGAAAACTTAACATTTAAGCAACAAGTATTTGCAATTCCATTATTTTTTTTGAAACTAAGAAAAAGTTTTAAAATTTGACTACTAAAATTCAAATAATGTGTTTATTGAGAATCGAACTACTAAAAACTTGGTCTCTTGATCCTAAGTTGGTCAAAATTTAAATATTTTAAATAATTTTTTATTTCATAGTTCATAGTCTTTAATATTTGCTCTTTGCCCTTACTTTTGCCTATGCATTAAAGGGTATCAAATGGTTAGATATCATACAAGTCCACTAATCTTGTTGTTTTTGTTATCTGTCTTTAATATAATAAATATAATAAGATTCAGGGCTTTGCCTATAGAAGCAAACAAATATAAATATATATCTACATATAGATATATAAAAGTGCGTACAATAGTTTGTGGTTGTGGCTGTTGTTGTTGTTGTTATTCTTTAAGGCTCTTGGCCATGGTCTAAGGGCAGTTTTTGTAATGTTTTTATGCTGCTACAGCTACTGCTGCTGGCATTTGTTTGAGCTTTGTCGTAGTTTTGTTGAATAGCTTCATATTTATGCAAAGTTATGCGGTTTAACAGATAACAACAGAAGTTTTTCTATCTCTCTGACGACGGTAAGACAGCAGTAAGAAATAAGAACAAAGATAAAGACTAAGAATGGGTGGAAGGAGTAGGATAACAAGAAGGATAAATCGAAGGAAAAAAATAAAAAAGGAAAATACGTTTAGTGGTGCAAGAAGTAAAGTTCATTTGCATGCCCCAAAACCGATGGATTGAGCACAGATTGCGGTTAGGTCCAACCAGGCAGACCCTAAACTTAATTTCAAGAAGGAAAGAGTAATGAATAGCATATTTATGATCAGGTTACTGCTGTCACTTTAAATTTCACTTGACTAACTGTCTTCACTCCTTGTGCATACGTAAAAAGAGAAAAAACCAAAAAAATAAGGAAAAAGGAAAATGTGGGCCAAAGTTTTCCCTTGCTTTTCTTTCATTTTTGCATTCTTCTTTGAGGGGGTTTTTTTCTTGGTGCGCAATACACTGCGTATACGCAACAAAAGAAAGAGCCACCCTCACCAAAATGCAGTAACTAAGTACATAGACCATCTGCACCACTTTAGTTAATATGAAATTATATTAAAAACTTTGTGGCTATGTTGCTTTAGTTGGCTTTTTTCATTATCTCACGGCCACCAGAAAGGAAAAAATAAAAAAAAAAAATTAATTGGGTAGAAAGGAGAGTAAGGGTTGTGTTTGGCAAAAGGGGAAACAACGAAAAAGAGAAAAAAAAAAAATGGAAAAGAAAACTAAAAATAGCTTGGCCAAAGGCAACACAGCAAGCAAGCAGCATCTAACGGTATTTGCATTGTGCTCCTGCTTGTTGCTCCGAGTTTCAAATTACACTTATACATGCCACCCCTACTCGTTCCTCCCCCCATTATGAAACCAAAAAAAAAAGTAAAAAAAAAAAAAGAGAAGGCGTGACCTATGCCCGGCTTTGTTGGATGGCGTTGGTGCTCTCCTCTTGGTAATCTTTGGCATTAAATGCAGTGGAGTTCATTTATTCACTTTGCTTGACTGCCCTTGCCATCCTATCCTGTCGAAGTATACTCGTAAAAAAAAAAAGGAAAGAAAAAGAAAACCTCCCCTCCCCATTCAACAACTTGCAACGTGACACTTGGGTGCTCATTTAATTTGGTCACCAGCCGCCACAACGTTGTCTCTCTATATATATCCCTCTCTCTCTCTCTCTCGCACTCTTTCTTTCCCTTTCTCTCTTAACTTTCGCTGGGCTGGGCGCAAACAAAGCCAAAGAATGGCAAAGTAAACTAAACAACAGCAACACGGAACACAAGCAGGAACCGGAGCCAGGACTTGGTACGTGCTCTACAGTTTTAATACCCATTATCCAATATAGGTGAACAGGGTATATAGATACATATATATGTTAGATATCAAGAAATCTGTCTAGCCATCGATCTGTAAGTTATAAGTTGTTAAATGATTAAAGGTTGAATCTTAATATATATTAAGAAGTACTTAATCATAGTTTAATCAACGCATCCTCAATTGCATGAAATCCAAAAGGTTTTATATCAGGGAAATATATACTTATGAGTAGACATATAGTTTTCGAAATTCTCTATTCTTTTGTGTCCAACACTTAATTTCCATATCGCATTACTTTAAGGGTATTATAAATTAGATCAAGTCTTCAATTACTTCAAGCTGAGGGTACAAATTGGTCTATAAGCTTAAAGGTTTAAAATTGCATTGAAAACAACTGATAATTTTCTTAGGTTCATATATGGTTTTTATCATTTTTAACCAATAATATATATATATCAACAAGATTGAAAGAATATATAACTCGGAAGCTACCTGGGAGTTCGATTCATTTCATAATATATGGTTTGGACTTAGTTTGATTCTGCTAATCTTATTATAGCTTAAATTTTAGGTAAGATCACATAAGTTAAGATCGTAAGTTTTTACTGATTTAAAGGGTATTCAAAAGTCTACTAGTTTGTTTTTGTGTATGGTTTGTTTTGGTTGTTTTTAGAGGTAACAGTGAACGGCTGCAAGGAGCTTTTGGGGTTAAATGATTTGCCCATATTTGGGGTCGTTTTCTCTCTTGCCTGGCACTTGACTGACCTCTTAAATTCGTTTAATGTTTAGTTAGGTCGGGGTTTAGTATAGCCCTACCACCCCCATTCCCCTCTATTTACCTGCTTCTACTACTCTAACATCTCCCATCCGTTGCCAACTCTCACGTTGATGACGACGGCAACGACGGCGACGACGACAACGAGGAGGACCCGTGTCTGACAGATCCGCCAGGTGATGGTCGGTCGCTAGCTCGTTCTTTCTGTCCGTCGTTTCGAGTTGAAATTAATGGCCAGGCTGAAGTGCTCTAAATTTTAATTTTCTGTGAGGTGGGGTTCCTTTTTTTTTTTTTAATGAGTTTTCGTCCTGCAGTTTTTTTTTCCTTCGTTTTTTTTTTTCTTTTTGGCCTTAAAGTGTTCTCTCGAAATGTAATTATGCGACGACGGTCTGGCTTTAAATAATCTTTCTTTCTTTCTTTGTTGAAATTTTATTTTATAGAGATTTTATTTAATAAACTCGTACAATTAAATACTTTTGGGGCTATTAAAAATGAAAGCTCGGAAAATATTTAAAAGGTTTCGCGCTTCGGCAAAAGTGGAAGGAAAAAGGGAAAGTGCAGCAGCTTATATATGTGTATATGTATGTATGTATGTGTGTGTGTGTGTGTGTGTGTGTGTGTTGTTGCATTGGCCAGCCGCCCTGCTGTGACCTAATAAAAAATTATTTCGCCCAAAACGAAAGCGAAAATGGCAGGAAAAAAAAATAAAAGAGAAGGGACAAGAATGGCGGCATAAAAGGCCTTCAACATGAGTGAAGGGAAAAATTTTTGCATAGGTCGGAAATGAGCCTGCGAGCAAGATAAATGCTGGTCGATATGCACATTCAGCACTTATGAGATATTAAGTTGAAAACTTTACCCCAAACCCACAATTCGAACATTACACCACATTATACCACCTCCCCGATCCCACCATCGAAACCATTAAACACCCTTCCGTTAAATTGAGCAAAATAATGCGGTCAATTTATAACGACTATCCCACCTCTATGCGAGAAAGTAAAAGCAATAGTTGGCCCATCCTCCTATCACACTCCTCCTACTGCTGCTGCTCCTCTCCATGCATATCATGGTTTATATAGATATACAGATATATATATATATGTATATTTGTGGAAGGATGTGCATGCGCCCATTATTCCACCACTTTGCCATACCAAGGGCCAGTGTCAGCTTTTCGAAGCTTAAACAAAAGGAAGTGCTCTGGCTGCTACTTTGTCAGTTTAACTTGTTGGTCGATGGTCCAAGCTAACAGGGAGGAGTAGGTGGCAGCAATGAAGATGGCATAGAAGGTGGTTGGTAGTTGTGTAAAGGGGTGGGGTGGAGAAAAATAAAAAAAAGGGAGGAGAAGAAGCTGTTCCGGCTGCTGCATCCTTCTTCTCCACTTGCCAGCTAGTGTCATTTGGCTGTCTCTTTGGTTGTGGTGGCACACAAGTTTGCAAAATTATGGCCATTCAATTTATAAGGTTAAAATTATTATATCTACACCACACCCCCATCCTCCCACATTATACATCCTTTCTCACTCTTGTATTTTGTCTCCCTTATACTTTAGACCGGATTCAGAGTGGGCTAGCTGGTTACTTGCTTGGTACGTGACCTGCTATTGAAAGTGCAAGTGACTTACTTGCTATTGGCAAATGACCCAATTTATGAACCGCATTCCGGTCAACGGCTGCGGCAAACGAGTATTCGAATGGGCAGTACTAAAGGATGATGGTGACATTGGCCTGAGGGGGAGTAGGGGGAATCATACACAACCACACACACACAACCACACACATACGACACGGACATGGACATGGCTTCATTTCGCTACCATGACATTCTGTTTTCACTTTTTAATGAGCCAAACGACGCTGGCGAAAGTAGTCAAGTGCATTTGGAAATTGGTTAAGTGAAATTTATGGCAAATTTCGCTGCAAATTCGATTTGCAATTAGAATTTGAAGGGTGAATAGAAAAAAAAAATAAAAAAAAAAGGAGAACTGGGTCAGAGTGCACGTGAGATGACGATGACGACAAAAGTGGACTACAAATTGGTTGCCCTAAACGATTGATTACTTCACGAATTGTTGTTGTTGTTTAATAATCGTTTTTACTTAAAAATTTTCAATAATAAATCATTGAAATTATACGAATTAATTGCACTTAAACGTTTGATTACTTTGAATTGTTATTTTAATTAACGTTGAAAAGTTCTTTTATATATAACAAATTTGTTTTCTTTGATCAGTTTGGTATAATAGTAAATAAAAGGCAATATTTGCTTGTATAATATAGTTAATTTCTAATAAACTAAATCATCTAAGACTATCGGAACTTATTCATCTGATTCTTTTATAAAAACTATAACATTTTTATAAACATTTTCAACTGTTTACCTATAACTTATCTTGTGAATTAGAACTACATTATAGTGCAAGTATTCTGACTTACGTCCTTCAAATGTATTTAAAGCAATTTGTAGTATTTCAATACTAAATCGTGTTTAAACAATTATTGTTTTTTAAATATTTTTCTTCCTAATCAAATTATCGAAATTTTTTGGTTTTTTAATATTCCACTTATAATATAATTGTTTTTAGAAATTGCTAAATTGTAGTCACAAATTCTTATACAAAAAAAAAATACCTTGGAGATATGAGAAAAATTCTGTGAAATTTTTATAGTACTAAAATAATTTTCATAAATAAAATTTATAGTCCAAAAAATTAAAATTTATTTAAGTTCCAAAATTCACAATTTCATAATGAACATTTTCAATAATTCAAATGATGTAAATTTTTTTAAAATTTTAAAAGAAAACTTACAATTTTCTTTTCCCTAATTGAATTATTTAAATGCCAATATTTTGATCCTCTGTTGGTAATAAAAAACATCCAACATAAGGTCAGCTCTCAGGTAGAAGTTGTCCACAATTTTAATGCTAATTTCTGTTTTTATTTATTTATTTATTTTTTTTTTTTTGGGAATCTCTTAAGAAGCTAAACTTTTCAACACGTTATGCAGCTTAAATTAATTACGCATGAAATTACAATTAATTGGTTTAAGAAGTTGCCCAAGTTTATTTTAAAGTTTTTCTTTTTTCCCCTTCTCTACCCCTTTTTGTCGTCTTGTTAAATTATTTTTGCTTGCAAAGAGTTTAAGAACTCGGATAAACAAACCAAAAAAAAGTATAAAAGTTGGATCCTACTCGGTGTATGTTGAAGGTGTGTGTGTGTGTGTCTGTGTATATATGTGTCTATGGAGGAGACGACGACGACGGCAAGTAAACAGATAAACATAGGAAACTGGAATTGCTGTGTGAAACGCCAAGCCAAAGAATCTTTGCGAAAGTAAAAACATCAACAAAAACGAAAGCAAAAAGCAAGCGAAAGGGCTTTATGGATAGGGTGAAGATAAGAGGAGGCAAAATAGGTGCAGTAAGAGTAAAATGAAGGGAAGATACATGGTTGGACAAAACAATGGTTCACAGGCAGCCAGGCAGGCAACGCGGCAATAAAAATGGCGCACAAGTTCAGTTCAGTTCAGTTTGGTTCAGTTTGGTTCTCTCTCTTGAAACACGTGAGTCCGAAATGGAGAGCCTGAAATGTTTATTTGGGTCTGCCGTATGGAAACTGTCAGTGTGTGTGTGTGTGTGTTGGTTGTAGGCCATAATGCTGCACCAGCCGAAACAACAACAACAACAACAAGAACAGCAATAACAATAACACCAACACTAACAACGACGATGACTCTGTCACAGTAACCTAGATATCTCACAAATTTTCAACCCAAAATGTGCCACTTTCGCTTTGACCCAGAGCCATGGCAACGAAGGGCGGTCGACCAGCTGCTGCTGCTTCTGGTATTGCTGCAGCAAGAGCTAGTGCTGCATTTGAGGGTCAATGTGGAGGTGTAGAGCAAGAGAAGGAGGTAGAAGAGGGCAAGGGTAGGGCATGGGTAAACTGTATAAGAAATCATGCTTGAAATATTATACTCGTATGTTGCGGTTAAAGTGCAGCCAGCCTAGAAGCAGTAGCAACAGCCATCCAACGTACAGGACAGCCAAATTGCAGTCATGCATCACACACATACACACACAGATACAGAGATAGAGATAGAGAGAAAGAGAAAGGGGTAGAAAGAATGAGACAAGTCACATTGTCCCTAGTGTAAATGTGCGTATGTGTTTGTGTTTCTGTGTGTAAAACATGGAACGCTGTCTTGTCTATGCAACTACTACTACCACTACCGCTGCTATGCCTGAGCCTTCTCCTTTGCTGTTGCCTCTGACAAATGGTTTGATTTTAAGCTTAAGTCAACACATGGACGAGCAAGCTACCAAACCAACGACGAACCGAGAGAGCGACCAACTGAGCGACCGAGCGACCTTCCTGCCCTGCCACCTTGGGGAAATTTTTAAAATGACAGCAATTTATTTAGACGTTCACATTGAGGCCTGTCTGTGTGTGTGTGTGTGTGTGTTTGTGTGCGGTCAAAAAGGCTTGCCTGCACCCTGAGGTAGGTCACTGGCTCGCCCCTCACCCTGCCCTCATCATCCAATGCCAAATATTTAGCTTTGGCCGCATTCTCGCATTGTTGACATTTAGCCGCTAACAAATTTCTATGTCAAAGGACTCGTGTTTACGCATAAATAACTTCTCCTTTGAACTCTGTTTCGCCATTTATTCTCCATTTTCACATTTTCTCTTCGTTTCTCTTTATCCTTGTGTCGGTTTCTTTCTGCTCTTTTATTTTTCTTCATGTTTTTGTCTTCTTTTTTTTTTGTTTCTGGTATCCCCCAAAAAGGATCCAAAATTAATTATGCAAAGTGTGGACCCAATACAAAAATTTTTGTCATATTCATGAGAGTTTAGCGCTGACTTAACCTTTTCTGATGGCCCTATAAACGTGCTAAAAATAAACAATTTACCATGCCCTGCCTACCGTCAGCCCCCAATCGTCTGGTGGCATACCGACCTTAGCCCTTACAACTTATCCTCATCCCGCTATGTAGCCCCCATTCGACCTTCTTTGCCTTCTACCATTATTATTATTTCTTGTATATTTTGCGTGTATTTTGTATATGAAAAAGCCTCCTCGTGACACTTGATGTGTAAATATTTTATGTCATTGTTGGTGGCAGCAATACCCTAAACATCCCTTCCCCTTTACCCCAAGAACAACAACAACAACAAAAAAGGGACTAACCTTTTGATTTGGGTTTTGCCAATTAGTAAAAGCCGCCTCAGACCTTTCTAAGCCAGACGGTTGTTGTTATTGTTGCCATTGTTGGCTTTGACCCCAAACCATAAATGTTGTTGATTGGTAACAATGGTCCTTATGGAGAAGAAGGTTTATTAATATGTATTAAATAATTATTTGATGACTTTTGCGACAAGCTTATGAAACCCCGCAGGGTCACAATGCATAATAATATTGAAGTCTTTTAGCCAAGTTAAATGATGGCGGGGCTTTGCTTTATTATTATTTGTGGCTATTTAAATGTCAATTGTTCTGGTTAGATATAGTTCCAAAAGCTGTAAAGTATTATTCAGCAATTGATAACTTGCATAGCTTTGATTTAAAAAAAACTTATAGAAAATGTATCAAAATATTAGTATCTATTGTAAATTGAATAATTTCTTATTTAAATTTTAAATAGACAGCTTTATTTCTTTTCTTTTTATATAACTAACTTAACTGTTATTGTAATAAATGTATAATAATACCTAAATATATAAATATTTAATAGTATAAAGTCTAAATTCTTATCCCAAATTCCGTTAATTTTTGTTTAATTTTATGAAATAATTATAATAATTTTATATAATTTATTATTTTAGATAATTTCGATTCCATTTATTTGACTTTCAAACCGAACCTTTTCTTTATTGTTAGCCAAAATGTTGAAAACCTTCATTAACTAAGTTGAACAAGTTAAAATTTGCAATTAAACAACAACAGCACAAAAAAAATGCTGATTCATTTTCATTCAATTTAATTGACACATTGACCAACACTGGTAACAAGTGTGAACCACAAATTGCATTGTCGTTTACCATTTTCAACAAATATTCCTATTCCTGATAACAAATTTGTAATAAATTTGTTTCATTTTCTATTCTTTTCATTTAAATTGTTTAAAATTCTTCAAATTGTTGTTGTTGATGTGGGCACATTTTTGGTAAGTCTTTTTTCTTTGCCACTTTGCCCGGAAAATGCAATTTCAATTCAATTAGCTTGCCTTAATTATTCATTAAGGGCCAGTGTCAGAGCCATTGACTTTAATTTCCTCAACGAATTTTCAACTTAATTTACAAGTGTAATGCTTGCTCATCACCTTCACTCCAATCTGCTTGGGTCACTGTGTAATCCCTGGCAATGAATGGCTTAAGGTCAAAACCCCAGCTAGTTTCACTCTTCAGTCGGCCGGTTGCATGCGCCTTTCTGCCTTGCCCTGCCTTGCCTTGCCTCAACAATCAAGAGCTCAGCAGCTCAACAGCTGCTGGCTGCTGCCGGGCAATGAGAGCCAAAATGTCATGTGTAATACCGCAAAAGTGCCAACAGCCAACAGTAGTTGGTTGTTGTCGTTGTTACTCTTGTTGTAGTAGTAGCTCTATATACATACACATGTATATACCTGAAGCTGCTTCGTGGACTATTCTCGCTTGCACCAGTTTTCCCAGTGACGTGTTCTGCATACTCGAAATTTGTCTCCAATACCCCACAGCTTGGAAGCTGCTTTCCATTTTTTTTTTTTTTTTTTTTTTGTTAGTTGGATGATGGCCGACATAAAAGCTTTCAGCCATTGCAACTCTTTGCCATTCACCCTCATATCACTTTTGAATTCTACACACACACACACACACATATGGACACACACATACAGATGAGTCAACAGCCTGTGGCCACGGACATTTGCCGGGGCTTATGGCGTGGGCCGTGTGAATTTTGTCAAACGTTTGGCTCTTGCATTCCTAATGGGTAACACTCGCTCCCTTTCACCTATTCTAGCCATCTCTTGTCTCGTTTGTACACTCAAATTGGCTAACGGCGGACTGAACTAGTCAAGACGACGCCTTAAAGTAGGCAAACCGCTTGGCTTTCATCCAATATGCAGAGAAAACACCCAACATGCAGTCGACCAGAATTTATTATGTTTGTTGTGCGAAATTAAATAAAAATTGAATTATGTTTATATCCGCCAGTTGCTGCTGTTATTGTTGGCTCTATAATAACGCGCTTTGTTCGATATATATATAGATATATATATATATATATACATGTATATGTATGTAATATTTCCACTAGTACAAATATCATGATGTCTTTTCATGCTTTCTGTCGTCGCAGTTTCCTTTTCTGTATTTCTCCCCCTCTCTCTCTCTCTCTCTCTCTCTCTCTCTCTCTCTCTCTCTCTTTCATTGGTTTGTCTGTCTGTCTGTTTTTCATTTCGCATAATAAATTGCATTTTCCATGCCACTGAGTTGTCCCAGCAAAACTCCTCCACTCCGTTCAACGTTTTGTATATGTTTGTTTGTCTGAGTGTCACAGCCAGTTCCACCAGGCCATGGGGCCACCTACCGTCTGTGTCTTCTCGTTTATCCTTAAGGACTGCAAGAAGCTAAAGTAGTCGGTCGCCGAATTTTTGCCATGTGCTCTTTTATTTCATTTTTTGTTTTTTCTTTTCTCTTTTTTCTGTTTGGTTTTGCATTAATCTGATTTCATTGCCCTAGCTCAAGTAAATCTGGGCATCTTCTTTACCTTGTACCGCAGATGTTTCCGCTTGCACGCGCTAAATCAATTTGCCGTTTAAAATCCACCTGCGTTCGCTCATTTCGCTCACCTTTTTGGCTTTCAAATCAACGTCAGTCAAAGGGAAAATAGCTGCTAAGACTAACCCATCATCCCCTTTCTTCTTATTTCCCCCATCTTTCGGTTTCTCTCATCGCTTGCTCGTTTGCCTGCCTGTTTTTTTTTTTTTCTTATATATTTTGTCTTCCTTCATGTTACGTGCATGCCGCCGTTAAGTGATTTTCATGAGTTTAACGAAGTGGTTACCACCCAGTTATCCTTTTTCCCTGGCAAGCGTCCACAACAACAAGGTGCTGCTTTCTTTCCTTTTCTTTGCCTTTGACTCATCGTGTGCAGGTCGACAAAAAGTAAAGTAAAATAAAAAAAATGAACAAGATAGAAACAAAAAAAAAAAAAAGCAAAAACCAGCATCATCATCATGTTGAAAATGTTCTTCACTTTATCTTTTGAAATACCCTTGCTGAGTAGTATACATTTATCCTTTAAATAAGGCGTGAAATCCAAAGAATCCAAGGAATCTTAATTTTATCTATCAACTTTTTCATTGTCTAATTAGATTTAATATTTAGAAATTTACAAATAAAAGTATAAAAACCTTTTAAAATGTCTCCTCGCTTAATCTATAGCTTTTCTTTTAAATTAAAATCAAAAATATTGTTTGTTTTTAAATAGAAACTATATAATCGGCCTATAGATTTATAACTCAAATTGATAGAGAAAAGAAGTGAAAAATACTTTCTATATATAATAGATACCTTCTATATATAAAAGATATGATTGGAAAATCTAAAAGTATATTAAAAGTTTTATAGAAATATTTTGAGAGAAAAGTTTTAAAAAAAGAATTCTAACAAAAACATAGATTAAAATTTGAAATATACAATAATTTGAATAGGTAATCTAAAATAAATAACTCTTTTATCAGATTTGATAAAGAAATTTTAATAAAAGCGGTGAAATATTTCATTTCAATTTTTATAAACTTTGCCAAAAGAAGATAACTTTATTTAGTTAAGGAAGAGCATCTAGTATTCATCATTCATCTGCTCGTCTTTAGTCCTTTTAATAATTCCTTCTAGCCATGACTGAAACAATAGATTTTTGAGTGTTGCCACTTTGTTTTACAATTTTATTGCGCGAATTTCGTGCTACAAATGCTGCAAGCTAAGCAGCAACATCAACACCAACACCAAAGGCAGCCCATGCCAGCATAACAAATGGTGTTGCCCTCAAAGAGCTCTTCTTTTTTTCCTTTCTTCTTTTTATTTTGGTTTACCCTGAGCCGAGTTGGTCGCAACTCCGGGGTGCTCCCCACATCATTCGACTCCATTCCTCCATTACTCTTCGCTTGGCTTCGCTCGTTCTCTTCCTTTTTTTTTTCTCACTTTTTTCTATGTGTTGTTTGATGCGCACATTTGAGCAATTTCGCTATGTTGTGCCGCTGTGTGTTTGTTTTTATGGGTATGAATGTGTTTTTGTGTGTCCGTGTGCGGCGCGTGTCAAAATTGGTTAAACGTGAGTGGCTTTCTCTATGCCAGAAACCTGGGCCCAAATGCCAGTCTGGATTGTAGCACTCATCTTGCCAGTCCGTTTAGGCAAATTAGCTACATTTGCCATTGGCTGTGGCTTTGGCTTTGCCTTTGGGGTCAAACCATAAATCATGCAAACTCCTCAAAAAAAAAAAAAAAAAAAAAAAAAAAAAATAGGGGAAAAAAAAGGAAGAGACGTCCAACCTGGCTCCGCTTTCGAGGCTTAATCAAGCAAATGGCCAAGCCGCAGCCAGCACAAATCGCGCTAGCTCGTTAATTTTAAGCTCCCCTCATAAGCAAGTCTAATTTTTGGCCATTCAAGTGAGTTATGTATTGTGGCTGTCCGTTACCAGGGCCACCATTAAATGATTAACTGTAGTTCAACTCAATTCGAATGCCAACGGGCAATTGAACCTAACAAAGCTGTAAAGCTTATGGCAGCCAATGGTGATAACTCAATTCTATTAAAGCCATTTCCAGAATATCTACAGGAAAAATATGTATTGAATTAGTGGCTTTAACTATTAATTCCTAACGTAATATATAAATTAATGTCTATATATTATGGATAGATTATGGGTTTTCATGTTGATCATTTGATATTTAAGAAATTAAACATTTTTCTAGTTAAATTGGTTTGAAATCGAATTGATTTTTTAGTTTTTATTTAGAGTTTTAAGATGCAATTCTAAGGAACAAAAAAATATATAGTTATTCTATCTTGACTAAAATTAATCTTTATTTGACATTGCGACACTAAGTTTCCTTTAAAGGATTTGTCTAGCCAATCCGAAAAAGTCGTACATCAATGCCAATGCTCAGTTTCGTAGTAAAGAAACCTTAAGTTAAAAACCTAATAAAAATATATTTAGATTTGGACAGTGGTTACATCCGAAATCATTTCAGAATCAGAGAGAAGTAACTCTATTATTTCGGAGTTTTTAGTTTTTAAAAATCAATCAAAATTAAGATGAATAGAAAGAAGCCTTTTAAAGTTGTTGTCATTCCCCTTTAAAGATTTCTTCCATATCTTGTTTTCACAAAATTCATAAAATTAGCTTATAAAAACCGAGCTTAGGCCCTGTAGTTTAAGACGGATGATGCCGATCAAGAATATATATGTTTTAAATAGAGAAAAGCAAATCATTTGCCTTTACTTTTGCTATAAATTTTTCGTATTGCTCTTTTCTACTGCTTTAAATCAAAAGTAAAGTAGTTCTGTTTGCTTGCAATATGGTTTGCTTATTTGTTGACCATTATTATCCTTGAACATCTTTCTAAAAGGAAAGGTTCAAGGGTCTTGGCCCGAAACCAATTAGCGTATAAACTAGCTTCTGTGCTGCCTTATGGTTGAAATTTTAAAGCTTTACATTGCTAAGATTATGACTTATGAGCGAGGTTGTGTCTTGGGTCTGTCTATGCAGATGTGCCTGATGCGCTGGGAACAACAGCAACAGCAGTAGCAGCAGGGCAGGGCAGTAACAGCAACAGCAACGAGAATACAAAAGCTGTCAACAACAAGTTGCTCAACAAAAGATTCGAGTGTCCAATGCACATGCTGCAAAAGAACAGTCCATTGTGTTGGGCATTGTGTAAAAGGAACCTTTAGCCAGCCAAGTAAGCAGCCAGGCAGGCCAACAAACGGACAGATGGACGGCCAGGCTGACTGACTGACAGAAAGACAGACACTCGTACATAGAATAAGAGAGGAGGGTGGAACGGGTGGATATACTAACAGTTGACAAATAGAGCCTGGTCACAGCTGGTGACGCAGTACCAACACATGTTTGTGTCAGGCATGGCCCCACTGTGCTTTGCTTCTGTCTGCTGTGGCTATGTGTGTGTGTGTGTGTATGTATGTATTAGTGAGTGCATCAGCGACATGAACAGCAAAAACAAAATGGAAACTAAAACAAAAATTTCTAAACAATCTGCGTTTGGCAATCTTATGGCGCTGCCATCAACTTTATTGAAATGTTTGGCAGTTTTTTGTGTCGAGCTCAATTTGTGTCACACACACACACACAGACATACACACTTACACTCAGATAGCTTGTGTTGCAATTTTGATTTTTGTCATAGCATACTTTTTTGGGGGCTTGCCTAACGACAATTTATGTAAAACAAAGCTTATTGATTATGATAGAAATTGTGCCAAAGCAAATAATGTTGAAAATAGCTATGGCCCATTATTATATATATATGTATGTGTGTGTGTATTTATATATATGTATGTATGTGTGTGTACGACATTGACAATTCATTGATTTTTGATTGAAATTTAATTGAATAATAATTCAAATTCGCCATCAACAAAAAAGTAGCCCAAAGTGGAATAATAGGGCTATTGCTCTAGGGCACTGAAGCATGAAAGGGTAGCAATGCCAATAACACAAAAAAGAAACTTTTCACATCACAACGAATCGATGCGCAAATCGAAGATAAATAAAAGCACCGAATAAGCAATAATCCAATCTATCTATCTGTCTATCTATACATATACATATATATATTTGTGTGTGTAAATATCTTTTATATATACACATTTATATATATAAAATATTATTATGAAACTGCGCGCCGCACGCACAGTTCAGTCCAGTGCGTGCCCATAGATAGATAGAAATAGCAATACCAATGGACGATGGCCCAAGATAAGGAAATGGCCAACTCTGAATAAACATTTGCACATAATGGATATAGTGCTTGGTTCTGTTTTTTGATGGTGCTAGGTTAGTTGTCTGGTTTTCTATTGAATGTTTTGTTTGCGGGTTTAGGAAGTGTTATTCATTTATACATCATAAGCAATTTTCCCCTTTTCCATTTTGTGGGCGTTTTATGGGTACAAACACAAACAATATGTAGGGAAAATATGTTTCATGGGGTCTAGGTCAGCAAAAATAAAGCAAAAATAGATAGACCCAATAACTGATTAATACACAGGAAGGATAAGGTAAATTAATATACAGAAAATCATGTTGAGATTTGCTAGATAAGATATTGTTTTTATCGGGAATGCTACCAGTTATTTGAAAGCTTATCAAGTACCTATAATCCATATATACCAAATTTTATGGCTTATGTCTGACCCAAATTTTAATTATGGCTATGGAAGATTTCAATTATCTTATATATTTGCACTTTACCATTTTAGTTGTGTGATTAACAAAAGAAACAAAATTAATTGCTTTAACATACACAAATAATTATAATGGAAAATCTAAAGAACTTGAAATTGAACAAATTAATTGACAATTTTAATAGAACAAATTGGAAAGTCTATAACAATGCAAATTTCACAACAAGCTTGTATCCAATTTGCTGACATTTTCCTCTCTATTAATAATCACAGTGATAAAGTAGAACTGATACAAACTCATTTCTGTGTGTGTGTGTGTGTGTGCTCCAAGTGGAGCAAATTTGGGGAAATGGCAAAGCAAACGACAATTAATTAAATGCACCACAATGAGCACTGGTAGAAATCTCGGCCAAAATAAGAAAATCAAATAAACTATATAAACGAAATGAAACTAAATGCTGCTTAGCTAGTTCATCAGCACAAATAGTTGAATAGTTTCTATACAAATAGAAAACCGAAATGAAAGAAACAGAAAATAAACACACACACACACACACGCCCACTCAGACAGATAGACGGACGGATGGTTGGATAGATTGGGCCAGACCGGCCAAGCACCAGCAACGGATGATGGCAAATAGACAAACAAAGTTGGCATCTGCCAAATGGACAGGAATTTAGAAATTAAAGCAAAACAATGCGCAAAGATTAACAACAGATACCAGCACAGTAACACACACATACTTATATATATATATATATATATATATATATATATACTCATACATAGACAATCGGCACAAACATCCAACATATAAAATTCGCAATTGTACGACAATGGCGCGACGTTAGTTTTGTTTGTCTGTCCATCCGCTCATCTGTGTGGCATAAATTGTATGAGAAGCGTGGAAAACGACAAATGCTGATGGCGACTTTGGCGTCGACTATGACAATGATGGCTTCGGTGGCAGTGACGACGGTAACATAGCAGAGCGGCGACCGACGTAAGCGGCGTCGACAACGATTGCTACAAATAAACTTTCTACATACATAGTTGAAGAACACCAACATCAGCAACAGCACTATATACATATGCCATGTGTATGTTTATGAGTGTGTGTGTATGTCTAATGTGCGTATATCGTCTCGCTTTGTTGCCATAACGGAAATGGACGCCATGTCGGATGTTTGAGGAAATGTTCGTATAGCTGCTTTTGCTGTAAGCGGCAATGTTGCAAATATGCTTTTGCATTTCACTTTGATTTCTGGGTTCATTTGTGTGACCTTAAAGCATAAAGTATATAAATGTGTTCAAAATTGCAAAAGAAAGAAGGGAATTAGATTATTGACAATATTAAAATATTTTTTGTTTTCCTCCCCAATAAGTATGCTATAAAATTCTAAAAATCTTTTTAGTTAGTTTCTTTTTTTAAGGAAATTGAAAAGAAAATGAAAGACATTACATATATTAATTTTAAAGATAGGTTAAGGGTTAGTAAATAAAAAGATTATTTTAATTTTTAACAAACTTTTAAACTTGCGGTTCAAATTATTGAAGGAAAAGGAGTGCGTTTTATATTTTCTTCCTCTGTTTAATAACTGAAAAATATATTTAAGAAGTTTGTGTTAAATCTTAAAAACCCATCAGTTGAGTTATTTCCTAAAAAGTCGAGACAATCGACTTTCAAAAATTGTATTTTAGAAAAATGTAACTGTTTATAATCCCTCTTGAGTCAAGCAATTGTTAAATGCAGCCACCTCATCAATTGGAAACTATTATTGTCACTACTTGGCTTTTGCCAACCACTGAGTCCAAGTTAGGTCACAATTATGATCTCAATATACAAATGGTTATCCTCTTTACCATTGTTATCTGCCATACAGTGCATACGCATGTCGCTTTGATTACAAAATCCTCAAAGAGCAACACTTACCATCGACAACAACTTATGTGTGAATGATGTTTGTGTGGGTGTGGATGCATGTGTGTGTGTATGAAACGTTCTTGCTCTACTCGTTCTACACTTGACTCACTACTCACTATTCATATGCAGGCCAGCATTCATATGTACATACATTGTTTGTTTGTTTGTTTGTCTGCTTGTTTGTTTGTTTGTTTGTCTGTTTGTTTGTTTGTCTGTATGTATGTATGTATGCATGTTTGTTGAATGAGTGGGCGTGCAATTGCGAATGGGGGGCGTGTTGCGTAAATGAATGGGACCAGAGAGCCAGACCCATGCCAGACTCTCGATTCTCGACTCAAGCCTAGCCATTGCCAAAGCTTTAGTCATAGCCTCCGCTATATACGCATGGTTGCGAGTGCACTTGCCATGTGCCGAGTGA
Organism: Drosophila neocordata; assembly: GCA_018903615.1. NCBI lineage: Eukaryota > Metazoa > Arthropoda > Insecta > Diptera > Drosophilidae > Drosophila > Drosophila neocordata. Next base: position 12,675,497 of record JAEIGI010000001.1, read on the forward strand.
GTGTTGTCGTCGTCGCCCCGACTGAATGTTAAGTGTACTCACTCGCCATGCATGCGTATGAGTAACGAGAACGAGAGTGAGAGTGTGTATGTGTATGTGTGTGTGTGGTTTAATGGGTGGAAAATGGGTATGAGGCAGTTATATGGAGTGAGAGGCCGCCATCAAGCACACTGGTGTTCAAGTGTTTGATGTATTACAAAATATACGCAACCACAGCCTGCAATTACAATGCCAAGTGCTGTTGCTGTTGCCGCTACTGCTGCTGCTACTGCTGCTGCTGCTCCTGCTAGTGGTTGGGCATTACAAAAAGTGATAGATAGGAGGAGAAAGAGTGCAAGTAATGTCTTATGTGTTTTTATATATGTTTATGTATGTGTGTGTGTGTGTGTGTGTCTGTGTTTCATTGTAATTTAATAATGCTCAACCCATCATCAACCACCAGCATCAGCACCAGCAGCAGCATGTGCACAAGACCATGCCATCACTTTTGTCTTTTGTTTTTATTAATATAATAAACATTTAATTGGCATAATATTCTATGCTCAAGTTGGTCCATTGAAATTGAATTGCCATAAGTGGCCATTTATTTACATATTTGCATTTGAGTGGCTGAACACTTCAACCTTCAACCTCCAGCTTTTACTCTATATGTTTATGTTAGTCTTGTTGTTGTTGTTCTTGTTTTTGTTATTGTGGCTGACTGTTTACTTTATGTCGCTACTTTATTGTTTGACGACGCTTCTGTTCACTTGACATTTTTACGTCATTTTATGCAATTTATGAGTATTCGTATTCGTGTATTGAACACAATTTTGTGTATATGTGTGTATATTTCTATGTGTGTGTGTTTATGAGTGTGTGCCTTTAATTGGCACTTCTTGACGCCTATTTACATTTACTGTGTTAATTATATGAAATTTCACAACAGTCATTGGCAATTTGCATAAATATTGAGAAAACCCACAACGATTCAACAACTCTGACAACATCTGCAATGTTTCTAATGGGGAGGACGTGCGCCTAATTAACGGCAAATTGCCAATGCAAACGGCAATTTTCCTTACTTGACTTCTCTTTTGCTCTCTCTCTCTCTCTCTCTCTCTCTCTTGCTCATTTGGTTTGTTTGCTAGTTTACAGCGTCATCTGCTTGCTTAAGATAACAGTTAGGTTTTATGGCAGTGTCGCTGCTGCATTTGCAGGCAAACGGCAGGGCACACAGTGCGTATGGTTAACTTTATTAGCACAAATTAGCTGGCAGCCGGAAATGGAAAGCCACGAATTAGCGCATTATAGTCATGAATATGTATGTGCCTGTGTGTGTGTGTGATATAGGTGTTTGTCTCCCCCTCTCTCTCTGTCTCTCTCTATGTGTATGCTTGTGCGTTGGATAATAATTTAGTCGGTTTTCATCGTGAAGGCAGCATTAATTTATGGCCGGTTTTAATGTATGTATAAAGCGGTTTGCATCCTAAAAGCACTCGAAAACATTTACAATTTCCATGTGGATAAATGTATTTTTTGGATATTATTACTAATTGATAACACCACTTTATGTACATATATATTAATTTAATTTGATAGCTAACTAAAATTAAGTATGTTAATATAACAATTTTTAAAATTTATTACTAAATCACCTAGCCACATTTTCACTGTGATTATTTTTTCAATGTGTAATGTTGATTTTTGTGATTATTCATATCTTGTTATCTCTTAAATGTGGTATAAACATTTTGTGGATATTTTTAAATGGCATAAAAAATATTTTTTTGTATAATTAATATGACAATAAAGTTAAATATATTTAGTTCACAGAATATAAATTGATATTAGGGTTAGTTATGTTTTCTTTTATAAAAATATCCAAAAATAGCAATAAATTTTTTCATTCTCATTGTTAGAAAGTTGGTTAAATTAACTGATCTTAAATCAATATTTGTTTCAAAGATTCATCAACTTACCAACACTGCTTGCAGTTGTTAAAAATATATATTCATTTACCAACACTACAAGCACTAATAATTTAATTTTAGTATAACCTCTAAAATGTTTTCTATGTTTGAAAGACAATTAGTAAAAATATTTTCATTCAAAATTTCATTAAATTTGCTTTTTACTATTTAAGTAATTAAATTTTTTAACACTGGTTAGTATAACACTTTTTCCATGCTTGCCTTATTCTGGTTGCCTCAAAAATTTGATGGCCTACTTATTTGATATGTCAATATTTAATAACAAACTATAAATTGAAATTTTTTGCCACACTAATTGACTGTTTGACAGGCAATGTTGGAGCTAAGATTAAATCGTTCAACTTTATAAAAAGTATATTTTAACAAAATCAACAAAAAAAATGGAGCCGCAATCTAATTGTTATAATTGTGGGTAAACTTTAAAATCGGTCATCTGGGCTCGAAGTAGCAGAGTCCTCTTGGCCATTATTACAATTGAAAAGCCAACTTTGGCCAACTTTATTGACTTTGTTCAACTCCTTTTTTTTTCTTCTTATGGCGGCTGCCAAAGAAAGGAATAATCACTATAGAGAATTCTCTTTTTTTGTTTTTGTGAAATGAGTTTCCTTTTTATATCGTTGACAGTATCCGTTGGCTGATGCTGCTGTTCATTCCTTTTTGTTTCCGTTCGCTTTCACTCCATCTAACAAATTCTTTTTGGCACTCTTACAAAACTTCTTAATCAAAATAACTTAATGATTATATGTAACTATTTGCCTTAATTTTCGCTACATTCTCACTCTCTGACTCACTCTATTTCTTCTTTTGTCATTGCAGGACGTTCCAATCTGGACTCTGCTGTTGCCGCCGACGCCAATTTTAACTACTCTTTGAGGCGCCACCACTAGAGCACAGCAGCAAGCGGATAATTGAATCATAAAGGACACACGGACACGGCCACGGATACGAATTTGCGAATTGAGTTGCGTCTCTTTTTCTCTTTCTCTCTCTCTATCCCTCTGTCTCTTTCGTTCACTCAGTGTGCGTGCTGCCCCACAAAGTTCGGCAGCAGAAAATGCTAACAAAGCCGAGCAAATAATTGTTGTAGAGCGAGAGCACACAGAACACGATAACCGAGAAGCAGTTGCTAAAGTTGGAGAAGAAGGCGAAACTATTACTGCCCCAAGGGGAGAGAGGAGAAGAAACACAAAAAATAAAAAACGAAAAGGAAAAACGATAGACCATTGCTAAGGATACGGCTGCAGGAAAATGACAGCCATCCTGCTTTAATTAAACTTGCCATGCGGAGGATGGGGGTCCCGCGATTGCGATGTGGAGCTAGCTGCTGGCAGTCAAAAACCGATGAAAGGGGAGCAAATTGAAACGAAATGTCGCTGATGCCGTGGACCGTGGACAACACAACAAAGTGGACGAAATTGCTTTTGGAACATCCAAAAGCGAGAGCAAAAACAGACATTAGTTTTGATTAAATTCACATTTTACACACGACAACTAAAAAAAAAAAACAACAAACAAAAAATTAGCCAAAAAAAAACACTAAAAACAAACACAAACAAAAGAAAACAAAAACCAAAACTAAAACTAAAACAATAAAACAAATCTAAATCCAAGGAAAATACGTGGGCCAGATAAAGTTTTAAGCAAGGAATTGAGGGCAGGTGAAAGAGGAGAACAACAACGAACGAACTAGTAATAGAAGCGAAGAGCAGAGAAGAGAAGGCGAAGGTGAAGTTAAGCTTTGGCTGTTGAATTTTACGCTTGAAGTAACCACAAATAAGGAAAGCCGCTTCTCCCTTTCTTCTCCTTTTCAAATTCCAACTCCTTGCCATCCCAAAAACTAGCCTCAAACTTGTATGTGAACTCGAAACTGAGTTTTGCATGCCGCAAGTAATAGAAGGAGACAACCTATCCCCCGCCATCAACAGCTACACATGAACACGCCGCAGTGATAGTGACAGTGACAGCGACAGGAGACATACCCAACAAAATTTCGTCAACTGCAGCCAAGCGGTGTGTCATCATCAGGGACCCATCAACGCACCCACAAAAACCCAAATTGGCTGCCGTAAGGACTGTGCACCCACATTGGATAACCAACAAGAACAGCAACAAGAGCAACCTCAGTTACGTTAGCCCATATCATCGTTAGCTATAGCTATAACAGAAATTGGAGGCAACAGCAAAAGGACTGGCAGCAATTGCTATACCCCACATCATCTCCTTTATATCCATAGACCGAACCAAAATACGGGATACGCCAAACAGGACGGCATAGGAGATGAATCTATTGTGCTGTTGTTGTTGCAGTAACATGGCACCAAACCAGCGCGTCACACGCAAATGGGAACTATTTGCCGGACGCAATAAATTCTACTGCGATGGATTGCTAATGTCCGCACCCCATACAGGCGTCTTCTACTTGACGTGCATCCTGATCACTGGCACCAGTGCTCTCTTCTTTGCCTTCGAGTGAGTATTCATCCGGCTATAAATGTGAGATTGTAAACTGTAATGGGGGAGTGGACCTATGTGGATGTAGATTTAGATGTGGATGTGAATGTGAATGGATGCTCCCTGCGGGCATACACATACACACACACACACACACACATAGAGAGAGGGAGAGATTTCATGCGCTTGTCAGTCCCGTCTGTCAGTGGTTTGGCTTGCATTGTTTGCAGAATGTATACGTTGCTAATTAAGCATTTCCGTTCGCAATGCCAAACCCTTGTTGTCATCCTCTCCTCCCATCCTCCAAAAGCCCTACCTTTCTATTACCCGTCATCCCCCTAACCCTATTCTAGCCAACTTATCTCGGTTTCCAATTACGCCCACATTAATGGTCGTTTCTCTAGCTTTCGGACAAGCTATAACTATGCTATGCTGATCCCCCGTCTCGCCTCTCTCCCTAACACCACTTGGCTCATCCCGGCCCTGGCCCTGGCCATGGCTCTTCATGCTCTGGTCTCATATCCAATGGCATGTAATTATTACTGTGCAACGTGGCGTATGCGTTATGCTTGGCCTGGCAAAGGACGTTTACGGTTTTCGAAAAAACAAAAAAAAAATGAAACCAGAGAAAACCGAACCGAACCAAACCAGAACCAAAACCAGAGCAAAAGTTTGCTGGCCACTTTTTTTGGCTTGAGGTTTTCATGTGGCTCATCTGTCCAATTCATTTGAAGCGTCCCAAAAGCCAAAGGACATCCTCTGCAATGAGGCGTAAAAATAGTTTCAGCTTTTGATTTGTCAATTTGTCGCAATCAGGATTTTTTGCGGTATTTAAATAAGGCTTCATATAAATTTCACAAACTCCTCAAAGTGAACATAAAATAAAATCAATATGAATTTAATATCAAATATTTAATGAATGCTACAAAATAGCCTCAAATAAAAACAGAATATTCATTTTATTTGTATCGAACTTGTGTATAAACCAAAAGGAAAGGCAATTTCATGCTCAAATAAATGAGAAGTATTTAAGCAATATAAAATTTATGACAATTTCTAAGAAACGAAAGGAAAAGTAAAACATTTGACTAAGGTAGATAAATGTAAAACAAAATGAAGAGTTTGATAAGAAAGTTTAAATCGTAGCTTAAATATATATATTCATGAATTTATATGATCTCTAGTTGAATATATATTTTATTATTAATAATAATCAGTTATAATAAACTGTTTTAAGATTTAATATCTGACAAATGATGCTCGATCTTTTCTAAGAATACAATTTTTTAATTATTTCTGACTACTTGCTGAACCAAATTGAAACCCAAATTATGCAGTTTTAATAATCTATTATATCTCAATAGATACCAAACGGAATAGTAATATAATAAATATAGCAAAATTTATAATAGAATTATTTTCAAAAATCAATTTAATATTTTTTGAATTAATTTAGAAAATGTTTGGTATGAGTTGATTAAGATGAATATTTTGAAAAAATACATTTTGCTATATGGATACTGTACATATTTCTGCTATTTGCTTTTCTTTCATTACCACGCAATGGTCACGCTTCTGCAATAATAATAAAAAATAATAATAATAATAATGTTGCTCCAATGGCAATGTAAACAGAAATTTTGATACTAAATAAATATCTGGCAATGACCGCATATATGTACATATAGTGCAATATGTTTGAAAATCTCCCCCACCAAAAAAAAAATAATAAAAAAGAAAAAAAAAAGAAAAAATCGTTTAACTCGATTCCATTTAGTTGCACATGGCGTATACGTAATCGGTACATTGCCGTGGCCTGGCCTAAACCTAACCTAGCAAATAGCGCGTACGTCACGTAGTTCAAATACAAATAAAACATACAAACACACACATTTTCCCACTCTATATATATATATATATATATATGGATATGTAAGTATGTATATGTTTTTCCATTTGTATTAGTGTCTGTGTGTGTGTGTTTGTGCTATTCTATTCAACACTGGCATTACGCTTAGACAAAATTATGCTCAACATTTTCTGCACGAAATCATTTCAGCACCAACCAACCAACCAACACCAAACGGAATTGCTTGTAGGTAGTAGGTAGTGTTGGGTAAGGGAAGTTAGGTAGGTGCCGCCGTCGCCACCAACATCCAAACCCCCCACCATTCTTCTTAAAGTCTCACTCTTTCTCGCTGCCTCTCTTTGCCACTCTTATGCTCCATAAAGAAAAGAAATTGAAATTCCCGGCTCAGGCTCTTTTGGTATCCCCTCTCTATCTCTTCCCCGCTCCGTGTTCTTTTTTGCCCTCTCTCTCACTGTGTTTCTCTTCTCAAAAGCTGCCTTACACTTGCAATCCAAATTTATGCGCTGCTGAAAAGCAAACGACGACAACAGAGGCACAGCAGCAGCGGCAGGGAAACAAGGAGAGAGGAGAGGCAACTGCAAACTGCAACGGCAACGGCAGCGGCACCATTTTGCCGGCGCCGCAGCGCGATTTTTATTTTCATTGCTTGCTTTATATTAGCGCACAGTCGAGTGGAAGAGGCAACCTATGGGGTATTACAATATATATCTATATATATATATATATATATATCTGCTATGCTTTTGAGTGCTCGCATAGTTATTCCAGCAGATATGTAGATATGCAAACACACACACACATATATATATATATATATAACCACATTCCCATACACTGACTGTGGGCAAATCCAAATTGTGTTTTGCTCGCAATGCAAATCGCTAAAAGGTAGCACCACACACACACACAACACATTCGCACATACAATGCATACCGGGGCCCCTTTTTTATATGCCATTGTCAGCGATTTGCCAGCTGAATGCAAGAGAAAAACATTTTTTTGAATGCATTTTGAAAGAGAGAAAGAGAGAGACAGCGGCAGGGTGAAAGGCAAAAGACGCATGATAGAGTATAGGGAGAGTTGCGGGATGGTAGACTGAAAAGGGACAGCACGTTGTCATGACAAATGTATTTAACTATTTTCGGTAAGTTTTGCTGTCGCTCTCTCCTACATCATCATAGTCGCACATTGACTAGCCCAAAAAAAAAAAAAGAAAGTATATACATATATATATACATATAAAAAGAAATTGTGAAATGCTGCTGGGACTTGTTACACATAATTTTGTATTATGCTCAGGTCCTTTGTGAATTGAAAGCGAATAGAATGTATGTATGTGGGTGTATATATGTGTGTGTGTTTGAAGGAAAGCCTGTTCTATTCACAAATCGTTGGCACGCATTGGGCATAAAGTAACAATACTCATGCTGGGCAGGCATCCTATTCTCATTGTCATTTCTTTCCGCTTGGGGGTTACACATCATCATGCTTCATGCCATAGTTTCCGTGCGCACTCTCTTGTTACTTGTTATTTCTTCTATTTTTCCTTTTTTCTATTTTTGTTTTTGGCGCCTCAACGCAATTCCCTTATTGCATATTTAGTGTACGATCGCATAACGTTTGGGATAGGCCATTGCCACAAAAATGCTCAAGAGATGTATGTAGCACTTGCCATCACATCTCTCTCGTTGATGACCCCAAAAAAATAAAAAAAAAAAAACAAAAATAACACAAAAGAAACCAAAACAAAAAAAAAAATCTATATTGTTTCACATTAATATTGTAAATGGAATGAATACATTTGAATACTACAATCAAGTGTTTAACCCATTAACTTTAAGTGGAATTTCTATTTCATTATTATAAATGTGATGGGGTTTATCATTTGTATAAATCCCCATGATTGTCATAGACTTGGGCAGTTATTTTGCCAAAAGCCTTATAAATAATGGTCAAGGAGTATCCATTAATATATGCTCCAAGAGGAGGACAATTTTTCTTTTTTTTATTCTATCTTCAGAGAAGGATATTATGTTCAGTCATGAAAGGTTTATGATTGCAATTTAAATATTTTAGCCTTAGCATTAGTTTTAGAGTAATGAAAGAACATTTGTTTAAGTAAATTGAATATATAACAAATATATCTGAGCTAAGAAACTTGAATTTGCGTCCTAAAATGTTTTATCTTTGTTGGAAAATAGTTTTATTTTAGAGAAAATTTCTATTTACATATGTATACCCTTATAAAGGAGTGTGTTAATTTCAGTTAGAAAAAAATATCTTTGACTATAGAATCACGTTAAATTGCCCATCTGTTTGTCCTTTCATCCGTCTGTCTGGATTAATGCAGTTTTCTCCGATACTCTTGAAGCAACAGATCTTCTCTTTGCTGCAGGCATTATATATGTTGAAAACTTTCCGATTCGATTTCTTACAACTACCAGAGAAACGATTGGTTAAGAATCAGGATTAATAATAATAACTTATTTGTTTTTCAATCAAGTATTACATGTTAGTAAGTTCTACTTAACATAATCAATTAGTTTTGTTAGAATCCGTTGACTATATCATATAGCTCCTATGGGAATGATTGGCGAAAAGATCAAAGTTAATGATCAATTACTTCATTGTTTTAAAAGAAATTGTTAAAATTTGGTATTTAAAAGTTTGTTATAAATAAAAAAAATATCTCCATTAAGTATCAAAAGAATCGATCAAATATATACTATAGCTGTCATGGGAAATATCGAAGCATAAAAAATCCTTTGTTCAAAAACCATAGATTTGACTACTTTTTATATGCATTCCGTATATATTCCAAATGTTCCTAATGATTAGTTAATGAAAAATTCTCAAAAAGATAGTTTCACAAAGGGTATACGAACTTCGGCATGACCATCTAGTTTTTAACAATTTATCAGTAAATTTATTAATTACAGAGTTTATTTTTCTTTAATTAGTTTGAAAAGTGTTTTTCTACTTGTTGTTTATAGTAATTTGATTTATAAATGAAAAATATATTTTGTTATATACGAGATTTGTTTTCCTTTTCACTGTTTTTTTTTCTCTGTTTACAGTTGCCCATTTTTAGCGACACGCATCAATCCAGTTATTCCTATTGTGGGAGCTGTACTCTATTTTTTTACAATGAGTTCCTTGCTGCGCACAACCTTCACAGATCCTGGCGTCATACCGCGTGCCTCCAATGATGAGGCTGCCTATATTGAAAAACAAATTGGTAAGTACATGGATACAACTCACTTTCCTTTCCCATTCATGCTCTCGAGAAAACCCATGTCAATTCCCGCGACCCCATCCTTGTTGGGCCTTGCGTCCACTCAAAGTGAGTGTGGCCAAGGTCGTTTGCCTGTTGCCTAGTTGATGATGCCTACTGACTGACTTGCCTGCCTGCCTGCCTGCCTGCCAGCCAACCAACCAACCATTATCCCCCCCACACATACTCAAACACATACCAACACAGATACACTCACACACAGAGAAACACATACAGCATTCATATTTGTTTTCACTTCATTAAGTTTTGTGTGTGATGGTGGGTGGGTGGCTCTTCATGGGCGATGGCAAAAAAAAAAAGAAGGAAGGCACATAAAAAGTAATGAGCGTGGCATGACACAGAATGAAAAACAACAAAAAAAAAAACAACAACAACAACAAAAAAAACAGAAGAAAATATGTATAAAAACCATCAAAGCGAATACTGCGTTGCCTTTGCACTAATGAGTTGCTCTTGTTGTTTTTGTTATTGTTTTTTCTTGTTGTTTTTATATATAAAATATTTAAAATGAGAAAACTTTTGCTCTTTGGCTTTACTCGCATGTCAACAACGTTCCTGTATCCCTCACCTTACCTCTCTCTCTCTCTCTCTCTCTCTCTCTTCCATATATCCATGCATCCATGCTCTCTGTTTGCCGTTACTATGACCATCCACCCCCCACATCTGTTCCGTGGCACACACTCGATTATGATGATGATGATGACGATGATGTCGATGCTGTTGATGCTGCTGCATTTCCTCCACAACATTGCTGATCCATGGAAACCGAATGCAGAGGTGCCAAACTCACTGAATAGTCCCACATATCGCCCACCGCCCCGTACCAAGGAGGTGCTGGTCAAGGGTCAGACGGTCAAACTGAAATATTGTTTCACCTGTAAGATCTTTAGGCCGCCACGTGCCTCACATTGCAGTTTATGTGATAATTGTGTGGATCGTTTCGATCATCATTGTCCCTGGGTAAGTTTCTAAAATCCATTTTTATATATACAAATACTTTTTTTTTTTTTGAATCATTTATTGCATGCAAATTCAAGCTCCTCCCCTCCATTGCCACTACATTGACATTGATATAGAAACCAAAAAAAAAAAAAAGGAGAAAAAGGGGAAAATAGGGAAACAAAACCAAGATGATGGAATGCAAGTGAACATTCATATGCAACATTTTGGCGAATGTATGCCACAACTGTCACTTTTCCCCCTACTATGCTCCACTCTGTTCTGCTTTACTCTGCTCTGCTCTGTTGGGCGCTGACTTTAACCCAATTTTTGAGCTCCGCCAACCGCTGAGGTTGCTAATTTTTTAGCAAAAATAATTTCACCAGAGAGTGAGAGAGAGAGTAAGAGAGCGGGTGCACATCACATTTCATGCTGTGTATGTGTGTGTGTGTGTTTATGTATGAGTGTGTGTGAAAGTCAACCAAGCCACCCAACTTGATAGTTTTCTTCTTCCTTATTTTTTTTGTCGCACAAAAAAAGCGTATTCCCCGCAAGCGCCCAAAAGATGCAACAAGATGTGGCATGCCCAAACCAAGCAAACAAACCGCTTTACATATATACAGACAGACATACATACATACATATAATAACACATACAGACAGACAGACAAACAGACAGACAAACAGACAGACAGACATACAAATAACCATCCACGCTAACTAAAGTAGCCGCACTCGGCACTCTGCGGACCACCGACCACGAAAAACCAAACTGCAACGCGACTCTTTTTTTTTTTTGTTGTTTTCTGTTATTGTTCTTGTAGAAAGTTTTGCATAGTCAAAGCATAATGAATACCCTTACAAAATATGATACCATATCAATTATATTTTCATAGAAACTAAATATATAAAACTGACTGACTTAACATTTTGATTATGGTTTTATTTTTATAACTGGCAGTTTTTGAAATTGAATAAAATATTAAATATTTTACTTTTTGATATGATAAACAGTTTTCTAAATTGAATTTTAGTTTCATTTGTTCTATTCTAAACTAATTTCAAACTGATGACTGATTTTTAATTTCATTTGTTTGGTTATTCTATTAAGGAAAGTTGAAGTAAAGTGAAAAGCAAACTAAAACGTCAATTTTCTCTTTCTTAACAGGGAAATCAAAATTTCAAGATTTGTTTCAATAATATTTTTGAATATTATACAGATTTCTTTTCTTTTTTATTTATTTACACTAAAAAAATATTAAGTTAAATGAAAATAGACCCAAAAGTTGCTTTAAATTAGATTTCTATAATATTTAAAAACAAAGCTTGAATTACTTATATTATACATATATATATAAATAGGTAGATATATACACATATATGTATATATATAAACTCCATTCCATAACTAAGCAAACAAATTCTAGATTCAATCGAAACGAAAGCTGTTAAATGAACAAAATCTAACGCCAACACTGCGTATACACAATAAAAATGTAGAAACTCACCTAAAGAGCCATGTTTCTTACATGGCTTATAAGGTCTTCTAAGTCTGATTTTATCCTTTCTTTTTGATTGTTAAAAGAGAGAGCATTCAAGAATTGTCTTGATTTAGATAGATGAAATCATCTTCCCGCTAATACTGTCCTGTCAGCCCAGCCAGCCAGCCAACCAGCCAGCCCCTGATGAGTGAGTGGGCTTTGAATTTTTCATTTGCTGGCGCAAGCGTTTTGTAACTGATCCCCGCCCGCATGTCTACCTCTCTGCCCCAGCAACTCTCCCTTCAAAATCATCCAAAAAGAGAAAAAGAAAAAAAAAAACCACGCAACGTTGCCGTGGATGTTGTTCGCCTTCATTATAAGGCGTTGCCTGTCGTCAGCCTGAAGGTCGCCTTTTGCCTGTTGGGTTTTAGCTTTTTGGCTTTAAGCTGCAACAGCAGGCGTTGGGCGATAGGGATTGAAATTGGGTGTATAAGTGTGTTTTTCTCTGTGTGTGTGTGTGTGTGTGTGTGTGTGTGAGTGTGTGTTATAAGGGCTGGCATAAATGAAGGTATTTTTCTCATGGCGTATGGAGTGGAGGAGCATAATTTCATTTTTGGCACACATTCTGTGAAAATGCAATTAACCTTATTGTGTATGTTTCCTTTTCTACCTACCCCTTCTCCTTTTACTTATTCTCTCTGTCTATTTCTCTTTCTCTCTCTCTCTCTCTTTTTCTCTTTCTTTCTAACTGTATCTTTTCAGGTGGGAAACTGCGTGGGCAAACGTAATTATCGGTTCTTTTATTTGTTTCTAGTCTCATTGGCATTTTTAGCTGTATTTATATTCTCATGCTCTGTGACGCATTTAGTTTTATGTAAGTATATCGATTACCGAGGATAATGCAAATCTCACTATCATATATATATATATTCTATTTTCTGTGATCATACTCTTGTAGTAATGAAAACCGAACAGGAGGTCTTCGAAGTAATAAAGAAGGCGCCATTCACTGTGATTGTTGTGTTCATTTGTTTCTTTTCAATTTGGTCTGTCATTGGCCTGGCTGGATTTCACACATATCTAACCACAAGCGACCAAACAACAAATGAGGATGTAAGTACATGCCATTTATCTCCCATCTAATGCTTCTATAAACTAGAAATTACTTTTCATTTAATTACAGCTCAAAGGATCCTTCTCATCAAAGGGAGGTCCACGTACACAGAATCCCTATTCGCGTGGCAATATTTGCCTCAATTGCTGTCACATTTTATGCGGTCCTATGACACCTTCGCTGATTGACAGGTAAGCTGGATTATACACACACACACACACACACACATCACAAACATTCCACTCTTTCCACACTCTTTGTATGTATTTTTGTATTCAATCCATTTAGACGCGGGATTGCCACCGATGAGTATATACAACAGATGCACCATCAATCCAGTCCAAGGCATGCACTCAGCGATGTGATGAGTGCCTCTCATATGGTAACCACAGCACAACCAATGCTGGGTGTTGGTGGTATTAGTGGTGCCGGTGGTGGCGTTAGTATAGGCGGAGCAGAACTGAAACCCCGTTTCTATGATGAGGTAAGCGTTTCAATAATTCTGCCATCATCAAGCACAAATTAAAAAGATCAAGCAACTATATAATATATATATATAGTATAAATATATATATATATATATATTCCTCACCATCATCCATCACCACCACCTAAAATCGATATATCTAAATGTCACGGCACTTCTCTGCTTGTTTTCCTACAAAAAAAAAAAAAAAAAAAAAAAACACCAAAAAATTATTTAAAAAAAAAATTCAAAATTTCTATCGTACAATGAACTTTTCTGCACTTCATTTTTCAAATTCTATATATTATACAATATATATTATATATTTTATATATATATATATTTATATACAAATATATATATATATTTTTTTATCTTCTACTTCTTCTATTTTTGTGTTCCTTTTTGGGCAATGTTTCTTTTTTGGTAACTGCAAACAAAACAACACCAATAACTACTACAACAACAACAACAAACAAACAACAATCAACCACAAATCACAACACAACAAATCTAAATAATAAAAAAAAAAACAAAAAACAAAAAACAAAAAAAAACAAAAAACAAAAAAAAACAGTCAAATCCCTCATCATCTACATTGGAGGGCAATGGAGCAGCTGCTGCCATCAATGGTCATGCCCATGGCAATGGAAACGGCTTTGAGCGACCGCCGCCCAGCTATGATTTAGTCCAAAACGGTAAGTCACGCAAGCAGCACCAAAAGTGCTCACTACAAACATTGCTGCCAGCCAGCGCTCAGCACCAGTTTAAAGCGAACAAACACAAGCAACTTAAGCAACAACAGCAACATCAGCAGCAACAGCAACAACAACAGCACCAACACCAACATCAATATCATCATAAGCAACAGTTAATGGCCGCCGAATTGCAAATGGCACAACAGGAGGCAGCCAGCGGTCATTCACCATCATTAATGCGTTCACCGGCAACTTCGTCATATCGTTTAAATTTGAAACGTTCCCTGCACCTGCCGCTGACACCGTCATACGATGATGTGCGCAACTCACCGCTCCCTCTGCTCCATCATCATGTACATTCACAGCAAACAACAGCGATTGGTAGTGTATCAGTGGCCACAGCAACGTCAGGAGGCGGCGGATGTAACGGTAGCGGTGGTAGTGGGAGTGTCGCTGCTGCAGGTGGTAGTGGTACTGGTAGTGGTGGTGGAGGTGGTGGTGGTTCATCATCATCCACAACAGCACCAACATCAGTATCTGTATCAATGGCAACTGCAGCACCACAATTACCGCCACCGTTGGCACCGCGACGACCATCGACGCTTCAGCTGCAGGGCAGTGGAGCGATATCGGCCAGTAATACAACATTAACAACAATACATACATCGGCACCACAAGCGCCGGCACCCAGCGACTTTAAATACTATTCCCCGCAACGTAGCACCGATTCAAATTTGATGCGTAACTATCCGTTCCCAAAAGCGGCGCGAGGGATGCGTCGTCAGTCAACACAATCGGTTGACTCACAAAAGGTCAATATTGCTGGTTATCAGCCGTTGCCAATGCGGGCACGGTATAAGCATCAGGAGGTTATGTTTGAACTAAAATCACCGACCAATCGGCTAACAATTCGTGAATGCGATTTTGGCGGTGGCGGTGAACCATGCGACGATGATCAATCGATCAAGGATAGCCAGATCTTTCGTGTTAGTAAACGAAATCTTTATATGAATCACCGATCGCCATGGAAGGAGCGCGATCGTTATTCGAATCTATACGAGTATTCGTTCAACATAGATCTTAACTCGATTATCGAGGATGCTGCGGGCAGTGACTCGTCATAGTACGCAGCTATCAGCTGCCAGCAATTAATGATAATAGCAATTAATACTAACACTGCCGCCAATCAAGGATTATCCTCTAATGGGTATCATGATATGGCCATTGACTACATTTTTGATTGGTTGTTAAACGATGTAAATATTAAGGGATCGCCCCACTTGTTCAATATCCTAACAATAATCTATTTAGGCTAAGCAAGGTCCCCCTCCCTTCCCCACAAAATACCCATGCCCCACCCCCTCGCCAGGCACTAACCATATACATATATATAAACCATAGATAGAAATCGTAAACAGATTGTGTAGGTATATAGCAATGATTCAATGGATTTTTCTCTCTTAAACATTCACTAGCTCTAGCTACAAAGGAGCGAAAAGTAAAGGTTACTAATTCTATTTTTGTTTTTTAAAAGGATAACAAAGAGTTGTTTCTAAAAGTAATAACATGTCTTATACATTTCTATTAATCTATTCCCTAAGATAATGTGGTCCGATATATCACTCAATCAAATAAAAATACACTTTGATTTATGGCTATAAATGCGGCAATTCATATTCCTATAAAAGAATCAAAATTTCATTATTAATTTAAAGCTATAAATCTATTTCAATCTGAATACGATAAATTATAATACACATTTGGCTTCCATGATAAGCGCTCAGATATTGAAGAGAAAGCAGATAAAGATGAAGATAAAGAAGAAGATGAAGTTGGGGAATCAAAGGAGAAAAGTATATTAATTGGGGAAGATTAAAGAGATTAGAATTTATGGTAATTTCTGCTTTAAACTAAGCAATGTATAATTTCTTTACATTTAAATATCTTTTTTTTTAATTTTAATTTTATTTTTATTATTATTAAACATTTGCACGCGCATTTTGAATAAGTATGTAGGTGTGTGTGTGGTACTTTTAGTTAGTGTAGCAGCAAAAGGTATAATTATCTATATATATATATATTCTTTTCCAAATTCCTTCGAAAAAAAGAACGTTTGCCATTGCCCACATCCCCCAGAAACAAAAAATCAACTCCGTGAAAAATAACCTAAGAAAATTCTCTAATGTTGGTTCATACAAACTTTTGCGTTTATATTAGCACCTGTTTCCCAGGCTAGCCCACAATTTGGTGCCATTACACATTGAAAAAATATATATATTTATATATATATATATATATACAAAATCAAACTGAATAAATAATCAAACAATAATGTAAAGCATTCATGTGTATATGCACCATGGGTCTACGTCCAAAACCACCTCCGCCGCCACCTCCAAATACCAGAAAGTATCTAAGTACCAGTAATCAACTAACTAACTAACCAACCAACCAACCAACCAACCAACTAACCAATTAACTAACCAGCCCTTTGCATGTGTAAACTACTGTATGTACTGTATTGTCCTAGTAGTTAGTAATAAATTTATTAACAAAATTTTATATATACATATATATATATATATATTATTTAATTTACAATTTTGTTTTCTTTTTTAATTTTTTATTATTTTGGCTTCTCCTTTTGTTTTTTTAAATTTTTCAAAAATTTCTTTTTTGCGTGCAGTCACTTGGTCAATTTTAATTTTAAAATTTCATTTGTAAGGTTTCAATTGAGAGCGATAAGTAAATGAAAATTAATAAGAGAGAAAAATAAAAATTTAATTGTATTTATATGTATGCGAAATTTAGAAAAAAAAAATATAGCCAAAAAAACTGCCATTTATTGTGAAACAAAGACGAAGAAGAAGAAAAAATAACAAAACAATTAACAAACAACAAAAACGGTAAAAATAAAAATTTTGTTAGAACTTTTTTATTTCATTTTTTACAATGAAAAATGAATGTAAACATATTGAATTCCATAAGATTTCAATATAATTTTAAGATACGAAACATTTTAAACTGCAAACGTAACGAAACGAAACTAAAGTTAATAACTAACTTAACTTAAAAAACAAAAGCAAAACTAATCGCCAAATTGAATTGAAAATTTTGCAAATTGCCAGGTGACTGCTGTTAAATAAACAACAAAAATCCATAAAAAAAAAACAGCAACAAGAAATGAATTAAATAATATATATTAATTAGTATATATTTATAAGCCATAAGTTGTTGAAACTTAAGTTTAATATATAGAATACCAATTAATTGTGGGGCTTAATAAGTCGTTATGGACCATATGACAGTACATTAATGAAGGCATTGTCTAAGTTTGAAAAGTTTTATTTTAAATAAGTTATTTAAACCTAAAGAAGATGTCTTAAGCATTGTTTTAAGACATTTGAAACATTTTATTTATCAATTGTTTGATTATTTTTAAAAAGTTTCTTTTATTGAGTCAATGAACAGCTGTTTTTTTGTTACTACAAGATGTTGTTCCCTCAAAAGTGAACAACCATAAGAAAGGCAAAACAACTTTTATATATAGATTTGCTCTAATTTAACATTTCTAAAATGTTTAATAGATATTTTTATTTTAAATTTCATGCATATTAATGCATTGAACAATGTGCTAATTAATGTGCAGTGTCATATGGCAGTAAAACAAAAGTTCCGCTTAGACCCAAAAAAAAAACAATGAAAATGAAATTGATAATGATGATAATGATGATGTTAATGATGTTAGATGATGCATAATTGGAATATGATGTTGATGTATTTTTAAAATGAAATTGAAATTAGAACAATAAGCCAGCTTACAGTATAACGAAACGAAATGAAATGAAACAGATAAGAATATAAGAAAAGAAGCAAAACAAAAGAAATGATATAAAACGCATACGGCAAATGCATTTTGCTTCACGCGCTCAGTCTCCAAGGCTTTAAATGTTGCGCATTAACAATATTATGAGTTCCTTTTATAAGTAATATATTACAGTATATATATATATATATATATACACATATATATATATATATATGTGTAATAATTATTATATATTAATATATAATAGCTAAATGGCAAGGCAATTAAATGGTTACAAATAGTTATATATACAAGCAAATCCAATATATATATATATATATATGCAAGCATAGATGTATATATATATATATATATATATATAGAGTATGAAATTGAGTGTTATAAAAAAGAAAACAAAAATTAAGATTTATATATATACAGAGACAAACACACACACACACACAATATACCTAAATGTTGGACAAAAGAGTTTAAAATGTATGAAATGTTAATGTAAAAGGACACACACAGACAGACAGACAGACAGACACTAGTACACACTCAAACAAATATACATAAAATAATTAGAGAATATACAGTTGAAAATTATACAATTCGTATTAACCATGAACAATTTTAAGTATATTGTAAACCAGCAATTAAATGGTTAAAACTTATCAAACAAAACAAAAAACCAAAACAAACACATACACCAATGAATGAAATACTCTTAAGGATTAGGCAATATATATATATATATATATATATATATATATATATTTATACATATGGATATATATATATATATATACATACATACATTGATAGTTATGATGAGTGTGGACTGGGTTCTGCTCTCAATTATTGAATGATTGAATGAAATAAAGCTTGTGCGCTTCTTCGCTGTCGCCGCTACCACATACATATATATATATATATTCACACATATATATATATATTTAAGTTTATATCCACAGCCTCAGCCACAACCACACACCCACACACCCATAAATGCCGCCCCCCACCCAAACTAACCAAAATCCCTATTCCCATCTTTTACTATATATATATATATATATATATACTCGATTCCTATTTCTATAACTCTCTATCTCAAAATCTATTCCCAATTCCCATCTATACATATATGTATTTATATATGATTTAAATGGCACCCTTCTACGACCCATTATAGACCATTGGTTCCTCTACCACCCTCTTGAACATTTCCCACCCCCCCTCCAATAGTCCCACATTATGTCGTATATGCATATATATATAAAGAAAAAAAAAACAGAAAACTTGAAAATAATTTCTCCTTGATTTGAAAGCACACACTAATGTCACCTTAACTCTTTCTATATCTTTCAATATATACAACTTGACTATATGGAATATACTCTCGCACTCTGAATACATTTTAACATAAACAAATTTGACAAAAAAACAAAAAAAAAACAAACAAAAAAATAACAAAAATTGTTGCAAGGGCCGCGCTTAAAACTAGAGTAAAAATATCCATTTTAAGCCTCAATTGGGTGAGTTTCCTTCCAAAAGAAAAAAAATAAAATAAATAAAATAAAATAAAAAGAAAGCAAAACATTTCAAATGTTTTGTTCATATTTGTGTACAAAAGTATATAACTAACTAATTCAAATTGAGTATAATTATAATGCTTATACATTTATTTAACAATTCAAAAAACATTTAAGCACTTATACATTACCCCTCCTTTCCTCCTTTCGCCTAACCTACCAGAAATCATCGCCAAGTCACTCACCAGAATAATAATTTTTTAATTTGATTTATTTCTTTTTTGGCTAAGATCTAGGAAAAACTATATATATATACATACATATATATATATAGAAATCATTGCCAATCATATACCGTCAGTTATTTAATATATAGTCATTTAATTAAGCTTTCGTTTTTCCCCCCTTTTCTCCTTCTCCCCAAAACCCATCACCAATCATGCATTCACTCTCGCTCAATCATCTCAATCTCTCATACTCGCTAAAAGACACTTCAAAAGCAAAGCAAAGAGACGAGAAATTACATAAAAATACTTGTAAAACATATTTTGAATAAAATTGTTGTTTATTTTTTTGTTTTTGTTTTCTTTTTATAAATTTTCTTGTGGCATGCTTAAGAATTTGTTACAAATTGGCACCGTAAAATACATAAATGATTATTATATTTAATGAACTCTCTAATTATTATAAATTAGTTTATATAGATTCGTTTATTATTTATTGTAAAAAAAAAAAAAACAAGAGCTAAAACAGCATTAACAACAATAACAACAGCAACAACACAATATACTTGTATACATCAATTTTAAAATTATTTGAAATTATGCTTTATGCTCTCTTTTATTGATTTAAGTGCTTATCAATTTATGCATTTTCAATTATGTTAATAACAAAACGTTCGCCTCCCCGCCAACCCCCCAATCCTCCAACCAACTCTTAACGTTTTACCATCTTGAATAGGTAAATACTCTAACTGAAACTAATACCTCCAAAAAAAAAAGGTTTATATACTCTTGCAGAAAGATATTTTTTTTTAAATTTTTTACTTCCGGCTGATAAAAAAACTCTATAAATGTTTCTCCTTTAGAATTATTTATTAAAGAAATTATAGGGAATAATTTCTTAAAAATTAAATATGTTAAAATATATCTGCATTTAATTAGGTTCTTATAACTTAATTTATTTTTTAATTTAAAGGTTTTCTCTTCGACTTTAATTTCTAAAAAAAAGAGTTAAAAATTGATTAAAATATTTTTGAATTTAATACAATTTTTCTAATTAATTTTAAGGTTTTCTTCTTCAATTTTATTCAGCTAATTAAAAACTTGAATATTGATTCAAATTTATCTGAATTTAATAAGGTTTTTGTTTATATTAAATTCTATTTTTAATAACTTTATATTTAAAGGTTTTCTTTATTTTTAATTTAATGGAGAAAAAAGTTGGAAAATAGTTTAAAATTGATTTGAATTAAATTTGGTTTTTTTTTTATTATTTATTTTATATTTTTTAAACCAAAAGTTTTCATCTTCATTTCTTAAAAGTTTTAAATATTTTAAAATGTATCAGATTTTAATTAGGTTTTTATATTTTAATTCCATTTCAAATTATTTTCCTCTTTAATTTTAAATAATTTGAAAACAAAAAGTTGATAATATTTCCAACTATATTTTAAAATATTTATATATTTAACATTGATTTTCTTAAATCTTAATTTAATGTAAAAAAAAAAATTATTAATATTCTAGAAAAATCTAAAAAAAAATTTAATATCTTTCATTTCTTTATATATACTTTCTTTAACTTCAATCAATATCCTTGCAATTTATTTATTTAAAAGTTTAACTAAAACCTCAACGATTCTAAAATGTATTAAGATTTATAATGTATTCTATAAATCGAAAATAGGTTTGAATATTTTTTCTTAATTTAAAAGGCCAATTAAAATGCCAAAAGAAGAATTCTAAAATATAAAAGAAAATAATATAATATAATAATATAATCTGTATATCTAGGATATAGAGTTATATACCATATTGATTTAGTAGATTAGGATTATATATACATATATACCTCTGTTCCTCTTGCAAGGGTATTAAATCTCACCTAAGTTGCCATTAGTACAATCATAATAAGACCCAAACCCTACTCCTAGTTGATACTCCTCCATTACCACTCAATGGAATGAATTGGAATCACATTAAGTGGAGCATGGAGCCTAAAGGATATGATGATGATAATGATGATCCCAATTCACCTAGGCGTTGGCGTATTTATGTTTTGGCAGCCATTTACATTACATGTACCGACATGTTAATTTTGTGCAGCGAAATCATTTTAATTAAATTACAATTTTTAATTTGCTGCCTTTATTATAATCATTTGCATTTGCATTTGCAATTTCAATTTAATTTTTCCTCTATTTTTTCCCCTACATTTAGGCATACACATACACACACACACACACACACACATAAATATTTTAGATAAAACAAATGAAAAAAAAAACCGAAACGTACTCGAAATTTGAAATTTGTTGGCAAATTTGTTGTAATGAGAATTTTTTTCAAGAATTTTTTAATGTTACCCATTAAATTTTACATATGAAATAATTTGATTTGTTTTTATTAATAAACAAAAAAATACTTACTAATCGAAATTTTGTTTCACAACCATTTCATTCGCAGGTAATTCCAATAGTTTAGCCCAATTGGTGGACAATGAGATACCGCTGGCCCAAATGGATATGCCAATGTATAGCCAACAGACGGCCACTCAGGCCCGTCAATATCGTAGTCATCGCCATCATAAACAGAGGCAACTGTCATCATCAAATGGTGGCGATGGCACACAAACGGTCAGTTATGAGAATCAATTGGCCACAGCCAGCAGTGAGGATGAACTGGATCATGTGGTTGTTGGCAGTACAGAGGTTGTTGCTGCTGTGGCAGCCATTGCCACCAATAAGGCACGCGATATGCGTAATCGCAGTGGCAGTTATAGCAATCTCTTTGATGCTGATTTTGAGGCAGCTTTAGCCAATGGCGGTCAATCGGGAGCTATAGTAAATGGAGCTGCAGCTGTTGCCGCTGCTGCTGCTGTAAATGGTAAGCCAACAACAGCAGGTGCTGCTTTGTTGGCTGCAGCCATTAGTGGTGATCATACATTGGCCAAATCCGTCTCTCAAACGGAAAATATGTATAGTAATGTACCACATAATGGAACTGGCAGCGATCCCTCTGCTTTGCATGTATATTCAAATATTATAGATGAGCGGCAGCAGCAGCAGCAACATCAACAGCAACACCTGCAACAACAACAGCAGCATCCACAGGATACTGTCTTGTCATCCACATTGCTGAGCGATGATCTCGATCTTGATGATCCAGTGGCCTCATTTGTGGCCACACATTCACAACGCAAATCAGCTGGCGATGGAGCCGAGCAGGTTAAATCGGCGGATCGTCTACGTATATTGCATGATACAACCATGATTGATACAGCACTGGATCTGGATAGTTTAGATGGCTCTAGCATGGGCAATAGCTCACAATCGTGCCTGGTAAAGACGACCAAGGCAACAGTTGCTGCCACATCAACAAATCTGAATGGTTCAAGTGCGGCTATTGTATGATTCTCACTGATACCCCCGCGTACTTTGTACATATACATACATATCTGTAGATAATGTAGGGCTACAGCAAGTCTATATACATACATATACATAAATACAAACTTACATATAGATGGGAGTAACTGCATAAAGATAATTTTAATAAGTTTTTACTCCTTTTTCGTCTTATTTTATTTAAATTTCTTCCCTACTTTCACTTTTACGTTATCCCAATGGGGGCGACACTGGGGGAAAAACCTATCAAGCGAGCAACTAAAAAAAAACAAAAGAGAGAAAAAGAAAGAAAAAAAGAAATACTACCTTAAGGCGTTACGCATTCAAAAAGAGATAAAGAATTATATATATGTATATACATATATATATAT
The DNA here is from genome assembly GCA_018903615.1 of Drosophila neocordata. Lineage (NCBI taxonomy): Eukaryota > Metazoa > Arthropoda > Insecta > Diptera > Drosophilidae > Drosophila > Drosophila neocordata. The sequence goes on from JAEIGI010000001.1 coordinate 12,699,127, forward strand.
ACAAACAATATATACATAAATACAAAATGTGGTGAACAATGTTAACAATTCAATGGCATTAAATAGGACAAAATAAACCAATACTATAGCTATAATGTATACCTATATATATATAATATATATACGAGATATATATATATATATATATGTACGAGAAGAAAACTGTTTATATACAAGTACACGCATGCATATAAAACAATTATAAGTAAATACAAAAAAAAAACATACAGAAATACACACACACATACGTGCTGCATGTACATATATGTACAATGTATATGGTTAGTTATAGAGTATAACTTTGTTTTTTTTTTTTTGCATATTTTAAGATTTTACAACGACAAATGGCGAACAGGATTCGATTCGGTTCGTTTCGTTTCAATGTTCGCTATTAAGAGTTAATTATAACAAATGATAGGACAGAGCAGAAATGTGTTTGGTACTAATTGTAAGACAAGCCAGTAGCCTGCAATATAAATCAAGTTGATTATATACATACATATATATATATATATGAACAGATATATATGTATATAAAAAAAAGAAAAAAAAAAAAAAAAAGTAGTAGCAGAAGAGAACGAATTCATGTAAGAGAAAAAATAAATGTTAACAAGATAATGAGGAAAGTTATAAAACAACTAAAACTATATATGTAAACATCAAATGGCGGTGTGTATTAAATGTTCATAAATTTACATTTTAAGTGTGTATTTGCATGATGTCTAAAAAAAACAAGAAACAAAAACAAAATACAAAAAAAAAAAAAAAAGAAAAACAAAATCTGTTATGTGACAAGGATTTAAAAATCTGTTTTGAAAAAATTCGACAGCTCTATTGCATGAAAGAGCAGACAAAATACCAACAACAACAACAAAACGAAGATAAAAGATAAATGAAAATGTTAAGCGTATGTTATGCAAAACTAACAAATTACAATTATACAAAGAATAAAATTTATAAAATAGTGAAACATGATTGAAATGAAAAGATTACATTTATTTGAAAAACAAAAGATTGTCAACTTGTCGATAAGTTAATTTTATTTAGGATAACCATAGCATGAGAATAATTGAATTATTTATGTTACGCCCATGTTATATACATTAAGACAGCTGATATTCGTTTTATTCCTTAAAAATCAGTCAATTGGGAAAGCAATTGGTGAACTATCCATTCAAGGGATCGTGCTGTATTGATGTGTATTCTCCTAGCAAATTTTTATTGCTATCTCAATATTTCTCTTTCTTCATCAGCAGTAAGTAAATGAAAAAGAAAGAGAAAGAAAATATATTTTAGCGATCTGTTTCAATCGAGTAAGTAAAACAGAGATAGAAACAGTAAGAATATTAACATTTTTTATACAGTTGGGTTTTCATCTTGAATATTAAAGCAAAACAGCTCATAATAATAATCATAATACGAAATAAACTAATAAAAAATCGAAATACCAGGACGAATCAGAAAAATGTTCAAAAACGCAAAGTCGTCATTATCTCAGTCCTAGGCAGGACTACAAGGGTGTCCTTTTTACTAAAAGTAGTCCTTGTTGATAATATTAATAATGATGGCTAACCCCCTTAAAAAAATTCAAGGATATTTTTAATAAGATCCTGGAAATCTTTGGGTGCAGACCGATAGTCCTGCTCCTGGAAAGCCCAACAAATTATGTCTGGTGGAAATCGGACATTATCCTGCGGAGTTATGGCTTCATGAAGTTGATTCTTTTTTTGTTTTTAGCTCTAACTTTCGAATATCCTGCCGCAGGACGAGAGGACATGGTTTCCTAGAATGTCCTCGACGACCTCTATCGATTGGCATCAAAAAAAATGGGGGTCATCTAAGAATCCAGGACTTGTATTTTTCAACGGAATCTTAATTGCACCCCAAAAGTATGCCCCACAAAATTTATTTCTCAGCGAGTTCAAAAATGGTAGAAAAACTATAGAAAAACACAAAATCACCGATATCTCAGCTCCCCGCAGGACTATCGGGAAGTCCTTTGGCCAGAAGATAGTCCTTGTTTTTTAGATTCATTTGACCTATGTTTCGTCCTGATCCTTTAAAGGACTCGCGAGTTATTCACGTTTTTCTGTGGAGAGAAAAGTCCTTTTTTCTCTGTTGTTTGAAGGACTTTCCAGGATCCGATTATGTCAATCGATCACAATTAACAAGGACTATCTTTTGGCCAAAGGACATCTCGATAGTCCTTCAAATGGCCGAGTTACAAGGATTTTTCTGATTTTTGGCCAATTTTAATGGCTAACCCCCTTGTAGAATTTAGAAAAAATTTCCAAGTGTTTTTCCCTGTTGTTGGTGTGATTTTAACTGTTGTTGTTGTTGTTATAGTCGATGGGACCAGCAACTGGGCAGTAGCAATTGTTGCTGTGGGAACTGGCAACTGTTGCTGCGGGGACTAGCAACTGTTGCTGTGGGGACTAGCAACTGTTGCTGCGGGGACTAGCAACTGTTGCTGCGGGGACTAGCAACTGTTGCTGCGCGGACTAGCAACAGTTGCTGCGGGGACTAACAACAGTTGCTGCGGGGAGTAGCAACGGTTGCTGCGGGGACTAGCAACTGTTGCTGCGGGGACTAGCAACTGTTGCTGCGGGGACTAGCAACTGTTGCTGCGCGGACTAGCAACAGTTGCTGCGGGGACTAACAACAGTTGCTGCGGGGAGTAGCAACGGTTGCTGCGGGGACTAGCAACTGTTGCTACGGGGACTAGCAACTGTTGCTGCCGGGAGTTGCAACTGTTGCTGCCGGGAGTTGCAACTGTTGCTGCGGGGACTAGCAACTGTTGCTGCGGAGACTAGCAACTGTTGCTACGGGGACTAGCAACTGTTGCTGCCGGGAGTTGCAACTGTTGCTGCGGGGCAAATTTGTTGTTGTTGTTGTAGTTGTTGTTGTAGTTGTTGTTGTTGTAGTTGTTGTTGTAGTTGTTGTTGTTGTTGTTGTTGTTGTTGTTGTTGTTGTTGTTGTTGTTGTTGTTGTTGTTGTTGCAAAACCAAATGTTGCTGCCCGGAGTGGCAACTGTTGCTGGGGGAACTAGCAACTGTTGCTGCGGGGACTACCAACTATTGCTCCCGGGAGTCGCAACTGTTGCTGCGGGGAGTAGCAACTGTTGCTGCGGCGAGTAGCAACTGTTGCTGCGGCGAGTAGCAACTGTTGCTGCGGCGAGTAGCAACTGTTGCTGCGAGAACTAACTATTGTTGCTGTGGGAGGTTGCAATTATTGCTGTAGTGACCACCAATTGTTGCTGCGAGGACCAGCGATTGTTGCTGCTAGGACTAGTAACTGCGGTAACAAGCGATTGTTGCCGCGGGACTTGTATTTTTTACGGAATCGTAGCTGTTCGCCAAAGGTAGAAAAACACAAAATCTTCGATATCTTAGCTTCCCGCAGGACTATTGCGATGTCCTTTGGCCAAGAGATGGTCCTTTTTTATAAGATTCATTCTGAACCTTTCAAGGATTTTCGAGATATGAGCAATTTCCTGTACAGAGAAAAGTCCTTTTTTCTCTGTGGTTTGAAAGACCTTCAAGGATCTGATTAGGTCAATTGATCACAATTAACAAGGACTCTCATCTAGCCAAAGAAGATAATGATAGTCGTTGAAATAGCCAAGTTACAAGCATTTTTTTGTTTTTTAGCAAGCTTTAATGGCAGAACAGAGATCGATAGTTTGGCACCCAAGGACTCTGAGAAATATTGTCATGGCTTGAAAAGTTATAGCCTCATGAAAATGCATACTTTTGGTTTATTTTTCCAATGTCCTGTCACAGAGCGAAAGCAACTTGGCCAGGATCCCTTAAAGATAAGTTCTTACCATACATAAAGGGATGCGCCTAGTTAAAGTTCTTTACAATTAGTTAAATTTTGGATTTTTATTTCGATATTAGAAGACAAATTACATTGATATTGGATATTTGATACACAAAGCCTTTTAAGCAATGGTGAACAACATGCAGTGACTCCGCAGGCAGTCCTCACAGAGGTTTTTAGAAAAATAAAATATTTGATTTATTTTAATTCCATATTTGCGTCTCTTGTTATCTTAATGTAAAGGTCTGTATGTGCGTTATGTATTGCAAAAATACAAATATAATTGCTTGGTATTTGTAAATATCATCGGCCATTATAAATATATTGGCCAAGTTAGCATACATTTGATTTGTATAATAATATGTATGCAGATTAATTATTCTTTTCAAGTTATGATACATTGAAAAATTACATAACTATTAAAATATTAGCTGCTCATCGAAATCATATAAACATTTACAAACTTATATTAGAAGAATTCAATGCCAAACTAAAAATATTTGCCCCTGTCCAATGCTTGAGCAAATTTAGCAAGTGGTATTAGCATATGATTAGAATGAAACGATATTACTACATTTAAATAAACAAAGGCAATTCGATTGCTTAAAGATAACACAGAAACTCGCTGGCGTTCTCTGTGTAAAAATATGTGCGCGTGTATCCGTTTGGGCCAACGTGTGTCCAGGGCGTTGATTTATCGACGATAACGGCCCAAATACGCTCTGCAATTGGGGCATGTATGATGAACATCCATGCAATCATCAATGCAGCAAGGAATCAGACAGCATCCCAACCAGCAACTGCAATTAAAAACGAATTTCAGGTCAAGCCGTGCCGATGGCAAAAGACTTTGATTGACACACACAGCTTCAAGGTTTGAAGGGAGCGGTGGGAGGTACTTACCCAAGCAGTGCAATAACAAATCCGGATAGGTAGGCAATCATGCCCGGCTCAGTGCGTGTGGTCGTCTCAATCTCTGCATGACATGATGGGCATATCATGTGCGTGGAGGTGCGACTGATGGGCACCACTGTGGTCACAATTGCAGCATTCGTTCTGGTTGCAGGCGCCACAACTGGTGTATAGGGTCCCACTGGCTTGACACCGCCCACTGCTTCCTGATAGGAGGGTGGCGCCGATGGCGGTGGAACGTAGGTAAATTGCGGTGGTGCATTGCCAGTAGACTTGCTCATTCTATTAGTAGGCTAGTAAATGCACGTGGCAGGGTAGAACAAATTGCAGGAGCTGCAAATAGATCCAAAATAAAAATATAAAAACAAATCAAATGTTGGCCAAGCAAAATGTAGATATAAATAGTAACCCAAACACACACACACACACACTAACACATACACACACTGCGCCCGATCGCTCAATTGCTCGAGATCGCCCGCTCACTATAGCGAGCAAGTGACTCATGCCAAGCATTTTGGCACGCAAAAATAAAAACCAATAAAAATGAAAAATAGAAAACCTGAAAAACCTTTGGTCATCAAAATCCATAAGGGGGGCATTGCCTTACGATATATAAACATATATGTATTATATTTTGTATTTTGCCACCCTTCAACAGCAGCGGATTCACAAAATGTGCAATTCTTAATACATTTCATCAAGGGGATTGTGAAAATTATGAGATTATATACATACATACATAAATATATCAACATAGACATTAAAACATATTGCTTCATATTCACATCTTAATATCGCATAAAAAGAGAATTTATTTTAAAATATATTTAGACCAATCATTTTGTAATAAAACTCTCCACTAGATTGGGTCAAAAGAAAAAAATTAGTGTAAAACTTTCATATTTGTTTTATAATTTTTGATAGACTAATTTGTTAAAAAAGAATTTCAATTCAAGCTGGCTCTATCGCTTTTAGATGCTTTTGTTATTTAAAAGATGGCCTGATAAAAAAAAACCAAAAAACTAAGTAAACAAAATTTGTCATTTAATATGTCTCAATGGCATTGGGAGTACAAAGGTATTTTGAATAGTCAGAATTGGGACTATGAAGTCATTATATATACATATACAATACATGTGTATACATATATAAATGTATATAGTGTCAATTGATAGTCTATTGAAATTGAAAGCTACAAATTGAACTAAAAATGATTACTAAAAACTCTGCCAGACATACAGAGTTAAAATAGAGTATAAAATGTGAATTTAAAGACAACTTTACTAATCCAAATATGTGGATTATAAACTACTATGGTAACTGCGTCATTGTGTTGGGTCAAGTGGAGAACAAGTGCAACAAGTGAGCTTCATCATCTAAAAAGCGGTCACATGTCATTTTCAATTGGAATTTTTCAAATGAAGTCAACATGGAAATGGACAACAATGGTAGAATGAGCCGCTTTGCAGCAATTACAATTGCAATTAGCTGTCATCGTCAGTGGCCTAGTCCCATTTGTTGACTGATTGACTGCCTGACTAACTAACTGAGGGACTGATAAGATAGGGCCCTAATGAGCTTGTTGTTCATGTCACAGCAAATGGCATATACTTGTAACAGTTGGCCAAATGGGCGATCTAGTACAACAACTTTCGCTTCAACTGAAACGGAAGTAACTGAAACCACATACAACAAATCTGGCCAAGAACGCCAACAACTTATAGAGAGCTCACGAGAATCACGAGAACCGGCTGCAGTTGGCTGCAATGCAATACAGCGGAAATAGGCAAAGTTTTGTTTTCTTTGTAGGCGAACGAACCCACATTATAGGTGACTTAAGGTTGATTTTGATACAATAAGGTTAAATATATGTATTTATGTATGTATATATTTACAATGAGTAAGTAATTCGTGTAAAATGTGCTAATGTAATTAACAATGGAATGGCAAATTACGCTTGATTTCTTAATTAATATCAGCCATTTGAGACCATTGTGTGTGTTGTGGCCAGACATTATTGTTGTGGCAACTGAATTGAACTATAATAATAAACACCAAACAAAAGCCACCAAAAATGATTGAGTTACACTACACATACACAAGCATATACATATGTATGCATGTATGTATAAAGTGCTCTCATTTTTTTTTGAGTGACGTCACTAATTTGAATCACATGCACATAGATCTATATTCATTCAACCACAGGATAAACTGACAAATAAACCATTAACGTCATATGAGCGACTACTGTGAATAGCGTTGATTTTTATTCATCGTTGCACAGTGGGTTGAAAACACTTAAAAAACAAAAGCTACAACTAATATTATTAATTTTACTTGGTTCAAAATATTTTTTTCATTTAAATTTCAAATTAAATAAAAAGTGACTAGAAATTCGCAATGTTCCCAATTTGCTTCCATGTAAAGCCGTTCTTTAGAATAAGGACTAATTAATGAATTTTAGTTCATTTTTGTATCCCAAGTTTAGTTAAAGTTTGTTTAAACCCACTGACTGGGCATTATCCATTATTATAGGTATTTCTCGGCTCGTAAGCTCCAATGTTAGTTGAGGATGATGAAATAATTATTATTTTCAAACAATTGCCCGGAGATAACCTCGCTTTAACATGGTAAATGTTTCCACATAAATACAGTTCATATGCATAAGTATATGTACATAGATGTACGTATGTATGTATGTATATACATTTATATTTACCAAATGGACAATACGAAATTGAGATTAGAGACAATTCGAAATTCTAGGAAAACATTATCAAACTAACATTAAACGAGAAAAAGCTTCACACATGCAAGTTTAATGTGTATGTGTCCATACAGTAGAACCTCGCTAAGAAGAACTTTGATTTTCAAAGGTTTAAGAAACCATTGTGATAGTTGTAACTATGTTAACCGTTAAAAACAGTTACATTCTGTATTAACTACATATGTGTTTATATGTTTATTAATATTTTGTTTATTAATACTTTGTAGCCTAAAAAATAATCTATATACATTAGTTCGTTACCCCCTTTTTCATATAATTTTCTAATGATTGATAAACGAAAGCTTAGAAGAGATTTCATAGCTTCAGTTTTTGTTTTGAATTTGAAGCAATTCTTTCGGGTTTTCGACGTTCTACTGTACTTTAACATATACAAGGTATGTGCGTGTTTTTTTGTTTTGTGTGTCGCGTGTTTGAAGTGAAATAAATTTAAACTCAAATATGTGTACAAGGTCTCTTTGTCTCTTTTCTCGTCAATGGACCAATGTTCCAGGGGCGGTACAATCTAAGGGTAGGGAGCTATCCATTAATTACGTAACCGGAGTGTATCGTAACAAACAGAGTGTTACAGAGTATAACAAATCCATTATTGGAATTTATCTTTGCATTTTGCAATCTTTTTTTTACAAAAGTTAAGATATACTATTCGATGCTTTGAATAATTTACGTTGTTTAAAAATTATTAAAAATAAAACCGTGGTTATCTGGTTTTTAGTTGATCAATTTGGATTCTCTGGTCTATCTCCGGTTTCGTAAAGAAAACTAAGGTTATGTATGACTAATTGGCGTTGATCTAGATGGACAGATGGATAAACATATATATATATATATATCTAGAAATACATACATACATAGAAAGACGTCAATCAAAGGCAAATTAAGAAATATTTACACATTTAAATTTTGTAGTTTTTAGGAACGTTACCGCCCCTGGTGATGATCCTGATAATAATAAAAATAATAATAATACCTGCTGCGTGCTCCAAATATTGTTGTTTAACGTTTAAACAAGTAAAGTTAATTAGAAGTATTGAAACGTAAGATAATAAAATGAAATCAATAATTAACTTCTTTAATTAGACATGTAACAACAAGGGAATGGGGAGCATCTGCCACAATCACATAACAATGTGACCTTGTAATTGTTGTTACTCCACCCCTCGTTTAATTCATCAGACGCCTTTGTGGCAAGAAAATAACACCAACAGCAACAGTTGTGAAAACAATAATAAGAACAATAACTTGGGTTAAATTATAGACAAACTCGCTACTGTTGCTGGCGAGAAACAGAGCATAGCAGAGATACGCTTATTAAAACAGATGTTGATGTTGATGCTGAGGATGACGTCGTCGCGCCAAAATTAGACAAGAGCGGGGGAGGGCAGGGTATTATCATCACACAAGGTGCCAGGGAAGGGCGTATGTAGAATTTGGTGCTCATCTCTCACTCTTTTTTGTAGCTTTTAGTTTTTTCTTTCGTTTTTGACTTTACACACATATTTTTAGCAATATACGGGTGGCCGCAGGTGTGTGTAGCACAGAGAGAAAATATGGCCAGGTAAAAGCTCGAAATGAACTCGCGTGCCACTGCAAAAAAAAAAAAACGCTTATACGTATGTAGATGTGTGCGTGTGTAAAATATATATGTATTTGTACCTATGTACAAATTCACTTTAGTGCACTTTAGAGCCTCCGCTGGCCTAATTTTTGTAACTCTTGCGTATTAATCAACTTGAGTGGCATTAATATTAGTTAATACACTTGTACTAAACAAGTTCGCACATTTATATGTATAAATATATACATATATATGATGAATTAATTGTCCACAATTTTTTACCTCGAAATTATTAAGCGAAACGAGACGAAATGGACGTGTTTACGCGTTCACTTAGTTTTCACCAGTGCTGCCAGAAGCTAAGTTATCATTTTTGCAGGTTCCGGCAACACTAAACTACAGCAGTGTTGACAAAAGTGAAAAGTAAATTCACCAGTGACCAGTATTGACCAATGTAGCTGGTTTTATTTGTTTACATTAATTCAACTATTTTCCAGCATGAATAAATTCTCAGAATGCCATTGACTAAAAAATACACGCCAAATATATCTGAGTTGCTGCCAGAGCGGGAATATCGCTGTGAGCTGTGCGGAAACCAGGTGTTCCACAATTTAAGTCACTACCAGCTACATTTGCGACGTCGTCATAAAGTTGATGCCACAGCCACAGCCTATCAGAGACCTTCCCCTTCTGACCCCACCACATTCCATTGTCCTGTGGAAGCATGCTTATATCATTCAGAGAATGTGGGTGGTCGCAGTTTCACCAGCCTGCGGTTATTGCGCCAACACTACCAAAAGTGTCATCTAGATAAAAAGTTTATCTGTGAAAACTGTGGCGAACTCTTTTTACTTCAGCGACATTTAGATAGGCATCAATGCTTGGAGCACAAGTGTCCAGTATGTGAACTAACATACAACAGCAAAGCAGGTCTAAGAACTCATATGCGACGCAAGAATCATCTGCTAGAGGAGGAGGCAGCACAAGCAGAAAAGGTCGCCATACCCACACTCAAAGCTTGGACAAAATCGAATCAATCCCTAAAGATCTCCCATTCTCCACCAACTGATACTACCCAAATAGTTCCAATATATTGCTACATTCCCACCATTGAACCTATTCAAGTAGCACAGCCACAGTCATTGGAACGATTAGATATGGAGACACAAACAGATGCTGTGGATCTGTTTGGTATGGACATAAAGAATGAAGTGCTCACACCTTTGTTGCGGAATATCCAAACCCAAACACCTGACACTAGAGGGCATCAAGCTACTATGACGGAAACTGTGACAGCAACTCAGTCCACCGGCACCTACCCGGCCTACGAACATCCAGTCCAAGCTGGAGAAGAGCTCTTTGCTTTACAGACATCAGCTTTTAGCCACATGCATACGCAAACCTGTGACGAATTGCTTGAAGAGTTGTGCCTCTCAAATATACAAACCCAAACCCATTGGTCGGATGCAAGCGACGGACTTTACAACACGCAGCATACCCAGACCTGTGACGAGATGTTAGACGAATTGTTGGAGAACTTTCAATCATCCGCCTACACACAGACAAAATGGCTAGATTGGCAGGAGACCGAGGAGAGTAATAGTAACATTAACCTTAATGGGCAATAAAAATGGTTGTTGTTTTTTTTTAATCCAAATAGTTTAACTTTATTCCATTGTAATACTTAATAGTTAACTTGTTTTAGTCTTAGTCTTGGTTCTGGTAATAAGCAGAAGCTCAGAGCATTGAAAGAAACAATAACTGCAGAAGCACAAAGCCAAATAGTTTCCGAAACCACTTAAGTAGGCGCCTCGCATCAAAAAATCACCAATTTCCTGCCCACCAATAAAGTAGACATTGGAGAAGGCTGCGGGAATGAAGAGCTGTGTAGCCAGAATAGCATGAAGCCGCTGAGAGCCCACCTGACCCAAGTGGCTTAGGGTCCATTGGCGGTATTGCGGCATTGATATTAATGCCCGATAAATTTTCTCTGCCGCCAGGCAGAAGAAGTTAAGAACACTCCAAATTAGGACGTATGTGTAGCAGCCATGCCAGACGAAGACAAAAGCAAAAGTCAAGGCTGTCGCACAAATCTTTGCCGCTGGAGAAGATTCCTTTCCGCAGAGCTCGCAGTAAATATGCTTGAAAAGGAACTCATAAAGTCCCTCATCGAAATATTTCCACATATCAGAATAGAAGTGGATGCGTCCTATGCACCGTGGGCGCGATGGTGCTGGTATCCCATCGTGCACAGCAAATGCTATTCCCAAGCCATAGGTGACAACATAGTAAAGGAAGAAGAACTGTCCCATAAAATAGCCGGCAGAGTGCTGCCAGAAAACCGAGTCCATCATTGCCACCATCTTCGCATCTCTGGCCATATAGTATATATAAAAGTAATGAAGCGCACAATGCATCAATAGCCACCAAAACGCACTGCGTAAAACAGCAACTCCAAGTCGGGGCCAGTTTAGCGGGTCCGTCTGTTGTCTTGCTGCAAAGCGTTTGAAACTGATAATGGGACCATATGCGAGGCACGGGAAATACATGGCATAACCCAGATACTGCATCAGTTCATAACTGGATTGATCCGATTTAGTATCCTTTGCAGCAACTTGCTCCAACGCATAGCTGCAGCCGCGTAACAAACTCCACGAGAGTGTAACTATCACCAATACATATTCAGCATAACCAACGGTGTCATACCACCAGTTGCTGTTTTTCATCACATTGATCCACATAATCCAGGCGATTGACAACAGCCACACATCGCGCTTGGAGGCTCCTAGCCGTCGTCCAACCGCATAATAGCTAGTCACAAGCACCGCAAACACTGACAAAGAAGTCCAATGCAGTTGCAATCCTAGCGCTAAGGCACAAACAGCGACAAATCCATGACATAGGAACTTTGGCCATCTCCTACGGAGTACTCCACCTACAATGACATGCAGCACATAATAGCGCCAAAATTTGGCAATAAAATCGCCAAAATTTTCCAACTCATCGTTGCTATCATCGCGTCGTCGCTGGGCAAATGGGAATAGGTTCCATCCTTCGGAGAACTGAAACTCAGCTTCATCCAAGATGCGATCACGTAACTCATAGATCTTATAAAGACCAATCACAATATAAACAATATAGACTCCAAAATATACGAATATTTCGCATTTACTTAAGAAACCCGCAGCCGGCATTTCGCCGCTGTTATCGAAAGCACAAACAAAACACTATTCATGGGCGTACCAACGGAACTAATTTAAAGGGGTACTTTAAAATCAAGTGTACTTACCTTATTGCCGTATCAAATGGGTGTATCAGTTTAAATTTCGATTAAAAATCGGTAAGCGAACTGTCCGGCCACAAAACGTTGTCACTTTAACACAAAGCGCGGGAAACTATCATTAGCGATTGAGATCACTATGTTGATTAGGAATGTATATAAAGGCATAGGGTATTTTAATCCTTAGGTGTCCGGAATGTCGTATCTAAGAAATAAAAGTTATAAATGATATTGAATAAACATAACTTTTTTTTTGGTACAAAAAAACTGGTGTCCAATTTCACTTAGAGAACTGTTTATTTCTATTCCTAAAAGGCTTCAATTAAGCACACTCAAAAGCCTCCAGGAAATAAACTTCTTGGACAGTTTTTTAATCCACAAACTTTCAATGCTGATTTTTAGCATAGTACGAAATCTTAAGACTTAGAATTAAAATGTATTAACTTAGGATTACTACTAAATCTAGTTAACAGTAATGGATAATCTAAAACGGGGTAGGGGGGATAGTGGTACTCTAGGTAAGAAGATCGTCATCTTCATCATCCTGTTGCTCCAATTTCACTTTACGCTCTTTTTCAGCTGTGTGTCGTTGCAGGTGACGCCAAAGTGTGCTCTTGGGTATTTCGAAAAGATTCGCCGCATGATTCTGAGACATACCTTCGTGGGTGCAAGCGTGTAGGGCTTTCTGAAGCTTGTCGCGTAGCTCGTCTTTGGGTGTGGTATCACGACGACGGCAGGCAACAAAGTCAGGCAAACGCCCCTGAGCCGCTAGTCTCACTTTGTGACGATGGAGCGTCGACATAGGTATATTTAAATCATGGCTAATACTCTTCAGCGAATCACCGTTTTTAAGACGTTCGTACGCTTCTGATAACGAGGGCTTTTCCCGATTGCTGCGCATGTATTCGGGACTATGGCGCACACGACGCCATAAAACTGTTTTTGATATGTCATAACGATCAGCTGCCTTCTGTAGACTAAGGTGGAGGCGAAGTACTGCATCTGCTGCCAATTCCAGAGCGTCGGTTATACCATCTTTAGTCTCGTTTTTGAGGGCACTGTATTTCTGTTGTTGCTTGACTACAGCTCGTTTTACCTTCGGAGCACTACCACCACGACGGCCTTTTGTTTTGGTGGGATTTGATTTTACTTGAATTTCCATAACATCATCTACATCGCCTTCGTCTTCGTCGCCTTCACCATCGTCGACGCCATCAGCATCGCCCATTTCCGCTTCTGTGCCAATAGTCAAACCAATTAAGGGATCCGCTGCCACATATTCCTCTTCAATCATGTGTGTTTCTTGTTCCTCGACTTCGTCTTTACAATCTGCTTCGACATCATCATCGGCTATTTCTACATTGGATGCATCTAGTTTAGATATGGATGTAGCTGATTGGGAAATTGTGAAAGTGCCCGTGTTCTCTGTTAGAATGTACTGATTTCCGCTGGAAGTGCCGCTCATATGCTCAATTGAATAGGTAATCTTCGGCTGATCGCTGTAAACATCAAGGTACTCGAGGGAACGGTTACTCTGAGCAGGTTGGTGCTGTTCTTGAGGATCGGCCAGAAGTGGGTTACCTCCAGCATCGCCAGAACCATGTCCTTGTGACGCACCGTCATCATCCTCATCCAACAATTCAGCATGTTCTATTTGCAAGTCGCCGATTGATTTGGCCGCCTCCACAGCTAAGGTGCCTTCGGTTACAGTGTCTACATTTGAACTGCTAAGAGAAGTGGGACTGCACTCAAAACTTATAGCCGACTTAATACCCAGTAGATTTATAGCCTCTACAAATTCAGTCAGCGAGGCCGAGGGCAAGCTTGTCTCACCCACGTATATAAACGAAAGCATACTCTCTAACAGATCACCGCGAATATCGGGCAAAATAATGGTTGCCTCCTGACCTGGTGGTAAATCCACCAAAAGATTTCGCATCAGATCGCTACATGTGCTGAGAACGAAGAGGTGTGCGCGGACACTCGCCCCATCTTTGGCTGCCAGGATAACTTCACACGATTCGTCGTCGTTTTGTAGCGAGCGCTGAATGTCCATTATTGTGGCCGAGTGCCCCATCCATTTTAGATTGTTCTACAACAGAAATCCAATGGCGGGTTAGGCGTGAAATAAACATTGATTGTTCCAATTACCATTTTATTTTTGTTTTGTTTTGTTTTAATTCCAGCTTGTTCTTATTATGAGCAAAATTTTTCAGAAAACAGAACGCTTTGGCGTTCCCTAGTGCCAAAAAAAATCTGAGCCTCTGAACTGGTTCCAAACTGATAGATTCACATGTACGGAACTAACGTTCCAATTTTACTACTTTACTAACGTATTGTTTTATAAATAAAAATGTAACTTACCTCTTGTAGCAAATAGCAGATTCAGATATATATGTAGCAGATTCTTATATATATGTTCTTGGCGAATTCCTTTTGATGTTATACATGACAGTTGTGCACGCCAACGCAAATTCTAATAGGTTTCGAACGAAAAAACGATTTCGCTATATACCAATCAACTTCAACTTGGTTTAATGGTGTTTCCATCTATAAAGTCCGTCAAATAGCATCTTTTAGCATTTCATAGAAAAATGGATAAATTTGAACTAGTTTTGTGTGTTTCCATAAGATAAAACTCATTACAGGGAACTGACACCTTCGAACTAGAAATTCTTCATTCCGTACACAATAGCAAACGGTTGACCAACACTGAAAGTACAAAAACATTTGACGTTTTGTTATTACATAAAGTGTCAGAAAACTAGTACGAATTCTTAATTAAATTGAGCGAATGGCAGCTTTAATACGGAATCTGGGGGCTAGAGCTGCTGCCATTGCTCTAACAACTAAACATGGTAAGCAGCAACGCTCAATTGTAATCGTGTGGCTCCTATTATGATGGTCTACGTTTTTTATTTAGTGATACCCGCAGGGAGCACAGCTGTCCTGCGTATGGCCAGCACAGCGCCTGTCGATGCTAAGAAGCCAGAGCAGCGTAAGAACAACTCGCCGAGATATATGTATTAGTATCAACTAATGACCACATTTTTGCAGCTACTGTGCGTAAACCGGACGCCGCTGCTCGTACTAGTCTGTCCGATTTCGGACGCTATGTGGCCGAATCCCTGCCAAAATACGTGCAGAAGGTTCAGCTGACTGCTGGCGATGAATTGGAAGTGCTTATTGCACCTGAAGGCGTGGTGCCAGTTCTGCAGTTTCTAAAGGATCACCACCAGGCCCAGTTCACCAATTTGATAGACATTGCCGGGTTAGATGTCCCTTGCCGCAAGCATCGTTTCGAGGTGATCTACAATTTGCTTTCATTGCGATTCAATGCTCGCATTCGTGTCAAGACATACACTGATGAACTGACACCCCTCGACTCGGCCTGTGAGGTCCACAAGGCAGCCAATTGGTATGAACGAGAAATCTGGGACATGTACGGTGTATTCTTTGCCAATCACCCAGACTTGCGTCGTATACTCACCGATTACGGATTCGAGGGACATCCACAGCGTCGTGACTTCCCTCTCTCTGGTTACGTGGAGCTGCGTTACGATGATGAGAAAAAGCGTGTTGTTTGCGAACCTCTGGAATTGGCTCAAGAGTTCAGGAAGTTTGATTTATCGGCACCATGGGAACAGTTTCCCAATTTCCGCAACGCTAATCCACCTGCCGAGGTGGTTCCACCACAGGCGGCGCAAGCCAAGAAGTGAGGCGACATTAAGTTACAGTTTGTTGAATGCTAATTAGAAAAAAGATCAATAAAACGCTATTATCTATGTAGGTAATGTGAAAAAGAAACATTTATTGTTAATAAGCTCGATTTTCAAAGAAAGAATATCTAAATCTAAATTGTCGATTGCATTCTACTGATCGATCAAACCAAGGTACTGTTTCCAACAAAACGGACAAACCGAAAATTTGTAAAGTTGTCCGCATACCCTCACCGATAAATAAACAATCGGTTTGAAAATTAACCAAATCGTTTAGGTTAAATAAGTACGTTTATAACGCAAGAACCGATTGACTTTGAGTTTGCTTTAATTAGAATTCTGCATTGTAAAGCAAATCTTCTAACGCGTTTTCCAGGCCGATTTAAATAATTTACAAGTATTGACATTTTCAATTTGAAAAGATTCTGAATCCTAATAAGACCAATAAACTACATAGATAATCATCCACAATACTGACGCTAAAGTACATATCTATTCAGTGGTCTCAGAAAAAATGTATTTATTTGTTTCTAGAGTTTGGTTTTCTTTTTGTTTTACATAGTACTTAACATTCAGAATTAAACATTGTGTGCACATTTAGAAATCGATGCGGGTTTCCTTATGACACGTATAAAACATTAATTACAACAATTGTAAGGTCTGCGCCTGCGCAGCGGTGCCCGGTGCCCGACGGGACGTTATGCATGTACTTAAGTATATATATAAGATCCTATATGTGTAGACTGTGGTAGGGAAAATTGTACTTGTTGAAAACCTAATTGTTAATTCGAGCTTTAGAAGTTGGTACACACCGCTTGCGCCGCTTCGCTGACATCGTTTCGATTCTTGTTAATATATATTTATATGTATATATAATTTTAGTTCCTTTTTTTTCTCTTTGCATTAATTGGTTGTTTTTTTTTGTTTTTTAGCTTTCTTCTTTTTTTTTTTCTTTTTTTGTACAAGAACAAACACATACATACATAGGTACATACAATACATAAATAAAATTTTACATTTAGTTTAGGGATTTTTAAAAAAAATATTAGCGCGAACGCTGCAAAAGATTTCGTTACTTTACAATACTGTGCCCGATTTGCACAGTTTCAAAAAACAGTTTTATTTATTTTTTTTGTGGCGCCTTTGTCGCCCCTCGAGCAGTCCTTGTACACCTTTAACAGGATTTACTGTACAGTGGGACTGCAACAAATGAAAAATTTTCGATACAGCATGTCAGATACAAATACTGCATGCTGCGTACAAAACAACAAATTCGACTGGACAATCCCATTAATTGGCTTAATCCAATTTGGATGGTCGTCCGTGTCACAAATACAAATATGCCGGCCAAAACAAAATGGGGAAACATGATCGTTTCCCCACCCCCTGTTGCAGTTTATATTGATTCCGTTTTGGTGTAGTGACGACTTGGGCCGCCACTACCGCTGCTGACATAGGGTGAACCTTTACTGGTGCTACCAGCGCCACTGCTGCTGCTGCTGCTGTTTACTTGGTTCTCGCTGCTACCGGCAGCTGCCTCGTTATTGAGCCGTTCGTGGTACTCCTGGAAGCAGGGCACAATGCACAAATTCGTTTGACACTCGGGACAATGGTATTTCGTTTTGCGGCGCAAAATGCGACCATGTCCATCAATGGTGTTCCAACAAAAATTACAACCCAATGCCGGACCCGGACGTATGACCGGGCAGTGACTAGAACGTGGATTCTCCAAGGTAATGATTTCCCGTTGGGTCTACCAAATGAATTAAAAATTAATTGAATCATTAGTTATAAAACCCGATGAAGAAAGCCGAGGCATAAAAGCTTATAAAAATCAGAAAAGCTAATTTGATGGATTTAGTGAAAAAAGAGAAGCTCCCAAAATATCAAAACCAATAGGTAATACAGGAAATCAATTTGTAGAAAGGAAATGAGCGAAATGATATAAGGCATTTAAAACCATTATTTAAATTCTTTAAAATAATTACCTGTGGAGAGGACACCGATCGCTGCAGTTCCTCGTTCTTGACACGCAGCGTGGGCAAATGCTCAAACGAACTACTTGTTGTCGCTTGGCCGGGATGTAAATGATGATGAGTGTTACTCGCACCAGATGCCGATTTAGAGCTCCGCAGTTTATTACTGCCTCCATTTGCTGCATCGCTGGCCTTAATACGCAGCTGGTGCTGATCTATGAGGTGTGAGTGTGGCGAACGTCGCTCCGGAGCCGGCTCCGAGCTGCCCGCATAAGTAGGTGAGAATGATGGTTGGCGACTGACACTGCCACTGCTGCTGCTATTATTGCTAGGGCCAGGCGTTGGCGATGTAACCACAGAAACGGCAGCCACTGCAGATGACGACAATGAAGCATTGGGACTGGCATTTGTTGGCGTGACAGCCGTTTCGCTAGAAACGGGACCAGCAACCACACGTGTGGGAACCAGGTACTGCGAAGAGCCTGCCGGCGGCGGTGAACCAGATGCATAAATTGACTCGGGCAGAGAGATATGATGCGAATGATGCAGCGGTGTCGGTGGCACATAAGCGGCATTGCTGCCAGACAGCGGATGCGAGTATTGTCGATGCAACGGGGCAAAGGGATTAGTGCCTGTGATGCTGGATGCAGAACTTGAACCAGGAGCTCCATGTAAAGAGTGCTGGCGAGGCAGCAACGGATCCGAATGCTGCTTGATGAGAAAGGGTGTACTAGTAGGCACACTTAACAGATGCGGCGTAGACGATACCAGGCTAGGAGCCGGTTCAGAAGCATGCCGTTCAATACGCGGCGGCACTGTCAGCAAATGATGATGATGCTGATGATGTGCCGGCGTAACCTGATGATGTTGATGCTGATGCAGATGATGTGATGATCCAGTTGTCGAGTAATCCCGAGCGGTTGCCGTTGTTGTACCAGCCGCATTAAAGGGATCATAATCGAGCGTTGTGGCACCCGTATCCGGTGAAATTTGCTGAGTTGATGATAGGCTATCGCTGTCACGTTTAACTCGTGGCTGGCGAGTGAGCACACGATTTCGCTTGGTGCCCATCACAATTGATGATGGCGATGGTTGGGTACCCTCGACTGCATCCACTTCAGCAATGCTAATTGAACGATCAAAGCTGCCACCACTACCCACACTACTACTACTGGTGGCCACCAAAGAGGGATGCGGATGTGCTGCATGTGCTGGACTTGGCTCTGTAAATGAGGCAAAAAGGAAGCATTTAGTGTTAGAATAACAAATGTCTACATATATCTTTCGATCGTTGGATTAAATTATTATGAAGTAAGAGTGAATCTATGGAGTGAAGTCATCGTTGGTTGGTTACATTGTAGTTTTGAAAGTTTATTCGTTTCTTGCACATCGACTACAGTCTAGAATGTTTGTTTTCACTTCGTTCTCGCCTCAAATTACATGATATCTCGCATCTCATCTCATTATCATCCATCGTACATGCAACTTATAATACAATCGTTTCATTTATGCTCTTGCGTTATTTTAATTAATTATATATATATTTAACACACATAACTACCATAGTCATAGTTATTGGTACTTTTTGCAATTGTAGGAAACAGAGTTAGTTATACTTGCTTATTGTTTCTGCTATTTACTTTACGTTTTTTTCTTTTTGTTTTCATTTGTTTCGTTTCATTTCGTTTTGTATTTTGGTTTTTTTGTGTTGTTTCGTTTTCATTTGTTTACGTTTATCCGCTTTTTTTTTTTTTTTTTTGTTTATCTTACTTATCGTCTTCTTCTGTGGTATCTGATCTGCGATTCTTCATCATAATTGGGGGAAAATTCTGTTCTTGTGGGGGATCTCTGGTGTAGTACGTTGTAATAAAAAGTCCATTATTAAAGTTTATGTTTTACTTCTATGACTTCTAACAAATCACGCTTAGTTTTTAGTATGCCTTGACACAATATATAAAAAGTTTTCTCTATTAGTTACAATATGTATATGAATTCGTATTAAAAAAAACCACACTATTCGTTTATCGTATTTCGTTCTCATCATTTCTCTCTCAACTCTTGTATTTTGTTCTTTTAATTTCTTTACTTTACTTTTTCTTTTTTTTTTCATGTGTTTTTGTTTTTTTTTTTTTATTTTGTATTTTTTGTTTTACTATTTTCTCATTTTGTTTTTGCCTTTAGCTGCAGTCTCCATTTAGGATTTTTGGGTGGTTACGAGTTAATTAGGTTTTGTATATTGCATAATATATGGCCTCCTTCTGTCCACGCGTCCTTCCACTTAACTTTCCATACCGTATTTATATCGTGTCTGTTATATATGTACATATATTTGGGGTATACTTGAATTATATACAAAGAAATATTTCTATACTTGTTTCTCTATTCGTTTTCATTTTAACAAAAAATCCGAAACTCTTTCAAGATATGTGTGTGTGTGGCTATATGATGTAAGGATAATGGGATTGGGTTTGTATGTGGATGTCATTTCACTTCAATTGATAAAAGTTGGCTATTGAGTTTATAGTCAACCATAAGCAATGCCCCTTACAACAGAGGCTTTTACTTATTTTCTGCATTATTGAAAGTAATCCTTTTCGTTGTATGTGTGAGAGGATGTGTGTGTTTGTGTGAGGGAAGGTTGTATAGGAGATCAACCAATATAGTTACATTTAAAAAAAAAACAGAGGGTTAGGCTAAATGCGGCTATGCCGTACTTTCAATACCCTTGCAAAATTTAAATTTCAATTAAAAGATATCAAGACAAATGATCTTAAACTGCATAGTATTATTTTTTCTATTATAAACTGCAATTTTAAAACTTATTTTTGCAAATTTATTTGTAAAACAAATACAAGTTGATGATTTTTTTTGCAAGTTGCAGAGATATAGTATTCAGATAAGGTAAACTACTATACAAAACAACAAAATAAGCAGACTGACATATATATATATATATATATCGGATACCCTTCCATGTGTTTTAAACTTTAACGAAACTTTAAATTGTTGCAATGGTATTTAAAAAAAAAGAATGTATACATTTACAAATATATATACACATATATATTGGTTCGTACATACATAGATATCATACAAATCTTCAGTTTTTGCTTAAATTTTAAATTTACTCTTCAGTTATATAATGCCTATTAATCCATAACTAAAATTGTTTGATTTTTCAGCTATACACAAATTATAATTGGGTATTGTTAATTAGATTGATTGAATAAATGAGTTTGTTTGGCTATTTTTTTTTTAACAGAATAGATAGAAATTGGAATTGATTAGGAGAGAAGAAGTAATACGTCTTCGAAGAACCGAAGTAATTGAATGCCATTGCATATGTTAAATTTGGATCATAGCTAAATGAATATGAATATATTATGTATAATGAAAAATGATTGGCTGAATTGGTTGATAGTTTTGGCTTTTTAGCTTTTAAACAGACAACGCAATCGGATGAAACAAGAAGAAAAACTAACTTTACCATTACAAAATGCATTGGCATATTAAGATCTTGATTGGTGTTGGTATATGTAAATCATTTCCGCCGCTCGTTATTAACACTAATAAAATTTTTTATAATTTATGTACAATTATAATATGATTTTCATATATATATATGTTATTATATAAATTTATATCTGTACTACCGATCTCTTAGTTAACAAATCGTAAAAATGTATTGGGGTTCAAAACTTTAAGCTTAAGGAATTAAGTTCTACGCATTATTACAAGTGTGGCCGGCTCTTCCTGCTCTGCTCTGCTCAGCTCAGCTTAGCTTTAGCTACAGCTTTTATTTAGGGTTGGAGGGGGGGTAGGAGGAGTCATCCCAGTACTTTATGGATTGTGCTGCTGCCTTTGGTGGTGGTGTTGATGATCGTGATGATACTCCTCTCTCCCTCTGGTATGTACACTAGTTGCTGCCGTTGCTCTAATACCTGTATCGAGTTTATTATTATTGGGTTTTTACACATTTTATAGTTGTGTATTAGGGAGGGGGGGTGGAGGGAGAGGGCGGCGGGTGGTCGGCCTCTCGTCTGATCGGATGTGGTCGCTTTATGATTTTTCCAAATATTGCAAGCCAGTGTTGACCAACGGCGGCAGCGTGCTATTCACCATTGGGGTCACCGGCGGTGCTGTTACCGTAACAAAATTATTGATAAGAAAGCTATGCGCCGCCATACCCATGGCGGAAACCGAAACAGGAACGGGCACCGGGCACATGGGCATGGGTACGGATATGGGCACGGCTGATATGCTCATTGTTTCCGGCTCATGACTGGCTGCCATGACAGCAGCTGCCTGCAGCAGAGTGGCCGGTCCTGCTGTTGAAGCAGCTACTGTTGTTGCCGCCGCTTGCATCTGACTCGAAATCGTATTCTATATCGAGTTAAAGTTAATACTCTGTAGATTCATTGCAGCAGCCGGATTCACATTAATGGTGCCTGCACCCGTGCCAGCGGCCCCGGCTCCACCTCCGCTCGCATCGATATACCGCTGCCGCGTCATTGTATGCACACTGCCCGGAGAGTCCATGTAGCGGGCATCAAAAAGGCTCATCACACCAATGGCCGGATGGGTATTGCCGCCACCAGCGCTACCAGGTAGAGAGCCCCCACTACTGGCCAAACTGGCATGATGCGGCGTACACATAAGCGAAGGCGTCGGCGTTTCTGCTTGAGGCGGCATTTGCATATTAAGCGTCTCGTTGGTATTGTCATCGCCAGGATTCGTTGATGGTGTGGGTGAGGGAGATAGATTTGGTTCCTGCTTAACGACACGGGCTTTAATGCTAGGCCTGGAAACCGGATAGCCGCGCTTCTTGTATTCCAACCAAAGTGTACGATTGTTCACACCATAAAGACGCGCCGCCTTGCAAAAACCAATGCCTCCAGTGCGCACCGCCTCCAAAGCTCGTATGAAATTCTCATCGCCTTGGGGATTCACTGAACGCTTGCGCTTAACCACTTGGCCAGCAGCACCACCGCCTCCGCTGCCGCCACTGGCAGCTCCATTATTGCCTGCAGCACTTGCTCCCCCAACACCAGAATGCACTGGGGACTGGGTGGGCGTGGGACCTTGGCTATAGACCGATTGCACCATATTGGATTCGTTGGGCGATGTTGGCGATAGATTTTGGGCGGCCGTCGCATAACCGCCGACTAGATTATTAACGGTTATTATTTGCGGTGAGTACGTCTGACCAGAAGCGCCCTGTTGCTCCGCCTGTTGCTGTTGCTGCTGTTGTTGCTGGTAGTGCAGTTGCTGCAAATGTTGTTGTTGGCTGGCCTGTTGTTGGGCTTCGTGTTGCTGTTGCTGCTGTTGTTGTTGCCGCTGGTCACTGGCGCCGGTGGCACCGCCACCTACGCCACCGCTACTATTCGCGCCGCTGCTCTGATTTCCGCCACCACCACCTCCGCCGCCATTGCCAATCAAGTTGGACTGGCAGGCGGGCAGGGAAAAGCGCGGATAGTTTGAGTCGACAACTGTCCATTGCAGACCTGGGAAGGGGAGAGAGAGACAGCTTATGAAAGAATTGTTTTTTCGATCGAAATTGAGTTTACTTTTCTAGCTCTGAGTTCGGTTTGAGTTTTGAATTGGAGATGGGTCTGGGTATTGGGACTGAGACTGGGACATTTGGATAATTGGAATAGCTGGCACTCTGGAATTGGGACTGGGTTTGTATTACGGTATTAAAGTTCAGGTTGTAGATTCATCAAGGAGTAGTAAAAGGAGGTAGTAAAAAAGTAGTTGTATTAGAAAGATTGCTAATGCTAAATCATTATCATCAAAGGAAACCGCCTCTACCCGTTATGCTCTCCTCTCTCTCTCTCTCGTGAATTACCCCTCGAAAATATAAGAACGAAAACTTTGGAAATTCCAAATTTAAAAATCAAATCGAGAAAGAACAAAAAGAATTAAAAGAAATATCAATCGGTGGTCAGTTTTGCTTGACTTTGAACTCGCTTTTAAACGACGCGGATACATATATATATATATATATATATACATATATCTGAGCATCTTTTAATTGAATCTGAATCTCTGTACTGTACTAGCTCTCTCCCATTCCCAAGATCAGGCAGGATTTGTTCGTATAAAATGCACAATGTGGTAAGTAAAACATAGAAAATTTCGGTAAATTGGGCAGTATGTTTTTTTTTACAAGTAAAATTGGAATTATATCTTTTTTTTTACATGTAAAATTGGATTTATATCTTTTTCTTATTTTTTCATTACTTAATTGTTTAATATTTCGCTTATTCTTTTTTTTTTTTTTTTTTTTGTGTTGTTTTTTGATTTTGCTTAGCACTTAGTCGGTAGCAATCGGTTATCATTTCGCTTTATCTTTTATTTTTATTTTTTTTGAGCTTTTATTTCGTTTGCTTAATATTGATTTTGCTTAACTTTTTTTTTTGTAATCTTTGTTTTTTTTTGTTTATATATTTAGCTTTAGCATTCATTTCTCCAAGCGATTTGCGTACTGAAATTTTTGTTTGTTGGTGAAATGCAAGTGAAATGATTGATCGATAATGAGATGCATCGTAATGGATGGACGAGCGAAAGCTAATGCCTAAATATCAAATAACATTTTCCAATGAAAAGAAAAACAATAACTGCCACATACATATACGTTAGAAACAATTTTCATATTCCTAAAATTGCATAAAGCAGTGAAATCTATAGATGATTACATCGTTAGGATAGCAAGAATGATACAACTCTATATTTTATATATATATCAGTTATATACATTTACAGATGCTCACAATATCATTGATAATTGATATCTAAAATATGTACAAACACATGTGAAATAATTTATACCATTTTGTTGGGTTAGAATTACTTAAGTTATAAATCAGCTACTAAGATTTATATTTCTTTTGACCGATTTCTATGGATTAATATATGATATAGGGGGCTTGTTTTATTTTGACAACAATTTTTGAAAGTAACCATTTTTGGCAATATTTACTAGTACATTCATCTTTCCCTTCTTATTAATCCGTCCTTGCTCTTCTGTCCGTCATTTTATTTAAGCAGTTTCTCGGATCGGACAACATTTTAATTTGGGGATCATACACTTTAGTTTGGGTATCATCCATCATATATAACTTTCCGTTTCCATTACTTAGCTAAAGGAGTTTGCTTTACTCCTGTGAATTCGTATACTATCTGTTATTTGCTATGATTAAGGGAACTGCACGATTGAGTTTCAGTAGGAATTCAAAATGAAACGATTGATATTTTTCCATTTTAGTGACCAAACGAAATGATATCCAACAGAAAACAAAAAAAAATTAAGAATAATAAGGCAACACCTCATGACGAGTTGGATATTGCGAAGAGACAATATTTGGATATGGTACATAGATCCCTAGCAAAATGACATTTGATTTGGATGACTTGATTTTTAATGAATGAAGGAGTAGTGTAAGTGTGGATACTTAATTTAATACTTACCAGAATGCGATGATTGCGAATTGGGTGCATCGTGCTCTGATGGTGTGGTGGCTCCAGAAATATCCAAGGGCATTGATTGATTAACTCCTCCGATATCCACTTCAGGCTTCTGTAATTGGAATTGGCATAAAGCAATTGAGAAATTTAGTATTATTATGCTCAAATGGGAAGGAAAAAGAAATGAGAACGGGGTTAACTTGACCAATTTCATTACAATTTGCATATGTATATGTCCATGGCCATCATCCAGATCCGAATCCTGAGGCTGGGGTTCTAGTTCGCTGCTAGCCGACTCCTTAAGCAGCTTTGCCGCGTGAAGGGAGTGACCAGTTAGGCTGCCGATGGTTGCGGCCGCATTGCCACCTGCACCAAACGACATTTGGCTCATTTGGGCCAAACTTAGACCACCCGCACCAGCAGCTGCACTCGCCGCTGTGGCATCCAGAGAGCTGTTGTGTTGCTGCTGTTGCTGTTGATGCTGTTGCTCATCTGAGTTCGTGCGCTCGCCGGAGCCTGTAAAAGGAAACGGTGAATTTAGTTAGTGGTTCTAGAATGGGTTTCTCCTCACTGCGCTTAGCTAACTGCGACGATGCTTTACCCAGATCACACTCACCGTTATTCGAGGATTTGCGTAATCTTTTGCGCCGCGTGGCTGGCGATGTCCCTGCACTAAGTGGCGATGGGGTGCGTCGCATTTGATGGTGATGTGTTTGAGGCGCTTGTTGTTGCTGCTGCGAATGCTGATGATGCTGGTGATGATGGTGTTGGGCCTGTTGCTGTTGTTGCTGCTGTTGTTGTTGTTGTTGTTGCTGCTGCTGTTGTTGTTGCTGCTGCTGTTGTTGTTGTTGAAGCTGTTGTTGGTGATGATGTTGTGCCGCCTGCTGCTGCTGTTGGGCCTGCTGTTGCTGCTGCTGCTGTTGTTGCTGCTGCTGTTGCTGCTGTTGTTGCTGAAACTGTTGCGCCTCACTGCTACTCCAAAGAGAATCGCCGACACTGCTACCACTACCGGTACCTAAGCTACCGCCAGCGGTTCCTGCTCCGGAGCCAGCTACATTGGGTCCAACAAGTTCAGTGCCATCACTAGACGACTTGCTGTCCGATTTGGTGAGATTGGCTGGATCAGTAGGCATCTCAGCTAGGCCCTTAATCTTTAGCATTTCAGCTGTTTTCAGAATGTGGGGCAGCTGCTCCTGTGATACATTCACTTCACCATAGTACATGAAATCAACCATTGTCTTGAGATCATCGTACTGCACATCCTTAAGTATAACAATGGGATGCTGGCAAGGATTTGCGGTAAATAAGGCCTAAATTGAAAACGAGCGAAATATGAATAAATTAAAAGGATTACCGGATTCATTGTTTTTATTTTCACACTTACCTGAAAGTATGAACTGCAGGCGGAGAGCACAATTTTATGAGCCTGCAATTGTCGACCCTCGGCAGCCAGAGTCACATCCACCAATGTGCCATTGTGAAGCAACGATGAGCAGACCGATATAAAGTTCGGCTGGTGATTGTTCCAGCGTAGGCAAAACTGCTGGACAGACATGGTGTGGCTGGCGAGCGGGAGCGGCAGCTATTAGCCAGCGGCCACCGCCGCTCTCTGTATAACTCTCACACTTCCCTTCTCCCTTACTCACTACCTCTCTCTGTCTTTCTCTGTCAATTTCACGGGGTCTCTTGACTATCTATATGTCGGTGCTCAGACCAACAAACAACACACACCAGTGCAACAATAACAAAGTTTAATTTCAACTCGAAATGACGAAAACACAACTGATAACACTTCTTTTTTGTTTGTTTTATCGCCGTTGGCTGCCGCTCTTATTGATTTTTGTGTTATTTTTCACTTTTTCACGTTTTTTTCTTTTGTTGTTGCTGCTTTTCTTGTTGTTATTGTTGTTGTTGTCTTCTTTTCCTCCTCCGTTCCACTGTTGCAATTGTCTGCTTCTTCTTATACTTTTCTTTAATTAAAATTTATGTACAATATTCTTTTTCGGGGGCGCCTTCAAGTATCAATGTGTTAGTGTCTGTGTGCTTCTGTTTATGTATGTGTGTATGTTTTGCTGGTGGCGCTCAGTTTTTGGACTCTTGGGGGGGTGGGCAGGGGGTTTATTTTTTAGTGAAGAATTTTATGCCGCACGCAGCGTATGCATATTGCTGAAAAAGAAAGAAACAACATAAAATTAACCATATTTGATCCATTGTTCCTTCTCGTCGTTTTGTATTAAACTTCAAAATCTTTTTGTATGTTTAATTTTTTGTTGGGCCTATGCGCGCGCTCTCTCTCTCCTTTTCCCATTGTGTCCCCTTTTCTCTTGTTTACGCTCTTTTTCTTACGGTTTCTATGTATCTCACAGCTGCTGCTTGCTCTCTCGCTTTTGCTTACAAAAAACAGCAGCAACAGCAACAACAACAACAGTATTGAGACGTGTGTATGTAATTACACAGTCGCGAAAAATTTATACTCACACATACGCAGTTGCGTATGTTTGCATGTGTGGTTTGTACTTGTTTCCCTTTGGCTAAAGTTTTATTTTTGATAAAAACGTAACGAAATATAATAGCTTTATGTCTGACTGGCTAGCAAAGACCTTGAATTTTCTTTGATTCTTATGACGTAATTAGCGCGTCCGCTCTTCCTCCTCAACCGCCGCCACTGTCGCGTCCGCCTGTCTTCACCTCCGCCGACCCTACTTCCCTCCCACTCACACGACCGCAACCGACGTACTAATCTAGCTGCCTCTCTGCTTCTTCGTTCGCTTTTAATCATCGTATCGATATTTTCAGTGGCATTTTTATTTATGTGACGATGTCGCGCGTTAATTTCCACAGCGGGGGTAGACAAGAAAGAGCTGATTGAGAACTCAGTTTTTATTGCCTGGGGCACATGGTTTTTGGTTTTGTATAATGCATTCCAACTTCATCTTGATGTATCATCATTATTATTTGGCAACAACTCAACACACACAGAATTTACAGCGAGACAGAGACGAGAAAATCCTCTTCGACAAAAAAAAGTCCAAAAACAAAATGGCGCGCGCTTCTACGAAAATTGTGCGTTTGCATTTGCAAAACAAAAGCTTGCGAAATTATTGAAAGCACTTGTGAATCCATATAATCCGTATATTTTGTGCATTTCAGAAACGGCTCTTGTAATTTTTGCACATTTTTACTTTAGTTTTGTTTACGAAAAATTAATTTGGAAATTCTTACGTTTTTCTTCACTTCTTTATCTTTGCTTTAGCGAGGGCTGCAACAAAATATCGATATGTAAAACATTGATGTTTCAATCGATATCTTAGAGATGGCACGATAATTTGGATTTATTTGGAAATAATAAATCATTAAACGAAAATATTTAATATTTCCAAATGTATAAAATAAAACAATTTTTATGTAAAATTGGCAGACATTTATGTTTGTTTTGTATTATCCATAAAGAGTTTAATGCTGATTCACTTTGCTACCCATTATTTGGCCTTACTCGAACGGTGCGGCAAATATGCAATGTCATACGTTCGTGTTATACAGGTATAAAATTGACTATTAGCCAGAAACCACGTTTGGGCACACTGCTTTCGTTTTGACAGAGAAGTGTTTTTTTTTTTAAAAAAAGAAAAAGAGAAAAAAAGTCCGATATAAATTTTTATAGACTTGTCATCATTTTTTCTATAGCGCCGAGTCAAATCGTTTGAAATAATGGAGGAACTACGCAAGCATTTATCCAAGGTGAATGTTCCCTGTGGCTCGGTCACCGGCACCGGCAGTGCGCCCATATACAAAGACGAATGCGTCTATTCATATGATAATCCTGAGACACCGACTGGTCTGTATGTGTGCTTAAACAGTTTTCTTGGTTTTGGAGAAGCATATGTGAGGGAATATGCCACAAAAACTGGAAATTGTGTGTTTCTGCACATTAAACGAGAGAAGACGCTGAAGGAGAGAGAGGCCCAGGATCAAGAGACTGATACAGAGGCCGCTGGCCCCGAGCGTAAAATAACACGTCTGGCCATAGGTGTAGAGGGTGGCTACAATGAGACTGATATGGCCAAAAAATATGAGATCAAGGACACTTACAGTATTGTAGTGTCCCCGCAATTAGATAAGAAGCTTCTCTATCCGGATCCAGAACTGCCTATGCGAGTCACACAGGCAGTGGAGGCAATTTTGGCAGCAGACTCGGCCATTGCAAAATTGGAAAAGGCCACTTTAACTGGTAAGTAAGTAATAATTATTCTTAATCTCAGAAACTTGCATTCTTTTTGTCCAGGCACATGGGACGGTGAAGTGCGTCAAACCTCCAAATATGCCGAAAATCTTCAGCAGTTGGAAAATGGGAAGAAAATTCCACCATCCGGTTGGCAGTGTGAGAAATGCGATTTAACCAATAACCTCTGGTTAAATCTTACGGATGGATCCATACTATGTGGACGCAAATTCTTTGATGGCAGCGGTGGCAATGATCATGCCGTAGAGCACTATAAGAATACCAACTATCCTTTGGCAGTTAAACTAGGCACCATTACAGCAGACGGCAAGTCAGATGTCTTTTCTTATCCAGAAGATGATATGGTCGTTGATCCATACTTAGAAAAGCATCTCTCCCACTTTGGTATTAACATGGCTGCAATGAAGAAGAGCGAAAAATCCATGGTTGAATTGGAAATTGAGATTAATCAGCGTATTGGCGAATGGTCCGCCCTGACAGAGAGCGAAAGTGAACTGACACCCCTTGCTGGCCCCGGCTATACGGGAATGCGCAATTTGGGTAATTCTTGTTACATTAATAGCGTGATGCAGGTGCTCTTCGTCATCCCTGATTTTCAGCAGCGTTTTGTGGGTAGCGGTGCTGAGCGTTATTTTAAAGAGTTTCCCAGTGATCCAGCTAATGATTTTAATATTCAAATGGCCAAGCTGGGCAATGGATTACTATCGGGCAAGTACAGCAGTATTGTGGAGAATACATTGGATACGGAGCACGCCACCGGCATTTCGCCAGCAATGTTTAAGAATATTGTTGGCAAGAATCATCCAGATTTCAGTACCAAACAGCAACAGGATGCTAATGATTTCTATTTGCATTTGCTCACCCTATTGGATCGCAATTCTCGCAATCAGTCAAATCCAGCAGATGCTTTGAAATTTCTGCTAGAGGATCGCGTCGAGTGTCTGGCCAGCCGTAAGGTTAAGTATAAGACACGGGAGGAATATAGTTTCCGATTGCCCATTCCCTTGGAGAAGGCCACCAATTTGGATGAGGTGCGCGTGTACCAGGAAAAAGAGCAGGCGGCCCGTGAAAGTGGCCAGCGTCCAACTGGAGACATTGTCCGGCATAAAGTACCGTTACAGGCTTGCCTGGAACGCTTCTTCGGCTCCGAATTGATCGAGCAATTCTATTCGACAGCCATTAATGGCAAAACAAACGCCAAGAAGTCTACCCGATTGGCCACCATGCCTGATTTTCTCATGATCCATTTGAGCAAGTTCACCTTGGGTGACGATTGGGTGCCTAAGAAGCTAGATGTTTCAGTAGATATGCCCGATGAACTTGATCTGAGCTCGTGGCGCTCTTTGGGTGGTTTGCAGAGTGGAGAGGAGCCGCTGCCAGAGCCGCCGGCCGAACAGCCCAAGTTTACCTTTGATGAGGCTGTCATGTCGGAGTTGGTCAACATGGGTTTCCCGCAGGAGGCCTGCAAGCGGGCCTGCTTCCATACCAAAAACAGCGGCTTGGAAGCCGCCTCAAATTGGCTAATGGAACACATTGGCGATGAGGATATCTCGGATCCCTTTGTGGTGCCCAATAACAGCATCGGTGACAGTGCCAATCAGTTTGTGGCCAATCCCGAAAGCCTGGCCATGCTCATGAGCATGGGCTTTGATGAGCGTCAGGCTGTAGCTGCCCTTAAAGCCACCGATGGAAATGTGGAACGGGCTACCGATTGGATCTTCTCCCATGCCGACAGCATTGATGAACCGTCACCCGCATCGGCTGCTGTCCAGGCCACGGATGCTCCATCCTCGGCGACCAACTATCGCGACGGCTCTGGAAAATACAAACTGGTGGCATTCATTTCACACATGGGAACCTCTGCCCAGGTGGGTCATTATGTCTGTCACATACGCAAGGAGGGCGAATGGGTCATTTTTAATGACACAAAAGTGGCTAAGTCACAAAATCCGCCCAAGGATCTGGGATATTTATATCTTTATATGCGTGGCGAGTAACCAGTGGCCAGTCTGATCTCAGTCTGATTTCAATTGATAATTATATATATATACAAATTGTATGCATAAACTGAAGAATAAAATAAAACTTAAAATGAAAATTACTACTATTCCAAAGTCAACTATTCATTCCCTTATCCCTTCCAGTTAAAACTTTAAAGAATGGACATTAACTTTTTGAAGTCTTTATCCGATTTAAAAAACAAAGTTCTAGTTAACAATTTGTAATAATTTTGAAAATGAACAAACTACCCAATCGAGATTGATTCAGATGTGACTAAGAATATATAGTAATACGTTTTGATAGCTCAATTATTTTGTTTATTCAAGCTTTTTGACAGAAATGTTTGCGTCTTTGGGTTTCAGCTCCTGGACCATACCGTTTAATCTATCCGCAAAGGCATCAAAAGAGAATTTTTGCTGCACTCGCTTGTGTCCCTGATCGCCCATTTTGAGACGCAGCGCGTCATCACGAAACAGTTGGTACATGGCGCCGCCAAAACTTTTTGGCTCCTGCTCACACAAGAAACCAGTGGAGTTGTGCACTACAGTCTCTGTGGGTCCCCCGCTATTTAATGCCACTACCGGCTTGTTGAAATACATGCCTTCCAGTGGAACAATGCCGAAATGTTCATTGCTGGGCGTGTATAGCAGGCAGTGGGCTGAATAGAGTAGTCGAGACTTCTCCTCATCCGTGGGCGAACGAAGAAGCACGACGTGCTCCTGAAGTTTCAACTCTGTTGTAAGCTGTTCCAATTCTGCATAGTGTTCTACATTCTCTATGCAGCGAGTGTCATAACCGCCAGCTATGATCAGGCGGCAGCGCTTAAAATCCAGCGCCGGCAGCATGTCTCCTAGCAGACGTAATGATCGCAGTGCCAATGCATGATTCTTCTTACGCTCGTAGCGATTAACATCCAAATAGATGAAGGCGTTGCGAGGCACTCGCGGATGCACAGTATCGTCCAGCACAGTGCAGCGCTGATCCAGCTTTTGCACCATCTGGTCGAAATACTGTGTATGAATTGAAGGATATAGAACATCTGGAATTGTCCGTAGACGACGGAATGTATCCTGGAAGACACGGAGTGTAAACTTCGAGTTCACCAGCACTTTGTCGGCTAGTCCTATAGTATGCTCCTCAAGCCAGTTAATAGGCGCTCTATACAGACGCTTCAGCATACCCTCCCTAGTACTGAGCAATTGGTCTGGAAAGTGACAGTAAAAAAGGACACGTGGACGATGGCGAGCCAATCGCAATACGGGCACGCATACTGAAATTAAATCACAAAAGACCACATCGATCTGTTCCCGTTGAGGCATGAAGAAGCTGGCATAGAAGGCGGCGTACAACATGCGTATATAAGCGCAGAAGGCATAGAAGCGACCGAAGACCTTGCGTGGTAACCAGTCGCCCACGACCTGAACTGGAAAGCTGCCATCAGCGGTCTCTTTAAAGCAATGAGTGCTGTCATGGTGATTAGTCAGGAAGCTAACCTTGTGACCGCGCTCCTTGAGAGCCAAGGCGGCATCGACAACAAGGCGTTCGGCGCCGCCAATACCCAAATCAGGATGAAGAAACAAAACACGAACCATTTTGAAAATTCAACATTTAAATTTTTCCTTTGATTTTTCTGCGAATATTTTCTAAATAATACCTAATTTGGCAACCCTGGAATAAGTATCGTGATGTCAGTGACGCGTGATTGTGTACATTGTGGTGCCCCTTTTTTATATTAACATATCAATGAATATAATAACAAAGTTTCGTTTGCATATCAAATATGCTAAAGAATAAAATATAAAAGATATTTTAAGCTAGACATCTTTGTTTCACTTATGTATTAACCAAAATGTAAGCTCTTGTTAGTCATTCGTGACAATTAATGTCACTTGTCCATCTCTAACTAGAACTAGAACAAGAACACATGTTGACAGCGCCTGTTTTTGGCATTTTTTAGCACCAAATCGCGCACTCGCATTTCGGACCGTCTTTGCTACGAACGCAATAAATTGTCCGTAAAATTCAAGTACATATTAATAAGTAAAAGTATTGTGGGCCAGTAATGCAGTAATTGAAGTATTTGTCGGTCGGCAATAACAGCTACAAGCCACAGGCATGCAAACCAAGGCGGTAATCAGAAATTTTAACTCCGGCCAAGGCATTTGCGAGCGCGCTTCGCTGCTGCCAAATCTAAATAGTACCAATAAATAGGAAATGTAAATAGAAGAGTGCAGAAATACATAAATTGAAACCCAAAGAAAAAGGAAAGAATTTTTTTTTTTTCAACCAAATCGCTATTGTGCCGCTGTATCCCCAAACTAGTAAATAAGTATTATACAAACACAAGTGTAATGCATGTAAATTGCTTCGCCCTGAGCGCGACTGCAGCCTAATCAACTCATAGTGACGCTGCCGCTACTACTGCTGCTCTTGTTCTTCTAACCGCCTTCCACCACGCGAATTAAAGCAGAAAAAAAATTACAACAAACCACAAAAATAAAAAAAATAAAAAAAGGAAAACAAACAATAACCAAAGGCGGGCTAGCAGTATTCGTTCTGTTTGTGTACATCGATATTCCGCCACGTATACGGAAAACACAAAGACAAGATGCCTAAAATCTATGTGAAGAAGCCTTTGGCGGGCTTGGTTATACGGAATCGTGCCCACAAGAAGAGCAGTATCTTTACGGTAAGTGTGGTGCCCCTAAAATCGCACCTGATAAGCTGATAACAAATGGGTAGGGGAATGGGAATGGCAATGGAGTATGCTCTTCCAGCACAATGATATGAATCACTGACTAGTAATTCTCATTCTATCGTTCATATATGTATGTATGTGAAGTGTTTATAAGTATGTACTAGTAATTCAAGTCAATCGTACAATTGTTCAAACATTTATATAGTCCATAAGTTTAGTTTGTTCCCAATAATGGGTTTTTTTGTATTTTGGATTTAAAAAAAAAAAAAACACGAAGCAATGGTTGATTTGATTGATATCAGGCGATGTCGATTAATTGTTCTTATCATCTATGGCAATTCCGATAATATCACAAGTTTTGGGTTTCCCATAACATAAAAAGTCTTGGTTGTATTTTTTTTTGTTTTTCCTTTTCTTTAAAGCAGTGCGAGATTGAAATAAATTCATAAAAATCGTATTAACGAATGTACGGGTATGTACGTATAATAAAAAAATAACGTACAATTGATAAGCTTTCACATTATGACTAACGGTAGGTTTGTTAGCGTCCCGCGCGTTGCGGCACGGCATGTCTCTTACATCAAGTGGCTACAATTGCGTGTTCTAAAGCCAGAGCCAGAGCCATAACGCGTTGCTTTAATTGTGCACTTTACCATTAAGGTGGAACTTAAATGTATTTTTAAAACTTCATAAAGTTGAATTGCAATTATTATAGTCGAAGACGAACTACAAAAGAATTATGTACTTTTAGAAATAAAACAGCAAAATGCCTTTTTATAATCACTTTTTAGTAGCTTTCCAATACATTAACTATGATTAAAATTGTAATTTGATTATTAATGGAATTAAAATTTATTTTAAAATTTCCGTCACTAGATCTTGAATTATTTATTCAAACTTGTTAAATCTAACAAATTATAAGAACAATTGGACATATAATAAAGCCGTTATTATTTACGTATTAAAAACGTTTCTCAGAAGAATAACTCCAATAAACTATTGAAAATAGAACCAACTCAATAATGCGATATAACTTTTAATATCGCCTCAGCTAGGGGTGAATTAAATTTTCATTATATGAAATGCCTTTTAAATGATTCAATTCATAATTATATTAAAGAAACAACACTCGAGTATCCATATGTATTATCTATTTATGTATATAAAAATGTTTATATATACATACAATATATGAGCGACCACTTTCAGCTCTTTAGAAGTGTGTCGAGTTTCATAATCAATTCAAACATCACGACGACCTCTACAAAGAAATAACCACTTGTGGTTGACTTTCGTTTTCATTTCGAAAAGCAGTTGGTTGGTGGGTCGGCGGTCTTGTCTATTGGTTCGTTTGTTTTCATCTCGTATTCTTTTACATATCATTAAAGAAAAGTGAAGTTATTGAACTTTCGGCTGCTAATGATGAGACCACTGGAATTAGAATCACTGTGTTGTGTGTGTGTATCCAGTATATATACATGTTTTTTTTTTTTTTTTTCGTTGTTTAACGCCTTGTGCGTGTAAACAACAAATATTACACCATTTCCCTTTTGCCGTGTAATTACAGACGCGAAATTTAGAGCAACACACTCACTAGGGACTGACGTGTAAACTTCCACCCAGTACGTGCGTTAGTCAGTTAGTAAGTCATTCAGTCAGTCAGCCAGGCCGTCATGCATAATTAAAACTCGCGTCAACTGAGACTGAGATGGAGACTGAAACGGATAAAGGCGGCGACGGCGACGACGAGGTCATGATATACTAAAATATATATATGTATACAACTTTTTGTGTATATACATTTTAAGCCTACCGACTAAATGATAATTAGCCACTAGCTAGTTGGGCTAAAAAGAAGAACATTTAGCTGTCGCCACGGCAGCCAACTTGTCGCCATGCCCAAAACACTATGCAACAGATTTACAAACAAATCATATATACCTATTATATGTATTTTTTATATACATATGTATATGTACATATGTATGTACTGAGATTGTTTTTTTGTCGTCAAACCTTTGATTTTTTTTATATATCAGTTTTATTTGGCCATGGACTTTAATATAATAATCCCTTAACATTTGTATTTTCAGTACTTGTAGCGAAACAAATTGCTGTAACTGTACAAGATTTTCTTTCTTATCATTTGCTTGAGAGTTAATGTCAAACATAACCTCAAATTCTTGTAAGAAATTTTTATTTCATAGCAAAAAAATAAAAACTAAGTGATTAGATTGATTAGTTGTAGTGACTATGTAATAGATACAAATCTAAGGCGATATTGTAACTGACTATTGCAACACTTTTTTTTATCTACAAACTGTTGTGACGGCATGTACAGACAATTCATCATTCCCCCTCTTTTGGTCGTTTCAATATTATTGTAACAGTGAATTTAAAAAACAAAGAAAGGGGGAAAAGCTTTGCTGATATTGATGGTTTCTTCTTTATCTTTATTGAGAACCCCTGACGCATGCGTCCCTGTCATTTTATAAAGTTAATTTTTGTTTTGTTTTTTTTTTTTTCAATATTTTAGCCTTGAACTTAATTATCGGTTTTGGCACTTGTTCTAATTCGGCGACGCCTTATGCATAGGCCGAAATGGGGGCCTGGGGGTAATCAACAAAATAGCCACATGCTATATGCAATTAAGGGTTAGTTGGAAAATTGGCGCCATGGCGACCTTGCATAAGTAGTTGTTAATTACTGCACAAAGGCATCGTTAGTTAAGTTACCAATGACCAAGTGTGTGTGTGTGTGTGTATGTGGGTGTTTACCCAAGAGATTCATTAATAGAAGCATTTCGTTAGAGTATTCAGTTTTCTTTGTAAACTATTATGAATATTCCGTTAAAATATATTCTACCATTCTTCGAATTACATTCTTCATTCAGAGAAATCGAAAATGTCCCAAAAAATCGAAAGCTTTTTCGCTTTTCATTCATAAAATCATAAGTCAAAGCGCAGAAGCGCATAAATGCCAAAAGCAAAACAGAATAATAATCAAAGAATAAAAAGAACCAAAGAATTCAACTAAAACAAGGGTAAAAAAAAAAGAATATAATTGCTTGGTAAAAGCTTTTAACTAAGAGAGAAGTACAAAACACTGAGAAAGAGAGAAAGCAGTAAAAAAAAAGCTTATTAGCAAAGCAACAGAACAACAACAGTAGCAAAAAGCGCCGGGTGCGCGTGCACGGTAAACTTTGTTGTTCACATGCAACATGCAACAACTACAACAATAATAACAACAACAACAAACAAACAAACAACACTAGCAAACGCCATGATAAAATAACAAAACATTTGCAATTGTTGTGGGAAATTTAACGAATGTTTGATGAAGCAAAATACATGAAAGTGAAACAGTTAAGGGAAAAAGTGAATATGAAAGGGAAATTCCAATGGTTGGAGGACATGATTTTAGAATTGAGATGCGCATGAAAGGAATATATGTATGTACATAGTTGTATGTATATACTAGTTGTATGTATGCATATACATATGTAATGTAACGGTCATGCCCCAACTTAGAAGCTTTCTTATACCCAAATTGCCGCTTAAGTATATACGTGGGTTCTCCATTACTTTACATAAAAAGAAAAAAAAAAATGCGTATAAGCGAAACCCAAGGAAAGCGAAACCTATGAAAAAAAAATAATACAAGAATAAACACTATACATATAATGCAGAATGCCGTATACGTGATACCGTGTACAAAGTATATAATGTATTTTTAATGTAATTTATGGCAAATTTCAACATTTATTGCCACTAAACAATATTACAACTTCTGGCCACATGTGTAACATATGTAAAATAAAATTTCATTTGCTTATTGTCAAACTTTTTAAAACGTATACTTAATGAACGTATTCAAAGTAGATCGAATTGGGTAAACTAAAACCAGATGAAATAAGATGATTTTTTATGATTATATATTATTTATAATCTTGATAAAAAATATATTTTTATTGAATTTATAATATATTTGCAATATTATAATATGTTGCTAATTTGGCACAAATACACAATATAAATTGCAACAGATTTGTTTGTATAAAAATTTATAATATATTCATGCAGACCATTATATTATAATCTTAATCAGAAATATATGTAATATATATTCGAAATGTTTTGCTTGTATAAAAATTTACAATTTATGTACAATATATACATAAATACATATAAACATATTGTATAAGATCTTAAATCATTTATTTTCTTCTACTTGACGCATATTTTCACTTTTCATACATCCCTTTACACGTCTACAGGGTATAGAAAAGCTTTTGGCAATACATTTTATAGTTGTTGTTGTTGTTTTTGTTTAAAAGCTTGTCGCGTGTTTCGTTCGAAATGGCAACAACAACAACAAAACGAAGAAGAAGAAGAAGAAATAAGGAAAAAAAATGCATACGATTCGCAGACGCAAAAGAAAATGTTGAATTTGAGTTGCGAGTGAAAAACAGACGTTTTTCCAGCTGAGTACGGCGCAGCATGTGGAAAAGCGCACATCACGTTCGAAAACGTTGCGCATGTTTCTATCATATTTTCCGTGTCGTCGCTGCTGACGCGTCCGAACAAAAATACATAAAAAATCATTTTTAAATTGTTTTCATTTACTTTAAACTAATTCCTGTGATTTCTTACGGTTTTGTGTTTTCTTTATTTTTTTTTGTTGTTTTTTGTTGTTGTTGTTGTCTTAGTTGGTGAAAATGAAAATGATAATACCTGATTTTCGCTTAATTCTTGTGTATCTTGGTGCAATGTGTGATGTGTGTTTAATTAAATCAAAGGCCTTATAAACCAAAGTAAAAAGGCAAAGTTTTCATATTGCTGCCTGGTGAAAACCAAATGTAATATGATGTGAATATACATATATATATATAGTTAATATATACCATCGCACACTCACATATATGTGTGTGTGTGTGTGTAACGTTTCGAACTGAACAAAACTGAACTTGAAATGCTTCTTATTATTTTGGGTTTTCCTTAAACCTAACCTACGCTCTGCCCCACGCATTCGTCATTTAACGTATTTTGCTTTCAGCTGTCTCCTTTGCCCCACATTACGCAAAAACAGTAACTGAAACTGTACTTAAAAGTGTCGCGTACTTGTTGTCGCCCCCAACAATCAAAAAAAAAGAAAAGAACTTACAACAAAAAATAAGTAAAAAAAAGAAACACATAGTCTGTTGATTTTGCTTTAGTGCAAAAATTGTTTCTCTTATTTTCTTTTTTGTTACTTGTCGTTTTTGTCGCCGTCACGACGCCTAATGGCCCTCATCCTGACGCACAGAGCGCCAAAGACGAAGGCAAAGCCAAAGCCAAAGCCTTCGTGTTGTTTTCCTTGAAGAAGGTCACTCCACATAGGGCCCTTTTTGGTGTCCCTGTGCGTTTGTTCTCTTCCTTATCTTTACCATTTTACTGGCACCCGCCTACATGTGCTTAATCGTCCTTTCTGGCTTAATGTTCTGATAATTTTGCATATATTTGTGTATTTTCTTCTTCTTCTTCTTCTTGCTTACTTTCTTGTTTTGTTGTTTCTAACGTTAATAGTGCAATTGTGCCATAAGAGATTCCTCATAGCTGCCGTTCCTTTACATTTCTTTCTCTGCCGTTCCTTCCGCTTCAATCGTAAAAAATAGCCGCCATTGTTTCGTTTTGGTTTTTATGGCAAATGGATTTCTGTTTAGGTTTCCCGTTTTCTTTTTTTTTTTTTTTATGGCCACATCAAAATGAGATGCCCTGCTGACCTGAATTGCAGTAGCACGTCCACCAATGGCAGGCAATAGCACAGCCATCAGAGACAAATCTCTGAGAACCCATTCAATTCAATTTCAGAAGCTTCATTGAATTTTGCATGCAACAGACAACAAAATGAGCAAACAATCATTGATAATAATGATAAATAACAAGATCTACACTGGAAATCGAACATGAGTAAAATCTGATTTGTCTTTAATCTTAAAAACTTACTTGATTTATAGTAAACTGTAGATGATAATCTTTGATTTCAATCATATATATTAATTAAGTTTACTTTCTTAATCTTTTCATATATAATTTGTATGAAAAATTCTACAATAGAATCTTTAAAACTAATTTAAATTTGGTTTAAGTGCTACTTAATCGTATTTCTTTGATTCCGTTGGCTTTTTAAAACTAAATATATGTAGTTAAGTGATATATCTAGTCTTATCTTGTTTTTACTAAATATATATAGCATTAGTAATCTGTTTTTCTCAGTGTAATAATGTTAATTTATTTATTCAACTCAACAATGATCTGTTGTATGAAAGAATCTCATTATAAGCCATTGCGCTCATCTAAATGAGCAACAACAAAAACTAATTTTTTTCTTCTTCAAAAAAAATATAATAATAAAAAAAAAGTTTGACATTATTAGACACGATTTCTTGGACGAAAAGTTCAATAAACTTTTGCCTTAGTAGCAAAAGGAAACGAATTTGAATATATGTATGTATGTATGTATGTATATATATATATATTTTTTCATTTTTGCATACGAGACACATTGTTATGAGTGGAAAACTTTGCCTGCCACGCAAAAATTTTCCACACTCTTTTTGTTCTGTGAGAGAAACGCTGCTTCACCTAAATAAATGTGGCTCATCTGTATGTTTATGGCATGAGATTGAGCTGCCGACGCTAAAATATATACATAGTATCTACAGGATTGGGTCTTAAAGGAATCTAAAGCAAACATTTGCTCAGTCAACGGCATTAATGCCAATCAATTACGTGGCGTCTCCTCTCCCTTTGTGTGTGCGGTGTGTGTTTGTGTGGTAAACCATATAGGAATGGAAACGGGGTTGATGCTTATGAAATGCCATCGTTAGATAAAGCACTGACATCCATAAATTATGGCTCGTTCCTTGGTTGCTTTGTTTGTCCAGTCGCTGAGACCAAGGAACATCCTTGTCAAGGAGTCTATTGTTTAATATTTTCAGTATACCACCGCAGCGCAGATAATGTCAAATGCAGGCAAAATTATTACATATATATATATATATATAGAGAAATCGGT
This sequence comes from Drosophila neocordata, assembly GCA_018903615.1. Classification (NCBI taxonomy): domain Eukaryota; kingdom Metazoa; phylum Arthropoda; class Insecta; order Diptera; family Drosophilidae; genus Drosophila; species Drosophila neocordata. The sequence continues at coordinate 12,740,647 of JAEIGI010000001.1, forward strand.
TTATATCAAAGGATGGACTTTGAAAAATGACAACTGCACAGCTTGAAAACTTTTCAAGGCAATTTTTAAATCTAATAAAGCAAAGACAAGAATTGGATATGGATATATATATATATGTATCTAATATTCGACTTTAATTAGTCATAATAAACTTATGGATTTAACAAATAACTATATCATCTATATTTTAACAAAATTATTATTTTTAACTTTGAAAACTATTGAATTTTGAAAGATCTTCTAAAATAGCTCAGAGCAGTTAAAGTTAACTTTCGAACACTATATATTCCTTCTATATAGTAATATAGGTATTATAGTTTGAGATGTACTAGTATTCAATTGTATATCTACCTATATCTATATTATAGATCATTTTCATATCTAAAATGTTGGGGTAAAACAATATTATATATAGCTAAAGTTTGTCATTGTTAAGTTTGTTCTATAAATTCTTCAGTCTTAAATTTTCTAAGGTGAAAATATAAAAAAAAAATTTTGGGGTCAACACAATTGAATGCCTAAGTAGTTCCGGATCTGTTACTTTTAAACCAAAATGGCCAAGTAAATGTATGCAAATTAACTGTACTCCTACGGTGCAACGGTACTGCATTGGAATTTTCGTTGTTTTCTATACCCTACACAGTAAGAGTTTTAAAATGGGTATATTAACAAGGAGAACAAGGAGAATTTATTATATATAGAACTGTTAAATAGTTAGTCACTTCCGTTTCTGATGGAGATTAGATTTTAGATATATATAAAATACTGAAATCTCAATAGAATAGAATAGAGAGAGTATATAAAACTATGATTATAGCAAATATAGTAAAGCTGGGATAACGAAATAAGGTTTAACAATGTTTTAATTGAAATCATGCCATTAAATATATATATATATATATATATATATATATAGGATGTATGTAGTCTGCCATTAAACCAGTTTGTAATATATAAAGAAAACGAGAAAGGACATTCTCAATAAATATTTTTTGTTAATTTCACATTTATCTATACTCCTCCTTAAGCTTACGGTAACAGAAAGCCGACCACTTGACTTGAAAAGAATCTCTTTTTACATTTTAGCATTACAACTTTTTTTTGCCATTTTTTGTGATTTTGGCAAAAGTTCAAGAATCATAAATTTATTAAAATTGCTTGTTTGTTTCACTATTTGTTTGTCAGACTGTCGTGTTGGCATGCAAGGTCAATTTTTTTTTTTATTATTTGGTGTTTGGTGGTGTTTGGTTTCGGGTTTAGCAGGTGCATCATCATCATGGCTAATCAATAGGCCAAAAAATAAAGACTGACTAGCGCTACCTTGTACTTGGCCCCTAATGGATGTAAGTGTATATATATATATATGTGTGTGTGTGTGTATGTTGAATGGCTGATGAAATCCCACTGTCTTTTCTATTACAATTGTCATTTCTAGTTTTTCCATTCCTTTACTGGGCATGATTTGATTTCAATTTGCTGAAAGGCGTTGACAGACAGTGCATTTTTCATTATCTAACTCAATGAAAATCAATAAAAATGCCCCTATACCAAAACGGAACACATACCTATATACATACAATATATTATGTATGTAGAATCTATCTATCTATATGTCAAGTGAATTGCCAAAGCCCTATACTACTACTACCTAAACCCCTCTGTTACCTCTCCATCCCACTCCTCATCATATATACGATGTGATTTTTCTTTTATAAATGTGTATATATATATTTTTTTTGGTTTTGTGTTTTGTTGGTAGTACCCTGAGCCAGTTGACACTTTCCTGGCCACATGTTGTTGACAAACTATTTTTAATATTGAAAGGGAACGGATAAGGGAAAGGGTAAGGACTGTAACGTTGACAGCATGTTGTGTTCGCTCATGTGAGTGAGCACATATTACGTATACGTACGTAAATACATGCACAGGCTTTTACAATTGAAATGCAGCAAAGGCAGGATGTCACTTTAAATTATTGGTATAAAATCAAAATGATTATTTTGTTGCAGTTTTTATGCTCTGCAATATTATGCAATCAATTCTCATTCACAAATGTGAAAATGAAAAGTAAATTTATTCTTCCCTCTAATAAAATTATTTCGAAAATTTAGAAATGCCAAATGTTTTTAACAGTTTTTAAAAAATACATAATAATTTATAAAAAGAATCTTCTTTAACTCTAAAGGATTTGATTAAAATGTTACTGAATGATGAAAAATAATCTTTTCTAGCTATCATTTTGCCCTAGTTGTCCGTAAACTTGTGTGTTTCATGTTTAAATTTTCGCGTGCGGTTATGCATACACAAGGAAGTTATTTCTCAGTCTCAAGGCTATGCGTTGGTACTGTATGTTATGTGGTTTGTTGACAGAATATTTCATTCTTTATTTCTCTATGATGTATGTAGGTAGTTTGGTATGATTATGTAAGCCACCTCTACACATCTTGGCCATAATGTTGTTATATTAAAGTAATGCCAGAGATATTTTTTTTTTATGAAATCTGCGACACGTGGAAAAAAATTGATTTTTGTTTTGTCATCTACTTGCTATCACTTAAGTTTTATACGCATTTTTATTCAAATACACCCACCCACACATACATACATACACACACACCTATACAGAGATACCAAATGTTGGAGAAAGTAGCTAAGCAGACGTGCAACTGTTCACTTGCCACAACATAATAAAGTTTGCGTGGTTTTTTTTTTTGTTGTTTCAGCTTCAGTTTATTGCAAGCTTTATCAGTATAAATATATGTGTGTGTGTGTGTGTGTGTGTGTGTATGCGTGTGTGTTTGTGTCTATATGTTAGTCTGAATTTGTCCTTGGTGTTGTTTGTATTTTGGCCTACTTTTACAATATAACAGAGCCATGAAAGAAGTTGGCCATTATTAAAGCTAAAACAGTAATTTGCATTAAAAAGTATATAGTGCATACTTTTAGGGGCGGTCTAATTTGAATTGAAAATTCTATACAGAAGAAACAAGTGGAAATTTAATTTGCATTTATAGTTAAATCTATATAAATAATTAAGAAATCTGCCCACGAAAGGACCAACTAAAACTTGACCTTGTCATGCCACTTCATTGTTATTTATATGTATTATAATATATACATACACACACACACACATACACAAAGACACATTTATCCATATAGCACATGCGGGCAGAAGATTAATTAACATCAAATTTATGGTGAAAAAAAAAGGTATTTTTCCCTTTTTTTTTTGTTTTGTTTTTGGGCTAAGCCTAACAGCCTATTAGCTCATAGTAAAAAAAAAAAATGGAATAGAAAAGAAGATACATACAAATGAAAGAAAAACATGAAAATGTTTGCTCAAACTGCCGCTGTCGCCCCACAACCATTACGCCATCATGTCCCTAAAAGGGATGATGATGACTGCTTCTGTTGTTGTTGTTGCTGCTGCTGCCACTGTTGGCCGTTCTCAAGGTCATTTCTAAAGCCTTTCGGATGATGGCGCATGCAGCCAAGTTTGTCGTTCAAAATGAATTTTTATTATATTTTTGTTGTTTTTGTTTGTTATTTGATGGCTTTTCACTTGAGTTGCATGAAAAGTTATCCGGCTCATGAGTCAGTGTAACATATATGTGTATATACATACACACACACGCACACATACATACATACATTGAGTTGCGTTTCCTGCTTGCTTTGCTTTACTTTGATAGCGATCCACCCATAGGCATGTCACTCATTCGTTTTCTCTCTTCTCTATTTATTTCCCCTTTCTAATACCCTTCCCCATTGCTCTTCATTCATTTGCTCTGGATGCTGGGCAATTTCGTTTACGCTGTACATTTGACCTTCTTTTGTATGTTTGCAGTTGTTTTCTGCACTTGACCCGAATGTACCAAATGCCTGACATGTCGACCAAGTGACAGGGGGGGGGAGAGAACTCGATCTAATGCCATAAATAAGTAGCAGCATGTTGCCGCTACCATGATTTATATCTAGTAATCCATTTTATATATTTTTTTGCTTCCAGCAAAGCAAATATTCAATTGAAAAAGAAAATTTACATACGCACATTCATGATCATTTTAGTTTTGAGATAATTTACTATCTGAATGTTGCCATATATATATGTTTTAACGAAAGATATATACAATATATATAAATATAATAATATTAAATTTGTGATTAGTTATCTCTTTTAATAGATCATTATCCATTAAAAGTTCTTTTAGACGACTTTAACAAGTTCAAATATCCAGTTATTGCGAAATCTATTAATATAATTTTAATGGCAATCGGGTAAACAAATGGAAAACACACAAAAAAATAAAATGAAAAGATTATAGGCCAGATTGAAACGTCTGTTCCATATGTTTTGTTTTTAAAGCGTGGCAAATGATTCCTACTACCAAATAACGACAGTTTGCTATACCCTTACAGGCCATTTGTATACGTTAATTGTATAATTTAGTATTGCAAAATAGAGAGAATTTAGAAGTTATACGGAGTAATAGCAGAAATATTCCAAAATTTGGAATCCATTGAACTTTTTAAATTAATTTATAATTTAATTTCCTTTATTTTATTACAAATTTTCAACTATAAGCTCCAAATATCCCAGATTCTAACTTGGTCATCCTCTTGCCTATCTCATTGGTTTCTATAGTTTAAAATTTTATATACTTTAGAATTGGAATTCATTGAAAACCAATTTTCGACAAATTTTTTAAAATATTATTGCAAAACTTGCTTGAAACTTTAGTATAAAAATATACCTTTTCTTGCCTCATAGAATCGCTGCTCTTAAGGATTCTAAAAAGCAAATAAAGTTATAGTTTTTAAAAACGAATTCGAAAAGTCCAAATTTGTTCGAATTAAAACCTTGGGAACTTAAGTTTTCTTCAAAGGATACATTTGAGGTTCTGTTCGATTTTAAACTGTTTCAATACCAAAAACTACATTAAAAGATTCACAATTTAAAAAGAAATATATTAAAAAGAAATAATATGCAATATATTGAAAAAATCCGTTTAAAAGTAATTTGCTCTCCAGATTTTTGAGCCAATTGAAAGAAGCGACTCTTACAAATACAAATATTAAGGCCTTTTTTTTAAATAGTCAAAATATAGCCCAAAAAAAGCACTAAATTAGTGAGTGAGAGCCATAAAGTTAAGGTTAATTGATGTCATTTGACTAAATAGATATACTCATTTTAGCAAGGGTATAAAATTCAGATTCGCTTATACTTTGCACATTGTTATCAACTTTAATAATGATCAGTTGTACTTTTTTTTTTCGCACCAATATGAATCAATAGGAAATGCACAGTATGAAAATGGGTCTAGATCCCATAGATATCAAGATATATATGTATGTATGTATGTATATATGTACATAAAAAGCTGATAAGTTAGAATATGTTTCTTTGATGAAGATAAATATCTGCATGTTTATTTTCATTTCGTCATCTTTGTACATATAACTTAACTCATTTTGTATGCCTAAAGCAGAACATTAGAGGCACAGTTGGTTTATATTTCGTTTTTTTTTTTTTTTATTTTTATAGTTTTATTTTATGTTTTTTCTTTTATTGTTGTTGTTGTTGTTGTTGTTGTTAATTCTACCTGCCACCATCGTTGTCTGGGTCTAAGTCTCCAGAGTAACAGCAGAGAGAAAATGAATGTAGTCACATATATATATATATAGGTATATATATTTGTTTGTATCAAGATCGCTTCGCTGTTTCGCTCTCAGTGTTAGCTATAGTCATTGCTCGACTTTGTCGGGTTTATTGGCTCTCGTCAGTTAGTCAGTCAGTGCAGAACCATCAGACGACAACGACGACGCCAAAGCCGACTCCACTGTTGATTGACTCGGTTCATACATACATATAGGGCAGACGACAGGGCGAATTTTCATACAAAAAATTCTTTAAAATCTTATATATATTTATATATATATATATATCTCGTCAGAGACTTTACACATGTTTGTCAAAATTTTAAACCAATTTGTGTTTGTTTGATGTTTTTTTTTTGTTGTTGTTGTTATTGTTTAGTTTGTTTTTGTTCTTGTTGTAATTAAATTTTCGTTATAGTTTTCATTTACAATCGCGTTTGGTTTAAACCCCTTTCAAAATCCGCCGGATTCATTGTGCGTACGTGCGTGCATTTAAACAGTTTATTTATTTACTTGATTCGTTTTATTTTTATTTATTTTATTTTTTGTTTTTTACGAAATTGTCGTGATTAGAGAGCCACATACAAAATTTTATTTCCCTTTGAAACGTTTCTAATTTTTTTTTTTGCTTCTTCTTTTTCTTTTTTTATTTTTTTTTGATTTTTATTTTTTTTTTTTTTTTTTTTTTGTGTATTTTATGGGAAAGTCAAAGCTCGCTTGGATGCTTGCTTGAATGATCAAAAAGTACAACAACAACAATTCTATACTCGATTTGAAACGTTTGCTTAGGCCTGCTGCTGCTTGTATTGTTAATTTGCAGTTGAGTGCGAAAAATTAAAGAGCATTTTGAACGAGGCCAGAATTGGCATTTAGCACGAGTTTCCATAAACAAATATATATATAAATATATATATATATATAAATATATATATATATATAAATATATATATATATATAAATATATATATATATATATATAATATATATATATATTTATATATATATATTTATTGGCCATCTAAACACAGTTGATCAATTTATGATTGCAATAAATTTCTTGCCTACTTGCCGGCGCAAGTCAAAACTTTATAAACCATTTGCAAAAAATTTTACCTTATTTAAATAAGGCTTAAACTGTGAGACAACTAAAAGCAAATCGCGTTAAGACAAAAGGGGAATAAAACAAATAATTGAATAAATTTTACAACAACAATTAGGAAAGTGCCTAACCAAATTCTCTCGGCAACAGCAGCGGAAATAAACATCTTTTTTTTTGTTTAAATGATAAGATAAGCAGCAAAAAGAAAAGAAACAAAAAACAGGAAGAAAGAAAGTGAAACAACGACGAACGGATATATCAGGGAATAGACTGATATATGAGTTAATGGTGCAATTGGATGCTATGTGGATAGTGGAAAACGTACGTAAACGTAAACGGCAGCTGTGATCCAATAAAACCAAATCCTAGCCAAATCTCATAGCCCAGCCCCTCGTATACATCTCTATATACACACATATATACACATATATATATATATAATACATATTATATATATATATAGGTACTTTTATGTGGATCCGTGGCAATGGAAATTAGTGTGATAGCAGAGCCAACAATACTGTGTGCAATTATACGAGCCAAGCTGCGTCTAACGTGCAACTGAGTTGCCCAAGAGAGACGCCAAAGTAACTAAAGAAAGTGTTACAAAGACAGAAAGAGAGCGAGAGGGAGACAGTTTAAAGGAGAAGAGTATCTAGACAGATTGACAATGCGTAAACGGCAACAAGCCGACGAGGCAGACGATGCGGATGATCGAAATAAAAAGGAAAGGGAGAATAGATTTCATTTGAACGATGAGACAGATTTAAATGAATTGGAATCGGATGCGATCAGAAGTACGCATATCAAACCAGATGATCAGGATTCGGGCGAGCAAACAGAAACCCAAAGCACCCATAGCAGCAGTTCAACACCCACAACAGCGGATGTGGCCGATGTGGAAACAATTAGTTCATTGCCCCTATCACCAGCAGCATCATCATTTGTACGTCCTGGACATCTATTGAAACGCCATTCGCCATCTCTGAGGAATCAAACAAATGCAACAAATCTAAATGCAAATCTAACAGTTAATAGTAATAGCGATGAGATACCCAATCTGGATGATGTACCAACGGTAAGCTGTCGTTCAGCTATCAGGCAAAGTCATTCGAATGCCGCTAACGCTTCCCTGCTTCCTTCGGTTCCGCAGTCATCATGCTATGCGGCAGCAGCGGCACATCCAAGTGCCGCTTTTGCGGAAACCACTATGGCAACAACAAGCTCTGGCCAAAGACCATGTGGTGGAGCACTTGCCGCCACTAGCACACATCGGCGGACTCATTCGGCTGCCTCCTATATATCCATGCGATCGCAAGGCAATGTCTCTGAGACCCCTGTCGAGAGGCCGCAACGGAATCGATTCTTTGAATGGCTACGAGTGGCATGCAACATATGCTGTTGCAAGGTTTGTTCTAATTGTAATTTAATCTTATATTTTTCCTAAAAAAAAAAAAACAAACATTCTGGTGAACTGGAACCAGGATTTTAACGATTAACTTAGAATATATTTAAGAAAAGGAAACGGAAAACCGAAACTAGTTTCCGGTTTATTAATTTAGTAAAGGAACACATGGTATTCTTTATAGATCTTATGTTTTCTATATGTTTAGTTTGATATTCATTTATTGCATTTTAAAAGAAAGGGTATTGATAGGTCAGTTTTACTTTTTCCTTTTTTATTTTGCAATCATTTTGCAATTTCGAAAAGAAAATTTCCATGTGGTGAATTCGAATTTTAGAATTTTATTTATTATTATTGATGCGCCACAAACAAATCAGTTAAAGTTAAAGGCCTGTCTCAGGGACACAACCAAGCTTCCATCTTCCCCCCACACCCATTCCCTGTTTCTGTAGACTTTAACGAGCGCAACAATTTTGCATTTAGTAGAATTTATTTTTAGCTGCCTAAATGTTTATAAATAAAAGTCACCACAGGTCATCAATTGGCATTGTGTTTGTCGTATAATGATGATGATGATGTTGATGAAGATGATAATGATGGTCATGGTAATGATGTTAATAATGGTACTAGCTATAATACTTGATGTCAGTGGTTATGGTGATGACGCGTTTAGTTGCCATATCCCATAAACTAATGATTTAACCTGACAATTAGACATATAAAAAGGAAGTCAGTTAGTTAGTCCTTGTAATGTGGTTAGTTATTATTTTAATTAATGAAATGCTAACTTCGTAACGAAAATTGTTATTCATTAATCTTGTTTTATTTTGTATAACTAATCGTATAATATTTCTATTTATTAATTTACAGAGTTCTGGTATTGGAGAGCCAAGTGTTCATCATGCATTGGTTGTGATATTTCTAGAGTTCTTTGCCTGGGGTCTTTTAACAATGCCCATTATATCGGTAAGAGATATAGTAGTATATATAATATATAAATCATATATATAATTTATCCTTTTTTTTGTTCTCTTTCTAGACACTGAACCAAACGTTCCCAGATCATACATTTCTAATGAATGGCTTGGTTATGGGCATTAAGGGTATCTTGTCATTCCTGTCGGCGCCATTAATTGGCGCTTTATCTGATATATGGGGTCGAAAGTTTTTCCTATTAGTCACAGTATTCTTTACCTGCCTGCCCATACCGTTGATGTCCATCAATACTTGGTGGTTTTTTGCCATGATCTCAATAAGCGGTGCATTTGCCGTTACATTTTCTGTGGTCTTTGCATATGTAGCTGATGTTACCACACCGGAGGAGCGTTCAAAGGCATATGGCCTGGCATCGGCTACATTTGCTGCAAGTCTAGTTATCTCACCCGCTCTGGGTAATGCCCTAATGGATATGTATGGTGGTACACTTGTTGTGGCATTATCAACTGCCATTGCATTGCTGGATGTGTTCTTTATACTTGTTGCAGTGCCAGAAAGTTTGTCAGAGAAAGTTCGTCCCGCTTCATGGGGTGCACCAATTAGTTGGGAGCAAGCGGATCCATTTATGGTAAACTCGTTAACTTCTCTATAAATATAGATTATGTTATACATTTTAAATAATTTTTGCAGGCCCTGCGCAAGGTGGGCACAGATAAGACAGTCCTGATGTTGTGCTTCACTGTACTGCTATCCTATCTCCCAGAAGCTGGAGAGTATTCCTGCATGTTTGTCTATCTGAAGCTTAAAATGGGTTTTAACTATATGGAAGTGTCAGTTTTCATAGCTATCGTTGGCATACTCAGCATTACGGTCCAAGTGACGCTAGGCTCCTTTATGCAGTAAGTATTGATCCTTTCTCTTAGTTATCTTTTCTATTTTTCAAGCTAATTCAAATCATTTTACTTTCAGAGTATTGGGAGCAAAGCGTACCATTATTGTGGGTCTGGTTTTGGAAATTGTACAGCTTTTGTGGTACGGTTTTGGTAGTCAAAAATGGTAAGTAATAATTAACTATAATTAATTATTGTGTGTACAGATTTAACATGCTTTTTTATCTCTCTTACTGTTTTAGGATGATGTGGTCTGCTGGTGTAGTGGCTGCCCTAGGCTCTATTACCTATCCAGCTATTAGTGCTTTTGTATCCCTATATGCTGCTCCCGAAAGTCAAGGTAATAAAATTGTTTATACCAATGTTAAATCTATTGATAATAATATTATATATTTATATTTTTAATTTGTTTAGGTGCCGTACAGGGTATGATAACGGGTATGCGTGGCCTGTGCAACGGCCTTGGGCCAGCAGTATTTGGTGTTATCTTCTATCTGTTTAATGTGGATCTGAATGATGATGCCTATGCAAAGAGTAGCGGCAATCGGGCAACAAATGTTGAGAAAATATCACAACATGTCCCGGGGCCGCCATTCGTTTTTGGAGCCTTGTGCGTGTTCTGTGCAATTATTGTGGCACTATTTATACCAGAGGGTCAACAATCGAATTTGGAGAAGAAAAGTAAGGAACCAGGTGGTTCAAATACTGCTAGACAGCATTGAATTATAGCCAACAGCCAAGCCATGGGCAAAATGCAATTAATTTCTCAATTTTTTTTCTTTTCTTTTGCAAATTTTTCTAGTAATTCAAATTAAATGTAATAATGTAATATGAAATTTTATTTTGCCAATCTATTTTTAATGCAGGAGCCTCTCTTGATGTGCAGTATGAAATTGAAACTGGACACAAGGCGCCGAGCTCATTGGCACCACTGATACGATCCGATTCGTTGGCGCAGCTGTAGTTTGGCCATATACAGAACTAAGATCATTGTCGTCGCTCTATCCACACACAACCACAACCACAAACCACAACAACACAGCTAGTGTCTATATAGCCTATTTCTAAGCAGAGTTTAGGGAGTAAACGAGTTTAGTAACTGTAATAAAAGGATGCTGTAACTAGTTTGGCTTTAGTTCCATACCCGATGGCATGGATCATGCCAGGATAATGTTATATTTTTTAGTTATTTGCCTTGCCGCATGTATCTTTGCAATGTTGTAATGATTTTCATTTTCTTGTATTAAACAACTAACTTTAATTTGCCGTGTGCACACGAGACCTCAGCCTAATTACATATATATATATATCTATATATATACATATAGTACTATATATTGTAATTAATTTATTATACATTTATTTATAACATAACAACACCAATTGAGCGCCAATGCTAATGCCCCCCTACACACACACATACATTCACGAAAACCCACCACTTCACCCCCAAAGAAGGCAAATTCAGATTCGGATTTGAAATCAAATCATCACAGCAGAAAAGTGTTATACAACTAACAATAGTTTTATATGAAACGTAATAACAAAAAAAAACTGCCAAATAAAAGAGAATAATACTATATCTATTTCTGCTATCAAACCAAATTCTGCACAACAATAATCTTTTGCGAACCAAGACACACACACACACACACACACTCACGAAAACTACAAAGAAAAAGTCAAAGTTTTCGTTTTAATCCAACATTTTCTTTTTGTTAGTAATTGTTTTTTTCTTTCCTTATTAATTATAATTATTATTTTTATTATTTGACACAAACACAACCACTGCACAGGATTCTTGTTTATTTGATTAATTGTTACAACAAATAAGAACAAAACGAAAACAACTCTATAATAATAATAATAAAAATAAAAAAGAAAACGAAAAACAAACAAAAATCTATATAAACTGAATACTAAGCTTTACTTTGCAAATTGTAGTGATCTAAAAAATCTATATAAACAAATTGATGGAAAGGAGACAAACAACTGATGTTCAAGCAGTCGCAAAATGAATAAATTAATTAATTTATTATAAAAAAAAAAAAAACAAAAACAAAAAAAACATCTATGTTTGTACAATTAGCTAAATGTAAAATTAGCGCCTCTAATCGTATGTAAAACGCTGTAGTTTTTTATTTTGATAAAAATAATAATATGGTAATAATATTTAGACTATTCATAAAAAGGAACTTGCAACAAAAAATGGCTATCGAGCAGAGGAGGAGAGAGAGACAGCAGCAGCGGCAGTAGCAGCAGCAGCAAGAGCAAATGAAAATGAAAATTATAAAAATGCAAATTGGAGAAGAAAAAACAGAAAAAACCAAAAAGTAAATAAAAAAAACAATGGATAATATAAAAAAAAACCATGTGCGTGCGTGCGTCTATGTATAGAATACTATTTAAAACAAAAAAAGAAACGAAACAAAACAAAAAATACTTACAAAAAAAAAAAATTATATTTTTCGAAAGATGCTACAAGAATGTATGTAAAACGGTTCAAAACTAATGGCATGGGCATTGGGTTTTTGGGTCTAATTCTATTACTATATCGTATTGTGTGTAATAGGTAAATGCAGCATTACATTTTACATAACCTCAAAATTGATTGTAATTGCTGCTCCAATAACTAATAAGAGACAGAAGAAACAAACAGAACATGATTAGAAACTAAACCCAATTTAACAGCGAAAATAAAAAAAGAAATACACTTTTTTTTTTTTGTAAATTATTTAATGTGTAATTTAGTGTTTTAAACGAAACCAAAATAAACAACAACAACAAAAAATTGTTTCATGAAAAAAGTATAAACTCTTTTTTTCCAATTTATATAGATGGACAAGGGAAAATCTGTCAAAGGATTGAATTGGCATTTGCTTAAAAATAATCTGAACTGTCGACCTTTGCACACAGTTCTAATAAATTTAAAAATGAATAAAAATAATCAAAAATAATAAATACGAGGAAAAGAATTCTCATGACTTTATTGCAATTCATTACATTTCAAATTAATTTTGTAAATTTAGGGGAAATATTTTTATAGGAAATTCTTGGTGAGTTTTGCTTATACACACTTGAGTTACTTGGTACATTGATTCATATACCATGAATCTGTATTATTGTAAAAAATGGGTTTATAGCAACAGCAAAAAGAAAAGAAACGAAATTTCGATATTTCTATGTGGCTCTATTACGTTTAGCACAATTTGTTTCAAAGGACATATGAAAAAAGCATGCCGTGGCTACTTGGTCAATTGTACTGGTCCTTAACGGAGTATATGCAATACGAGTCGTCGGTCAACTACACAAGCAATCGTCTTAAGAATGCAACTCGCATGACAGCAACTATATATTCATGTATTAATTAGAACAAACAGATACTGATCTGTTAATAAAATTTTACAATAGTTTGCAGCATTATTAACTTCATTGAAAAGATAAAGAATAATAGTTTCCATATGCAACTTTCACTAAAGATAAAATAACAACAATTAAGCTAAAGAAAAGTAATTATAACACTATCAAAAAATATCTTCTCCCATTAAATGACATAATGGTTTGAAAAAAAATTTGTAACCGAAAAATAGTAACAAAAAAAAAATTACATGCCCCGGGTGAGGCTCGAACTCACGACCTTAAGATTATGAGACTTACGCGCTGCCAACTGCGCCACCGAGGCGATGCTGACTCGACCGAAAAATACCCTTATGCACCTGGTGTCATTATTAATATATCATTCTAAACGATTCCTATTTTGTTTACAGTATCAAGAATGCATTCCGGTTTAAAAGAAAAAATTCATTGATAGTTTTACATCTTTTCTATAGAATATACCAATAGAACAAATTAATAAGCTTTAAACAAAATATGGTTCTAGCTTAAAAATTGCAAACTTGTATACAAAAACAAGAATTATAATAAAAATACAGACTATAAAAAAATTATTTTGCTTGTTAAAAAATAAAGGAAAATTGAAAAGCTAATTTGACTTTCAATTTCAAAGTTTAATTTACAAAATATAAAGAAACCCAAAATAGCTTTGCAACATAACGTTATTATGCAAAAAGCTGTTCAAATTTACGTTTCCAACGGTTTGGATTTTCGTTTAAAAATTTCGAAAACAACAGTATAAGTATTTGTAACGGGACTATTTGCATGCATCTAAATAATATATATTTATTTTCTCACTCACCAGAGCTGACATAGAGTAGTAATACAAGTATCGTGCAGTAATTGTTAAGGCGCCAGCAAGAGTTATATATATACACAATTCGCAAAAAGAAAAAGATTTATCACTTGTTTAAATTTTATTTACACTCAGGCACGGATTCAATTTCGATTAAACTAGCAAATTGAAGTATAAAAGCGAAGCGAATTCTTAAGAGTGAAGCGAATTCATAAGAAAGAAGCGAATTCATAAGAGAGAAGCGAATTTAAAATCATCGGCCATCGAGTAAGCTTATCGATATTTCACATAATTAAGACGACATGTATCGATTGTACATCAGTGTTTTGTCCACCACTAGTTCGGTTGTGTGGGTGAAGTTCGTTTCGTGTGTGTGTTTTTTTTTCCTGCGAAAATCTTAATTGAAAAATGGCCCAATAAAATCACAAAGGTGAATTGAAACCATCTAATGCTGAATTAAACTTGAACTCATTCAATGAAAAAATTAGTGTGAATGAAAGTCTGACTTGATAAGTCATAACAAAAACTATCTGTATCTTTGGGTACGGTCTTGTCTGGTCTGGACTTAAGAAAAAAAAACGCAAACAAAGAGAAGAATGTTTTACAAGAAGCAGTAGAAGCATCATCATCAAGGGCGGGGGCTAAATGCATAAAACAAAAGGAATAAAAAAACAAAAGAAAAAAAAACATGAAATTGTCTGTGCCTCTCTCACTCTCTTTTTTTCTCTCGCTCTCAGTGTGTTTGTGTGTCTGTAAACAAATGCATTTTTGCATTCATTTAATTCTTGTGCTGTTTTTTTTCCTTCTCTGTCTTTCTGTCTCTTTCTGTTTCTCTCGTTTTACGCCTTTTGTACACCAATTAGGACAGGGACATGCCACTGGAATCTGTATTGGAGGTGAATATAAAGGCTGGGAAGAAGGTCGCCTCGCTGCATTCTGTGCATTGCTCTCCTTTTCCCATTCTCTCCCACTCAACTATCCCACACGATTATCGAAATTGTTAGAACGAACTTTAAGTTCCGATTTAACTGTTATTATTTAAATTTAAATTTAAAATTTAAAAAATAAAATTTTATTCTTATTAGTTCAGATTTACTAGACAAAACACAAACATACGTGCATATAGTTTTATTTGGTAACTTTTTATTCTATTTTGGCGACAACCCGCGGTCGCATTGCATAGCACACATACATAAATATATTTATATGTATATATATATACATACATATATAACATAAATGTGCATGTGGATTCCGCAATTAACTGTTTTATCCTGCGTGTTACAAAATTTGATGTTTTGAATTACTCTATAGCCGCCGATCTGTGTTCCAGAACTGAAAAACGAGTCCAAGTGAGTGCTGGGCACGCCCACTGACTGTCCCGAATACTATATCATTTTATATTGCACCACAGCATTTGATTCCCTACTTATCCGCCCTTTACCCGAACTGATTGGGAGTTTTATGTTTCTATGTATGTTTATGACTAAGTTGGAGCTGCCTAGCATTGGTGGCTAATTGGATTTGGAAGTTACTTTTGTTGTTCTCCCATCATCATCGTCATCATCATCATCATCAGTGCCATCATCTAAAGCTAACTTAATTGGCTTAAGCAAAACGCAGTCGGCAAAGAGAAGGGAATTTTTTTCGCTGTTGGGTAAGTCTCTGTCATACAGGGTGTGGGCAGAAGGGTACTAGGTAGGAGAAATAAGAAGTGTGACTAAAAAAAAAAAAAAGTTTAACTTGTTTATTTCAATTTGCTTGAATTATTTCAATTGTCCCATGCGAACAATATACATATATATGTATATATACATATGTATCTTTGTATGTGTATGTATTACTAATACTGACACTCGCATTGCTGTGTTGATCAGTGGTTCTCTAGAGTCTTCTTTTTTTTCCACTTGTTTTTATTTTCACCCACTTGATTTACCGTTAGAAGTAGCTGTCTAACAGCTGGCAACGAGCATAATTAATTTATAGCACTGCTCTAATTACTAGTCTTATTGTTGGGCCAACAGCCTCCGGGGTTCACACGGAACTCACTGTGTTAGGACAAAGGTACGAATTTTAATTGCCCTTTACCGGACATTTGTAAAGCAAGAACCATTATTGTTATATATATTAAAATTATTTAATTTCATTCATTTCTAAATATCAGTAAAAGTAGTAAAAAAAAAAATTAAACAGAATTCAAATTGGGCAAAATATTAATTTGATTTTATAAATCTCAATGTACTCTTACACCCTATTTGAGATAGGGTATATGAAAAAGAATCTATGTATACTGCGTTTCCGCAGCAGCCGCAGGTAGACACAAACATTCACAAACACACACCACACATACATAGACAGACAGACAGACACATAAACACGTGAAGGTGTTTGTACATACATCCCTGACCTGTGTTAGATACATATTAGTTATGATATACAACAGCAATGGAGTCAGAGTGCTTAGTTAGACCTCGAGCCAGTGGCCTATGTGCATAAGTATTTATAGCTACATACTGATACATACATATGTATATATGTATGCACATATGTATGAAGATGTGGTTTCTGTGTGCCTATGTATCCATAACGTTTGCATGGGGCCCTTTTGCGCGTGTATACATTGAACGGCAACTTACAGAGAAATTTCATTATAGCGAAAATGTGTAGAAATCTTCTGATATATATATGTGTGCTTAATATCGTTTATCAAGTTCAAATTGTTTATATATAAAAAGTTCAAATTTTTCCATATCAAAAAAAAACAAATTTAAAATATGAGCTCATTCACATTCTGGCATTACCAGCAAGATAACCAATTATCCAGTGGCTACTGTACTCTTTTCATGTGCCAGTGTCTTTACACATCATCATCATCATCATTATCTTCATCGTCATCATGTAAAGTTCTTCCGTTCTTCTTCGTACGCCATCAGCTGCCAGATCGTCCCAGTTTCACATCTCTCCCTCTCTCTCCCATATCTCCTTCCCGTCTTTCCATATAAGTATGTATATATAACCCTACTCTACTCTCTCATCTCGTTTTATTTTTTTGTTGTTTTTTTTTTTTTTTGGTGATACATTTTTGAAAAGCTCATCGTTTGTACGCTGCTACTGCTGCTGCTGCTGCTATTTTGTCTCGGTGTTCGTTCAGTTACTTACTTTTTGATTCAACAAAGTTCTTTGTGCCATTTCAGTTTTTTGCTTTCTTGATTAGCTCTCTTTGGAGTGACTTTTATTGTATTAAGTGGTAAGGTTTGGTGAAGTGTGGCGAGGGATTGTGAGTCATACTGGCTTAACGAATTTCTCTTTGCTAGTCTTGCTGTACCGGTTTTCCTGCAATATTTATTACCTACTATACTACTTTTTTTTTTTTTTTTTTTGCTCTATGTATATAATATATTTTCTTTGCTTGAAATGTCAGTTTCTTGGATTATCTACTCATTTCGAGTGATTGCCTTGAAATCTTTTGGCGATGGATAAACTAAATGTGACCTGAATCTTGATTTAAGACAATCTCAAATAAACAAATTTAATTGACACCTTCTGTATCTACACATATCTCAGTTCTTTGTTAATATAATATTTCTTTTATTCTTCTTTCCATATCATGTTTATTTATTTTAAATGAGGAAAACGATTTCATTTAGTCACGATTCATCTAAGCTGCAATTATCAATGATCTGAATATTTTTATATACATATGTAGATGTACATACATATGTATGTGATTATATGTTCACAACCTTTTCAATCCTCCAATATTTGTTTTATATAATATTACTTTTTATAAATTTTTCAAACCTCAATGCATTCTATGAAAGAGTTGTATCTAAAAATTACTAATCTCGACCTATCTATTTTATTTATGATGTAAGAATAATAGAACATACGGAAGTATAGATCATGTTTTCGAAATTATAACATATTTTTCCAATTTATTTGGAATTCTTCTTGTAGTAGCAAAACTATATAAACTATATTTTATGTTAAAGAAGTATAGAACTTATGTTTTATAAAGTTTAACATATTTTTGATACTTATTAAGATTGTGAAATTTTATATTATATTATTTCATATATTAAATGTTATTATTTGGTTTATTTTACTAAAAATGTGTCTGTCTAAAATCGAAGCTATGGAATAAGTTTCCTAAACTGTTTTCTAACTGAAACGTTAACAGTCTAATTAGAATGTTTACCTGCCATAATATTAAATTGGAATTGTTATTCCTATTGCGCTTCTCTATTATTTCAGTATGCTTAAATTTCCATAACAATTTGGTTTTCTTGTTTATAAGTATCTAGTAATGAATATATATATATATGTATATAAACATATATTATTGCCTTCAGCAGAAAAAAGTACAACAATAACAAAGAAATAAACAAGAAGAAATGCACACCTGATGATAATGTGTTTAGAGAAATTTTTCACACATTTTCATTTTTATGTGGAAGTGGTAAACTGAGATAAGCAATTGTATTCTTTGGATTTAGGTTTATATATGTATGTCTATATATTTATATAGCTTATATGACATACAAAAGTCAGAGGGGGCTGACTCAGAATCAACAGTTATAACATCTATTTAAATTTTATAACCGGATAAGTATAATTATGACTCAATGCAATAATAACTGAACAACTTGGTCACAATTTATTGCATATATCTTTTTGTGGTGTCTCAGTCCGTCGATATCTTTCGTTTCTTTCCATTTGCACTGTGCAAACAAATGCAGGAGCCAAAAACTACAGTCAAAACGAGAGCCTTTTGGCCAAGTTAGTGCGCATGTGCTCGTTATTATGGAGAAGAGCTGCAAAATGTTTGGTTCTGTGTTTTCTCTTTTTTTTTTCTTTTTTTTATAATTTCATCTCGTTTTTATTTTCTACTGTTGCTTGGTTTTTTTTTTCTCTTTCTTCTTCTTCACTTTGTTGTTTGGAGGCCGACGACCCTCCCCCGCATATGCCGGCATACCAAATTTGCCAGTTAAGCAGCAAAGGCAATCCAGTCGGTCTCCATCCAACCAAGCAGCAGCAGCAGCATCCAAGCATTATCGCTTCGTTTTTGTTTTGGGGCTTCCAGCGTGGTTTTCTGTTGTCAACCCGTGTGTCAAGGCCGTTTGTGTGCCAGCTTCCTGTAAGAGTATACAGATTTTTCTGCACAGCAGCCAAGCATCGTGTGTGTGTGTGTGTGTGAGTGTGTGTATGTGTTTGTATGTTGTTTGCCAGTCCAGTTAAAATCATTTCTGTCCTATTCGTCCAGTTTAGTTCAGTCTGTTGTTAATCAGTTGTTGTTCTGTCCTGATATACATTGCGTATACGCAATTAAAATCACACATGCTTCAGGTTCAGGTCAGAGTGTTGTGTTGTGTTGTGTTTGACAAGACATTAAAATAACATCCCGTTGACAAGTGGCAACAGGGTTTACCCTGTATCTATTTTTAAAGCAGCCATTAAATCCAGCCATCGCCGCTCGATTCCGTTGAGTACAAAATCAACAACAACACATTGGAAAGTGAGCATAAAAACAAACTTGAGCGATAAGTAGGCGGCAAATGCAATGCTCCAAATGTCTATCATACTGTCTGTGATTGTGTGTGTTTGTGTGTGTGTATGTGGGGTGTGCGTGTGTGTGTGTGTGTGTCTTAGTCTTGCGACAAATTCTGTGGTCAGACGATGGGGCAACAAGGCAAACATGAAGTAATCAACTGCCGTGAATGGTTGCTGTTGAGAATTTCCCCTTCGTCTGCCCCTTGGCCCTGGTTTATACACTTACTGCTGTCCGGTCGTAAAGTTCATTAAACTTTATGCTTCTTCTTTCCATCTATGCACACGACATTGGTCAAACTAAGACAAACAAAAGAAAAAGGCGTCTATAATGATAGTTGTTTTTATTTTTTTACCCTATACACACACACACACACACACACACACTGAGGAGTTGTGTGTATTTATCTATAAAATATTGTCAACATAATTTTAAATATGACAATCATCATCATATAGATAAACTTATATCTATGTAACTCTTTAACTTCTTATTTGAAACTCTATCTAAGAGACAATTCTAGAAGTATCTTACATCCTTTTTAAAATCCCTTGGCAATAAATTATCCAAAGAACATTTTACCCTTGCAATGACCCAACATTCTTGATTTATTATTCATTCATTCATTCAGAGTGCAAGAGATTTGCATGTTGATACAATATATATATATATGTATATATAGTGTTTACTGTTTATACTTATCTGATATGATAAGAACACAGTTTAGATTATTAGTTTTATTTGGTTTTAGACAGGTAAACTTTGCGTGTTTGTCGCCTGAGCAAGCATGGCCTCGGTGGCGCAGTTGGCAGCGCGTAAGTCTCATAATCTTAAGGTCGTGAGTTCGAGCCTCACCCGGGGCATGTAATTTTTTTTTATTTTGTCTTTTTGTTTTAGTTTATTTCTTTTTTTTTTATTTCGTGTTTTATTTTCTTTTGTTTGGTTTTTCTGTTCTCGCTTATGCTAGCAATTAAATATGCCATTTTTTTTTTCTCTCTGAACTTAATTATGCATGCGGTATCTGGCCACGCAACATTTGCAGCAAGTGGCGGCAAGTGTATGAGTCACCCATAGGCATTTGGCATTTTGTGTTCCCCTATCCACTGGCAAAGCGACGACCCTTATGGTGCATTCAACTTTTATTGTTGTATGCTGAACACCCTTAAATGTTTAATGATAGATGGTTGGATGCACAGGTTCTCCTAGAGACTGTCCTGATGACATTTCCTCTCTATCTTTCTCGCTCTCTCTCTCTCTCTCTCTCTCTACCTCTCTTCCTGTCTCTCTTGTTTTCTCTTTCGTTTTTAGTTTTTTGTTGATTGAATGAACAAGTGGGCATTTTGCCAATGATCCAGATGCGATATGACAATGTGTTCGCTTAGCAATCCTTTTTGCTTGCATTTGCTTGCCACGCCTCTGATTGCTACCGATTGCTTGGCCTTTATTGGCCTTAATTGATGTCAAGTGATGTTGATGTGTTTGTGTCCCGCAGAGCCATGAGGAACCAAGCCCAAACACTATCATCATCTATAACCATCCGCGGTTATGCTTAATTTTCTTAAGCGAGCGAAATGGGATTGGATTTAAAACATTCGCACGGGGCGGGCGCCGCACCAAGAAAGAAATGTATTTTACTGCCTGCCCTGCCACGCATTTATAATTAGGTCAAGACATGCCAACTCTTTTCTTTTTTAAGGGAGTGGACTTCTGGGGAAATTGATTTGTCTTTTTTTTTTTTTGGGATAAAAGCCGCTGCTTAGTTTTTCCTTCTTGTATTCATATGTTTAATTCAATATCAATTCTGTTCTTGCAGGCAACTGACGCGTGAAATGGGTGCGCGTTATCACGTCAAGAAGACCACGATCAGCAGCACTGTGTGTTAGTGACGTTGTTTGAACCATAAGTGAAGGAACGTATCGGTTATAGGCAGGGATACATTTTTTAAGTAGTATCAACACGCACAATGGCCAATGTTGACGATCCTCCAGTCGAGGTGAAATGCAAAACAAAACGTGCAAGGAAACGTCGGCAGCGTCGAAAACGTCAGATCGCTTATCTGGCCATATGCAGTCTAAGTGTGGCAGTATTTGGTTTTGTCTTAGCCACTTTAATCAGGCCAAGTGCCGCTGAAAGAACTCAACAGGATGTTAAAAACACCAATAAATCTGATGCTAAATTCCTGACCCATCAGAAACCATGGCGAAAAGGCTATGTGGGACATGGTACAACACATGAGCAAATGGGACAGACCCATTGGCCGCCAGTGAATTTCACGCCATATAAGTCAAAGGCCAACTATACAATAGTTGAAACGCCCACCTCGACGCCAATGAGTCCCATATATAATTTTACGCACTATTTATACGATAAAATACTCACAAATGAACCTGCCTTGCCACCAGGTAATCGACTATATATTGAGTTATAATTGGACAAGCAGCAAATATAAATTCTCTTTCATACGGCAGGTTACATTGTGGTTAAGGATAAGGATACATTGGCTCTCGGTCCCAAGGTTGAGCAAAATGATTGGGCTGCTCTTTTGGCTGAATACTGGTTGGTACTAGCTTGGGTGTTCTTCCTTGTGATGCTGATTATACTGATACCGTTTATAGCGTAAGTTTAAATGTTTGAATAGTTCAAACATTGAGAACAGAAATGCAATTTTTTTTTTTTTGTTCCTTCTTTATGGACAGTGTGTGTTATTGTTGCTTATGCTGCTGTCGCCGTTGTCGTCGACAAGGTTGTCCGCCTTGTACTAGCAAACAGGACGCAAGAAAGCGATGCTGCTGCGGCATTTTACTCCTGCTATTAATCATTGGCTTAATGTAAGTTCATTCCCTTACACATCACTTTTTATGCTTCTTGCTTAGACCAATGGCTAATCGTATATTTGGACTGCCCACAGATTTGGTATCATTATTGCATTTGCCACTAACAAAATGATCAATCAGGGCTTTGAGGACACAACTACTACTATGCGACGTGGAAGTGAGGATACTTGCACATTCTTAAAGGATGTGTCAAATCACATTTACCATTTGTTTGTTTCCAACTATGAGGAAATGGAAACTCATTTGCTTGACGCTTTACATAGTAAGTTCTACATTTTGCTATTTGTTTTAATTATAATCTTATTTGTTCTCCTTTTGTAGATGCTCATAAACATATATTCCTGGATCTGGCGGATGCCTCTGAAAGCAGTGCACTGTCAGAGCTTGAACGTATATTGGATAATATGCCCGCCGCACTGAAACTAATGAAACAGATAGATCTACTAGAAAAAGATCTAAGATTCTATGGCTCTCAACTGCGAGATGGTATAAATGAATATATAAAAACAACTCTAAAACGCACCCATTATCAATATAATGCTTATTTGTAGGTGTTCGTGGTCTGAAACGTGATATAACCTATAATATTGCCAATCTGTGCAATACACAGGATTGTCAGAATTACCTCGAGAATAGTCAAATTCAATTGATAGATTCTTCGAAATGTATACATTACGATCTGGTGAGTAGTACTAAACAAAAGTTCTCATTTAGTTTGAAAAAATAATTGTTTTTGCCTTTTTGTTACTTTATTGTTTTTAGATACCGAATACCACCATGTATGTAGAAGCTATTCAAAACATTGTTCAGGAAAATTACGTCACTATACCCAAAAAGGGTGCTGAACGTCTTCAATTGATTAGCGAAAAGATTAGAACTGTAATGACTCAGGTGGTGCCGCCATTGATACGGGATGTGCAGGCTGGCAAGGAAGTTTTTCAAGCTCAGGCAACCAATATACGCAACATTATTGATGCTGTATTAAGTGATATACATTTGAATACATTGCGTTCAACCCAATCATTTGAAGAAGTCTATGAAAAGTTTGGAGAGGATCGTAGTCTTGTCAGTATCATTGTGTGCATGCTGATTCTATTGGTAAATAGATAAAACTATATATAATTTAGGCACACAATTTTCAAAATATTGTTAAATTCCTTTTTAGATATTGGTGGTCTTAATAATTGCATTGTTGTGCGGTTGCTTTGGCAGGCGAAGGAGTGGCTATGGCGATGATTGTTGCAGCAAGGCTACTGGAGCGACATGCTTGCTTCTGTAAGTAGATATATATATATTTATATATATTTACTATAACTTCTAATTGTACATTTTTTATTTTTTAGTGCCATACTATTGATATTCTGCGTGTTCTCATTTATTACACTTATTGGTCTATTATACTTCATGATTGGCTTGGTCACATATCAGGGAGGTTGCGCACCACTACGGGATCAGGGGAATAATGCTCTGTTCCGTCAGCTAGACTCTGTGGTTGATCTTAATCGCTATTTACCAAAAGATTATGAAAAAGAACGTGATGACACGAATATGCCACCGTTCCGTATGTCAAACGCGATAAAAGCATGTGAAGCAAATGAATCTGTATTCGATTTGCTGCGTAACCACAAACTCTATGACATTAATGATATTTCACGGATCAAAGTAATATCCGCATTAGATAAAGATGATAGTCCTCCAATTTTCAATGACGATCTATCCTCTGTGTTTATATTCACCCAAGAGGAAAAGGACCAACTAGAAGAAATGCGCAAGGGCAATTTTTCAACCTTTCATAGTGGTCTATATATGGAATTTCTTTGCAAAGAATTTACACCAATGAATTTACGTGCATTAGCCGATAGCATAGATGAGATTGCAAACAGACACGAATATCCGGCATATGCATGGGCAAAGGTGCAATTCTATAATGAGGGTTATACCATGCGAACTTTCCATGATAATTTTGTTGTCAAGCTCTCTAGTATTGTTGATAAAATGATAGAGAAACTAAAGAAAATCGATGAACTTGTTTTATACGAGAATCATGACTTTAATAACTCAATTGACATACTTGTCGATGCAATTGTTAGATCCGAGGAATTCATACAGAATCGCGGCCAGGAGTTTATCAATATGCTTGGATCAAATCTAACTTTTGCCTTGAATGAACAAGTCACAGATTATATAAACATGATCATATCTGAAACTAATGCCAATGTTGGTCATTGTGCACCACTATCCTATATTTATTATCGTGGCGTTGACTTGGTCTGCCGTCGTTTAGTCGATCCCCTTGTAAGTACCATTTCTATTTGAGAGTTCACTTTTTAAAAGGTCTCCTTTAACTGGTTCTGTTTTTTTTTTTTTTTTATCAATTCTGCAGAATGGATTCTGGGTTGGTGTGCTACTATGCTCGTTACTCTTTTTACCCATATTATTTGTGGCCCACCGTCTGATGTGCTTGTATAAGAAAATCTATCCATATATTGCTACCGTTGGTGCTGCAGCCGTTGTGGAGGGCGGGTATGTCTATATAGTCTATGAATCTAATTTGCTTTCAGGCATCATTAAACCGCCCTAAAACCTAAAGCTGTCCGGTCTGTACGGGTGCACCGTATATTCCACCTCCTACATGTGGCGGTGGTCAGCAAGCCTACTGTGAATGCGCACCAGGTGCTAAAGGCATGAAAAATTCAAAACGTGATCGTGGAGGCGCAAGTCGGCCAGAAGATCAACTGGATATCACTATTCCAGTTGTATCCAAGGACATGGATACGGCGGTGGTACCATTAATCAAACCGAAGAAAGATTAGCCATTGGGGATCCAGCCGTTTTATATTCCTTTATATTTTAAGTCTTAACATATTCAAGAGACATGTGAACATGTGTCGTCAGCGTCCGCATATAATTTTAAACTTTCTCACATTTCTCTCATTTCATTGCTAATTTCGCCTCATTCCGCATGCAGCAGCGACTACTTATACGATGCCTATAGCGAGCGCGATCGCGAGCATGTGCCATTAGCTAAGTAAGAGATATTCCTGGATCATCCCACATGATTAATTTTGCAACTTAATAAGTAATCATATCTGTTAACCTTTGTTTTTTTTTTGTTATAGCGTCCCAAAGAAACGACGTAAGGCTTATGAACGTCGTCGTGAACAGCAAGAGTACTATGAAGATGCATCACCGCGGCATTCTCGAGCAGCCCGTTCGGGTGGCGGAGGTGCCGGAGGCGGTGGTGTTGGTGACGATGCAGCGCCTGGTAGCAGCAATATGCGTTATAACGATATGGCACCCACGTAAGTATAAATATTATTTAAAAAAAAAACTTTTTATAATAATACATATATGGTATATAACCACATAATGCTGATAAAACAACAACAGAAACAATCAATCTAGCCGCTACCTTAATCGTAATTATTTTTAATTTTTGTTTAATTTAGCGCTAAAGTTGTGGCTATTGATATGAGGCCAAAAGCATTGACGGCAGATGGTTACTTTTAAGCCGTTTAACCCGTATGCCAATAGTTGGTTTTGGCTTACAATAAATACATATTGGTAATGTGTGCGCCTATAACACTCAATTTGTGTTTGTTTGTGTTCACATAAGACTCGCAACTCGAGTTTATGAGACTGGACTAACGTGCGACTCATTTTTGATTTCAATTGTCTTTTAAAAGCAAAAAAAAAAAAAAAAACGAATACAATTACAAAATACCTGATTATAAATCGACAGAACTTACTGACCACAGTACTAAAGTTTACCCGTATATATTTAGTTTCATAGTTTACTTCTTATGAGAAGTCTTTTAAACACTTTTTGGAATTAATTGTATTAATCTTTCAATGCTAGTCTCAGACTATTGGGTGCTTAATCAAAAGACTTGAAATTATAACAATTATAATCAATGGATACATTTGTCTTTCTGTCCTTTTCTCCCAATGTGTCACGTATATACTTCAAATGTCCAGCTGTTGTTGTTAATTGTTATAGCTTTTAATACCGATGCCAATATGTTCAATATGGTTTCAATTCAAATTCTATTGTTTTGGATTCAAAGTCAAGAACACTTAATTGAATCCAATTGTTTAAAACCCCATTCAATACACTCCGATTCATATAATCATATTGTCATACATACATACATACATACATACATACATACATACATATATAAAGAAGTGGGCTAATGCTGTTTCAGATGCTAATGCAGTAATTGCCAAATCGATTCTACTAATCCCAATTGTTGCCTATTCTTGAGAAAATGTTGTGCGTGATTTTTTTTTCCGTTTACTCTATATATATTATATAGTATTAAATATATATATATATTCATTTAAATTGACGTACATTTGTATATCTGTTTGATTTGATAAAGTTTTTTTTAATAATAAATAAAAAAAATTTATTGCATTCTACAGGCACTGGGACCATGAGCCGCCGCGCTATCATAATCCGCCTGCAGCACCACCATCATCCGAATATGAGCGTCCACCACCATATTATTATCCGGGTGCCTCGGAGCAGGACTAAATTTGTAGGCCAGTGTCGTCAGCAGCATGAACGGAAATATGATGCATATATTTGGACATGGGCGAAACAGCTTTAGGGGAGGTGGCAACATGCAAGAATTTAATTTTAAATACCAAAACTTGAGTTTCGCTTTAACGCTATCCCTATATTATTGAGACTGTATTTTAAGTTAATGAGCATAAACAAAACATAAAAAAAAAAAAAAAATAATAATTATGTTTATGTCATTTAATTAAGTCGAGTGTGTTCTAATTTTTTTTTTTCTCTTCTTCTTTTTTGTTTTGTCATTGTTTGTTTGAGATAAAGTTTTGTTCCCTTTTTCTATTGTTTTATTCGGCCCAAAACACCAACACAATCTGCCATCGAGCCACAAAAAGAAAATAACAGACAAGCGAAAGAATAATGAAAATTATCTAGTATTAAGCACGGGCCGAAGCAAATGTAATGCATCTAGTGAAAGGTTACAAAAAAAAAAAAAGAAAAAGAAAAACAAATAAGAGAATATGAAGAAAATTGATGTTGCCAAAATGAATAGCAATCCCAAATGCATTCATATATAATAATGGATTTGCTCATACAAGAGTCCATAGAGAAGTGACAAAATCAAACACTATGCTAAAATTAAAAAAGAATAAACAAAAAAAAAAAAAAAAACACAATGAGTCTCTAATATAATAAAAAAAACGAAGTTGGCCAATAAAGCTCATAAAAACTTCAAAGAATCTCATAAATTTATAAAACTTCAAATCACTTTACTCCATTAAGCTCCATTCCTCCCTTTCGCATAAACACACAGACACACACACACAAACGAATAAACCCACACACACACACATACCAAAGGAGGAATAGAGAGATAATTAGGACAGTGAGTGAGGGGAATTTAGATTTCCAATATCAAAAAACTACCAACTATATAAACTACAATTATTTTACCATTGTATTTAGGGGAAACAAATCCCTCAAAACTTCCAAACTTTACGACACGAATCAAAAAAAAACAATATAAAAAATAAAAAAAAAGAACAACAAACAAACAAGCAAAGAAACAGATAGAAAGAAAAAGAACGTATATGATTAACAAATGGAAGAAAATGAAAATGATAAATTATTATAAACAATTAACAAAACTGCCATTTTAATTTAGACAGCAAGACAGTAATTTGTTCAAATCTGTCCCCAGTTTTCAATGCATTTAATGTATTTATTTTATAAACCAAGAATAACAAAACAAAAAAAAAAACAATTTAAAACTAAAGAAAAAGATAAACAAGATTCTGAAAGTATATACAGTTTGACAACAAAGTGTTTTCACAACGCCAAAAATGATCATTTTGTTACTTTAAGATGAAAAAAAACCTAAATTAAATGGTTTTTTAAATTTTTTTAATTAAAATATGTTAACTAAACAATTCCCTTTCAGGAACACAAAAAAAAAATTTTAAATATGTTTCAATCAAGAAAAAAAAATAACAAAAACTGAAGATTGCACAAAATTCAACTGCCAACTAAGTGTTTTCACAACTTAGTTTTTTCACTTATTCTATCGATTTAAAGAAAAACTTATAATATTTAATATTTTGTAAGGCCACCATTGGGCTCTAAAACAGTTTCCAATTATCTATTCATCGATTTGATGAGATTTTGGACATAATCCATAGGGATATTTAGCCATTCCTCCAAAATAATGGTCTTCAAATTATTTTCATTTTCGGGATGTCGTTTGGCGGTCCTTTTTTTGAGATACGCCCACAAATTCTGAATAGGATTTACGTCTGGACTTTGGGCAGGTGAATCCAACTCATTTTTGGAGTTATATAGCAGTCAGTACCTCACAATATGCTCCTTTTGCTTGGAATCATTGTCTTGGTAAAACTTAAAAGTTGGTTTACCCTCGACAAAATACCCGAATTTGTTGGAACTGGCCACCAAATCTGTGTGCAATATGTCCAAATATTGTTGGACATCCATTGTGTTCTTAATAAACGACAAATCGCCAACTCCTTTCGTCGAGATGTACCCCCAAACCATTTCCGAAAGTTTGCCAAACTACCAAACCAAATTCTATTATTGGAATCCAAGGCTTTTAACGGCTTTCGCCACACTCTGCTAGGTCTACCCTCATATTATAGCATCATTTTGCTTTCAACACAAACTATAAAATCATCCCAATGTGAATCAGTTTTTCCTCCGTGCATCCTCGCAAATCTTAAACGCCTTTTAATATGTGATTTCCATATCAAGCGTTTTTTACAAGTAACACTGGATGACAAACCGGTCCGTTTTAGGACTTTCCGGACATCTTCGCGGGATGTGTTTATGCCACATTTCTCTTATAGCTTTCTGGCTAGCGTTCTGGTCGAAATGGTTATGTTTTCACTTGCCCTTAGTGGCATAATTTCCCCCGGCTTTGGGTGTTATGACCCGAGGCCGTCAGGTTGTAGGCTTTGTTTCTAGCCTTTCTTCCTTTTTGGAGCGGTTTAGGGTGTAATATACTGCCTTTATTGAAAGTAAAAACATTTTGGAAATCTCTACAACCGTTTTGGCTATTGTAGACCAGTAATAGACCATTTGGGCCATACCAAAACTTATCCGTTTGCTTGGCATTTTTAAACATTCAAAAGGCGGTTAAAAACGAACCAATTCTAGGAAACTATGACAAAATTACTCAACATATTGAAGCAGCCACCGAAGATCGCTTCGAAAATTCCGGGAAACAACGGTAAATACAAAAATAACGACGGAAAGAACCTAAAAAGCGAAATGTGTAAAGACTTAGTTGGCAGCTGGATTTTTGTGCAATGTTTAGTTTTTGTTGTTTTTCTTGTCTTGTTTGAAATATTTTCAATTTTTTTTTTTGTAGTCCTAAAAGTAAATAGTTTAACTAACCTACTTCAATTTAAAGAAAATTAAAAAATCATTTAATTAGGTGTTTTTTTTCATCTTAAAGTAAAAAAATGATGCTTTTTTGCGTTGTGTAAACACTTTGTTGTCAAACTGTACTTCCTTAATACAGAAACTTATGCACTCACACACAAACACACACATACATATACATATATAGACACTATATACACCTACATAATACTTAAAATTAGTATAACACGTACTCAAACACGTTGTCATAGTTTTAGTAAGCGGGAAAGAAAAAAAAAATAACCAAAAAAAAAAAAAAAAAAAAGGAAAAAGAAAATTTGAATCCCTGTGGCATTTCTAAATGTTTTCAATTGTATTTCCCGAGACACAATCTAATATGGCAAGCTGCAAGTTTCCAACAAATTAAAAGATTTCAATATATGAATAGGTATATTATGTATACACACAATTATATATATATATATATATATATATATATATAGTATCACAAACACAGACAAGAGACAACAATATGAATTGATTGCATTACATAATGATTATTATTATTTTTTTTTTTTTAGTATTATATATATATATATATAAATATATATGTACGAGTATATAAGTATGTATGTTGTATTTTACATTTTACGTACATTAAATGGTTTTTTGCTTAAGTCAAACTCCTTGTAATTGAATTTTGTTTTGAAACAAAGTAATCGAAACGTTTTCCATCAACAACAAACGAGATATATTTATTTATTTATAAATGATTTAATTATTATTGCTTAATGGCAATGAGTTTACTTGGGTTTGGCTACCTTGGAATCTGGATCCATTGGACACAATCATTTCACTTAATTAATTGTCAAACTTTAGGCCGACAGTTTGAAGATAGCGATCCATTTGTTAAATATGAACCATATATGCCAAGGGCTTACCCTGAGATCGAATCCAGAAATAAAAATAGTGATTATTATGCCCAGAAGAGACCACTCAGATCCATTTATACGTTTGCCAACACCTTGACTAGTGCCTTAGTAAATAGTTCAAGGGTAATTCCCCAAGGTTATATAACACCCGATGGTAATGATGTTGATCAAAAGGTGATGAAAGATAATTGGTTGGACTATTTGAAACAACAGAGAATTCTCATGATGGTGTTAGCTATCCTAATTACTCTAATGGCTATAATACCATTTGTTGGGTGAAAATAGATTTTCAATTTTAAATCACTATGATATGCAAATCAAATCTTTTACAGAATTTTTTATTTCATTCTTTGCTTTCGCAATAGAAGAAATAGTATATCTGGCCTATGCACCAGCATCTTTTGGGGATTTATAATGATAATTATTGTCATTTTTATGCTGTAAGTCAATTGAAATTTTGAAAGAAAAATATATTTCTTACGCTTCTTGAAAAGTTTTGGCCTAATTTTTGCTATATATTCGAGTATTCAATTGGAAAAAGGACTCAAACAAGTTGCCTCAGATCGCAGTAGATGTGTGTCAAAGAATTCTAGCATTTTATCCAATGACGAGGTGGTTAAATCAACATCGGAACATCTATATCATTTACATGTACGAAACTATAAACAATTTCAACAAAGAATCGAACATGTTCTTCAAAGCGAACCAGGTTTAACCCAATCCTATGTACAAATGGAATCGAATGGTGCAGCTATTGAGAGATTGAGCAAAGTTATTGATAAACTACAAAGTACTCAATTTCTTTTTAAAAAACTTAGACAGGAAATACCCAAAGCTCGACGTTTGGCTACCCAATTTCGAGATGGTAAAAGATTATTAATTAATTTAATTTCCTAAGTTTTTTCTATATATTCTAATTGACAGCTCTACGCGATGTGAAACGTAATCTTTTAGTGGACCTAATATCAGATTGTCCTTACGTAGAATGTCGTAAATTCTATCGAAAACATGATATTAGCTATCTGGATATGGGCTGTTTGCATTATGATATTGTAAGTAAAGAACCAAAGTAAAAGGATATAGAAATCAATAAATGTTTGGTTTAATTTCTTTTTTTTTTTTTCAAGTTACCTGATGTTAATATATATATCAAATCAATACAAAGCATATTAACTAGCAAATTTGCCACCTATCCACGAAAAGCCTCAAGACACTTAGGACAGCTATCGAGTGCCATTAAGAATCATATGAATAAATTGTTAAGCACCATTCAAGAGGATGTCAATGATGGCGGTGCGTAGTATTACGTAGGTGTACAAAGGAAAATATAAAAACTATCTATTTTAATTGTTAGCCAAGATCATATATAGAATTTTTGATCTCTTGATAAACATTTATATCTATATAAGCTTTAACTAGCATCAATAGTCGAGTTAATCTACTAACATCTGTTAAAAATCTAAATATTTCAAAACTATTTAAAGATCAATATCAAAATTGTAATACTTAATAGTTAGATACAGAGATAATATTTTAAATATTTTACATATATATCATTTCATACCTTTTCAAATTGATTTTTCAATTATTTGAAAAGGAAACTTTATCATTTGAAGAGTTATGTGCAAGAGAACCTCACTGATTCATCCAATATCAATTAGACAAAAAAATTAGTTTTATTTTTTAATAATCTTATACTTATTTGACGATCATTTATAAAACTTTAGAGAGTATAATTAAGTTGGTCAAATGATTACAACACATTGAAAAATATACATTTACGACCCCATAAAGTTTATGTTTTCTAGATCAACATCAATAGCTGAGTCGATATGGCAATGTCTGTTTGTTTCTTTAGCTTTTTTAGGCCTTAAATTTAAAGCAATATGGTTGAAACTTGGTAGATAAGCTTTTTAGATTTTTGGTTAGATAAAGTGTAAGAATCAGTTGGATCGGACGACTATAATATATAGTAACTTGACTTCAACCCCAAAAAGCAAAAATTTATCACAAATTTATAAAACTATTAAGAAAGCAAGTTTTTCATGTTAAAAATTAGTTTATATAGAATTGTTTCTAAACTTTTCGATATAAGACTGATTAGAAAGTCATATTTCTTCTTCTTTTTGTTTTAGGCCAACAATTGGAAAAGAAAAGCGATATGACGAAAGAAGTAATCGAGAGACTTGTTGAGGAACTAACTGACTTGCCAACTGAGGAAAGATCAGAGGAAGTGAAACCACCAATTACAAATTTGAGATATAAACTAGATAAATCCCAATTTTATTTCACTTTGGGTGCAATTGGTATATTGATGTTAGTACCAATTCTAGTACTTATCAGTTTGGCTGTATATGGCCTTAGTAAAGACGGCGCTAGATGTGTTTTATCTTGCTCCCTCTTGGCCATATTTCTGCTGTTCTTTCTAGCCATATTGTTAATAATTTTCTATCTTGTGCATGGAGCCTTGTTACAACATGCATTTTGTAATGGGTATGAATGAAATGGAATGATATAATATAATATTTAATTCTTCGGTTTTCAGTGAATCAAATGAACCAGTATCGAATAAAACTCTTAATCCGAATCAATATCTACCTGGAAGATTTGCACTCACTCAACCTATGCCAAAACTGAGAGAAGATGAGATCTTTCGTCGTTGCCGTGATAATGAAAACCTTTATAAATTATTACAATTGGATGATATTTATAATTTGATTGGATTACGTGAGGAGGTGATTGAGGATGTTGAGGATTGTTTACATGAGATGGAGAACAGTTCGTTGCCCTTGGAATTGGATGAAATGCATCCACAGGCTGAATCAGTTATTCAACATCTCTTGAATCATAATAATCTCTCCCTTTATGATAGCACTCATTACACCCAACATTTGTGTCCACAGCTAGTCCCTGAACCCTATCCCGGTCCCTTGCCTGATTTCTGGACCAATCTCGATGATCTTGCTATAAGTCTTAAGGCCAATGCCTCGCTACGTAATCAGGTTGTACATTTAAGAGCTTTTCATCATTATTTGGGTGTACCATTGGCAAAAATTGTTAATCAAATTCTGGAAATGTTAAAGCAAATCGATTACCATTTATCGGGTGGTACTACCAATTTTGCCCAATACATGAAACATTTGCTAAATGAGATTAGAAAAGGTGATAAATTCCTCAAACAAAAAGCAAAAGATGTTACAATTTCGGTGGGTCGGAATATAATCAAATATGTGGATGATAGTCTGGCTGGTTATATACATATGGTGGAGAATGTTACCGAAAATGAACTAAACAGTTGCTCCACCCTAAAACGAAACGAAAAACAAATTGATTTGGAGCAAATGAATCTCTGTAAACGCATTGTCACCCCCATGGTAAGATTTGTTTAATCTTTGAATATTAATTTATTAGTAACTTATTTTTTTTTTGATAGAATGGCATTTGGTTTGGTATATTTATTTGTGCATTACTTTTTATACCCTCAATTTGTTTTATTCACTGTCTACGATCTAGTATGGAATCAATATACGACTCAGATATATTTCCATTATCTAATATAGAAGAGCCATATGGGCCACCCCGTATATTACCACCAATGGGCATGCCATGCTCATGTAAATATCATGCTAATTCACCAATGATCCCGGAAACGAATGTCGATCTATTGCCCATGTCAATCTATGAGAGTCCAAATTTTAAATCTAAACGGGAGTAGATCACTTTTTCTATTTTGAAAATGTCAATTTTTATATTTTTCACATTTTAACAAAAAAACTAATAAAAAAAATAAACAAAATAAACTTAAACAAAATAGAAACAAACTAGAAAATGAAGCTAGTGTGGCAGTTGCTGGTTTTTCTATTTATTGCTTTATTGCCTCATTTTTGGTGCTGGCCAATTAGCATTCAATACCAACAAGTGAACAATATGCATTTAAAGGACAACAATTATAGCTTGATTGTGACAAGGACACTATGGGACGATTGTGCAAGCTTTCAAGGATTCCAACAAATGGATTATCCATTTATAGAGATTTTATTGCTAACATGGATGCTATTACCTGTCTATAAGATGGTTGTATTATACATTGGGTAGATATTCATGTATATATATATATAATTAATGTATCAATTTGGTCATATTCATTCACAGAAGGCATCTTAATAGTCCAGAACGTTCCATAGTTCATAGTGAACCCTTGAAACAAAATGAAGTTGCTCCTGTAACATTGCCAGCAATACCAACAACAATATTACCAGTAGAACCACCAAGACCACCACCACGACGGCGTCGAGCCTCTACTTTAAATCCTTCAACACTTTGCTCATTCAATCCAGATCATTTCGGCTTCGTTTTACAAAAGAGCAGCTATGAATTGGATCCATATGAAAGACTGCGTCTAAATCTAAAACGTGCTCATTATGGATTACAGAAACCATTGCCCCCACCAGATCCTTTGCTATGGTTACATCAAAGTCATGTTTTGAAAACAAGCGAACAAATATTTACACCACAGGAAACAATTAATCGCAAAAAGTCAATGAAGAGGAGACCAAAATTGTTGAGCATATTTCTAGAGCATTTCAAGACAAACAAATTGAAAAGTAAACAGCAGCAGCAGCAGCAAAAGCAGCAGAGTCAATTACACACCAGCAACATTAACAAAAACAGCAGCAACATTGGCAAAGTTTCCCTACTTTGGGATCGTTTTAAGATCAATCGATTCAATCAAAAGAGTTATCCAAGATTTGAGACCAACACATCATCATCATCATCATCCAGTTCAGTAAGCTCTAGTTCTAGTTGTTTTTATATATAAAATAGATGGCATTGGAATAACCTCGCATATTCCTGGGAAGGTCTACGATATCGTAGATATTCCAATGAAAATGCGTTGTCATTACCAATGCGAAAACGCGGTTCCACCATGTGTCTATATATAAATATATATATAATTCATTATATTTCTTTACTATTAAAAGCATTTTGAAATCAACGATTTGACCTTGACAACGCTTTGCTCTGACTTTATTAGAACACATCCGGTGAAGGCAAAACACAGACACAACAGGCAAAACAAAGCCACAACATGAAAAAGACTTAAGCGACAAACCTTGTTCTCGCATCAATCATGAGCTGACAAAATGCCCAACTACCGGGTAAGCATGCGACCGAAGACTGAAAATCATAAGATGACCCCCTTTGAAATTAAAAAAAAAAAAAAAAAAAAAAAAAAAGACAACGAAACAACGAAAAACCAAAACAGATTGCCATCACGCCCTCCAGCTTCATGTGCAACATGATTATCTTGCCACAATGGCAGGAAGGGAAACTAACCCAAACCACCAAACTATAAAAAAAAAGATCCAACTTTTGTGTCTTTCAAACCGACACTTATATACACTCACAGATAAGGGACTTTAGACTACTGAATAGTCAATTGGATGAGATATTAAGAAATCAATATTTAAATACAATATTATAATAAAAAGATAAGCTAAAGCTAAAATATATTTTTAGAAAATGTAAAAAATATATAGGTTAATATAATAAAATGGGAAAAAGACTTTTTTAAATAAATGAAAAAATCTCATAAAATAACTTTATATTTAGTTAAATAAATATGAGAAGTTAGTTATATAAACGTACTAAAATATAAATAGCATAAATCTTAAATATAAATAGATGTAAATTAGATTTAGTACAGAAAGGTTAATCAAGTATTTTAAAAATATAACGATGGAGATTTAAAAAAAAGACATAAATATATCTTTATATTTAGTTAAAAATGATCAGAAAATTAAATTAAATAATATATATGGCTTAAAACAGAAAGTTAAATACAAAATTTGATTTAATACAGAAAGCTTAATTAAAAATCATTTTTTTTTTTTAAATATTTAACTTAGTACTTCAAATCGAATAATATGGAAAGGTTAAAATTAATTTTACATTTTTTCAAAATATCATTTTAAATTACTTAGACGACAATTTTTCCGTTTAATTTTAAATATAAATAGAAATTAATAATATTGTCAATCTAATTTTAAATGCCACTAAAAATATATTAAAATAAATAAGTAATAATAAAAAATATTTTCGATATCTTAATACAAATTAAAGATAATAAATAAACCCAAATATTTACTTTTAAAATTTATAAAAAAGAGAAAAGCTTAATTTAATTTAAAGATAAAAAGAAAATTTGATTTAGTCGTAAAAGTTGAGCTACAATTTATTATTTATTTATTATTTTATTTATTAATTATTTTTCGAATTAAAATCGAAAGAAATTTTTTTATATATATATCAAATATGTTAATCGCATTTTCCTAAAAACTTATTATTAATAATAAAATTGATTTACTTTAGAAAAGTCAAACAAAGAAATTAAACAAACCTTAAAGTTTAGTTTAAAAAAACAGAAAATTTCATTTATTAAGGAATAAAATTGGATATATTAAGAATAGAAAATTTCATTTATTTAAGAAACAATGGGATAAGTTTATTTTGATAATTCTGATATTAAACGAATTATGTTATATAAGAAACAATAATTTAAATGAAATCTAAGTTTTTTATAGAATATTTTTCACATTATTGGTTATTTTAAAAAGAATTTTTTCACATATGTCCAAAGATCTAAAATCATTTAAAAGTCTCTATATGGTACATAAACTATGCTTCGAAATAGATTCAATATTTTGTTTGATAGTGTAACACACTAAATCAGATACACTAACTTACAGTTGCTCCCCTTAAAACAAGAAATATATAAAAAAAAAAAAAGAAGCATATGGAATGATAATAAAAAGAAACCTCTGACTCTCTCAGACAAGTTTTATCTTTTCTTTACGTTTTGTTTGTTCTTCCGCAGGAGAAACTGTGTGGCATTGAGGGGACCAGATTTCGGTTTCAAATTACCCACAGTTACAGTCAATGGGGCTTCCGCATGATGAGTTGGTAGGATTGGGAGGCGTACTACCCCTCTCTCTACCCCTCACTCTCTCTCTCTCTCTCTTGGTACTTGTTGCACTTGCCATAAGGTAAATGTATGTACAATGAAAAGTGAAAACCCTGGAGGCAATATATGATTTTCATAATTTTTAACTAAAAATTAAATCACGTTTCTTATCAGACTTGGCAAATGTTGTTGTTGTTGTTGCCGGCAATGATGATGACGTTGGTGATTGTGAGTGCCTTTCTTTTTCAACAATTACCAAAAAAAAAACAGAAAAAAACAAGCAAACAACAGCAACAACAACAATAATAATAATGCTACAACAGCGACATCAGTAGCAGCAACAACAACAATGAAAATTTCACTTTCAATTTGTTAGTATATATCTCTATGTGTGTGTGTATGTATATACATACATATGTGTGTGTTTGTTTGTTTGGGTATGGGTTAAGGCATGATTTTGCCACAGTGAAGGTTAAGTTGTTCGATTTGATATTCAATTGGTATAACGGTTTCGAAAGCCCAAGCAAAGCCAAGTCAATGCACTCCACAGTAAGGTTCACACCTGCATAGCATAGATAATGCCAAATAAATTGATCTTGCTACAAACCAGAAAAAAAAACAAATTAGAGAGAGAGAGAGAGATGTGTGGGTGGAGGCAATTTCGTTTCCCCAATTCTATACACACACACACACACACACACAGATTTTCCATTTCAGTTTTTCATTTTGCCCGCCATGGGAAACAGAGCATTGCATTTCTCATTTCCAGATTACTTTTTCTTGTGAAAACAACTCTGTAAACAGAATTGCAAAAAAAAAAAAAAAAAAAGTAAAAACCAAAAGACGGCAAATGGTAAAATGGTTAAATGGTAAATGGCACGCAATGAGCATTAAAATGCACACAATTAAGTCGAGCAAATGATTTACAGTGAAAGGCAGTGAAA
This sequence comes from Drosophila neocordata, assembly GCA_018903615.1. Lineage (NCBI taxonomy): Eukaryota > Metazoa > Arthropoda > Insecta > Diptera > Drosophilidae > Drosophila > Drosophila neocordata. The sequence goes on from JAEIGI010000001.1 coordinate 12,779,445, forward strand.
TTTATGGCATGCAAAGCGTGAGAAGAGCAAAAACAAAAACAGAAAAAAACCGAGAGAGAGAAAGATATAAGAAAATCAAACCATAAATGCTAAAAAGAAAGGCTAACTAGAAACAGAATAATTATAAGAATTATCTATTAAAAAAAAATTATTATTAAACAATCGAAAGTCATTTTTATCTATAATCATGGCATATGGAACTTTCGCTTTTGTTTCAGTGGGAGTTTAAATATTTATTTAGCCAATGGCTATTGGTTTTTTGTTTTTTTTGTTGTTTGAGGGGGGAAGATTTTGACCATGGCCAGGGATTTGGTGAGATGTATTTGAAATTGCCAGTGGATTGCCGTCTGGTCACAGGCTTATGAAACCCTTTTCTATTATATATATGCAAATGAATTAGTTGCTTTCCACTCGATATCTATGTGAAATGTTATGCATGAATCCAGCTTAACTTATTTTTTTTTTTTTGGTGTTTTGTAAATCATATTTTAAATTTGCATTTATCAAGAGTTGGGGAGTTAAAGATGAAGATGCTGTCCGCCTGTACACATGGGATTGGGTTGGTTTTTTTTTTTTATATGCTAATCAAACATGTTCGTTTACAAAATCCCTTCATCCAAAAAAAAAAAAAAAAAAAAAATTAACAAAAAACGAGATATTAAAAGACTTACCCAAGGGAGGGGAGGCTTTACTTTGACTTTACGATTTTCCTATACGCTATATATACGAAAAAATTTCATAAATTGTAAACTTAATTCAACTCATATAAATATATATAGACTCTGATCTATTAGTTTAACTTTTTAAAAAATAACAAATTATTTTAAAGATATTTTAACTGTTTTTTTTTTCTTTTCTTCTTTGCTTTTTCCATATAATCTAATAAGTTTTTTTTTTGATATAATATATTATAATATTTTTTCTTTCCTTTTTTTATATTATATGATCAATTTTATTTAATATGACACATTAAAAAAAATATTTTTTCTTTTTCTTAATTTTTCTTCTTATCTTTTCCTATATAATCTGATTTAATTTAATTTTAATATCGTTGTTGTTTTGACGTTATTTAAAAAGTTCACTTTTAAAAAATAAAAATTAAGAAAAGTATAAATTTTGTATATAAAAAACAACTTAAATTCTTATGAAAACAAAACAAATAATTCTTCAACATAAAAAACAAATATTAAACTAAAAATAATAAAAATAACTCTTGATCATAAAAAAAACTAAATTATGAATTATTTTTATACCCTTACAAAAGAGTTATTAAGTTTCCTATTGTTAGTTATATATTTTTATTGATCAATTTAGTTTTGCAGTCAAATATCTCCGACTACATATGAGTTTTTCTTTTTTTAATTGTATATATTAAATAAATATTATATATCATTATGCTATAATTATTTTAAATTGATCACGAATATATATATTATATATATTTAACATTAGATTATTGTTGTTGCAAACATAAAGACATATTGTATATACACTGAACCGATTTGATTAAAGTGTAGAGAGAGAAATACAATTGATAACAAATTTAAAACCAGTTGATTAAATTTAGCCCACAAAATGAAATGTTAAATGTTTAACAATTAACAGAATGTTAAACATTTAACAGTTTGGATAAGTTTGCTGCCTAAGTCTTTTACCAAAAGGTAAGACAGCAAAACAACAACAACAGCAACTCTAAAATTCAATTTTCCATGCAGCTCACAAGCAGAAACTGTTGTTTTTTTTTTATGTTGTTGCTGTTTGCCTGTATATGGCGCTTATACGTGGCGGACAAGCAACACCACCACCAGCAACAACAACAACAACAACAGCTCATACTGTGGGCCACTCATTTTGCCGTTTTACTTGGCTCTGCTCTCGGCGACTTTGACTCCAACTTTGCCGTTGCTGCTGCCGCTGCTGTTGCTGTTGCTGCTGTCGTCAGTTGTCTTGGCAGTTGGCCGTCGCAGCGCTCAAATCAGTTTCTGTTTTCCAGTCCAACGTGCGAGTTCGTAGCTGTAGCGGGTTTTATAATACGAAGACGAAAAAGAAATAGTACTAAAATATATATATATAGACATATATATATATATATGATAAACTCTAACCAGGATTTTTGAAAGTGACTGTGGGCCAATTGTCATATAAAATGAGCAAATAATTGCTCGTGTCTTCGAGTGTTTTTTTCTAACCGCCCACCCTCCCGCAAATCTCTTGAAAAACGTGCAAATCGAACAATAAACAAAAATTAGAATTGTTATAGTGCAGCAGTGCCAAATTAATTGGCCATAAACATACATAAATTAATTATTATTTTTTTTTTTTTGTTGATTTGTTATTATTAACAAATTTTTTTGTTGTTTTGGCTGCGGCAAAAAAAAAAAAATATTAATAAATAAATAAACTTAAAGGAAACACAATAAAGCAAAAATGGTGAGTGCAAGATAAGAAAAAAAAAAGAGGAAAAAAAAAAGAATCGAATCGAAAAAAGTGTGTCAGACCACAAAAGAACTATGAACAAAATTGAAATTATCATATATATTTATGCATTCGAAACCTCGCGCCACAGAACAACAGAAAGACAAAGAGAGAGATAGGGGGGGGAGAAGCATGCCAAAGAATATTGAAAGTCCGTTGACGCAACGGAAAAATGAATGTTAAACGACAGAATGGAGAACCCAGCATAGAGTAACAGACAGACACTAACAGACAGATGGACAAACAGACAGACAGACAGACAGACAGCAAGTCAGTCAGACAGATAGTCAGTCAACAACAGTATGGTTGTATAGTGGTGATGATGGGGAGGGGTGGTTTAAACCAACAACAAGAAAAGCAACTACCAGTTCTGTTCGCTGACCGAAGTTGAAGGCAAACTTGTCAAAGACAATGAATATACAATATGAAATACTACAGCAACTCCATCAATTTGTAGAGCAAAAAGGGGGAAGAAGAAGGGTAAAGGGGGTTTAAGCTAAGCTAGGATAGAGTAGGGTAAAGAGAAGGCAGGCATTTTTTTTTTTTATGTCTGCTAAAGCAGTTTCGCTTTCAAGCAAATGGAAAGGGGAATTTGTTTCTCATTGTTGTTGCTGTTAATCATAATTTTATATCTTATGTTGTTGTTGTTAATGTTGCTTTAACTAACACTTTAATTAGTCTTTTTTTTTGGTGGGGTGGGGGAGGGGGGTAATTGGCTTTTACTTCCTATGGGGCGGCTGCCTTAAATGTAAAATTTCCATTATGGCCACGCCTAAATTCGGCACTAACAAACCAAGTAAAAGTTGCAATGCCTACAACAATAGCAACCCAGCAACAACTAGTTTTCATATATATATATATATATATTTTTGTTGTTTTCTTGTACAACAATTAATATTTGCAAAAAAAACAACAACAACAACAACAAGAAAAAAACCTAAAGCAAAAGCAATTGGCAAATCGTTTGGCCAAAACTGGTCTCGAAAATGAAAAACTGGCAAAATTAGGTTTGAAATATGTTAGAGATCTCGAAATGAGTGGAAAAACGAGGCAAGGCATAGCAAAAAAAACGAAATAAAAACGAAGCAAAAACAAAAAAAAACAGACCTGGCAAAGCTTTAGTTAAAGTTTTATAAATTAAACATAATATTATTATTACAGCTTAAAAAGTATTCCATAATCATTAAAGCTAAAGGCATAAAGATATATATATAGATATATATAGTTATATATTCATGGCATATATAATATACATATATATACATATATAGATTAGGTTGTCATTATGTAGAGAGACAATAAGAAATGTTAATTGCCTGTCTGGGCAAAAGTTTTTTTTTATCTTTATTGCCTTTCAATGTTGCACTTTCGCAGCAATTTCAATTTAAACTTCAATGGGCCACGCCTCCTTTACTTTTTTTACATTATTTTGCCTCCTTCTTCTTCAGGTCTTGCCTGACACGCGCTATTATTGACAGCCGTGACTGACTGACATGTGCAGTTGTTGTTGTTGCTGTTGTTGTTGTTGTTGTTGTTGTAGCCGAAACTCTCACTTTCATTTGAAATGCCTCTTGCTTTGACAATTAAATGAAAACACTTGAAGAGAATATTGTTTGTACAATAAACAATTCAAATAACAAGGCACACAGCAGGCATAGTTGCTTTTTTTTTTATTTTTCTTTTGCTTTAACATGCAGATAAACACAGACACACAAATACACACACACACATACACATACATATGTGGAGTCATAATAATTGCTTACGATGCAGAGTATGCAGAGACTTTCTCCCTTAAAAACACACACACACAAACACACATGACCATAGTTTTGTCTTGTCTCTTGGTTTTTTTTTAGTCGGAAGTTGGCACAACCGGGCGTATGCGTAATGTGAGCCATTGCGGATGTTAGGGGCATGCAATTTACTAATACAACAAAATAACCAAAAAAAAAAAACAAAAATAAAGAAACAAAAACAACAAAAGAGGAAAATATGGCCAGAAAGTAGAAGAAATTTCGTGACAATGAATAAAATATCAAAATTTTAAATTAAAAAAAAATGAAAATAAGCAAAAAAAAAAGAAGAAAAAACAGAATTTCTCTCACATTAAACTCAATTGTTAAATTAAAAAAAAATGCTAGAAAAATAATTTTACTTAGGTAGAATTATAAAGTTAAAAAAAGTCAGAAAAGCAAAAAGAAAAAGATAAAGAAAACGAATTTTTTAAGTTTTAAATACTTTAACAAAGAAAATATTAAACTTTTCTCAAAGTAAAACTTTTATTGCAAAGAATAAAATTATATCCAATTTTATAACAAATAAAGTGTCAGGAAAAACGCAGAATTTCCCTCATAGTAAATAAAGTTTTATATAATTTGAAAAAAAATATTTTTAAGTAAAATACCAAAAAAAAGAGGAAGGCATTAGAATTAAAATAAACAATTAATTAAAGTTATAAAAAAAAAATATATAAAAAAATCAGACGATGAATTTCCCCCACGGTGAATAAAATTTTCAAATTAAATAATATAGTAGAGAAAAGAATAAAAAGTTCCCACATACTGAATAAAATATTAAAATTTTAATAAGACAGACAAAAAAAAAATAAGACAATTTTAAAGCTTAACAAAATGGCAGAAAGAAAAAAAAATCACTCATAGTAAATAAAAATTTAAAGTTTAAGGAAAAAATTGACAGAAATAAGATGAAAAACTTTTCCCCCACTATAAATTAAAGTTTAAAGCTTCAAAAAATAATAGAAAAAGGAGGAATTTTTCCTCATGGTAATTAAAATGTTTAAAATCAAAGAAAGACAGGAAAGATGAAAAAAAGTACGCCCTATAGTAAATCAAATAATATAGATAAATGAAAAAGAAATTCCCTGATAATGTCTGATAATTTGAAATATAAAAAAATAGAGGTGAGAATGAAGAGGAATTTTTTTAAGAGTATTAAAATCATTTTATAATTAATTTTAAAATGAAATCAAAAAATGTAGCTTTAAATTAAATATTTAACAGAAATTTGTTTTAAAAAATAGGAAAAAACTAATTTTTAAATGACAATTTTTAATATATATATTTAATATATATATTAAACATAAAAAATATTTTAAAAGTATGGAAATTTTTGTTTTTATATATGTGAAGAATATTTAATATATTTGTATTAATTAGTTTAGTATCCATACTAAACTAATCATGCAACTAAATTTTAAACAAATCTAAATAGTATCAGTGTTAAATTTTGTATATAATTTTAATGACAACAAAAGCTCTTTAAAATAAAAAGAAATAATTCTAATTTATTAGAATTAAAATTTAAACTGAATTTGAATTGAATTTTAAGCATATATATATATATATATGATTTAGGATTTGCTTAGAAAGTTGTATAGGATTATGTATATAGGATTTGCTATAGAAAGTTGAAATACCATTTGATCATTCAATAGATTATACTATCATATATAATTAACATTACCTCAATGATTATAAAACTTACATTTAATTCAAAGTTTAAGATCTCTAATGAAAATGAATTGAGATGATTAGATAATCAGTTATTATGTGTATTAGCTGCAGATTTGTTTAAACAATAAACAACATTATTTTACCTTTTTGTATAGTTGCCGCCCAGTTTTATCAAAATCAATTGACTATATTATATATATTATTGTATCTTTAAATATTACGTCATAGCCATTTATTAGTCTGATACTCTGATCTTTAATTTTCGGTTAGTCATTGTCGCTTTTTAAAATTTTAATTAAAATAACAAGAGCTTAAAACAATTTCAATTTTAAAGCGTATTTGAATTTAAAATTCATTATCGAATGTCTGGAAATAACATTCCATATAAAAGGTATATATATTTTTTTTTTTTTTATTAACCAAAAACAAAAGTTGTAAAAAAAAATTTTGGTCAAGAAATAAGAGGCATAAAAATTTATTCACTGGAAACTTTAAAAGATTTTGGTAATTTGAAATCCCTTATATACATAAATAAACACAAATTATATTTGGTATTTTTTTTTGTTATAAATAAAAGAGAAGAAAACAAAAAACAAACAAATGGATATTAAAATCAAGCATTTCAATAACAATATTTGCACAAAAATAAAATTTCTTAAACAGAAAATCGAGCACTTTACTATATATATACATATATGTATATATATATGTATGTAGATATGTATATATGGGTAGAATAATTAAATTTTTGTTCTGTTTCTTTGATTTTGTTAAAGAAAGAAAGAGAGAGAAAGACAGAGAGATAGAGAGACAAGGCGACAGCTTACAGTCACTTTGGCATAACCCTGACTGGCAGTCAGCCAGCAGCTGCAGTTCACATCTAAGTGGGTTGTGTTTGATTGTCTACACACACACAGATACACTCACTCTATACACACACACACATACATACATATGTATGGCTATAGCTTATAGATACTACTTGCATTTAAAGCCATAAAGCACAAATCAAGTTTGCAATTCACTTTTATGTTGGTTTCTATGCAAGTTTGTCTTTCTTTTGTTGTTGCTGTTGTTGTTGTTGTTTTGCCAACAATTTATGTATTTGTACATAAACAATTGCAAATGAATCGTATTGAGAAACAGAAATCGAAACGCATCAAATGGTTATTGAACTCGTTTTTGGTTTTTTGCATTTTGTTGTCAGTCCGTTTAAGTTAAGGTTACTCGGATACAAAACAAAAGACTTAGACAACGAACTTTTTTTTTCTTTTTTTTTGTGTTTCTCTTCTCCATTTTTTTGTTTGTAGATCTATGACAGGAAGTGTCACCTTTGTGTTTAACCAATTCCATAGACAAATAAGCTTAATTATGTATTTAGTCGACAAATGTCTAGATATATCTATATATATATATGTATGTATATCAATCATTTGACAAGTGACAAAAACAAACACCAACGAGGGCCACCTAATCAACACACAAACTTGTTTGAGTTTTAGTTGTTATATAAAGAGGCAAAATAACTTTAAAACAACAACATAACAGGCAATATGGCTTAAAGGCACATTCCACATTGTGGACAGCATAATCGAAAACGTTGAAAAACTGAAATCAAAAAGCAGTTAAAAAAAAACACACACACACACACACAACATATAACTCATTATCAGTGAAAATCATTGACCAGCCAGCAACTTTTGGCATACAACTAATTTTGCTAATAACTTTATATACTATATATATATATATATATATATAGAGATAAATCAAGACGACTTACAAGTTATAGCTATTGCATAACAACATGGGTGAATATCTCTTGGTAAATCCCAAAAAAAAACCACTCCCCTTGCCCATTCTTTTTTTTTGCTCATTATAATTGAACTAATTAGAGAAGTGGAAAGTTATATTTTCCCAAACTCCCCCTAAAGAAAAAAAAAAACAACAACCAACAAACCAACCATCAATATCATCTTCATTATCATCATCAATTGTGATTAGTAACTTTATCTATGGCTAACTTGGCCTCTGGCCATTAAATAAGTTGTCTGGCTTTAAAACCATTTTATGACTAGGCCATAAACATTGAGCGACAACAAGTCAATATAAACTGGCCAGCCTCGAATTGATCAGGCGCATCTTTTAATTTGAATTCAAATATATATAGTATCTATATATATCTACTTATATTTTGATTTGATTGAACAAACTGGTTTGTCTTTAAGGTTAAAGTTTAACTACATAATGGCCAAAGAAATGCAAACCTGACATTAGTCCAAGCCAAATAACATACAAATTTCACTTGTATGCGATTTGTCGTGTTGTTGTCTATACTCTCTCTCTCTGTGTGTGTGTGTAAGTTGTGCCTTTGTCGTTTGTTTATTAAATAAAAGCGCATATGCTTTACGTAAGGCAAAAAAAAAAGAAGAAAAAAAAGGCGGCGTCTGCTGCTGCTGCACTTTGCTGATGATGACATAATGACAGTTCCTTATTGCTGCACTTTTTTTTTTTCTTTTTTTGTTAATTTTATTTCTTGTTTTGTTTTTGGAAAAGTGCAAGGGGAATATAACAATGAGATCTGTCTATGCCACAAAAAAAAAAGATATTTTTCCAGTACGTTAGCTACCAATTTGCAGCTAAATGTATGTCACTTATGTTGTTTGTTTCTTCAGTTACAATAACAATGATATATTTGCCGCTAGACTGCGTTGCAACTCTTTAAACAAACTCCAAACTGACATTAATGCGACTTTGACAAATGGCGAAAAAAATTCTTTACGAGGCCAAAAAAGTAAACGACTAAAAGACAAAAAAAAAAACAAAAACAAACAAATGGACATAAATTTTATTGACATTATGAACAAGTTGGCTGAATTGTATATTGTAGGAAATGCCTGAGACTGATTGTGAGTCTATTACAGATCTCGAACTCAATCTCAATTTTTTTTTTTTTTTTTTTAGCAGTGGAACGGAAGTTGTGCGCAGTCAGCTGTTGAAATCTGAATGCTATGGCATTGCAGACGAAAGAATAATGACCACATTTACCATACCAAAACCGCATATACATACATATATACATATATATAGATAGTGTTGCTGTGAGTCATAAGACAAGCCGACAGCTGGCTCACGTTTGCGGCATTAAAATTAATGCCAACAATGTGTCCAAAAACCAAAAAAAAAAAAAAAAAAAAAAGCAAATCTGATGCACTTGAAAATTAATGTGGGTGTGGCCATTAAGCAACTATAATTTAAATTATAAATTATGAAATAAAATATAACACACACAAATGTGAAAAATAAACACACCCAATTCATAAAAGAAACAAACTTAAAGCTTTAAAAATTACCTAAAAAATAAAACTAATTAAACTAAATGAAATAAATATTTTTAAATATTATTTTAATATGCTGAAACTAATTTTTATACCTTGGCAAAAAGGTATATTAATTTTGGTCAGCAATTTCTGACTATATAAAGTATATATATTCTTGATCAGCACAATGAACTTGAGTTGATATAGTCTTGACCGTCTGTCCTTACGTCCCTGTGCCTGAAACAGCTCGATTTCCTCGGGGACCCTTAAAGCTACAGAGCTAAAATTTTGCACTTAGGCTTCTTCTTTTTGCTGCAGGCATTGTATATCTCGGAATCATTCCAATCGGATGACTATATCATATAGCTTCCATAGGAACTACTGGTCGTAAATAAGCTTTAACCACAATAACTTTGTTATATTCCAATCGAATATTTGGAAAACAGGTGATTGTAAGTTGTATATACTTCTTAACATATCCACAAAGCTTTATCAAAATCGGTTAACTATATCATATTGCTCCCATAGGAACAATCTGTCATGAATATGGATTTCGAGCAATATTTTGGTTGTTTTAAAAACGATTATTAATAAATTTGTTATTTCTGAGTTTTATATATTTTTTTTTCATATCTATCAAGTTTTATTAGAATCTGTTCACTATATTATAGAGCTCCCATAGGAACGATCGGTCAAGAAAATAGTTTAACTTGCTTATTTTCAGAGCAAATTGTACCAAATTTGGTATGTATAAGTTTGATATATATAGAAATATGCTAACTGAGTTTTACTAGAATCTGTCGACTATATGCTGTAGCTCTTATAGGAACAATTGGATCCACAGAGAAATGTATAGTTTTATATACTTTATTATGATTTTGCTAATTTATAGGTAATTGAAAAAGACAAAGGTTTGCAAAGGTATTCGAACTTAAGTTTTCAATAGTTCCTTCTAGTTTTCAATATTTAATCGAATCGCTAGCTTAAACAAATTATTATTTTGATTTTTAATACAAATCTTTTGCTGCAAAGTATAAATTTTTTAAATTTAAAATTAATTCTCTCTCATCATTTAAGCTAAAAACTTTTACTAAATAAACTTTTGTTCACATTTATACTAAACAGATTTAGTTTTTATACAATTTTTAAAAACTAGTTTACAATTTAATTCTGTAGAAATATATTTACGGAAATGTTTGCCTTAAAAAATTCTTCAAGTCACTAAATAAAAACAAGAAAAACTTTATTCAAAATAAAGTTAATTTTTTTTTTTTGCTTGAGCTACAAAATAAAACTTAATTGACTTTCAAATTAACATAAATAATTTGGCCAAAAATGAAGCCCAAAAGAATATAGTTTAAGCTAGAAAAATTTCTATGAAAAAATTTGCAAATTGGGCTTGAATGATTTGGCCATTTTAACCTTTTCAGTTAACTAGGCTAAGTTTAATAACTAACTAAATTGCAACATAATTTTCTTATTTTACGAAACATTTTGCAAAATATTCTGCAATTAAATTATGCAACATTTTGTTTTTTTTTTTGTTAATATTTAAAGTCAATGGCCCAGCTCAGGGTTAAATTTTTAACAGGAAGTAATTTGTTCGATAACTGACTGAACGGTAATTGAAGTCGTTTATGCTTAAAGCCATACCCAGATCTGTCTGTTCTGGGTACTGCACCTCAAAAGGCATGATTCTAATTGGCCAGTGAACCAGTTTTAGTTTCTGTTCAATATTGACTCATGCAACTTCTTTCACCTACAGACTCTCCATTCCCTCTAGATACCTAATATATGTATGTATACATATGTATGTATGTATTTGTCGGTGTGAACTCGTTTCTCTGTTGGCAAAAGATTGCGCAAGGTCGTCTGGTTGCAGGACAGGTGCTCCATGTATTAACTTAATTGTGACGTATGAAACTAGCGCTTAAATTTCGTTCATTGTAAACAATAAAAAACAAAAAACAAAAATCGAAAAAAAGAAAAATGCCAGAGGCAAAATCAAAGCCAAATTTATATAGATACATATATAGATGTATGCATATATATATATATATATATAGATATGTATATATGTATATTGCTAAACAGTTATGACTGGCTGCTTTATTAATGCCGTTAAGTCATCAGGTTTATGTAGGTATATAAATATATATATATATGGACGCGTGTCGCCAACTAAGCAGCGGTTTTTCTTTTCTTTTTGACTGTTTTTTTTTTTTTCTTTTTATTTATGTATATATTTTTTTTTTTTTTTGCTTCTCACCTTGAGCTTAATTTCGGTCAAACTAAAAGGCATTCAAATTTAATTAAATATAACAGCTACCACCAAAAAGAGCGACAGAGCGGCAAAGTGTCCGAAAATTTCAAATAAATTGCATTTTAAGTAAGCAACGGTAAGAGCCAGAAAAAAAAAACGAAAGACTTAAGCGACAAACGCAGAAACAGAAAGAAAGAGATAGAGAGAGAGAGTCGGCAAGCAGTTGTTACATGTTGATGCACATAGAGTGTATGTGTGTGTGTTTGAGTGCGTGTGTGTGTGTGTGCACGCTTGTATGATTAATGCAACTTTTGCGCAATTTGAGCCGACTGCTGAAAACATATTGAAAGAGTGCCGAGTGAACGTTAACTAAAAAAAAAGCAAAAAAAAAAAAAAATGTGCATAGTAAATGAATTGCAATTTATGATGCTTTTTCTCCTTCAAGTGGAAAGCAAAAGCACATTAAAAAATGCAAAAGAAGTAAAAGATAAAGTAAACAAAAAAAAAACAAATCTATAAAAAGTAGGTAAAGATGATGATGATTTTCATTTCAATAAAAAAAGAAAAAAAATGGCATTATATGCAGTATTCACCTATTGCTTTCTAGTTATAAATGAAATGCAAACAATTTTTCATTTTTATTTTTTTAATGGTTTTTGCGCAAGACAATCGAAAGAAAACTAATCAGGCGACTGTTGGAATGCAGTTGCCTTGCCTTGCCTTTACTCCATCTCTTTCTAATCTATTCACTATTCACTCTCTATTATTTATTGACTTTTATTTGTCGCTTTCGTAACCAAACCTCACAAAAAAAAAAAAAAGAAAAAAAAGAAAAAAAGGTAACCAAAAACTTTACCGGCAGACCGAAACCCCAAAGCCAAGCTAAGCTAAGCTAAGCCATGCCATGCCAAACCAAGCCTCAATGATGGCTAGGCTCCAGCGATTTGCCGCTACTGTTGCCATATGGAGTCCGTCTAATGCATACTTGTAATGCGACTTGGACAATTGCCCCAAAATGGTTGTGTTTGCTTACATATATACAAATACAACAATACGAAACACATACATATGTATATATATAAATTTACGTAAGCTCTTTGATTCAATTGAAGAATGGAGAATGTATCAACGGATTCAGTGTCTGTCAGTACTATAAACAGATGGCAAAACGAAGATTATATTAAACTCAAGTCAAGGGGGCTTGGGCTGGTTCTAAGAAAGAGAGAGATAGAGAGAAATTTTTTCTTTAGCTTTCGCTTTAAAAGAAAATGAAAGGCATTTTAGATTTAGACTCGTTTGTTTTCACTTTATTTGGCTTGACTCGACTCTTTCATTTCCGTGCGTTGATCGGAGCGAGGCACCAAAACAAAGAAACGCGCAAAAAATATATATATATAAAAAAAAAAAAGAAACCAGTTGGTCCAGTTGGTTGGCCACACGCGATAAGGAACTTTTTTGTGTATATGTATACCTATATATATAAAAACATATATATTTTTTTGTTCTCATTAAAAAAATAAAAACATTTTTTGTTGTTTATAATTTATGCATTCATTTTGGCCGTCTGCCTCTTTTGGCAACATTTAAATAAATAGCCCAAAACATGCGCAAGATTTAAACCAGTTTCCTTTTTTATTTTTTCTGGTTTTTCTTTTTGTTTTACTTGGCCGCATCTTAATCAAAAGATCTCTCTGCCTCATGTGCCTCTCTTAGTAAACGAGGGTAGTACGAAAACTAAACTTAACTAAACTAAACTAGACTAATAAAATGAATATTAAAACTTATTAGTTATATAAACTAAAGTTTATATTTAACAAATTTGTTTTTTAGAATATTGTTTATTTAATAGTAGACAATTTATTTCTCTAACAGCCCTCGCTTGACTGTGACTTTGACTCTGAGAATACATTCAGGCCATACAATTAATTACCTGGTTTGGGTGTTTATGGCCAGGTTAGGACATAAATATTAAATACCAAAAACCATTGTTAGGAGCGTTTTTGTTTTTGACCTTGAGATTCTTATTTAGAATTAGCCAAATTAGTGTTTAGCCTACACAATTGTCACAAAGTTGTCTCATCTAACTGTAACTCTTTTTGGTAATATTCTAATAGAAAATCTTCTCACGATTGTGCCAATTTGTATTTCTATTTCTTATTTGTGTTAACATTTCTTTTCTTACCAATCATTTTGTGGCATTGTGTAAGGTGTTCTTAAATGTTTATGCCCAATGAATAATAAATAGTTGATCAAGATTTTTAAGTTAAGGTAATCGTTGAGTAAACTAGGTGAATGTAAATGTAAATTTTTTGATTGTGAATGTGAATTGTGAATGGTAATGTTATAGCAGATTGATAACAGAGATTGGTTCGGTTAACTTTAACATAAAGACGAGGCCATTGCTTGTGTTTTTTTTTTATTTGGGTAATTAATCTCGAGTGGCTCACAAATGGCCACTTGACTTGATTTGGACAACTTTATAACAATAAGTTGAACTTCACTGAAGATGTCAACCATAAATTGTTTCAAAATCAACACAAAAAGCAATACATTTGAATGCATCATTATGAACACTAAGTAATTTTAATTAGTTGTTGTTCAAGCAATCAACTCGGCGAACTTGGGAACTGGGTCAATGTCAAGACGTGGTCGGTTGGTCGGTCGGTCTACCGGTCGGTTCGTTGGTTTGGTCACTCATCCGAACTTCAATTTGTTTTGTAATTCAATTTGTGGGCGACAATGTATCTGTCATATAGTGTAAAAGTGTTGTCCGAGTGTTGTCCGAGTGCTCTAAGGGCTGCTCATATTGACCTTTAAACGTATAAACGTATACTGGCAAAAAAAAAAAAAACAAAACAAAATTTATGTATTTTATTATCAAGTATGTTTTGTTCATTTTTGACCTTCCTTGTGTGACCATTTTTGACATTTGCTTAACCATAAATCATACAAACAACAACAACTAATCTTCACCTGTCTTTGTCTTTTTTACAGTTACCACCACGATTGCTAAGAGTTGCCTTTGTGATATGCCTGCTAATTGTTTTACTATCCCCATCCACAGACAGTGCACAAAGTAAGTATATGCATAAAAGAATTTAAAAAAGTAAATCAAAATTTAAACTCACCTGAATTTGCCTCGCATTTTCCTTTTTTTTTTTTAAATAATTTTTCACTATTATTCACTGCAAAGATAAACAATTTTTCGGCAAAATTTTAGAATCAATGTCAAAGCAATATATATATATACATATAGTCTCTAGTCTACCACAATGGAAATTAAGTCTTTAAAAGTAAAGATCAAAAATAATTTAAATAGGAAACATAAATCACAATTATCAAGTAAATACATATATAATATCAATTGAAAGGCTTAATTAAACAACAAATAAAAATATATTAGGCCAACTATTTAATTCTTTTAATAAATCATTAAATAAATAAAAGTTTACTTTAAACTGGCATATAGTAAAATTATTTTTTTCACTTTTGTCAAAGAAAAGCATCTCTCTTTGCATACACTAAAAATTTATAAATAATATGAATAATTTTCTCACTTTTTTTTCATTTTTTTTGCAATTAATTTAACTTTTTGTTTTATGCATATGAATAAAAATGTAAGCCCAGGAGAGGGTTAAATTGAATGTTAGCTAAAACTGGCAATTGACTGCAGACACTTAACAGAATTTCAGCCTGCGCACTAGCACATGGGGATATAGCTCAGTGGTAGAGCTTTCGACTGCAGATCGAAGGGTCCCCGGTTCGAACCCGGGTGTCCCCTGATTTTTTTGTCTTTTTTTTTAATTCTTTTTTTTTCTGTAATTATTAACTTTTTTTTTTTTTTTATATTTAGCCGGTAATGGGACTCGAGCACGCAAATTTCTCGGTCTTTTTTAACACAAATTAAGAGCAGAAAAAAATATAAAAATTATAGAAATACAATAAAAAAAGTGTTTTACAAGGGGACACCCGGGTTCGAACCGGGGACCCTTCGATCTGCAGTCGAAAGCTCTACCACTGAGCTATATCCCCATGTGAAAGTCCGCGTGCCCCAATACTAACTTGTATATATGACTTTACCCCACCCAATTTTATATTTTGTCAGTGTGTGTGGGCCTGCGCAGAGCAGAACACAGCAAAGGAGTGGAGAGGAGTAGAAAAGAGTGGAATGTGCTCGAAAAGGCAGCAAATGGAAAAATATTTAAAGTCATTAAGTGAATTATTTAAACAGGTTTTAAGCAATAATGTTTGTATTGTTATATTTATTGCAACAATTCCACTTCATTTAGCAAAATTAAGCAGCAATACAAGACGAAACCGGTAAGAGCCAGAGCTGCAATTTAATTGGCCAAGTATTTAGGTACAACGCGTACTATTATTAATTGCATAAATATCTTATGTACAATAAACATAAGCTACACAATAAATATACATATGTGTGGAAATAATTAAACTGCAAAATCTTTATTATAATGACATGCTGGCTGGCAGAATTAGATAAATCTCAACATATATATGTATGTACATCGATTGACAAGATACAGATACTTGGCGGCAAAATGCCTTTGGATAACATCAAAGTTAATTTGCCAAAAGCTTCAGATGACAGCCGAAAGCCAAATACCTACATCTGAAGATGTCATTAATTTCAACATTATCGACACTCAAAGATCGCAAGTAAATTGACAGCCAACTGGGATGGTGGAATGACAGGGAAAGATTAAGATGAAGATTGCGACAGTCAGTACAATCATTACTACCACTACCAATGCTGTTGCCATAGTGATTAATGATGAGGTAGGCAGCAGGTGGCAGCTACTTTAGAGTCGGGAAGCGACAACAATGTAGTAATCATACAGAGGCTTACTTAAGTTGGGCAAGGTCAAGTTAACCACATTTTTTTAGGTCAGACTGTGGGCGGAGATTATTTTTGATTGTGTGTGTGCACTTACCTATACATGCTCATTATTAATGATTGAATCACTTGTTTTATTTCCTTTCTAGCTAAGACACGACGTCGCCTGCGCCGCCCCACCACATCCACATCGGTTAGCTCCTCGTCCCGACAGAGCAACCTGGTGGCCAGTTCTAAGAAGGCAACTGAAGCTCCTGTGGCCGAAAAACGTATCGATCAATTGCCAGCATCAACTAGTACAAGTGTTCGGCGTACTCGCCTGCGTTCCAAGTCGAAATTTGGTGGCGGAGCTGCAGCTGGAGCAGCAGCAGCAGCCGCTGGCGGTGCCGCATTGGTGGCTAGTGGCTCTTCTCTTAAAGGCAAGAAGACCAAAGTCGATGATGGCACACCAAAGATTGTCTGTTATTATACAAACTGGTCGCAGTATCGTGTCAAGATTGGCAAATTTGTGCCCGAGGACATACCGGCTGATCTCTGCACACATATCATATTCGCCTTTGGTTGGCTTAAAAAGAACAAGTTGAGTTCATACGAGTCCAACGATGAGACCAAAGACACTGTTCCCGGTCTATATGAACGCATGATGAATCTGCGTAAAGCCAATCCCAAATTGAAGGTAAATTAACATCAAAAGTTCTTTCACAAGATTTTCCATTTAAACTCATGTCTTTTATAGATTCTTTTGGCTTTGGGTGGTTGGTCCTTTGGTACGCAAAAGTTCAAGGATATGTCTTCCACACGATATACCCGCCAGACCTTTGTCTATTCAGCTATACCTTTCCTGCGTAAGCGTGGTTTTGATGGTCTGGATATGGATTGGGAATATCCCAAGGGCTCGGACGACAAAAAGAATTTCGTTTTACTTCTGAAGGAGTTGCGTGAAGCCTTCGAAGCTGAGGCCCAGGAGCTTAAGAAACCACGTCTCCTGCTATCAGCTGCCGTTCCAGTGGGCCCAGATAATGTGCGCGGTGGTTACGATGTGCCGGCTATAGCTAGCTATCTTGATTTCATCAATCTTATGGCATACGATTTCCATGGCAAATGGGAGCGTGAAACTGGTCATAATGCTCCGCTATATGCTCCTTCATCCGACTCAGAGTGGCGCAAACAATTGTCCGTAGATAATGCAGCCAGTTTGTGGGTTAAACTGGGAGCTCCAAAAGAGAAATTGATAATTGGTATGCCCACTTATGGACGCTCGTTTACTCTTGCAAATACCGAAAAGCATGGTCCCAATGCTCCTGCAACGGGTGGTGGTCGCGAGGGTGTCTACACCAAGGAGAGCGGCTTTTTGGCTTATTACGAAATTTGCGAGATGCTGCAGAATGGCGCTGTCTATGTATGGGATGATGAGATGAAGGTTCCCTATATGGTTGATGGTGATCAATGGGTTGGTTTTGATGATGAGCGCGCCATAAGAAACAAAATGCAATGGATCAAAACGAATGGATTTGGTGGAGCCATGGTCTGGACCATTGATATGGATGACTTTAAGGGTGAAGTTTGTGGTGGCAATGTTAAGTATCCATTGATTGGTGCGATGCGCGAAGAACTATTGGGTATATCTCGTGGCAAGGAGGCTAAAGATGTTAACTGGACTGCGGTGGCATCTACATTTGAGGATATTGAAGAGGTTTGTTTTTCAAACAAAAACTTAAATAATTTACAAATTTTAATGTTTCGTACTAATCTTTTAGAAACCGGAACCCATCAAGATTTCAGTGGATGAGATTCTTAACAAGGTGCGCAAACCTCAGGTACTGAAGAAACATCGCATCAAGTCCGGGTCTAATGCAATTGAGCAGAACTGTAAGTAAAAAAACCGTTAAAACTATTTTTTATAGTCCTTTTTTATAACATTTTCTTACCTTTCCTTTTAGCACGCCCTGCTCAAGTGTTCTGTTATCTTACCAGCTGGTCAGCCAAACGTCCAGGTGCTGGCAAATTTGAGCCTGATAATATTAATCCAAAACTTTGCACCCACATTGTTTATGCTTTTGCCACGCTCCAGGATTACAAGCTGACAGAAGCTACCGATGATGATCCCGAGAACTATGAGAGTGTAATTGCTTTGCGTGAATCGAATCCGGATTTGCAAATCTTATTGGCCATTGGTGGTTGGGCTTTTGGTTCGACACCGTTCAAAGAGCTGACATCCAATGTATTCCGCATGAATCAGTTTGTGTATGAGGCTATTGACTTTTTGCGTGATTACAAATTTAATGGTTTGGATGTCGACTGGGAGTATCCTCGTGGTGCCGAAGATCGTGTCGCCTATGTTAATCTGCTGAAGGAGTTGCGTGTAGCGTTCGAGGGTGAGGCCAAGTCATCTGGTTTGCCACGCTTGCTGCTTACTGCTGCTGTACCAGCTTCATTTGAGGCTATTGCCGCTGGTTATGATGTTCCGGAAATATCCAAATACCTGGACTTTATTAATGTGATGACATATGATTTCCATGGACAATGGGAGCGTACAGTGGGACATAATTCTCCATTATTTGCTTTGGAATCGGCCACAGGTTACCAGAAGAAGCTTACTGTTGACTACAGTGCCCGGGAATGGGTTAAACAAGGTGCTCCTAAAGAGAAACTTCTCATCGGCATGCCAACATATGGACGCAGCTTCGAACTGGTCAACGAAACTCAATTTGATATTGGATCACCTTCATCGGGTGGTGGCAAAGTGGGCAAATTCACCAATGAGGCTGGCTTCCTCAGTTACTATGAAGTGTGCTCCTTCCTGGCGGCAGATAACACAACCCTGGTATGGGATTCCGAGCAACAGGTGCCCTTCGCATACCGTGACAATCAATGGGTGGGCTTCGATGACGAACGCTCTCTGAAAACAAAAGTAAGCCAATTTATTTAATTATTGAAAAATATCTTTTACTTACCTAGAAATTTTGGATTTTTAGACCGAATGGTTGAAGGAGCAAGGATTTGGTGGCATTATGGTTTGGTCCATTGATATGGATGATTTCTCTGGCCGCTGCGGTAGTGGCAAATATCCACTGCTTAATGCTCTTAACGATGAGCTTAAGGACTATAAGGTTACACTGGAATACGATGGGCCTTATGAATCCCACGGTCCACGTGGTGCCTATACCACAAAAGATCGTAAGTGTTTAATCAATTTTTATATTTTAGACAAAATGTAAATTTAAATTCGTTTAAAATAGCTCATGAGGTCACTTGTGCAGAGGAGGATGGACATATCAGCTATCACAAGGACTGGGCTGACTGTACACACTACTATATGTGCGAGGGAGAGCGCAAGCATCATATGCCATGTCCTGCCAATTTGGTATTTAATCCACAAGAGAATGTCTGCGATTGGCCCGAAAATGTTGAAGGTTGTCACGAGCCCACAGAGGCTCCCGCCTAAAAAAAAAAAAAACAAAAACAACAATCCTTCCCCTTTATTGCTCTGCGGAGAGGGAGCCTTCGATTTGTTAATATTTCTAAAAGGATGCCCTAGATTTAGTTATAAACAAGCAAACAAACAAAAACTGCCACAAAACTATTTTGCTCTGCCCTCCCCTAACCACTACCTTATGCCCAACTAATTACAAAATACTCAAAAATTTGCTATATTTCGGCTGATTTTTTTTACAAACGAAAAAAAACTAAATATAAGTTTAACTAGTGTTGTAAGTAGTTTTTATGTTTTAGTTAAAAATTCGCACACAAAATGCTGCTCAAACCTTTTCTTCTGGAAAAAAAAAACAAAAACCCATTTTTTACTAACTTTCGCATTATCCTTCCGAAACGAATATAACATAAAACGATTTATATAGAAGCGTCAGAATTTTTTTTTATATATTATAAAACTGTGATAATCATAAGAACAGAACAAAACAAGAATCGACATTAGAAGTCAATATCAAAATTTTGTCCAAAATCCAATGGCAGTTTCTGTCAAATTTTACAATTGCTTTTAATTCCCAATCGAACGATAATTTCGCAATAATGCCGCCGCTCTACGCTAATTTAATTCACTTATCTAAAAAAATGCCGTCGAAAATCAACATTACCGCCCGCTCCCTACAGCTCTCTACCCTTTTTCCTCTATCGAAAGTTGTATATTATATATTTTCAAGTTTTAACAATAATATTTGTATTATAGAGTTGTAATTATTTAGTTAAAATAAATCACTCTTATTAAAAAAAAAAATGAAACAAAACTTTTTAAAAACAAATTTGCTCAATTCCAACAAAAGAAAAAAATATGTCAAAATATAACGGGATTATAAACAGCAAATGAACGGTTTCATCAAATAACCGCCGTGTAGCTTTCTTGTCACATTTATAATTTTAAAATATCTATAAAATTCAAATGTATTAATTATGGCCCCGTTTTGCAACAAGGGCACTAACAAAAAATTATTTTAGACTCATTAGAGTGCTCCTCTCCACGGAAATCTTTAGTAAAAGGCGAAAGATTTATTCGACAACTGAAGAGAAGCCAGAGTAACTA
Source organism: Drosophila neocordata (assembly GCA_018903615.1). Classification (NCBI taxonomy): domain Eukaryota; kingdom Metazoa; phylum Arthropoda; class Insecta; order Diptera; family Drosophilidae; genus Drosophila; species Drosophila neocordata. The sequence goes on from JAEIGI010000001.1 coordinate 12,800,371, forward strand.
TTCCAGTCCCAGTGTCGACTATACCATGCTGGCAGTGCTAAAACCAGTTGAGAATTACAATGTAGTCAAAAAAAATGAAAATATTTATAGTCTGTTGCATACTTTCCAGTGCTGGCACCACCACCAAAGTGAAAGAGTACCAAAACTCAAGTGCGCATGTGTTAAATCATCTTATAAAAGTTCCATTTGAATTGCATTAAATGCATGTTGTCTTTGCAATTGAATGATAAATATTTGTTTAAATAGAACGTAATACGTAGACATAATAAATTTAAAATATATATAAAGTTTTTATGCACTATTCAATAAGTTATGTTTTTATGAGAATCTTACAGCTAATTTTTTTTCCATAGGAAATATATATTTGATATATGTAGAGAAAAGTGCAGCCCTGTAAAACTACTAAAGTTTTGATTAGAGTAGGTCTACCGATATGCCATATGAGGATATTATAATTTTATATTCCTTGTTGGGAGGATTAGGAATTTTATACTGCCTTTTGAAAAGGGTATACTCAAGTCGGCGACACATTTTTGCTTTGACCGTACACTTTTGTCTGAGGTCAGTTTAGTTGTTGTGCTTGATTTAGTTTAGGAAGCATGGTTAAAACTGTAATGTATAGCTGACTATAAGTAAAGTTTTATCTTTAAAGAACCCTTATCCTTGGGTTTTTAGGATGTCCAGATGACCAATTTACATGATGTATGTATGTTAACTTTTTGTTCGTTCGTCGCATTTTGCTTGATACCAATTCAATAGGGTAAAAAGAATTGCGATTTTTAAGCCCAAATTAAAAGACAATGATTTAAAAATTTTATTATTTTTTTATTGGTTTTCTCAAAAAGGTTTTTTTTCACATTTTATTTGTTTGTTGGTTTTTCTTCTCGTTCTTATCTGTTTTTTTGTTTTTTTTTTCTTTTGTTTGTTTTTGTTTTTAAATTAATTAATTAGTCTTACTTTGATGTACACAATAAGTTAAAAAGAAAGTAAGCAATATATATTTGACAAACGAAAAGAGAGAGAGGAAAGTACGAATCTTAAGAATATATGTATATATATATATATAAATTTATATAGAAAAAAACATAAGAAAAACTGAACAAACCAAAAAAAAAGAGAAAAATTGTACAATTTGTGAATGAATGCAAAATTACATAATCATTATCAAAACGTCTTGAGTTGTAGTGTAAATAATGTCAACAAGATATAAATTAATATTAATCGAACCGAAACACAATAAGGATAATTTAGGAATTAGGCAATATTAAATAAAACACACGGTATAATGTGGGGGGGGGAGAAGAAAACAATCCACAGCATTTTTATCATTTCTATAGAGCATTCTAGAGCTCACAATAATAGCATTACTATACAATATACAAGATGGATTTATGTATGTGCACCACACACAATTAGTTGATCCAGTTTGTTCCTTTGTTTTTAACAAAACGATATATGCATATATATAAGATTGTTTTATATATATATATATATATAAGTATCTCTCCTTTTGCTATATTGCATTGTATGTGATTCAATTATTTGTTTCTTCCTTTGCACGAAATCAAATTGCTCTTACAATTATATGTATTAGAAATTCCTTGCTTAAGCCATTTCCACTAGTGGTTGCCTGGTTTCTCTGGGTGGTGCGGATTTACTTCAGTAGATTACTTTTGGATGTTCTCATTTCGGTTTCTTGATATGCGGCCGCGCACGCGCAAGATTTCATTAAGGGTATCCTTTTGCCATCTTCCTTCTTCATTTTTTAAGTATTTTTTTTTTTTTTTTTGTAATTTCTTTTTTTTTTTTTTTGTGTTTTTTGTGTTTTTTTGTTTTTTGTTTTTTTTGTTGTTTCTTTTGTATTTGTTTAAAACCTATAGACAGACTTTTGTGTTAGCAAAATATTGTACTCGAAATTTTCAGCGCGTGCATTTCATGTATATGTATATATATATATATATATACTTCTTAGTGTTAAAAAGATAAAACCAAAAACAAAAAAAAAAAAAAAAAATATTAAACACCAAAAGAAAAAACACACAAATTTTAAAAAGAAGAATTAAAACCTTTGAATGTTGCCTGTCATCGTGGACCATTTAGAAGTGTGCCTCATTATAGATACAGTGTACACATATCACGCCTTTGAGGGGAGGATTGGTAGGATTTAGTGGGTCACGGAGAGAGGTAGCAGAAGTAGTAGACTTTTTGGATTGTTGTGGGGTAAAAGGTTGAGGGCCGCCTAAAAAAGAGTTCATCAGTGTCATCAGTTCCTTGTTCCTTTTGTTTTTTATAAGCAAGTGCTGCATTTAAAGAATATCGCGCTATGGTTTGCCGCAGGTTACGCATCCTGTCGTCCATTTTTGTTTTACTGTTCATTTTCATGTTCCTCTGTTCCTTAACCAACACATTTCACGCTTATCTATACATGTATCTCTCTCTCTCTCTCTTTCTTTATCATTACTTTACATAGATTCGCGCATTGTAGTCAGTAGTGCTTGCTAACTGTTGTCTGTTGCTTTGCCTTAGTCAACATTTCATATATATATATATCGTTCTTTCTCTTTTTCTGTGTATTTCTATCTTTTTCTTCTTTACAAATTTTACATGCGTGCTTTTCTTTTATTTTGATTTGTTTGTAAACCTTTTTTAAATTACCGTTAGAAAATTTGTTTCGATTTCGTTTCGGTTATTATACTTTAAAAAGTAATTTACTATAAAAAATACACAGTTGAAAAATAAAAAAAATGTTTATTTTTTTTTTTATTTTCTTGTTCTTTTTGCTTGTTGCTGTTGTTGGTTGGTTTGGTTGGTTGGTTGCTTGTTGTATGGGGGAGTGGGGGCTTTGCTGAGGAGAAACAGGCGGCGGCGCTCATTGTTCACATCCTTTTAACATTTAATGTGGTTCCTTGTTCATGTACTTAAATCTTAGATTGGTTTATCCCTTAAATTTTTCTTTCGTTCATTCTCTCTTTGACATTAATTTCATCTGTTGCATTTTCTTTTCTTTTTTTTTTTTTTTTTGTTTTGTTTATCGTTGCATTTTTGCAAATTTTCATTTTTCTCTTTTTTTTTCTTTTTGTTTGTTTGTTTTGTTTCTGTCTGCTTAAGTTTTCCTTTCATTACACATATTTATTGTTGCGAAATTTTACATTTTTTTCCTTTTTTTTTTTTTTGTTTCTTTTAAATTTACGTTTTCAATACATATTTATAAATACTTTCTTCCTCTCTTAGCTCTGTAAAAATAGATCCACCTTTTTTTTTTTTTAATTTTTTCTTTGCTCTCTTTCGAATGTTTTCCTTTTTTTTTGTTTACTGTTTTTTCTTTTTTAAAACAATTTTTTCAAGTTTTTTTTTTTTTTTTTTGTTTTGTTAGGTTTGTCGTTTACGTTTTTTTGTATTTTTGCAATTTTTTTTTTGTTCTTTTTTGGGTTTTTCTTTTCGCTTTTCTTTTTTGTTGTTTGTTTTGTTTTTTTTTTTTTTTTGGAGAGATTTCGTTTTCAAAATGTTGTTAGCTAAGCGCGTTCTTAAGTTGCTTCTTTTTTTTGTTTGCTTGTTGCTTGTTGTTGGTTTATTTGTTGTAGTTTTTCTTTCATTAAATGCCTAAAATTTAGTTAAGAGCTAACATAACATTGGATATCTGTTTGCTTTAAATGTACCTTCTTATTTTTTTTTCTTTTAGCATTATTTCTATATTTATCTCTACCATCATCTGTACTTCCTCTTTGCTTTCGTCCTTTATCTCTTACTTTATCTCTTCTCTTTTGATGCCTGTCTGTCTGTCTGTCTTAACAACAAGGTAAGTTTTTCGTAATTTAATTGGTTTTTCTTTTTCTTTTCCTTTTTTTTATGGTTCTCGGCCACAAGCCAAAATGTCTTAGTTATAATGAATGCGCTTGCTTATTAATAATTAAAAAAAAAAAAACTTTCTTAATTGTAATCGCTTATGGTCGTGCATTTTGGGGTTGGCGGAAAAGGTTGGGGGGAGGGTGGTAGTTTTATCTTTTTATGTTCTTCGTTTCTTTTGCTTACTTTTTCTAAAGGGGATCATGTTTAGTGGGATATTTTTGGGTTGGGGGGGGGGGGGAGGAGCATATCTTTTTTTTAATTTTACAATAATCGGCAATGTGGAAATTCCAAAGTAATGCTACTACAGGGATTGCCACATTGCTGCTCATTGTCCAATGAAAAAAAAGATTTACCCCGAACTGCGAGTGTTTTTTATGTTTGTATCTTCTGTGCAGTTTTTACATGGGCAGAGGGTGTTTGGTTATGGAAGGGATAGGGAATTGGTTGTTTTTTTTTTGTTTTTGCTTTTTTTTTTCTTTTTAGGTGCTCGACATCAGTTCGGAGAAGGCATTCTCCAGACAATTCTTGAGTTCAGCATAGGAGACAATTAGTACCGATTGCTCGTCGCGTGACATAAGTTGTACCTATAAAAAGTTATATATAAATTATTACCATTCAATTTAATTGATTATTTAACCATTTTATGTTTTGTTTAGTGTTTTGTGTTTTTGTAATAGTGCAAATTTCCGAGATTGTTTCAAATTGTAATACCTCTCTCTCTCCTCTCCAAATATCTCCATATTTAAACAGATTATGGAGATATTGATTATGAATGTACATATATATAGATACATGTATATTATATATACTTGTTTTTAGTTCTACAGATTTTAAATAAACATAAAATAATGTTTTTTTATCCGTCGAGTTGATGGAACAACATTTTACAAACAAAAGGCACAAAAAAAAAAAATATTAAAAAATTTTAAAATATTTAAAATAAAAAAAAAAATTTAAAAAATTATAAACAAATATTCAAAAATAAAAATATTTTAAATAATTATAAGACAATATTCAAAAATATAACAAAATATTCAAAAATATAAGAAAATAATCAGAAATAAAGGAAAATATTGAAAAACAAAATATATAAAAAAATATTCAAAAATAAAGGAAAATATTACTAAAATATATGAAAATATTTAAAACTATAACAAAATATTCAAAATTGGAAGAAAATATTTAAAAATAAATAAAAAATATTCAAAAATATAAAAAAAAAATATTCAAAAATATATAAAAAAAAATATTCAAATATATATAAAAAAAAATATACAAATATTAAAAAAAATTAATAAAAAAAGATAAAAAACGACCAATGAAAAAACAATAAAGGAAGAGTATATCTATCTCTGTTTCTTTTAAACAGACAAATAAACCAAAAATAAAATTAGCAGAATCTTTTCAATAATAATTGCCCAAATTTAAAAAAAAAAGAATCGAGACTTCAACATATAACAAAAAATTAACAAACAATCGAGAAGGAGTAGTGCAAGATTATACTTTTTAGATTAGGGTGGTATTTGTATTGTGTATGAGGTTATATATGTTTATTTGACTTACGCGCTCTAAGGAGCCAGCATCCAGTTTATTGAGGCATTGTACAATGTGTGCGTGATCCAACCAAGGTCGGCCATCCTCAGTGACGGAATGAAACAAATAATCACGGAATAATTTCAACATGTATCTATCACCAGTCTCTGACCAAGTGCAATCCAAATTGAAGCTAAAAGCAAAATAAATGATATTAAAATGAATGTTTTAAAAAATGTTTGAATAAATTTAAGCCATACTCGGGACGTTCATTAATGATGTTCAGTTTGACCAAAATGCGATATAGCCGACCATTTTCCATCTCTTTGGCCAATTCATCCTCTTGCATATCAATTTGACTCTGCAGAGCATCCAATTGCGTATAGAAACGTGCACCAATCATGGGCATTAGATCCGTAACAGAGCGACGATTATTCGTAGTAAAGAGATAACTATAAACAGAAATATGAAAGAGTTAAATGATATAAAATGGAATAAAATGATCGCTTAAAGTAAAGCAACTTACACAATGAAGTTACGCAGATCGGTGGAGTAGTTACGTGTGACCATATCAATGCTGGACTGAACATTATCACGTTGCACAGATTGTAGACAGCGACAGGCTAAAGCCAATACTAAACGACCTAAAGCTGTCAAATCGTCCTATTTATGAAAATACGATAAGTATTTTCTCTTTGGTAAGCCAAACAAAATTTATATGATTTTTCATACCTGTTGATGCATATTCACGAGCGCCAAAGGATTTGCTGCATTTGGATCAAATTGTGTTATATCTGAGATGCAACAAGAACTAAAACGTACACGTTTGCCCGTCACTATTATTTTTGTAGGATCCAGTACCCTAAAGTAGATGGTGAATTGATTATTATTCATATACATTCATATACAGTAATCTTTCTTAACATACTTGCAGGCTAATCCAGCCTGATGTATGGCCCTTAGACCAGCTGTTAGCTGCATTATTATTGACCAAATGGTCGATTCTGGTAGCAATGGTCCATTATTTGTACGCTGCATGTTGCTCTTATGACTGTTAAATTAGATCAAATAAATTTTTATTAGTTTTTTTTTGCATTGATTGATTGCATTAAAAATTTGCTTAATTTTACCTGAATGGGCGAGCCTCGCCTTGGAATGGATCTGTGTAGTTATTGGTCTCTGGTGTTGGTGTAAAGTATTTAGCCAACAATGTTTGTGACCCGGGATAGTAGTCGTACACTAATACTAAAGCTATATAATTAAAATAGATAGAGATATTCATTATACATGAATTATACTAATCAAGAAATTGCACACAAACTAAAGTAAAGTAAAATGAGAAACACCAAAACACTTTGGAATTAAAATAGTTTTACTTTTCAAAACAATTCGAAAACAAGAACAGGATCTAATAATAGACTTCAAGATAAGAACAACTCTTTTAAAACTCATTGAAAAAAGAACTGTTTAATACTAAACTTTGGATTCTGATTGACCTTAACAACAAATTGTGAGGAGTTTTCTTTTATATATGATAATTTAATTAAACTGAAAGAGCTTATTAAATGATGATGCAATTTCTTGGGATTTTTCTTCCATTAAGTTTTAAGATCTTTGTGCTTGGACTTACAGTTATCACCAAATGCTTTTGTCGTAAACACCTCACGTAATTGTACCACATTCGTGTGCTGCAACTTTTTCCACATCTCCACTAAAGTCATGCATTTAGTGGACTGCAAACGAAAGCCTGGAAATTGTATAGTATTAGTAACATAATCATCTAATATATTACATATATAACAGAAATTTACCGTGTAATCTTCTCAGGCAATATTTTAAGCCTGTTGTATTGTGCGTGGCTCGGTATGTACTCGCTGGCAACGTTAACTTGGCATGCAAGGGTTGAGCCGGCGGTTCTAATGGATAAAGGGCATGATAGTTATCCACTTCAAGCGGTAGGGCATGTTGGGCTGCCTCCGCTGCATCCATAATTAAATTGGAGATCTCGTTGCGGGCAAGAATTTCGGAACGCATTTCATCGGGTATAAAAAAAGCCGATTCCAGTTGAGTTTTTGGCTGCATGGCGATAACATTGGAAGCTGGTCCCGGATAGACATGGCCCGTATATAAAAGGCTCGATGGTACACCGCTAACAGAGCTTAATGGGGCCACAGCACTAACACCATGATGAGCTGGATGCGTTGCATCTACCACAACATTATTAACTCCAACTGGTTGGCTATTCTGTGCGTTGGCAGTTGGATAAAAATAAATAGTGCCGCCGACATTTTCCTGTTGAAAGAACAAGGAATGAATTAAAATTTTTCATGATGATTCACTTTATAGTTAGATCTTTCATACAACTTACCTGATGCACACTTGTCGGCAATGTGGTGGGTATAGGTGATGCACCATGTGGTGTCATGCCATGTGGCGGTGATTTTTCACCCAAAGCTGTTGCTGTTGGTGACTCCTGGCGCCCGAGTATGCCACCACGTCCCTTGAGCGGCGTTTGTGCGGACATGCTGCTAACAAAGGGTGCCGCAGCTGGATTCGGTGGTGCTCCGCTAATTGCAATTGGCGCCGAGCTGGCCGTTACTGTTACAGCAGCGGCATTCACCAATGATGATTGTTGTGGTTGCTTCTGTTGTTGTTGTTGCTGTTGCTGCTGTTGTTGTTGCTGCTGCTGCTGCTGTTGTTGTTGTTGCTGCTGCTGTTGCGCAATAGTGGCAGTGGCTGCTATTGAGACCGTTTTCTGCATGGATAGCATGGAATTACTGCCATTTGCCGTCTTACTTATTGTCACAGAAGCGGCAGCAACTGCCGATGTGGATGTGGGTGCTGCTGCTGCTGCTGCGGCGGCTGCTGCTGCTGCTGCAGCAGTTAAACCATTGACGCCATTGAGCCCATTAGTCAATTGCATGGGCGGCGCACTATGATATGGTGTGTAAAAATTTGGAGACGAATTGATGCGCGTTGGAATGAATTCTGGCGATTGCGGCGTTACCTAAGGATATGAGATTGAGATAGAGATAAAGATAAGATCATTAAAGAATTGATATAAAAAAAAGTGCACAGAAACATTCTCTATAGAACTCGCACACATACACGCACACACACTGACACTGGAAGGAGGGTATATATACATATTGATATATATTGAGCGAAAGGGTATTTCAAAACGAAACGATAGTTAATAACATAATAAAGCAATTAACTACTACTATAACTAATACTACAAACTAATACTAATCAAGGTCGCAAATAAAATAAAATATGACAAATGGAGGGATAGATAGGTGGGTGGTTGGGTGACTGGCTGGCTGGGTGGCTGGATGGCTGGATGGCTGGATGGTTGTTGGTTTAAGGTTGGGAAAATAATATTGCATCTAATTACATATATAACTCAAACCGTTACACGATGTTACGACGTTTCTCTAGAGACAGAGACAGACAAGAGAGAGATAGAGAGACTACATATTTACAATGTTTGTTCTTACACGTTTGGCGGCGTTTACCTGGGACTTTTTATTAACTGGTAGGGGCGAATCCAAATTAAGTAGTGATAACCCGTTATTCAACCCATAACCCGTCGGCGTGGCAACATTTTGTCGATTCTGAGAGATACCAGATACCAAAAACAGAAAGCATGCGAAAAGACAGAAGAAGAACAAGAGATATAGAAATCGAGTTGGAATTGAAGTTGTAGTTTTGGCGAATAAAGACAACGACATAGCAACAAAGTTAGAGGCCAAAAGTATGAGAGAGAGAGAGAGAGAGAGAAGAAGAGAGTAGTTACAGAGATGGGCGGCAATGATTAAGATCATAAAGCAAGTGATGGAACACAAAAAACAAACTAGAAAAACTTTAACCAAAAGAGAAAAAAAGCAAGAAAACAAAGAACAGAAGCCAAAATTTGTGTTTGGAGTTCATTTTTTCATGGTTTGTCTCAATTTGTCTTTCTATCTGATAGGTAATATGTGTGTATTACGGTATATATGTATGATGTATGTACATATAGCCACATTATCTTATCTGCAAACGACTTTTGTGAATAATAATAAAAATAATGCGCATTTTATAATTTTTCTGTTTTTGTTTTGTTTGTATTAGTATTATTATTATTATTTCTCGATTAAATGACAATTTATTATTCACATTCCAAGCCAATATTAACCATAATTTTGAATATCATTTAAAAGCTAATTTAAGTGGTTAGAACAAAATTTGGGAAGAAATCTGGTTTCAATTGATTCTTTCAATTTAACTTTCTTTTGATCCTAATCTTTGTGACTTATTTATGAGAATTTTATAATCTTTGAACATTGCCAGTAATCTTGAATTTTACAAGATCAAAATTCCATATAATCGATATAATTCTCTTATATTGTTAATTGTATTTTTTTCGATAACTAAATCCTAATAACATTGTATGAACAATTAATTTACTGTTTACTTGGACTCATTTAATCGCCCCCAAGTGCTTTCGTTTATTATTTATTTATTTATTATTATTTTTTGGAGACAAAATATTAAATCCATGCATAAATAAGAATTATATACTTTACTTTATGTGTATGTGTACACAAAGTATATATATATTATATATAAAATATTCATACAGGGTGTATCAACAAGAGGTGCAGCAGTAAGTATCCTATACCCATAACTGTAAAAAGGGTATATTAAAGTCGCTAAATTGTATGTAACAAGTAGCAGAAAGCATTTTCGACCCTATAAAGCATATATGTTCTTGATCACCATCAACAATCATGTCTGTCTGTATGGATCTCTAGGATCTCAAAAACTATAAAAGCTAGTATCCATCTAGGGTCTACGCATATCAAGTTATATATAAATTTTGTCACGCCCACTTTCGTCCTAGTATTTGACAAAACAAAACCAAATAACTAGAGCTATATTAAAGGTATTGCATTTCTAATATGGTCCAATTGTAACAAAATTAGACCAAATTTTGTCGGAATCGCACAATAGATATTGGAATCATACAACATTGGCTTGTAAGAGTGAGCAAGATAGCATGCGTTCGGCATTTTATAATAAATTGAGTATAATTTTTATGGAGTTTCACTTTATTTAGGATTTTTACTTAAAACCGACGATTTGGCTTTTCTTGCTTCATTTCTTATATAAATTAACATCCTTAAAGAGTCAATTTCCAAGAGAATAATCCTAAAGTGAATCCATTTCAGTATTTAAGCATTTTGCCTTCTGTGTTGAAAGTCCAAAGTAATGGGAAGATTTTTTGTATTAAGTAAAGCTGTCACTTGTGAGGCGATCAGCTGTGAAATATATACATGATGCCTTTCCAACACTACACCTTTTGTTGTGTCACCCTTTATTAGCACTTTGCATGTCAATGGTTTCAATGAACAGAAACAACAAGAAGAAAAAAAGTCGGTCAAGTGTATATACACATATGTGCAGCGTTGAAATTAAATTGTTGAAGCAAATTAAGTGAAAACAAATAAAACATAATTAAAAATTCGTGCAATAAGTCAGTGCACCGACCATTAGATACTCTATAAACAAAACTATGTGACAGAAAATTGTTAGCAATTTATTTAGATATGGAAATTAAATTAACCTAAGTTTTAATTTAAATACAAATGGCCAGATATAAAAGGGGTAAGGGTATTAAATGCTTTTACTATGAGGGGGAGGATGTATAAACTGCAGGGTAATGATACAATCGGTTACAGACAGCTGAGAAAAAAAAATTCAACAAAAAAATATACAGATATACAGATGGGGGCCGAACCCGCAAAATACAAATGACCAGGCCAGGCAAAAATTTGCCCTGTCAGAGTGTGCTTACTGGCTGACTGGTTGGTCGCTTGGTGAACAGCTGTTTCTTGTTTTTGTTTTTGGTTTTCTGTTTTCTTTTCTTTTCTTTTTTTTTTTTTTTTTTGCGTTTTAGACATGTGGGCGAAACACATTTGGTGGGGAAATATTGACTAGTGGCTCTCAAACTGTAGCCACCAAACAGTTTAACAAGAGGCTATAACTGAAAAAAAAACTCTGCGAACCGAATTTTATGTACCCTTTAAAAAATCAGAAAATATTTTCTACATTTTCTAAATACTTAAGGAAAAAAATATGAAACACAAAAAATTGTACTGATGAGTAAAATACATTAAAACGAAACTGAAAAAAAAAACTATTTAAAAAATACTTTTTGTGTGCTTAATATCCAAATATCTGTTTGATTTTTAGATGAAAAATCACTTGAAAATTGTTCAAATTTGTATATATTTTAGTACCAGGAGAAACTCTTAAGATTAAAACTTAATTAGTTCACCTTAAGATATTTAAAATTTTATACAAACGGACAGACATAAAAGATATTAAAACATCATCTCCTCATTCTGATAAATAATATATGTATATAGTATCTACATATATACTACTCTCCAAATGAACGATCTATGTACATATATACATAGATCCAAAAATGGTTTCACTGTCTACTTCCTAATGCGTTTTAGTCGAATCGTTTAATATACATTGTATCACTTAAATCAGTTGGTTTCGACTGTACATATAAAAATGTATATTTATTCAAGAGTGACAAATCCTTTGTTAAAATATATATACACTTATTCTGCATGTTGAATATAGGGAATAGCTTACCATATAAGTGGCGAGTTTACTCTCTGACGGTATACCATTCGTGGGTGAGAAGAAAATTGGATCCATAGCAGCCGTATCTGTAAAGAGACAGAGAGAGCGTCAATATGAGTGTGAGTGAAAGAGAGTGTTAAAGAGAGAGAGAAAGAAAGAGAAAGAGATTCGGTGAGTGGGCACAATTGTTGATATGATAATTGATTAGAAATCAATTAAACAAACATGAAGAGCTATTTTCGGTGTCTGAAATATGTATATACATATATATATATATATATATACATATATATGTACATACACATGATGTGATAAGAATATTGAAGCCTATAACCATTTACTCTCCCTGTTCCCTTTTTAAACCAAACCTCTCCCTCCTGCCCTGCTACACCATAATGTTGTTGTGTATATGTTCACTTCTTGTCGTTATTTTTCACAGTTATCGATAAAACGATAACGCTTGAGACCCTTTCCCTCCAACACTCTCCTTCTTTTGGCACAATAAAAACAAAAAAGAACAAAAATTTTGTTTTTCTACGTTTCTGGAGTGTGCGCAATTTTGTTATTCTTGGTTTTCTGTTATTGTTGTTGTTGTTGTTGTTGCTGTAGTAGTAAATAAAAAGCAAGACGCAATTTCAGCTAGTCTGTCCGTCAGTTAGTCAATCTGTCTGTATGCCGGTCGGTCGGCAAGTTGGCCGATTGGTTGCTTCTATGGTAAACAACACCAACGGGAACTAACTTTGAAAAATTAACATTTTGGCATATTACTTTATATAGAGAACTCGATTGTTCAATGATTTTCTTCTAACACGCAGTAGAGAGGAGATCTAGGAGCAATCGGGATCGACTTTGTTATGACTAATTAATATGTATTTCCCTAAAGGGATTTTCCCAATTAGATGCTTAAATCTTTTTCCTTTTGACTCGATTTTTAACACTCGTTTATTTCTTGGAACAGCAATATAACAATAACAACAACAACAACAAAGTGCACTCATTTTAAAATGCAAAACAGAAAGTGAAATATAATTTTAAAAGCAAAATATTTATTTTTGGTTATTGCTTTTGTTTTTGTTTTCTTGTGTGTTTTAAGCAGCGCGTTTGCTTTGACGTAAAGTGTCTTAGTGATGGTGGTGGTGGTAGTAAGGGGTGGTATTGCGGTGGTGTAGGGGGCGTGCCGGGCTGGGCTGGGCCAATGCCTTTTGGCAGCGTACGAGAACAAGTGATGTTGGCCTTGAAATTCAGCATACATACACACAAACGACATACATTGTATAAATACATGTATATTAGTAGGTAATATATATATATCTACATATATATATATAAATAGTATATATATCACATATACATATGTACTATATATATCTGAACAAACAGTTTAACTTTTTGTATACTATTTAACATCTCTGAACTCTTACTTATATATGTATGTACATAGATATATACATAAATAAATACCGATTTCTGTCCATAGAAACACAAATTGATTCACGATATTTTAACTCCAATTGAAAATTCGTTTTATTTGTAGTTAAATAATTTAAATTTTATATATCAGCTGATATATAGCTATATATGTATATATATATCATGATATTTTGGTTAATTAATATGGTCAAGAATTATCTGGGAATTTAGATTATATTAAAAATGATACCAAATGGTCTTTTTGGTCTTTTGTAAAATCAAAGTTCAAACACTCAAAAATTTTGATTTTATTTTAAGAGTATTCAATTGGCGGCTATTTCACTTAACACAATTTTTAAAAATTCCTTTTAATTGTTTTTTTTTTCATGTTTATAAAAACATTAAATTAAAGTATCTCTTCTCCTTTTCATTTTCTCTTTTATTTTTATTTGCTTTTGTTGCCTTGTTTTATTTATTTGATTTGCAATTTTTTTTTAATATATACACACACACACGCACACACATAACCGAAATGTTTTAATTATAATTATCGTATAGATTGATTTTTCAGCATTATAAAAGGAAGGAAAAACAATAACAACAACAACAACAACGGCAAGAAGACAACAGATTAGGACAGAGAGGTGGAGAAGGGCGGGAAAATAAAACCTGTTTGCCGGTTTGACAGGTGTTGCTCAACAGTTTGTGAGCATTGTAAGAACTTACTTAAGCATGACCAGCGCATGTAAAACCAATCGTACGGTAAGTAAGAAGTCAGCGGATGGCGCTGATACAGTGTCTCTCAAAATGTGTAATCTATGTTTGTTTGTGTATATGTATTGGTATATATGCCTATAGCGTACGTATATATACATACAAATGTGTGATGTATCTGTGTGTGATGCTATTTTGTTTTCACTTTACATTTACATAAATTGCCTGCCACTGGCAGTTTGTTGGCATGACGTCGGCAAAAAAAAACTATTCAAAAAAAAGCAAAAAAAAAAATAAGCTCAACTGATTATTTTAAGTATATGTTTGTAATGTATGGATGTATATATGTAAATATGTATATAGATAGGTTTGCTGTTTTATGCTACGCTTCACGTTAAAACAGACAGCTTTGTTTTGCTTCAAAGATCACGAACGCGTTCATGAAAACGCCACACAACACACACACAGATGCAGATAGGGATACATATATGCATATACACATACAGATACGTTTGTATATAGTCACACTCTCATCAGGTAGATTGGCGGCCAAACAATAACACAAAATTACGAATCGTTACGTCACGTTATGTGTAGATGTGGCAGCGCGCAGACAACGTTCACAAGACGCCTCCGACGATGGCCGTTATCGTTTACCGTTATGTGTCACGTTGTTATTTAAGCAGAGCGTTTTCCCTTCTTACAAAAAATTAAAAACAAAATAAATACGACCACAAAAAAAAAAAAGAACAACAACAAACCGACTGTCAGCGTAAAAAAATAAAAAAAAAAAAAAATCAAACGGAAAGAAAAATACAAAAAAAAAAGCCAAAAAGTTTCTGTAAGCGCTACGATCGCAAGACAAACCGTGCGGCAACGCAGCCCACTCTCAACTGAGCGGTGCGGCGGAGGTGTAAAACAATGAGGAGCAACAGCGAGAGAGTAAGAAAGCGAGAGAGCCCCTCAAGCGACCGCGCCAGTTAAAACATAGAGAGCAATCAGACAAATGACTCTCAAACTGTATGGTAAAGTGGGCGTGTGGGGCTCGACGATTAACAGTAAATTTTCAACGGTCTGCTGTATGATTGTGTGCCTCTTTGTATATATGTATGTGTGTGTATATGGGATAGTTGCTGCAGCTGGAAAGTTCAAGTTCTGCATGCACACGCGCATCGACAGCAGCAGCCGCAGCCACAGCAAAAATAACATCAGTGAAGAATATTATTATTTGAAATACCCTTGCAAGCGACTATATTAGAAAAAGCAAAAAGCATGCAATAAATAGATGGCTTTTAGTAATCGAAAATAAACCGAAACTAATAATTAGTAAATTGATGTTGCAACAATTAAAATATGCTTAAGCGCGAACATTTTCTTCGACACTCAGTAAATGGTTTAAATTGTGAAAAGTGAAATTAAATATGTACATCTATCTATCTATAGGGTACACATTGGTCGACTTATCTAAATAAGCGTTTAGTGAGATTGCACAGTTTGACAAGCTCAATACCAATGACCCCTCTAATAGATGTTAAACTGCATTGCGACGATCACGATCATGTGTTTGTCCATTAGCGATTCATTTTGTTTGTTCCCCCAACAACAACAACAACAACAACAAGAATAACAACAATAACAATAAAAAATAACAACAATAAAGAAAAAAAAAACGAAAAGAATGAACAAATATTTTGATATTTCACTCAGTTTAATTACGCCATTTAGCACTCATCGTGTTGATCATCTGATTATTTTGCATAATATATATACAATATATATGTATGTATATATATATATGGTATGTATATATATAAAAGAATAATAAGGGGAGAGAGAAGGTATACACGTGGTTGTATTTCTCATTGCATGGGCATGTAATAATTGTGAGAGTAATAATTTATTCGTAGAGATTTACTTATTTGTAGACCCATAATACATAAATGAAATATTTATAGCCAAGGCTTTGGCGTCATTATCAGCCAAATACACACACACACATATGTTCATACATACACACAATCAGCAATCAAACACTCATAACACAGTACGACATATACACACATATATACTATGTATATATATATATATATCTGTGTCCCTGTAGTTGTATGGGCAATCTCAAACACTTTTTAAATTTGAGGCCAAATCATTTATTAATGTAAGTGCTACGATTTTTTTTTCTGTTAATTTTTAAGATCATAAAAATATGATAGAATAGAAGTTGACATAGTAAAAATGATGATGATGATGATGATAAGAATAAAAGGCATGTTAAACCTCCAAACTCTTATCACAATGATAAACCAAAACAGAAATACAAGCATATGTTTGTGCATATGAAGATATATACAATGCATTACAAACCTTTATTATATGTAGATATGTACATATGTATATCTGTATATACATTTGTGTTTAGGTATAGCAGCTATCTAGACAAGCTAAGATCTTCAAAAAGTTTTGGACAGAAACGTAGCACATAACTGAAAATTGGTACGAACTTAGGACCAGTCATTGTGATTTTATTTTTTTTTATAATAATGAAGATAAATAATTGAATCTTCTTGCATAATTTGTAGAAAAATGAAAAGAAATCGACCAAAGATCGGAGAAGTATTTTGTTAAAAAAACGTTTGTTCAATCTATTCACAAACTGGGATTAAGATATAGCCTTTAGCTCAACCGTTATACTATATCCTTGAACATTTATTACTCCTAAAATCGTGATACCTAAGATCTCGTTAATTGTTTTGTTGATCCCTTCTCTCCTTCAAAAGCCACGTCGTAGTGCTTTTAATTTGATGTGATGCTAATCTAAAGATAAATTAGTATTTGTTTTGTGTCGAGTTAAGATAATATTTAACTGATTTACACCTGTTTTAATCTAAACAGAAATTACTTAATGAAAAATATTCTTGTAATTATTTCCTGACGCAACAGATTTTGGTTTTTTTTTTTGCAGAGAACTGTTTTTCTATGCTATTCCTTCTTTAAATACATAAAGGTACAATATGTATATTATGTATGTACATATTTATATACGTATGTATATATATGAATACATACATATGTACATAGATGTATGGTGTGTGGGGTGATCGCGATCTGTGTGCATGATATTGACATCGTGCTGTCGTAAGCCAACGTGACCAAAGACAAGTTTGGTTGGTTTCTTGGTAAGCTTTAGCCAGCCAAAGGCTTTGGCACTGCGGCAAGTTGACCCAATTTTACTGTCGACAGCTGCTGGAAATCATAGACGCGCGCTAGCTGAACAGCTGTGCAAATGCTTTTTCAAAACAAGATAGAGACGAGATTGAAAGAGACAGAGCGAGAGAAAGAGAGCGGGGGTGCGGTGCTAGCACCACCTAAGCCTAACAGTAATTGCGAAAATGAAATCGTTGAATAAAAAATAATTTAAAACTGTATACATTTACACTACAATGTATGTTTGTATGTATGTATAAAACAAACACATACACATACATATGTATATGAATACAATAAAATTAAGCCTATAGGTCTGGTCTCGTCTGGTCTGGTGTGGTCTGGTTGTCTACTTCATTACTATGCGTATGCGATGCGATGATTTCAACAGCTCAAACTTTTTAAGAGAGTCCGTAGCACCGACAGCGAATTGACAGCAGAGACACTGACACAGAGACAGAGACAGAAAGACTTGCGAGAGGCTTCAACAGTAGCGGAAGTTGTAAATGTGAAGCGAGCCGCAAAATGATATGCATATACAACACATACATACATACATACGTATGGATGAGTGTATGTATGTATAGGCGAATGAAGAAGTCATCGGAAAAAAAGAGACAAAAACAAATGTAGACGAGGGCACACCATGAACCACATTGTGAAATGAAAGTTCTTGCTGTTGTGTGTCTTCCGCTAAGTTGGCAAAAAAAATAAGAGAAGAAAAAAAAAAACAACTGAAACTGAACTCGGTTTGCGTTTGATTGATGTTCTCGCCAGCTCAGGTGATTGACAGCCTTTGGTTTACCTACGACGCATTTTTACCTCAATGGTAGCAACACAACAAAATGACACGCATTATTATTAAATATAATTTTTCTTCTCTTATTTTTCCTTCTTCTTTTATTTCCCTTTTTCACAGGCTTTTATTTTGTTTGTTTGTTTGTTGTTGTTGTTGCGTTTACCGTTAAATGTAGCAAACGAACAGACTCATTTTCATACACTGATTATACAAAATTTTGTGCAGACAGGTGTTGGAGGCGTTGGAGAAAACTTACGAATACCACCGTACGCCGTGTGGTAACGTTTGCGGCCGTTGCCAAAGAGTGACTAACTGAAAGAGAGAAACAAAAAGGGGGCAAAAAAAAAAAAAAAAAAGAAACGAAAAAAAAAAAACCAAATCAAACCCCATACACAAAAAAAAATAAAAAAGCACGAAGCAAACTGCAAAAGCAAATAACAAAAGAACGCGAAAAAAAGAAAGAAAAGAAACTAACAAAATCCAACGAAGCGAATGCTAAATGCAAAAGTCGCGTATGTGCCGCGTGATAATACAGTTTTAGAGCAACTGTAAGACTCAACGTAAACCAAGAGACTTCAATTGAAACACCAAGAGGAGGAGGGATGATCGAATGGCGTCCGGGAGAAGTTGCGGTGTGTGGGTTTGGAAAAATTAAAATGTGTAAAACTGCCATGTATCATGCGGTTGGATACAGTTCGAGAAAAGCTAGATTGACAGATGAAAGATAAAACGCAGAGAAAAAGAATACTTGAACAAGTCATCATTGAGACAGCAGCACACTATGGCCATTCATTGTGATAACACATGACAGACGGGGTGAATATGGCGGGATCTGTGGACTGTGGAAATGTATCCGTACAGTTGCATTTATGAATGCACTTCAAATTCTGTTGTATGTATGTATGTATGTATTGTTGTGTAGGGAAACATGCATGTTTTACTATCATTGTTGTTAGAAGTAAAAATATCTATAATTTAATTCAATTAAAAAAAAAAATCATTTCAACAACGTTAACTTTGTACTTTTTAGTATCAAATATAGAACTTTCGTTATATATTATCAAAAATTGTTCAAATTAAAACATTATAAATAATTGTTTATCCGTTAGCTTAAAAGTATTTTTGGAAAGCTCTTAATTCCAGTATATTTCATGCATATGTTAAGAACATTCAACTAGAATTTAGTTTACTATGTATTTTATTTTTAAAGGTCCTGGGTCTACATTTAACCCTAACGGGATGATAATGACAGCAGCTAATGGCCATAAAACTGGCAGACTTTCGTTTTTGTCTATTTTTTTGTTTGGCTTTTGCTGGTTTTCTATGTCTGCTGTCACGTCCTGGGCCAAATTGTTTTATGGCCCTCCCCTCAATAGCAAAAATGGCAAAGACCCAAAGGCATATTTACGACCACTAGGCGCAAAAGGAGGCCTACCGGCATATGAGTAATGTCTGTGTGTGTGCATGAGTGTGTGAGTAAGTGGCCAAGGGCAGACAGTCGGGCCAGTCACTGACAATACATTCTGATTTTGGCAAACGAAAGCGAATGGTAAAACGAAATTAAATGTCCATCTGTCCCGCTTTACCCCCCCTTCACCTATTTGTTGATACGCAAATATGCTACAAAGAATGTGTTGCATACTTTGCAGAGTCTAGTCAACTGCTCAGAAATTTATAAAAAAAAAGAAAAAGAAGGAAAAACATATATTTTGGCTA
Organism: Drosophila neocordata; assembly: GCA_018903615.1. NCBI lineage: Eukaryota > Metazoa > Arthropoda > Insecta > Diptera > Drosophilidae > Drosophila > Drosophila neocordata. The sequence continues at coordinate 12,820,238 of JAEIGI010000001.1, forward strand.
TGCACTTGTTACTTAAAAAATTACTTTGAACTTAATATTTGGCAAGCATATTTCACATATTTTGAAAAATAAATTTAAGTAAATAAATGAATGAATTTCCCGCAAGTTCAATATATATAAATATGCCCTTTCCACAAGGGTATCAACACAAACAATAAGAATAAGCGTTAAAAGCAGAAGAAGAAGAGAAAACGTAAAAACGTAACGACAAACAATTACAATGGCAAACGATGTCGCGTCAACGACGTCAACTTGTCTGCATTGGCGCGATAATTAAATTATAAGAGGCTCGGTTATGTCTAAAAACAAAGGGGAAATCCCCCTCACCACTATATATATATATATAAATAACTAAATATATACCATATTTTGAGGTTAATCTTATCTCTAGATTTCTTAATCTGTTGTTTTAACAGCTATTTGCAAATTTTGTTACAGCTTAGAGTTAAGCATTTATTTTTAAACATTTCCACAAGGTCAAGGGTCAACCGCAACCCTAAAATTCATAATCATTACATACATACATACATATATTCTATTTGCGTCTAATTTTAGCATGTCGGAAGAAGTAAAAAAGCAGGGGGGAGGTAGAAAGTTATTATTTACAATCAATTTCCACGAATAATTCAGATAATAGTTTTCTGAATTCACTTTTTTGTTTCTCACTTAAATAGATTTTTATTTTGTTGCCTGAATGAAGACATAAACTTTTGTTTTTTCTCCACCTCCTACTCAGTATCTGTTTCCTTCTCCCTCTCTCTGTCGCTCTCTCTCTCTCTCTCCCTCTCATTGTTTTTTTCTTTCGTGTGCAATAAAACCTTTCACGAATCGTTAAGCAATAAAAATTTGATAGAAATAAAATGAAGCCTTCTTGTTGATGGCATACGATTGAGAGGTAAGTATGTATATGCAGGGTAAATGGGGGTGGGGCTAAAAGGGTATGGTGGTCTTGGGAGGCTTTTAGCAGTTGTGCGTCAATAAAACTGGGTGAAAATATTTGCACAACTTTTCCATGCACCAAAACAGGCGAAAAATATTTTGTTTGTTGGTGTGTGTTTTATGTGGTAATAAACATTAGGGGGTTGAGGGGACAGGTTAAGCGAAAGGGAACGATTTTCGCTAAAACAGCTGTATATAAAAAAGGGGAGGGTGGGGTTTGTCTTCCTATCTTATAAGAAAGGAATTGCCAAAAGACGTGGGTTACTCTGTTTTTTTTTTGTAAAGTTTGTTTACAGACTATCAAAAAGGATGATGATAATAAAGAAGAGTGAAGAGATGAAATGAAAGAAGGCAGAGTCAAAAACGGGGAAACCAGTTTCCAACTGCACTCGAGCATAACATAAAAACAACAGCAAAGAAAGGGCCATCAACAGGTAACCCAGTGGTGCACCTATCAGACAACAGCAACAATAATGCTGCACCAGAAGTTGGCATTGCCATCTCCTCAAGAAGTCAATGTACATATTTCCGTCAGCTGCCGTTGCCTACCTCCCTTTCTATAAACTCTTACTCCTACTCCTGCTTCAACTCCCTTCTGGACTCTGGCTGTGACTCCTTCTCGAATACCTTCTATCTATCCTCTCTCTCGTTCTCTTTTTTTTCTCTCTAAGATTTGTTGTGGCTGATATTATTTCGTTTTTTTTTTTTTTTTTTTTGGACTCTAAAAACTGGTTTACCTCTCTTTTATTCTACATCTTTTGTTTCATATCATTTTCTGTTGTCTTTCTTTTTTGGCAAAGGGCAAAGAGGAAGTGGTTTTTCCTGCCGTACCTGAAAGAAAATCCCATAGAATACAAGTGTGGAACTTGTTGTTCGACAGATACCCCCGAAGCGAATCTAACCAAGAATAGAAAGAGAGAGAGAGAGAGAGAGAGAGAATAGAAGGGGGTTGATGTTGGATGATGATTTCTAAGAAGAGTAAACAATGATCGAAAAGGCAGCTAAGTGTATAATTAATGAGAACCATATACACAGGGGGTAGAAATTTCTTATTTAATGATTACAAGAGGTGAATAAAAACAAGAAAAAGTGAGCCTGAGAAAAAGAGAAGAGAAATACAGACTCCATAATCAAATCTAGAATAAGTTATATACAACGAAACCATTAAAGTGCTGAAATAAATCGTAAGCCAGCACAATACTTTTCTTAGTTATTTTGACAGGTTTTTATAGGTCACATTAAAGCGAATTTTCAATAATTGGGCAGGCATTTTAATTAAAGTAATTAGGTAGTAACAAGTACTATTTCTTATAGGCTGTCCCTATAGGGATTCAAGTAAACTCATTGAATGACTTTTAGAATTTTGCAAAATAAATAAAAAAATTTTTAGCATTCTCATTTGCGAATATTTAAGTTTAACTTATAAATCTAATTTTGAGCATTTCAGGTTTTTTGTCCCCCCTTCTTTCCCTCTACTGAAAGTTGTTCGGGGTTTTGCTGCTTCCTTGATCCATTTCATGGTCACGTATTGCAAACCACCAAAGGGCCACTGCCATGTAATTGCCAATAATCACCATCATCATCAAGATGTGCTTTGGCATAGGCATAAAACAAAGATCGAACTAAGAACGACTTCTAGATACCTTTTTATATAAAATGCAACAATTTCACATTTATCTTAATACATATGCAGCATTTGCTACAATTATTTGTTAAAGCTAAAAAAATATTACATTGGGTCAAGGACTTCTTATATCACAAGCAGACGACAGTGTTACCAAAGTCTTCTATAGTTAAAGGGTTTAATATACGGAAAATATAAAACTAATTGGAATTGCAAAAAGAAGTTTGTGTGCAAAATTTTAGATCTTTTAAAGGTCCTGTGTTGATCCACACAAACGGACATGCTTATATCAACTGATCAAGAATATTTGTACATAATACCTGAATGAAAATACCGTTTTTACAAGGGCATAAAAATTTAATTCACATGCCAAAAGGAAAAACAAATAACAAGATGACCCCAGCAACACGGTTATTGCGGTTAGCAACAAAGTTGGCAGCATTTTGATGCTTATGAAATATGCCAAAGGTGACTTTCAATTAAAAAGGCAATAGACTCCACATAACCTCTCTTCTCTTCCCTTTCTATTGTTTATTTGCAAGTGTGTTTGTTCTTTTTTTTTTTTTGGTTTTCTTTTGATATTTGGTTTTAGTTAGTTAACTTACCTGCCGGGAAAAAATTGTTCAAGAACGTTGACATTTTTCTGCACCCTTCGACACTGCGTATAACAACAACATGAAACCAGCTGCTCTGCTGCTGCTGCTTCTACTCCTCTTTCTCTCTCTCTCTCTCACTGTTTTGACTTGTGTCTCTTTTTTCCTCTGCGTGTTTCTCTTTTTTCTGCTGCTGCTGTTGCTGCTACTCCTTCACTCAGACTTCAAATTGCGTTTTAATTTGTTTTTCTTCTTTTTTTCACAACTGTGTTTGCTGGTTGTTTTTTTTTTTTTAGTTTATTTATTTTTTTTCGTTATATATTGTTTTTTTTTTTTTTTTGAAAATGAAACACAAATTCAAATTATACATACATACAATTCGCGGTTAACCGTTAAAATTTCACGTCACACATATTATTCTCGTTCACGTTGTACGATTTTTTAAGATCAAATTGTTATCCTTGTTTCGTTTCGTTTCGTTTAATATTTTTTTTGGTTTTTTTGTATTCTTTTTGTTTTATTTTCCTTTTTTTTTGCTTTTTTTTTTTGGTTTTTACTTTTTTTAGTTGAGTTTTTAATTATATTGAAAATGCATTTTAGTCAAAAAAATCGGCGCTTTGGCTGTATAAAAAAGAAAAAAAGTAAAAAAAAAAAAAAAAAAATAAACAAAGAGATTAAAGGGAAACATTTGTTAATAAACTGTTCTTCTTAATTCTTAGTGTGTACCACTGGGACTCGGTTCGAAATGACAATTGTTGTAAAGGATTTGTATGTTCAATGTTAAATGGAAAAAATAAAATTCTTACGATAGATGATCTTCTAAAATTATTGTACACATTTTACAGTTGGAGCCGATTTTCCGACATTAAGTTTTATAAAATATATGTATGACACTCAATGCTTTAAAAAAAGGATTCAAGATTTGCTTATTAATGGTTTTCCTCTTACCAAATAAATTGAACAATGTGATACATTTTGCTAAGGGTCCTATATTACAAATTTCTATTCTATATTTTTTAATGTAAAGCAATCGAAATCACAAGTTTCTTTTATTTTTTCCATAATTATAAGAGGAAGTAATTCCTACAAATAACATTGTTAGGCTTGTTTACTGTACTATTGAAGATTAAAGAAAGCTAATTGGGAATTTCATTTATTTATATACATACATATGTATGTACATTTGCTTTTATTTTACGCGAATACTAATGCGGAAACCAAAACAATGTTGGATAGTGTTTAATTTGGGGAGTGCGTGCGTGGGCCGAGCAACGGTAAACGAAAAACAGTTTGTTTTATTTGTTGCTGCGCTATATATGTGTATGTATTGGTGTGCTTTGTCTGAGTGTGTATGCGGACTGTTTGTTTTTGCAAAAGGGCGAAAAAATGAAATCCAAAAAAGCAACAGCCGCCATAACAGACACAGCGAAAGGTGGGCGGGGGGTCGTTGGCAGGCGCTTTGAATTTGCTCTGCTTGGATTTCATTTAATTTGGGCCCGTGTCTCTCCTGCGATGTGTGACTGACTGTGACTCCAAATAAACATACATATGTATGCAAACTCTCTCTCTCACTCTCCCGCTGACACACACATCATACACAAAAGCACATAGAAATATATACACGAAGGCGACGCTTTTTTAGTCTGTATAAGAAAATGTGTGTGCGCATATTTATTTTACTTCTTTTTTCGGTTATTCACTTTAACATTTCCATTTTCACACACGCAACAAAAAGAAAAAAAAAACAACTCTCGCATGCACTCTATTTTGTTGAAGTTCATATTTTTAGCATTTTGATATTTTTAAACATTTTTCACATCCTCTGTACACACGGGCACACACACATACACAGGAATGCACAAACATACTTTTTGCTGAACCTGCGCCAACATATTGCAAGGCTGTAAAGAAAAAAAGTGAATTGTTGAATTAGAATTAAAGGAGTCATTGCATGCATGGGGATTAACTTAAAGTAAAAAACTAAATTACTGCAACTCGCTATGCTTAAATATAAGATTTATTTTTATTGTTATCCTCTTTGTACTAACAATTATCGAACGAGCTAGCGAGCGGGAGCAGCGGATGGGCAAATAAGAAAAATAAAAAACGCTGTGCGCGTTGTGCGCTGCACGAAGGACGAAAATGAAATTTTAGCTCTAACAGATTTACCAGTTTGAGTCTGCTAATAACAGAAACTCATATTTGAGTCTGCTGGGCCCAAGCCAAGCCGAATGGAGTCCACAATCGTTGTGGATCGGCAGAGTTTCATGTTTTTTTTACATTGTATGCGTGCGTCTGTGTCTCTCTTTTATGTGTGTGTTTGAGAGGACCAAAGGATGGTAGAGCTAATAAAAACAACAACAATTACAGCTGTGTGCCTATCTGCGGCTGCTTCAACAATGGAGGACAAGTTGCACAGTGGTATAAAACAATCCTCGTCAACAAAAATAAGCTTAAGTAGATAGGAAAACTTATTACCAATAAAATTTATATCATTAAATCATAAGTTAAAACATCAACGTTAGTAAACAATTGAACTAATAGCCGCTTTAACAAACTCTTCATTTACAAAGATAAACTTCCTAATCTAAATTATTGTTGCAAAGTTAATTAATAAATAACCTTATTTAAAGACACATTTGTATATACAATCAAATATAGTTTTTAATTTGTTTCCCTGTAAAAACACCAAAAGATTGTCAGTTAGTTTTAATTTAAAAGTGATTCTGCCCTATTTAAATAAGACGCAATTTGCATGTTTCCGATTGACTACTGTTTGACCCACTATGCTGCTAGGGAAGACATTTTGCAGGATATATACACAAGCACAGACACAGATATATATATTTGTATATGCACAAGTACATTTAAATGCCACATGCGAAGCCAAAGCAATTGGCGTTGTCATACACAAACACATTCGAAGGAGTGTGTGCGTGTATGTATGTACATATGCGTGTATATATGTGTCTGTGGAGTTCAACAGGACCTGGATCCAACAGCTGGTGGGCAGCATATCAACACAATAAAAACAAAACCCACTGAGAAGGCACCCACATAATGAAGTCAGTCGATGGTCCTCAATACATACATACATACATATGTATGTTAATGTGTGCAACATGGAATCCAGTCCTGCCATATTTGTGGATCTTGAAATACAGCTGGCTGCAAAAAGCATCAGTTTAATAAATATTTGGTCCGATAAGCCCAGTTCCTTCCTCTTCTCTCCTCGCTTTTTCTGTTTCTAACGATTCTTAATGGTCAATAGGGGTCATAAAATGTTGTTTTGGATTGTTGCTTGAGTAGCAGCAGCTGCAATTAATTTCGTTATCCCTTTTAACCCCTGCAAACGAACTAAAATTCACTCCCTCCTCCGATCCACTCGTTCCACAAAAAGGGCACACAACAAGTGCCAAAGGTTGTGGCTATGCATTTAACAAACAGCCTGAAGGTAGGTGGTCAGCTAGTAAGGAAAGTCCACAGGCCAACAGTAAGAATCACACATACACATATGTACAGTTTGACAACAAAGTGTTTTCACAACGCAAAAAAGCATCATTTTTTTACTTTAAGATGAAAAAAAAACACTAAATAATATTTTTTTTAAATTTTTTTAATTGAAGTGGGTTAATTAAACTATTTACTTATAGGACTACGAAAAAAATGAATAAATATGTTTCAAACAAAAAAGAAAAATAACAAAAACTAATTATTGCACAAAATTATACTGCCAACTAAGTCTTTACACATTTCGCTTTTTGTGCTCTTTTTGTCGTTATTTTTGCATTTACCGTTGTTTCCTGGAATTTTCGGGGCGAGCATCAGTAGCCGCTTCAATGGTTTGTCTAATTTTGTCATAAGTTGCTAGAATTGATTTGATAGTAACCGTCTTTTGAGTGATTAAAAATGCCAGGCAAGCGGATTAGTTTTGATATGGCCCAGTTGGTCTATTATAATCATACAATTGGCAAAACGGTCGCAGAGATCGCCAATATGTTTTTAATAACACCAAAGACTGTATACAACATTCTCAACCGTGCCAAAAAGGAAGGTAGACTCGAAACAAAGCCTACAACCGGACGCCCTCGGATCATAACACCCAGAGCTGAGCGGATTATGATCCGGAAAACAACTGAAAACCCAACAATTTCAACTAGGACGCTTGCCAGAGACCTACAAGAAGAATGTGGCATTACTGTTTCCCGCGAATGTGTCCGGAAAGCACTAAAGCGGAATGGGTTATCATCTCGAGTTGCTCGTAAAAAACCCTTATTGTCGAAACAGCATATTGAAAGGCGCTTAACTTTTGCCAGAATGCACGGACGACAACCGGAATCATATTGGGATGACGTTATATTTTGTGACGAAACAAAAATGATGCTATATTATAACGATGGACCCAGCAGAGTGTGGCGAAAGCCGTTAAAAGCCCTGGAGTCTCAAAATATAATTCCGACAGTAAAGTTTGGCAAACTTTCTGTAATGGTTTGGGGGTGCATCTCAAGCAAAGGCGTTGGCGATTTGTGCTTCATTGATAATACTATGGATGCCCAACAATATTTGGGCATATTGCGCTCACATTTGGTGGCCAGTGCCAACAAATTTGGGTTTTATGTTGATGGTAAACCTACTTATAGATTTTACCAAGACAATGATCCGAAGCACAAAGCCAATATTGTGAGATGCTGGCTATTGTATAATTGCAAAAATGTGTTGGATACACCTGCCCAAAGCCCAGACCTTAATCCCATTGAGAATCTGTGGGCACATCTCAAAAAAAAGAACCGCCAAGCGCCATCCCAAAAACAAAAATGATTTAAAAACTATTATTTTGGAGGAATGGCACAATATCCCGCCGGATTATGTACAAAATCTCATTAAATCGATGAAGAGACGATTGGGAGCCGTTTTAGATGCCAACGGTGGCCATACAAAATATTAAATATCCTAAGTTAGTTTATAAAACGATAGAATAAGTGAAAAAAGTAAGTTGTGTAAACACTTAGTTGGCAGTTGAATTTTGTGTAATCTTTCGTTTTTGTTATTTTTCTTTATTGTTTGAAACAGTTTTTTTTTTTGTTTTTCTAGTCCTATAAGTAAATAGTTTAATTAACCTACTTCAATTAAAAAAAATTTTAAAAATTTATTATTTAGTGTTTTTTTTTCATCTTAAAGTAAAAAATGATGCTTTTTTTGCGTTGTGAAAACACTTTGTTGTCAAACTGTATGTATGAATTTGTGTTATTACAACAATTTGCAGTGCATTAAATTAATTGAATAATTAACTGAAGTAACGAAGCGTTAAATAAAGCATAAAGCTAATACTCAGCGATTCTTTAATACGTAATTTGCTCATACTAGTTTTTATTTGTTTTTAAGTTTATATTGTTATTGTATTTGTTGTACTATTTGCCGGTCATTTTATTCGCTTTTTGTTTTATTTTGTTGTATTGTTGTTGTCCATTTCCTTTTTGCAGCGGTCACATTATTTATTGGCCTATTGGCCCACTCACATAATTAGGCAACGTGAACTCAACACTTCTAGTGTTTTTGGCAAAATTTGTTTGTTATTTCATTCTTATTGTTATACTCAAGCCTTATTCTTACGTTTTTACTTCATCGTTGGTGAAGAGTGACCATTGCACAACTTTACTAAAACTCGCATGGTCACTTTCAGTATGTCGCGGTGTTGCCACATCTGCTGTTAAATCTAACATGTTTGTTGTCAGTAAGCATCTCAAACGGGAGTCTGTTAATTTTTAACATTAAACACACATGGTATTCCCGCAACTTGTGAAAATTACCATCAGATCCACTTTTCATTCAAAAATACATAAACAATTTTTCATTTTCCTTTATTAAACAGTCTTTTATTTAAAACAGTCTTCTTTTAGTTACGTTTATGAGTATCTGCGTTGGGTATCTGCATCGAGTAAACTAATTAAAAAAACAAACGGCTAATTTAATATAATATGAACTGTTAAATTAAATATTTGTTTCTGATATATTTAATTATTACAAATAACTAACTATACTTACGGGTAGATTAAAAAACTTACTTAATTTGTATTTCGCTCATATCTAAAACTTCCCTTGTTTTATAATTTTTCGGTTGCTATGCAGATGTAATATTAAACTTTTTCCATTTCGTCCCAAAGATCTGGATGAAAAATAGGGAAAAATTATGTACAACGCTAAATCTAATGCACATATCGAGGACATTGAACAGCGTTTTTAAAATAATAGCGGCGATTTAATGTGACCAAGGCTTGGCCTACCGCTTAATTTTTCCCTACTATAACACTGGTTGTTCGAATGTTATTTCCCTTATTTGCAATTACAAATTTCCACATCGGACACCCGAACATTTTTGATTTGTCTCTACTATATTAAATGTATGTATATGTGGGACACAAGACGTGCATATTAGTAAACGCTCGAATTAGTAGAATTACTTCAATATTATGTTTAAATGTAAAAAAAAGGAAATTTTATATCAAGAAAATTAAAAAATAGTTAACAGAGGCTTAACAGTAACTGTCGCTAAGTCAACATCACCAGTCCGTTACTATCTAGACATAAATTAATGAGCGTAGCTTCAACTTATCTAAAGTGCTCAAATGCGAGTCTTATGTTATTAATGAAACACAGTTAACAGCAGCCGTTGCGTCTATGTTAGGACGTTCTGCAGTCTGTTAATTTGGTGGAAAAATATAAAAAAGAAAAAAAAAAATCCAAATCAAAACAAAACAAATCGCTGAAGAGAGCGGACGTGTGAACGGAAGATATTTTTGAAAGAGAAAGAAGAAAGTGTGTGCAGTGTGGGTTTTCCTCCTCCTGGTGTAAATGTGTGAAAGCGAACAAACAAGAGAAAAGAGAGAGCGAGAGAGCAAACTAATTGAATCGTATGTGTGAGAATCAAGTGTGCCTGTGTGTGTGTATGCAACCAAGATTTTAGGAAAACAATTTTTTTGTCAAACATTTGAAAAGTCTAGTTCATTTTTAAAAAGCTAATTGTTGATCAGTCTAAGCAGACACAAGTGTGTATATATACATATATATTTTTACAAGGGAAGAACAAAAAAAAAAAAAAACAATAAATATACATTATAATGCCAACTGTGGAGTCATCTGATTCGGACGTACAACAGAATCCCTCATCTACACTACCGTTGCTGGGGGATAATCAGGTGACCATGCAGGCATCAACCTCATCCTCATCAAACAATAGCTCTTCGGCTGGTAGCAGCAGCATGTCATCGTCGGTTGGCGGTGTGGTGGGCGTGCCACTAGATACTCAAAGCAGCGGTGAACCGCCAGCCAAAAAGATATTGCTTGATCCAAATAGTGCCTCCAGTTCATCTGGTGGCGGTGCTGCGGCAGCATCTGGAACCAATGAAAAGTTGGCTTATCGCATTTCAACTGCACTATGCTGTGCCGTTTGCTTGGATCTGCCAAAAACGGCGATGTACCAGGTGAGTGATAGTTCCTGGGATCTGGAAAGTTTACTTTTTCCAATCTTTAGCGCAGTTGCAACAGCAGCAGGCACTGGGCCATCCACCAGTTATGTTTGTGCTTCTCTATCTAAATACAATAGTGTGTGTGTGTGCGTGCTAGAGTGTGTGTGTGCGTGTGTGTGTTGCCTGCCTGTGTATACAAACAAATCGAGCCATGTCAGCTGTAAGCAAGAAACATGACATTTGCGCAGTTACATTTACTGCTAGTTTTTTGCTATTGCGTCATAGAAAAATTGGAATAGTCAAAAAAGAAATTCAAAATGAAAACAAAAAAAAATTGGGCCCGCTTATTTGTGGCCTATTTATAGCTCGACCCCGATTGCTCTCAGTAACAAAATAAATATTATGCTTTCCATTGCCAATTTTATGTTTAATTCCCCCCCATACACACCCACGCAAAAATGCATAAAGATACATAAATACATGTACACTTCCGTTTCATTTGTATTTGCTCTTTCATTCTTCTGTATTTTCATTGATACAATTGGTTAAACTTACATATATACATACATACATGTGTATGTATGTATCTGCAAGAGAAGAACAAAAACAAAATACATATACAATTCAAGTATTTTTACGTAATTCCCCTTCGCATCCCTCTCTTTGTCAATGTCTCTCTGTATTTTTTTTGTGACCAAGCCTTTGACTTTGCCCCTATGCCCTCTCTCTTTCATTGTTTCAAACTATAACTGCGTCATTCCATTGACCTAGCAAATGAAATTCTTTAAAAAAACGTGTCTCTGTAAGTATAAATGTGCGTTTTTATGTGCGTGTGTTTTAAACTTTTTTAAATTATTTATCAACAGTTTGATCAAATGAACTAGGAGTATCCAGCCATATTTTTCCTTCCATTTATATTTTCCTCCATTTTTCTAGTTTTCTCTTATTTCCATTATGACTGTCATTCTTTTGCCTTCTCTCTGTTATTGTTTTGCTTTTGCTGCTTTGTCACTGTAAATTCGTTCTCCCATACATATGCGTTTATGTGTGAGCGTGTGCTGTTTATTAGTGTTATCTCGTTCGCACACTCGCTATCAAGTCAGCTGTTCAGCTAGCAATCTTCGGCATGGGAGAGCACTTTGGTTGAGACTTTTTTCCTTTTCCCTTTCTCCTTTCTTTCATGGTTCTAAATTTTTTTTACATATTTTGAAAATTGGCAGTTTGTTTGTTAACTGAAACTTTGCAAACAAAAAGAAAAAGGAAAACAAATGAAAACTTGTTTAACCAGTTTTAACAGTCACATGCAGGTGTATGTGTCTCTGTGTGTGTGTGTTTGTGTAAAACCAAGGAAAAATAAACCAAGGAAAAGAAAAGGAACAACAAAAAAACGTGTTTTTCTTTATCTGCGCTGGATTGTTGTTGCCTTTTTGGTTCCTCCTCTTCCCTCTTGCTTCCTATCGTCGGGTTATCTACAAAAACAATCATCAGCTGGCTTTTGTTGTGTCTACAAGGCGACCAAAAGAATAAAGGAGGGAGAGCGAAAGAGAGAGAGAGAGAGAGAGACAAACAGACATGCAGAGAGGCAGTGATAGAGAGAGCGAGAGAGTTAGTAACGAATTGTTAAACAATTATTCTTGGGTAGGTCATAAATTCGCCATTAGAGGGTACAAAAATAAAGATAGATTTTGAAATAGAAGTTCATTTAACTCTCGGAACTTCTTGCATCTGTGTATCTTGTTCTCTGTGATGTGTGTTTGGCCATTTACTAGATACACACACACAGGAGAACAACTGCAGCCTAAAAATGTAGCTTATCACACTATCTCTTTCTCTCTCTTTTCTCTACCTCCCTCTCTGTTTTCTCTACAAATAACGCACATGTGTGCCTCCATCTCCATCGCGTCTCTTCCTCTTTCTCTTCGTTTGGTCTGGCTAATTCTGTAAATAGAATATTCCATTAAAAATGTCGACGTTGCCCGCATTCTTTGAGCCAAATGGAGGAAAGAAGAGTATACCATTCTCCTTCTCTCCCCTTCCATTCCTTTTACCATGTCCCTTGCCATGCTTGATTACGTTTCACATTCTCTTATCGTTTCTCTAAACATCTATGTATCTCTCTCGCTCTCTCTCTCTCTTTATTAAAACACTTGCTTTTCATACACACACCAATTGGCCCTTAAAAAGAGAATATAAAGAATAACGGTTTTATTATAAATTCCGATTTGTAATTCCGCCAATTTTCAAGAGAGTTTTCATTTATATATACATACATATATAATAAAATGGAAACCCAAACGATCTATTATGCCCCGCCACCTACCTCCTCTTTCCTTTTATTTTTCTCACACCAACTCGGAGAACAACTTGAAGTTTTAACGGTATTACATGTCGGAAACATCTCATTAAGGAAAAAAACAAAAAGAACAAAATCAACTAATTTATATGATTTCGTCCTTAGCCTTTATATATGTAGTATATGTGGTAGACTCTAACATAACTCTTAAATCTATCTATTTTCTTCTTAATATAAAAATAAAATCAAATCTAGTTAAGTCGATAAATCAATCTCATAAAAACTTTGTATGCATACACGAAAAAAAAAAAACAGAAAAAAGAAACATAAAACAAATGCAAAATGCAAAACAAAAACTTGTAATTGTAAAATGCTAATTATATAGAGTATATAGTAGCCAGCCAACTCCATTCCATAGCATTAAAAACTGAAATATTTGAAATGTATAATTCTCACACACACAAACACAATGAAAAAAATAATAATAATAAAAAAGAAAATAATACCAAAATCAAATGATTTCAATAAATTATTGCAAAAAAAGTATATGCAAACTCCAAAAAGAGAGAGAAAAACCAAATACAAAACTAGCGTTTTTATTTCAAAAAAAAAAAAAAACAAAAAAAAAACTTACCATCGAAAACAACAACACAAAAAATAACTCCCATCCATATGTTAAACCATGGGAAGAATATTCAATTCTCCCACTCACCACTATCCACCGCCTTTTCCCCATGCCCGTTGTTCACCAAATCAACCATTCACTCACCCATTTAAACCAACCACCCCCCTACCAAATGGCATTGTCATCACCCCCCACATCACCCACTATCCATTACAAGAAACAGTAAATTCTTTGCAACAACAACAAAAAAGGCCATACTTTTGACTAATAGCAACTTTTTTCTTCTTTTTTTTCCTTTAATTGCAGGTTACTTATTTATATATATATATATTTATGTATATATATATCACTTTATAATTTTCCTTATATCCAACATAACATTATTTTATATATATAACACATATACATACATATATATTTTAAGATTATACATACATATACAGATATTGATGCTCCTTTTGTTTTATTTTTTCTTTTTGATCTTAAATTTTATCAAAATTTGTAACTAATACCTAATTTTTTTTCTATCTCTTCTTTCTTTTTCTTCTTTCTCTCTCTCTCTCTCTTGTTTTCTATGCTATGGTCTCGCTCTAATTTCAGTGCCAAATGGGACATCTAATGTGCGCTGCCTGTTTTACCCATCTTCTGGCCGATGGACGGTATGAAATACTTAAAACACAAACATATACATACATATCTTACATATTTATATAAATAATATATAACATATATATTAAATACATATATATATATATATATCTATATATAGATATATATATATACCCATATATGTTGAGATAACGTGAAAAGGCTGACTTGACCCCCAAGCCAGCCGTGTTATATTAATTTTCAACTTTTCTACCTATCTCTCCATCCCTCTCTCTCTTTCTCTTCGGTTTTTTTCCATTCATTTTGTTGTAATTGCAGTCTACGTGATCAGATAGCGACCTGTCCCAACTGTCGTGTCGAAATATCGAAAAGCACCGCTTCCCGTAATCTGGCTGTAGAAAAGGCTGCCTCTGAGCTACCTAGTGAATGTCAGGTAAGAGAATAAATAGATATATGTATATATATACATATGTACAGTAAAAACTCTTTTGGTTTGCCGAGAAAGTGTACCCTTAAGAGAAGGTAATCCCTAATGGAAGTTTTCACTGTAGTTTCAGTACACAAACTTTTCCATACAATCAATCGTCTAACTGTATTAAAAAAAAGATTTCAAAATCTCTTCAATTTAAAGGGAAATCGTTTTTAACGTTAGCTTTTGTTAATGGCAATTAAAGAAAAATATAAAACATTTGTAAGAGCGTTTTCTCTATTTGGTTTATTAGTAACTGAGCACGTTTGAATAGTAATAGTAAGCTAGAACAAGTTTTTCAAGTTTTAACAATAAAAAACAAAAAATCGCTTGTCATTTGTCATTATAATAAATGTAGTTTACATTTGTAATAGAGAAATGTTGGTAAACTATCTAAAACAATTATTAAACTCCGTTTTTCAGTATTGCAATAATGAATTTCCCTATAAATCACTGGAACGACATGAACAACACGAATGTCAAGAACGTCCCACAAAATGCATATACCATCGGATCGGTTGTCAATGGCGTGGACCTTATCATGAGAGTAAGCTAGTTGAAAAAAAAAAAAAAATAATAAATAGAAGGATTCTTTTTAATTTTTGTTCTTGATTCCAATTCCAAATTTCTAGCTACCGAGCACGAACGCAATTGTTTGCATCCACAAAAGTCTGGCAGAGATGTTATGGCCGCCTTGGTTGCCCACGATGATATGTTTAAAGAAGAAATGAAAATGTTCCATACCCTAATTGATTTGTTAAGCTATGAAAAGATAATATTTAATGGTGAGTAAGCATTCTTATGCTACTGATAACAATGACTAATTGATCTTAAATTTGTATACATTATTTTAGATCTTCAAATGAAGCCTTATCGTACAGACGAATATGTACACAAATTGTTTTATGAAACGGCCCGGTTTTCGGCCTTCAATCAGCAATGGGTAGTTAAGGCCCGCATTAATAATAGCCAACGCGACCCTCATCAGTCCAATGAGCGTACAATAACATATCAACTGATATTGAAAACAAAAACTAGTACGCCAATGAGCATACATTTCTTTGCTCTGAAAGGTCCATTCTCAGATATGAAAGTTAATACTCAAATATATAAACATGATTTTACAGAAACGGTAAGTTGATAGTAAATTCATATTTGCCTTTTTTAAAAGACTGTTGTAAATGAATAATAAATTAATTGTAAATAATATTATAAGATATATTATTATTTAAAAGTATGTATATTATATGAACATAAACTAATCTTGATATTCTTTTCATTAAATTTAGAGCACTGAGAGCGACTATTATGTTTTACCTCTTCCAAATGGTACAGATGGTACCGGCTCCAGTGAATGTAATCGAATGCTGGCCAACAAAGGCATTAATTTTCGGTAAGAAAAAAAGCTGCTTTAATTCTTATATCAATAAATATTTACCTTTGTCTCTTTTTATTTGCAGTTTGCTTATGTTTTTGCTAAATAAGTAAAAAAAGGAAAAAACAAAAACAAAGGCAGTTTGCCGATCGATCGCTTAATGGTTGACAGGTCAAAACAAAAAAAAAAAAAAAAAAAGAGAAAAAAAACATATTTTCAAATAAGCTTTAGTTTTTTGTTGTTTCTAACTCTTGAATGTGCAAATCTTAGTTATAGTTGATAAATATTTTATAATCAAAATTGTTTACGAGGTGGTTTTCAAAAAGAAAAAAAAAAGATTAAAAAGAAAAGAAAAAGTAAATTTCTGATGTCATCTAATTATAATACATCTACATCAGCATATACATATTTGTATATACATATATATGTATGTATATTCGATTTACTTCCAAAAAAAACGCTCTAGATTGCGCCATGTATATACATATACAAATTATATATGTATATGATTTATATATATATATATATATATTTAACACGCCCACATCTAAATGTAAAACATCTATATATATATAAATATATATATATATATATATATATATATATATATATTGCATTCAAGTTTACTGTGTAATGCTGTAGGTTGTATTCTAAGTTTAGTAAATAATTAAGACTTTTCATGGTCATTTTCTGTGAGACGATCTATAATGTTTCTCTTGTTTAAGACCTATACAAATATACATACATATATATATATATAAATATATATATATACATATTTTTTTGCCCTTTATCCCTTTTAATGCAAAAAGACTCTGCTAATGCAAAAAATGTTCAATCATAGCATATAGAAAAATGTAACTCCATTGATAAGAAGAGATAACGCCATTTAGAGAAGCAATTTTTTTTTTTCAATTACTCAACTATTATAACAAAAATATGTTAATCAATTTTCTCCCTTTCTTGTATTTTTTTTTTTTTTGTGTTTTAACTTTACTTATTGTTAGTGCAAGTGGAGAAAATTTCTGAGTGAAACAATTGCAAAGTTATGTGTTAACTGTGTGTGTGTGTACGACTAATGTTTTAATTTGATCTCACAGGTAGAAGCAGGCACACGCATATACAAATACACATATATCATACATATATTTAAGTATATATACATACATATATGGCAAAAATGATTTGACAAACAATAACCGTAAAATAGTAGTAGAACTAATTCTTGAGATTACGGTTAATAATATACCGTAATCGACTACACTGTAAGAAAAACAACACCAATCTGATCCAAAACAAAGTCGATTCTAATTATATATATATATATCTATATAATTAGATCGCTCTATTAATAATTGATCTAGCTTTAGTGATAATAACACAACCGATCTTTTATAGAAAAAGTAATCCAAACCACAGCCGTTCTTCTCCATTTGCTTGATTTCAATTTCAATTTAAATTTTGTATTCTGTTTAATATACACATTTAAAATGTTTCCAAAATCGTATATGTAATATTTATATGCCAGTCGCCATAATGTAGTAAATAGAAGGACGAAGAAGAGAAGGAGCTGGGCAATGACATTTGGTCATTAATTCTTCCTCTTTCTCTATCTATATATTGGGGACTGGCATCGTTAATTGATAAACTCTATACATAATGCATATATATTAATGATATTTCTTAATAAATAAAAATAATACGAAAGTGCACATAACATTACTTATTGATTTAATAATTTATATTTTGGCAGCATATGGCCGGGCTCAGAAACTTTTATTGAAACCTTTATTATCTGCGTAAAATAACGGGGGAAAAAATACGCTTTTCAATATTGCAGGTTAAACGTAACATTTTGAAATTTTACATTATACTTGAATTAGTCTGCCTTATGTTAAGTGGCCGATAATGTTATCGCTTATGAACAAAACAGCTGGTTAGTGCAAAAACTATCAGCTGAGCGCAAACAACCAAACAAGTCTGGCAACGCTGGCAAAAGACGCTAAAGGCCGAATTAGCTAAAGTTTTTTTTGTTTGTTTACCAAACTTATTACATTTTCAAAATGGATTATGACTTTAAAATGAAAACGCAGATGGAGCGGACCAAGGTGGAGGATCTCTTTAACTATGAAGGTTGTAAAGTGGGGCGTGGCACCTACGGCCATGTCTACAAAGCGAAGTGGAAGGAGACGAGGTAAAAGTAGATAGAGCGAGGCCACCTGAAATGGTAATTCTAATCCACCTTTTATCTTCCCAGCGATGGTAAGGAATATGCTTTGAAACAAATTGATGGCACTGGTCTATCCATGTCCGCCTGCCGGGAGATTGCACTCCTGAGAGAGCTAAAACATCAGAATGTAATTACTCTGATACGTGTCTTTCTATCGCACAACGACCGCAAGGTGTTTCTGCTTATAGATTATGCCGAGCATGACTTGTGGCACATTATCAAGTTTCATCGGGCGGCTAAAGCCACCAAAAAGCAAGTGGTAGTGCCTCGAGGAATGGTCAAGAGTCTGTTGTATCAGATTCTTGATGGAATCCATTATTTGCACAGCAATTGGGTATTGCACCGTGATTTAAAACCGGCAAATATTTTGGTAATGGGCGATGGCAATGAACGTGGTCGTGTTAAAATTGCCGATATGGGTTTCGCCCGTTTGTTCAACGCTCCACTCAAGCCACTGGCTGATCTGGATCCCGTAGTTGTAACTTTTTGGTATCGCGCGCCCGAATTGTTGTTAGGTGCACGTCATTATACAAAGGCCATTGACATATGGGCGATTGGTTGCATTTTTGCTGAGCTGTTGACATCAGAGCCTATTTTCCATTGTCGGCAGGAGGACATAAAGACCAGTAATCCGTATCATCATGACCAGCTAGATAGAATTTTTAATGTGATGGGCTTTCCTCAGGACAAGGACTGGGAGGATATAAAGAAAATGCCTGAACATCATACGCTTACAAAGGACTTTAAACGTTCGACATACTCAGCGTGCTCACTAGCCAAATACATGGAAAGACATAAAATCAAGCCCGACAGCAAGGCATTCCATTTACTGCAAAAGCTGCTGCTAATGGATCCCAATAAACGGATAACCTCTGAGCAGGCCATGCAAGATCAATACTTTCAAGAAGAGCCTCTGCCGACTCAGGATGTATTTGCAGGCTGTCCCATACCTTATCCCAAACGTGAATTCCTTACCGATGACGACCAAGAGGATAAGTCGGATAATAAACGACAACAGCAGCAGCAACAACAACAGCAGCAGCAACAACAACAGCAGCAGCAACAGCAACAACAGCAGCAACAACAGCAGCAGCAACAACAACAGCAGCAGCAACAACAGCAGCAGCAACAACAACAGCAGCAGCAGCAAATGAATCCCAATGAACCGAATGCCAAGCGTGTTCGTCTCTCGGGTGCCGGGAATCAACAGGATTTCCATCATCAGCAGCAACAGGCAGCCCAGCAACAGCAGCAGCAACAGCAGCAACAACAGCAACAGCAGCAACAAATGATGTTCAATCAGCAACAAAATTTCCAACAACGTTTCAACTAAGCCAGAGACTGATTTTCAAGTTTTCTAAATTATTTTTTCCATCTTAACTATTTTTTTTCCTAAGTAATTTAATAACAACAAATTTTAGTGTATAAGCATAAAGTATGAAAAAATAGACAATTTTTTTCTCTGCTATCTCTATATAAGGGGCTAATACCATTCACTAAATCGTCCTATGGCCCTGCTCCATTTGGCCATACGTGCCGAAAGTATGTCATATCGTTTACACTGTGGATGAAATATGCATTCCACTTGACGAAACCTTTTGAGATCATCAAAATCATGCCAAATGCCATGATTAATGCCAGCCATAAATGTGGCACCCATAATGCTAGATTCAGCATTCTTGGCACGTTCCACCTTTAACTGACTTAGATCAGCCAGAAATTGGCAAACGAAATCATTCTGAGATACTCCACCATCGACCCTGAAAAAGCAAGGACAATGTCAAATAGAGAAAAAGATATAAAATCTAGGGTTTGTTATCACCTGATCAAGTGCAACTTCTGGGATGTCTCCTTTTCAGCCGCCTCGATCAGCTGAACCACACGAAAGACGATGCTCTCAAGCAGTGCACGGACTAAATGGGCTTTGGTAGTCGATGGCGTCATTCCAATGAAACCGCTAGCAGCACGGTAATCATTTACAGGTGGCTAATTACAAAAAAAAACAATGGTTGAAAAGTTAGTCAGCCAATACATAATAAATGGACAATAAGCAAAGTTTTTATGAGATTTTTATTGCAATTTGCTCAGAGAACATTGCAGATATATGTTTCGATTTCTATACTTAAAAAGTATTATATTTCCTAAGGTATACAAGTTTCGTTATACCACAAAAAAAAGACCGTTTTTTATTGCTTTTAAATTTAAATTAACATGTAAATAGACTAACTCAACTAACATTTACAATTTAAGCACAAACAAATAAAAATGTCAAACTTTATGAATCATACATATTCTGAATGCTTTAAATGGAAATTTCTCAAGCTGCTGGGCTTAAATCGGCGAACCGAATCTGAGACCTTTTTGAAAAGGTGTTGAGGTTTAGAATTAAAGAATTTTTTTACTATTTCTAGAAATTTTTTTTATATAAACTATTAATTTAGAGTTAATGGTTTTTTTTGTTTTCTTCATTGCATTTGTTTTCTTGTTAGTTCGATATTTGACTCTCGACTCACTGACAAACTTTGCTGATATTTTCATTGTTCAATTAATTACTAGTTTGGATAAACAAGTTTTGTGTTTATTACTCACCCCCAAACCACTAAATGCTGGTACAAAGTATACATCGTTTGTATCTGGAACGGATTGGGCAATATCTGATGTCTCCTTGGGTTGGCTAAAGAGCTCACATGACTGGGCCCATGTAATGACAGTGCCAAAATCATGGGAGGCACCTTCAATACAGTAGACGGCCTTCTGATTACTTAATTTGTATTTGTCACAGAGTTGCCAGGCCACCAATGGATACATTCCAGTTATTGATGCATGACACTTGGGCCCGGTGACTAGATTGAGGAAGGCCCCAGTGCCCATGGTGAGCTTAACGTCATTTGAGCGAAAGCAATGGGAGCCCCAAATGGCAGCTGTTTGGTCGCTGCAGGATGAAGCGATTGGTATGCGTGTATTGGCCCAATCCTGGCCAAAGGCGGTGGGATCCACATGACCGAAACCCTTATACCCGTTATCTACAACACGCGGCAGGATATTAGCCTAAAAAGATAATGGAAATCGGGAAAAATTGAACCATTTTCTTAATTCCTTTAGGAAATTTTTACCTTAATGCCAAATATCCAACTCAACATGGGTGACCAACTGAGCGTAAAGGGATCAAAGAGTCCAGTGGCTGTGCTTGAGGTTATATCGGTGATATGTTCTATATCAGAATTCTGGCCTTGACCGGATCGCAATTTGTATAGAAGCCATGAGTCTAGAAGTTCCAGCCGCACTGTATTGTCACGCAGTGCTTGCTGCAACCGCTTATTGTGAGCAATTTCGTAAAGCAATCGTGGTGTAACTTGACCATTCATCAATTTTAGCATACTTCCAGCCAGAAAACGTGGATTTCTTGTTGCCAAATAGAGGGCATAGAAGAAGCCATTTATTGTACGCTTCATACAGCCAGAATTCCATTGCTCAACAAGATCATCAGCACGCAAATCCTTCCAGGTGATGAAATTATGATAATATTCATTGGTTTTGTGATTCCAAGTAAGAAATGTAGAACGTTGTGTGGATATGGTCAGGCAGGTGATTTGTGTGGGTACCAATTTGGCATCTGCAATAAATTAATAATAAAACATAAATAAAAGATCTGAGAACAGTAACACCTGTCCTTACCTCGTATAGCCTCTGTAATAACCTTTATAACTTTACGCCATAAACTTTCGGGTTCAATTTCAAAAAAACCTGGTTGAGGATTCAGTAGCTCAACCTAAAATGCCATAAAACACAAAAATTAGTAAATATATAAACAACAAATTGCTAAATTGACAAAAGCTTTAAACTGTTGTTTTTGTTCAATTAAGTATCTTACAGCAACCGCTGCTGACCCTTTGACCGCACACTTTTCATCCAATACAAAGCATCTCACGCTAGTGGTTCCAACATCCAAAGCCGCAATATAAGCTGTAGCTATTGTTGTTAATTTTGTTTCTGGTGGCGACATGTTTGTCGTAGCACGCTTGAGTTGTTACTGATTTAAAACTAATAGGGTTCGCCGGTCAATTGCCTGCTTATCCATCTCGCTGGGTGGCAGTTTTTCATAGTGCTGGATTTGGACTTCCCTTATCAAAGGCAACAAAGTGAGTTTCATATTCAGAAATTGATAACATAGCGACAGTGTTGCCAAGTTGACGAACCCTGAGCAGTTAGTCGTTTGGCTATAGTTTTTATGGCCAAAAAGGCTACAGTTGTGGTGTAAAATTTTTATTAATAACGATCCCATTTCATTTTACATTTGTTTAAATGAAAAAGGGTTTTTGTTATGATTTATAAAAATTATATAAATTGAACACTCTTTCGATTTACAGTACATTCAGCTTTTGTTTTATCCAAAGTTAAATGGGCAACACTGGTAAAATGGTTGTTTTGTAGCTTAACGGTAACAAATATCCATATGTAGCGGGGCTAAATTTAAATCGAAGGTTCTTGACACATGCTTAACTTTCAGATTGTTATCATTTTGTTAAATGATAAGCTCTCTATAATTAGAGCACTATCATTCTTGTAGGTTGATTTTGATTTCGAGTGACTAGGTTTCCCCCTTCTTAAAGCTCTCTCTCTCTCTCTGTTTGTGGTTTTGTTTTACAACTTTATTTGCTGTACTCAATAGACATTCATCTACATGTATACACAATATCAATATATATGTTTGCAGTATATATATACAATATAAATATGGGTTGGGCAATAGATAAACTTTTATCTAAAATAGTCAACATCATACTAACAGATTTGTCCAATAAAATACAATATTACAATCAACAATCAGTAAATACATCAATTTCTATGTTTAGAGTACATGCTAAAAGCCTCCTCTCTGCATACATCTGGGTCTGGCTATTAGGTACTGGTTTTGGTTTCTCTTTCTTAGGAGATATGTCTATATAATAAAGCTGGAATGAAGCGTCAAGTTATCTGGCTTACATATCCGTTGGAAGAATGTCTGGAATTAGATATTGACATAGCTCCACCTCATCGCTAACAAACTTCACTTTTCCTGCGGTGTTATCATCTAAAAGTACACGTATTGCCGGCCAAACAGTAGAGAATAGTCCCGGCGAATTGATGATTAAACAAATGCCAAGTCGTTCCGGAAAATGCTTGCTCAGTAGCCATATAAGATTCTGTACCAGTTGATAGTCCATACAGGAGGTACTGAACTCGGCCAGGTCAAAGACAATACACAATCGATCGGTGACCTCCTCAAAGCACTTTTTGCATGCCTCCTCCAGATTGTAAACAATGAATCGGGTCAGCTCTTCAATGTCACGTGCGGAAGCATTATGATTTTTTGCTGGAATATAAATAACTGGACGGCCAATACAGTCACGATGACGCAATACGCGAGCCTTGTTCTCCAGACCAGTTCGATCCATTTCTTGAAGCTTGGCCACGCCATATGTTTCGCGCCATTTGTTCGTCTTCAATATGGCCTAAAATACACAGAAAAACGTAAAGGTGTAAAGATTAAAGAAAAAAAAGGAAGAAAGAAACTTTACAAGGATTTAAGTAGTCGGAAGATAAAGACAGACTTACTTGGAATGCGCCATCTGTTGTCTTAAAAGCCCTCAAATAGCGTTTTAATGAGAAGTCATTATGATACTGGCTTGGATCTGCATCAGCAATCAGTTTCATACGCTCCTTCAGATCCTTTAGATCTTGTTCGTTTATTGGCGCTAGGTCCTCGGATGACATATTGTTTTTTCCACGAAATAATAAAAGTTCGATTGTTATTTACTTTGACTTCTCGGAATGCTAGTGTTCGCAAATCAAAAAATGTAAAAATGGTTCTGTTATAGCTTAAGTGTTGGTAAATGTCAAATTGATAAACACTACAAAAGTAGTAGTACAAATATCGATTCAATTATCGATTACATTTAAAATTTGTAAGCCGCCGTATTTAAAAATATTATAAGACGAAATACACTTTTTAAATTGTATATGTATATTTTGTTAATAACTTTAATAAATTTATAAATGTTAACAAGACAAAACCGATAAAAAAATTATATATAAAAAGGAAACACACAACTCGCTCACTGGTTATCTAACCTAAGTACCCATAACAAAATAAGTAATAACTACATATACAAATGCAGAGATTCCGGTTTCGATTCAGATTCCTATAAGAGATTAATATTGCTCGAATGTATTTAGGTCTAGGTCGTTGATTGATTCAGTTTCTTCTTTTTTTTCCCCGTTCATCTTTACTTGGGAACCATGACCCGGGCTATGCCCGGCAAAACTTCTGCTTGCAGTGGACCAAATTCAACACGTTCGCCATCAATTGTGATGATGCCATGATTATCATGCGGCTCTAAGCGAAAGGCTTTTACTGGCAAAACCTTGACATACTGGTTATTCACCTCAGGCAAATGAGTACCAGAGCTCATGTTGTAGAGAAAGCTCAATAAATGGGGACGACTGATACCACCGCGTATTAAAATCAGGTGGATGGTGCCATCATTCATCTGGGCCTTGGGAGCGAAATGACAATCGATACCCAGATGTGTTTGATATACTGCATGCATCATAATAAATTCTCCTTCCTCGACCAACCACCCCTCATCATCGGGCAGCGGTTGATCTAGATCTGGTAAACTGCTGGATGGGCCATAATTCTGCGGACGACTCTCCAAATAAGATGCCGCATGGTTCTGAGCCTGCTCAGCCAATTCACTCTCATCGGCTAAACTATGATAGATGCTCTCCGATATGGAATAGTAATAACTGCGACGAGATCCTCCCGAGAGCCAACTATCGCAACGTGAGCGAAACGATTGATTGATGGAGGTCTCCAGAGAAATGACATCAGCAAATTCTGATGGCAAACATTCAACGGAATGATGAAAGCTCGCTGGTAGATTAAGCTGATGCTTATTGAGGGTAGTATTATAGCTTCGACTTGATTGCATCCTAATTGTTGGCTCCTGCATGGTGCCCTCCTGTCCTGATTGATTGTTGAGTAAATAGCTTATTCTGCCGTTATAAGTTCGCAGATTGGCCAGACGATACAGGGTCCAAATGGTAAAGCGTTGATAGCCAAACATGCGTATACGTTCACTCTCAATATCCACATCCGAGATAAAGCCCCAGCCAATGGAAAGAAAGGAGTATACCGAGCGTTCTTTAAGTTGTACACGCACTACATCCATGGGAGAACTGCGGCCACTGATGACAGTAAGAGCAGCTCCCAAAACTGGCTTGCTAAAATACGGTTCGCTGTGAATAAAAGAAATCAAGAATAAAAATGGCTTATCAATTCCATGAGTTCAACTTACTTGTATCCATGGGCTATAGATCGAGCCAGACCATTGCCAGAACCGCAGGGTATGATGCCTAAGGCTATATTGGGTAAAACTTGATCCCAATCCTCACGTTGCATAAGACCGTTAATAATCTCATGGAATAGTCCATCACCACCGACAGCTACCACACAGCACCAGGCATCCAGACGCCGTGTGCTCATCAGTTCACTGGCAAAATTGGAATGTTTTGTTACATACAGATCATATGGCACTTCAGCTTCATTTAACACTGGGGAGACATGCATATTGAAGACCTCACGTCCATTGCCCGATCCAGATTTCGGATTAAGGAGCACTAAGACACGACGCCGGCGCTCTTCATTCGTTCGATCCACAAAAATGTCCTCAAGCGTTTGATGCAACTGCCAGCGTAAAGCACGATACCAACGATCTGCCTCACGCATATTGTCCTCAAATGAATCAAAGGATCGGAAGCGCAATGTTAATACAGTGCGCTCTCTATGAAGTTCGCTGCGCAAACTCTTCTTCTTCAGTACATAAGCAAAGACATAGAGATAAGCACTGACATCGCCGTCGCAGGCATAATCCTCCTTACTGGCCGTGCTGCATTTGCTCGGTGTGGCTCCATTTCTATTGCTCCGGCTTGTTGCTGAATTAGCCGGCGAATTGGGATTACCGCTGCTACAGGCACACGCAGTGGCCATAGCCAAGCGGCGAGTCTTCTTTAGCCGCATGCAGCGAGCTCCCACAATGTCACATATCTTAACAGTTTGCTCTTTGATTGTGGTGCCAGTCGGCGACTCCCGCTGCAGCGTAAATCCTGAGGTGTCGAGACGTACGCGGAATACGTGGCTGCTGCCCTTTTTACGTTGGCTAGTATAGAAAGTGTCGCTAACATCGTGACGGTGAAGACTCTCACCCTCGCCATCGCCTTCGCCCAAAACAACGTTGGGAGTGGCAGTGATATTAGCGATAGGCGACGAGCACACAGAGCTAGCACCGCTGCTGGTCTTCTCATGAGATTGATTCATATCTGATTGAGATTCGGAAGCTTTGCAGCATTTTCGTTTCTGTGTCAGTGCTTGTCTTATCACCTCTCTCGCCCACTCCAAGGCCTCAACCTCTCAGAACCGTCAACATATAATCGATAAAAGTTATCGAGAACTATTTGTTGATACGCTAGCTCAATAATCGATACACCCAATTCCGATAATTAAATATAGACTTAAGTTGATATCCATGTTGTTTCTAAATTAGCATGCCGTTTCGAAGTTGTTATGATTGTAAAATATTTATTGTACAATTTAAAATGAAATTCAAGTGGAACCACACTTAGTTTAGTTTTGTTTTTTAAATTTATCTAGTGTTTCAAATCGGTTCGCCCAGGGACTTTGGAACCAGCAGTGTATCGATACGGAACGATAGATAAATCAATTAGCTTTTTATTTGCTGATAGCGACAACCCTAAAACCAAAGACTAGCACATGCGGTGGTGAGTGAGTGAGTGAGGTAGAGGAGGAAGAGAGTGAATATTAATTTGTACATTTGCTTTCTTATTATTTGTTTGTTAACTGAATTTCTAGTAGAGAAAAGTGTGCTTTATGTAATCTTTAAGTGGGCGAAAATCGAAGTGTCAGTTAGTGTTAGCATTTACATTTGGTGGTCATGACTAACAGCCTGGAATTGGAGTTACCGCTCAAGGTCGCGCGTCATCAAATTGAGCGCGTTGGCTTTGCATATTTCAATGCTCGCCGCAAAATCGCGCCAGGCGGCGTGGAACGTAGCGAATCCGATGAGAAATTGCTACTAAATGGCAATGGCGAAGAAGTCGATATTAAATACCTCAAATCCCTTGATCCCAAAGAATGGAAAGAACAGGATCATTATAGTGTATTGGG
The DNA here is from genome assembly GCA_018903615.1 of Drosophila neocordata. Classification (NCBI taxonomy): domain Eukaryota; kingdom Metazoa; phylum Arthropoda; class Insecta; order Diptera; family Drosophilidae; genus Drosophila; species Drosophila neocordata. Next base: position 12,847,684 of record JAEIGI010000001.1, read on the forward strand.
ATTGGGAAAATTGAGGTAAGTAACTAAGTTGAGAGTCTTGCCGGACTCTTGAGCAATTTTAGCACGTGCTAGAACGAGCTAGAGAGCTAACCAGTAAGATAGAGCGAGTAAGAGAGAAAGAGAGAGAGAGAAAGGAAGATGTCAAAATATTCTTATGTCTGTCCATTGGTTATAGATTCGAAGCCAGCGATGATGACATACGTCGAGCCTACAGACGAATGGTGCTACAGCATCATCCGGATAAACGAAAAGCCAAAGGCGAGGAGGTCATCACGGATGATGATTACTTTACTTGCATAACGAAAGCATATGAAATATTGGGTACATATATACATATATATATATTCCTTTCTTCCTGTTCCTGTGAATTAATCATTGATATTTGTCATTTAGGTACACCCAAAATACGGCGTAGCTTTGATTCAGTGGACCCAGAATTCGATGATGCCTTCCCCTCGCAAACAGAAATTGACAACGATTTTTATGCTGCCTTCAATAAGTATTTTCATTTAAATGGTCGTTGGAGCGAAAAGGCAAATGTTCCAGGGTTTGGCGAGGAGGATGCCAAACGTGAGGAGGTCGAACGTTTTTATAATTTTTGGTATGACTTTAAATCATGGCGTGAGTTCAGCTATCTAGACGAAGAAGATAAGGAGAAGGGCCAGGATCGTGATGAGAGACGTTGGATTGAAAAGGAGAATAAGGCGGCTCGCATCAAGCGTAAAAAAGAGGAAATGACCCGTATACGAGCACTTGTCGATTTGGCCTATAACAATGATAAGCGTATCCAACGATTCAAACAGGAGGAGAAGGATCGCAAGGCGGCGGCCAAGCGTGCCAAAATGGATGCCGTCCAGGCCCAAAAGGCCGAACAGGAGCGAGCTGTACGCGAGGCTGCTATGGCCAAGGAACGTGCCGATAAGGCCGAACAGAAGCGTATCGAGCAAATCCGTATTGAACGCGAGCAGCAAAAGAAAGTGCTTAAGAAGGAACGGAAAACGTTGCGCGACAAGGTCAAGGACTGCAAATACTATGCCAAAAATGATAAAGATCAGCTAAAGCATATGGAGGGCATGGAGAAAATATGTGAGACCTTCACATTAGCTGAACTGCAGGCATTAAATAAGGCTATGGAAACAAAGGGTCGTGAATCTTTTGTGGCTGCCCTACAGACAGCAGAGCAAAAAATTGCCACCGAACTGGAGGAACTGAATCAGGCTCAACAGAAGAAAATGGCCAGCAATAATGCGACGCCTAAGGCAGCCGTTAAGGAGGTGAAAAAGGGTGAATTGTGGAGCAATGAGAATGTTCAATTGTTGATTAAGGCGGTGAATCTATTCCCAGCTGGTACTGCCCAGCGTTGGGATGTTATAGCCACATTTATCAATCAGCATGGTGGATCGGGAGCAGGAGGAGTACAATCGGGTGGCCTGGTAACAGCTCGTGATGTTCTTAACAAGGCCAAGGCACTACAGCATAGCGATCACTCAAAAAGCTCATTAAAAACTCAGGCCAATGATGCAGCCTTTGCCAGTTTTGAAAAGTCCAAAAAGGAAGTGCAGACATCCAATGATATCACCTTGGGCGAGGATACAACTACGACAAAGATAACGACGACGCCAACGACGACAGCAACAACAACAACAGAGACGAAAGAGAATATCAAAGAGAATGGTGGTAATATCAAACAGAATGGCATAGGAGCAGCATCTAATTCAGTTCCAGCTGCAACGTTGAATGGAGCCACCAATACTAATACTCCAACTGGTGCTGCTACACCAACGGCTGCATCTAAAACCTGGACCAAGGAGGAGCAAGCTCTCCTAGAGCAGGCCATTAAAACTTATCCAACAACAACGCCCGATCGTTGGGATCGTATTGCCTCTTGTATACCAAATCGCAGTAAAAAGGATTGTCTTCGTCGTGTTAAGGAGCTGGTCGAGCTGGTTAACTCCAAAAAGGAGGCACAGGCCGCTGTTAAATGAGTTTTAATTAACTTATCATCTCCATACCTAAATCCCCTTACCAGCTCCCTTCCTGCCATCCTGTCCCTCTACTACCGTACTACTACGTTTCCTTATCCGCCTCCTCCTCCGCCACCTCCTCGTTTAGCTGCTGTGTCCCATATATAAATTTTATTTAAATAAAACATAAAAAGTTTTTGAACGTTTAGCGAAAAGTTACATACAAAGATATTCTCTACATTTGGACTAGCTAAGAGAGATGTGGCCAATTATTATTAATCTTTGATTTTCGATTGGACTTTATGTTTGTTCGGCCACACTGCGTCCGCCGCTCAATTTTAAATCAAATGCCTGCGGATTTGCCAATGGATCAAGATCGGCAAATAGCTCTAACCATGGATTATTGGCTAACGATTGGGTTTTACCACCAGTGGTGGGATTTGTTGTTTCCGTCTTGGTGGCCAGACTAGTTGTTGGCATGGGAGATGGTGACGGTGGTGGTTGGCTAAACATTCTAGTCCAGAATTTCTGGATATTACCATCCAGCTGCTGCTGCTCCTCCTGATCACTCTCATGCAGTGAATCAATAAGAGGACTTTCCTCCAACTGCTTGGACAATTCAATGAGCAAAGATTCATTGTCACCACATACTGGCGGAGCAGATAATGCTGATAACATTGTTTCCGTTTGAGATGTAGATTCGGTTTCACTTTCGGGCTTATCCTGATATTCGCTCTATAAATAAATATAAATTGATGAAACAAAACGACTTGTTATGGACAATCTTAAACCTACGGCAAAGAACAGAGATTGATCCTTGTCAACTGTTTCAATTGGATTTGCTAATGTTGGCTCCACATCTCCATCAGTGCTCTCATTAACTACTGATCCTTCGTTTTGGGTAAGCTCTTTTAGCACACAAAAATCATATTTTGGCTTGACAATCAAAGCATTGGAAATGCTCTGGAATGTGGATGCTGCCTTTTGGGCAAAAGTCTTCAATTCAGACACATAGGCCACTAGGGCATGGGAATACATATTACAGCGGGCGGCAGCCAGTAAATCAATCTGTAAGGATTCGTTCAAATTAAAAAAGATTATCTACCAATGGTGATTAGGTGGGTGGGCCTACCTTTTGTATGGAGTCCAGTGAGTAGCCATCGAAATTGTGCTTGGCCGCTCGGACATGAGCCTGGGCAGTACGAAATTTATCCAATCCTTTGCCCGTATCGGGATCTAACTCTTGGCTGGCCGATTTCATCCAGCATAAGGCAGCTCTATATTCTGTTCGTTCCTTTTCCATGGCCTGCAATGTGATCTCCGTATCTTTAACAGCACGGCAGCGATATACATCCACCTCGTGCTGCAGTCGGAGCAAGGGTACTCGTACGCACATCCTTTGTTGTCCTGCAAAGGACATGGCCTTACCCGTATGGGTAATACTATTGCCAGTTGTCTTGCTCCGTTTGCCCGCCTCTTTTAAAAAGCGCCCAAATACACACTCCTCCTGTGATAGAATGCATAAGCGCTCTTGATATTGGTCAATTATTTTGCATAGTTTTAGGGTGGTTTCCGATATTGATTTAAACACCTCGATTTTAGCATCCAATTCAGCATCAGATTTGATAATATGCTTATCCTCTTTGGATCCTAACTTTCTCTGTACAGCCTTTTTGGTTATCCAGAATTGATGTTGGACCTCCGACTTTAACATATTTTTCTTCACTATGTGCGTACTTCCTGAATTCTGATTGTGAGTGTTTTGTGAAGGGGAAGGTGTTTTTTTTTTTCAAATGTAGTGATGGGTGATAACAAATCGATTTCACTGAAAAATCGTATTGGAATTTGAATTCCAACAGATGGAGCCACAATAAAATGACAAGTTTCTCAACCGGTTAACGGTTAACGGAATTTCTTTTTTTTTTTTGGTATTCTATAGCTTTTAATTATTTGGTCACTCAATGCAGAGCCAAAGTATCAGCAAGCTCTTCCTGTTAAAAGGCACACGAATAAGTCGAATATTCAATTGTTTGTTATCAAAATAAAGTTTAAATAAATTTCAAAGCTGCACAACCATAAGGACCATCATAAAATAATCGAAGAGCCAAACCAACTCTCTAGCTCAAAAGAAAAAACACACACTAAAAAAAAAAACAAGAAAAAAAACGACGCTGCATTTGAGCGGGCGCTAGAATTTTAAACTAAATATTTGAGCAAGTGTTAGAAAGAGTCCGTGTGTGGTTAAAATTTGTTTAGTTTTTTGTTTTGTTTTTTATTGTTGATATTGTTGTTATTTGCCGGGCCTTTAAGCCTAAAGCTTAAACAATTCGTTTAAGCAAATTGCAATTGAAAGTGACTTCTATATACATAAGTGCACATATTGATGGACATATAAGCGGGCAGTACGGTTAATTTACTTGACAGGTGAGTTGAAGTAAGAAAGAGAGGCAATCAGTCATACTATATGTACTGCCTGTGATGGATGCTGCTTAACTGTGTCCAAGTTAAAACACATACGCAGCAACAGCAGCAGCAAGAGCAACAACAACAATACCAGAAGAAGAAAGTGAACAACTGTGTGTGCGAAAAGTTTTCTTCTTGCAACTGAAAAACCGGGTTGAGACTGCCACCTGCAGTACTACTTAGGCATCAAGTGTGGGTGAGTGTGTGTGTGTGTGTGTGTGTAAGTAAGTTTGTGTGTCTGTCTGCATGTGTGTGCGTGTGTTAAATTGATTTGATAGATAATGCACTCTTGTTGTCTTTTAACACCAACAGCGCGTGACTTTTGGTAAAGCTTGTATATAGGTATACTTGAGCCGCTCTCGCACAATTAGGTCCGCTTGAATTCGAATTGTAACGCAAAAAGGTCATGGCACTTGGCTTTAATGGGCGCAAAGCCAAAATGAAACCCCTTCTCACACTCCCCACATCTTCACCTCACCGCCCTGTCAACACTATAACCGACCCACCGCCAACCCGCCGCTTCACCTTTCTAGTTATGTTTATTCAGCATCAAAGCCGCGCTCCGCCTTGAACAAACAATGCCTAAGAAAGAGATAGAGACAAAAAGTGGGAGAGGTAGAGGCATAAGCATGGTCAAAAACGTCTCGTTTTGTTTTTCTCTCTCTCTCTTTCTCTATCCCTATAACTCTGTCTCTTTTTTCCTATTTGTTATTGAAAAATAAAGATTTCTCTGCAATTGCACTTGATGCTGCTGACACACTTGTTGTTCCTGCTTTTTTGCTGTTGTTGGTTTTATATCCCACAAAACTTTAGAATTGTTAACGAAATCAGAGTTGGGTTAATGCCCCTTTTTCCTCACCTCTCTTCTAGCAGTTGAAAAAGTGTTCTGTTTCGGTTTCGGTTTCTATTTCATTTTTGATTTTGTAATTATCTGATTCGACTAGAAAATACCCTCCATTATTGTTATTCCATTTTTAGATCAATAATCTTTATAATAAATTTAATTTAGGCTTTGGCTTCTAAGATTCCTTGCTATTTTCTAAGCCAAGTTGCTTTTAGTTACTTTTGAAAAGAAATAGATCAAAGATGAATATATTTAACAAATCTAAACAAAATCACAAAGTCAAGAATATATATATATATATATATGTTTGAAATTTCCCTTTTTTTTACAGTTTTAGGTATAGGGTATTAAAACTTAAAAATAATCTTGCCATCTGTGTTATGGCAAATTTTCAATACTCTCTCATTTCAATAAATTCCAAGCAAAACTTTTACTTCTAACTAAATTATTGTTATAAATAACATTTCCAAGTATTCGATTTGTTTAAACTTTTTTTAATTTAATAGAAAATAATAAATATATGAGACAAATGTGTCCTATATATTATATATAATCTTATAAATAATGAATTTCTTGGGGAAAAAAAGGAACTGCTGCTCCTTTAGGCTTTTTCTTTGTTTAATTATTATATAGTTTCTTTATTTTTTTTTTTTAATTTATGTTCTTTTATATTTATTGTTACTTAGTTTGTTAACTTTATTCAACATTTAATAAAATAATTAATATTTTAATATAAAAAATGTATTAATATTTTGTATTTAATTTATGGTAAACAAAAGAAATAGCTTATTTAGTATAAATTAAATAAAATAAAAATGAATTAAATAAAATTAAAAATAAATTAAATAAAATGAAATAAATTAAATTAAATAATTAAAGAAAACCGTATAAAATAAATAAAAATTATAACAAAATAATAGTTTAATATTAATTAAATATATAGATATTACTTAATTTGTTTGTCTAATTTATACAATTATTATATTTTCCATTTTAATAAATAGATTATTTTTTTAAAAGTTTTTTTTCTTATGTATATTTAATTCCTTAGTACAAAGTAATTATTGTACTAAGTTATTAAACAAAAGTAAAAGATTACCAATAAAAAATCAATCTATATATTATATAATAATAAATTATATAAAAATATAATAATTTTTTAATTTAGAAAAACAGTTTAAATAATTAATATATATTAATATATTTTATAAAAAATAATAAGTATTAAATTTTTACCAAGTAAAAATTGAACAAAAAATTAACCAAATTAATTGAATATATTTTTTAAAAATAAAAAAAAATATGTTTATATATATATATAAGCTATAAGTTTAAAATTTGTTATATATTTCATTAAAAAAGAAAAAAGCTTTTTTTCCAAGATTAAATGAAATCGGTAAAGACATTTTGTATACATTTTCCAATGCCTAAAACTTATGTCTGATTAAATATATCAGTTTAACATATATCAGTTTCATATATATCAGTTTAATATATATCTGCTATATATAGGTGCATAATCTTTTAAATAGTTGCTATTGGCAAGGGTATAAAATGAAAATGTGCAAATATTTTTTGTCACCACTGCCACCAATGTTGCGGGAATGTTGTTGTTGTTATTATTATTATGGTTGTTGTTGCTGTTGCAAGCAAATGTGTATCAAGTTACTTTTGGTTGCTGCTGCTGCTGCTGCTGGCTGCTTGGTTGCTCTCATTTGCATGCTGAGACTGAGACACTGTGTTGCAGTTGCAGTTGCATTTGCTGTTTTTCCACTGATTATTATTATTTTTTTTTTTTTTTTTTTTGTGTCGCCGCGGTGCGGCATTGCTGCAACTAAATTGGCCTTAATTGGCTGACTTTTTGTTGCCAAGTTTTGTTGTTGTTATTGTTGTTGTGACCATATTTCTGTTTGCCATTTGTTATCGGTCGTTGCCGGCCGGCTGAAACACACATTTTTTTTTTCTGTATATAAGTTTTTTTTTTTGTTGCTGTTGTTGTTGTTGTTTTTTTGGCCACTTGTGGCATGCAGCTTGCTTGTAATGATACCTTACTTCAATAGGGTAAAACCGAAATCTAAACAAAAGCAAATAAACAAATTTATTGCAATTTTATGTTGAATCACAATTGTTTCAGTTAATTTAAAATAAATGCTCATAAATGGCATTAAATGAGCTCAAATTATGCTGAATCTCTCACAAGTATGTATGCTTGTATGTGTGCATGTAGCTATATATATATATATATATATATAGTTATGTATGTATGTGTGTTCATATCAAATTGCAATTTGCCCTATCCGTTGCCACATAAAAAATTGCCCACAACAAAACAGAAACAAAATCAAAAAAAAAAAAGAGTTAACAAACGTTAAATTGGGCATGAAAATTAACATTTAGTACATAATTAAGATCGATTATAATTAAATCAACTCAATATTCATGTATATATACATATATATATATATAAAGTTGAACCAATTACAATAACATTAATGAGTTTTGACCTGATTAGGTTTAGAAATTGTTGTTTTAACCAATTAATTTGATTCAATCGATCATCTTATAAAGTTTTCTAGTCAATTAAATTTAATTTTCTTTAAAGATTAAATTGAAAATATTTTATTGAAAAAATATCTATTTAATATTTTACAAAATTTTTTTATATATTTTGTAGTTTGGAAAACTATTTCTAAATTTTTTATTAAAAAATAAATTAATTAAATATGTTTAAAATTTTACTTAAAATAATATTTATGCCATTTTTTTTTCTGTTTGCTATAAAACTCTTCTATATCTTTCCCAGTTTTTTCATTTCTACACGTCTTTTCCAATAATATCCTTCAATACAATGACATTACTCATACGCCATGATGGTCAATTGAGTTTTAATAAATCTATTATTTTACAAAATAAATAAAATAGCAAATTTTTAATGGGATTTTAAATTTTTGTTTATAAACAATATATTTAAAAAGTCTTTTTAAAACTCAATTGAGCCTTCATGGCGTATGAGTAATTTAAAATTGCAAATCTTGGTTTTTTTTAATATTTTAGTATGATATGATATTGAATAACTTTAAAAATCAAACAAATCGGTTGCCAGAAGTAAAGCATGTTCACTTTTTTTAGTTCTCTATATATATTTATATATATATTTAGACTATGTTTTGTTTAAAATATCAATTAAGTAGTCATTTCTATTAGCAATTAGCAAAATGCACTCTCTATTCTTCTTTTGTTATTACCATATGGAGCATTTTGGGTGTTATAAAGGTTGAAACCTGGGCAACGGTCTCTACTTTAACAAGTTCATGGGAATGTCTTGGTCGTTGATGATCTTCTATTGTCACGTGCTCCGAAAAATTGAAAATTTGGCCGAAAAATTGAACCTAAACGACGAATAGTCCAATCAATCGGTTTCTGTTTGCTGCAAAACTTTTTGAGTTGAGAAAAATTGAACAATCTGGCCAAAGGCCCTAGAAGCCATTTCCATTTCTACAAGATTCAGCTTTAGTTTTAACTAAGCTAATCTTTTCTGTAAATAAATAAATAAAAATTGAACGACTATTTTCAATGAATAGCGTCATTATTTGAGATTGTTCTATTGGTATACAATGAACCATGGCTAAAATTATATTCGATTGAAGTTTCGATGACAACTATGGTAAAATCTATCGATTGGTTAATGTTTACATATCGTAGTAGAAGATGGCGCACCCTGTATATAATTTTGTTAAGAAATAAATTGAGTATAATATAATACAAAAATAAACATGTACATATATATATTACTGATCAGTATCAATCGACTTTATCAAACTATAAACTAAGTAAACTTTGATTTCTTTAACATATATCCAAAGATATATGTGTATATGCCATATTATATGGCAGAGATCTTGCGCCAAAAGGTAGATTTTATATAAATATATATTTTAAAGGACTTTTTTAGTCAATTTAAGTTTTATTTTTTTATTTTTTTTTAATAATATAAGAACAAAATTATTATTAAAAACAAATATTTTCAATTGCTTTAAGTTTAGTTACTTATTTTTATCATTGATTGATTGGGTTTGAACTTTTCTTTTTAAGTTTTTAAGAGTTTTAGTTTTTTATTTAACATTATTTTAAAGAATTTTGTAATATTTTACTGATCAACTATATCAACTAACTATATACAAATGTGAATAACAAAATTTTCACATCTCAGAGCATTTAATTGTCGGGGTGTCAAATGTGAAACTAAAAGTATTTCCTCTCTACTGTTTTATATATATATATATATATATATTTCCATCTGTGTGATCTGTTTTGTTTTTCCCGATCTTTTTTTTTTTGTTTTTTCTTGCATTTTTAATGCGCTTAGCTTGGGCTTATTTGATTTAATTAGCCAGCCAGACAGGCAGCCAGCCAGCTAGCCAGGTTTACCAGCAGCAGCTTGTTTTCATTATTGTTTGCAAATTGTGGGAAAATATTCATTGAGCCTGCAAAATAAAATAAAAATAAAAAAAAAAAAAGAAAAACCCACTAAAAACAAAACAAATGCAAACAAAAATAATCGCATTTTGAGAATTTATTGCGCCTGGCTGGCTGGTTGGTTGGCTGTTTTGCCTGCATTTTATAGTTTGCGATTTGCGATTGCATAATCGGAACTCTGAAACAAGCCAATAAATCAAAATGCCATTCTCAAGCTGCACGGCAACGGGCTGCTGCAAGTGCTGCATGCAACAATACAAGCCACACTAAAAGATGGACAGAGAGACAGAGAGAGAGAGAGAGAGACATATATGCTAAAGGGGTTAGGGAGATGAAGAAGGAAAGAGGGGAGGACCAGTATAATATTCAGAGCATGTCAATGTGGGCCTCCGGTGTAATGTGTAATGTTAGCCAGCCAAATGTCCCACACACACACACACAAGCAACTGAGCAACATCCACATGGTTATATGTACATGAGAAAAGAGGGGGGGTAGCACCACTGTGTACAACATTTACCGTTTACTGGCAAGGTCTACTTACATATATGCCTGTTGGCCAGCTGGGCAAGTCAGCCAGTCAGCCAGTCAGCTCTCAGATTCTTGCCACTTGCCACCCATTGCACAATCACAAAATCTGCTCTGGTTTATTGAGATGTCGTCGACGTCTTGTTAACTGTCAGGCCCCCACGCGTCCGAGGCCAAGTGGCCAAGTGTTAGACATTCATTCAAAATAATTTTTTGTTATTTTCTACATTATTTTTTCCTTTTTCTACCATTACAACTTTTTAATTTAGTCCATTTGGCTAGTTGTTTATAAAAAGGGAAGGAAAGCCAACCAAATTGAAAGGAAAGGGTCAATTGCATTAATGTGTCGACCCAATTGCTAGTTATTATACATCACACTTGGCTCCGATGTTAGCCAAAAGGCGTAGTCATTATTGTATCCATATATATCTAAGTTGATAAGGGGTTTAAAAGTTAATAAAAATTAGATTTTTCAATTTAAAAATGATTAGAATAAAGCTCGTTTAAATTTTGTAAATGTTAAAATATTATAAATAATTAATTGTCTAAACAAAATTTAATTTCAAGCTCTTTATATTGATTTCCCCATTAGATTTACAAAAATTTACAATTTATTTCTCCACTCCCCCCCACATTGCTACGTCCATGTTTCCACCTAGAGCTTGGCCTGCTCGATTGACCTACAAAGAGACTTCACTTGATGGGCGGAAAGTATAGGATAGCAATGGTAAGAGGATGGCAGAGCAAATGAGAGGGGGTTTTAGTATCAGTAACTGGACTTAAATATAGCTATCAATTTTAAGTGGTAGCTAAGAGAAAGAGAGAGAGAGAGGGAGAGAGAGAGAGTGAGAGAGAGACAGCTGTGTAAATTTATTGAATTTCATTGAGTAGTATACAACGAGTATATAGTACATACAAGTTGTAATGGCAATCAGCTTTCTATATACGATATTTACTTTCTTCTACACATTCGCACAAATCGCTTGATTTGCTTATTGGCGGAAGAAGTGAAAAGTTAATAGCAATAGCCAATCCTCCTCCTGAGTGCAAATGAATTGCCCAAGACAGATAGACACAGAGACAGACAGACAGACAGACAGACAGACAGACAGATAGAAAGACAGACATCACATTTCATTTCAAAGGCATCTTACGGATGCGTTTTTTTTTGTTTTTTTTTTTTTTTTCTGCGGTTTTTGCGGTCATATAAATATTTACATTTCATATCGATACCGATGATATGTGGGTACTTGTGGATGAGTCTTGTTTCGCTTTTTACTTCTTTTACTTTAACTTCTTGTAATTTCTCTCTTACTCTTTTCTCTCCTCTTTCTCTCTCTCTCTCTCTGTGCGTTTTAATTAACCCAAGTGGCGACCTGGCCAATTACTTTGCCGCCTGTTTAGAGTTAGAGGATTGGGATTCGCAATGACTTTCACTTTCTTGCATAGAGGGAGAGGAAGACATAGTGATAGAGTAGATGTAAGATGGTTAAGGGGGAGTGGGGAGCAGTGTAAAGAGTAAAGTCGGTGGGTTAATGAGGATGCCACATTGCTGCACATTTCGTGCCGCTTCATTGTGATTATCTTGTTGAAAAGATTCAAACTGTGGCAGCCGCTTTCATGTAATTTATTTGTTTATTGTCTTGGGCCAAAGCCCTGCCATACACCCTGCCCTACCAACCAACCATCCATCCATCCATCCATCCATCCATTCAACCAACCATCCAACAAGGCAATAGCAAACCTACCAAACTAACCACCCACCCATGCCAGGAGGCAGTCAACCTAAAAACCAAAAAAAAAAAAAAAATAGTAAAATCTCCAACCCCAAAATCTAACAAACAGTTAGCAGAGAGAGAGAGAGAGAGAAAGAGAGAGAGAGATGAGCGTGAGTCAGTTTTGTGATTGATCATTTCACGAGAGACACTAGAGAGCTGAAACAGGATTTGCAAATTAGTTCCATCCTTCATTATATGAGTACAGGAAGTAAAAGTTGTATTTTAAAAGCAACAAAAAAGCTTTTTATAAACTTTATACTATAAGCTATATATATTTTTTTTTTATTTTAATAAATAAAATAAAAAAATTATGTGCTATATATATATATATATATTTATTTATGGTTATATATAATTGCATTTTAGTGTAAGCAATTTAAAAATTTATATATAAAATTTTAAGTAATTTCCTTAAAAAGTTTTATAAAATTCCATTAAAGGTTTTCTGAAAAAAGTTAAGCAAGAAATTCGAAAGAAAAATATATTTAAATATTATTTATATATTAAATTTAATTTATTTAGTCTTAGTTTAAACCAATTTTAATGTTTCTTAATTACAAAAATTAAGTGGAAATATTTCATTTTAAGATAAGAATTTTCTATTCAACATTTTTTATTAATTTTCATTTTACTCTTTTTTTCAGTAATTGCAAAAAGTGCTAAAAGTTTTTCAAAAACTGAAAAATTAAAGGTAAGTAATTTGTTCAATTAAAATATATTTATAATATTAACTTATATATATCTATCTTCTATATATGATCTTGATAGAATCTATTTTCTATAATATAGACAACTTATTAACAATTTCTTTTGATTTACGAATTTTCGTTTAATTTATTTTTGATCGCATCACGTGTCCATCTCTGATGTTTCTTTCAGGAGGAGTTTAAGTGTTGTTGTTATTGTTGTTGTGGTTGTTGTTGTTACACTTGCACTTGCCATTTGCTACTTGTTACCTGCCTGTCTTTTGGTCTCTCAGTCTATCTTTATTGTTGTTGTTGTTGTTGTTGTCGTCGTTCATTTATATGTCTGTCTGTCTAACTGTCTGTTGGCCCGCTCGTTAGTTGAAGATGAACAAGTTTTTCTCAGTTTTTCTCAGTTTTTTTTTTTTTTTTTTTTTTTTTAGTTTTTCTATAGTTTTCTTCTGTTTTCTGTTTCTTGTTGTTTTCCATGCCAGGAAGCCAGCGATTTCTCATTGTTGTTGCTATTTGTTTGGGAGACAGACCCCACAACTCATGCGAGTCCGCCTAATTAGCTTTGAGGGCTTTTCTTTCTTTTGGGAAGAGAAGATCATTTCTTCTGTTCAGGTCACACTGTTGTTCACATCTCATCAAGTCAATTTTATTTTCTTTCTTTCCAACGGACATGCATTTCCCTCCCTCAAAATGATTTTTCATATTGTAGTGATTCATAATCAAGTTTTCTTTTTTTTATTTTCATTTTCATTGGTTCTTGGTTCTTCTTGGTTTTTTTTTTTTTTTTGTCTTTCTTCACCTACAAATGAAAATTTCCTTCTTATCTAGTCCTGAAAGTTTTACTGGTTCTTTTGGTAAGCAGAGAGAGAGAGAGAGACAAAGAGAGAGGAAGAGCGAGAGAGAGTTTTGTATGGCAGAGTTTAGTGCATTTCCTGGAAATAACATTTCCTCTCCAGCAAAGGCCACATAGAGCCAGTCCAAAGATAGATTTAGAGTCTGTGCCAGCTTGGTAACTTGTCGTTATGATTTTACTCTTATTGGGAATGGGGTATAAGAAATTGGACAAGTCTTAAATAGTTCATAAAGAAGAAGATGCTATAAACCGAAATCTTTCTTTAAAGAACTTTTTGTATAATAGTAAAAAATAGTTCTTAAAGTGTAATAAAGTAAAGCATTTGGCGAAGGGTTAACTAAACTTTGATGAATAATACTTTTAAGTTAATAAAAGATAAATAAGGCAAATGGCAACATTTGTTTGTGATTAAAAATTGTGTAAAATAAGTTAAGAATTAATATAAATAAATCAAAGATAATCATTAATTAGTAAAGTGAAAACTAATCACTAATTTATCTATTTATCATTAATATAAACTTTCTTGGCAGTTTCTAACACAAAAGTGTATGACGAAATTCGTTGCAATCTTTTTAATAGATATAAAGCAAAGCTCTTGAGTTGGTTGAGTCATATGGAAAGACTTGGCTAACAGAACTAGCTAAGAAGAGTCATTGTTGTTGCAAAAACAAAAAAAAAAAAACTCGATTTCGTTCAGTTATGTTGCGATGTTGTTGCAAGTTTTCTTGTTGTTGTTATTATTAATATTATTGTTGTTGTTGTTGTTTTTAGCATCTTTGACTTCGCACATGATTAAGCCAGATTGCTTTCAGTTGTAAGCTAAGCTTGTTCTGCAGTTGCATTGCATCTTCTTTTTTTCTTTTCTTTTCTTCTCTTTTTTTTTTTTTGTTGTTTTGTGGACTTTGAATCTGTTTATCTCTTGGTCTTTGTCTCTATATCATTTTTTTTTTTTTTGCTTCTCCAACTCATTTAACTTAGTTAAGATGACACAGCGTCTTTGATTTGGCTTACACGAAATAAGATTTGCGTTTTCTGTTATGATTTTCATCATCCAATCCAATCCAATGCAATTCCATACAATATATCCAATCTATCTATCTAACCATATGGGGATGGTTTTCCGTTTAGAGGGCCCCTTAAAGAAGTTCAAGCATTGCTTTTCAAGTCTACAAAAAAAAAAGAGGTGGAAGTACCAGTCAGTCAGTCCGTCTGTCCCTTTATAGATATTACGAAATTCCAGCCACTTGAAATCTACTACAATACTAAATATTCTTACTTAAGCATTTTGTTTTGTTTTTTTCTTTTTTTTTTGTGTTTTCTTCTAAGTTTTCAATTGCGAAATGCAAATATCAACAATGAAACAAATCTTTCGTTATTTGTTTGACAAAAATGTTGCTTTAAATGAGCAAACAATCAAGCATAAGGAGAAGAGAAGACAAGTCAAAGAGGTCGTCGTTAAAGTTACCTTGGAAAGCCCCATGGAGTAAATAGTAATAGTACAAATATATATCCATATATATATATATATATATATCTATTTGTATGTATGTAAATTCAACTATTCATATAGTTGACCCAGTCAAGTGTTTTGCCATATGAGAAGAGATTCCTTTTCTGCATTCTTGAGGCTTTCGATTCAATTTATGCTAATTGCTAATTGCATAATAATTCAATTTAGCTAGCTGGGATGAGTGAGAGGAATCTTAGGCGCATATTTCCGCGTCGTTAAGCACCAGCAGCAGCCGCTGCTAAAGTCAATTGCACAACAATTTGTGGCCTCTTTGGGTAAAATGCAAATCTGCAAGAGCTGCCGCCTGCCACCAGCCACCAGCCACCGCTAGCCGCCGCTAGTCGCCTGCCTTTGTTGATTCTCTTTAATTAAAGCCAACGCAGATGGAGACAAGAGATGGTGGAGCGATTTCGAATGGCCATATGTATAGCTTAGACAACAATATTTTCCATTTTCCATTTCCCATTTTTTTTTGCTGTTGCTGTTGTTGTTGTTGTTGTCTGCAATCAGGCTTAGCACCCTCCACATCCCAAATGTCTCCTTCTTTATTAAAATGGTGGTGGCTTTTGCATTATCACCAACACGTGTAGATTACTCATACGCCCCATCTGACTGGACACGCCTGCATACAATAGGCAACACCCCTTATTTTGCAAATTCATTGATATTTAGGGGGTTGGGTATACCAACTTTATCATGCTATATAACTCAAATGTTTTTTTTTTTACTAGATAAAAGCTTATCTATATCTATAAGTAGGATAAATGTAATCATTAAATTTTATTTCAAGGATAGTAAATGGAAGCAAGCTAATTCAAATTTATTTATTTAAAATTAAATAAATTTAAAAATTTTATAATTAAATAAGAACTAAATAAGCTAAGCCATCTATTTTGTTTTGTATTAGACATTTTTTTATTAATCACCAAAGGAGAAAAAAAGTTTAATAAAAGATTAGTTAAATGTATTTTCTATGACTTTTTTTTATAAAGTAAACAGATTTTTCCATTTTATTTAAGACTTTTATCTTATTTGAAGTAGATTTAGGTACAATATGTCAGGATTAAAAAAAATTTATATATTAGTTTATAGTTCAAAAGAAAAATTGCTTAAGAAATTGAAATGAAATTATATAAAAAAGTTATATAAGTTTACAATTGCTATAACAAATGAATATAATTTCGTAAAAATTTTAATAATATTAAAAATAAATTTCTGCTTTTAAGGTTTTTTTTTTATATTATATATATAGAAAATTTTCAAATCAACTAAATATATAGTAACAACAAACTAAAAATAAAATAAAATAAAATACACACAAATTGCGTAAAAACATAAAGATTTTTTTTTATTTTTATTTTTTTTTTGAAACTTTTTTGGCTATAGTTAAAAAACACCTTGTTAGCCATAATTGTATAGTGGCTAACTGGCATTTATGCATAATAAACATAATAAATGTAATATTTATAGATCCATTAAAACAAAAAAATGTGTGGAAAAAGTCATAAAAAGTTTAATAAAATATATTTTGCAAATCGAATTATTTTCAGTTGGTTTTTTTTTTAAATTTTCTTAAATTTGAGCTGTTGAAAATTATATAAGCATATGTATATATATGTATCTATATATATACAATTTCAAGCTTAATCTATTAATATAATTAATACGAATCAATAAAGTTTCGTGTCAATGCTTAAACATTTGGCTAAAACCAATAACAGTTTATAGAGTGTCTAGAAATCATAGTGTAAAATTATCATTTTATATGCTTGTTAATTTTCATTTTGTTAGCTTAACACAAAAACAAAAAAAAGATAGAGGGGAAACAAAAAACACGCTATTAAAAGAAGGAGAATTGAAAAAAAAAGCCTTTTCAAGTTCATGGCTAGAAGCAAAAAGTAAAACACTGAACAAGCTATAGCACAACACTAACAAAACGGCCAAGAGCAGCAATTTTTGAATTAGCCAAATTACTATTATTTGCTGCAGCAAAAGCACATGCACACACACACACATACATTTACATAGATTTATATACATAGATATAGATAGTCATAGTTATAGATACAGATAGTTGGAAGGAACAACCTTGTCTGTCTGGCCTCGCCTGGGCCAGGGCCAGTCTCAGTCTCAGTCCCAATACCAGTGCCAGTGTCAGAGTTCTAGGTTTTTGGCTCTCCATTCTCAACCTGGCTGAATGATTTAATGTCCTTTTTGGCAGCTATAACCCACACACACACACACACACACACACATCGTGTGTCTTACCCAAACCATTTGCTGCCATTGCAGTTGTTGGAAAATTTCGTTTGTCTAGACTGCGGCAAATGAACTTTATTTATTTTGGCAAAAAGTGAGAGATTCGTTTTTGTTTGCATTTCGGGGGTAGGTTCCATACAGCGTTCAGCAGGGATAACGTCAGTCATTTAGGCAGTCAGTCAGTCAGTCAGTCATACAGTTAGTTTTAAGGACCCTCTCATACGTCTGTTTCCGTTTTGCAAAAAGCATTTCAATCTATAATGCCGCGACATTTAGCACTTTGCATTGGCTTCAACTTTTGGCTTTGTCTTTGGCTTTGGCTATAGTTTTTTGACTTTAGGTGGTTTGCGTGTCAGCCAGTATAAAAATTAGCCAAATGATAAAAATAACAACAATAACAAAAATAATACAATTTTGTTGTAGTTTTGCATTTTAATTTCATTTCAAAGCGGATTTTGACTTTGCCTTGGCTTTAACTTTGAACACAATAACAAGGAGGAGAATGACTGAGCGACAAGGACAGCATGAGAGAGAGAGAGAGAGAGAGAGAGACAGGCAAATGGTAGCGAGAGTGAGAAAGATAGTTCATTTGTTTTCCTTTTCTATAAAAATATATATATATATATAATTTTGCGTGCCTGAAACTGAACTCTGAACGGTTGTTTTTCTGCTGCGCCATGATGCGCATTACCGATAAGGTTTCGGTTTATTTTTTGTTGGCAGACAGAAAGGGTTTCGCATTGCATAACACCATCAATCTTTTGACCACACCACAAGATATACAATATACAACAAAAACATAAATATAAAATTTATGCTGCAGGCCATATATATACATATATATATATATCATTATCATGCAAAGTGTGGGCCTTCCTTTCTCAAAAACACACACACACACAAATAAATGACTACGGCAAAACTTACACGCAATTAAAGCCAATGAATTGACAAGAAATTCAGCAACAATAGCAAAAACTAAATGAATAAAACAAAAAAACTATAAGAATGGGCCAACTTTAGCAAGGCCAAACAGACGGACTAAGCTAAATATATACCTTATAAAGTCAAAAATGCTTTCTTTTATATATTTCAAACTTCTTTCTGTGACAATCCTTAGCCAATAATTTAAAAATCCCTCCAATACCAATATTGAGGTCATCAAGATTGCTACCAAATCATATAATATGCTTCAATTAAGTTAATTCGTTCCGTTTTCTAATTATATAAAGGATATCACATATTCTTGGAGTTATCAAACATTATCCAAAATATTTATTCAAAACTTAAATAAATGTTCGCATTGGTTTAGATTTTTGGAATCCTGCAATGGCAATAATTTGCCACACAATCCTCACATAAATATTTTTTTAATACCCCATCCCTCAGTTTGTTTAAATGCATTCGGTTTTCCTTACTCAAAGCAGAGTCATCGTCAAAATCCATATAGTCACTGAGAAGGTCAAGAAGTTGCAGCATTTTCTCATGACGATCGTATTCCTGTTTCTCCATGTCAATAGCTTCGGCTTCTGCCAAAGGCTGAAATGGTTTAATTGTAGTTACATTAATTGAATAAATCCAACTGTTGGCCTTACAGTATTCTGTTTGAGGTTTTGGTTCTTAG
The DNA here is from genome assembly GCA_018903615.1 of Drosophila neocordata. Taxonomy (NCBI): domain Eukaryota; kingdom Metazoa; phylum Arthropoda; class Insecta; order Diptera; family Drosophilidae; genus Drosophila; species Drosophila neocordata. The sequence continues at coordinate 12,866,676 of JAEIGI010000001.1, forward strand.
TGAAATCCCATTTGGGGATTTCGTTCTTCAGGGCGATTTCTTCATTGACTGGCTTCCAATCCGCAGCCTCATTCAGAGCGATTTCTATGCGAGCTAGCATCTCAGGCGGCATCCTTTTCTTACCAAAATTATGCAATCGTTGGGCTGGTTTGCTAGAGGAAGGATTTTCTTTGCGAAACATTTTTGTGAAAGAATTATAAAAAAATTAATTAAAAACTTGATAGAACCTTTTGTTTAACTGCCAATTTTGATATGTAAACTGAGAATGAATTTGGATTTATGTTTTATGTAACTTGTCGACTTTGTTCCAATGACACATAATCACCACGTCTACTTTCTGTTGTGCCTACCCTTACTTAATAAAAGTTTCTAATAGATCTGTTTAAATTGTGAATTTTTATTAGGTTAAAGTTCTGATTTTTAGTTATTTGTGGTATCAAAATGGATTGTAATGTACCATAGCAACGTTGTTTGTTAAAGAACTAAAAAGATGGAAATATATATACTTGTAAGACATGTAACCTATTATGGTTTTACTTACTATATCTGAAAGATTTTATAATTAAAAAGGTTATAATATTTTATGTGGCTTAATCTCAGCTGCTGCTACTGCCAATCGACAAACGATTGCCACGAGCTTCTTTAGGGTTGCCAGATATTGCGCTTTATTTCTGTCAACTTACATGGATAGATCACCCAATACGAAATGGCTACTCCCTCGACTGCATGGCAACTCCGCTTCTCTTAAATATATAGAAAAAGACAAGAAATCTTTAGTCTTGCAAAATCTAATTAATTTATCCTATATATATATATATATATATATATATATCAATAATCGCTTTATACTATTAGTAAAGTTTATAAAAAAAAAAAGAAGTGAACTGTACAATTGTTATTTATAAATGGCAAATAATACTGTAACGAAATCAAACAATTTAACAATTCTTTATGATGGCATCTAATTGTTATTCATTTGTCATGGATTTTGATTTTGATTTGTGATTGTATTTAAAGGTAAACTAAAAAAGAAATCTTTATAAATATGTATAAAAATAGTTGGCAAAAAAAAATGTCTTAAAATATAAATTATAATTGCGAACAAGTTGGAGATTAAGGTCAATTTTTAGCAGCTTGACCTGATTTTTTGTTGAACTAAACATTTTTATACAATTTGGTGCTACGGCTCTTTGTCTGTCTGTCTGTCTATCTGTATGTAGGTATGTCTATCTGTTTGTATGTATGTGTATGGGGGCTGTCTGTTGGCTGAGTTAGCAATTTAATTACAAACGGAAACAAATTAATTTCAAACAATTGAAATGAGCCACGAATTAGCAGAGCGAAGGAGTATGATGATGACGATGCCTATTTTAGCCAAAAAAAATAAGAGAATTGCAAATTTGCAAAGGAAGGAGTGAGAGATGGTAAGATGGTAGGCACTGAGACTTAGATTGACCAAACTGCAAAGCCAGCAATGATTTTCAGTCTCTCGGTACCAAGTGCTATAAATCAAAGTTGCGACTTCATTTCGAGTTCATAAACTTTGGTATATAAATCTGAATGCCATTTTTCTTTTTATATATACATATATATCTGTTGTTTTTTTTGCCAACCTTGTGCTTAGAAGGTGCTTTTCATTGCATCTTCCATTTTATAAAGTTTATACATTCTTCTTTAGTAAATTGACTTACAGTCGGAATCGTTACGAGACAGCTCAATGACTTTGAAAGGTAATAATTTTTAAAAAATGGCAATTTAACTAAAAGTTTTTAACAAAAAATTAAAAAAAAAAAAGAAAAAGGAATTAACTTAATTCCTTAATCCTTGATAAGTATAAAAATTGAATAAAGAATATTTTTTTATATAAGATTTCGTTCTCTTTGAAGCATTAATTGTGCCTGCTTAACATAACATGAGGCTTACAGAATGTTAATGTAATTTTAACATAATATGTTTACTTGTAGATAACTTTGTCAAATGCAATAAATGTTAGTTCTTTTTTTTCCTCGTTCATAGATATAAATTAAAGGATAAAGAATCAATATTTGCATTTACTAATAAATAATAAATAAATGTTAAATAAAAAATAAATCGATTAATGAATAAATCGTTAAGGTTTTTATATTATTTCATCATATCCGAAGTATACTTTTCTTTACATGCCAAGTATAAAATAAAATCAATTAAATTGTAGTTTTTAAAACATTTTGTAAACAAAATTATGTAAGTCAAGAAAAGACTTTATCGATCGATTCTTTGTGCTATATCTATGTACATATATAAAACCTTTTTATGTACTTTAGTTTTCTTTTAAAAAAAGCTTCTTTTTAAAATTTCTTCAATCATTGCATAATTTCTGTAAAATAGAGAAATGAAAAGTGCCAAGTTCAGAAGAAGAAATAGTCACTCTCACTAGTTACTTTCGCTAGTTTTAAAAACACACACACACACAAACACTTACACTATGTTAAGTAGATCTTCTCTTTCAGTTTTTGTTTTTGGAGGTTCCACCCACACCCACGCATTGAAATTTGTGAATTGGTTGTGATTCCATTCCATTCAAAATGCACATAAATTTTCAAAACGATTTGGTTGTTGGCCTCACCTAACCTGGCTTTGGTCTCTGGTCCCTGGTCCGGTCTGTTGGCATCTGATCGTTCCAAGTGAGACGTTTGGTCCGGCTATGTCCATGTGGGTGGTCATCAAGTATAAAGAGAAACATGGTGAAAAGACTATTTGCATCTTTCAATTTATTTCGGGTTTTTGTGTGTGTGTGTGTGTTTTTGTTGGTTTTTTCTTGTATATTTTTCTCATCATTTTTTTTTTCTTTTTGTATGACTCCTGCCAGCTTTTGACTTCGATTTCTAAATGTAAAGAAAAAGAGAAGAAAAATTTGCATTTAATTGGGCAAGCCTGAAAGACCGAGCCGGTTGTGAATAGTGTGACAAATTTTGGTTTGTTTGTTCTACTTTGTTGATGGACAGTGGTGGACAGTGTCATATTCCCCCCACCTCACCTCACCTCACCTCACCTCACCTCGTTTTCTGTCAACAACTTCTACTACTCATCAATCAGCAAAAGATCTTTAAATTTACTTTGAGACAAAGATTGAAAGGGGTAAGGGAGGGAAGGGGGTGGGGGATTTTGTTTTTCATTTTATCTGCGACATGATGACGTTTTCAAAAACACAGAAAAAAAAAAAACATTGAGAGAGTGAGGGAGAGAGAGAAGAAATAAAATAACAACAACAACAACGATGAGTGAAAGTGAATTTTCGTATGTGGTTGTTGTTGTTGTTGTTAGTGCAGTTGTTGTCATTTCTTTTACTTAGTTGTAATGTGTAATGTTTGCAACCATCAGCAGCAGCAACAACAGCAACAACAACAAACTCAGTTAAGCTTCTCATCGTGTGGCTGTCTGTGAGTTTTTCGTCTTTTGATTGTCTTGTGATAGCCAATTGAGATTTTCATTTGTCAGTCACAAGAAAGAAAAAAAAAAAAAATAACAAAATTTATATATGTACCTAGATGTATGTATATATATATATACGACCCAACGACCGACGACGCGTCTGTCAATGACATAGAAAAGAGAGTTTAAAGCATGATATGTACTTGTCGTTGTTGGCAACGGTCTTGGTTGTTGTTATCGTTGTTGTTGTAGTTGTTGTTGTTACTTTTGCTGTTAGACTGATTAGACTTTTGTTGATGTATCTGCGTTTCACTTTCCCTCTCATCAACTATTTTATTTTGTTTTGTTTATAATACATTTATTTTATAAGAAAAAAAAAAAAAAAAAAAAATAAAATGCTTAACTTTAATCTATGGGCACGTGTTTATTTTGCTATTTAGGGTGGTGACCGGAAATGCACTACCAAAATGATTAACAACAACAATGACAACAATAACAACAACACTAACCTACATCTAGCAATCTTTAAAATACAAAAATATTTACTACACTTTTTATATAGCAAATGTGTTTAAGAAATTTCTTAAAAAATTAAGTTTTATACTTTTGGTTCTTTGGAAAATAGATAAAAAATACATTAAAAGCTAAAAATTTTAATTAAATCTAATCAAGTTGATAGAAGATATATATATATATGCAAAACTAAAGGGTCATTGTACCCCTCTATAACTTTAGTATTTGATAAAAAAAAAAAAAACTTGAAGAGCTTCAAGAAACTTTCACAAATTTTGATATACTTATATTTGTATATATATAGAAAAGCAATTCAAAAAAAAAAGCAAAGAAAAACTCTTTAGAATCTTATAATTTTGAAATTTCTGTTGCGACCAAGCCCTCTTGACCTTTAGCAAGCAAAGTAAATTCATTTTTAATGATTTCCATTCTGTCCTTCAAAAATTAATTACGCCCTTTACTTTTAATGTTTGAACTTTACACTCGTATACTAAATCTTTTACCTGGTGGCACGCTAATTACGCCCGGCAATCTTTTAATTAACTATGCCAGCAATTTGGAATAAAAACTAACAAAAGGGCGACCCAAAAAACATAAGAAAAAATAAAAAAAAAAAAAAAAGAACACAAAACAAAAGATTTTTGGTTTGTTCTCTCTCCGAGTTGACGAGTCTCTCTGTCTTATTATTACGAACAATTCTTGTCACTAATTACAATGTAGAAGAACAAAATGAAAATAAAACCAAAAACGAAATGTTAAAAAAAATAATAACAACAACAACAACAAAAAAAGCATCAACAAATGTAACTGGGTCAAGTTGTTGTCGTTGTCGTTAGTCGCTGTTGTTGTTGCTGTTGTCGGTTGAAAAATAAACAAATTGTGGAAAAACTCAAGATCATTTTATCTGCGGTTTCATTTTGTATATGTTTGCTTTTCTTTTTTTCATTTTTTTGTAAATTTAATTTGTGTAATTTGCCTGCAGACTTTGCTAAGTAAGATAAGTTGCCGGATTCTTAGGCTAACTTAATTTAGCGCAATTTAATTCAAAAATAAAACACAAAAAAAAAAAAAAAAAAATACAATTGCTAATTAAAACATTTTCTTACACGAAATGTAAAATTTACGATTATTTAATGAAGCAAAATGATGTCTACAATTTGACTACAATTAAAGAAAAAAAAAAAAAAAAAAGAGAAGAAAAAATAAAAAATTTAAAGAATTTACAAGCTGGCAAATTAAGTTTAAGATGGATTATTCTTAAAGAACTTAAAGAACTTCCTACTAAAAACTTACAAATTATAAAAAAAATAATTCAATTTTAAATAAAGTCCATAACAAAAGAACTTTAAAAGCAAAATTAAAATTGAACATTTCAAACCAAGTAAACTAGTTTGCTTTTGGATTCAATTACCAACTTATTTTGATAGTTTCTTTCCATATATTCATATAGAAAATTTGTAAAGTATAATAGAAAGTAAGCCTGGTCATGGAAACAATGTCAACAACTGGCAAAATACATAAAATCAAAATTTATTCTTAATTTATATATCACAATCGACAGTTAAAAAAGAAAGGTTCTATCAATTTTTTAGTTTATCTTTTTATAATTCTTTTACAAAAATGTCTCGCAAAAAAACTACGGCACCAACGTTTGAAGAGTTGTGGCACAAAAGAGTTGCCAGCTGAGTTTCAGAAGAAATCAGAGGAATTCTCAAAAGAAATAACCAAAAAGAATATTCCTAAGAACCAGGACCTTGGACAGAGTGTCTCCTTCAAAAATGCTGTAATATTTGGGGCAAAAACCAAGAGCTAAATATCTTCAATTAATGAATCTACATTAAAACCATGCTAGCCGAAGCTCTTGCCTTACTGAAACGCAAACAGTATCGTCATGTGAAGGTTTTGAAACTTCTGGGCCTTTCCAGTTACTTTGAGTATTTATGTGATAATTGTGTGGCACATTATTGCAATTGTAAGAATCCAGAAATTTCACTCAATGCGAAGATTTATTAAAAGATTTATTTTGGATAATGTTTGAAAACTCCCAAAAAGATGTTATATCATTATATAATTAGGAAACAGAAGGAAGTATCTCAGTTGGTTCCAATAATAATATGATTTGGTAGAAATCTTGATAGTGTTAAAATTGATATTGGTAAAATTTTTAATTATTGACTAAAGATTGGTATAAACATTCATAGAAAGAAATTTGAAAGGCATAGAAGAAATCATCTTTGATTATATTAGATATATATATTTAGCTTAGTCTGTCTCATCTGTCTGTGCATCCGTCGTATCTGGATCAGCTCTATCTCTTCTCGAGACCCTTAAGATTATAGATATGGAATTTTGCATATAGACTGCTTTTAACTGCAGGCATTGTATATCTAAGAATCATTCTAATTAGATGACTATATAATATATATCTCTCATTAAAACGAACGATCAAAAACTTGATTATTTTTCTTATTTTTTAATCATATTATTCTTAACAGTTTTAAATTCATTCAAAAAGTTGAACTAGATAATCCAGCTGGCAACTTGCTTCAGTTATGCCTTATATGTAAGGTCTTTATATATGCGAAATCTTTTATCTTTGTAAGGAAATTGTTTAGTAAACGATTTTTGTATATAATTTTAAATTAGAAAGAATAGATTTAAAGAACTTGGGCGATATTTCACTTGGTATTCACGTTTGCCATTTCTTTTTAAATTCGCACATTTGCATAACCTTTTGCCTCGTTGTCTATGAACTTTCCTCAAATATAAAAAAATAAAAAAAGAGGCGGCACACTCACACACACACTCCACATATAAGATACATTGAGTAAAATGCCAAAATTCGAAAGGTGACATCGTTGGAATTGATTGCCACTGGAGTCCAAGCAGGTCTATTGTCCAGTTGGACAGTCTATAAAATTATTTTGCGAAAGTTGTCGCACAATATGGCAAAGTGTTTACTTTATTTTCTGTTAGTTTTGTTTGTAAAATCTTTTTTTTTTTTTTTTTTTTTTTATTAGATTGTAATGTTTAATGCTTGCGCTGGCAAAGTTGCCAGTCGCCACATTTCGCAGCCATAATTCAACTAATTAAATGCACATGAAAAATTCAGCACTTAAAAAGGAAAACGACAAATGGAACGAACGAACGAATGAACCAACGACCAACTCTGGCAGCTTCAGGATAGGATTTAAGTTGATGTGGATAATAATAATTAGCAGATTGGCGGATAGGATGGGTCCGGGGTATATAATAAAAAAGAAGCCAAAACTAAAAGCCAAAAACATTTTAATGAAACAACGTACTGTGAACATTTTTCAAATTAAAATCCATATGAATGAATTGTTTGAATTTTAAACAGGTGAAAGACAATCAGTCAAAGTAACTGACCAAAGCAAAACTTTCAAATGGAAATGCATTTTCAATGGATTGAATTGAATTGTAATTGTAATTGTGCAAATCTTAATGAATAGAATTTGTTTAAAACAATTTAGTGAGCTCATAATAATGGTGATAAGGGGGTAAAGAAGAAAAGGCTTGTTAAATAACAATAAAAATAAATTGCTATTGACTTAATTGTGAGAGACAAAAAAATGTCAAATGTGAATTGTTAACTTTTTAAAATTAAAAAAATAGTATAATCTTAGTTAAAAATTTCTCAATATTTATTAACAGCTATAAAAAAAAAATGTTTATTTCAATTGTTTAAAAAGTTAATTTTAGTTAACTATTATCCTAACAACACCTTGTTAACCTGGGGGGGCGGGAAGAAGGCATTTTTGATGGTTTAATAAAAATTTTATAATTAGAGAAGAGTTGAATTATTGGCATTAAAAATAATCATTTTGTAATTGAAAAATGCCATCAAATATTTGATTTGTGCTGCAAGTTATATTATATATATATATATATAATATCTAATAAATAAATAATGGAAAAAATTTGATAGATTTTGAAAAAAAGGCTTAAGTAAAGTGCTTTAAATTTAAAAAAATAACTAACTAATATAAATAGTTTATATTAATATAATATATATTGATTCTTATTAATTTGACATATTGACCCTTTTAGTAAGTTTTTTTTTTTTATTTTATATATTTTTTGGTTGTAATCAATTGTCATTAAGCGTTTGATTAATGATTTAACTATAAACAATTTGTGCTGGCAAATTAGCCATGGGTTATCAGGCAAACAAGTTTAAATTAAAAAAAAAACAAAAAACATATGTATATAGATAGATAAATATGTATATATGTATATATATCTATATTGATTATGCTGATCTGAAAGGAAAGGCTTTCCAATCAATTAGCGTTGACCCAGAGTTTGCCCTTAAACTTGCATTTTGGTTATATATTAAGTTTTTTTTTTTCGTTGTTTCGTTTCGTTTCGCTTCATTTTTCTTTCTTAATCAATTTCTCAGATCGCCTAACACGATATTGCCCTAGGTCTGGGCTACTGTTCAAAACTGGCCAACAACCAGCAATAACAACCAACAACTAACAACTAACAACAACAACAAGCAACTTGGGCGCAACTTTCACTAATTTTCAATGTGCAGTAAACTTGATTTGTGTAAACTGTTTAACAGGACGCACTTTTTGTTATACGCTTTTGATTCTCACATACTACAAATAGACAGAGATATATATATATATACATATATAGTATATATATTTTTCATAAATTTGTCGCTTTGTTTAATTTTATCATTCGATTTTCCGCATTTTATATATATAATTCTTTCCGTTTATATATTTTTCATATTTTCATATTTATTTATTTTTTTTTTTTTTGGCCACAATTTATTGCTCTATTATGGCACACAAATGGCAAAATTAGCAACAGCTGCAATTATAATTATAATACCCCTTCTTACCCCTATCAACAGTAAATATATACATATATATAGCCATTACTTCTCTTATTCCCCGTTCCACTATATTGCCACTTGCCTCTTGATCACTTCAGTTCAGTTTAGTCAGTTCAGTCGCCCTCTCCATTAACCCATAATAGACCCGTTTCTTGTCTCGTCTCGTCTCGTCTCTTCTCGTGTCTTGTTGCTATATTGCAATGTTGGCCAAATCTAAGAGTTTTATTTTCATTTAATTACTGTTGTTGTTGCTGCATTAATTGGCTTGTTTTGCTTAATAATGATTATTGGTTTTTATGACTCTTTGATTATGCGATGATGCATCGAAAATACAAAAAACCTCAAGTCCAGCCCAGACAGCAGCTAAGCGAAGAAACTCCAGCTCCAACTTCCAAGCGGGAAAGTCATGAGGTTGTCGTTTTTTTTTTTTCTTTTTCTTCTCTTCTCTTCTCTTGTTTTTGTTGTTCGTTCGTCTTGTTCGTTTTGTGAGGTGTTGAGCATTTTGTTGATGTTGATGGGCTGTCAGTCAGTCTCTCAGTCAGACAGTGCCGGTCAGCCCCAAACAACTTTGACTCCGGCGGAGTATTGCGGCTGCTACTTGGCGGTATTTGGTTGGTGGTGGTGTTTAGTAGTGGTGGTGCTGCTGTCTTAATTATGTAATGTGCGCAATTGAAGACAATTTAAATGCCCGCCAGTTGTGAAAAACAAACACGAACTTCACTAGTCAAAACGAACGAATGGAAAGAAAAGCATTCAAGAGAATGGCAACAAGATCGATATTTAAATGCTCTCAATAAATAATTATTATTATAAAAAGATGATTCTATAAAAGTTAATTGGATGTTTTTAAAAAGTGAAATAGAATTGTATAAACTATGCTAATCAGATTGCAAGAGATACTTATAGACCGATACATTTATATTTCAAATAAGCATATTTAATTTAAATATATATAAAAAGAAGAAAGAAAGAGAAATAAAAAATTTTAATACCTAGAAATGTTCTATATCTTCTCAAGAGCCATTTGAAACTGATTTATAATAAAAGTTATGAATATATATTACTTATTCAATATTTTCAATATATTCAGTCAGTTATTAATATCAAACATATTATATAACAATATGTATTATATATTCGTTCAATAATATGTTCGTTCTTATACCATTTTCATATCAATTACAAAAACTTTCAAATCGGTTCTAGAATAAGTATTTCAAGTACTAAAATCAAATGATAAAGTATTTCTATTCGAATTCAGTTGGTTCTATATTTATCGTTCATAAGGTGATGATATATTTTTCATTTGTAGAAATCTTGTTAAGATTTTCTATTTAAAATTAAAAATTTCCATTATTTTATTCAAAGTTTAAATATAAAAGAAATTTTTTGAAGAATTTATGAACTTCTTTATCCCAAACGAAAGTCAAGAAAAAATGTATTAATTCTAAATATTATTTAAAAATAGAAAAGAGTTTAAAAATAAAAATACTTTGTATAATAGAAAACCATCAAAAATTTCTAGAGAACATAATTCTAAAAGTTTGGCTCTAAAATAAATTAAATCTTTAAAATATTAAATATATCTTTTATAACAAAGATAACTATAAATTTAGATACTACATAAAATAGGGAAATATGAAATATCAGATAAAATATTTTTCAAAAGATATATACATATATAGTTTTATAGCCAAATATTCTAGTATTCCAATTGAATTCCCATTCAGGACTTAATTAAGATCTAATGATCCGTTGACCAAATGCATGACTTAACCTGTAAATGCCAATAAGGCAGTGTATACCAATAATTATATGCACCTGGAAGTGGAGCTTCAATCTCTTTTGCTGCACTTGGTCCGAGAGACAAATAAAGAAGAAGAAAAAAAAAAATAGTGCAATTCAAGTGGACATCAAGTGGACAACAAATTATGATGATTATGCAATGCTAAAGAAAAACCGAAACAAAAAAAAAAAAACTACAAAAACAAAAAGAAAAACAAGAAAACACTTCTCATTGATGAAATGAGATCGAATGCAGCTGGCCCAAGCTCTTGACCTCATTTATGTTGGCTCTTCACTTGCTTATAAAATCGTACTAAATTATATATACCTGCCTATGTGTGTACACATACATATGTATATATATATATATATGCTAGATCTATATCTGTATCTGTTGCATAGTTAATCTTTTGTGAAGCTTAGAAACTCCGCCCTCAAAAAAACTTTAACAAAATTTTTATGTGTCTGCATTTTAATTGCTTGCAATTAAGCGGCAATTACATAAAAAATCAACTAAAATTGTTGATTTTAAATTAAATGATTACCGCAGCAACTGAAATCAAGTGAATTGACTTACGCATCGCTAAGCAGAAAATTTATCGATCGTTGCTTGTACTAAAGTTAGTCGCCCAGCTATATTCACAATATATTATTACGACAGAAGAAAGTGCACTCACAAAGAGAGTGTGTGAGAGAGAAAGATATACGAAATAATCATTAGTTACACGCGCTTAACAAAATGTTGAATAATTGCCAATAATTATGATAATTAAACTAAAAAAAAAAAAAAAAAACTTGCGCGGGCGGTTGCATCAGCAACAAATGTTATATTTGCTCCACTAACACGCACTCGAACAACACCACCACCACCACCACCACCTCCTTCTCCTTCTCCTACTCCTCCGCACATCATATACTATATATCTTTAGTATGAGCATTTTCCTTTACCTTTCCTTCTTCTCTTTCTCATCACTTGGTTAATTTATGTCATGATTTACCAAATTCCGCAAGTAAATTCCATAGGAATTTTCCTATAAATTAGTTGGCTTGGCAGTTGTTGTTGTTGTTGTTGTTTTTAGCCAAAGAGATGTCAGCAATTTTGTTTTCTATTTCTCCCTGGCCCGACATACATTATGAAATGAGTTTTCTATTCCGTTCTTCTGTCATTTCTCTTTTTCCCCCTCTCATCATTCATCCCTTGATTCCATGCATTTTGCTGGTGGCTGGTGGCTGGTGGCTGGTGACTGGTGCCTTGTGCCTGGTGAGGTCTTGTTTTTCACCAAGCAAGCCGCACACAAATCAAATGCTTTAAAAATGCTTTCCGGACCATGATGCATGTTGACATTTTCCAATGAGGCCTCTCAAAAATACATTTTGGCATGCGCTGACACGAAAAAAAGATTCTTTTTACTTTGCTGCTGCTGCTGCTGCTAACCAAAAATCTAAGGTGCCAGAGGCGAGGACAAAGTCTGATGGTCTGAGGGGCGGTCTGACCAGGAGAACATCAATAAATTTAGCTCATAACACCAAGTGACAGTAATGTGTCATCTGGGAGAATGTTTTCTAATAAAGCTCGTTGGTGGGGCAAAGACCCAATGGGTGGGAGAACTTCTTGTGAGTTGTGGGTGTATGTACAATGATTGAATGAGGAATGAGGAATGAGTTGTAGCTTGTTGGCAACAAGAAACTGTTTGAAACTAAATTGCATTTATGCTACCAAAAAACCGAAAAGAAAATAAGCAAAAGATCAAACATTTTAGGAAGTATTATATATACCTATATATATACCTTAAGGGAAATTCCAATTACTTAAAATGTTCCTTTGAACTTATGAAAACACTTTGAAACTTTTGTTAAGCTATTGATTTTGGTTAATAAGTTAATATTGTTATTTAAATATTATAAATATTATAATAAATATTTAAGAATGCACTAGGATTTACAGTAGTACAGCGGTAGTACTGCAGTAGTAATTTTGGTCAGAAGTTTGCAACGCATAAAAGGAAACATCTCCGACTATATAAAGTATATATATTCTTGATCAGCACAATGAGCTGAGTTCATTTAGCCCTTTCCGTCTATACGTCTGGATCAACGCAATCTCCTCCGAAACCCTTAAAGCTATGGAGCTAAAATTTTGCACCTAGGCTTCTTTGTGCTGCAGGCATTGTATATCTAGGAATCATTCCGATCGGATGACTACATCATATAGCTCCCATAGAAACGATCGGTCGTGAATAAGCTTTAATCTCAATAACTTTGTTGTTTTTCAATGAAATATCTTGATTGGCTTTTGTGGGTTTACGTTCTTTCTAACATATCCACCAAGTTTCATCAAAATCGGTTGACTATATCGTATAGCTCCTATAGGAACGATCGGTCATGAATATGGATTTCGAGCAATAACTAAATTTGGTATTTATGAGTTTTATATACTTTCTAACATATCTTGCAAATATTATCAGAATCGGTTTACTATATCATATACCTCCTATAGGAACGATGGGCCAAAAATTTGGTTTTACATGAAAATCTTGGTTATTTTAACAGTGATTCTTTCGAAATTTAGTTTATTTAAGTTTGGTATATATTAAAATGTGTCTGTTGAGTTTCAACGGATTCGGCCGACTATATGATATAGCTCCTATAGAAACAATCGGACCAAAAAAATTTTTTTATTGAAAAGTCACCGTCAAACCGTCATGATTAGTTTTATATACTTTCTTATGATTCTGGCAATTTATATGCAATTGAAAAAGACAGTTTTCAAAGGTATCCGAACTTCGGCGTTCGTTCCTTCTAGTTTTTTTTTTTTTTTTAAATTTTTTTTTATTTATTTTTATTTATTTTTCTTTGACTGTTTCTGTTGCATATCTTGTTTATATTAAAGCATCGACACCTTGCAGCCAAAAGATCTTTGGGTCAAGACTCTCAGAGCCAAGGCGTAATGAAATCATCAACTTGTGGCCTGCCAATCCATCAACAAAAGAAAAAGAAGAAAAGAGAGAAAAAAAAAGATGTGTAAAACAATTTTCCTCACATGAAATGCAAATGAAGTTGGCCAATGCCTTTGACTTATGCTTACACAGCCTCCTCTTTAGCTTTGGTTTTGGCCTCTGTCGGCTTTTCGAATCGCTCGTGCGCATAATTTAAAATAATGACGGCCCATGAAACTTAATGCGTCTGGCTCCTCAGATCGATCAGGTGTCTCTTCCTCTCTCTCTCTGTTAGTGTGCCCACTGCCAGGGGTGCCACCGTATGATACTTCATTTGATGGTTTAACCAAAAGAGAGTTGAATGCACGCACCAAGATCATCATGAACACGCATTTGGATAATTTCAGATGAGTTTCGAATGGTAATGTCTGCTGCTTGTGAATGTGGACAGGTGTCGCTCGTGTCACTCTCACTTTTGGCGTCAAAAATCCAATTTTTGACGTAGATGATCAGAGAAACAACAAATATTTTCCCTATGCTCTTGCTAGCTAGCTGCTTTCTCAGCCGATACCCTATATATAGTGTATAAATATATATACATATATAGAGTGTATATATGTATATATGTGTTTATATCCGCCACACACACGCAATTATTGTGTCCGCGTCTACCTTGGCTGCTGCACCACAATCTATGATTTGTGATCTTTAATCGGTGATCTCCTTCAAGTGTCGACTACCGTCTCAAGCGTTTGTCACTTTCCTTTTGCCATGCAAATTTCTTGCATCGACTATTAATTGGTAATGGCAGTCGACAACAACAAAAACAAAAAAAGACTAAACTACAAAAAATAAACCACAACAACAACAACAACAACAGCAGCAACAACACCAGCAGCAAGATCGAAAAAAAAAAAAAAAACCAGTCGTAAAAATCGTCAACCAAATGTGGCAAGAAATTGTTTTACCTCAACTTGCTGCCCACGATCAGCTCATTCACAGTTAGCTACTGACTACCGACACCACCTGGATGGTTGGTTGGTTAGTTGGTTAGTTTGTGGTGATGGTGGTGGTGCATGAATTGGACTTTAAATCTTCCCCAGACATTGTCCTGTGCCAGTGCCAAGATATACAAATTCCATAGTTTAATGTTAGTTAAACGACTTTGAATTACCCTATATAGCAAGATCAGCGGGTGGTCCATAGTTATTCTTCATTAGACAAACAAAAAGTGGATTATATAAATCTCTTTCTAGAAAATAATCCTTTATAATGGTCTTAGAAATGAATATTAATTTTCAATTTGAAACGTTCGAGATTCTGTTTAATATTTCATTTGCTACCCTTTACTAGATAATACAGGGTATAAAATGTAAAAACTTTCTTTGCATTGTAGATTTGCTCCCTCCATGTTTTAACGGAGCCAGCTCCTTCTCCTTCTCCTCTTTTGGCTTATCAACGATCTTTACCCGTTGGCACGTTTCGTTCATTGCCTTGGAGTTGTTGCTGCTGTTATTGTTGCTGTTATACATGCATATTGTTGTTGTTGTTGTTGCTATTATTGTTGTTGTTGAAGTGTTGCCAAATGGCCATATTCATGTTTTTTATTGTGTGCTTTATATATTAGATTGCCATGGCCAATGCATATAAATATGTTATTGAATTTAAATGCGAATACGAATGCGAGATCTCGTGAGCAATTCCAAGAAATTATTTACTTACCAAAAAGGTCAGTAAGAAAAAGTTTGTTTTTTTTTTTTATTATTATTATTTGAACCTAACCTCAAGGTGGGATCAATGGATCGTACACTGAAACAAAATTCATATTCAAAATACTAGAATGGGCAGAAAAAATAAGAAAGAAGCTCATATAAAGAAGAAGAACCATTGGAAAGTATTAAAAAAAAAATAATCCAATCTAAATATAATGTCCTTGGCTTAAATGGAAATAGTTTTTTCTTACTTAAAATGAGTTTTGTTCCTATAGTTCATATAAGAGCTGTAGTATATAGTTGAACGATTCTCCTGAAACTCAATTCAGATATTTCTATATATATATCCAACTTACATATACCAAATTTCGTAATAATTCCTTTTAAAAGAAACAAGTTATTGATCTATAACTATATTTTTAACTGATCGTTTAAATTCGATATGTGACTGAAGTAAAAAGGAAGTTAATATCAAATTGTACCTTATTATCGACTGATCGTTCCTATAAGAGCTATATGATATATTTATCCGATCGGTTAGATTTCGAGGTGTAGAATGACTGCAGCAAAGAGTAAGCTACGTGTAAAATTTTAGCTCTTTGGGTTAAATGTTGTATCGAAAGAGATCATGTTGATCCACACAGATGGAGAATGTTTTATCTGCTCATATTGATGTGTTGATCAAGACTATATGTTCTTCATATTTTATATAATTGATATAGCCAGAAATGGTTCTTTCCTAAAATTAATACATTTTTTTATACAAGGATAATGATAGCTTGAGAGTGGTTTCGATTCGACTCGTTACTGTAGCTTAAGTTAGAAATATGTGTGTATTAAAACAAGATCAAAGATCAGATTTTATGCTAATTAAAAACTTGGCTTAAATACTTTTACTTGAAGAGGATTAATGTAACTAACGAGAATTGAGTTTTATCTAATTTAATCCTTCTTAAGTACACTTGACTTTAATCTAAACAGATTTGAATGGCTTGATTAAATTGTATAATAAGAAGAGATGGCCAATTCTTAAGTGACTTTAATACCTAGTTATTGGTATTTGTGGCAAGTTCGATTTGCCATATTCCTTAACAATTCTTTTTATAGAATTTTGAATTACCGACTTCTTTTTGATTAGTTTTTGTAGTATAGATTGAAATTGTTAAGATGGAATTATTAGCGTTAGGATTCTTTGGAATGACTTTGCCTTTACTAATTTAAAATATATAAAATTCTATTTGTATAAGAAGAGTTAATATAATTTCAATCAAATAGTAATTTTGGTAATATCAGTATAAAACTTCTTAAATGGAAAGTGTAGAACTCTTGGCTTCAATGATCTTTGAATTGTGGTTAGAGAAGACCACCGTAAAAAAAAACGAAATACATAATTCCTTTGTTGTTCTGGTTTGTCTCTAAGAACTTAGCATATGTTTGTTTGTATGTACATAATATGTATTCTCTCTCCCTCCTCCTCCCTCCCCTAACTCTCTTCCCCACTCTTCTCTTTCTAACTACTATTACTGCTGCTGCTGCTGTTGCTGTCTGTCCCTGATTCTAATAAACCAAACAATAAATCATCATTGGGTTTTAACATTTTTGCGCTTTGCTTTCCGCTGACTCACGATCTGCAAAACGAAAAAATAAAAAAAAAAAACAGAAAAGAAACTTAAAAGAGGAGAAAAGAAGAAAAGAGCTTTAGGCCCCATGTCCAATACCAATGCCAATACCAATACCAATTCCTATACCCCCATACCCAATTCCCAGCATTCAAGACTGGATCGGCGCTTTGCTTTGTGTTTTGTTTCTTTTTCTTCCTTCTGCCTCAAACTAACAAAAATTCTCAAACAACAGCAAAAAAAAAAAAAAACAACAACAACAACAAAAAAAAAAAAAAAAAAAAGACACAAAACTGGCTTGGGCACATTTCTGGACAAAGTGTTGGCCAGCACGCAAAGGAGTGAGAGAAGGAGTCGTCTTGGTTGTCTTATATAGCCGGTTTTCCTGGGCCCAAGCCCTGCTACTAGCAAAAACAAAAAAAAATACAACGAAGGAGAAAGCCTGAAAAATTTGATTTTTATATTGTTGGCAATTTTCAGCCCAAAAGGGCGGCAGCAATCCAACAGCAGCAACATCATGCAATACTCTTACAATTTCTACACATTTGCCATAAAAATCTTTTAGCATATCTTCTATTGTTTGGCAAAACGGCAGCAACAGAATTGACATTTCCTTTTACAACATATCCCAAAAAAAAAAACAAGTTGTGCGAACCTGCAAAATGAAAACTATAAATCAGCTGCAACAACCTACAGCAACCAACAACTGTTCCATGTGATTGTCACGCTTGAAGGACTTTTCTCGACAGAGAAATAAAAAGCAACACTATAACAACAACAACAACAACAATGATAATAATAAAAAAACAACAACAAAAAATAAAAGCGAAAATGAATTTGTTGTTTTCTTGTTGTTTGTTGCTGTTAACAGCATTCGTTGTTCGCTCTTTGCTGACTTTATGAAGTAGGTTACTATGTTTGTTGAGTAATTGAGTTTAGTTTTTCACACACACACACACACACACACACACACATACATTGCTTATGTTGTTAGTGGTGTTGCTATTGCTGTTGTTGCTAGCTGCTAGTTACTGTTGCTGTTGTAGGAAGCTGCCTCCACATGCAACCCAAGAAACTGGCAACAATTTTGCATGTCTTAAGACAGAAACAAGCAAATGTCTTGTCTAACAAAATGTGCAATCAAAGACAGGAATAGAAATAAAATATATATTAAACTAACATATGTCAAGAAATTGGCAAATATATATATCTATACACTCTCAACTGACTGATTTCTTAGTTTTAACTTGAATCTTAAACTAAAATCAAAAGCCTAATAAGAATATTAAAAAGTTCTCTTTAGGTAATTTAATTATTTTTTTTTTAAATGTTATCTTTTCTAGTTTTTTGTAAAGAAAATAAGCAAAATATCATTGTGGTATACTTCTTATTAACTTGGCTTGGAGATGAACAATTTAGAAGTTAAAGAATAAAGAACAAACCCTTTAAAGAAATTCTCAATTAACAAGGCTAAAAATCGTAATCAATTTTAAAAAACTTATCTTTATATTTGTCTTAGATTGGGAATCGGCATAAGAATCTGTCTTTGGCTTATTCAAAATGTTTTAAATATTTCTTTTTAAAATTTCAAGTTGAAGTGTTGGAAGAATAAAAATATAAACAATAAAGTTTGAAAAATGTTACAATTAATTTTGCCAGTTTAATATTATAACTAAAAAATAAGGCAAATGGTTTGGAAGTTTATATAGAATTCAAATTGTTTATGTCTTTAGTAGTAATGGTTAATGGTTTTTTTTTTGGCTATGTTTAAAGATAAATTAGATAAATGATAAATGGTTATGATAAATGGTTATGACAAATGGTTCAGTAGTAAAAGGAAATACTTAAAATGGATCACATTGCCATTTCTTTCTATAGTTGGCTTATATACAAATTTAAAGTTTGAAATTCTTAAACTTAATTTATATACATTTTTATATAATCTAAGTATTAATTGGATTAGCAACATTTGCCGCCTTCAAAAGAGACAGAGAGAGAGAGAGAGAAATAACCGAAAGAAAATGTGCCAAAATAAAGTTGAAACTAGTTAAAGTCATAAGACCAATAATGAATACCAACTGGGCTTAAAGACTTTTTTTTTGTTTTAGCTTTTGGCTTATTTTTTATTTCCTTTAGCAGCAACAGCACTGCAGTCACGTTCCAGCTTCTCTTCATTCTTCACTTCTTCCTCCACCTACCTTTGCCATCGTCATAACCATCATCATCATCGACATCGTCATCGTCATCCTTTGACTGTCTGGTCTGGTCTTTGCTTGTGATCTAATTATTGTATTTGCTGTCCGTTTTACCAGTGCCTCCCAATGGCTCTCGGCTCCTGGCTATTCCTCGGCCTCGGTTGATGCTGTTTGCCAAGCCTGTTTAACCATTCGTCGTGCTCTGTATCTGTTGCCACCGTCTTCACTCCTCTTACCATTAATCCAACATTTGCCCCTCCCACCTAATGCTGCTTGGGGGGCTTTTGGTTGCTTTTTTGTATATCAATTTGGTACATTTGCTCTTTAGTTTTGTATTTTAACGTGCACTAATTTGACTTTTGGCGCGTCTCGTTGAAGTTTTTACAGTTTGCCAGATATCCAGTTTATTATGACATCATTCCGCTATTGAATTGCTATTTGTATTTGACATTAGCAGGCAATTGAAAATTGTTAAAAAAGAAAAGAAAAAAAAATCAACTGACTTAACTCTCGTCTTGTGCTTTAAGATTTTGACTTTGTCATATCTCTATCTTAATATCTAGTGGGAAATCTTGTGATCAATCGTTGTCACGCTAAGCGGAAAAACACCTCCCCCATACAATATATTTTTTCTTTTGGTTGTTGTTGTTGTTGCTTGTGTTTTTTAGTTTTTGACCTCCCTCATTTTCATTAAGCCTTTAAACGAATTTCCGTGACTAGCTTATAAAAATATTGAAATCCATAAGGAAATCGATGCGATACGAAGCGGTGCGATGCATGCATCAATTTTCACTTTCCAAGATACAAGATACTTAAATACTTACTTATATAAGTGGTATAAGGTTTCCAAAAAAACAAAAAAAAAAAAACCAAAACCAAAAAAACACTGAAATACCGAAAAGAAATCCTTGTACGTGAGGTTTGTCTTGGAGGTCACGTGGGAAACGGCAACAGCAGCAACTGCAATATAAAAACAAACCAAAAAAAAAAAAAAAAATTCAGAAAAAAAAAAGATAAAAATTATTAACTCAATAAGATTTCACATCACATAAAAAAATTGCAAGCAGCTGCTGTTGTTGTTCAGATTGAGATACAAAAAAAGAAAAAAAAAAAAAAAAAAGATACAAGTAAATATTTTATTTTTTTTGGTTTTATCTGTGTGAAACTTTTTTTTTTTATTTTTAACGCCCCGATTGTATGAGAGGAGGGAATTTCCTTGATTGCACATAATTAATAATTACTTTATTGTATATTGATAATTATTTATTAATAATTATATTATGCGAAATGCAAACAAATCAACAAATAAGACAATGTAAGACAATCTTTTTGCCATCTCCCCTTGTTGCTGTTGCTTTTTATTTATTTTTTTGATTACTTTTACTTTGTTGCAATTGGAATTGAAAGTTTGTCGCATACATTACAGAGATTACATCATTTCAACAATACCAAAAAAACAAAAACAAAAACAAATAAGGGGGAAGAGAGGCTAAAAGAGATTGCATGAGAGTGGGAGTAGAAGAGGTGTGCAGAATTGCTAGAGAGAGAGAGAGAGAGAGAGAGAAAGAGGGGCAATGGCAGGGGGCCAACTATGGCAGTCAGTCATTCAGTCAGTTCAGTTGGTCAAACATGTTTCTCAAAAGCCTAAATATAGACAACAACAAACAGGACGAACAAAACTAGGCACAGTCAAGAGGATTTAGACAAAGAGAGAGAGAGAGAGAGAGATGGAAAATACATTGGAGGTTAGATGGACAGCTCCAGTCAAAATGGTCTTGTTAATTTCCATTTTTCTATGCAAATTTCAACTTCCTCGACAATTTTTCCACACACAAAAATGGCAATAAATGCAACCAACAACAAAACAAACAAACAAACGAGCATCAAAAATTTGACTTGCCATAAAAATTGAAATCCAAAATGAGCAAAAAAAAAAAAAAATGTGGATAAAGGTGAAGACTGAGCAGGAGAGCAGCAGGAGTAAAAACAAAAAAAAAAAAAAATAAAAAAAATAATATATATATATATAAAATAGCAATAGGTTATATGGAAGGTAAGAAAAGGGGTTGATACCGGGGGTGGTGTTGGTAGGAGGGGCTAGCGGTAGTGAAGTGGGCGTCTGTGTGTTAGGCAATCTTTTTGTTAGGCAGGGGTATGGAAAATATGCCACAGACACATGACACAGACAGGCAACAACAACAAACTATACGAAACTAAAACAACAACAGCAATAACAACAACAACAACAGCAACGAGAAAAAGTCAACGTGCAAAAATAACAAACAACTGTCAAATGTCTGACAAACGAGACAAGGAAAAGACAAAACTTGCACACAGCAAAACGTACAAGAAAGTAAAGAAAGATAGAAATAAAAAGAGGAAAACCGAGGCCTACTGCAACATATTACAAAAAAAAAAGAAATAACAACAGCAAAATGAGAAGCGAACAGAAATTCAAAACGTTGCATTAACTAACTAACAACAACAACAACATCAACAGCCATAATCACCATGCGACAACTTTAATCCAAGCAAAAAACAACAAAAAAAAAACAAAAACTTTTTTTTTTTTTTTTGATAATAACTTCCCGAAAATTTCGAACAAACTAAACACACAACAACAAAAGAGAAGCAATAAAAAAGAAAAACGCATCGTTGCCATTACGCATACGACGCGTATGCCACAAGTATTGAGTAATTTTCTTCTTTTTCTTTTTTTTTTTGTTTTTGTTATTTTGCTCATCGTTTGAAATCTGTGAATGTTGCCCCAAGCCACAACAATAGCGACAAATATGCAGACTGGCGCTAAAGAATGCTCAAATTGAACACACAGAGGATGCGGCACAACTGCAATGTGTATATACTACAGTGAATACTGTCATGGGTGAACTATTTGTTAAAAAGGAAAGAGGGAGAGAGAGAGAGAGAAATGACTTTGGAATGAATTGTAGAAGTGTTGCCTGTCTGTTGTCTAGCCTTATACAGGTGTATCTTACGGGAGTTTTAACTATATACATACATTTACATATATACCTAAAATTTACATTATGGGAGTTTTCACTGTGTATACATACATACCTATGTGTTACTGGAAATGTTGCTGTTGTTATTGCCTGCGCGTTATCAACAGCGTTGTCAGTGGTTTTTCCTGCATATTATGTGGCTTTTTAGCCAACTAGAAGACGGGTATAATGACTTTTTATTGCAATTCTAAATTTGATTTAATGAGTTTTAAAATTATTTTAGCAATTAACATATTCAAACTGAAACATAATGTTATGGGAAATTAGTCATAGTTTTCTATAATGAAATCGTCTTTAATTTGCTTATCATCTTTAAACTGAAACATCGAACTTTTCTATAATAAAAAAAAACTTCACTATATAGTAATTTCATTGTATAGAAATTATGATATTTATATATAGAATTAGATTGCTGTGTTTTTAAAATTAGTTTTTTCATATGGATTTTCATTCATTCATAGAAAAGTTTCTTATAGGGAAGTTTGTCCTTAATAATTAGAAATATAGTAATCAAAAAAAGTTTCATGTAGAAAAGTTTGTCTGTAATAATACTTATGAAATATTGTTCTAACTGAAAAGAACCCTTTCTCTTGACAATTATTTACTTCCTTGGTATTTATCAAGTACAGCTTACATAGTACAGCTGTGTCCACAAATTTAGAACTCTATGATACCTCAAGGTGGGTAATGAAGTAGTAATATGAAGATATGATATTCTATTCCAGACGATGTTCAAGTTTAACCTCAAAAAGATGTTTTCTCTGCTATTTTTCATACATTCTAATTTAACCCTCCTTATTTAGTTTCAGTAGGTGCAATGGATCGGTGGGGGTTTATGTTGATAAGGGATTATTGTTTGGTGGCGACATATACAATAATTATTATTTAATTTAACTAAAACAAAAAATAAATTAAATTAAATAATACCCAAAGAAAAACTAATTGTTTTTAAAAAATTCTTATTAATTAAAAAAGTTTATAAAAAGTGCATCCATAATAGTAAGAAGGTTAAGTGTTGCTTTTTCCCTTTTACCCTCTGTCTCTTTCTCTTTCTCTCTCTCTCTCTCTTTCTCTTTCTCTTGCTCTCTGTCTCTCTCTCTGTCTCTTTGTCTCTCTCTTTCATACTCTCTTTTTATCTAATGTTCTTGATTGCTTATGTAAGTGCATTTACAATTCGTTTGTTATTATTTTTTTTATATATATATATATATATTTTCGATGCCATATTCCTAATAGTGATGATGTTGATGGCTCTTATTGTTATTGCATTGCGTCTGCCTGAATGTCTCCGCCGTTTGGCAGACGGGTATTGCCGTCATCTCCGTCTCCGTTGTGATTCGCATTGCTCTGGTCTGGTCGGGTCGGGTCTGGCCTAGCCATATACTATGCCATGCCAATGCCACCGAGAGAGGAGCACATGGCATGGCATGTCATTTCTTGGCTTCAAAAGCATCTTTGGCATTTCTTGAAGACGTCGTCGCTGTTTTGGTCTTTTCTTTCTTTCTCTTACAATTGGCATTTCCCCACCAATATAGCATTTAGATTGTGTTCCTCATTTTACTTTTTATAGTAGACTTTTTTTTTTTTTAATAATAATTATACCCTGGCAAATGGAAAGGGTAGATGCGTTACGGACGTATTTTTCTTCCTTCTTTTTTATATATATATATATATATTTTTTTTTTATTTTAATTTTTCTCATCTTAACATACAAAAACAAAACAATTTTAGTGTTAGGCATTGTTTCATAAAGGGGGGAAGGCAAAATGGGTGGTATAAGTAAGATTATTCCGGGTTAGTAGTGAAAGTAGATCATTAATTTCTATCTGCTGATAACAGATATAGTTTTTATATAGAAAACACATTTAAAATATTATTTATAATTAATAAAAGTTCTTTTAAATAGAGAAATTTCTCTAACTATTTACTAAATATGCTAAATATATTGATTTTCAAAGGGTATTACGACTTCTTTTATTAGATATATAGAATGATATTTATAATTAGTTTGGCAACGGCATTGCAGAATTCTTACTGATATAATCAGCGGCTAATCTTAGTCAAGTTTAGGAAAAAAGAATCAACAGATGAGTGGTGGAATGGAGGCAAAAATCAGGCGCTGATTGGCTTGTGGTCAAAAACTATAAATTATTTGAGCGCTTCAGCATTTTCTTTTAAACAAAAGCAGCTCATTATTTGTGAAAAACGCGGCTGTCAAAATTGAATAGGGAAAAGCCCGGGCGAAAGAAATAAACCAAAAACAATGGCAGGCAGCGACAGGCAACAGCAACAGCAACAGAGTAACATCAGCAATAGCAACAACCACAACAAGCCGCCAGTCCATTAGCAGAGCTGTGAGCTCGGGCCAGTGGCTGAAATGGGGATAAAGATGGGAATGGTGCGGAGGAGGGGGGGTATTGGAATTGACGACGACGACGACGACGACGAAGACGAAGACTAACTACAACGCTGCCACCGCCACCGCCGCCGCATAATGAAAGCGAAAATTTAAATTTTTTGATACAATTTGCAATTTTTTCCTACTTCATCATTCACATCACCCCGGCAGCAGCAACAGCAACAGCATCAAAAGCAACAGCAACATCAGCAGCAGCAACAACAACAGCAGCAGGCGAAGCTTTAACTCCAACTTCAACAGCAACTCTAAGTTGGACTTGGAGTTGAAATTGCAGCCATTCGACAACTCGACAAAGAAAACAATTCATCATGTTGGTAGATGGAGGAACCTTTTGATTGTGCAGCGAGCTCCACCAGCAGTCGCTTCGTTGTTGCCTTCAATTTATGCGGCGCTGCAACAGCGGCGGCGCTTAAATCGATTGCTTTGCCACATTGCAGCAAGCAATTGAAGCTGTAGCTGGAGCTGCAGCTATAGCTCCAACTGACTACAGTAGGGGGGCACCAAGACGATCGCCTGCGTTGTTGTTTGTTGTCGTTGAACCATAACACTAACTAAAGAAGGAAAGAAGGGAGGGAGGTAAGGAAGGTAGAGAAGCTGGATTGACGTTTTGCGGGTGGATATGGCATTCGTTGAGTGACCAAAAGATACCAAAGACTAGAGGACCAATCCGGCTGCCCGTTGCTTCATTAAGCTATTCATTCATCTATGCAATCCGATGCGATCGTGTAGTTTTATTTCTCTCTTAAATTT
Source organism: Drosophila neocordata (assembly GCA_018903615.1). NCBI lineage: Eukaryota > Metazoa > Arthropoda > Insecta > Diptera > Drosophilidae > Drosophila > Drosophila neocordata. The sequence goes on from JAEIGI010000001.1 coordinate 12,891,913, forward strand.
GCACTAACTAGATGTCGCAATTGAAAGTAAGCTGTCAAAAATTGCCATCTATTGATTGTATAGAGTGTAGGAGTTGCAATAAAATAGTAGTAAATTTATTCATATCTCATTAAAAAGGATTCAAGTTAAACTGTTATCTTTAATTACCAATCAAAAAGTAACTACAAAACATTTCCCCCATATAAAAAAAAAAAAAAAAAGAAATACATTTCCAAGGCCACCTATAAAAATAGAAAGATATTTGCATATGATTTTTATACTTTTTTTGTTTTTACTTCTCTTTTTCGAAAGGGGCACCAATAAAACAAGTTTGTTGTCTCAATCAAGATTCCATACTCTTTAGAGTGTTAATTTTTTTTTGAAAGATTTCGAAGAGCATTTAGAATCTATTCCCACAAAATAACGAAAGTCCATTATAATTAGATATTATATAAATCAATTCAAATTTAATTATAGACCACAAATAAAGTTCAAGGGTATCGTTTCAAGGCCTTTAAAGGACATTCTCATGTTGAACTTCAATTGTTGAGCATTATAAAGAGTCTTGAATTGAAGTCATGTCCAAATTTATTTACCAACTCAGCCCGGACATGAGTCAGGGCCTGCGGCTAACCATAAGAGCCACAATAAAATCTATTTGCAAAAAACAGAAACACAATTTTTTTTTGTTTTTTGTATGGCATTTTTCTTTTTAGTTTTTGCCTTTTTTTTTTTTTTTTTTTGTTTTTTATGACTTGCCCTGGGGTTCTCTTTCAGTAGTAGGTTTACTGGCAAAAAAATAAAACTCTTAGTTAGACAGCTGCTTATTATTAATAATAATTTATGTTAATTTTTGTTAGCACCTTTTGAGTTTTGTTGGTTTCACCAATTTATAATGTTTATGATTTGTAAGACAAATAACTTGAAAACCAAAAACAAAAAAGCGAAAAAGAAGAAAAAAAAAATATCAGCTGAAGGTGAAGTTAATGTTAAGCTTTTGGTTGCCAATTCTTCTCCTCCTTCTCCTAACACTCTCAATAATCATTTCTTGACCAACCATGGAATGTGGCCAAAAAGAAACATGTTTTCTAACAAAGCCAAACCGTCCCAAATCATACAACTACCCCCTTTTACCCTCCCTGCATCCAAATCTTATGCCATCTTAATGGAAACGACAAATAAAAGCTTAATAAATAAATAATAAAAAGAAAATGTGCGTAAAGGGTCGGAGACACTTGATCTGTGTTGACCAGAATCCAAACAACTCAGATCGAAAAATGTGGGCGATGATCTCATCGCGGCCATCGCCATTTAATTGGCTTCGTTCAAGTCTCTCTGTGTTTACCTGTATGTTACGTTCCCCCCATCCCCCACCCTACCATCCCCCCTCTCTCTTGGCATATTGTAACACCCCCTCTCTTACATACAGTGAGTGTCATACTTATTCTCTGTCTTTCTTTTGTTGTTGTTTGCTTTTGCTGTATTTTATGGCTCTGGCGTGCGCGTTGACCGAATTCGGAAGAAGATGAATGTGCGACAAATGCATGTAAAGAAACAAATAATAAAAAAAAAGTAAAAAAAATAAAAAAAAAAATGGAAAAAGATCAGCGGGTGAAACGCTTCAAGCTTTTTAAATGTATTCAAGTTATCTCGTAATCTGTTCAGTCAGTCAGTCAGTCAGTTAGGCTAGTAATTGTATATGTAAATTTCTAAGGCTAAGATGACGCACACACAGACACACACATTGACACTGACATATAACTTTCCCAAAAGCAGAAATGCAATGCGGAAAAATTAGAATTACAAAAATTTTGATTGACAATTTGTCATACATGGCGTATGAGCGATTAAAGGTAAAGTGCTTGCGATTTCCTAGATGAAGCAAAAACATTAAATATGCACATATGCATATAACTTATATCATTTCTATATAGTTACAAAAGAATATATATGTATATATATATATTTTTTTTATTATTTTTATGTAAATTTTGGGTTTTTATCAAATATGACGAATTGTTAATCGATTTTTTGGAACTGAAGAATTCTGTTTAGTAACTAACTAAATTGCTACCAAACAACTAGAAGTTTTAACATACAAACATACAAAACATAGTAACGGATTATCTATATACATATATATATGTATATATATTTAGCTTAATTTCAATATAAATCTTAATGAAAGACAAACTTCTTTATATTATGCATTAATAGTTAGTATCAGTAAAGAAAACTTTTTTTTTTGTATTCAATCAAAAAAATGTAATGTCTTTCTACCCATTGTTTTTATGCGTTTTGAATATCGCCTTTCAAAAATTTAAAAAATCCTTCATATTGAATTGTGTAATTAACCTAAATGGTGCATAAGTTTAGTGTATGTGTGTGTGTGGATTTTTTTTTTTTTTTTTCATTCGTTTTTTGATCTGTCTCACGTAAGATGTTGATATATATCTATGTATGTATATAGTATATAAAATTTTGCCTAGATGTTTTATTTTTGTTTTAATTAACCCATTTATAGTCATTTGTACATCCGGCAATTTTGGCAGGAAATGGCTACCAACTGCTTAGATTGAAAAACAAAAAGTATCTGTTAGTTTTTCGTTAGTTTCTCTATAGATGAAATTGCAAAAACAAATGCCAAACATGGCTTACGGTTAATGATAATGATATGGCTGTGATGAGATTATTAGAGCAGCAGCAGCAGCAACCTTAGTTTCTTAGCAGCAGACTGACTGTCGTCTAACTCTGACGACAACGACAACTTCGACAACGACAACTTCGACAACGACGACAACGACGATCGGGCAGATCTAACTCCAGTTTATGCTTTCAGTTCGCCTAATTGATTTTATAATCAAGGTTTTAATGCTGCCTCTTCTCTATTTTTTGTCGTTTCAGTTTACAGCCCAGCCGAAAAAAAAAGAAGTCACCGCTTCTCTCTGTCTCTCTCTCTCTCTCTGTATATCTTCGCTGTCTCTGCGTGTGCAAAAATAATGCTGCCAGCAGCGACGCAAACATCGACGCTCAATGCAAATGCCACTTGCGCAGCCGAGGTGGCGCTCGTGTTGCTGTGAAAGACAGCGTAAGGGAGAGAGCAAGGGGAAGAGAGACAAACACACAGAGAGAGAGCGCGTGTGCGCAAGAGAGAAACACACAGCCCCCAATCATTTGGCTGGCGCCGCAAGTTTTCAGTTTGTTTGTGTCGCTCGGTGGATACGGTACGCCTTCGCGCTAGTTCTTCATTATACTGGTTCGTTTTTTTGCCGTTGTTGGCTGCGCGCATGCGTTAAAGCGTTGCGCTGGCTTCTTCTTTTTCTTTTTTTTTTTTTGCCTGGTCTTCCTCTTGGCATGGATGATGATGATGTTGTGTGTGTCTTGAAAGCGGCGGCTAAGTTCATGCAAATCATAAAAAAAAAAAAAATAAGTAAAGAATAAAATACAACAAAACAAAAAATAAAGAAGAAATAAATGAACTCAAAGGTAGCAAAGTCTTAAATAAAAGTGTGCGAAAATAAAATGTAGCAGAAACAAGAAGCAAAAAAAAAAAGCAACAGTTCAATACGACAAATACGGGTTTCGTTCTTATCGTTTGTTACTGGCCTGTTCTACCATTCCATTTAGTTTTACTTATTTTTTTTTTATATGTGTTTTTTTTTTCCTGTGTGGTGCGTGTGTATGTGAATGTGTATGTGCGTTGACCATTAAAAGTAGCGTCACTCTGTAATGAACCTTTGAAACAGACAGCAGACGCAACAGACCCCAAGAACCAGGCTTCGGCTTCAGAACTTCATCTTCGACTTGCGTTTCGCGTTATTTTTAGACGATAAAAGAAACAAAAAAAAAAAAAAGAAAAACAGCAAAGAAAAGAAACTTGCCGCCGGCCAGCCAAAAAAAAAAAACAACAACAATAACAACAGCAGCAACAACAAGAACAACAAACAGCCACGAAATGGGCACCAAATCACCCGGTGGTCCACAACGTTGTCGACTGATCTTGCAACGCTGCTTGGCCATACAGCTGAGCAAGCCGGGCCACACGCCCGAGGACTTTTGGATGTACGATTCGGGATATATGATATTTCAGGTGAGTTTTATTTTATTTTTTTTTTGTTTCTGTAGTTTTTGTAAGGTTCGTTTGTAACTTAAGAAAAGGAACTGGTTTGTTTTTTGCGAACTGGTCTGGTTGTCCAGTTGAAGACAAACAAAAAAGTGCGTGAGGATGAGATCAAAAGGCAGGCAGAAGATACACACCAACTACATTGTATCTGAGATATAGAGACTTGGCGAATGGGTTATGGGAATGGATATCTACAAAGCGAATGTGTGTGTGTGTGTGTAAATGTATGTGCAGGTATAATACTCTGTTCAAGGTCGCCTGTGGGTGGCAGAGTGAGAAAGATGTGGAAAGGATTGACTTTTCTTAACAATTTATGTGACCATTTCCCATGACAAAACCAATGTGTTGGAACGAATCTCCACCAGGTTGTGAATAGCGGCAAATTTTTCTTATCCAGGCGTCGGCTAGACTAGACAATGCAGTGGCAATAGCAGCACCAGCACTAGCACCAGCACCAACAACAACAACAAAGTGCAATTGCAACTGCAACGTTTGCCTTTTAAATTGCAACTTTGGTGGCGGCGTCTCTGGCTTCCAGTTTTCGTGTCTGTTTCTTTGCTGTTTTATTGATGACTCTTTGGGTAGGAAGAAGTTTTTGGCTGGCAAAGGAAAAAGTGTCTTTTTGCCTTTTGCAATTTTATTTCTTTTTCTTCTATTTCATTTTGCCCTTCGACAAGAGCAGGAAGTCATAGCCCATAGATAAGCACAAATTCAAATAACTTATGAGTTCATGGAACTTTCAAAGCACATATATTAATACTAGTAAATCGTTGACTTAGTTAAAGACGCGCTGAAAGCCGATCATCGAAGGTAAAGTTCGTTCATATTCAACACGTTTTGCCACAAATTTGAATTTAAAATTATTCGGTTTTTTTTTTTTTTTTTTTTTTTTTGTTTATTAGTATTGTTTGTATTTTATTGTTACTACCTACAACTGATGTTATTCACTTTTTCGGTGGCTGAATTTTATTGTTGTCATTTTTCATTGTTTATTGCACAAAATTACCTTAATGACGTCACGCCCAGATATAGGCATACACAAGTTCAAGTTTGAAGTGTTAATTAATGTGGCATCAACACTACAAATGAGCAAACAAAGGGATAGAATAAAGAATTTTTTTTTATTAATTGCAAATACGACTACATGCATACCCTTATATACGGATGTGTCTCATTCTAAACCACAAACAATTTGGTAGAGTAAAATATTTAAAAGTTTTAGTTTTTGTGCAAAAAAAATTTGCAAATGTTGTGAATTTTAAATTTAATTTTAATAGAAGAGAAGTTTTTATTGTTTTCTTGAGAAAAAAAGTTAAGACTTCCGCTTTAAAAAATATTTAGTTGTCCATTGCAGAACCAGAATCTATATATATCTTTAAAGGAAGAATATAACTTTTAAACAAAGCAGAAATAAATAGTGTATATAATTTCTAAGTATTTTGACCAATCTGATATATATATAGTTTGTTTTGCTTTTATTTAAATTGAACCCTTTTTTTTTTTTTAACATGAGAAATTCATTTGGTTCGTGGGGTAGACCTTAAAATTTTCGTTTACAGATTTTCCAATGGTAGAGCTAAAGCTAAGTCATAGCTAAGATTTACAAGTTTAATTATAGCATTTAAAAAATATTCATAAATAAGAAGCATAATTATAAAACATGTAAATCTAAATTTTAATCGCATAATCAATATGTATAATGAAAGTTTTTAAAGATTTAAATTAAAATTTAATATGCGTATAACCAAAATTTAAATATAAATTAGAATGATTTCAGTTTTAAGCACAAATTTTATTCAAAATTTTCTAAAATTGTTTATTAATGATTCATTAAATTCTTTTTAAGCAAGTTTTGTTTACCAAGATCTAAATTAATTCAATTTTTCTATATATTCAAGTTAAACCAGGAACAAAATTTTGTACAATGAATACCCTTACTCTATGTAGGATATAAATAAATACAATTAACTTGTATGTTTTGTTTATTTGTACTTAAAAAACTCTATCTTTAGTCTCAACCACTGACATTATTAGGCTACGACAATACTAAACTAATTTTAATTTTATTTTTTTCGACAGACAAAAAATAAAAAAAATATATAAAATCGAACTTCAAAAGGCAAGCCGCTATTTTTTCTCACTCAGGTTTAATTTTAAGCTTTTTTTTTTGTTTTTTTCTCGATATATATATGTATGTATATATTTTTTTGCATTATTTTTGTATATTTTTCCGTTTCGCTTCGTGTTTTTGTTATTTTTTGCAATTCACTTTGCATACAAAAGATAAAAAAAATAACAAAAACAAAAAAAAGGTTTCAAAGTGTCGCATATAGTAGACATTATTCCCTTGACTGACTTGAATTGAACAATGCTGTTGGTTTATGCATTTACAACGTATACATAAATTACAAAACGAAACAGTGAGCATTCATAAAAATCCAAAAAAAAAAAAAAAAAAACAGTCAGAAGTAATACACAACGGAGTCAGAACACACACACACACACACACTCTGTGTGTGTGTGCAAGTGAGCTAATTAATATTACGTGCCCCAGAGTTAACTAGAGATAAGACCGAAGCGTGCCCTGAATATGAGTACGGGTTATATGGTTAAAGCGATTCAATGTAGTCGCAGATGGAAAGAAGGAAGAACAAGAAAATTGTTAAATAAGGGCCAAAAATTTTAATTTGGGCCACTAACTTTGCGTGAAATTATTGAAAAAAAAAACAAAAAAATTTACGATCAACACTATGGGAAGTCGAATGAATGAAATAAATTGTACGAATTATCTTACTCATTCAAGCAAAGCGATAAGTTATGAGTAGTCAGGCAGACAGACAGACAGTCAGTTGGCCAAGTCAATTATTGATATAGAATGAAATCAACAATTTAAAAATTTTGAAATTATATTTATCAATATGCAATGAAGTGTAAATTATTCTTATTGAAGGGTGACAAAAGGTTACTCCCTTTTTTTTCTCAAGACTAGTTTAAAGCGTTTCCGGTGTTGGAAATTAAGTTTCTGGGCGTGCCATAATTAAAAAAACAAAAAAAAATAAAGCAACAAAATACATAAACTTTTGTAATTCTTATGGAAATGATGAGAAAATGAAGGGATGAGAAAAACAAACCTATAAAAAATATATATATATATATATATATAATACAATTGACCATAACTTTAGCATATTAACAAACAGGAAAACTAACGTAGAAACATTAAATCTTTAATTTATATAATTTATATTTTGTTTATTATGATAACATTGTAAATATTTTTATATACCCAGACAGGGTTAAAACTATATAGAAAGGTGTTTAATGGCCTTCCCTTGAATTCTAACTAGCAAATCCTTAACTAGGAATCCTTAATGGTAAAAGGAATCTTTTTTGTTTGTTTTGCTATGATTTACAGTTTAAATAGATCTCTCAAAATAAATATATATATTTATATAATTGTTTAAATAAAAAATTTCATTTAAAAGTAATTAACAAATGGCTTTGCTTTGAGCCATTAAAAGAAAATGAATTATTTAACAATTTAAACTTTTTGTTTTTGCATTGATAGTGTAATAATGTTTAAACATTCCAATCTTTATCTTCTTCTTCTTATATATATTATATTATTATCTCTATATATCTATACAAATATCTGTTGTGAAACTTTAGAATAAATTAAATGAAAATTAACTGATGGCTAAATGAATACCATAAATTTGTAGCCAACATTCCATAACTGATACAAATGTATTTATATAGAATTAAGTATCTAGTTCTAGCCAATTTCTGGTTATATCAACATTTTTGGCATATCAAAATTTTCTTGTTTTTGACCATTTTGGTCTTGGAATTGGAATCCCCTTTGGTGTTTGTGACCTACACCCATGACTTATTTTTATAGTCAGCATATTAAAATCTACTCAATTGTTTTCTTTTTTCGGTTATGGGTTTTTTTTTTTTATATTTTATATTTTTTTGTTGTGTTATTGTTGTTGTATTTAAAGTCAAAGCTTTAAATGCCAGTTCAGTGAGGGGAATGATTTAAGGCCGACTCACCAAAGTCAATTTCCCGGCATATAAAATGAGTTTTTATTATTTTGCTGAAAATTTGTCAGGCAAAAAGGCATTGCGAACTTGTGTCTATATATATATATATATATATATATATAGATATGTATAAGTATTTTGCCAACTTTGATCTCTTAGTGACCCCTTACATCTCTCCCCGATTCAGCTACCCTTCCATTCACTAAGCTGATCTCTGAACCGTTTTGTTAATGTTGCCATTGCTGTCGGTTTTTTTTCTTCTTTTTTTTTTTTGCCTGGCTTGTTGTTGTTTTTGCACGCAAATGACTTCACCTAAATCAACTTAACTTGTTTTTCAAATTAATAAACTTGCAACAAGTTTTGAAATAGCTCAACGGATGCGAACAAATGGCGTCATCTGTCTAAAATCGAAAAAAAAAACTAAAAAGGAGAGAGGGCAACGCAGCAAGTGTGGGAGAATTGCAAAAAAAAAAAAAAAAACAAACAAAAACATAAATTTCAATGTAAAATGCATAAATATGACTATGAAAATTTAGAATGTATTTATTACTACACACACCTCCCCCGCAAGGTATTTTTTTTTTTATTGTTTTTCTAAAAGGGAAAGTAAAAGTTAAAGTTGAGTCAAGAAATTTTTGTGGCCAGAATAAAGTCAGGCAGCTTTTCTTATGGCTTACAGCTTAGTATCAAAAAAAAAAAAAACACCATCATTCAGCTAGATGCACTTGCAACAATAGAGGCAGCAGCTTGTTAAGCTCTTTCCTCACACACACACACACACACACACAATCAAAATGAGGATGAGGCAAACGAGAGTCAAGTAAATTGATTTATCGGCACGCGGCACTAACAACAATAAAAACAGATTTAAATTATTGATCATGGTATGCCCCCCTTTCCCCGATCCTCTCTCTCTATCTCTTCCTCTGCATCTTTCACTCTCTTATACTCTCTCTTTTTTTTTTATGGTCGTATATATAGTTCCAGTATCTTCAATTGCTTTGATTGAGTTTAATGGAATTGGACAATGACAATTCGATTGGTTTTGAATGGTGCAACATTTAAACGCAAATTTACTTTTTATCGTTGGCTTTGTTTCATTTCATTGATATGTATATATATATATATATATATATATACATATAAATTTTTTGTTATTGACTTTAATTGCTTTGCGTGTGCCTTTATGATTGATTTTCATTGTGATTGCCGATGATCGACTAATTTAATTGACAAACATTGAACTGCGATTTAATTTAAGAAGGAGGAGGGGAAGAGCTTAGTAAAACATTGTCCCGTCTCGTCTCGTCTCGAGAGTTTTTATGTCTGTGCCACTTGCCACTTGTCTGTGTGTGTATGTGTGTGTGTGTTCATTATGTAAGCAACGTGAAGAGAGACGGCGGCAAGGTCGCCTTGGATTTCAGTTTGGTTTTGGTATTGGTTTGGTGTCCAGTGGCAAACAGCTTGAGTTCAAGTTGAAGCTTTGTTTTGGTCACGCCAGGCGACAGGTAATTGCCAACTAACAACAACAACACCAACAACAGCAGCAGCAGCAGCCGTATCGAAACTGCATATGATTTTTAACTGTACATTGTGCTTAAACTGTATTATGTATTAAAAAAGTATCCTAAATGACCTAAAAACAGTATTGAGCAACGTTTAGAATACAACAAGTGTTGGTTAAGTCAATGTAATTCGAATATATAAGCTAAATATATAAATAGTTCAATCTGCAAGGAAATATATTAAATTCTAAAGTAACAAAGTCTAATAAATTATATAAATATATTTTTAATCCAGATTCAGAACAGCAGATTAAGATGTTAGACAATCTAATATTAAAAAACGCAAAGCTAAATTAAACAATCTGATTATTCATTAGTATAATAATATTGCATGTAGTTAGTTTAATTACTATTGTTCATTTTTTTTTTATTATTATTTTTTTTTTTAATGATAAATCATAAAATTTAAGCTGTATCACGGCAAATTCTATACTAATTGTCTTTGAAATATTTCTCATTAGTTTATGAAAGGTTCTTAATACACACACTCCAAATTGTCAGTCATTGGAAAACTTATTGCATGATTGCCAGATTGATTGAATGACAAGTATAGCATATATTATGAATATATATATACATATATATCCATATATCTATAGAAATTGCGTGCTAAATGCTAGACACATTCATACATAGAATACCGGAATGGTGTTTCCCTTTTGGTATAGACTTTGTCTATTTAACTAACTATAAAATGAATGACAGACAACGGCAGTGTTAGCAAGGTACAAAGTACAAAAGACTAGGCCCAGTTCCATAGAGTTAGTTAGTGTCAGAGTCAGAGTCAGTCATAGCCAGGCCAATATCAATCCGACCAGACATTTCAGCAAGTGCCAACAAAGCTTCAACGCCAAAATACAAAGCAACACCAACTACAATGGTAACAGCGCAATCAGCTCTCCAAACAACAGCAACAACAACAACAACAGCAACAAATCAAACTCAAAAGCAGCCTCAGAATATATACTAATACCATCACACACACACACAGGTGCAATAGTAAAGGCCAGGCCAATATGGGCGGGGGATCGGTTCAGTACACTTGATTGTTCCCACAGTTCCCCCCCCCAAAGCACCCGTCGTTCTCATAGTTGTTGTTGTCGTCGTCGTTGTCGTCGTCAACCGTCCTAATAGACTTTTCACGCTTCGGTTTTAAATTGAGGCGCTGATTTTTTACAGCTGATATTTTTGCAATTGGAGTTTCTATACCCTTTACTTAATCTTAAGAGAAGCATATTGCATATGCCAATAAACATGTAATAAGCCAAAAGAAGTTTCCATAATTAACTGAGTAAAATGATATATATTGTGTATATCAAGATATTATTAGATATATTTATCAATCAATCTAATCAAAAATGTGTTTAAATAGTTAATACAGTAAATGATCCTGCCAATTTTATATTTAGATTTTCAATTATTTTAAGAATATATATGTTCCTTTTAAATATTATAATGATTAATGATCAATGATTTTCAACTTAATTATATATTTATAAAATTTTGAATTTACTTTATATTTTATTATATATTTAAAATAAGAATAATTTTCGGAATAATCTAACTATAAGTATCTTATTATATGGTGGTAAATTAGATTCCCAAGAGGTTTCAAAAGATGATAAAAAATCATAAATTGAATACATTGGAACCTTAATAATTTATTCAGCTTTAAAATGAATATCCTTAAAACCTTAATAACCCTTTGAATGAGCTTAAAAATGAAATTAGGTCCAATTAATTACTTATTCCTCTGCTATTTCCAATTATCAAAAAATCACTAAACCTATAAATTTACACTTTCTATATATTCCTTGTATGTAGGGTATATTTATGTCGAGTTAGCCATGTCAATATTTTTTTTTTGCTTTTTAGTTTTGTTTTACGTTTTATTTGTTAGAAGTTTTGCAATTCCAAAAGTTTTTCCACCAAAACAGACAGACAATGCAAACTTAGGCGAGAGAGGACGTACACGAGGTGTGGTATGGGAGGGGTTTTTTAAAAGTATTTTCGGATATATATTTTTTATTAATTGCAAAAAAACAAAAAAAAAAAAAAAATACCTTACGACCACAATAAAGGGTTGCCAAAAAGTTTTACTGCCAGGAGGACGACATGGCATCAATTGCTACAAACTTGGAATCAAAATAGGACTTTTGCCAACAGCTGGCTCGGCAATTTGTTTTGCCAGCAAGCAAGGAGGAACGGGAAGAACAGGAGGAATAGAAGGAATGGGAACCGGGATGAGTATGGACTCGAATTTCTTTTACTAGAAAAAAAAAAAATAAAAATAAAACAAAAACTAATAAAACAAATCGCATGTTTAGCCAAGAGTAGATGTGTAGTAGATTTCTGGTCATTGAACCTAAAGGAAATCCTCCCCGCAGCAACATCAACCCCCTTTTTATAACTGTAACAGTAAATATAGTGCCCCAAAGGACTATTACGCTCCACTGACCAAAAGCAAATCACATTGGTCAAGCATTTAAGTACAGTGCAAATTGTTACAGACGTTCTTCAGTCAGTCAGTTGGCTTTTCATCTTGCCATACCAACTGAGGGTTAATGGTGGGGGGAGGGAATAGAGAGAGAAAGAAAGAAAGAGAGATGGGGTTGTTCTCAATTCAATTCAATTCATTGCATTTGAAGTGGGCGTTGTTTCTTCTTTATAAGTATACTTCTAACACATACTGTGGCCGGTCCTCCATGCAATTTGTATCCTTATCTGAGTATGCAGCATTGATTGGATTTGTATTCCTAAAGTCCTTTCCTAACACATATATATATATATATATATATCTTTGTATTTTCGCTTGGCAAACGGTTAAGACAGGCGCTAAGTTTTATTGTCTCTGGCAGCCATACAATTATATACACAGGACTCGAGAGCTCCATTCGTAGACTATAGAATAAACAATGATGACAGGGATTAGATATGGTCTTCATATAAACGAACCTGAGATTTAATTGTGGTAAACAGAAATGGAAGTGGAATGAGTTAAAATAATAGACTTACATGCTTATTGCAATTGTAGATAAGGGTCAATAGTTATGGGACAAGCTATATATATATATTTCCCATACAGTATTAATTAGTGAATGAAATTGAAGATTTTTTTTTAGATTATAATATAATGGAGAGTAATTTACTTAAAACTATGGAAAGAAATCAAACGAAATTTGAAATTAGATGAGGTAAAAGAAGCGAGAAATTTTTAAAGTTTTTTGGCAATCAAGATTTCAAATATATATAAAAGGATGCCTCTTTTTAAAGGCAATGTAAGTCTTCGAATTTTATATATTTTATTAAAAATAGAAATAATTTAATTTTTTTATATTATACTATTATAATTTTTTATTATTATAGTTTATTTATATTTTCCTTTGTCGCTTTCTCTATGCTAAACACATCCAATAAAAGTCTTATATAGAACATTGTATTAAGTGAAATTGCCTTTTTTTAATTAGGCAGATTAGAAAATAATCAATAATAAAAGCAATTTTATAACTCAACCAATTAGAAACTATTAATTGATATTTAACCACAATTATTTTTATGCTCCGGGCTTTAAATAATTAAAAAAAAATAAACATTAATATGTATTAAGCCATTTTCTATAATCAAAATTACATTTAAATTTATTTAAATATTATATAACTAGCAAGTCAAGATTTAGGAACTGTTTGCACTTCTTTAATAAATAAATCAATATTAAAAATTGTATTCCAAGACAGTTTTAATCTAAATTCAAGATTTTAGAAACTGTTTTTGGTTGTTTAATAAATATATTAACAATTAAAATAGTTTTCTAAGAGATTTTTAAACTGAATAAAATATTTTTTCTCCCAATTATAATATTATAATTGAATCAATGTGATAGTGAGATGATTCAAATCAAATTTTATAAAAAATTCTTATATTGTTAAATTTTCTTATTAATATTTTAAAATGTTTTTACAAATATAAAGTTTATACAATAGTTTACTAAGCAATTTGTATTTTTTTTAATTTTTTCCGTAAACAAAAAAAAAAAACTTTTCAAATTTGAATTCCCTTTTTTCTACAAACAACTCATCTCTTTTTTGTGCCTTTCTCGATTCTTCTTCATATTTATACATAAAATTTACAAACAAAATCTATAACTAAGCATTTTGATTATGCTTAAATGTGTTTTTTTAATCATTTTTATTAAAGCAATAATTTTCAACTTTTAAAGGGTTAATAAATCTTAATCTTCTATAAATTCTTCTTCATATTTTTATACAATTTTGAAAAATAATTAACTAAGCAATTTTTTTTTAAGATTTTATATTAAAGCAATAATTTCAAACTTTCATAATCTTTATAAAGCTTTTATAAATCTTTATCTTCTATAAATATTTTAGCTTTTTATTCACCTATCTCGACTTTTCTTTCATTTTAAAATTTCATCTTTAAAGGTTTTTTTGTTACCTGGTCAAGTTATTTTTTCTATTGGTGAGAATTTACAAAGAGTTTTAATTAGGTAACTCAATATCTTGGCAGATCTTTACTATATATATAAGTTTTTTTTATAAATATAATTTATAATACCTTTTGATTTATTATTACTAAAATTCCTCGCTTTCATCTTTATCTATATAAAGATGATTTCATCTCTTTTCGTTTGCGAAAAGTAAATGCCGCTTTTAAAGTCAAATGAAGGGTCCCCCCAACAAAAACAACAACAACAAACAATAATAATAACTAAAAAAAAAAAAAAAAGAAAACCAAAAATACTTTGACTTGTGCCCAAGTAGTAGTTGTTGTTGTTATTGCTGAGATTGTAGTTTATTTATTGTTGTTGTTGCTTTTGTTTTGAAGCAACTGGCTGCAACTTGATGTTCGTTAGTGGAAAGGTCAAGGATTATTATACTTCATCATAACTCTATTAAGCTCCAAGTCCGCAAGTAGGCAGCACGGTATTTGAAGTCAAGCAATCTGTGGCTGCTGCTGTTGGTGGCTCACTGAGCATTTGTTTGTATATTGTTATTATCTTTTTATGCGGCACACACGAGAGATCTCTTCAAACGGCAGCAATGGCTCCCCACATGAGATATGTTTGTCTGTCTGTCCCACTGTCTATCCGCCTGCCACTCTCGACTCTTGCTCGACTCTGCTCAACTCTAGCTATGACTTTGGTGATAGTTTCGTTTGTTGTTTATTTTTGTTTCTTCTTTTTTGTTTTTAATTTTTTTTTATTTTCGTCTTCATTTTTCCAAGTTAAAAAATTTTATATATATATATTTTTTTTTCTTTGTGGGAGTTTTCTATTACATGAAATTAAGTAAAAGTTCCAATGAAAGCCATCCACAAAAAAACAGTCAAACAACAAACGAAACTTTTAAGTGACTTTTCAAGAGAAAATTACTTTCATACACCGCAAAGTGACGGCATAGGCTTTTGATTTGATTATTAAAAGTTTCGCATATTTCCAAAAAAAAAAAAAAAAACACCAATGAAATCGTATACATACATATATATACATATGTATGTATGTATATCCCTTCCCCTAAGCGAAACGCCCATCAATCGATGGCCAAGCCATGATAGAGCCTTCATAAATAGGCTTGATGATTGTCTTGGCATTTTGTCTCGTGTCTAGGCCATAGCACATGATGCAGCACAAATTGATCTGTGGACCAGGTCCAGCTATGATTGCATAGATAATGGAACGCGTGACAGGTAAAGCCGCCCATTTGGGATGAAGCCAAAGCATCGATGCTGATGCTTATGCTGATGGTGCAAGTGCTATAGCTATATGCTCTTACAACTTGCCATCGGCCATACAATGACGAGTTAATTTCCGCGCCTTCTCTCTGCATGCATTAATTGTGTTGCCCCCGGGCGAGGAGAGTCACTCGCTTATAGTTCAACTATTGTATAAGATGCCGCCAAAAAAACACCATCAACTATTGCCACTAACAATAGACCAGACAAGACTTATGTATAGTTGGCGACATTAATGCCAAAAGGAGTGACCACAAAGAAATGGCAAAAGTCCCATCTAAGGCAAGCAAGCAAATGGTTTCATCGTCACCATTCATCTACCAAATATACAACCATTCAACTATCCAACCTTCCATCCAACCATCCAACCATCCAACCATCCAACTATCCATCTATCCTATTCCATTGCAAAAAAGGTCAAATATTCAAACTGGGTGATGTTCATTAGCGACAGAGCATGGGCAGAGAGCGTGAAACTCCGGCGGCTATAAAAAAAAAAAAAATGCAAGCAAAAAAAAAAAAAAAGACTTCAGCATGCACTTTAAACCTGAGTGCATTTCCTTCATCATTTTTAATACCCTACAATAGCATAGAATAATTGGGTATATTTACTTTAAAATAATCTTTCTCTCTCACTCCTGTTAAATGACTTAAAATGATGGCAAATTTACATTTCTATTATTTATTTATTAAACATTTGTTTACTTGTGAAAAGGATATCTCAAAGTCGTCTTTTTTATTTAGACTTGTACAAAATGTTGTTTGTGACTTTTTGGTTTCGACCCTTTTGTCCATGTTTACATCGAAAACGTGCCTCAAGTGTTCCTGTCACAGCACAAATTGGACATTTATTTGCTGCCCGGCAGGCAGCGGCAGCATCAGCAGAAGCAAGCACTACCACTAACACCACCAAAAGCACCACACCAGTCACCACCATCAAAGATTGGCTATATAGTGGGGTATGATGATTTCTAAGGAATTTATACGAGTGTATATATATATATCGGTCAGAACGTGTTAAGGATTTGCATTTCGAATTTTTGCTTTTGTGGCGCCTCAAAGAGTCATAGAGTCTCACTGTGTGTGTGTGTGGTATGATGTATATTGGTGTTATTGTTGTTGATGTTTCGATGTTTTTGGGGCGTGTAACAATCCGTTTTGGCTAATTGATGGTTGCCAAGACCCAGGTTGCTGCGGTATTTGTCACGCCCACAGAGATGGGTAACTCTTAAAAACAGCTAGGTTGGATGACTGGCTGGATGAATGGTTGGCAGACAGTTTGCCACCAATTATGCCACTTGGTGCACTGCAATTTGTCAATTAGCCTGATGAGATTGAAGGCTGGCTTGTTCAACACCCAATTGAACTTCCGCTTTTTCTTTTTCTTCTTTTTTCTTTTGTAGTCGCTGAGAACCGTTTCAACCGTTTCAGTTACAGTTAGTTTAATTTGAATACCTCAGTTCAACTGTACCTGTTCCAACCTGTTTCGACCAAACATAATAAGACATAAACGATTTAATTTCATTCTACTTTAACTTGGATAAAAAGGCATATCTACTTGATCTAATGACTCATCATCTATCTCTTTTTCTCTTCTTCTTCTTCTTCTTCTTTGGTCTTTCTATAGAATTTCTTGGCCGCTAATGCACAATGCTGGTGGAATGGCCCACTCACAGCTGCAACACGTGCCCTCAAATATGCCGGTCATGTGGCTCCTGGAATGCTGCTGGTCACGGCTGAACCATGCGCACTTGAAGTATTGCGTGGAGCCTTCGCTCGTAGTGTCCTCAAACCGCCGGCCACTTATGTCATCAATTCTGTTGGTAAGTTCAAATTCACCTTAAACTTGACATTAGTTATTAGAGAATCAATCAATGGGGATTTGTTTGATTTCCTGGTTGTTGTTGTTTTTGTTTTTTTTTTTTTTTTTTGTTACAAAATAGAAAGAAAAACTTAAAGTAAATAGGAGCAAATTATTTGTACAAAATGTTTGCCCATCGGCAATGGCAGACACTTCATCAAATATTGATGTCCCAGGCTCGGTCTGCTCCGATGTGCCTCGTTAGCTGTCAATTAAGTGGACACCTGTGCAGCTAATGCAATGCTGCTGTTGCTACTTCCCATTCCCAATCCCAACTGTCTGTACTTTTTCACACTTCCAATTCGTTAGTTTATGGCTGACTCCATCTCCGTCCATCTCTCTATCTCTCTCTCTCTCTCTCTCTCTTTTTTTTTCTCTCTGTCTACTCACAGACTCATGAATTGATAAATGACCGACCATGGCCAAAGATCGCCAGTAACTGCATTTATGTCCGTGTCCCTGAGCCTGTCCATGTCCGTGTACGCTCATCGAAAGCCTTTGGCTAACCCGTTTGAAAATTAATAAGTTTCGATTTGTTAGCAGTTTATGTTGTTGTTTTTTATATTTTTAATGTTGATTTTTTAGTTATTTTTCATTTGATGTTATTTTCTTTTCCATTCAACTTATAAAAGAGAACCACTCACTCACTCACTCACTTACTTACATATACAATACAAGGCTATTAATTCCCTCGAATTGCAAACTGCAAAATGAATGTTTATTGCCCATCTTTGCTAATTAAAATCTGCAATGGCGTAGAACCCATTGGCTACTAATTACCATAAACATGATAATTTTAGTTTCTCTTCTTCTCCTCCCAATATAGAATAACTGTAAATAGATAAAAGTAATGACCAACCAGGTCTAAATAATGAGCTTTAATTGAAATTCTAAAGCATTTCTATTCCATAATAATAACATATAAAATTTAGTTTTTTAGTTACTTTTAAAAAACTATTCTTCATTGTAAACAAGCATTATATAAAAATATCTTAGATATATATATATATATATACATAGTATATTCTTTCGATTCTTAAAATAGAGTTTCCGTTTCTAGGTTTTTGTTTTTTCAAGATGAGTTTACCATTTATGTTTGTTGACATGTTGTAAATCAAATGAAGGCCATTGCTTTGTTTTATAGGGGATAAATGTGCGGCATATAAATCTTTATAACTAATGATATTAAGTCGACAAAATGTTACCCTTTCTAAGGAAATATAACTATAAATATCATTCAAATGAATTATTTAAACTAGTTCACTGGTTCAAAACTAGTTAAACTCATATAATTTAGTTACATTTTACTGGCAAAGGGAACTAGTTCATATTTATATATGTTACTGACACTTTGGCGACACCTTTAAGCCAATTGTTTTTGTTTCTCTTTGTTTTTGAAGAAGAATTTGAATAGTTTTCAGATTTGAATTACATTTCTTGTTATTCACTTTCAATTTTATATAATCTTGCTCATAGATTCTAGGCAAAGTTTGTCAATCAAAATGGTTTTTGGTTTTTTGAGATTATATAGAAATTTTGTATTATAGATTTATGGATTAACTTATAAAAAACATAGATAAAATGTCGTATATTAGAGTTATATATTTATATATCTATATATATATCGTTGATTGAATCTCCAATCTGTGTGGTCGTATATACCTTAAATGATTCTGCTTAAGAGATATGCTGATTTGGAATATACTAAATATATATACATATATCTTTCAGTGAATCTTTAATAATCCCATATACATCTGTAATGTCTTATTTTTTCAATAATCAAATCTACCATAAATTCTAATCAGGAACATATCTTCTAATTAAATTCCAAATGAAATATTTAATTTAAGAGTCAAGAAGTTGCCTAGTAAAAATGCTTGTAAAATAATTATAGAAAGCTATATTATTAGAAAAAGAATATTATACAGATAAGAGTTTATATATATATGATGATGTATATATGGAAAACATCAGAAAATTATATTGTTTCAATAAATATATAGCTAAATTGATAGCTTATCACGAGTCTCAGCATTTTCAGCCAGTCTCAATCTTTTCCTTCTCTTCATTTACTTATGTATATAAAAATGTTTTTTTTTTGATTTAATTGATAAATCATTGTAAAACAATATATAATAATTTGCTAAATTTTGCATGGTATTTGGAATATATATCGGTATTTAAAGATGATATTTCCAGGTAGAAACAAAAAAAAAAACTAAGTCAATATGTATGGGCCATAAAGTGCAATAAAATGGCTAATATTGCATGCAAAACAATCAATCAACGGCAATTTCTCGCTCAATTAGACAACAAACATGCCAAATAAATAAATGCAACAACAATAGCGGCAACAACAACAATAGCAACAAAACTAGCTAAATAAAATGAAGAAACAAAAAAAAAAAAAAAAAGGCAAATTAAATTCAGTTTCGTGTTAAAGAGGCAAATGGGAAGGTGAATAGATTGATAGAGTAGAAGAGGCAAATGCATTGGCAGTAGTGAAGTAAAGTGGTGGCTAAAGGGGAGACGAGGAAGTTTGTTGCAAGGCAAGCAGTTTGTCCATTTGTTCGCCCGTTCGCCAATTTGACAGTGGAATATCACAAAAGAGACAGACAAATGGCCAAATGCCTGTTTCTCGTTTTTTTTTTTTTTTTTCTTGTCTTTCTCTCTTTCTTTCTTGCAAAATGCAAAATAGCTGGAAAGCGAGAAAATTATGCACCACAATGTTTAGCATACAGGATGAGGGAAAGGTAGGGAAGGGAAGGTAGAAATGATAATCTCCTACCCCTTGCCAAACGTCTCTTGTCGCTTTCGGTAACTATATGATTGCGAGTAGTAGGAGAAAAAAAAATCAAAAACGCAAAGATGTGAAGTGAAGAGCCGCAAATCAATTTCATCACGATTTCCCATTGATGTTGCTGAAAGTGAAATGTGACCATGACAGTGGCTGGTTGGTTGGTTGGCTGCTGATGCTTTGGCTATAACTGTTGATTGTCAATCTGTCCGTTCATTCGTCTTCTGTCGGATAATTGTAACTTAATATTCAAGCCATTAACAAATCACAAATCGGTAGAAATCATTTGAGCCATTAACAAAAGCGCAAAAAAACAAAAAAAAAAAAAAAAAAAAAAAAAAAAATGAGAGAAACAGAAACAGAAACGAAAAACAAATTGACAGACGATCGAATGACAAGTCCTAGCAACATGTTGCAGCAACATTTCGTTGGAAACATGATTATTTTTTTGTTTTAGTGCAGCTTTCCCACAAAGCTTTCAACTTAATTCCTCCTCCATTTCTCCATTTAATTTTAAAATTTCACCGTTATGTGTGTTGATTGTTTGCACTGAGATCTAGCCTCACCCCCTTCTACCTCTTAAAACCCATCACCCATCAACTCACCCACATCATCATCATCAACAGCAACAATAACAACAACATCATACGGTGAGCCAATTTCATGGCACTGTCAGGCCAAGTGTCTTCGAAGGTTAACAAACCCATTGGAATTGCCTAGATTATAGACCAGGGGGGTTGTTGAAAGAAGATGTGGTGAGGTTAGTTTTAGAAGAATTCGCCAAAGCGTAACCAAAGCAAGTTTGCCAAAAAGATTCAGCGTCATCATCGTCGCCATCGTCGGCATTGGGGAGTTGTCTCTGCAAGTTCATCATCTCATGCTCGCTTGAACACCAAAAACTCCACACACACATACACACACACACCCCACTTCTACCCCCCTTCACTCAACGTTCTAATGACCCTTCTGGAAGAGCGTTACAAAAGCGATTATTGTAATTTTATTGTTCTTTACGTCTTTTAAAAAAAAATAAAAGAGAGAGAAAAAAAAAAAGCGGCTACCCACACTGATTACTGATTACTTACATCCCCCCCCTCCCTTCCCCTTAATGAGGTCAACCCGTTTATTTTCGAACCATTTTCTTTTTGTTATTTTCGGTTACGCTTCGCAGATTTCCCATTCGACGGGAAAGTGTTCTTTTTGGCCCTGCATTTGTGCGCTCTGTCCCTATCTTTGCCATTGTTTCGGTTATAAACAAATTACTTACTAAAACAGAAAAAAAAAAAAAAACAAAAAAGAAATAACCGAATGGAAATGAAAGAAAACGCACCGCCACAAAATGGACACCAAAAACCAAATTAATGTCTAGATACCAAAAATGGCAAAAATTCGACACGTTTTTCTGCCTATGACTGGCATTATCAAAATCAAGATGGTGCCACAATGCAATGCTCTCTCTCTCTCTATGTCTCTGTCTCTCTTGCTCGGAATCCAAATTGCGCAAGCAAAACAAAAGACAGTTCCAGGTTCAGGTCCACTAACCCTAAGTCGTCATCATTATCATCATCATCGCCAGCATCATCATCATCATTATCATTATTGTCAACGTTGCCGGCCCAAAGACGAAACTCATTGACCTTTAACACAAGATGAGAGAAAAACAAAAAACCAAAAAAAAAAAAAGTGTCGCCAAAATTTCGTCGTGTTGTGCTCCTTATTTGACTGCCTCTGGGTTGCCTTTATTTTGTTGTTGTTGTTGTTGTTGTCGGTTTTTTGTTTTAGTGCTTTTTTTTTTTGTTTGTTGGTGTTGCAACCACGTAAATGTCAATTTGCATTTTACTTTGCCTTTGTCGTTGTGAGGCGTTGCATAAACAGCAGCAGCAGCAGCAGCGCAGTTTGGCAGCGGCAGACCTCCTTGAACGCCTTGTTTTCAATTTGTTACTGGTCTGAAATATTTTTATTAACAGACGGAAACAATTAGCGTCGCCTCGAAAACGCAAAAACCCCAAAAAAAAAAAAAAAAAAAAATATAAAAAAAAAGACACACACAAACTTTGGCTCTCTTTTCCTTTTTGGCCCGACTGCGTGGCCTTTTCCTCAAAACTAAGTAAAACTAAAAAGTGGGAAGGGGAGGGCAACAAAAAAATAAAAATAAAACAAAAAATGGGAAATTGAATAAAGAGAAGAAAAATAAAAAAACAACAACAACGCGCAAAAAACGTTTCAGACACAAAATCGTGATTGCCTTCGTTTGGCCGCTAGACATTTTTTTCGAAACTCCTTAACATTTTTTTTTTTTTTTGCTCTACATGTTTGGAAAAAAAAAAAAAAAAGAAAAAAAACTAAATACAGAGTTAGATAGAGGGAGTCGAAGGCATGGTCTTTGTGGGAGGCTTCTTATGTAAATGAATTGCAGCATGCAGCAAAAGAAAAAGAAAAAGAAAAAAATGGAACAACAACCTCATTCCGGCATGGCCATTGTATAAATTTAATTTGGCTAAAACCAATATTCCATATAGGTATATATATATATTTTAAATATCTTTTCTATATATGAAAACTATATAAAACTAAACTTATTGTTAAACATAATTTGTTCCCTATTTAGATTTAGATTTTTCGTTACCAAATGCTAATGAATGAATGTTAATCATTATTGGCCAAATGTGTTAACTAAATAATTATGATTCTATATCGGTTTAACGGTTCATGATTTAGTTAATAATTTGTTTCTTTTTTTTTAGCTCGTGAATTCGATTCATTAGTTAAATCTTTGTAAGGATCGATTAAGATTTCTCATTTTTGTTCTCAGAGTTCTAATTTACTTAATAATTGCATTTTGTTTTTAGGGCATTGACTTTTGTATTAATAAATGACAAACTTTTCTATTGATAAGTTGAAAATCTATTCAGTATATAGACCGTTAAATCAGAGATCAGTCATTGTTCTTCGAGCCAAGTGATATTCTTTGTCAAATGAAAAGAATTTAAAATATGTATAAAATTATAGACAAAGAAAAAACTTTATTATATAGAGACCATGATATATACCTATATATATACTGAAAATAGAATGAGAAATGAGAAGTTTATTATAGAAATGTTTAAAAATAATATAATATAATAAATATTATTTAAAAGTTTTACTGTATTGTTATAAAAACATAATACCATTGAAAATTATATTATTAACTCTTTTATTATATCAAGAAGTTCCTTAAATCTATATATTCTATTATATATTTAAATATATATAAACATTAGAAAAGTTTTATTTTGCTAAATGAAGGATTCAGCTGAAAGATATCACAAGATGCTATTCTCTATTCTAATCGGAGACTTAAACCATTTGATAGCTGAAAGAAAAGCAGGAAGGAAGGGGAGCAGATCTAGTTTACTTTTGTTCTAATAAAGTCCAAAATTATTTCAGAGTATTAAATTGCATTTAACGTGGACGTTTACGAGGGGTGTTGCAAAAGTAATAGAATCAAAGAAAATATCTATTAGACTGTGGGGGATCCTGTTCGAATCTGATCTCTTTTCTTTAATCTCTTTTAAAAGATGTTATAAGCTTTATAAGTCTTCTAACATACATTGTATATACAGCGATAACTCTCTTGGGAGGACATTTAGATCCTTTGAAAAGATGATACCGCAAGACTTCCATTTCTCCTCTATATGCAGAACATTTAGATCCTTAAAACATTTACATTTTATAGTACATAATCTCATGGATAAAGAATCTCTATACCTAAGTAGAATAGGAAATATTGCCTTAAATTAAAGATAATGTTTTAAATTATTGACCGAAACAGATAAGATTATTACTACTTTAAGAGGATTCTTTTTGAGGCCTATTTTCGATATCAAATAAATTGAAAATTTATCCTATTCCCTCTTCCTTTTTCGAAGAAACTTTTACTATTTCAAATCATTTACTTTTAGTTAGTGAATTAAAAAGTAATTGTCAAATTCTTACATAAATACATGAATGTTTTAAAAACCATATATTTTTTTATAAACCTTCAATATTTTAAGAGCAATACTAAGTCCTAATAGATAAATTCGTTTTAGCAGTTAATTTACTAGAATTTTTTCTAGCTGATATACTCGAAATTGGATGTGAAACTCAATAGTTGTCTGTAATATCGTATCGATCTGTTCCTATTTTTTAATCCATTAATTTGAAATGAATTTTTGATAATTTTAGGGTTGTCAGTATGTTGAAAACTAAGTTCTTTGTAAACTTCAAATTTAAGATTCATAAGTAGAACTTCTTTAAAGCACATAAAAAAAAATTCCTTTGTTTTGTGAAACTTTACTTAGCTTAATTCTCATATTACAAATGTTTTTTATGATTTGATTATGAACCTCGGCAACCCTTGACTCAAAAGGTGATACCCAAAACGCTAATAAAGTAGGCGAATAAACGTTACAAAAGGGAAACCAATAACAAGGCGATGTTAACATCGAAAAACAAAAACAATTGATATTTTATTCGTAAATGAGATCAAATTATAAAATGATTCGAATTTAAGTTCAATTTACTTTTAAAAGCGATTTGAAAACGAGAGCAAATGATTGAATGATTGAAAAATTGATTAGATAATATGGAAAAGAATTCTTCTCTTAAAGAACACTTCACATTAGTGTTGGAAAATATTATAAATATGCATTTGTTAAGAAAGGTTTTTTTCTCCTCTAACGAAATAATGAACTTCTTGAGAAAGATATAGAACATAGATATATATATATATATGTATATATATATATTTATATTTACTTTAGTAATTTGAAATTGAATTACAGCAATATATTTTTTTTAGTATTTTGTAAATGGGTTTTAGCTTTTGGCTAAAATTGAATTAACTGACTGATTGCTTCTTTAAATTGAATATAACTTTGACAAAGTTGCGAAGTTTTTTTTTTTTGTTGGCTTTATCTGCATGTAGCTTTTTTTTTTTTTTTTGGTTTTTCTTTTCTTTTTTGTTTGGAAACTTGCAAATGATAATTAATATGAAAAAGACGTGAAAACGATTGCTGCGATTTTCCCACCAACGCTTAGATGGTGTCTCAAAGGCAACCTGCCATACTTCTCCTCCCATCACCTTCACCTCCATCTCCTGTTGATGCTGCTGCTGTTGTTGTTGTTGTTGTTATTGTTACTTCTCTTACACCCCCCTGGAAACCGCCTTCAGCCTAGTGCAGCTTCATCCGTCTTAAGTAGAGTGAAAGTGTTGCGTTTTGGTTTCAAATTGTGGACGTTGCCATTGTCGCTGTTGTTGCTGTTGTTGTTTTTGCTGTTGGCTGCGCTTTGGTTTATGTTATTGTTGCTATTGCTAGTGCTATTGCTGTTACTGTTGTTGCCGGCGGACACATATCCTTGTGTTCAATCAAACCAAAGCGACGTCAACGCGGTCTCTGCAGTATCTCAGTTGGCTCTGGCTCTAACTCTAACTCTAACTTTGTGGCCTGGCGTCGGAGTCAAGTGTTTTATAGCTTGAAGGTTGTTTCGTCTACCTCCCACTGAAGCTTACAAACAACCACCCCAACTAACCACCCCCTCTTGCCCCACAACCCCCATTGCCATTCCTGGTATGTCTAAGGGGATATGCGGCAAACATTTTTAGCTCTTGTAGTTGCCATGAATTTTTATGCAAATGAAAAATGTTTCTTGCGATTTCCATTTTTTGTTTTTGTTGTTGTTGTTGTTTTTCCCCAAAATTTTGTTGTTTTTTTTTGTTTAGTTTTTTCTCCAACCGATCCGCCACCGAGGCCATTATTGTGATGCAATTGCCGCGAGTAACAATAATCTTGATGTATGATATTTTTTTTTTCTTTTTCGGTTTGTTGTTGTTGTTTTCTTTTCTTTTTTTTTTTTTGTTTCATGTTGTTTATTATTAGAAAAAGAAAAACGTTAAAATAAAGAGGAAATCTTTGCGCGCCTATCGTGTTGTTGGCACATTTTCGCGTTGCATTTTGTTTGATCTCATAACCGCCAGCGATGCCACAACCAAAGAGATCTGGCAACAATGGACGACGACCATCATAAACTTTTAACGCTGTCCATTTCAAAATAATCAATAATTTTTAGCTATCAAAGGCAATTTATTATTACTTTTCTTCGATCTCTTCCCCTCTCTTGCCTCTGTTTTTTTTTTTTTTTTTTTGGCTAAAAGTTTTCCCATTGCTGCCGGAGGGGGGGCGACTGCACACACACACACACACATAGCAAAAAGTAAAGGAGAGGAGCAAATAAATTAACACTTCCTTAAACGATAAACACAAAATCAGCAAAACGGAGGAACACAACAGTAGGATTAGTGTGTGGGGGGGAGGGACAGGGGTAATATAAATAACCAAAACAAGAAATTGAATGGCCACAAATAGAAATGGAAATCAAAATCAAATGCCAAATCCTATATAACAACAATTGGTAATTGATATTGTTTCTCTTTGCCGTCTTTGGCTAAAGTGTACAAGAGAAGAGTAGTGGCAGGAGTAGGGATTGGTGAACGTGTAGTGGGGGCGTTTGCACTATGGTTAATACAATGCAATCTAATGACAAATGGTGTTTTTTTTTCGGTTTTTTACCCACCATTTTTGGGGGCGTTACAAGTGTTTGCTTTTCATTTCTTTTTATTAATTTTAATTGCAAGAGGTGGCAACGCCTTGCAGGCACCAGCAAGCTAGGTAGAAAATGGTGGGCGGTGGTGGAGCTTTATAAAATTTCGCCAACAAATTATAATGGTAAAATGTGTCTTAAATATGAATGAACTTGAAATCGTGCAATGTAATTGAATACTTTGATGAAGCTAACTAAAGTTGTTATTAAATATAATAAAATATTTGAAATCTTTTGTATTTTCAAAGAATTTAAACTTTAAAATGTTATGGGAAAGTTTTCTTAACAATATTTCAATATTTTCTTAGAGTTTTGGTTAGTTTATTGCCCTTTTTCTTACATCTTAAATAACAATTTTTGGTTACCATCCTAAAGAATAAAATACTATAATTTTTTATAGTAAAAAGTAAAACTTCTTAAGTAATTTTGCATCTGCAGAAGCATTAAATAAATACTGCATATCCTATACAAGTACATATATGTATATATATATAAGGATAAATTGGTTGTGGTTTTTTTCATTTTTCTACCTTTCGTTTGTCACCTTCTGATGCAGTGAAATTTTTCTATTTCAAATTATTGACTTGCCTTTTAGCCATATTTGCATGTTTGTTGGCAGGCGCCTTATTGCCAATTTGGCTGCTGACTCGACCCAAAATAAAATGGAAAAAAAAAAAGAAAAAAATGTTAAAGATGCAGATTGCAGCAATATGTTTTTGTTTGCCATCTTTCATATATTTTATTATTTATCTAGCCTCAATTTGGCTACTGCTTGTTGGTTTTGGTTTTTTTTTTTTTTTTGTAAACAATTTATGGGCAGGGCGTCGCTGCCAAATAACCAAATAAAATTTATAGAAATATAACAAATAATCTTGAAAAAGAAATATATATAACTAAATGTGCCAGCTGATAAGCAAAGACAAATAAATCGTTGGCCCAAAAATCTTGGCCAAAGACTTGCCAAAAATATAAATTTTTTTTTCCAAGTGAGAGATCGAAAGATCAAGAGTGACAGAGAGAGGAAAAGGGAGAGGGAGGGAGAGTTAGTTGTTGGAGTGGGAGTGAAAAGGCCGCCCAACTAGCAAAAACCATAAATGTTCATGGCTTCCAGTTGCGAATTGCTATAGATTGAGATTGAGTGCAATTTCAAGTGACGCCACCAAATGAGTGCAAAAGATTAATCGGCAAACAAATTTGCAATGCAATGTGAAAGTGCCAGTGTGTGTGTGTGTGTGTGAGCCTATGTGAAAGAAAGAAACAGATATAGTGAATAAGTAAGGCGAGAAAGAGATACTGAAAAAGGCTTTGAATGAATGTCTTGCTTTTTTATACCCTTTAATAATGAAGCTTCTCCTTTTTTTCTGATGATTATATAAAGTTTTTACTGAATATCGACGTTATGGAGTCATCTACTACTCTATATTATAGCTAAATTGAATCTATGAAACATATTTTATATCCTATGGTAAAAAGTCTGCTTCTCATAACTGATCTATGTAATATCCAACATTATAACCTAATTTTATCTTTTCTTACCTTACCTAATACAACTTATTCTAACCTAACCTTATCTAACCTTACCTAACATTTCCAAAACATTAAAATCTTATATTCAAGTAGATATCTAAATTCTTTGAATAGGTTTTGCTTGCCAAAACAAATACTAATTAAAATAAATAGAATACTAAAGATTGATATTATGATAATTTGATCTCAAATGGAACAACAAACTTTGAAGTAATCTCCTAAGTTGCTCTGTTCCTATTCTGAATGTTCCATTTCCATATTCCAGCATTTATAAAAACGCTAAGACAAATATTCTATAAATTTTCGGAAAATATATATGTATATAGGGTACTTTTTAGTCGATTCGCTATTTTAAGCTACCCAAAATAAAATTGTTTTTTTCTTTCTTTCTTTTATTGCGGTTTTTGGTTATTTTTGCTGTCGCCCATCAAAATGCCGCTAATTGTCCTTGACGATGAACTGCGTCCCACATGACATTTGTTTTATGCGATTTTGCGTTTAAGCTGTTGTTGTTGTTGTTGTTGTTGGTTCAAATTGCTGCCGGGTAGTGAGGCAATCCCAATAACAACAACAACAGCAGCAGCAGCAGCATCACCAACAGAAAGTGAAAACTTGCAAAAAAAAAAAAAAGAGAAAAAAAAAAATTATGCAACTGCCGCAAGGACGTTGTGGCTAAGAGGCACGGCCATACAGCCAGCGGAGGTCGTCACACACTTGGTCTGATTTTGCTGTAACCCCTTCTCGCTCTATCCTTTTCTTGCTCTCTGTCTCCCTCTTCTTCTCACAATTTATTATTGCAATTTTTTGTTTTTGTTTGTATTTTGAGGCATGCCACAGTGATGCTTGCCTTGGGGGCGTTGCTTTTGTTGCTGCTGCATGTGGTAAATTGTCGTTTGCGTTTGTTTTTGGAGGTTAACTTGGCAAGTAGGAAGCGTTTTGTGGAGGCGAATTTTAATTTATGGGCACGATGCAGCAAACGAAAACAGAAGAAGGAAGAGAGACAGCAAATGACAAAAAGACAAAGACAGAGCATTAGTCGGGCCTTTTTATACCCTTGCTAAGGCAGCATATTATATTTGTTCAGAAGTTTGCAACACATAGAAGAAAGCAAGTGCGATTATATAAAGTATATATATATATGTTCTTGATTAGCACGATAAACTGTGTTGATAGAACCTATATCGTTCTTTTTTTCGGTTCAACACAATCTCCTCTCCTCGTAGACTGTTAAGGCTACGAGCATTGTATATATCAGAATTATCACGAAGGGATGAGTATATCTATAGGAATATTCAAGCTTTCACGATAAGTCGGGAATAAGATCTGATTCCTGTTTTAAGTATCTCTTTGAAATTTGTTGTTTGTGATTTTTATATACTTCTTGATATATCCATTAAGTTCTATGAGAATTGAATGGCTATATCATATAGCTCCTATAGGAACTATAGATTCAAAATATAGTTTAAGTTCCATAACGTGGTTACTTTATAAAGGGATTGTTACAAAATTTTGTATTTGTAAGTTCGAAATACAGACAAATATCTCTATTAAGTTTCAGCAGAATCTGTTAACTATATGCCATGGGAACAATCGGAATAAAACTTTGTTTTAGTATGAAAAACTTATTTTAAATAAGATTTGATTAGTTTTTTTTATCATTTTTAAAGATTTTGCTCTTACATATTTATAAAAATTAGTTAATTAAAAAGACAGTTTGCAAGTGTATAAGAACTTCGTTGCGGTCGAACTTAGCCCATCCTTCTAGTTTTCTCTTGTTTCTCTCTATTTAGATGATCTTCTGTTTACTTGATGGGCGCGCATTTTAATTATGTTTTTACCTTATTAGGCCATGTCTCTAACTAAAATGGAAAACCTGATGTTTAAACAAAGAAAAAGATATATACATATGTCACATAGATAAGGTTAGGCCAATATAAAAGTATTTAAAAAGTATTGTGAATTAGAAAAGATATTAAAATAAATGAAAGAAATTATTATAAATCTCTCATTTGAATAATTTCTAGGCAAGGTTAGGGAATTGTTGATTAATTTTCTTAAGATAAAAGAACACAACACCTGGAAAACCATGGAGGGCAGTGAAAGAAAGAAAAGTTACAACATTGCCAGAAATTTTGTCTGTAACTAGAGCAAATCTCTCGCCAACCTTCTCAACTAACCTTTTGAAACTCACCTTTAACCGAGGCACAACACACACACAAAGTATTGGACACACACACATTTAGATTTGTAGATGTTTTTTTAAGTATCTCTAACTACATTTAATTACGCCGCTACTGAAATGGTTACACATCAAATGCCAAGCAAGCCAAGGCTATATGGTGACCATCATTATCCAAACCGATCCAGCAGCCAGGTGCTGTGTTGTAAAGGGGAGATAGGAGGGGTGGGCCACCCAAAATGCCTACGAAAAACTGAAAATAAAAAAAAAAAAAAATTCATTGGAAAAAATGCGAGCAAGTTTATTTGACCAATTTGGGAGGCAGTTGAGGCAGTGAATTAGCCTTATATGTAACCCACTTACACCTGTTTATTTGTTTGTTATGTTTACTCGATGTCTCATCTCTTACCAACTGCCTCTCCTTGCTCTGAATTTCCAGGTGACATTGATGATTGCATTGTGACGCCAACAGTTCAGGGACAGTTCACACCACTGCCAGAGGCACTATGTGATGTCATTATGGACCTCACATCGGAGGGTCAATCGGCAACTATTGAACATGTGCGTGGCAAGTTGGGATTACGCTTCCCCCACATGACCACACCGGCAACAGAGGTCATCTACGATACCCTTGCCCAGTTAATGCAAGAGCAAAAAATTTATCAAACCTCGAAGGGTTATTTTATATTTACACCAGAGTGAGTACAAGAATTGAAATAGACTTTAAGTAGGAATGAAACTTTAACTGTTAATCTTGTCCAGACGACGCCGCAGTCGCTCCCGGCCACGTAGCAATCATCATCAATTGAATGGGACTCACAGCACCAATAGCAGTCTAGCCTATGGCCAGCTGGATGAGGAAGAACAACAGCATGATGGCGATGTGGTACCTCAAGAGGCACGCACCATGCTCATGTCCAATGCCGAGGCACTGCATTCCCTCTATGGTGAGATATCCACAGAGCGGGATGGTGATCTTACACATCAGTGCATTCAAACGAATCTAGCGGATGTGATCTGTGGAGGTAAGACATAATTAATTTGAAATGGAATGCCACATAAATTAATCTCTTTCATTTAATAGGCAATCCCAATGACAAGATTATTTATCCGCGTGCGGCCAAGCGACGTAGTGCATCGTTTCCGACGCCGCGCAGTTTGGAACGTCGGCACAGTTTGCGGCTCTTTGGATCATCGAAGCGCCTGCAACGCTGCGCCTCCACGCGCAGTCTCTCCAAGACCTATGCCCAGACACTGAATACCACAGATAGTAGCAGTTCGGAATACCAAAGCACAGATTCGTCATCCCCCAGTAAGTAAAGATATCCCTACACAAAAATGGTTTCCATTAAAAGGATTTCTTCTTGCTGTTTTGTTTTATAGAAAAAGGATCTTTGCTCTCACGCCTGTTCCGACGCAGTGGACGCGCCAAGCAGCGTCAAATTGAGACCTATTCGGCACAATTTCCACCAGCTGAATGGTTCAATACGCGAGCCGTGCATCTACACAGTGTGGGCACCCAAACGGCAGAACATGTAAGCTTTACTTGGATTGAATTCAATGTAACGATAAAATGATTGAAACATTTTCTTTTTAGGACATGCCAGTGGCACACACATTGTCCAATTCGACGTTCTATGATGGTTCCGAGCTAAGCCAACGCTCTTCTACACTGCCGCGCCGCCATCGCCGTCACATGTCCAGCGAATCAACATTTCTGATATCCTCACGCGATTGCTCGCCGATACGCCGACGATCACCGGTTTACTGCAGCAGCTCGCTACCTCGCTCCACGCAGTCCATACCAGCCACCACTGCCAAGATGAATCATTCATCAGCCACACTCTCACGTCTGGGACACTCGGTGACGCCCACTCCGCAAAAGACAGCACAAAAGTCGGTGATCGGTAAGCACATCTTTGAGAGCTCACCATCACGCTCGGCCACGCTTAAGGCGACGGCGGCTAAGCGTCAAACGGACGGTCTGATTATTAACAGTTGCACCGACAACAAGGCTACATATAGAAGCCTACAAAGTAGTGGTCCATCTAGCTTGGAGTCGTGTAAGACGTCGATGTTTGCCAGCGGCCCTTCTAGCATCGACAGTGGCAAGGTATCCTTTAGCCAAAAGACCAGCGGTCACTCTAGTCTTGACTCACAGTGCTCCACTAACACAGCTGTGGTTGCACCAACACCTGGCAATGGTAGTGCACGCTCCATTTTGCTATTGAATGGCTCTCCGAGAGGTACGCCACGTCATCAGGCAATGCGGGCACGTGTGGCAGAGGCACAAGCCCAGAGGCAACGGGAACGAGAGCGGGATCGAGCCAGTACTCCCAATCGGATACTAAAGGAGCTGAGCTATCCACATGTTTCAAATGGCGGAATGGCCAATTCAAATAGTAACAATTCGATAACTTTGCAAGTGACCACCTCGAATGGCGGCCAGAATATACCTAGCACGAAAATCTTTGTCCAGAACTCGCCAGTGAGGAGTGTGATCACTCTAGAGAATGGCAAAATGCTCGAGAACTCCAATGTCTTTATTATCAACAATGAAACAATGACAAACGAGAAGGGTGAGATCATTAAGAAGACTTTGTCCAAGCAGACAACTGTGGCTTCTTCAGCAGCAGCTGCCACATCAACACCAGTCAAACCAGAGCCAGTGCCTGAGCAGCCTCTAAGCGAAACGGAGGCCAACTCTGAGACCTGTGACTCGATTTCCTTTATAAGTGAAAGCTCGCCCGATAACACATGCGGTGGAGCGGAAACGGAAACGCCCAGTTATGATGGTGGGAAATATGCCAAGAATACCAACAATGATGCCACCATGAATAATAACAGAAAACTTTGCCTCCAGTTGGCCAACGGCATTGCCTACAAGAACAATGTGCTAAAGAATGAATCTCAGCCCAATTCACCAATCGCTGAACAGCAACCGCTTAAATTGGCAGCTTTGGCCAAGCAGGATTTTGAGATAGCCGGTTCAGTGGGCAATTTGCATTTTTATGAAAAACATTCAAAGGATTTGGCTCCGGCTCAAAGTAATAACAAGTTAATGAATAGCAGCAGCGATCTTAAGAATCTCTGCTATGAATCTGTGTGTCAGTTACAGAAATGTTCAATGAATGGCGATGAGTTGGCGTTGGCACATCTGCTGCAAAAGTCCAGCAATCCTTTGGGCAGTGAACCCAATCTAGCCCTAAAAGATCACGCAAATGACAAGTCCGTTGATAAAGAAGCAATTGATCGACGTCTCAGTCTAACCAAGGAATCATTGGAGCAAGGCATGGGCAGTGTTCTGGCCGCTGGCAACGAAGAGCTCTACAATTTTCCCAGTCTAACCGATTTATCATTTAACTTTACATCGCTGGCGGCAAGGAAAATATTACAAGGTGTTAGCCTAAATAGCATTGATACCTTGGTCGAGTTGAACATGGCAGCGGCGGCGGCGGCAGCAGCAGCAGCTAACACCCAGGAAAAACAGCAAAATAATCAAGCAGCGGCAGCAGCAGCTACTTCACCAATGTGCACCGATTTTGGCATGGTCTAAAAGGCTAGCGTCCACCCAACAGAGCAGCTCTGTGGATCCGGAAAGCTGCCTCGAATCAAGCGAATATTAAATATTTTAAATAGAAGAGAAATGCGTCCTTCTCTGCATTTGGCAAACAAATTTTTTTTTTTGCAAACACTGTGTAATTTATTATCGTAACGATTTGATTTTTTCCCATTTTGTAGCCGCAATTTTGTATGTATTTGTTTTAAAGTTTTATATTGGGAGAAACTTTTATTTACAGTGCCAAAATATGTTTAGTTTAATTTTAATTTCGTATGCCAGTTTATTATCTATTGATTTATAATCCCACACACACCACCCCTTCTCACACACAACCCATGATTTACATCTTTTTTTAAAAAAAGGACAGAGATCGTACCGAAATTTTATTTAATTTTTATGTATAT
This sequence comes from Drosophila neocordata, assembly GCA_018903615.1. NCBI lineage: Eukaryota > Metazoa > Arthropoda > Insecta > Diptera > Drosophilidae > Drosophila > Drosophila neocordata. The sequence continues at coordinate 12,926,332 of JAEIGI010000001.1, forward strand.
TTACTCGAAGCAATAATTTTGTATTAGTTTAAACTAACATGCCCAAAATGCAATCCTATCTATATACACACACACACACAAACGACACACTGAAAGCAAACTATATGAATACAAAAGTGTACTACGAATCTAGAAATTAGAAATTAATACAAGAAATACAATAATTTTGTACAAGGCCTTAATTAGTAAAGTCAGCAATAATACAAAATAAGTTGAATTCACTAATAAAATAAAGAAAAACAATATAAACAATAAGTGATCACAATTTTACATGGTCCAAAATATTGATCAACAATAGCTAGTCCCGCAGCAACAATCGGTAGATCTGGCATCAATAGTTGCTAGTCCCTGCAGCAACATTTGCTGGTTTCAGTATCAACAACAACAACAATAAAAAAAAAACTGCAACAACAACTACTCCCCGCAGCAATAGTTGCTAGTCCCCGCAGCAACAGTTGCTAATCCCCGCAGCAACAGTTGCTACTCCCCGCAACAACAGTTGCTAGTACCCGCAGCAACAGTTGCTAGTACCCGCAGCAACAGTTGCTACTCCCGGCAGCAACCGTTGCTAGTCCCCGCAGCAACCGTTGCTTCTCCCCGCAGCAACAGTTGGTATACCCCGCAACAACAGTTGCTAGTCCCCGCAGCAACTGTTGGTATACCCCGCAACAACAGTTGCTAGTACCCGCAGCAACAGTTGCTACTCCCGGCAGCAACAGTTGCTACTCCCGGCAGCAACCGTTGCTAGTCCCCGCAGCAACAGTTGCTTCTCACCACAGCAACAGTTGCTAGTCCCCGTAGCAACAGTTGCTAGTTCCCCAGCAACAATTGGTTTTGCAACAACAACAACTACAACAACAACTACAACTACAACAACAACTACAACAACAACAACAACTACTACAACATCAACAACTACAACAACAACTACTACAACAACTACAACAACTACTACAACAACAACAACAACTACAACAAATTCGCCCCGTAGCAACAGTTGCAACTCCCGGCAGCAACAGTTGCTAATCCCCGTAGCAACAGTTGCTAGTCCCCGCAGCAACAGTTGCTAGTCCCCGCAGCAACAGTTGCTAGTCCCCGCAGCAACAGTTGCTACTCCCCGCAACAACAGTTGCTACTCCCCGCAGCAACAGTTGCTACTCCCCGCAGCAACAGTTGCTACTCCCCGCAGCAACAGTTGCTACTCCCCGCAGCAACAGTTGCTACTCCCGGCAGCAACAGTTTTTAGTCCCCGCAGCAACAGTTGCTAGTCCCCGCAGCAACAGTTGCTGGTTCCCGCAGCAATAGACTTTGGCAAGTCGTATGGCAATAATCGTATGTTGCCGCGACTACAACAATTAAAATTACACCAACAACAGGGGAAAACACTTGGAAATTTTTCCTAAATTCTACAAGGGGGTTAGCCATCAAAATTGGCCAAAAATCGGAAAAACCCTTGTAACTTGGCCATTTGAAGGACTAGCGAAATGTCCTTTGGTCAGAAGATAGTCCTTGTTAATTATGATCGATTGACAGTATCAGATCCTTGAAAGTCCTTCAAACAACAGAGAAAAAAGGACTTTTCTCTCCACAGAAAAACGTGAATATCTCGCGAGTCCTTTAAAGGATCAGGATGAAATGTAGGTCAAATGAATCTAAAAAACAAGGACCATCTTCTGGCCAAAGGACATCCCGATAGTCCTGCGGGGAGCTGAGATATCGGTGATTTTATGTTTTTCTATAACTTTTCTGCCATTTTTGAACTCGCTGGGATATAAATTTTGTGGGGTATACTTTTGGGGTGCAATTAAGATTCCGTTGAAAAATACAAGTCCTGGATTCTTAGATGACCTCCATTTTTTATGATGCCAATCGATAGAGGTCGTCGAGGACATTCTAGGAAACCATGTCCTTTCGTCCTGCGGCAGGATATTCGAAAATTAGAGCTAAAAACAAAAAAAGGATCGGCCTTTTAAAGGACTATCGAGATGTCCTTTAGCAAGAAGGTAGTCCTTAATGGTTAGCCTCTTTTTGCATCAACAGATCCTGGAAAGTCCTTGAAACAACCGACAAAAGGATATCTTTTCTCCAGAGAAAATTGCTTATATCTCCAGAATCCTTGGAAGAATCAGGACGAATATTATCAATAAGGACTACTTTCAGTAAAAAAGACATCCTTGTAGTCCTTCCCAGAGCTAAGATATTGACGATTTTGTGTTTTTGCTCATATTTATTAGCCGTCCTAGGAAATTGGATTTTTTTTGCGTCATACGACGAACAATACGACGAATACGACAACACAACTTTTACTGTCTTACTACAGAAGTTTAATACAAGAAAAACTACTGAAATACCGCGTAATCAAAATAGGAAGTAGGCTGATTTAAATCTAACAAGAACTAAAAAATTGCTTTTCTGCTTTGTTTGTTTTTTTTTTTTTTTTTGGTATTATTACTTTTCATTTATTTAAATTTTTAAGTCTTTTGCTTTTTCATATACATATCGTTCTTGTTTTACCATACACTTTGCGTTTGTTATACTCGTATTATTTTAGGTTTTGGGTAGTTTTGGCTCTATAAATATGGATAATTATAGCTAATTGCTGTTAAATTAATATTCAATTCATATATTTATATACGCACACAGATGTGGTATACACAAACGGTTGTTTTTGTTCTTGTTTTTAGTTACACGAACATATATTTTGGATTCAAAAAAAAAAAAAAAAAACAAACAAAAAATATATATATAATGTACACGATGCACACTTCATTAATAGAAGTGCGTTAGTGGTTAGAGAACTACATTCTCATAAATCGCTTATGCCATAGATTTAGGATTAGATAAAAAAAATGAGGCGGGAAAATCGAAGATGCCTTTTGTAAATTGGTGTTGAAACTTTTAGAGCAAGTTAAGAGTTAAGATTAATTAGTATATTGTATATATAATATATTGGTTATCATAGATCGTAGCGGGTATATATGTATGTATTATGTATATGATTACGCTGATATATGTACAATTAGTTTTGGAAACTTACTTAAGTGTTTAAATAGTGGGAGAAAAAAAAAATAATGCTGAGTTTATATACATTAATATTAGCAGAGAACGAAGGAACATTTAAGAATTTACTAGATAAGCTGCTGCTGGGTTTTAGGTGTTTGAAAAAATGGCGTTCGGTTCGTTTCGATTCGTATTATACTGATATCTCTCATGTTCTATATGTTTTATATATATATATATATTTATCTATATATATATAGGTTTAGTATATATCGCTTTACTGAAGAACTGAAATGTACAAGAGTTGAGACTGCCTCTTAATTTAGACCTCTGTGGATCGCGAGTTATCATCAGAGCGGGAGGCCTTGCGTTCGCGTCCTGGGATGCGTCCTGTAACCACAGCTCCTGCCTGTACTTGAGCCTGAGCCTGGGCCTGAGCCTGCATCTGAGCCTGCTGTTGAAGCATCTGTTGTTGTTGTAGCATATATGCCGCCTGAGATTGCTGCACAAAATTTGCATGGGTGTATGCCTGCATTCCAGGCGCTGCATATACATTGCTGGGCGTGGCAATGCCAGCCGATTGTGGCATATTGTAACGAATCTTGGCGGCCGCTGCGGCATTGGCTGCCGCTGCTATGGCAGCAGCATTTTCACGCGAGGCGCTGGAAGTTGTGGTAGACTGAAAGGAAATGCTCATCCCGCTGTCCAATGATCCAACACTACCACGTCTCTGTGGCTTCTCATTGCCAACTATGGGAAAAAAGAGAAAAATTTGTGATTAGCATTGATAAGGAAAAGAAAACATATTTCATAAATTAACTTACATTGCTCATGCATATCCAACAAACTGTTGCTTAGAGCACTCCTCTTCAGTTGCTGTGAGGAATCGGCCGAGTTTGGGGCCTGTTCACCGGCCGCCTGTGACCCCGGTGGATAAGGACAGGGACACACTTCGACATCGGCAACGCCGCTATCGCGATTCTCGGCATTGCCGGTGGCACGATTGCGTGCCGATTTTTGACGCTCCAATTCAGCCTCAATGCGCAGGGACTCCATTTCATCCATTTCGCTAATGGACTCTTTCAGGTCTTCGGCAAACTTACAGCGATCATGCTCGTTGCGAGCATTAAAAGTGATTAATATTTTGCCATCCACTTTCTGAGACAATTGAATACAGAACGGGTAATTGGGCATATCCAAAAGAGTGACTATGGTGCCACATAAGGGGAAACTATTACGGAAGGTATACGTCACAGAGGTCTTCTTTTTGCTAAAGATTTTTGTAATGACTAATAAATCATTAAATAGGAAAACCTCGCGCTGATGAACGCCAGGACGTTCCTTCTTATTAACATCGGGAATTTCATAGAGGCGACAATAGCAAACCAAACGACGATGAGGCAATGCTAGATTTGGTTTTTTACCCACAATGGTGGCCTGTACTTTCATCACCTGGGTAACATGATCACTGCCCGGCTTAAATTCATCAGATTTAACGCGCTCATAAATGCCAGACAACATGTCCTTATCAATATCGTGACAATCGTCAATACCGCGCAAATTCTTAATGAAATCCTCGACGCGCATGCGCCGCTCTGGCTTCAAATTGGGCGTATGCAGATCCGTGTTCAGCATAATGATGGCAAAGGCCAACACAAAGATCTGGACATAGAAATAGTTATTGTTAATTAACAAGTTTCATAAAAGATTGAATTAAATATTGCTTACCGTATCGGATGATCTTAAACGTCCAACAATGTCTGCATTGCACTCGCAATAGCGTTGCGAAAATATCTCCATAAGTCGTTCAATCTTTTGAGCCTCTCCTGGCATGCGGAAGTAAGCCTGAAATTTGCGTAGAGCAACATCCACTTGTCGCCCAGATAAATCCAATTCCATGGCAAAGCAACTAAGTACAGCCATATTGAATTGATTCTGTAGATTACCCAAATACTCGCCAATCATCTGTCGCGACAGACCCTTGCGGGTAATGAGAAAACGTGCCACACCTTGAGGTGTATTCTCGAGAAATCCTCGTCTTATCAAATATGTGATACCCTTCTCTGGCTTTTTATTGAACAGATTTAGGCCCACACGATATTGACGTTTTCGTATAGTCTCGGACATTTTATAATTCTGGGCCACACCAGCGGCAGCAGCAGCTGCCTGAAGTTGCTGCTGTTCGTGTTGTTGCTGTTCATGTTGCTCATATTGGGCAGCACTGGTGTGGGATGAAATTGCATGATCATCTGTTGGGGGCACACCACCGACAGCTGTGGCAGCAGCCACAGCAGCCTGCATTTGGGCAGCATATTGACCACCACCACCAACACCACCAGCCGAATCAGCCGAATGTGTTGAGAATTGCTGTGAACTATTTAAAGCGGTGCCACGTTTCCATGTGTGTGGGGAATTGCTTCGATCCGATCCCAAATCACTATTTAGATTACGCTCCGCTGAGGTTACACTTGAATCCGAACCAGAGCTCTGTACAGAGGTTAAACTACCATTTTCAGCTGTCTTGCAGAGACCATTGGTCCTTAGCAGTGACGGTGGCGGTGGTGTTTGACGTTGCAATAAAAGCAATTGGCTCTGCTGTTGGGCTGTTATGGATGAGGTACGTTTGGGTACCTCTGGTGGCACCTTTTTGCCACTACCACTGCCACTACTGCCGCAACTTGGGGTAGGTGTTGTGCTGCCACCTTTGGGCCGCATATAAATCTGGGCTGCCGAATAATAAGGGGTATGTGGTGAATGGCCACTCGTGTTCACCCACGATGCATTCAATGAGGTTTCCGCTGAACTTGCATAGCTCAAATCATGCGGCGATCCATGATAGCTAGTATAATAGGCAGCTGCTGTGGGCATGGCCTGTGCATTATAATAATGCGGCTCAGCCGCATGCAACAAATTGACATGAGGATGCGAGGCCATGCCCGAAACTGAAGCCGTAGAGCTGGCAATGGATACGGGTGAGGCTCCTAAATAAACGAAATAAAACTTTCATTTACAAAATATTCTATTAAAAATAATTTTATAGACAACTTTCTTACCCGATTGACTACGTGGTATGGGACTACAGTCCAATTGACGACGTTCCCGCATGGATAGGGAACGTGTTGGTGGCGTTCGTGATAGTCCCGGCGAGGCGGCACCAGCTGGACCAGCCATTATGGTGACACGTGGCTGTTGTTGTTGCTGCTGTTGCAATTGTTGCTGCTGTCCTGCCTGTTGCAATTGTTGCTGCTCTAACTGAGATTCTGTTGCACTACCATATGCCGATGATAGCGATACATTTGCCGATGCATTCTCCTCCGCCAAACCCAAACTGGATGCCGTTACAACCATGCGTCGACTTAAACGTTTTTCAGCTTTGGCCATGGCAGTGATTGAGGCAAATTTCTTAACCATCATATAATGACGAAATGCACGTTGAATGGTAACAGCTGCGTTACGGGCACGCACTCCGCCGTACTTGCGCTCCAGCAGCTCGATCTGTTTCTCCAGCAGATCTTGCGAGAGTTCGTAGCTGTAACGATGACAAATTATAATTATAAAAAAACTGCGCCACAATATGACATTACTAGACAAAATTTGCACATAACTGTCGACCAGTTGATTTGAATTCACAGTGAGAACCACCAAAAACCCAAGAACACCGAACCCCAGACCCAATCCATTCGTACATATACACACATACGTATGTTGTTTTCCCAATTCCGATAAGATAGCGAAAACGACAACGACGACGACGATTGTCGGGAACGAGATACGTTTTTTTTTTTTGTAAAATACAATTCTTCTTCGTTGTCTTGCTATTTCTCCCTCCGGGCAGGCTATCGACCTGATTAAAATTGTTTCTCCCCACCAAAATAAAAAAAAAAATAATAATAAATACTACAACATTGAGGAGAAAAGGGTAAAGGGGAAGGATTACTATTATTATTGGCAGTTGTTATTAATATTCTGGCATTTTCTAATTTTAATTTTCCACGCATTTCAATTAGATTGCGTATCAGAGAGAAAAATAAAAAGGTGATTAAAAGGAATGAAAAAGAAAGACAGAATCTAAGTACTAAACTCTCTGACCGATTAACTAAATAAAATTTACAATTAGACATAAATTTTTGCAAACACAAGCAGCCATAAATATATATAAAGGGTGGGAAGAAAGGGGTGTAGTAGTGTTGGTTCTTGGTCAACACATGTTCAGGGTGTTTGGGGGAGAGATTATCAAGATTTAAATTAAATTGAAATAAAATTTCTTGCATATAATATTTAATTATATTTTTTTCGATTGGACAGATCAGATGATGTGCTGCAGTCATACGGTATCAAATATTTACTCGGTAACTGCTATCTTGCGTCAAGCGCTTAATCTAAGATATCGCCCACTCAAAAGTATTTATTAGATACACAAAAGAAATGAAATAATAATTTTTGCTATGGGTTAAAGTCCAAACTCATTAAGTTGACTATTCAATTATAAAGGTGGCATATATCCAATATATGTATGTATATATATTGATAGAATGATTGGTTAAACTTACGCTGATTGGGCTCGCGTGCGTTTGAGAACATCCCCGCCATTCCGTATGGAATTCTTTTTGTGTACGCTCTGTTGTTGCTGCTGTTGTTGTTGCTGTTGCATTAGAATTGCTGTTGAACCAAGGGGTCCGGTACCCATACCAGTGCCAACACCACTGCCAGCAATAACCACAGCACCACCATGATGATGATGATGACCATGACCATGAAGCATATGATGATGATGATAGTGGGGACCTTGTGGTGCCGCTGTCACCTGCATATATGCCTGATGCAGATGCTGCTGCTGTTGATGTTGCTGCTGTTGTTGCTGTTGCTGCTGATGGCACGTGGGATACTGCTGAATCTGATAGATCATCTGTGGATGCTGTTGTGGTGGATAATTAATGGCGGCGCTGGCATTATGGGCACCGGGTGCATAATGATTCTGTAAATAAACATAGCCGCCAACACTGCCACTATCGGTGGATGTATTTGAGCCACCGGGTGGTGCTCCAGCTAAATCATATTGTGTAGAGCCACTCCGTTCGATGCTCTTTTGGGGAAAACTATTAAGAAAAAAAAAACAAACGAGAGATAGAAGAAAGTTTCATTGATTAATAAGGATTAATTTGAATAGAGAGAAAACAAATATAAATTAATATATTATATATATATATATATATATATATAGAAATCTGTCAGGATAGATAGATAGACGGTTGTATAATTCAAATTGTATAGAGAACTTTCGTTTTCTAGGTCACAAAATTTATACGTTTCCTACCTTTCGCCAATTATAAAACCCGATATGCAAATGATCATCTTGATATTTTCGTTTTAATCTTTACAATAAACATATATTAAAAAAAAAAAACAAACACAACAACAACACCAACAAAAACAAATAATGAATAGAAATTTTATACACTGGCAGCCGCCCCAATATTGGTTGACCGTTTGTTTTGATTAAATCAGAGGAATTCACACATTAAGCACATTAAGAAGCACCCCATGAGAGAGATTGAAGTGGGAGTGGAATGGAGTGGAGTGGACTGATATACAGTTGTAGCAAAAACATAAATATTTATACAAGAATCACAAGAATCACATTGGACAAATGTTAATTAATTAATTAGTTAATTAATAATTTGATAGTTAACCGCACGTTTTCCTTCTTTTTTTTTTTGGATTTCTTTGTTTAGAGAATTCAAATTATATTTCGGTCAGACCGACAGAGGAAGCACTTAAACTAAACTAAACGGAAGAGATTGTGAGAAATGGAGATTACGATGTTGGGCACGTCCAGGCCATGCGACAGTCGCGTTTGAACTAACCGAGCCAATGTGCTCGGTCTTGATGGTGGTGGATTGGATGGCTCGGATGGATAGCTCGGATGTATGGTATTATCGTTGTACGTAGGAAGCAACGGCGCAAGCGCGTCGGCGTCGACGTCGTTGTCGTTCAGAAACGTGTTTCGCATGGATGAGTGAATGATTGAGTGAGTGCGAGAGAGTGAGCCTGTGCAGTGAACTGCCTACACACACGAAACCCACACACAGGCAAATACAAACGGTGGATACACAAAATGCATCTGTTTTATTTAGCCCTTGTCGAGTTACCCAAAAAAAAAAAACACACACAAAAAAAAAAGAACAATTATGCTACCCTTACAAACACAGAAGACTTTATACAAAAAGAAGAGAAGAGAGGAGAGAAGAAGAAGAGTAGAAATTGAATGCTTTGTGAAAATACTAAGCGTAAAAGGATCCATCAGGGGTATAGGTAACATGGGAGACTAATACAAAAGACAGAGATGGATGGAAATAGAAAGTAGTAGAAGTAGTAGTAGTAGTGACATATGGCCAGATGGAAAGTGGAGGAAATGATTAGCCAACGATGACAAACATATATAAGAGATATATATTCACAGGATGCACTGGCATATTATAAACAAATTTCTTTATTGAACGAAAGGAAAAGGAAGAATCATCAACAATTGAGATTTTTTTTAAATACAACTTCCTGAATCAGAAGTAATTTAAGTGATACTCTAGATCCCTTTTTTATGTTTATTCTTCTTTTCTATTAATATAATTTAACTTTAACATTTCTTTAATTAATTTATATTTTCTAGTATTTTCTGTTATCCATGTCAAATTGATTTATGTAATTTTCAACATATATAATGGATTACCTATGCATTTGGAATATCATTCGTATGGACCAAATCATGGCCCAGCGGGTTGCAAGAAGCACAATTTGTCTTGCCAAGTCTAAAAGAGAGAAACCTCAAAACTGCGCATACGATTTCCATTCCCCCATAAGCGGAAAACTGAGGAATCGACAGCTGCATTTTGCACCTTAGCGAGAGAGTCAGACAAAACAGGATCAACAGGATTGTGATGAAGGATAACCAGCAAAAATGAAGACGAAAACTCACACAGACATAACCAGACAATACAATAGGATTTTTGTAAGGAGCATCGGTATCCTTGCTTGCTTGATTATTTTTATGTTTTCTTTTACTTATTTCTCTTTTCTCTTTTTTTTTTTTTTTTTGCCATTTGTCTAAATGCACCTGGTGTTCTTTTATTCGTCCCGTAAGGACAACACAACGGCAGGTAGTTTTACCAGACCAGACCAGAGTAGAGTAGGGCATTATTTACAGCAGCAACGACAACAACAACACTTGCCTGTTATTGTTGCCACTAGTTGCCTATATATCTGTCTCTGTTCTTCTCAACTTGTCTGATTTTAAGTGCCTTAAAAAAAAAGGAGTCCTGCTTTCAATTTGAATTGAAATCCATGTCCAAAAGGAAAAACATCTGCCACACGTCGTCCCTAATTGTTTGCCGTTGCACATGTGGATGGACAGCTGTTCTCTCACTCTCTGCAAGAAAGTATCTTGCGCTTAAGTATCTGATATCTTGTATCTGAATGCCTTGTATCAGTGTATCTGCAGTTTAGCTGGTCGCTGCTGACACATAAACGTCACTTGGTTTGCTTTTAGCTTGCTCGCGAGCCAAAGTTACCTCAGTCCACTTCCTCCTGTTTGGTATGCAACAAGTGTGCCTCTCGTCAATTGGCGGCTCTTTGCCCTTCTCTGCCTGGCTGGTTGACTGGCTGGCTGGCTGGCTGGCTGGCGGGTTGCGTGACCCGTAGTGGCCGCCTTTTTTTAAACCAATGCACTCGTAATTATTATTGATTTTATATTAGTTTTTGTTTTTAGAGAACTTATGCCTACCCCGTATGACTGGAGAAGTGTGCCACCATTTATATGCAAAGACAACGGAAAGCAAACAGAGCGTAACAAATACAAAGAGACATTTAAATTGTCCATTATATATTTATCAATGCTAGTGACATCCTTCCGCAAAAGGTTTCTTTGTCGGGTTTTACCAAGTTAACCAATATCGTTATATTTTATATGACTTTAAAGTAAATTTTATAAAAACAATTACTTAATATTTAAAGTCAAACAAAAGGATTTTTCAAACATTATTAAGCCATTTTCTATAATGTTTTAAAGCTAATTCAGAGATAGATTTAAAATCTCCTTTAAACTGTAACCACAAAAGTGATATGTAACTTTAATTTAAGACAATTTGAAAAAATTAAATAAACAAATGTCAATATAGCAAGATAACCGATTCCCTAAAGAAAAATTTTAGTTTACGCTTCTAGAAAATATAAACAAGCAAACGATACGAAGTGGATATCAAATATATATATTTAAATATATAAATCAATATATATATATATATATGTTTATATATATGTATATATAAATATATATATACATAAATTGTTATTATACCGCACACCATTAAAACAAAGTCGTAACATTTCTGCTATTTTTTATGCCCCTAAAAGTAGGCAATATTTTGAGGCATTATCTTTGTGGTGTTACAAAAGATTCCTAAAATTATGCAGCAAAAAATTATACTTTTCTTACCACAAACTAAAGTCACACATTTTTGTCTAAAATTCATGTAAATAATGAAATGTAGATAAGACTTCTTATTAAAGGCAAACCAAATAAAAGCTAAAGATTATGACACTTGACAATCAGTTGGTGGTTAAATGAAACAAAGACCAGTTAGCTTAGCCACGCTTAAAAAATACCCAAGAATAGGCCATCGTAAATACCAAAGACGACCATAAAGATAAGAGTAGACTAAGTGTACGCGATAAGCGATGACTGCCGACTGGCGACAGCCGACCATTATTACTGATGACCCACACTGCCCCACTGCTTCCCCAACCAACCCCTGGTCTTCTGCGAAAACAGGAGCCAACCAGCTTAGCTGACTAAATTGTGTTGACTTGACTTGGCTTACCTGACAGCCGTCACATGATGCGATGTGTGAGTCTGTGTCTCCTTGTGCCGTGTGGAGAGACTCACTACGGTTACGTGTCGTGTGGCAGTTCTTACCACACGACGCACACGGCTTCGTCCATCGCCAACGACAACAACAATGGGCGGTGGCTTTTTATCGCTATCGCTGCAATATTGCAAAAAGGATTCACTTTCCGCTGCTGCAGCAGCGGTAGATGATGTGGAGGAGGAACATGCTGACGGCACAGTCAATTGCTGCTGCCTACGCGACTTGTGATTGTCACACTTGGACATTTTGAATTGCTGTTATATTTCCCTCTTGCATTCGATTTGGTTGATTTCACACTTGATAGTTAACAGTAAACAGTGAAAAAACACAGTTGCAATTGATAAACTTGGTTACTTTCGCCTTCACTTTCGTTTGGGGCCGTCGCCTTACAATGCGTTTTTTTTTTGTTCCCTCTTTTTCTACTTCTTCTTTTTCTTTTCTTCTTCTTCGTCGTTGCTTCTTTTTTTCTTTCCGAGTTGTTCGTGTTATTTTTGATTTTTTGTTTCTTTTTGTTACTTTCGTTTATTCATTTGCAAATTGATTTGTTATTGTTGTTGATTTGTTGGTGTTGTCTTTATATATATATATATATATAAATGTATACAATGTACAGATATATGTATAGGTTATATTAATTTATTGTCTTTGCTTTCGTTTTAATTTATTTGTTTTGTAGTTTTGTATTTAGTACTTTTAAATTTCTTTGCCATTTTATCTTTGGTTTAGTTTTGGAATTTTTCGTACCTACGGCTCTGTCCGTCCGTGGCTATTTACATTTTGCTGTCGCGTCTAAGATAAGAATTGGAATTTTATGGTATTTGCGATAATATGTCCCATTAATTTCCGGCTTTATAGATTTTACCAAGCGAAAAAGAACACACACACACATGCACTAATACACAGAGAAACAAAGAAAAAAAATGAGCCTTTGCCCATATAGCGTATACGCCACGTTTAATTCTAAACGGTCAAAGTATTGTCATCATAGCAAATGCCCTTCAAATGCAGTTGTTATGATAAAAACGAGAAAAATGATTTAAATTTGATTCAGACCGAATGTTACATACCCTGCTGAGTTTTTGAATTGAGTATTATAAAAAAAAAGTTGACATTAACAAAATTATGTTAATATTTAATCCTTTAAAACCTAACATATCTTTAATTTACAAATTTTGGTAACAAATTATTAAGACATTTATGATACAGTCTATATATATTCACGAACTCAGCTCACTATTTTGATCAGTATATCTATATTCTATATTCTATACTTTTTTTAGTTAAAGATTTATATATCTATGACTTGTTGTTGTCTCTGAAAAAAGCTTTTAACAAGAGCAAAAAATGACTAAAATAAAGAAAGAGAAGGTAGGTAATCAATTTGGAAGGTTATAAGTCATTTCTATGGAATTTTTTCAAAAAGTATACCTATATCATGTTACGTAGTCATTACATGATTTACTACGAGCAATATTTTATTATTTCAAATAGAAAGAGAAGAGAGAGACAGAGAATATATATATATATTAAATACTATTCCAGTTGAGATCAAATTCAATACTACATATATCTTAGGGAAAAAGACAAATATCTATAATCCAAAACAATTTTTATATATTCTAACGAAACAAACCCTTTGCTTTGCTATACATAAAAAGAAGACTTCGTATATATTGTCAAGCATTGGACAAGATTAATTAAACTAATTTTTGTATATATAAATATATATATGATATGACCCGTAATCAATTATAGCTAGACATATCTCTGGACTCAAGAGACCGAAATTGTATTCATATGTTTCTCATATTATTAACCATTGAAAGTCATTATTTTGTAGGACAATTGTGACACTTGTGTAAAATTGTGTATTTTCATATGCATACACATACACACACACACATTTACACATGCACACAGATAGCACATACAATGAGAGAGTTCGCAATCGGATTCAATCAGCTTTTTGGGTCAGCGATTGCTGATCGCAAGTAAAAGTCGCAAGTTGTCAATTGCAAACTAGAAAAGAAAACAACAACAAAAAAAATAAAGAAAAACAAAAAGAGAGGCAGTGAGAGAGAGATAGAAGATTGACTGCAAAATAAACAATAAATATTTAAATTGAATATGTCAGACACGCAGACAAAGTCACAACGCACACACAGCGACACACACACACCCATTGTAGTTTTTGGCGCCCATCAAGAAGAAGTACCTTCAATAACATGCTAGACAACCACACACACGCGCACACACACAGGTGGGTGACTAGTTGTAGGTGGATGGAACTCAATCCGTTCCAGAGTTGGCAAACGTGTGGCTCTGTGAGAAAGTGTGTCTGGCATCAGGCCCAAAATTGAAGAAAAAGGGAGGGTGTGGGGGCGGTATTGTGATAACTATCGCAATCGCTGTCACAGTGAGCTATTTAAGCTGTCGCTGTTCAAACTGACCTGATCCACTTAAAACAAAAAAACAAAAAAAGAAACAAAAAGCATCATCTATGTAAAATCATAAATCATATGAAAATTTATGTGCGAAATGCGTGAGAATTTCATATAAACAATGAAGTCAGAAATATGTATATGTATATATATGTACATATGGATATATGCGAGAGAGTACAATCAGTTTTTATTTTTTCTTTTTGGTTTGTCGGGAAAATAGAAAGGGAAATATACATAGGCATAGCAAGATCAAGATCGCCATCAAATAATATACTATGTATATATATATATATAATATATGGAAATGCCTTTATATATATATGCTTGTTAATTTCGCTACCCCCACACTTTCTTTCCATAAATCTCTTTGGTCGTAAAGTTCAAGAACCTTTTTCGTCGATGTCGTCTCGAGTGGAGCTTAAGAGAGCTTGAAAACGATCGCTTTTTTGTTTTTGTTTTTGTTTTTTGGCAGATGTATATATCTACATCTTTGACTCTGACTCGATATAATTGTGACAACACTTGCCAACTGTTTCGTCATACATATGGTTCTGTAGAAACAAAAAACAGTCACAATATGATGATGTTGATCATCGTCATAATGATGTTTTAAAAAAAAAAAAAAAAAAACAAAAAGACAAATAAAAAATAAAATGCTGTTTAAACAAACGAATTTTGCCTGTTCCCCTCCCCACCCCCCTTGCCCGCTACCCTCTTCCCACAATGATAATCTCACGAATTGCGGTCTATAGTATCCAGCCTTGGAACAAGTCATGGAATTATTGGCCAAAACAAGTCGCCTACAATCGCTTCAGGGGAGTTGTCGATGTTGTTCTGTTTCTCTTGATCTCTCCCTCTCTCAATGAACTGGCTTAGAATGCTGCCCAAAAACCCACTCACAAATCGCACAAAAACGTTAAAAGCTGAATATTTAGCAACTATTAGTTGTTGGTGTTATTGTGGTTGTTGTGACTGTGGCTAGAATTGTTTCAACTTGTTTTTAGCTAAGGAAACTTTTGTTTATAATTGCAATTTTTTGTTGAACAAGTTTTTGCTGTTTTTATGAGAAAAATTATTTAAAAAATAAAAAAAAACAGCGTTTTAATCGTGAAAATTCTATATAACTTATATATTCATTTTCTTTGGATGTTTCAAGGCTAACAGTACCAATTGGTATATATGTATACATATATTTTCGATCAGCGTTGTCAGCTCAATCTATTTCTGTTTCTTTCAATTAACACTTGCCTCAACTCTCTCTCTCTCTCTCTTCAATTTTTTAAACTTGTTAAGTATTCTTTTAACAATTTATCTCATGCAGTAGCTATTGAAATATTAGGTAACATAATTTAAAAAAAAATGAAAATCTTAAAAGATATTTTAGGTAGTGAAAATCTTTGTCATTAGCGACCCTAAGTAGGGGTAAATGTTCATTAACTTTCTTTGATATATATTTTTATGAAATCTTTTCAAGTGAAATGTGACCTCGAAATGCCTTAAATGAGGAGCTTATTAAAAATCCCATAAGAGAAAACTGAGAAGTTCAAAATGGTTTTAAAGGGTATTGTAACATTGGCGCAAACTCAAAGATAAATTCGACCACAGATTTCAATTTCTTCTCTTCTATTTTTTATTCTTTTTGTTGTAGATATATAATCGCTGGTTTATTTTTTTTTAGTTATGCTTAAAGCTCTGGCAAGAACTGTTGTTGGGTTGCATCCGCTCGCTAGATTGCACGTATCTGCTAGGAACAGGTAGCTAATATTTCAGATAGATAGAGTTGTCTTTGTTTTACAGGTGTTCCACAGCACGAGCAACAGCAGCAGAAGCAGAAGCAGCAGCAGCAGCAGCAGCTACAATCAGTTTCAAAGTTGTTTTGTTGCTTGTATTGTATAATTATTTAATTTATAATTATTTGTTGTACACTCTCTCACACATACAAAAGCGCGCGCGCTATTACACACACACACACACCAGCAGACACAGAGAGACATTCAGTCAGCTTGTAGCTTGGCTTGCAGCTGGAGGCCCCTTTTGTTGTTGTTTTTGTTGTTGGCTTGGTTGGTAACCCGTGCTTGATACTTTTTTTTGTATTTTTTTTATTCACTTTCGTGTCATTAGTAACGGCGCACGTAACAAAAAAAAAGTGCGGCTCTCTCTCTCTCTCTCTCTCTCTCTCTCTCTCTCTCTGGCTCTATTCGTATCTCCTTTACTCTTGCTCGCTTTGTATTTTATCAGACTTTTTCCTTCACTCTTGTACGCTGCAGGAGCAGCACACCGAACGGACAACTGAGCGGAAGAGGAAGTGGCAAGACAATATGCAACAAACGTTAACGTTAACAGCCAACGTCAGCGACTGCGACGACGCGGCGTAATTGGGTGGCAAACGGTTACACAAGCCAAGCAACAAAAGCAGCAGAAGAGGCAGCAATAACAACAACTACAACTTAAACATCAGCAGCGACGGCACCGCGCAAAAGCAAGAGTCAGCGCGCGTTAGTCGGACAGGTTGACTGCGCGCTGCCGCAGTTCAAACTTAAAGCAAAAAGCGCAGTCAGCGAGTCTCGAGACTTTTGAGTGCAGCTTTTTTTTTTTTTTTGTATTATTTTTTGTTTGCTTTTTTTATATGCAAGGGAGAGAGCGAAAAACCTAAGCCAAAACTGTAAATGATTGGCTTATGAATGAACGAATCATCAGCTTTCCAAGCCTCTGTTTACCTCTGTATCAGCTGATTGAAAAAGACCAGGAGAAAATCTGATATTAAAATAGTCAAAAATTAACACTTCTTATATATTGATAAAACTTCAAAACAGTAAAATCAAGCCAAGAATATAGCTGTGATTTTAAAGAAACTCAAATTGGGGCTTGTGCCAAAGAATTGAAGCAAATTTGGAAGCTAATGTTTTTAGATCGAAGGAATGAAGTGTATGTTAACTGTCATTAGGTGGATGTCTAACTAAACACCTGCATTATAGGGGGAAGCTGTGACTTTTGTCAAACTTTATGTGCTTCAATTTCAATTACAAAATAACAGAAATTTCTAGTAGAGTCTACACACACATACATACACCGAAAGAAAGAAAGAGAGATAGATATACGAATGTACGTAAAACTTGGGACGCTTCAAATGTTTGCCGAAACGTAACGGGGCAGTGGCCGTGGCTCCCGCTGCCGCTGTCGACGCCTACCGCTGCTGCTGTTGTTACTGTTGTTGTTGTTGTTGTTGATGGTGGTGGTGGCACTATTGTTTTTGTGATACGCAGTGGAGAAAGGCGATTTTCTCTTTAATTATATTTTATTTTTTACATAAAAAAAATTGTGTATTATGCTTGTGTTTTTGTCTTTTTTTTTCATGGTTTCCGTTTTGTTTTATTTGGTGTCTTTTTGTGACATGGGGATGTACGTACAGACAGTGGGACAGACTGACAGACACAACGATGTCAAATTAATAAACCGGCCCTGCCTGGGACGAAGCCAGCACCATAATAATAAAACAACCAAAAAGAAAAATAAAAACGTTGTGCGTGTTGCTTATTTTGCAATGTTTTTTTTTTGTATGATTTTCGTAGGTTTTTGGGTTTTTTTTATATATTATTTTTATTTTTTCGTGGGGGTAAGAGATTTTAACTCACACACACACAACCGCACACATGTTCATGTAAATGTTTGCAAATTAATTTGCATTGAATTTTGTATTAAATTTCCAAATATTTTTCATTAACATATTCATAAACTGAAACACAGAGTGCAAGCTGGGCTATAAAATAACAACAAAAACAAAAAATACAAAATAAAAAAGCGCACGCACCACACACGACTATCGGCAATGAAAACGAATCGAACGACAACGACGACGATGACGATAAAAGCAGCGCGCTAACTCTGACTACAAAGCGACAAGCGATCGAGCGTTTCCCGTGTGCTGCCTCGATGAAACTTTGAGAGAGACTAAAAATTGGTACCGCAAGTTGTTGGAGAGACATACAGCTCAGCACAGCACGGGCAATGGCGGTGGCGGTGGCAGCGATAGCTCCCATTAGTAGTATGTATGCGAGTGTAGTGGTTTATTGTATATGTGTTGCCAATTGGTTAGTGTATGTATATGTGCCAGTTATTGTTTTTGCCACTGCCAACTGCCACTTACAACTGAGAGCTGTTCTTTTCAATTTGATCTAGTACAAACAACAAATAAAGCCCAAATAAAAACAAAAGAAAAAGAGAAATAAAAAAAAACAGTTTATAAGTGAAATTCACTAAGAAACACACCTGTACCTACATATACATACATACATATGCATGTATGCATATAAATACATGCATATGTATGTATGTATGTACGTACACTCATACACTTGTATATCCGTACCAGTACTAGTAGGGTGGCGAGAAGGGGTAACAGTTGTCTGTGCTCGGGAACAGTGGGTCTAATTCAGATTATATAATAAACTGAATGCAGCTGAAGACTGTTAATATAATCAAGCCATAACATAAAATGGTGACTTATACTATTAATCATGATAGCTTTGGGCAATATGTATTATTAATAAGTTTTCGATAAAAAGCTCAAACACAAAGTGCAATACCTACATGTGTATGTGTTTATGTATATACATACAGACATTGATCTTTAGCGATTGCCTGCTCGAGCTTTTAATGACTTCCTCTCTATCTCTTTTAACGTTGAGACTTCGTTCCACTGTCAAATTGGGTAATTGCAAAAACCCGAAAAATACATAAATCTACAAACAGTCGTAAAAAGGTGTAAATTTGTATGCAAACGACACAAGTACACTCATGTATGCATATACAGACATACATAGACACATACATAAATTCATATTTGTGTATGAATGTATGTATAAATGAGCAATACTTGCGCTCAGAGCGCCGCTTAGCCAAAATCAGCTGAGACTTTACACCGAACAACAACAACTGCTGCAGCTAGTTCCACTGCAGTTGAGAGAGTGTGGGAGAAGTAAAGACAACAGGGAGAGCGAGAGCGTAAGCCAACAATAAAATAAGTATTTTAAAAACGAGGAACAAACTAAGATAAATTGTGCCATCGTTTTGATACCCTTCCAAACGTTAGTTCAGAAAACATTTAATTTGATTAAAAATACCCGTTTATATTAAAGCTGATGAATTTTCTACAATTTGGAAACAAAAGTTTAAAAGTTTTTGATACTAGAATTGGGCTGATTGTCAAATGCGGTCCTTTTTTTATTGCAAACTTCTGAACAAAACCAATGTTTCTCATTTGGTTAGAGTATGCAAAAATACGTGTATGCTCGTGCTTGTATTCGAACAATAAGCTGCGCTTACGTTACGCTCAGGTGACTCACGAACGTTAAGCAGACGAATGAGCGAACGAACAAACGAATTGAATTGACCGCCCTCCTGCCCGGCACTCAATGAAGGGCAGGCGGGGGCGATGGTGCTGTTGCCGTTGTTACTGCTGCTGCTGCTGCTAACTCGGCTTCAGCCTCTCCATATGTGCATGTGCTGTACATTATGGCTGGTAGTTTGGTAGTTAGTCGCTTGCGGTGGGCTACTAACAAAATGGGCAACGTAATGCCTGACTGGCTACGACTCTAACTCTCAGACGGGGACTGAGACTGAACCAAGCGTTAAGCTTGATGACTGTATTGCTGCATATAAGTATTCCTATATATACATATGTATTTATACATGTATGTGTGTATGTGTGTGTGCAAGTGTGTGAACACGCCGTTTCAGACAACAAACCATTTATATCCGGACCTGAGGCCTGTTTTGACTTTTCATTGAAACCTGCTGTTTGCTGTTGTTGTCGCGCATTCACTGTCATCGTTAAAACTAAAGTCATGAAAAACATAAAAAAAACCAAAACTTTTGCCCACTGTACCCCGCCTTCACACAACTCTCTTGATAATATTAACGCATTAGGCACAAGGTACACAAACCCATTTGCCATACTATACTACAGTCAGTAAGAGCCAGTATGTCTCACACACAAACACTCACACACACACACGCACACTCTCACTCACTCACTTACTGACTGACTCTGAGTCTCAGCGGTTGTTATGAAACAATAAACAACAAATAACATAGTCAACGATGATGACAACCTAAATCAACAATAACTCCACACAACGAGGGTAGTCACATAGATGGAATACTTGAAGGTTCTTCCAATAAAGTACTTTAATGCGTTTCATTAGCCATAAAACTAATTCATACCATTTTCAATATGCCATTGCTTATTCCTTATTTAATATTATAATGGTAATCATATTATATATATGTAGGTATTGTATTTCTTTTTCAGCTGGTATCAACATTTTTTCAAGTCACGAAGCGGACATTTAAGTAATATATTAATACATAACTTGCTACGATTTTAATATGAAAACACGTACTCAGAAGAAAAGGTTACCTCCATATGTGTAACGAATAAAGGGAAGTCCTGACCAAATTAGTATTTGGTAAGAAACTAAAGTATTTTTCTTAAGCAATCCTTTATTATTTCTCGATTACTCTCTAAAAATGAATTCTTGTGGCTACCCTCTTTGGCATATCAAAATGGTATTGTATATTTCATTAGTAAATACATCGCGAAAGCTTTGTCATATGTTGTAGTTACTAACTAAGCGATTACCTCCGCTTGCTAGCTGACTTGACCTTAAGCGCTTTGAACCCAATTTGTAAATACAAGCAGCCCTGATGTGAGGGTCTCCAAAGACCTTCAGTCCGCCCCAAAAAAACAAAAAAAAAAATAAAAAAGCAACGATTGCGAGAGCTTAACCGCACGTCTATCTTTTCGTCTCTCACTCCCGCTTCTCTGCCATCGAACACCTTCAACTTGCGTGTCTGGCGGGGCCATTGGATTGTGCATTCGGTCATGGCTGCGACTTTGTGCTGTTGGGCCTCATTAGAAAGTGAACAACGCTAAAAACTAAAAACTACTACCGATACTAATACTACCAAAAGGGAAGGGAGAGGTAGAGGTAGAGAGATAGAGAGAGAGACAATGCAAGAGCTGGCCTAATGAAGCATGGCCCAGCAGACGACAGACAAGATGTCGACGAGCCTCGATAGCTAAGGCATCCAACCATCGAAACGGATCAGTCAACGAAACAGATTCACTCTCTTTTGTCATTAAGTTGGGTTTTTTTGTTGTTTGGTTTTTTATATTTTTTTCATTTTCCTTTTCTTTCAATTAAATGTATAACACTAGCAATGAAGATGAGCAGCTGATGGCCTGACAATGACGAGACACAGCAGCTATACCACCACCAGCAGCAGCAGCATCATCATCATCATCATCATCATCATACCAGACAAATGAAAATGTTGAAAGAAACAAAATTATGTTAGTGGGAAATTTTTTCGTGGTTTTACGAAGTACACGAAGCGCCGACACCGCTAGCAACTTCACTTTCACTTGCACTTCACTTGTTCATTTGTGGTGGCTCTTTGGCCATGAATGAATGAATGCTCCTCCACATAACTATTCGGCTTGGCTTATTGCTAGTTGGGCTGGCTGGCTGGCTGCCTGGCTGCCCACTGGCTAAGTTATTTCTTTAACGCCGCCACCGTCGCCGTCATGGCGCCTTCATCAATCACAAGAGCTCTGTGGGGGTTGGGGGAGGCAGCGGCGTTCGGCGGCATCGCTTGCTGCTCATGTGGCACAATGGGAAAGTTCGCCCACAAGGGTTCTGCGCTCGTTAGGCTCTAAATCACGTCCACCCTCTTACTCCTACTCCACCACCGCTCCGTTTACCAGCAATTCATCGCTCCCTCTGACATCGACAAGTGTATCATTAGCCGCTTGTCTGCTTTGCTTTCTCATTGATTTTTGTTTTGAATTTTTCATTGGAAAATTCATGTTTACAACCGATTAGCAGCTTATTATTTATGTACGTACACACATATCTCTTGCAATTGAATTTCCCAACGATTTGTACTTTTGTTTTAATGGTCAGCTGAGGTGAGGTGCTGAAATTGTCGATGTTTTGCGATGATTAACATGAACAGGGACGGATTGTGGAATGGAATAATTGTTTGTTTTTTTTTTTTTGGTAATTTTCCATCCGCCTACCATTATGTAGGAAAAAAACATCTGGCAAATTTGAGAAACTATCTAATAGAATACGATTAGTTCTTCTTATTAGTTAATGTAACAGAACCCCAGAAAGAAATATTTAATCTATGGAATTTTATAGCCCATAGATTATAGAAACTTTCTTTTTATTCTAATTATATCCAATTATAGTTCGTTATAATTTAAATTAATTTTTAGATTGCTTTTAAACCTTTATATGTCTTAGACCGCTCCTGATTATGGCGAAAGACAAATCTACAATTTTTACATAATTTTTTTCAACAAATGTTCATAATTATGCGAAAATTACACATTTAGCTATTTTTGGTAAAGTTTTTTATTTTATTTTTTGTACGGTTTCAACATACAAGAGCTAATGAACTTGTCTCTGTCACTGACTCTTGCGGCATCCATTCCAGTTAGATTTAGAGACTTTTTTTTTTTTGGGTATCTTGGATACAATTTAACATAGTAAAACAGTTAAATGTTGCCAATTTTACATGTGTGTGTGTGTTTTTTATGTATGTATTTTTCTTTATTAGTTCAATTTGATGCCAGAGAACAGACTGATTAATTCTATAGAAATTGCATTAGCATGTTGCATTTCGTCAGCTTCAATTCAATGCAAATTACCGGACGGACGTCAACAACAACAACAGTAACAACAACAATTGTAAGAGCAATGTAACAATGGAAACGCGTTTTACCTGTACTGCGTTTACAATTGCTGAATTGGGCAATACAAAAATACAAAGAACAAAGCAAAAACAACAAAATATCTCAAATTAGTTCTTACTTTGCATATCCATTCATTGTATCTAGGTA
The DNA here is from genome assembly GCA_018903615.1 of Drosophila neocordata. Lineage (NCBI taxonomy): Eukaryota > Metazoa > Arthropoda > Insecta > Diptera > Drosophilidae > Drosophila > Drosophila neocordata. Next base: position 12,949,605 of record JAEIGI010000001.1, read on the forward strand.
TCTCTAGTGTATTTATGCAGCAAAATACAAGAAATACTTACTATATAGAAGCCAGAGCAACTGACTACTAACTGGCTTTAAGAAATTTGGCACATAACTAGGACGACAACAACAACAACAACAGCAAGAGCAACTGCTACAAGAACTGGTAACTGGTGTGTGCCAACAACAAACAACTACCAACAACCGGCAACTAGCAACCGGCGGCAGCAACAGAAGTAGTCAATTCCCACTCCCCCTTCGCCACATACCTTCTTCTCCGACACTGTTCAACCATAGTAGTAGAGTAGTACATGACGTCAGCCTGAATCAAAGCAACTTCCCCAACTGGTTTCTGGTCTTTAATTTAGATGCTTTCATGTGGTGGCTGATGTTCATCGGGTTTTTATTTTGGCTGCAACTCCAACCACCCCCCCTCAAACCTCTCCCACATCTTCTGAAATTTATTTATTTACAACATTTGCGTAGGCCTACAAACCCAGAAGCCTACAAAAGACCAACCAAAGAGATCCAGTCGAAACGGGAAGTGAAGTATAGAGAAATAAGTGAAATAACGCGCACCCGATTTCATTTCGAGTATATCATCAATGCTTCAGTAGTCGTTGTCTGGCATTCAATTAGCATCAGGTTTGCCAGTTGATCGTCGAATAGGTATTTATGTATATATATAATATTTATTTGTTTTTCAACTAATCAATGTCACTTTAGGTCACGTGGCGTTGGACAACAAAACACTTGCTGGCCATAAAAAAAAAAAAACAAAACAAAACCAGTTAAATATTATTAAATAAGCCACGTTCCAATGGTAAAATTAGTAGCAAGAAATGACAACTAAAATTTTAAAAGAGCATTTTAAAATAGATAAGAATTTTAGTTGTATAAGAAACCTAAAAACTTTTAACTCCTTGACAATGTCTTCTTCTTCTCTTCTAATTATATTAATTCTAGAAATTTGTTATATCTTTGAAAGCTAACAGAAGAAAGACAGACAATCTTAATGCATTTCATGTAACATGTAAATGTAAACACGGAAATATATTAGCACAAATATTAAGATATCTGTTAAGAGCACTAGTTATCACTGCAGAATACATATATATATATATAGAATCCAGAAAAGAGAAACATATTGGCCAGTTATGTACATATAATCACGTGCTTATCACTGGAATTTAATGCGCGTGCCTTGGTCTACAGCGTGGGAGTTTCTTCCATCCCAGTTAATGTATATCTGTATGTATGTACAAGACAAAAACATATGTCTACATATTATATAAACATACGTATGTATGTATGTACATTGTATGTACTTAATGTGAATAGCTGGCTTATTTGGTAAATGGCAAAGTTCAAGATTTTGTTGGGCTCTCAAATGGCTACTTGCAAACACACACGCATACAGATATAAACGCACATATACATAGACACAGATACATATGTATATATACATCTATAGTATATAAACCAATGTAGGCGAAAAGCTAGAACTAGACTTTTCCACATTCTGTCTTTCAACTGGAAAATTTTTTTTACTTCCATTTTGGGTGCAGCAACAGCATAAAATTTTCTTTTAACGCACGTTTATTTTTTTTTTTCTTTTTGTATTTTTTGTTTTATTCGTGGGCGTGTTTTCCCAGATTATATTTTTGGTTAATGTGAAGAGGCGCCAATTCAGAACGGAAGTGCCCATGAGTAAGAAATTTGCTATAAAAGTCTTTTAAGTGCTGCTATGACAGCAACGAAGTGTATATACCCTTGTCGATTTTGCATTTAATATTTTTTACTATAGTAAAGCAGACAGATATACATATGTGTCTGTATATAAATAAAAACATTTGCTAATGAATCGATTAAAAATGCATTATAAACTATTATTTACTAACTCTATATTTTCAGTTCAATAATGTATCTTTTCTGTCTGCCTATGATTTTATTTTCTTTAGCCATCTTTTTTTAGCAACATTATCTACATGAAAAATATGATGCATACTTTTGGGCTTTATTTAGCTTACACTGCATACTTTTAGTACTAGATCGTTTTAAAATTCATACAATTTTTGTAGATTATTGAAAAATTGAAAACGGTTTTTTCTGTTCGTTACAAGATATGAAAAATGACAAAGTGTGCTTGCTTGTTTGTGTGTGTGTGTGAGTTTGGGGTATCGGGGGAAAACACACAGGGTCACAATGTAGGCGTAGAAGGCGGCTTATAACCTTTTGTTGTTGTTGTTACTGGTATCAAGCAAGCTTTGGATATGAATGGGATTTCATTCGTGATTTCCTCATCGTGTGTGGGCTAAAGGCAGGAGTTAAACGTTTCAACATTAAATAAAAGCATCGACTTTACAATGCCCTGATGGAAAGATGGAAATTAACAATTTATAAATAATAATACATATATTAAACTCCCTTGCATTGAAACCTTTTGTTTCCACTTCTCAATAAATATTGAATAAATTGTAAATTAATTAGGTAAGGTGAAGAGAGAGTGGGCGTAGGCGTAGCCTTAATCTATATAGTCACAAATGCCGGGATTTCTGCGTATGTATAGGGTATTTAAAGCGTGGGCAGCAGCTATTTAAAGTGCACTTTATTGATTGGTGAGGGTGAGGTTTTGGTGCAGGATGAAAGGGGCGTAGCAAACCAACAAAATAAGAGCAAAAAAAAAAAAGGACATATAAGAGGATGTTATTGATTTTTTTGCTCGTTTTTGTTGGTTTTTTTCTCCTCTCTTGTCGATTTGTGGTTTCGTTCTTTTTTTTTTATTTTGCAGCATCAGAACATCATTCAAAAGCAAAGCAATTGCGTCATAAATGCCCTCTAGCATCATCTAACCGAAAAATGAACCTTGAACTCTTCACATTAACAGAGTGGGCCAAATGGGCGCTCTTTAGCACAAAAAAAAACAAAAAAAAATGAACAGAATAGAAAGAAGAAGACTCACAAGTACCCGAAAATAGCAAGGATAATTGAATAAAAGTGTGGAAAAGGGAAAAACTTACCAGTAGATTTCATTGGAGGTAATCATATTGGTGGTCTTGTAGTATTGAGCGGCCGTATAGCTGCTCATTCTGCTTCAATAGAAACGGTTTTACGGTTCTGGATATAATGGTATACGTATATTCCCTTTCTATCCTTTACTATCCTTTAATTTGCTTTATTCTCTCTCTTTCTCTGTCTCTCTCTGTCTCTTTGTTTTTCCTCTTCAATTATGTATATGGTAAATAGTTAGTTAAGGCAATGTCCAATGAAACGGAATCGTTGACTATGTTGCTGGTTGGTTAGTTGGTTGTTGGAACTAGGTTCTGGTTTGTATTTATTCTTTATTTTCTTTTTTTTTGGACGGTTTACAACACTTTGGCACCATATTGGTTGGGTAAGGGGGTGGTGGTGGTGGTGGTGGTGATGATGGTAGTATTGATGTTGGACGTGATGAAAAATCAATAGACACAACAACAAAAATTCACTTTGAAGCTATTAAACGGCGGGCCAAATTTATTTCGTTTTTTTTTTTCTTTTTTGATTTTGTTACTTTTTGCGCGATATATATTTATAATCGTTTATATGTATGTATGTACGAATGTATATATATTGTATATGTATATGGAAGGCAACAAAAAAAAAAATCTCGCACATATGTGTATTATTAAGAACAGGCTAGCATCACAGCAGCACAGGCAGAGGAGGGCGACGACGATGTCGCCGGGGGTGGCGACGACGACGAAGACGACAGACAAACGAATACATACACAGGCGGCCGCGACGTTCCAAGGGGGGGGCGGCACACGAAAAAAAAAACACCAAAAAAAAAAATAATAAGGGAAAAACAACAAGAAAACAAAAAGGAAAAAAAAGGAGTTAGATTCAGTAACACCAAAAAAAAAAAACCGTTACAATACCGCTACAGAAAACCGATATCGACACGCAATTTCACTTAATATTCGTTATAATATGTACCTAACTATTTGAATATACATATATATATATATATCTTTAGTATATATCTTCCGTTACACTATGGAATAAAGGCTCTTTTCTCTGTCTCTGGCCTATGGTATCTAGTCTAAGACGTTAGGTTTATTAGTTTTCAGGCGAAATGTGAACTACATAAGTGTTTCTATGTATTTATATATATATATATATGCATATATATGTATAGATATATGTACATATATATCTAGGAGTGTAGAAAATGCTTCTAGGCGGAAAAGCGTCTGCGAAAAACTAACGTCGGCTAGCTGACTGAATGGAGAACTGACTGGATAACATTACTGAAGGCGTCGACAAAGGCGGCTCCAGAGAGAAACAGAGACAGACACACAGAGAAAGCGAAAGAGAGCCCAAACATTGAGAGAAAAATGAGAGCGAAACCCTTGTGACAGATGTCTCGTGCGGGTTGTTTTTCTCAATTATCGTTTTGGTGGTTGGTTATAGTTGTTGGATCGTGTTCCAAAAATGTGCAATTTACCATTACATTGCAAAAAAAAACAAAATGCATTTTAAAACCATTTATCTATTCAATTATTAGTTGCTCCTTTTAACTGCTAAAGTATTAAGGAGGAGCCTCCTATTCTGCTTTAATTATTCAAACTGAAGTCTGTTTTAGGAAAATGGTTTTATGGCGCACCCATTAAACCTCATAAAATCATTCAGAATGGGTGGACGACTATTAACAACAATTTCCGTTAAACAAAGAGAGGGAGAAACGACAGAGAGAGAGAGAGAGAGAGAGTTACCAAAGAGAGCCAACACTAACTATAAGGGGAGCAGTCACACGAAGAGAGAGAGAGAAGGGAAAGAGGGTGGTTATCCTTTGCGGCATTTGCCATGCAACATAATCACAAATGCCTTTCAATAAGTATAAGAAAAGCCAAGCTCAAGGAATGCGCCCTCTTAAAATGTGGAAGAAAAAAAAACAACAACAATAAAGGAACGAAACAAGATATGAAAAGGGCAGACATTGAGGCAAATAAATAGCTACCCTTATTTCATATTAACAAGGGAAGAATTGAGAAAGAGAGACAAAAGAAAAGAGCGAATTGCAGACAGAGTAAATTGGCAACAACACAGTGACAGAGAGAGAGAGAGAGAGAGGGAGAGAGAGGGAGCCCCGCGAGAACTAAAAGCATTGCCAACATAAAATTATAACCAAATGCACTGTAAGAAAATCAAACATTAGAATAACAGTAAACCATTTACATTTCAATTGTGCAATACCTTTAAAATGTTAACTTCAGAAATCACGACAAATATTAATGAAATCTTTAAGTTTCCTTTTAAAATATGTAGACATACATTTAAATTTTATTTCAATAATTTTAATAAATGGAAGATTAACGGTTCGAATAAATATGTCTCTAAAAATCATATAGAAACCATATATCATCTATAAATCTCTTTCATTAGATTGAATTTCAGCACAGACTTTAGAGGATTACGTTATAGTTTCTTGTATTCGCTATTAAAAGTTCAAAATTTATAACAGAGTTTTAATAAACCTTCTTAAGGGATATAGTAAACATGTGCAGGATCTCAAGAACATATCTCTATTAAAAAGAGATCCAAGAAAGTCCCATTTTAGATCTTAAATTAAGACGACGTTTGATCACATTCGAAGTTATTTGGATTATATTATACAATATCAAAGAAAAGATTGAAACGAAGTAAATATGAAACAATTGTATTTACGTTTTTTTTAATATTAAAATGTAAATCTAAAAATATATTTCAAATAAAAACCTATAAAATATTCAAATACAAAAAGGCAATTAAAGTCAAATTTTTATTTATTAACTTTCCAGCATGACTTGTCAATTGACATAATTTACTTATTAACCATTTCCCAGGCTTAGGCTTAGTCCCAGTTCCCATATGTAACCACAATGCGTTCATGGCATGCCATGTTACCCATGATTAGAAAGAGTAAGAGAGTGAGAGGGAGAGAGAAAGGGATAGAGACCCAGAAAAGTGATATCCCTGCCCATCAACAATTTTGTGCGTGCTCAAGTTGCTGTTGTGTGTGCCTGTGTGTGTGTGTGTGTGCTTTGCTCGATATGTCTCCAGTGTCTCAGCACTTTCTATGGCCCCGTTGCATGCCATGCCATGCCATGCAATGCAAACCATTCAACTCCACCAACTTCAGTAACTCCATCAACCACCCAAACAAAGCCTCTAAGCACAAAGGTCTAGCTACCACCTCCTCGTCACCTACCCTTCCCTCCTACAACAACACTTCTTTTTTGACGAGGTTACCCCAAGAGAGCTCTGACTTCAATTCTTGTGCGCGCTTTTCAAATACACCAACAACAACAACAACAACTGCATGCAACTATAGAGTATTTAATAATCAACAACAACAACAACAACAACAGCAACGACAACGACGACGTCGGGTAATTGCAAACTGCAATTGTGACTTGCCACGCCCCCACACTTACTCACTCACCCAGTCACTTGCTTACTCTTAACTTGTTCGTGTGCATTTTATTGTGTGAACAAAAAGAAGAAATAATATAAAAAACAGTCGAAAGAAGTTCAAAACTTTGAATAGAATTCTCAGGCATTAATATTTCAGCAGCAGCAGCAACAGCAGGGAGTGAAGTGTGGGAGTTGCCACGCCCATTGAAATGGGTCAAACGACAATGAAGCGCATCAAAAATGCAACTTTTGCTAGGACACCAAACAGAAAATTGTTGAACTAGATAAGACCACAGAGAAATGTAAGAGAGAGAAAGAGATAGAAAAAGAGATAGGGAGAGAGAGAGAGAGTGAAGACAACTTTTAGATTTGGCGCCCCACTCACTAACTCACCCCACCCCTCTCTTTCTCTCCCTCATTTAAACTAAAGAAGAAACAAAAACTGAAGTAGTTCTTGTTGATGATGAAGAAAAAAAACTCTGAAGTGTAAACAAAAATCGCGCTGCCACAAGATGAAAAACTAAAAAAAAAAAATATCCATGCCACATTATCATCATCAACCATCGGAATGGACTCGAAATGGAAATGGAGAAGATAGTGCAGCAGCAACAACAACAATAAAGACAACCAAACAAATAAAACCAACGACCAACTTTGAGATATGCTCGAGATGAATTAAGCGCAAAGGCAACAAAAGATCTTTCCACTTGCCTGTCACAATATTGGGACAATACAGGGCTGTGGGGAGGAGGGGAGGAGCAGGGCTAGAAATGATGACAAGTTATTAGCGGGGCGTGTGCAGTGTGCCCCTGCATCAAATAAAACTCTGATATTATTATTATAAATTCTAGAAAAATATAAAAAAAAATAAAGAAAACATATTGCATTTGCATAAATCTTGATTTCTCCCAATGAGCAGCTAATTATAAAAAGAAAACACAACAAAAACAGAAAAAAAATGTAATTATTAAAATGGGGAAAAAAATATATAGCCAAATGCATAGAGTAAAAGGAAAAAAGAAAAGTGGCATGAATGTTTGCAACATTTGTCAAATTGGAACAGCTGCTCCCTGCCTGCATATGCAAAAATATTTCCATTAGTTTTGTGGCAAAACGGGGGGGAAAAAAAGAAAGAAAAAAAGAAGAAGAAGAAGAAGAATAAAGTCAGCAAACGCTAAAGAGCACTTCATACACTCCGACATATCCAAGGGAGAGAACACATGATGAAGAACATCATGCCAGCAGATGAAGATGGAAAATGGAAGTGGATATGGAGATGGAGATGGCCATGTGAATGTACTTCCACTTCTTATATTTATATGACTATAGCTATGGGCATGGCCATGGGGTAATGTTCTCTCTTCTCATTACACGGTAACACACAGTTACACACACACATTAGAAAAATAAATAAGCAAAAAGGAAAAACGGAAAGAAATTAATTGAGAATTTCATGTTTCAAAATGAGTTACCATTATTAGATTTAGATTCCATATATAAATATATATACATATAGAAAACATTTAGTAGTAAATGGTTTTAACTATTTTGTATACTCTCTTTTTTTAATTTTAAAATTATATATATATAGAGTAAGGAATTATTTGAATTGTACAATTGAATTTAAATTTGATTTGCATAATAGTTAAAAGTAAACTTTTTTTGAAAACAAAAAACTTTATTAAAGATTTTCAAATCACTTTACCTAATAAAGAAGGAATTAAATGAATTAATTATGATTACATTGAAAACTTCTTTATAAGTCATTTATATATATATAAATTCCATATAGTTTTATTTATATTAAATATATATTTTTAACATTAAATATATATTTTAAACATTAAATATATATTTTTTATATTAAATATATAATTTTTTTAAATTATATATAATTTTTTTAAATTATATATATTTTTTTATATAAAATATATATTTTTTTTATATTAAATATACATTTTTTATTATTCAATATATTTTATTTTATATTATATGTATTTTTTAATTAATATTTATATTTTTTTAAATATAAAATATATTTTTTTTATACTAAATATATATTTTCTATGTATATTATATATTTTTCTATATCATATATAAACTTATTTTTATTAAATATATTTTTTTTATAAAAAATAATTTTTTTTTATAGTAGAAATTAATTTTTTTTACTAAATATATATATTTTTGTGTTTTTTTTTAAATTATTTTACTGTCAATGTAAATTGTTTGAAATCAAGAACTTAACTTTTAAGCAACCAAAACATTTATTTAAAAAAAAAATTTTGTATTTTAAACTACACAAAATATTGAAATTTCTAACCAATATAAAGACAATTTCTAAATAATTAAAAAAAAAGAAACTTTTAAAAGATTTTATAAATCTAGATCTATAAAATTCTTACCTCTCGTCAACTTTCAGATTCTTCTTTACTTTTACTAACTCTTTCTCTTCTTTCTTAAATTAAATTTTAATATATTTATTTTAATTTCAATTAAGAAAAATTAATTTTTTTGATTAATTTTGTGTTTAAATTTAATCTAATGTGAAGCAAAGTGTCGCAGTTTTACCCTTTCTTTACGTGAGGGAGGATATTTGTTTTTTTTTTTTTTTTTTTTTGGGGCGGAGAATCATGAATCATTCAGGCCACTAGGGGAGGTGGGTTTGGTGCACTCGGGAATACTCGAGAGCTCAACAAGATGCACAAAAACAAGCAAAAAATGCTGTAACACAGAAAAGTGCCCAGGCGATGCTAGGCATAGGCTTCGAGGCTTGGGCAATGGCTCAGGGCTTTTACACCCATAGGGAAAAGGGAGCGAACGAACTCTTTCGTCCATCAGTCAGTCAGTCAGCCAGCCAGTCAGTTAGTCAACCAACCTAAACGTCAGTCAGTCAGTCAAGTCAGTATTCTCATTTAGGGTGAGAGGACAATGACGCCTCTCATCATAGGAAAAAACTGTGTTGAGATTTTCCTGCATGCCCATACACGGGTTTTTCTCGCAATGCAAAATGTGAAATGGGAACAGAATCAAATGCAGTTGCAGTTGCAGATGCAAATGCGGATATGGATAGGATGTGGATGGTGGAGATTTTGCCTCGCTTGTACACTCTCTGAGTGAGTCTCTCTATGCCTAAGTGTGTGTGTGTGTGTGTATATGTTTGATTGTGTGTTGCATCAACTCGCGTCATCCCCCAATGGGCGTGTATGAGTGCTCTTGGCTGCGTTGTGTCTTTGTATGTGGTGGAATACTTTTACAGTTTGTTAAACTCTATTTTTAGAGCAACGACGGCCATGACAAAAAAAAAAAAAAACAACAACAACAATAAAGATGAAGGAGGAAAAGAGGAAAGTGGTGATGGTGACGGAGGTGGTGGTACAATCTCGCTCTCTGTTGTTGTTGCAACAAAACGCTTGTGGGGGCGCTTGTTGGTTTAGTTTATTATTATTATTTTTGTTTTTGTATTTATACTTTCTGTTAATATGACAAACACGAATTTGAAATTGAAACTTCCAAAAAAAAAAAAAAACAACAACAACAACAAGACAACAAAACAAATCACACAAATATTTTCCAAATATTCCCAAAGAAAAACTCAATTTGAATATTTTGTCATGTTTCAAGTTGTAGACCAATTTGTAACGGGTTAGGAGGGGCTGAAGGAGTGTGGGGGAAGACGAGCCTGTTAATTGGATGTCGCAATTAAAATGCAACAGAACGAAAAAGTGTGAACGACTAGGCGAGACACAGCAGGAGAGAGATAGATAGAGAGAGAGGGAGAGAAAGAAATTCGCTACAGTCCATGCCTTCAGGTTGCACCTTAATGTTTTTTTAGGGTGTCTGCTCAAACGCCAGGCAATTAACGGTAACTCAATTTTCATATAAGGTGCAAATGAAAGCCAAGTTAGGTCGGTCAGTGGCGTTAGACGGTAGACGGCGGGGAGAGAGAGGCTAAACAGCCAACTATAGGCAACTGCTGTGTTAGCCTTCCCACAGAGACAAAGACCATGATGATGCTGATGATGACGATATCCCATACTCTTCTCTCCTCTCCTCTCCCTCCCCCAGTCAAGACGGTAATATAATCTACTAAGTCAACTCTCTAAGCAGCTTGCATTAAACTAAAAGAAACAAAAAGGAAAACTAATACGAGCAACTATTATAATACAATAACAACAACAACAACAACAAATGTCAATTAATGTTTCTCTTAACAACATGACGAATTTTGTATATTCTCTATTTGGTCATAATATCCATTCAGGTGTGCAAAATGTTTATTGATTTTATATTGATATTTTACATATATAATTTTGTTGTTTTTGTTTTGATAAAAAGTCAATCTAGTGGAAAAATATGTAACAAAATTTTCTTCTATTTTTAATATTTATATAAATAGATAGGGTTACCCTTAAAAAAAAAAAAAAAAAAACTTAGCTAGTAATAAAATAAAAGATTAAAGAGAATATCCTTTTTCTATGTATCCTTTTTATAGGTTTATATATGTATATATATAAAATCTCTATCAAAAAAACCCTTTTAATGTATATATATATATATACATGTTATATGTATCAGGAATACCCTATATGTAAGTATATATATTATATGTATATAAAAACTCTATCAAAAATATTTTATATATACATACATCTATATATATTCATATGCTCTTAAAATCTATTATATTTCTAATTCCAAAAATGTTCATTTTATATTTATAATAAAAGACTTAACAAGAAAGATTATAAATATAATTTTATGGAATATTATATATGGAAATTGATAGACTTGAAAGAATAATATCCTCAATAGTCCTATATAATAATATCCCAAATGGTTATAATAATATAATCTCCCTCTTTTGGTATATCGAAGCTAAAAATGATCCATTATTACCCTTAAAACATACATTTTCTATAATATATTCAATTTTTTAATGGAATATATTACATGGAATATATATATATAAATATATGTATTATTTTTATATATTTTTATTTTGTATATTATAATTTTGTATGTTTTCTTAGCTATATTTATAATCTCTATCGAAAATACACATTATATATTAACTTATAATCTTTTCATTTTTAAAAACAAAAAAACCTGAAAATTTATGAATTTAATTATATTTTTACATAAAACATAACTTTTCTATAGTATATATATATCAAGAACTTGTTTAAGTAAAAAATACAGGAAATTAAATAAAGAATAGATAATTTGAAAATGCTCTACAATTGAAAGTTTTAAAAGAATGATATACATATATATATATATGTATTGTTAACTTTATCTAATATTTACTATAATTCAGTATTACATTATCTAGTTTATTAAGAATTTCATTTGGATTATCATTTAAAAGATTGACATTTAATAATTTATAAGGAAAAAAAAAAGAAACTATCTATATGGGGTTATAAAACGTTTCTAACAAATAAAAGTTAGATTACTTTCTTATCTTATTATCATTTTGATAAGCGAACAATAGAATAGAATTGTATGTAGCTGTCACATGGTGGACATGAGAATCAATGTTCTCCACTTGACAATAAAGAGGGAAACAGCAGCAGCAGCAACAGCAACAATCAACAGCAACAACTGGTTATCGTTGTCAGCAAAAGCAACAGCAACAGCAACAACTTATACTACGGGCAATGGCTATGACGATGTCGTCCGTTGCTGACAATCGATTAATGGCACATATAAATGGCTATCTTCTGGTTGGTTGGCTAGCTAAAGCAGCAACTTGCCTAGCCTGGTCAAGTTACTTTACACACACACACACACACAGACTTAAATACACAGAAACCAAACCGATTTCAATTCGCTTTCAATTTGCATGTTTTCGTTTTTAGTTTTTTTACCATTTTGTCGATGAATGGAAATCAACATAAATAGCATTAAAAAAAAAAAAGAAATATCAATATATATGTACATATATATATACTTAACTATATATGTACATATATGTAGCGTAGTATTATTGTGGGCGTTTAACTGAATGCGTTCAACGGCGCCGCTGCGACGAACCACAAAAAAAAAACTGAAAAAAAAAAACAAAAACTTTGGGTCACCAATCATTATCCATTGGCGTCGGCGCATAAATGTTGCCGATGGCTTGCGTCGTACATTGACGTTGGCGAGTCAGCAACAGCAACAACAACAACAACAACAACAACTACTTTAAGCTGCACAAACAAGCTAAGGTCAACTGGAGAGTGTTGCTTTGCGATGAGCAAGGCAAAAGTCATTGGAATATGACTCGAAGATCAACGAAAATAACTCACCAAAAGAAACAGAAGAAGAAAAAAAAATGTATTATACGTACAATTTATACCCTATAAACAATATAATTAAACTAGTCAATCAAGCATATAAAAATTTACATATTAAACATATTCAACTGATTTCATAATGCTGTATAGAAAACAAATGAAAATTACTTCTTTATGCCTTTCAATTCCTTTTCAATACTTCAAAGTAATTAATTTGATAATAATCCATGGAGATAGAGTATATTTGATAGATACCCTTTTACCCTTTGGTCTGTGTGGTTCTACTATAGGGTAGCAAATATATATATATATATATATATATGTATATAAATATATATAAATCGCAACACACTTATCTGGTGTTGCTGCTGTTGCGCCTACACTCACAGCAACAACAACAACAACAACACCAGCAACAGCTGTTGAATTTACGTGCTTTTAATTTTCAAAAATTTAATTTAAATATTCAACAAACAGATAGAGACAGTTGAATGACTGCGAAGAGGGTTAAAAAGAGATGGAAATAAAGAGCAAGTCGCTGCACTCTAAGACAAGAAGAAAGAGAGAGAATCTATGTATATATGTAATATATTTGTGGGGTTGGGGGAGGGGGCGATGCAAGGGGAGCAATTTGGGGTAGTGTGGGCTGGGGTTGGGTTGGGTATTTGGTAAGGAAATTAAGCAACAACGCATTTTCTTGGCACCCGCAATTGGGGCATGCAAGCAATGAAAGAAAAGCGAGGAACGGGGAAACGCAACTACTCACTCAGGGCGATGAAAAGTCACAAAAAAAAGAAAAGCCAACAACAGCAAGGCAGAACAGGGAAGGGGAGCTTCTCTTTAAGCACCATGAAAAGACAATATGTGGGTCAATGTACAACTAATTTTTCACTTTTCTTTTATGGTTTTTTAATTTTACAACATTAATATTTCAGAACAAATTCAAACAAATAGAAGAGGGGGGGGCATTGTGGGGCATATTGGAAGAAAAGAGCGGAAGCGAACAACAAGGGAGCGCCTTAGCAATGCATCTTATTTATTGTTTCTCTGGAAATTTTTTGTACGTTCCTGTTTTTTTTTTTTTTTTTTTTTGTCTTCTTTTTGCCCAGTTTAATGGTCGAGTCCGTGTTAATTGATTGACAGCGGCAGTGGCAGCGACAGAGGCACGCGTCGCAGCTGCCTGCCTTTCATTCTAGAATCATTTGGTACATTGGTACCACCGATTGCAAAAGCCCTCAAGTAAGTAAGTTAGTGGAAAGAGTTTTGCCGGAAGTGCCCGTCAAAATTTTGTAGCAATATTTAATTATTCTTGAAATTTATGTAAATGGGAAAAATGTTTAAACAAGTTGAAGATTTTAAGACATTAGAAAACATTTGGTCTTTGGAGTCGGAGACCACCTTCAATGTGGCGATAAGACAAGAGATGTTGTCCCAGTAGTGAGTGGGAGAAACAAAAAAAAAAAAAAGAAACTGAAAAAAAAAACTGATAAAACTATTTTATTTTTTTTTCTTATTTTTTAGGTTTATGTAGGAATTCAAGACATTAATTGCCCTGATAAGCCGCATATGTACATAAATCTATATATATATATATACATGATTCATGGTTAAAGTAATGAAAAAACCCAACACCAACAAACTAAACATAAAAAAGAAAAAAAATTTTGATAACATTTAGCAAGAAAACAAAAGCAAATCTAAAATGTGACCCAAAATTTTTGTGTTGAATAAAAATAAAGTCAAAATTTCAAGGCAAAACTAAAAATACAAAAGGAAATTCGTCATAGACACTTAAAAATAATCAAAATAAAAGATAAAAAGGCCTATGAAATATATATAAATATGCACTAAATATGTAATTAGATAAGTTTAGCTAGTAGAAGGACGGGCTCATATACCCGAAGTTTGTATACCCTATTAAACAATCTCTTGGAGATTTATATAAAACAAGTCAAATCTAAGTTTTATGATCATGGGCTTAAGAAAACATGTTTTTTATTTAAAAAAGGTTTTTGTTTTTTAGTCCGATGATTCCTATGGCAATTATATTATTACATTCTGCTGAAACTTTAAAGAGATATTTTCTATATATATATATATATCCAAATATCAAATGTAGTTACAATCGCTTTAAAAACAATCAATTTATGGATCTAAAACTATATTCTTGCCCAATCGTTCAAATGTCAGCTATATAATAAAGTTGATTTAGTTAAAACTTGGTAAATATGTTAAGAATATATATAAAACTCACAAACAATAGATTAAATGATGTTAAATTGAAGAACAAGAAAGTTTTTAATGTTAAAACCAATTCTCTACCAATCTTTACTATGGAAGCTCTAAGATATAATCATCCGATTGGGATAATTTAAAGAATGCCTAAAGCAGCAGAAGGAAGCCTGTTTCAGTTCTGTAACTTTAGGAGTTTGCATTGATCCAGACAGATATGGAGAGAGCTATATCGACTCAGTTTATTGTGCTGATCAACAATATATATACTTTATATAGTCAGAGGTATACAAGATGTTCTGATCAAAATTAATACACTCATTTGTTAGGAATAAAGAATAAAATTATCAAAGTTCATTATAGTTTTACTTTTTAATATCTTGTATATATATGTATATAAGATCCAATAGATCAAAAAGGTAATGCAAGGGGCAGTATTTTTGTATTCTTTTCAACAAGTAACAAAAAACGAGCAAATCTTCTAAACAAATAGAAGATGAATAATAATTTATATATCTTATCTATATTTACATTATAATCCTGGTTTAACTTTATTTCTTTCTTTTAAGATCTCTATATATATAAGATCTAGTGGATGCTCTCGTTTTTATCAATGTTTGTTATAGTGGAAATCTCAAGATCATATAGTGATATATACATATTTAGAAATGTATTTTTTCTATAGGAAATTGTCACTTATCTTAATATTTAAACTATAATTACTGAACAAGTAAATAGTAAAAGACGTAAGGAGCAACTTCCGGAGAGAAACAATTTGTTATCACTTCCGTAACTGATAAGGATAAGTGGGATAAGTATTTAATTACCTCTATATACTATATATATAACCTATATAACTATAAAAACTTAGATCATTTGCTTGAATTTGTAACTAGAATTTTACAAAAATCAATTTCAATTTTAATTAATTTTTTAACAATTTATTGTTTATAAAAAATAAGGTTTAATGCTTTATTGTTTATTGATTTTCTATTAATTAATTTAAAATTCATTGTTTTTGTTTTAATTCACAGTTCAAAAGGAGATCTTTTAATTAAGCCCTTACCGTCCAATCAACACTTTGCCATAAAAAGTAAAGAGCCAAGAAGAAGAAGTAGAGAAATCCCACAGTTTTGTTGCCAAAAAAAAAAACGTAGTTGATGTAGCCATTTTTGGCCTACGCATGCGCAACCAAAAGCCATGAGCCGAACTCAACTGGACCTGGCCTAGAACTTATGGGTCTTGTGTTTGATTTAAAGTCGTATGTTATGGCCAAGTTGGCCTGTCAGTTTTAGCCACGATTGACAAGCCGCACGAGTTCCGTTGGAAGCGACTCGGAAGTTGTCGCTGTCAGGGCAATGGGCACAGATGGGCATGCCACATCAATCATTGAGTACACACAAACACACACACACACAGACACATATTGTGTGCCCATGTATGTGTGTGCGTGTGTGTAAACTCCATGCAAATGCAAAAAAAATGTCTCCCATTGCGAGATGTCCTCTAATTGATTACATTGTTGGTTATTTGGCTGCTTGAAATGGCTTAAAACTAATCCGTAAAGACCTAAAGCTCGTTACCAAGTGACATTTGCAACTAACTGACTGAACTGACTGACTTGGCATTAGATAATTTTTCTTCTTTTTTCTTCTTTTTCCCTCTGTCTGCCATGTCATGCCATGCCATTGACATTGTTTATTAAACATTTCACAATGATATATCCGAATACAAAATAAAATAAAATAATTTTTAATTATTGTTCTTTGCTGATGCTGATGGTCTACTACCGAATCGATGATCTCATTTTTCAATTGAAAGTCTGAACAACAACACAAACATTTATTCATTTTTTTTTTCCTTCTTCTTGTTTTTTTTTTTTTTTGTTTATTGCATGCATAATAAATAATAGTCTAGTCTCTGATCGAGTGGATTGATATATGGTAGAAGAAGGGGTGGAAGGTGGGGACATAACAGAAGGGCAAATAAATTCGCATGTAATTATTCATGGATAATAAAAGAACTTGTCGGCAGGGAATACATACATATATATATATATTATATATACATATATACAGACAAAATAAAATATATAAAAATTCATTTTTTTTAGTCAATATCTTGAAATTATTTTTACTATGTAAAAAATTTATAAATTTAAATCGGTTAATGCACAAAATAAATTTCAAAAATATTCCATTTGACTTAAAAAGTTTTTCAATTAGGTAAAAATTGAAATGTTAAATATTTTTAAGGTTTTAAATTAAGCTAAAAATTAACCTAATGCTTCTATTTTTTTTATTTAAAATTAGTTTTTCAGAATTCGATTGTTTTTTTTTAGAATTTAAAGTTTTCTTTAAAATTTTAATGAATCAGAATATAAAATTTCTTATCGAGCCAAAAAATTTGAATTAAAAAAAAAGTGAATACAATATTAGTAATAAAATTGTACTCTTTTTTTTTTTGTATTATAATTTTATAAATTAATGTTTGGCACTTTTTCTTGATGAAAATTCTATTTGAAATTTAAATTTTTATATAAGTGAAACTAAATATAAAAACTAGAATAACAGCTTTAGTTTAGAATTTAAAAATAACACAAAATAAATGAGCAAATCTTAAGATTAAAGATGTTAATAATATAATAAAAAAAAACATATTTACAATTGATAATATGACGTAAGTTAAACATGAGTTCTAGTTTTATTTTTATTAGCTCTAAATTGTACTAATTTAGAAATCTTTATTACTTTACACAATTTAAAATAAAAATAGTTTCGTTTGGAACTTCTTTCGAAAATATATTGAAAATCTTTTCTAGACAAATTTGCTTAAAAAAAAATTATATTTGTTGAATATTTTGGAATTTATATAACTATGAAAAGAAATAAAATATTTTGCTCTTTAATAAAAATTATTGCTTCTAGAAAAAGAAAGTTCTATAAAGAATAATTTTTTCTTTCTAAAATTATTTAACAATAAAAAACCTTTTTTTAACTATTACAAAGCTAAAACTAAAAATATTGAAAATACTTCATATTGTTGTTTATAATCTTAAAAATGATAATAATTAATAAACAAGTATTGGCAAGTCTTTTATTTCTTTTTGTTTTTGATAGAGACTTAATTTTATAGCCTTATCAAATGGCATTTCCGATCAGATACTATTATATAGTATATAGCACCTGTATTTTATGGACTACGCAACAAAATTTCACAATTTGTTATAGTTTAATATTTAGTTTAAGGCTCTTTTAAAATATTTCTAGCTGAGATCATTGCCACCATTGCCCACTCCCGCACTTTGCAATAATAATAATAATAATAAAATACATTTACATTTACATCATGCATGTACATTTCGTGTATATCTTTTAATTAAAAGCAAACTTCAAAAGATATTTGCAGCACGCATGTGTGTGCCCCATGCCACAAAGACTTTAACATCTATGTAACCCCAATCTTTTATTTTTTCTCTAAATGTTGCATGCAAATGGAGGAGGGAACACGAAAAAGAGAACAATTTTACCTACTCCAAAGCACCAGACACTAGGCACCCAGCCACAGTACAAACTCATTAAGTAGTCCCACAAACAACAAAAACAATGCCTACTTGACCTTTTTTTTTTTTGTTTTTGTTATTGTTTTTGTTTTAAAGAGGGGCGTATGAAATTAATAGACTCTCCACTCATTTAATTATCGCAGACAACAACAACAACTGTAACTATAACTACAACAACATCAACTACAATGGTCAAGTGTTTCTTTTTTTTTGTCCCAGAAGTCACTAGAGAGTCATTCCCCAAACGATGACCATCACTGACCAACACCACTGGTCACCAAATGGTATGGTGTGTGTGTGTGTGTGTGTGGTACGCTGTGGTGTGGTGTGCGTGTGTTTGCTTTATTAGATGATGATAACTGGCTAATGAGTTGAACTGTGCGGAAAGCCAAACTAAACAACCGACATGTTGTTCCCTGACCAAAAGCAGAAGCCACCAAAAGACAACCGCAACAACAACAATAACAACAATAACAACAATAACAAACAATGCCAACAAAAAACAACAACAACTGGCTACTTCCTTTCCTCAGTCACTTAGCTGCCCGCGCATTTACAAAACAACAAAAAAAGTAAAAAGAAGAAATATTTTAACTAAAGAGTCGAGTTAGCTATCTTGATTTAGGCCGAAATTTATATACTCTGGCACATTATAATTAGATAATTATAATCAAAGATTTTAATTAAATTAAGCAAAATTATTCAGAGATATAAAGATTTGATTAAAAAAGAGTTTTTTTCTTTTAAAAGTAAATTTTAAGCCCATGGAAACTCAACGATATAATCATTCGATTCTAATGAAACTTGGTAAAGTCGCTAGAATATATATTATATATTGTAAGTATCTAATTTAAAAGCAATCACTTGATAAATAATTTAACTATTAAACGATTAAAAAAAAACTTTGTTATTAAACTAATTATTTATATGGAAACTATAAGATATTGATTATGAGATGAAAACTGCATAACAGAAATATGATTAAAATGATTTTGATATAATTTATCAAGTTTAGTTTAAAATTTTATATAGAATCAAGTTTTACTATCATATAGTACTAAATTTCGAAACCATGATTCCTAGAGTGGCTATATAATATGATCATTTGAACGGTTTGCAATGGTTTTAAAGCTGTAATAAGAAATCTATATAGAAACTTACTAACTTTTATCAAAGTTTAAGTTTAAGTAAGCTCAGTACTTCAATTTTTTAAAACTAATGTAATCTTTTTGCAAGAGTATAAAAGAGATTTGCAGTTATAAAAGGGATTCAAATTTGAATACTCTTGAGTGTTTTTCAAACATTCAAGAAAATGTTGCCCTAATTTGTTTATACTTATCTAAATATATTAATCATATAAAACAGAAAATATATTTAAAGAAACAAACAAAATTAGAATATTGAAAAGTTTTTCTATATATTGCTCACATTTTTTAGATCAATCAAAACATATGTATTATAAAAAAATTATGTCAAGATCAATCAAATATGTTAATAATTTCATCTGTATTGCATATTAAATAGTAACTGTATATGTTATTCTAACTTTTGTTATATAATAATAGATATATCTGGATGCATAGATTTCAATTTGGTTAACAAATTCATTTAGATCGTCTTATCTCGCAGATCATCTTGGGTATATAAAATATGCAAATTAATTGAATTGTATTTTAAATTATTAGAAACGATTAAAAGAGAAATTCGATCGACCAAATGATACCTTAATTCTATAGAAACGATAACTTGCGATTGAAATATATATATATATAGTCGTGTTCTTAACTAGACTTTACTATATATTAAAAGTGAATTGAAAGTGATTAATCTGAAATTAAGTCTATACGTAAAGCTTGATTGTTGCTTAGAAATCGATCTATGGAATTACGCTTCATTTTTATAGGGTATATCCCAATCGGTGTTGATGTTAATTATTTGATTTTTCCTTATTCTGCCATTGTTATGATGGGTTAAGTATGTAGTGTGTTTCTGTGTGTGTGTGTGTGTGTGTGTGTGTTTTGGCTTAATGGTAGCCCGAAGGTGAGCAGCGCAAAAATTTTAAAGAGCCCACACGACAGACAAGACTTCTGGCCTCCACCTTCTGCCCCTCTGTTTCTGTGGCAGTGTCTTTAGCTTCTAGAGGCCATCACCACTAAACCACCAGCAAAGATCAGCGGCGAAGAGGAAAAAAAAACGGTAAGAAATAACTGCGCTTATATTTATTTATTTATTTGCACATAAATGGGGGCTTCACTGGGCATGACCACATGCAAAATACAAAAAAAAAAACAAATTTAGCCAAAAAAAAAACAAATTCACAAAAAATATATATATACCTATATATATATATATATATATATATATATATATATATATATATGAATCTGCATACAACTCAGTTTTTACACTCTGCATGTACCCTACAGAAACATTCTAACGGTTAAAGATAAGTAAAGAAATTCTAAAAGTGGGAAAAACAATATGGAAAATCTAATATATATATTTGGAAATATATATATATTTTTATAGTTTATATGCTTTTACAGTTATTATCTAGAATTTGCGGGCTGTTTTAAAAAAAGTGAATAAACAATTGTTTTTGTTTCTATATTTTTATGTAATACCAGATTTTGTTATATAAATGGAGAGAATAGATTGAAATATAAGTTTATATACATATATTTTCATTATTTTTAAAAATATTTTAATATATATATGTATATAGATATCAATCTATGTACAAATTTATTTTAATATATATTTATCCAAATCTAAATTTATTATATATTAATTTAATAAATTATAAAAATTGTATTATATATATAATTATTTACCTATTGTAGGGTATCTTAAAGTCCATGCCTTTTATAGTTTTTATTTGCTTTTGCTTGCGGTAAATTTTGTTTTCTCTTTTTATAGTTGTTGTTGTTGTTGTTGTTAGTTCTTAGTTAATTCTTGTGTGCACTTGAATGTCAGTGGCAAATGCCTCTGTGTCAGAATGGTCGATATTATAATTTATCTATCATACTTAGCGGATTTTATTTTTATTTTTTTTTTTGCTTATTTGTTTTTTGGATTTGGTGTTTTTAATAAATCGAGCAGCTGCTTTTGCTGTTACTACTAATACTACTAACGAAAACATACAAAAAATTTTGTCTATCGCTTTGTACTTAACATTGAATTTCCGTATATTTTCATTACGTTTTCTTATCGCCAGAATAACCAAAAGAATTGTATGTACATATATACATACATACATACATAAATATATATATATAAATTTATCAGCAAAGGTAAAAAGTGAACTCATGGAAAAATTGATAAAAAATCCCAAAACAAACAGTAACAAGAGTTAAATATACATACATACATACATATACATATATACAGTGACGGACAGAAATCAACATACGGGGGCCATTTGTAGGGTCTAGCGCATCCAAAAGCATAAATGAAAATTCTAATGATGCAGTTATACTTTAAGTTAATATATACTATTAATTAAAAAAAAAAATAATAAATTTTCTTCAACCCTACAAAGTTATATGAAAAAAACTAAAAAAGACCATGACAAAAGTCAACATACGAATTAAGTTTATTTAATTTTAACGCTTCAAAAGGCCCGTTAATTATTATTTTAGTATTTTGTTGGGCCTCCATTGGCATCAATGACTGCCTGCAGGCGATTTGGCATTGAAGCAGCCAAGTTTTCCAGCTCGGCACTCGTTATATTCTCCCATTCCTCTTTGATTCTATCCTTCAGCACTAAAGCACTTGTAATGGCATGTTTCCTAATTTTCCTATCCAGAATTTCCCATACGTGCTCAATAATATTAAGGTGTGGACTCTGCGGCGGTGTGTTCAGTTGCCGAGGTGCATAGTACAGCAGCCAATCCTTTACTATATGAGCCTTGTGCTTCGGATCGTTGTCCTGCTAAAAAGATCCAACTGGGACCGAGGTTTAGTTTATCGACCGATGCCTTCAAATTTTGGCCCAATATGTCCTTATATTTAAAACGGTCCATAACGCCTTCAATAAACACAATATTTCCTACTCCGGACGCTGCTACGGCTCCCCAAACCATAACGCTACCGCCACCATGCTTCACTGTAGGCACCATGTTTTTAGGATCCATTGCCGTGTTCACCTTCCGCCAAACTTTAGCTCTACCGTCACTTCCAAATATATTATATTTGGATTCCTCAGTGAACAAGACGCGTTTCCAAAAGTCCATGTCCTTTTTAACGTGCTGCTGAGCAAACTCCAAACGAAGCTTGCGGTTTTTCTCGCTTATAAGCGGCTTCTTGCGCGGAGTCCGGCTATGGTAGCCCTCGTTATTTAATGCCCTTCTTATTGTTCGTGGATGGACAACATTGAGGGACCTTTTCGCTACCTTTTCGGCCAACTTTGGGGCAGCAATCTTGGGATTGTTGTTAACTTCCTTGAGGATGAAGCGCATATCTCTATCAGTGAGCTATTTTGGCCGGCCATTGCGCGGCTTGATATGGCTAGAGTTGTTTTTTTCAATGTGCTTAATAATAGTTTGCACTGTTGCTTTACTAAGATTTAATATTTTTGATATTTCACCAAATGATTTTTTTTCATTTCTGTGTTTTACTACTAAGTTTCTAATTTCTACAGGAAGTTCCTTCCGAGGAGTCATTTTGGACTGTTCACTGATAGCAGATTTCCAACAAATGCAGCTTTTACAAAGCTGAACGCATAAGAAAAGTAATAAAACAAAATTCAAAAGATTCCCATGCTTAGAACCAGTGTTAACCAACATATAATTGGCGTATCCTTGCCCGTATGTTGACTTTTGTCATGGTCTTTTTTTAGTTTTTTTCATATAACTTTGTAGGGTTGAAGAAAATTTATTATTTTTTTTTTTAATTAATAGTATATATTAACTTAAAGTATAACTGCATCATTAGAATTTTCATTTGTCCTTTTGGATGCGCTAGACCCTACAAATGGACCCCGTATGTTGATTTCTGTCCGTCACTGTATATATCTGTATATATGTATAACAAATGTCGATAAGGCTGTAATATATATGGGGGGGTATATGGACTAGTGGGGTAGGTATAAGTGAGGTAACAAAAACATAACTAAATGAAAATGAGTCAGAAAAAATTGCAAAAAAAAAAGTTAAATAAATAAAGAAGGAAATATCAAAGATAAGAGATACAAAAATTTTCGAACACTCATTCTCTGTCTCTCTTTGGCGATCTTTGGGAGCATAAGTTTAATATTTGGGACGGCAGTGTGTCGATTAGTACCAGGTAAAGGTACAGGTAGCCGGGCAACAACAACAGCAACAACAATAAAAAAGGGGTTGCAAAAAAAAAAAAAAACAAGGAAAACCAGACGACTTATTTAGCCTGCAGCTGCCTGGGCCCCTTGTGACTCAACCAGGTTGACTCAATCAAACCCCCTTCTCCCCTCCCTGGCTTACTTTACCCTACCCAAAATCTACCCGCTCCCCCTTTTAAAAGAAAAAATTAAGGACTTGCACTCACCCTTCAAAGCCATCCAATTCCAAGGGCAAACGCTTCAACTCCGACATGTCCAATTCCAAACGCAAATTGGAAACTTCGCACAGCAAACGATCCCGTTCAATGCTCAATTCCTTGATCTTTAAATGGAGTGCATTGTTCTCTCTAAGCAAATCCTCTACATTGATTTTCATCTGTGGCATGGCACAAGCTGAGCCACCAGTTTTTGTTGCTGCAGATCCACCCACAGCACCCGTGTCCACCATCAACATGGAGCTGGCCATAAGCAGGGATTGAGTCCTTTGATGCAACAGGTCGGATTCTGGTGATATTTCCGACATATTTGCTTTCGTTTTTTATTTTTTTCTTCGCTCGGTTTTAATTATTTTTTTTTCTTCTACTTTAGAGTGCTTTGCCAAAATGCAGCAGCATATTCTTCTCCAGGGGCAACACACACACACTTACGCGCGCGCACTCACACACACACACACACGCCCAAACAGACTCCACACGCCGCGGCCACGCACTCGCACTGTGACTGTTGCACTGAAAACGAGGAGCAGGAAACTTGCCAAGCCTCACAACACTTTTATATTTACAAACATTAAACAAAATAATCAAAAAAAAATAAATAAAATATATATGTATATAATTGTGTTAATTAATGTGATTCTTAATTTAGCCAAAGGGGCAGCAAAGATTTTTGTATGCAAAGAACTGATCTAGAATGCACTTCGTTTTCGTTATTTGGTTTATGTTTTAGGTTTTATTTCCACGCGCAACACGCGTCTACAACTTTCAACATCGATAGGAATACTGACCCAGTGTTGTGTAGTTTGCATCGCAATACTAAAATCAGTGTGTACAACTACACACATATTGGGCTCAAAAAAGCGCGGCGAATTTAAGTTTCACGCCAAAAGGCAAAGCGTATTCAAGTTTCACACCAAAAAGCAAAGCGTATTCAAGTTTCACACCTTTTATTCCAATAAGCAAAGCGAACTGACCTCGATAACCGATAGTTAACATTTTGCCACAATCGATTGTTTAAGCTGCTAAGTCTAATATGTATTAACAGAATAATGTAAAATTTTGCAAAAAAAAAAACACGAGATAAACAATAAAACACGAGATAATAAATAAAAAAAAAGCACGAGATAAAAAATTCTTTTTGAACTGCAACATAAAAACAGTTATAGATATCACCAAGTCGGCGAATACAACAGGTTCACGTGACAAACTTTATAAGACAAATTCAAATTTATTCAAAAGAAAAAATGAAAATGGATAATATATTATTATTTATATAGACATACTTCAAAGAAATATTCTTTTGTGCACAATGTTTTGTACACAAATTGTGTGCCCACCACCATATATATTTTTTATGAAAATTTAATCATCACAAGTCCCAAAAAATATTCAAATTGTCAATTGGGACACACGGCACCTGTTCATACGCTACTGATAAAGACTCACGAACTCTCCGTATGCATACAATCTTACCGTATGAACGGTGTACCAAACTCTTTACAACATTGTGCAACACTAAACAGGGCTCAATAATTGTGTTGGACGCTACGCTGTTGGATTTTCTTAATTAATTTTCTTTTTAATAAGGTAAATTAATTAATTTTAAGTGGAACTAAATTAAAAAATGCCGCGACCAAAGTCAAACGTATACCGGAAATACTTTACATTCGACTCTCAACTAAATACGAGCACTTGTCTAGTCGAGAAAGATAACAGACAATGTGGCCATCATATTATGGTAAATAAAAGGCTTAAATCTTTTGTTTTTGTTTTGATTTTCTCTGTAACGGTATTGTTTCTTGTAACCAAATAGGGCAACCATGGCTCAAATTTAACTAGTCACATTCGTCGATGGCACAACGACTTGGTAATTGATGAACCGGAAAGAAACGGCAAAAGGCCGAAACCTCGAGCACCGATAGATCTTCACGATGAAGTGGATGTGGTCAATATGGCCCAAGTTGAATTGGAGGAAGACACGCAACAATACTATAATGATTCCCAGCAGTGGCCTTCGCATACGCCAGACACATCAACCCGTTCCGAATTCGAACAAAAACCAAAAATCAATCACAAAAATGAAGCGGAACTAACGCCCAATTTCTTTCTATATCGTCAAGAGTATTTGCAATTAAAACGAGAGGAGCTCAACTGGTCCAAAGAGCTCGAACACCAAAAACTTCAAATGGATGTAAAAAGACTGGAGCTAGAAGAGAAAAAATTCGAATTCGATCGGGAAAGAAGTCGACAAGAGTATGAGCTAAAGAAATTAGATTTAGAGCAAAAAGAGCGTTTGGTTAAATATGAATTGGAATTAAAATATGGCAAAACTGTTCCATAAGCTTTGTATGAATGTTTGTGCTTGTAACTATATGCATGTGTGTGTGTGTGTCTGCGAGAGTGTATATGTTGTATGTCTGTCTGTGACACTTTTTTGTGAATTTCAATTTTTTTGTTAAATTTATATTAAAACCGCTGCAGTCCCTGTACCGAGTGGTTTAAACTACAACAATTTCTAGCCAAAATCGAAAACAACAAATGACTGTTAAAAATTCTGTATCTCCCATATATACATATATATATATATAAATATATATATGTGTATATATTTATCTCTATATATATATATATATATATATATATATATATATAAAAACAAAAACAAATAGGGTATACTCTGAAGGGGTATAAAAACGATTGTATTGAAGATTGTTAATATACATGCTAAGTGTATTCTAATAGTTTAATTATTGTAAGAGTTATTCCATATATTCGATTACTACAGCAAGTGATCGAATTTAATTAATTCATAATTTTTTATTAATTATATATTTTTATATATATTTCAAACAATAAACATATATTAGCCGTAAGATGTCCAATAACTTTAAAACTTGCCTTTGATTTGTTGATAATTTTATAATAATAGTGACCAGAGGTTTGTAGTTTATATCTTCTTGATCCGCAACACCATATATATCCGATTAACTATGCAAATTTATAAAATTCGTAATCACTTGTCAAACATTCCTAAATACCGGGATTTAATCCAGAGCCGACAGAGACAGCCTATATGAAAGTGAGCGAGAAGGCATGTATTTGCTCATCTATCTGTCTCTTTCAGTCTTATATTCGCACAGTCGGCTTTATTAGGTTTTTCTTATTCATAGTAAATAGTATTTACATTAAGTGTTCAACTTAATAATTTCTATACTATGAATCAATTATACTATAAGTTGTACTAGATAAAAGTCATATTTTTATTTGTGTCTGTTTTACTTTTTGTCGTCAACTTTTGCTTATTATTTCCTTATATGTCATATGTAATGATCTGATGACTATATTTTTTTTTACAGTTTCATCTTACATTTAGTATATACTCTGTGTTCATTCCTTTGTTATTCTGAATTAAAAAAAAAAAAAAAAAAAAACATTATAAATATTTCTTATTGGATAGCAGAATCTTTGGTCATGTAAAATTGCTGCTTATTCCACTGTACGTAAACACAAACAGCTGACGCCGGGTCCAGTTGAATACGAACCGAGTAATGGCAAATTCCAATGGAATAGTGCTTATCACAGGACCACCAGGTATAGCTTGATACACAGTGTCAAACTTATTAATTTATCTGATTTTTTTCCATCTAGGTGTGGGAAAGACCACTTTGGTACGCAAAATCTGTGAAAAACTTTCTGGGGAAAGCAAACTGCAGGGATTTTATACAGAAGAATTACGCGCCGAAGGTCAGCGCATTGGCTTTGATGTAGTCACATTGAAGGGACAACGTGGCATACTGGCACGTGAGCAGCCACCAAATGACAAATTTCACTGTCCAAAAGTTGGAAAATATTCGGTCTATGTAAAGGAATTTGAGAATCTTACGTTGCCACTGCTTGAGATCAACAGCAAAGAATCTCCGCCAGCCCTATGGATTATCGATGAAGTAGGAAAGATGGAATTGTGTAGCAAACAGTTTGAGTATGCCGTCAAGAATCTAATCCAGAAACAAATGCCTTTGCTGGCCACTATACCACAGCAGAGCCGACAGCTTTTGCCCTTGGTAGAGCAACTAAAGCAACAAACTGGAGCAATCATTTACCATGTGACAAAGACCAATCGAAATGATTTGATTACAACGATAACCAAATATCTTACAAAATAAATCATTTGGGATTTTTTTTATTTATATATATATGTCCTAACTATATGCTACGCATCTGCTAAGGAGCTGGGATTTAGTGCAGGCGGCGGCATTGTTGTAGATTGGGATTCGCTTTTGCGTGTGGAACGTTTACGTACGCGTTTCGTCTCCTTGGCCCAGTCCATTTCATTGTAAAGCTGCTCTGATGCTCGCCAATGTAATTCCTGGCGCTGTACCAAATCTGGATGCTTCTGCTCGAACTCTTTATCAGGTGGCATAAGCAACTCCCATCGTTTTGAGGAATTCACACGGGCCACAGTGCGTAGAACTTCCAGAGTCTCCGCTGATGGAAGCTGAACGGCAGACATTACCTGAGTTCGATACAGGCAACCCGTACGGGAGAATCGGAAGATCTAAAGGAAAAAATTAATGGGTATTACTTATTCCGATACATTTTAATTTATCAATGACTTACTATATAGTCTCGAGCTCGTATCATTTGCTCAGCAGTTGCCCCATTGGCATGAGAAAGCATTTTCTCGGGATAAACGATCTCCGATCTTGGTACCCAATTACCATGAAGCAATATGCCTACTTGCGGCAATAGCGCTAAAACCTTATCGGCTGTCACCTGCGGATCCACATGATCGATGAGAACTTTCATCAAATCACTGAATGACAACATACGAGCATCTTTAAGCAGGACACGCAATTGCTCGAGCAATGGCATAGTTTTGAGCATAGCCTTATTATAAACGGGCTGTGCTGTCATTGCCATATTTACCTGCTGCACTTGCTCATCGTGCGGCAGCAGTTTTCTTAGATAATCATTGGCATTGAGGGCCAATGATTGATTTGTTTGATGATTGGTGGCATATAGCTTCTGGCGCTCAATTTCCGCTGTAGATGTGTTCCGCGCATGCCAGAATGTCTCGCACCAAGGCTCGTCTAATATGCGCTGCACGAAACTGTTGTAGGTGCCACCACCCTGCTGTTTGGTCTTTTTGGAAGCTGCCGCCCCGGGGCCACGGGTGAATTTGACTGTCACTTGTTGCAGAACCTCCTCGTCATCGACATCATCACTTTGTGCCTTTTGCTCGGCCTTGCGTCGTTTGTCATCCTTGTCGAAATGATTCAGGGCAGGTCGCAGCTGGACAATGCTTGTCAGTGGAGATAAATGCACCTCCTTATCCGCATATATGCCCACAATATATTTGGAAATGTCTGTCAGAGAGCGAGTGCTGGTAAAAGCCTGCTTATCCATTATACCACGTTTATATGTGGGTCTTTCACCGGTCTTTGTAGGCATACCGTAGGTGTTTTTTCCATCCGAGGCCACCGCAAATTGCTCAGCCTTGAAGCTGTCATAATGCTTTGAATCAGTGTTTATTCCAAAATCAACCTTTACCTCCTGGGTGAAGGGTTTCACACAGCAATTGACCACCACTGCGTCGTCATGGTTTGACAATTCCGTTTTGGTCGGATATTGGAAAAGGTAGAGATTTCCCTGTAGATTTTTTGACAGAAATACTGGTATCTGTGGATGATTAAATAAATTTTTTGACTGCTGTCAGCTTTATCGTTATTACAGTTAACTTACCTCCTCAACAATTGGATCATCATCTTCAACGTCCATCGTTTCCCAGACAGATGCACGCTTCAAATCTAGTGTTGTAAGTGAAAGCAAGTGGAATCAGCTGTGCTCAACACTAAACTTGTTGCCAGTGCACAGTGGTGCCATCTCACAAGACTAATTGTTAAATGATTTTATATATCATATTTTTAGATATCTACATATGCAAAACAAAATATTTAAATTCATTTGAATTAAAAAAATATTAATATATTTACATTGCTCCACTACAAAAGATAATTTAAACAACTCGTTTTGAAAATTTTGAATTTCTGGATTCGGTCTTAAAAACCACTGTGTCCGTTGTATAGCAACGGAACAGAATTTAAATTTTGAAAAATGGTCACACTTGGTGCCCAGGGTCCAGGGGCCAGGGCCCTCGAGAGAGAGACCCCGCATATATAGGATAGGCATATTGTACATACCTCATAATGATATAACTTTTCTATAATGTACACGGTCAGCTCGGAGATCTACAGTGAGACCAACTATCAACCGATTCGCACAGGCGATGGTCAGAAAGTGGTGTCAAAGTTTCGTTTCCGGTATCCCGATGCTGAAGAAAAACAGGACAAGGCTCCCATCGATAAGGATGGTGACTTGGATGTGTGGCGTCCACAGCGAGGCGTTATTGAACTTGAACATTCCGAGGCCACAGAACTGAAATTAGTGGGCCTGCAAGTGTGGCGTGGAGCCTTGCTCTTAGCGGATTATCTCTTTTATCAGCGCGAGGCAATGGCTAAGAAGACCATAATGGAGCTAGGTGCTGGCGTTGGGCTCACAAGCATTGCAGCTGCCATACACAATGCTGGACAAGTTTTCTGCACAGATGTTGACTTGGGATGCATTCTGCAGCTGATACGGGGCAACGTGCAGAGGAATGTCAAATTGATCAATGATCAAGGTCAAGTGAAAGTAATGGAATTTAACTTTCTCACACCCAAAGAAGAGCGAGCAGAGCAGCTGCTCAATGCCATAGATGTCAGTGAGGTCATTTTGGCAGCCGATGTGATTTACGATGACACCTTAACCGATGCTTTTATACGGATCATCGATGAGATACTAAAAAAAGACAGAAAAAAGACCTTCTATGTGGCCCTGGAGAAGCGCTACGTATTTACATTTGCCGATTGCGATTCCGTGGCGCCTATGTATGAGCATTTTATCGGACAGACTAAGTCAAAACCTTGGGTGATAGAACATCTCTCTCTGGATTTTCCACAATACTTTGAATACGAACGCTGTCCACAGCTAGTGCTTATGAAGATTACCTCAAGATAATCCATAGCAATAAGTAAAATTTAATTGAAACCGTCCTCCCAAATGTACAAAGCGCGAACAAATTGAATAAACATAAAACGTTAGCAAGGACCAGTATTTTTGATCAATAAACTAAATTAATATTATTTCTGATCTACAAAAAACTTTCAAGGATAAAGTTTAAAAATTATAAATAACTAGGATTTTATTTTTCGATCGATAGTTAACCAATTTTCCTTTATAACTTTTTCCTTTTTTACATGGAAAAGTCTTTTATCCCTAATTCGCTTTTTAAATTGTCCATTTTTTTTTTTTTTAACAATCTTAATTTATTTTAAAAAACAAGGCTAGCCTAAGTCCCAATTCCCCACATTGACTTGATTCGGCAATCACAGATCCTGCATGGCCAGAATAATATTTTCCAATGCCTGGCGAGCATCTGTCGCTGGAAAATGCTGAAGCACTGCAAGTGCAGCAGCCGTGTGTTTCGTTTGTAGCTCCTTGGTTTTGACTAGGGCTGGACCAGCCAGTATGGCCTTATGGATCTGATCGTAGTCAATATTCTCCACAGACTGTTTGCCCTTCTCTAATTCCGCATACAAGCTAGGATCATGCTCTAAATGAAACAACACGGGAGCACTGACCAAACTGAAGGTGGCATCCAAAGGCAATGTGGAACACTGGAAGGGTTCAGCGTCCAAACAGGCCTGCCAGGCCAATGCCAAATGTTTCCCAAATCGATACGCATGACGTTGCAGCTCTTCGCTTTGGCCAGCCAGCTTTAATGTTGCTTGACAGGATTTACCCAGAAGGCTACCGGCATTTAAAATATTTCGGCATTCCCATTCCTGTTCGGGATTGCCCAAAACCTGGGCAATCGGCATGGGAGTCATTACGTCATGCTCATTGAAATCAACGCCCACATTCAATGAGGGTCGCTGGAAAGTTCCTGGTTTATAGGGCAACGGATTATTCTGCTCATCACGTTCGCCAATGAATTCCGATTCGGAAAAATCACGAACAGCCGATGAGATGAGTTCTACCACTTCCTGATTACGTAAATTGGCCAACTCGGCACTGGAATGACCCAATAAATAGTCACCAGTGAGCAGGCCAATTTTATTCCCAAATGACATATCATCATAGGTAGCCACATCCTGGCCAGCTTCAGTGCTAGCTTGTAGATTAACCACGCTCTAAAAGATGAAAATAAAATCATTGACCAATTATTGAGACCATCATTACAAAAGATAAACCTACATTATGCACCAAATGGGATATACGAATCATTTCAGTGACCTCGGCCAAAGCACGCTGCGAATGCAAAACACCAGCACTCTTATCCTGCTCCACATCAGGTATACTGGCCGCATGTCCAGCTGCCTTAGACACCAGTAAGACAATCAAACCCCATGCCTGCATTGTATTCTTTCCATTGTACAGGAGATGCCTAAATGGATTTAAAATTTGTATAAAGAATCCTAAAAAAATACGAAAAATGATTTTAATTTATACAACTTACTTGGCCGTTTTCATAAGAGGATGGGCACTGCCCACCAATTTGCGCAAATGCAGAGCCACATTGGCGATCTCGTCGCTAAGGAGCCAGCGCAGACTGAGAAATGATGTAGGATAGCCCACAATGCGTTCGGCCTCGCTGACAGCCCTATTCCAATCGTGGCGAGGAGGTGGCGTTGTCACCTGTTGCTGTTGTTGTCTGCTGCTGATGGTTGACGTTGCTGTCCAACGTTGTTGTTGTAGTAGATTTTGCTGCAAAGTGAAAGTTTTCAGCGCAGGCGCCGCCAGAGCTTGAAATCGCTTTGAAGCCAGGCTCAAACTCTCGCCATGGGGCATCCTTTGGGTCAACTGTTGCATAATCCTATACATTTTTTCCTTTCTATTCGTTTAGCTTTATAATTACAAAATGAATAGGTACGTATGTGTGTATGAATATATCGAAATGAAGAATTTGTTAATCTTGGCTTGGCTGCGCTTGGCTGAACTACTCCGTCGCTTGCCTTGTCGAAAAGTGAAATCTCAAAGCTCCAACTTAGACGTCAACGTCGCCGTCGCTGATGTTCGACGCCACTGCTCTCACCTTCACCTGTCTTGTTGCCGATGCCGTTGCTGTTGTTGTTGTTGCTGCTGCTGCTTCTTCCCTTGGAGGCGGCCCACTTTTCCAATTGTTTGCAGTGGAGCCGCCGTTTTGTTTATTTTTATTGCCCCACGCTTTAACATGGAATTTCGGGTTGCCATAACAGGTTTTCTAGCAGGGCTGGGCAACATGGAAAGGCATTAACGTTTGCTATTAATGGACTGTAGCCCTGGGAATTGAATTTAAATATTGCCGCTGCAATCGGAACAACAAAATCACACACATACATACATACCGTACATACATATGTGGATTTATGCGTGAAAATTGAATAAAATACAAATGACGCTTTCTGCATTTCCGTTTTCCCTGATAGTTGTCCCCTTAATATATATTTAACATTTTATTAGCATATAACAAGACTTTTGGTTAGTTAAACTTATTCAAATTATCTTAAATTGCTGAATTCTAACAAGACATTAGACAAAAAAACGAACACTTTAGTCTTCAAAATCGCCTGTTGATATTATCTTTATAATCGCTTAAATAGTATAATACTTAACCCAACTGGATGCGATTATTTACATTTATATGATATTCAAAGCATATTTGACTTTAATTATTCATAAGAAAAAAAAATTGTGGTTTTTTTGTCAACAGTCTTTTAACGATAATTTATAAGTGATTCTACAGTAGATGTAACGATTAAACTAGCCCAAAAACGTGTTGGTATTACGAAGTAACACAAACAGTTGAATTTCATTTATTGCCTTTATGATTTTTTTAGATCCTAAAATCTTTTTTCTAAACATTTGTACTGGTAATATTTGTACCATACGTATAACATTTGTCCCACAGTATGCGTTTTATTATACTGGTCTGTCTACAATCCCCGTATTTTTGTTCGCTTAGTTAGTATGTTGCCGCTTCTCGCGTTCGGTCACACTAAGTAGGGGACTCAAATGCGAGTTACTAAAATTGTTGCAAAAGTGTGTGAAAATCCTGATCCAAACAAAAATGAATTCCTAATCAAAACAAACGAAAATGAAATTTGTGGCTCAAATCGGACATTTAAATATTTCCGCAGGAATTAGACGGATGACGGTGTGTGTATGTGTGTGTACGCACCTACTTAAGTATGAATGTGTGTCTCAAGACTCAAGGGAGAGCTAAAGAGAAAGGAGCAAGAATAAGAAATAAGAACAAAAGGAAAGTGGCTGCAATAAACGGAAACAATCTAGATCTATTGAACGGCTATTTTGAGTACATAAAAAATCAAAGTCTCTCACACAAGCACACATACATTTTGTTTGTATGTATAAATGAACATTACTACAGAGAAAATAGGAACGGAATGGGGCGAAAGAAAACCTACGAAAGTGGTTGCTGCTGCTGCTATTGTGAGAGGAATTCTGGCTCTCTGTCTCTGCTTGTGTGTCTGCATGTGTATTTGTGCAGTGTTGTATAGTGCATAAATTATAATTTTTTTTTGTTTTTTACTAGTTTACATTTGTTTGAGAAATTGCAAAAATCAAATAAAAAACTGCAAGTTTAAATCTGAAATTAAAACATCGGTTGGGGTTTCAAAATCGATCTAGCTGCATCCATCCCTAAACAACACAAGATGTGAGATGCATGCAAGCGAGAGAGAAAGAGAGAGCGAATGCGTATGAGAGAACTAACGTAGTGGACGCCGACGCCGCCATGCACACGCACACAAGCAATCTAAAACTTGTTTGGTTGCTCAGTCACCACTCACTCCCTCTGCTTTTTGGCTCGCTCTCTCTTTCTCTGTTGGCAAAAAAAGAGCAAAAGCCGCTATTCGCTAGTGCTCTCTCATGAACCGACAAATCTTCTTTTTCTCGCTACTCGCTGGTTCCCAAGCAAAAGCAAAGCTAGGCGAGCAAAATTTCCATTGTGTGTGGCGATGTCGCGTCGTCGTCGTTTGCTTTTGCTGTGCCCGTTGTCAGAGCCAGCCAGCAGCAGCAGCAGTAGCAGCAGAAACAGTCGGTTTAAAATTTTCTGACTCGTCATTTGTGCTGTGCGGTGTTGTGCGAAAAAAAGAAATAAAGTGTATATACACACATACGTATACATTGAGTAATAAATTATAAATAATTAAAATCTAACAAATACGCAATAGCCAAAACTAATTCACTTTCAACAGTAAAGAAAAGGGTTCGTTCATTTCGATTTTCCCCCCACCAAAAAACTTTTCGCGACCGTGTAAAGTGCAAAGCGAAATCAATCGAGTCTCCCTCCTCAACTGTGTGTCTGTGAATGTGCGAGTATATTTGCTTGTGTGTGTGAACAAACTTTATTACTCATCTTTATTTTTTTGTCTTTTTTTTTTTGTTTTGAGAAATATTTATTAAAAAAGAAAATTCGAAATTCCGAATATAAAAAGAAGATGCTGGAAAGTGAAGCAAACACAAATGGCGACAAGCAGCAGCAGCGCTGTGTTAGTGAGGGGGAGGCGGAGAGCCGCTTGGGGTTTGCATATGAACAATTTGAATAAACTGTAGCCGCATATAAAAGCAAAAAGGAAAAAACTACCTATTTTATTTTTTGTCTACATCAACGATTAACGAAAAACTCGACGACTTTCATCGTCGTCGTTGTGCGTCGGTGTTTGTGTGTGTGCGTGCATGTATGTTGTGTGTGTGAGACTCGCTTGGTCTCGCTCTTTTAGCCATCACGTCTGCCTCTGCCTTGAAAAAGAAAAAAAAAATAATAATTTCGATGTGTGCGCGATGCCTCTCTCCTAAACTCGCTCGCTCTCTATCCCTCTCTGAACCACATGAATGATCCACCCTTGTAATTGTGTGTGTGAGTGAGAAAACCAGCGGCCAGCAACAAATAAAAAACAATAAGAAAAATACTGCTCTCCCTCTACGACATCCTTATGTATGTGTGAATGTGAGTGCAATTTGCCGTTGTTTTACCTAACACACACACATGCTCCATCGCTCTCTCCGTATCTTTTGTCGATTTCGGCTCGGCGGTAGCTGACTCTCAACGATTTCGAAATCTAAATTATTATTGTTTTTTTCATTATTTTTTTGTCTTTTTTTTATTGTAGTAACAACAGCAAAATGAAAACTGCTGCAGTGCGTAGTGTATTTTGTTGCCAAAGCAAAAATTTATTTTAATTATAATATAAAGAAAGAAAGAAAGAAAAAGAAAAACCAATCAACAACAACACCACAAATAAAAACAAAACCAACAAGAGAAAGAAGAAGAAGAAGAGAAGCATCAGCCCAATTTGTGTATCTGTGTGTTTGTTTTCCCCCTGCCCTTTAAGCCCCCAAAACCCTCCTACTACAATTGCTCCTCTTCTTTCTTCTGCCGTCTTCGTCGCTGTCGTCGTCTCTATACAACTGTGTGTTGCATGTGTCTATATGAATCAATAAAAATATAAAACAAAAAATAAAAAAATAATGAAAATCAACAACAAATGTGCAAAATACTAGTAAATTAAACAGCAACAACACAACTTTAACTGCATCATCAACTATAACAACAAAAACAACAACTGCAACGTCGACTTCAACTGCAACAACAACAACAAAGCAATCGAAATCAATCCAAAAAACAAACTTGAGAAAATGAGGTGCTGCTGTTGTTTAAATAAAACAAGCCAAGAACTATGACGCATCAAAATCATCAGACAAACGGCGCAAGTTTGGAGGATTGCCATACAAACTTTTATGCCTTGGTAAGCATTATTAAATAGCAATTAATATGTAGATAGAACACAAAAATAATTTCTTAAACTAGCTTGCATATACATATGTAGGTCAGTGACAAATATCAAAGAAGCGATTCTAGTGTCAATAATATTACTAACTATTTCTGATATGAAATAAATCAAAGCCACCTTTCTAGCACTTGTTGGTTGTGTGACAAAGACAGCAATTCCTTAAAACAAGCGCGCATCTGTTTCTCACGAACTTACCTACGCACCACAAACTCCATTCATAGATAGGCATGATTTAAACTCAAATGAATAACTTTACTTATATATTTTTTTTTTTGACGATGACGATTTCAAAAGATTTAAGCCAACATAATTTGCCGCGTTTTTCTTGGATGGTTCGAATTAAGTTCTTTTCATTAAAATATATAACTTGTTTGATCCAACCTAGTTTGTTTTAACATTAATCTTAAACTGTTTTACGCGAGGGAAAGCCTTTTTAACTTAATCCAAATGGTTTTCACAAATGTCGTCGGTTGATAATTCTCAGAAGATTTTAATTATACTACTTTTTTATTGGCAACAGTTCTTGCTGTGCTTGTTGATGAACACTGAGATGTAGATTAGAGAAAATTTGTTATTCAATACTGGTGACTTTCTGGAAAACGAAGGGTGCCTGACGAATTCATATATTGGTATACACACATAAATATCCTTTGTAGGGTCACATATACTCTTAAACCGCTACGGCAACAGGGTACGAAAAACAACTGTTGACACAAAAAATGTTTTGTTTGGAAAACGGGGAAAATAGGGGAAAATAAGTTGACCAAATGCTTTCAAACTTATTACTCTATTTGTGTTTAGTTAGTACGGCTATTAATAAAGTGAATTGTTTTATTTGTTCAGCTATTTTTAAATAGTGAGTGAATCAATAGTTAAAGTTTGCTGGCAGCACTGGTTGCCTGCCTGGTTGTCGGCAATCCGTCCGTCCATATAACAGGTTCTTCAACTAGTTTCTTCTTTCTGTCTTTCCACCATAAGGTGGCATATTTCTTTAATGAATCTCGAAGCACCAGCGGAAAGCGAAGACAAAAAAAACCCAAACGAACTGCCGCACAGCGGAAAAACTGACAATGACGACGACAATGCGTACAAGTCAACGTGCTCCACTCGCGCCATTCCCCCCGTTTCCAAACCCTTCCCTACTAAAATACCCGCTTCACTCCACTAGCGGCGGCAGAGGCCGATGCCGACGCCAACGCCAACGAATGCGGCAAATACGAAATAACGAAACAATAACAAACCCGCGAAACTTTCTTTGAGAAAAAGAGGGAGAGCAAAAACAACAACAACAGCACCAACACCAATGTGAAAGAGAGGGAGCGGGCGAGTAAGAGAGAGAAAGAGCTTGAACTTGAGAGGCACGCGCGCGTGAACAAACACAAGTAAAGCATGTCGGAATAATAACACACCAACACACACAAACACAGTGAGAGTAAGAGAGAGTCTGTGAGAGAAAAAGGGGGCGCTCTCTCACAATACACTCGCAATGCAAATGTAGCCCATAGGCACAGAAAAGAAAAGAAAAAAAAAAAACAAAAAAAAAATATCTCGAGCATAAGAGCCAAAGGCAACGGCAAGTGTTGGAGATTGAGTATGAAAATTGCAAAAACACACGCGAGCGCACACATGCAAGATAAAGATAGAGATACAAACGAATGACGACGACAACGTAGACAGATCACAAAAAATTTTTAAAAAATAAAACTGGCTGCATGACAATGTTGAGAAACGTAAAAACAGCAGACCTCAACGCCACTGCTGGAATCGCTAACGGACGGGGGTGTTGTGAGTTGATTAAAGAAGAAGCAATAATATTGTTATAATGCGATAGCGGTGATAGGCGGCGCTCGCCCAAAATAAAAGCTAATAAATAAAAGAACAACGCGCGAAGCACAACAAGAAAAAAAACGCAACTTTAGCGAGTGTGTTGGTTGGTGGGCAGACAAAAAACGAGAGCGAAAATGAAAACACACAAAAATTGCAAAAACGGAAGAATGTGGAACATATTTGGTTCGGGGGGATACGACCGACTCGACTCGCCATCGTCGGCGACGTTGTTGCTGTTGCTGAGTGACGGTGTGGCGCAGTGCAGGAAGGGGCGGTCGTATTGAGTGGCAAGTGTGTGTGTGTTTGGTGCGGTGGACGTGCGAAAGGGGGAGGGGGTGGAAACAACATCGGCTCGTCGGCATTGGTAGCCATAACCATAGCCAGCCAGCCATTCGTGTGGTTTGGGGGAATACCTCTTGGTAGCGTTGTTGTTTCTGTCTCTCCGTGTGTGTGTGTTTCAGTTTGTGTCTCTGTGTGTGATGAGAGGTGCAGTTATTTAGCTCTATCTCAGTAAAAACATACGCGCGACGCTCTTTTAGGCCAAGATTGTTGTTGCTCATTGATTTGTTGTGCCTTGCAACACAGAAGCAACTTGTTTCTTTTGAACAGCAGCAACAACAACAGCTACAAACATACATATGTACATACAATAAAACACAACACGAACTCTCAACGGAAGCCGCCAATGACGACGTCGACCCCAACAAGCAAGCCAGTTAGCCAGCTTAGCTAGCCAGGCCAGTCTTAATTTTTGTTTAGGTTTTCATTTCTTCTGTCTTGTCTTTGGTTGCTTCGGCTGCTTAGACTATTTTTTTTTGTTTCTTTTTACGCTTCTTTGTAAAGAGATTGAGGAAGCTTTGCTTCTAGTTATTATTACAAGTGCAGTGAAGAATGCGGCGTGCATTTTGCAACACTACTACTTCGATAAGCAATTATTATTGGTCCCTGCGTTGTGAGAAATATAGAATCAGATGAGAATTAGCAGTTTATAAATATTGCTTATATGTTTTGAAAGATTAAATCAAATTAACTAATAAAAAAATATATCACCAGGAAAAGATTTTAAATAATGAACTCAAAAAAAATATTTTGATTCTTGATCAGAAGTTTGAAAACCAAATTTATTATTGTATTATTATAGTAAACCCTTATGGGCCTATAAATAGTTTTGAATCATATTTAATAATAATTTGTTGTTGCTTTCAAAATATTTTTAACAATTGACCCAGTTCTTGTTTCAAGAATTGTTTTTAAATTGTCATTTAATATTGGAATGTTTTCTCAAATAAGTTCAAGATTCTTCTATCCTCCATTAAATTAGCCATTAAAACAGTCATTGACTTTAATCTTCAGGTTATTATAAATGTAATTTAGAATATACGGAGGAAGTATTTACAGTGTAATCAGTAAATTGCTTTAAATATGTTTGCATATGTATACAAATATGGTGCCTAATAGGCCAATGATTGCTAAAATTAACGGAAACTCTTTTACTCATAATCTATTTAACTGTCATTAATTTAAACATTCATGTCTTAATTAGTTTTGTTTTCAATGTAGGTGCAGGGGTGGTGGTGGAAAAGGCAATTTACTGATTATATACATACATATGTAAACTCAGTTGCATTAATATTAAGTTTCCATATCGGTAGGTTGGTATTACAAAAGAATTAGCAAGCGATTATTTTAGCTTTGTTTTTAAATTCCACCTTTATCTGTGCCATTGCAAGTTAGCGTAATAATGTTGCTGGTATTCGGAGAGATAAGCTTACCTGCAAGCACTACTTGATTGACAATCATCCATATCTATATTTGTATCTTTCTATATGTGGTATGTGAATGTAACAAAATAAAGAATAAATAAAGTATATTTCATTACTTATCTCCTTTGAATAATAAGACACATGAATTAATGATTGCTATTTTATTAATGCGTATTTAACTTTATCCGATTTTACAGACTGATTTGTGTGGAATAAAATGGCGCAAGTTCGTTAATGGCGAACGGCCGAATGCATCTAGCGATCCATTATCCGATCCAATCCTACGATCCTATTCACGATGCATGCAGGCGAATATGTTATGCGTGTGGCGGCGTGTGCAATCCACCAAACAGGATAACACCGATCCGAATGCCTTAAATTTTGAGATTACCACATCGACGAAAGTACACCCGCCTTTATCGTTGGCCGCCGCCAAGGAGTTATGGATATTCTGGTATGGTGAAGAGCCCGATCTTAGTGATCTGGTTGATGCTGACTTGCTGAGAATAGCGGGTAAGTACAAAATTAAATCAAATTATAAACACTCAAATAACAAATAAGAAGAAATATGCCAAACTCTCTTCCGCTCCCACTCTCTCACGCTTCTACACACATACACGCATACGCAGCCAGTCACATATACAGACATAAACACACTAATACATTTGCACATTTTACATCATGCTTGCTGCTTGTGTGCAATGTAGATGAATTTAATAAAACTTCAAGGCCGCGCAGCTCATGCAGCGCACACAAAAAAAAAAAACAAAACAAAAAATACATCCAAACACATGCGAGCAGATTTGATTGCCGCAGATGCTGTTGATGATGATGATGATTATTTATTCGCCTTTAACGTCACTCACATTCAGAACGTCAATCGTAGGCGTAAACGTCACCTGTCATTTGCAATGTTTCTAGATGGCTAGCCTATCTCTCTTTCTCTCTGTTGCTCTCTCTTTTGCCGTGGCGATATTTCTCTTCTCGTTTGCCTAATTATGCAAAAAGGGTGTTCATTGGTATTGCTTGCTGCTCTCTCAGTGACTGGCTGCCATGACTAGTGTGATTGTGTTTGAACGTTGGCGGCGCTCTCTTTTACTCACGCTCTCTTTTTTTTCTCACAGTGTCTCTTTCCGTCTGTCTGTCTGCCGTATGTCTGTGTGTGGCGTGTGTGGGGGGCGCTTTGGCAATTCTTAGTAGGGTTGTTCCACCAATATACACACGACGAGCGCCGCATCTGACGAGATTGGCCTTCGGGTCTCTCCTCAAGTCTTATCAGTGTTTTTTGCGTGTGGCCACTATTCTATTATCTCTGACCGACAACAATCATCAGAAAATGAAGAAGAAAACTATTGTAGAATTCGAATTTCGGGCCTAGCTTCTACTACGGCAAATTCCATTAGTAACCGCAGGTTGTAACCTTCGTTCGCTTTCTACCTACGTCATGTCGGCGTTTCATTTTACTTTTTACTGTTAGCTTTTTATACTTGTGTGTGAGAGTGTATGTTGTTGATAAACGCTTTTTTTTTGTTTCTGTTTCTGTTTCGCGCGCTCGCTCTGCCTTGAGTTGAATGCACGTCGTGAATTTGTGGTGAAATTGTTGGTGACCCCGACAATACGACATTGTGTTGTTGTTATTGTTGTTGCCGTTTTTGCCTGATTCTTAATGGCAAGGACATTGACTAATTGCATTGACATTACTTTGTCTCGACGACTCGTCGCTCGCTTATAGTCAGCGTCATTCGCGCAATTTCATTTCATTTTCTTTTTATAGCACCTTTTACTTTGTGGTCGGGGACCTGGCCACAAAACAGAAGCGACGCATACAAAACAGGCCAGACACAGGCAAAAAGTGTGTGTCAATTGTGTGTGTTATTGTTATATTGTTGTTTGAATGCGTGTGAATGAAACCTAGCAAGAGAGAAGGGAAGAAGCGGGGAGAGTGAGTGGTAGTGAAGTGTAATATCTATTGCAGAGGGGAGAGGCAGTTGCAGGGCAATGGGATAGAAGGGTGAGGTTGGAAGAGAAAGCAGTAGACGCAAGGCGTTAGTTTGTTTGTTGGTTGATTTTTGTTAGAGTTTACTGTTAAAAATGGCAACGCCGCAATTTTAACGACACAGTGAGTCCAATAAAATAAAATAAAATTTTAAAATTTGCCAACTCCTTTTCATTTATATTAAGTTTGTAAGTGTCCGAAATTTGCTTTAATTTAACCTCAGGATTCTTTTTGGGTATTAAGGTTTCAAGTGGAACCT
Organism: Drosophila neocordata; assembly: GCA_018903615.1. NCBI lineage: Eukaryota > Metazoa > Arthropoda > Insecta > Diptera > Drosophilidae > Drosophila > Drosophila neocordata. Next base: position 12,992,370 of record JAEIGI010000001.1, read on the forward strand.
GAAACTTTTTTTTTTCAAGAGCGTGGGAAATTAACGTTTTTCGAGTCAATAGACTAATTTTTTACCAATTTTATTCCAATGAAAGTTTTTTTTTTACATGATTAACTATATTGGTAGTTTTAAAATTTAATAAATAATTTATATAGTAATCACCCAATGTGCATTCATAGTTTATTATTAGGCTGTTTTTCTTTTTCTACTAATAATGTTGGACATAAAAACTTGCTGCCTTTCTTCCCAGTTGGTTGGGCTTTTAAATGCTTTTGGGAACACTTTGTAAAAAACACACACATACGCATGCATACATTTCTATTTACATATACATATATTACATTTGTCGTCTATGTGGGCGCCTCGAAATCTCAGTATGTTTCCGCTGCCGCTGCCTTCTTGTGATACTTCATTTGCCGCTGTTGTGTGTGTTTTGTATATTCTACATACCAATTTTACCTTAAACAGCTGTCACATTGTCTCTGGGTATGTGTGAGTATGTTAGTGTGTGCGTGCTCCACAATTGGAGCTAGTGGAATTACGATGTGCCTTGAGCGTTGCCAATGTAGATGAATCCACTACATACATACATAATTACATACATACATGTGTGTATGTATGTGACGGCTCTCTAAAACTCTCTCTGACGTCGTTGGCTCTCATTTGTGAGCTTTAAACTGGTTTGCAAGCAAGCTTAATTACAATGCGCTTTGGTGTTGTTGCAATTTTTTTCAATTTAACATTTTTTTTTGTATTTATTATTTGCGTTTGGGCTAGCGAGTAAATGAGCTTAACTTGGCTCTGTTTTTTTTACCAGTTTTTTTTGTTTGTATTTTCTGCTTATTAAACATTTTTCGCAGCCGCAGATTATTGACCTTGATTAAACACATTTGTTGCTGCTTTTGGCCATTCTCCTTGGCTTGTTGCATGCAATGCAAAATTGTTCTCCCTCTCTTGCTCGCTCACTAATTCACAATCCCTCTCTCAGTCAATTACAGCTTTAATAAACTGTTGTTACAGACACGCACACATGTACGTATAAACAATAGATGGAGAGTGAGAGAGGACATTTGTCGTCCGCCTCTTCTTAACACGTCATTTCGATGTGGTAGCAAATTTTTAACCTAAAATAGCATTTTGTTTTTTATATATGGGCCACAAACAACAATATAAGAGACCACTGCAGAGAGAGCGAGAAGGAAACACAGAGAGTAAAAGAGAGAGATGGAGAGAGAGACTGTTGCCGTGAGCGAGTGCACGCCTAGCGGCACTTTTATTTCCAAACAACACATCTTCACCACCAAAAAGCTTTTCAAGTCAGATACATAGATACACTCTACTCTCCCACACATACATTTACTCGTTAGTTTTATTCTCTCTGAGTATCTGCAACTTTTTCCTCTCTCTTACTCTCTTTTACTTCTCTCTATGCGAAGAGGCTGACATCGTTGTCGTCGTCAGCGGCGGCAGCAGCAACATGTGCACAAACCACACGTGCTACAAAAAAACACCCACACTTGCACACACAATCACACACACTTTTACCAAAGGGAGATACATATGTATATACATACATATGTATTTGGAATTTGCATTGAGCAGTCGCCGTTGCTGTCCAATTCGGATTCCTGTGTGCGTTTTGGGGGGCTTTCAGACTAAGTTCCACTTTATTGTTGCTGGTGCTACTGTTGTTATTGTTGTTTTCGGCATCATTGTCGGGGCAGGCAGTTAGTTTCAATTTCTGCCGTATATATATCTGTATGTATGTATGAATGTAGGAAATGGCTGTAGGTTTGCCATTTCCTTTTGGTTTGTCGATTCTTCTTTTGTTTGTTTGCCTCGGTAAAAAAGAGAGAAAGATATGAAAAAGAATAGCTGAGGCTGCAATAAATGGTATTTCTGTTACTGCGGCGCTACCCCCTTTCGGGCTTTCAGCGAGCTTTGAACTTTTACCGTTGGTCGACCGACGTCGATGGAGAGTATGTGACCTCAGAGTCAGGGCAGACCAGCCGGCAGAGTTACAACATTTTTTTTGTTTCTTTCTTGCCCAGACTGCTATTCTCAGGCACACACATACAAGCACAATGACATGCACACATGAATACTTATACATAATCGTACATTGCCCTCAAAGGAGACGCAGGCGACGAAGAAAAAACTACGCGCTGATCTCATTGAAAGAAAAATATTCAAAAAGGAAAAAACACACTCACAATGACGCAGGCTTGTAAAAACAGCAGCGACAGCAACACACAAACATTCAGAATGGTTGTAACATAAATTTCCAGAAGGGAACAACAACAGCAGCAGCCGCTGCAATGTTAGACCAGCTACTCGTTAGTTGCTCTCGCGCTTCGTTCTCTCTTTCTCTCTTGATGGCGTTTTGTTTTGTTATTTATAATGTTGTTTACCTTTACGTAATTATCTTTGCAACATTTATTGAGTCAAAAGAGAAGAAGGAGAGGGTGTAAGTGGATAGAGATGAGTTGTAGGAGTAGTGGGCAGAGGAGAAGCAAAAGCTGCTCAGCGTCTTGTAAATTCAACAGCGCGTGTAGGTGGCTGTTACTCTCTTGGTCTCTCTCACGCTCTCTGGCTCTCCCTAATTTACAGTGCCAGTTCTCATGTGATTGTATGTGTGTTTGAGATGCTTGGAATTTTCCAAAAATTTATTTTCTCCCTCTCATCCAATCATAACGACAACTATGTATGTATGTATATAAATGCGGCTCGTTGTGTGTGTGTGGTTGCCTTTTTGTTTTAAGTGGGCATTTTGTTTGTGCTTCCGCTTTGGATTTCCCTTCCACCCGGTCACTTGCCTTCATCCCGTATATCACTCTGTCTCTCTCAGTTTTTTCGCCTTTGCTCTTTTTCATCTGACTCTTACATTTTTTTATTTTCCACTCACGTTTTTGATTTTTTTCAAATGTTGCATTTGCATACATACACCGACACACTTGTACCACATAACTTCGGCTTGATTTGGGTATTGTTACAAAAAAAACTTTTAACTCGCTCTTACTTGCCAACCATCTTAACTTTTCATCTAACCCTCTCTTTCTCTCTTCTTTTCTAAATAGTTGTTTGTCATTTGACTACAAAACAATAACATAAATAAGTTACCGACGCATGCGCAAGGCATTGATCGTTTCTTCCCTAAATTAATTTGTCAAGGGGGTGGTGGGAAGAGTTAGGGTGGTCTACTAGTGCTGGTATAGAGTAGGGGCGTATCATATGCGAGGAAAGAAGGAACTCAATGGTTTTGCGTATTATTATTGTCCGAACAGAAATAGAGAATCAGCGATTTTGTTATTGTTTTTTTTTTTTTTTTACAATATTATTGGGTTTTTTCCACATTGAAAAGCGTCGCATATTTTTCATATGTATGTATGTAAAGTATGAAGTCTTTTACATATACCATCCTCAATATATTGTTCTTCCTGATATTACCAATATTAATTTGTCCTAAGTCATCAGAATAATAAACCGATGGCACAACAACTTTAAAAACCCTTAATCCAAACATTTAATTCATTTTTTCGATCGTTGTTTATATGTTTAATTTTTTTTTTAAAGATATATGAAAGATATATATTAACGCAAAATGATAATAATCTGTAAATTTCTTATCTTTACAGCCAACCAATCACTTTGGAATGGCACCTGGAAGGGGGAGCTCACTTATGAGTGCCGTTCGCTGCTCTTCAAGGCTTTGCACAATCTTATGGAAAGGTAAGTAATATAAATTAAAATTTTATATATTTAAAACTAAAATGATATTTTTTCTTGTCCCATAGATTTGTGCTTACCAAGGACATTGTGCGTTTTGGCAAATGGTTTGTACAACCATGCACCTCAAGCGATCGTCTGTTTGGACGTAGGTGAGTCGCCCATATTAAGGATAAAGTCTCGTCTAAATTAAAAGATGGAAAGCCACACTTAAAAAAAAGCAAATGATAAAAGTAATTAATTTGCCTTAAATGAAATTGGCATCCTAGATTAAAGGAAAGGAACTCTGTGCGGCTGCATTAAAGTCTATGAAACTGCATCGTTCTTCCTATTACAAAGAATATCTGTTGAAATTTAAATACTGTAGTGTGTAAATTGTTATTTATTTAATTAATTATTAATTTTCCTTTTTTAACAACAGTTCGCAGCACTTGTCCTTCTCTTTTACGTTCTTCGTTCATGGGGATACGGTTTGTGCCTCCATTGATTTACGCGAACATCCCGCTGTACGTCCATTGACCAAAGAGCATTTAGCTGATGCAGCCACTGCTTTTGCTGCGGCCAGCAGTGCTCAGTCTTCTAATGGCAATGGCAATGCTGGCGGAACGGGACAAAATCAAGAACCAAATGCCAATTCTGAGCCACTGGAGGCTGGTAGCAATGGGGAGGCGGCTAAGGCATCAAAACCAGCCCATGCACGGAAAGTGATGCTGGCGCCGTTTGGCATAGCCGCTATACTCACCGGCAATAGTTACAAGGCCACTGATCCTATGGCCGAGAAGATACTTGAGGATTGGGCATCGTTTTTTCCGCTTTGCAATAAGGATAATACGGATGTGCCACCTGTTGTAGAAGTGGTATCGGGTAAGAGGAAACATTGTGATATTCTTTATCCTTTCTTAACCTTGTCTAATATTTGTAATTTGAATTTTTTAGGTGGTCATAAGATGTATCATCCAACGAAGTATGTACTAGTCACAGATCTGGATGATATGGAACAAATGGAGCATGCCGAACTGGAGAAGGCACGCTCGGCGTCAGCGGCTGCTGCTGCTGCGGCTGCAGCCGGCGATACAGCCACTCTAGCCTCAGTTGCAGCTAATGCGGCTGCTACATCTGCTTCCTCCGTGCAAGCAATGCCAACAGCTGCCGCCGCCGTTGCTGTCGCCAATGCCTCACGGAAAGTGGCGGCAGTACCTCAGGCGATCAGTGCTTTGGAGCGTTTAACGTTTCAACCCTACTACGATCAACGTCCAACTTCGGGTTTCACCTTTAATACCAACAATACTCATATACCCCCCTCGGCTGCTGTTGAAATGCCAGAACGAGCCTGGCAGGATTGCGTTATGAATACGTTGCATATAGATGCAGCGGCAACGGCGGCAGCGGCAGCAACAGCAGCAGCAGCGGCGGCAGTAGCAAATGCTTCTGTTGGTGGCGGTGATGAGGATGAACAAAACAAACCACCGCCAGTGGATTCCAAACAGCTAGTTCAACAGCAAATCCAGCAGCAACAGCAACAACAACAGCGTCAAAAGCTTTGGAAATTTGTGGATCCCATGCAAAAGGCACCCTGCATATGCACTAAGTAAGTTAACCAATTAAAATTACTTAGCCATATTCTGATTGGAGAGTAACCATTGAATGAGCAAACTGCAAAAGTGAGGTCTTTCTCTATATGGAATTTCAAAATAACAGAATGAGATTAAGGAGTAAACAATAGGCAAACTTTTTAACAGATATCTCGAATGTATTTTCATAATTAATGAAACGATTACTATATTTATTTTTCGGAAGACTTTAAACTGTTTAATTACTACTTATGAAAAAGAGTGAGATAGCACATATATATATATAGTTCTTACTGAGCTAAAAAATCCAAAATTAATTAAAAATTTAGTCAACAGTTTGAGTTAGTTTATATCTATATAAATTTACCATTATATGTTCACTGAATTTCCATTAAAATTGGTACACGAATTCATTTAGTAGCTAATTGTTTCAAGTATCCGTTTTGACAGTTTTTGCAATACATAATGAAAGATATATAACTAATAATAGATGTCAGTTGGTTATTAAGTTTCAAGAGTTATTGGTAAAAGTTCTAAAATATTGCACTTTTAGATACTTTAAAACGTTCTGCCAATTGAAATTCCAAATAGAGTTGTTAACTTTTCAAATTGTGTGTTTTATCTAATGGTTATTGGCCAGACTTTGCCTCTTTACCTCTTAATCTTCCAAGGCGCGAAAACAGTTCCTCCTTTTCCTCTTTTTTTTCCTGTTTTATTTATTTTTTTTTTACTTATTTTTTGGAGTGCCTTCTCTTAGTGTACTTTCTATTTATTCACTTTTTTTGTGTGATATATATATATATATTACTTATTCGATGTACTTTTGGAGATAAACCGTTTCCGCTTTGATGACAGCATGCGCCTAGGCCTACAATGAATCCTGCTACGTAGTTCTTTTTCCTACCTCTTTTTTTTTTTTTTTTGTTGATATATAAAATATATATAAATATATAGATATATGCATGCAATAGGACATAGTTGTCTACTATATTACTCAGTCCAGCAAGCCAAGCTTAACTCACAGGGAGAGAGAGAGAGAGGCAGTCGCAAGCGAATGATAATGATAATGATGATATGAATGATGAGATGTTATTGATGTTAAGTTTCAAATATTATGTTTAACACCAAAAAACAAATCCAAAAAAAAAAAAAACAAACAAAACCAAATTTCAGCGCACAATGTGGTGGTAGCAGTAAGCGTCATCATCATCAGCAACAACAACAGCAGCAACAAATGCAGCAACAGCAATCGTTGGGTTCACCCGCTTTGCGTGCAGCTGGTGGTGGTGGTGGTAGTGGAAGCAACATGAAATCTTCTTTTCATCAGCATCATTATCAGCGTCCAGGCACACCTGCACCTGTATCAGCGGCAATAGCAGCGGCAGCAGCAGCAGCAGCAACGTATCATTCCACCTCTTCCAACAACAGCAACTCCAACAACAACTCCACCACCATCAATTCTTCCTCCTCCTGCTCGTCAATGGTGACTGCCCTTAAGCGTCACATTTTGCCGTTTCACAAGCGTTTACCCAATACTCTGACGTCCTCGTCCTCGTCGTTGTCATCATCGGCGTTGTTTAAACCCAAAACCAACATCAACAACAACACAACAGACACCAATATACCAAAACAAAGGTTTGTGTTGCTGTCCAGCGTCGTCGTGTGTGGAGCGTGTGTCCTTAATTTAATTTAATCCTAGCCCACAAAACCGTGCTGCTTTCTTTCAAAATTCCTTTTTTTTTTTTTAAATCTCATTCTTGTTATTTACTTACTTAAAAACAACAACCAACACATACACACAAAACAAACACACTTCTGTTTCAATTCTACTTTGGTTTTTTTTTAATTTCTTAATTTTCCTTTATTTTGTTGGTTGATTGCGCGCCGCCTTTTCTTTAATATTTAACAACAAATCAAATACACACACAGACAAACTCACCACACTCTCAACAATACCGTATCATTTTTAAAACGTTTAAAAGGCTCCTACTCCCCCACCACATTACCGTCTATGGAGTAGCGCGCAGCAGTTCTTATTTAACGGCGTCTGTCTACTACTATTACTACTACAGCTACTACTATTTCTATACTACTACTATCGATATATTTCACACACTCCCACATACACACACACACACAGACACACTACTACTGTCTACTTAGCCTAGCTGCAGCAACGCAATGAAAACGCCGCCTTTTTATGCCAATTCTCTAACTCAACACATCATTTAATAATTTAATTAAATTTTTTTTTTTGGTAATGATTTTCCGTTATTTTTTTGTTGATTGGTTTGGTAAATGGTTTAATCAGATCACCAATTAAAGGTGTTATGGGACGGGGGAGAAGAGTCTTTTACATTAGTAGAATGTGCTTATATAATAATAAAAGGTATCAAAATAGATAGATACATAGATAAATTTCCATATAAAAAGTATCCCACAACTGATCTGGAAAGAGAGAGTATATATTGATTTATTATGAATTTACAATTCAAAATTCTTTACTCTAAAAAAAAAATGGTTTCATTTATAAAAAATATTGGCATATTTCATTGAATTATAAACTCAAATTTTTAGAATTTAGAATAGTTTTCCGATTCACATTCTCTCTTTTTTATGTTGTTTGTAGGGCCCAGTGAGATTTGTTGTATGGTTAGTTGTGTCTTAATCAATTATTGATTTGATCATTATACAAATATACAAGAATACATTTTTATAACACTCGCGTTAATCGGTTGCGTTTTAAAACAAAAACACACATTTCCCATTATCATTTAGAGCTACGGGAAAGAAAGTTCTTCATTTTGATCTCCTCCCCTCTGCTTCTGGATGGGACCATATATCCATACGCTGCTTGAGCATTTTATCATTGGCGAGAATTAATCTGGTTTTGGTGCATGACCTTTTTTTTTCCTTCCCCGCCTTACTTCTTGACTCTTGACTCTGAATGTTGCATAATACATATACATATATATATATATATATATATATATATATATATAATAGATGACGGACAACCTTTTGAAGTCTGTTATCCTTTTGCCATTATCATCTCTTTTTATATATACATATATATATATATATAATTTTTTTTCGTTTTGTTTTGGCTGAACTTTGGTTATGATTTTTTATTTAGTGGATATATAATGTAAATAACAATTGCATATGTTTATATACTATATATAGAGCTATATACACTGCGCGTCATCAGGTTAGCGCCCCCTTTAACACTGACCGCCAATGCTCCATAAAATCTAAACCATCAGAGTTCTAGCTTTAATTTTTTTTTATTGTGCTACATGCATTTCTCTTTAAAATAAAACAACAATGGCTAATGTAACAATAAGGCATATTTTTTAATAAATGTTTTTCAAAAAGGTAAAAAAAAAATGTAACGAAAATTTGGTCATCAGATTAGCGCCGTCAAATGCCATTTTAGTTATTTTGCTTAATTTAGTAATTAAAGTCACCAAATTTTTTGTGAAGCTCGAAGTGTTCAATATCTTTAAACAAACATACAGAATGGGTAAAGGAACAGTTTTATCTTTGGTAGAAAAATCAAAAATTGAGGCATACTTTGAATCTGGACTATCCTACCATAAAAGTGCTGAAAAGGCGGGAAGACACAGAAAAACAATTGCCAATTTTCTTAAAAATAAGGAAAACTATGGAAAAAACTACAAAGCCGGCAATAATCAAGTGATTTCACAAGCAGATAGACGAGCAATACTTCGAGAAACTTCGAATTCGCACGAATCGACCACCAAGATTAGGGAAAAAACCGGTTTTAAGGCGAGCTTATCAATAGTGCAAAGAGTAATTAAGAAAGCTAATCACTTAAAGAGACAGAAATTAAAAAAAAAACCACCACTCAATAAGCTAAGAAAAGAAATGCGCCTTAATTTTGCCCGAGCGCACATGACTTGGTCTACCCAATGGCAGCATATTGTATTTTCCGGTGAAAAAAATTTAAATTGGAAGGACCTGATGGCTATAATTATTATTTCCATGACCTACGCAAAGAAGAACATCACTTGGACCGGTTGCACAGCCGGGTGGGGTGCGTTATGGTGTGGGGAGCAATATCCTTCTACGGCACTTGCGAGCTTCAATTTTTGACATCGCGCATAAACGCACAGAAGTATAAGAACGTGTTAAAAACGGCTTTTCCGCATTTCCAAAACATTTTTCAAAACCTGAAGTGGACTTTCCAGCATGATAATGCTCCAATTCACACCGCCCGATCCGTGAAGTCATGGATTCAGGACCAAAAAGTTGATCTCATGCAGTGGCCACCATACTTCCCCGACCTTAACATCGTTGAAAACGTCTGGGGATGGTTGGTTAGGAAAGTGTATGAGTCCGGAAAGCAATATAGCACAAAGACAGAGTTAATCGAAGGCATCAAACACGCCTGGTCAACCATATCATTGAATTATATAGAACAACTTTATAATTCAATTCCTAATCGCATTTTTGAAGTAATTTCAAACAAAGGCGGGACTACGCACTACTAATATTACTTAAAAATGATAAAAACTTAATATACAGCTGTTATAAACTACCATTATTGATCATCAACTTATTTAAATTGAATTTAACGTAGGGGGCGCTAACCTGATGACCAAATTTTCGTTACATTTTTTTTTTACCTTTTTGAAAAACATTTATTAAAAAATATGCCTTATTGTTACATTAGCCATTGTTGTTTTATTTTAAAGAGAAATGCATGTAGCACAATAAAAAAAAAAAATTAAAGCTAGAACTCTGATGGTTTAGATTTTATGGAGCATTGGCGGTCAGTGTTAAAGGGGGCGCTAACCTGATGACGCGCAGTGTATATAATAGTTTATAGATTCATGTATACATACATATTAATGCTCGATAGTGATCCACCTGCAAAGATTTCTCTTTCGTTTTTTTTTTTTTTTTGAACTTTTCTTCTTTTGACATCTGGATGTGGTTTTTTTTGTTTTCGCTTACCATTTTTTTAATCGGGGAAGTGGCCCGAACTTTTCTATACATTTTTCTTTTACATTATATACAATATATATTAATAATAATTAATTATTTTATAACCAGTGCATATGTAATCTCTATATATATATATATTGCTACATTATCAGTAGTTTAAACATTTTGTACATAACCAAACAAAAACAAAAAACAAAAACTTACCTTATTAGCCTTATGCATTTACTTGTTTGAGTATTAATCGAGTCTAATCAATTGCATTTTATTTCCTTCTTTCTGCCACAGACATCTGGCCGGTGGTGGTAGTGGCAGTGCTACCGGTATCGGTGGCACCACACCACATGGAACACCGCATGGTGGCGCCTCAACTTATTCGCGCAATTCTCTGGCAGGAGACTCATCAATGCCAGCAGTGGCCTCGGTCGGTTCACCTGCCACGCCGGCACCCTCACCACATCCAAATTCGGCACATTCGCAGCCCACATCGGTGCCACCTGCAGAGCAAGTGAGTGCAAGTGAAGACATCAAAAACAAAATTATAATTCTCTATCCTTGTCTTGCTCTTGGATCATTACAATATTAACTTGATTTTTCTTTTTGTTTTCATCTATTTAGCTACTCAATATGAGTCCTCATGCCCCCACATCCGTTTCGAATCTACAGCAGCCTCCCACGCCTATTGATCATTTACTGGACAAGAATACACCAGCTCCAACGCCCACTGATCAGCATGATAACAAGAGCATTACGGCTTCTCCTTATGTCCATCAAACGCCCAGCGTGGAGCCGCCATCTTATACAGAGCATACATCAGCTGGTACTGTGGGTGGTGGTGGCAATGGTGGAGCATCGCAGCCCAGTCTCAGTGGACCAGGTAGTGTGCATACACAACAACCGAATACACCTATAGCGGCAAATACATCAGTAGGAGGAGGAGTATCTGCAACAGTTACAAATACCAATGCTTCTAATGCTCCTGCCGGTGCTGTAGGTACGACATCTGTGGCAACTGGAACGGCAGCAACAACACAATGCGGCACAATTACTGTAAAAAAGTTGGAAATGCAACAGCAGACCTCAACAGGAATGTCTGCCACAGTGTTGGCTATTAAACAGGAACCAGGCTTGCTTGGCAGAACGGTGTCTTCCACTAATACCACTGCATCCACTACAGAAGCAATCACCAATTTGCTTAGTCTTTACAAGCCGCCACAATTGACGCTAAAGGATCCCGATTGTTACTACGATGAGGAATGGCTCAAGGATGTGATCTATGACTTTCGATTTCAAGAAAACTGGTAAGTAGAAATACATATAGTTATAGACAAAGATTTGATTTTAATTCTGGATTCTTTTATTTATTCATTATTAGGGACTATCTGGCTGTAAAAAGGCCGAAGTTGGAGGATCCTTCAAAGCAACGTAGACCGCGTTATCCGAAAAATCTTTACGAGGGTCATACGCATTTCAAGCCATTAATGCCTTCACCTGGTTCTGTATATGGCTCCCAGTTGCTCTCCTTGGATCTCCAAGCGGCAGTCGGTGGTGCCAGCAGTGGAGCAGTGACGGCTGGTGGTAACTCAAGTTCAACCGACGGTCTCGTAGGCATAGCTACCAGCGGCAATGGTTCTGGCAATGGCAGTGGTAATGGCAACGGCAACGGCACTGGTAGTGGTGCTGGTAGCGGTGGCTCAGCCAATGGGGGTGATGAGCCCGACAATGGCAATAACAACTTCTTCCAGGGATTGGATATTAAGACGGAGCCGGGATTGCTATCGCCATCGTGCAGAGAAACAAAATCATCTGGAACCGGTGGTAGCAGCAGCGGTGGCGGCAACAATCTCTTCACTGCCGAAGGACTCAATCCCTCTCTTAATGATTTGGAACAGTTGTTCGAGACGAGCTCTAACGATGAGTGCAGCAGTGTCCAAATACACACGCCACCAGACTCCAATAACCCATCAAACGGAGGATGCAGCACCGTGACCAATACCATTGATGAACTCAAGCGAAGCACAGCGGTGGCAAGTGCTGTAGTAATTGCAGCTGCAGCAGCCGCAGCGGTGGCCAACTCTGGGGCAGGCAGCATACAGGCTGAGGATTTAACAAAAATGTTTCCCACGCCGCCATCCCATGAGCAACAGCATCCCAACTCAAGTCCCTGCCAGACAGATGTAGTAATGACGGATCTCAGTGTGGATACCAGTAGTATTATGACAACACCAGCGGCAAATGCTGCCTCCGCTCTGGTACCACTGGGCATCTCATCAAGTGTTGGTGTTGGCGGTGTCGGAGGTGTTGCAAGTGTTGGTGGTAATGTTGTCCTTAAAATGGTCAAGCAGGAGTACAATGTGGAACTGGGTAGCCCAGTTGAAGAGCCCATTGATGATTGGAGTTTTGTCTATCGTCCTCCACAACAAGAGAAATTTGTGGGATCTTCACGGTATGCTCCACTTACTAATTTGCCTAGCCAGACGCTGCCGCCACTAAATATTCCATCTAATTGCTACTACAAACCCACATGGAGTACACATAAATCTCGAGCCGCTTCGTTGGCTAAGGCAGCCGCTGCCCAGCAGCAGCAACAACAGCATCAGAAGCATCAGGCTCTCCAGCAGCGTATACAATTGCATCAGCAACAGTTGCAACTGCATCAGCAACAACATTTGCAACAGCAACACCATCAGCAACAGCAATCAACGGTGACGGCCCATCCCCACCAGAAACATCAGCAATTACATGAGCTTCTCTCGGCCGCACCCAGAACGCCATTGACAGCTATGCCCTCCCCATCGACAACAGTTCCCCAGCCACTTAGCAGCGGCGGTAGTCAATTGCTATTGAACCAACTAAATTGCCCGCAAGCACCGCCCGGTAGTTCCATGCAGCAATTAATGCGTGCCGGTATGTCACCCATATCACCTGGACCGGGTGGTGTTGCTGTGCCCTTTCCACGCAGCAGTCCCATGCTTCGGCAAACGCCTACACATCCACCTCCGCCATATCCATACGATTTGGCTGTGGTCAGTCCTGCCACATCAACATCTTCATATTTGAACAAACAATTCAACTCCCAGGAGCCACATCCACATTCGCATACACCACAAGGAATGCTTCATATGCAAGGTAGTGGTGGCGGTATGGGCATGCATGGAGCCGGTGGTGGATTGGGTGGCGGAGGACCTGGTGGTAGTAGTAGTGGCAACTCGCACCTAAGCATGATGCATTATACAGGCGATGCAGGCATTGCCAGTGGCAGCTCATCATCAGTGAGTGTGCCTTCCAGCTTACTCCAGGAACTACCTGAGGTCAATTCGGTTCTGGTTAACATCCTGCTTTATGACACAGCTCTCAATGTATTCCGAGATCATAATTTCGATAGCAGCAGCGTTTGTGTATGTAATGCCGATACCCAAAAGATTGGCAATATACGTGGAGCAGATTCTGGTGTCTATGTACCATTGCCTGGAGGCAGTTTTGATCCCTTTCCAACGCATTCCCATACCAATTCAGCAGCGACGTCGTCTGCCCAACGGTTACTTAATGGGCCAAGCTCATCATCATCGTCATCGTTTGCTGGTGGTTTAAGGATGATCAGTGCCTTTGGTGGTTCGCCGGCCTCTTCCTCTATGCCCGGAGCTGGCTCTGGGCATGGTCATGGGCCAAACGGTGGCTCCAGCTCCTCTTCGTGCACTCCGCCAAGCAGTAATCCCCACATAACTGGCTATGTAGACGATGATCCCGTCGATTGCACTTGCGGTTTCAGTGCTGTGGTCAATCGGCGACTTTCACATCGTGCCGGTCTCTTCTATGAAGACGAGCTAGAGATAACGGGATTGGCCGATGACCCTGGAAAGAATAAACAACCCACATTGCTAAATCTCATCCAGAGTTTGAGTCGACGAACTCAGGGCAAACTCATTCCGGGCGAGACAAATTCCACTGCATTAGAAAAGGCAACTGGACCACCTACTGCCCAAGTGGAGCAGTTGGCTCATGCCATTTTCGATCTGCTGCTGGAGCAGTGCTCGATTATCCAAAACTCCAGCAGTTCCGTTCACCGTGCTCTACAATCCCATCGCCGTCGCATGTCTAGACAGCGAAGGCTCTTTGGTACCAGTGGGGCACCGACTTATTCATCGGCATCCATAGCTAATGTTTTGGAGTTCCGTGATGCCCATGAAGTGATCAGTTTGGCTCTGGAACAAGCACGGCTTGCCTTCGAAAGCCAACGCATGGACAATATGTTGGACTTCCATGGAAGTAATACGCATAGTAATCAACAATTGACGGCATTCCAGGCTGCTCCGTACGCGTTACATAAAAAACTGGCTGTCCTTGGCGGTGTGCGAATCACAGTACACAAATGGCCTTATTTGCCCGTAGGATTCACGCGCAGCAATAAGGAAATTGTTCGCACCATGAATGCCATCCAGCCCATGTTACAAAATGCGTTTCATTGCAAGTCACGTGGCGGTGTGGCTGGGTCAAAGGATGCTAGCTCTTATAATACAGTTAGTGGGCCTTTGACCTGGCGCCAGTTTCATCGATTGGCTGGCAGAGCTTCCGGGCAATGTGAACCCCAACCCATACCATCAGTTGTGGTCGGCTATGAAAAGGATTGGATATCAGTTGCTCCTCATTCCATACACTATTGGGATAAGTTCCTTCTGGAGCCGTATTCCTATGCCCGGGATGTTGTCTATTTGGTGGTTTGTCCGGATAATGATCATGTGGTGACATCCACTCGCTCATATTTCCGTGAATTAAGTAGCACCTATGAGATGTGCAAACTGGGCAGGCACACGCCAATTCGTGGCTGGGATGGCATTCTCCAGGTGGGTGCCAGTAGAACCACACCAACCGAACGGGAGGGTCCTACGCCTCTGGATGATTGGCTGCGCACATTGGAGCATGCCCCGTTGGCGGAACAGATTCGCCGCTATGCGATAGCATTCCATCATCAGCTGGCACCTTATTTGTGTCGAGTGCCCAATGACAAGACGTTGCTTAATCCACCTGATGGTACAAGTACTGCTTCCAAAACAGGATCCGGTTCCCATTTGGCCAACTCTGGTACAGATCTTCCAAATGACAATATCAAACTTGAGCCGGGCACAGAGCAGCAGACGCCTTTATCATCTGGTCATCAGGACAACAGTCAGGATACCAAGCCGGATATCAAGGGTACTAACGGAAGTAGCGATTCAAAACCAGCCCTAATACTTGGCGATCCTTTGGGTGTAGGCGAGACTCTAGAGGACATCAATCCACCTGCAATTGTCCTTTATGTAGTTAACCCCTTTACCTTTGCCTCAGATAGCTATGAATTGGAACGTCTTGCACTGATTGCCCTATTACGCTGCTATGCAGAGCTCTTAAAAATCATTCCAGATTCTGTACGCTCCCAAATGAATATACAGATTATATCGCTAGAGTCGATAATGGAGCTGGGACCATGCGGCAATCGAAAACGTTTCTCCGATGAGATCAAATGCTTGGCATTGAACATCTTTTCGCAATGCCGTCGCCATCTCGTCCATGCCCAGTCGGTAAAGAGTCTGACTGGATTTGGTACTGCGGCCAATATGGAAGCATTCTTGAAAACAAAAGATGAACCAAATCGTAAAGCCTACAAAATGTATACGGCTCCCTTTGTATTGGCTCCCATGCACGAAAGGAACGATAAGACGGACTTTTCACGGGCAGCAGGCAGCATGCATGGTCAGAACGAGCATCGATATTCGGTAATGTATTGCAACTATTGCTTGAGTGAGGATCAAGCATGGCTTCTGGCCACCGCTACAGATGAACGTGGCGAATTGCTGGAGAAGGTTTGCATCAATATCGATGTGCCCAATCGTTTAAGGAGACGCAAAGCACCGGCCCGTTATGTTGCCCTAAAGAAACTAATGGACTTCATTTTGGGTCTCATCTCACAAACACCGCAAATGTGGCGATTGGTTATTGGTCGAATTGGACGTATTGGTCATAGTGAACTGAAATCCTGGAGCTATTTGCTAAGCAAGCAACAATTGCAGAAGGCGTCCAAACAGTTCAAGGACATGTGCAAGCAGTGTACCCTGATGTATCCGCCAACTATATTGAGTGCCTGTTTGGTAACACTTGAACCGGATGCCAAACTACGTGTCATGCCGGATCAATTTACACCCGATGAACGCTTCTCTCAAATATCAATGCAGAATCCACTTTCCACGCCGCAAGATGTGACATGTACCCACATATTGGTCTTTCCTACAAGTGCTGTCTGTGCGGTAAGTTAAATAGAAGAAAAAAAAAATGATTTCAAATTAAACATAATCAATTTATTTTCTATCTTCGTTGTAGTCCTTCACTCGTCAGTTCCAGAATGAACCCCAAGTGGATGATGACTTTCTTACATTTGAAGAGGAAGGTAACGAAGAGTTTAGCGATGCCGATATTGGTGACATCTTCTGGGACAGTAAGTAGAGCATTGTGAGCCTAAGGTTTAAGTTGAATTATCTAAAGTAAAATATTTCTCAGCAGCTCATATGGATCGGGTGTCCACTCATGGCAGTCCAGGACGAATGGAAGATAACCGCAGCTGGCCAAGTGCCGGTGGCAATAATTTCAAATGCAGTCCGCCCCAGGAAGTTGAGGAGGTAAGCATTCAGAATAGATTTTAAATTTCTCGGAAATTTAATTTTTATATTGTTGTTTAGGTCGGCTCCTTAAATCAGCAGCCCATTTCGGTGGGTTATATGGTATCGACGGCACCAACGGGTCGAATGCCAGCCTGGTTCTGGTCAGCATGTCCACATTTGGAAGATGTGTGCCCTGTCTTTCTAAAGACCGCTCTACATTTGCATGTGCCCAGTATACAAATTGCCGATGATATGTTTAACCAAACTAATGCCCACCAGTCGGCCAATGATCATCCGCTTGACTCCAGCTTAACAGCCGATGTATTACGTTTTGTGCTTGAGGGATATAATGCACTCTCCTGGCTGGCATTGGACTCCAATACACATGATCGTCTTTCCTGTCTGCCTATTAACGTTCAGACGCTCATGGATCTGTATTATCTAACGGCTGCCATAGCCTAAAATCATTATCACAATTCCTCCACTTCCGCTCTCAACCATTGGCTACACTTGCTTCCGTTCATTAGACTTCCAATAGTTAAATCACTATGTGATTTATACCATCTATCAGCAACACCAATAGTAACTAAAGTTAACAGCAGTCTCTACAACAACAAATGGAAAAAAATCTACAACAACAAACATTCAACAAACAACAATAAGAACGCACAGATTATTAGACATAACATTGAACCAGAGAGCCTTGAAAACGAGCGGCGAGCCTGCATCAGCCTTAACAGCCAAATATAAAAGAGGGAGGAGAATGAGAAGGAGGAAGATATCAAAAACTAAAACGATGTCTTAAATGGAACGACAAAGATGTTAATCGATTATTACCGATAAGTCTTGAACAGCAAACACAGCATTACTATTTATTAAATTGATGATTGTAAATTGTAAAACACTTTCATGTCCACATAAGTCCCAATCCAACTAACCCCAACCTGCCCCTTATTCCTACACACCACACACACACACAGAAACACACGCAAACGTGTTGCCGAGTGCAAGATTTGTGTATTTTATGCAACTTTTTTTTTTTTTATGCGTTTTAGCGTTTAATATTTATAACATATACAACAAAAAGAAGAAAAAAACGAAGTAAAAGAGAAAACAACACATACACACAGATATAGGCATATATATTATACATATACATATATCTACTTATAGAGCATACGCAAGAGAGATAGAAAGAGAGAAGTAGATGAAAATGTAGATCAAAACAAGGATGAGTTAAGGATGAATGAGAATCAGAGGAAGTAACATACATATTGTATTTATATTAAGTCAAGTGTTTGTACATATTTACAACAAATTGCGTTAAGCAAGAGCAACAACAACAACAAGAGCAAAAGCAAGTGAAAATAACAAAAATAAAAGTAAAAGTGTAATTATACAAGTTTAGCCTACAACAAATTGAGAACAGAAACCTATTTAAATCTATATATATATATATACATATAACTATAATAATAAATTAATCAATTGTGTAAATTTTTTGTGCAAAGCGAGCATTAGTTTAAATTAAATTATACAAAACAAAAAGCAAACAAAAAAAAAAAAAAATATACAAAAATTACAAAAAACTCACACACACACAAACAAACAAACATGTACAAGAAACGGAAAAATCATGAATGAAAACGGTATACTGTAAATTGCATATATAACAACTATATATTATATAGAAATCTAAACGCAAAGCGCAGATGATAGGAAAGGATTGTAGTAGAAGGTGTAACGTCCCCCCTCACAGTGATGGAGGAAAAAGAGTAGTTGTGGAGGAGGTGACAAAAGTCGAGGTGAGAACAGATGTGAAGAGTTATGTTAGAATTGAGCGTTAGGAACAGTTTTTAATTTATGTATTTGTATATGTCCAAATTCTGTTGTCTTTGTATATGTGTCGTCTACCAACCCTTCCTTCCAAAACCGAAGCCCATCAACAACAGCCCTAATCCCAATCCGCTCCCCACGTACTAAATAAGGCAATTTTTGTACTTCACACACACACACACACATACACAAACACACACACACACACACACATGCATCCACCACTCACATAGCCAATTGTTTAATAATGAAATACTTAAAAGAAATGTGTACAAATTAATATAATGTTTAAACAAAACGAAAAAGAAAAAAAAAGCTTTTTACACTCACCAACACAATAAAAATTGATTTTGCACGTTACAAAAAAAAAACATAAAAAGAAGGAAGAAAAAAACAAAAAAGGAAGAAACAAGATTTTCGCTAGATTTAAGTTTAAAAAGAAAACAACAACAATTATTAAACAATGAAATTATTTTTACCTGTGTATTTTAATTAGCATAATTTTCTCAACCAACAACAACAACAACAAAACCTAAACCTAAAATTACAAAGACGTTTTCTAGTAATTATCACACACACACACATACACACCCCCTCCAATACACACACACACACACATACACGCATATCTTTTAAGTAGTTTGGTTTTTCATTTAGTATTTTATTCTATTCTAATTATTTTTTTTTTTTCGTGTAATAAAAGAAATACTTATTTGCAAAAAACCAATCAATATGCATGTAAAATGCAGCTTTATTTTTGAGTTCTCTTTTTGTGTTCTTTTTCTATATTATTAAACAAATTTAATCGGCGCTCTGTCTCGCTCCTTGTACCCGCCGCCGCCCACTGGCTCTCTCCACCACATTAGTAGATCGATCATTCATATCTTATATATCACGCAAGTGCATGCTGTATATATATATATATGTATGTATGTACATATATATACATATATGTATGTATGCATATGTATATAAATTGCTTACCAATCATTTTAAGAGATTGATATTTGTGCTTGAAGAACCGAAACCGAAATATTGCTGTATATCTTCATCGTCGTCGTCGTTGTCGTCGTTTTTCCTTTCTTTTCCTAAACTCTAGCTAAGGTTTCAGTTGATGAAAAGATAAATATATATATATATATATATATTAAACAATTCATCTCAGTTCTTACTTGATCAGCCAATGAAAAGGAAAACACATACAAACACAATATACACACTGAGACACAGTCAAACATATACACACACATACATACATATAGCAATAATTAATTGTAGAGCACAATACAGAGAAAAAGGATAAGCGAACAATTACTGCAAACCAAAAAAACCCGAATGGAAGTATAAAAGAAACCAAGCAGAAATGAAAAGAGAAAATGAAATTAAAAACCAAAATGAAGGGAACAGTTTTTTAAAACCAACTTAACTTTATGAGTTGAAAAACAAAAAGAAAAAAATTTTCTAATAAAACCAACACAAAAAAATGTAAAACAAAAGAAAACCTTAACAAAAAAATAGTATAAAAAGAAGGAAAGAAAAAAAATAATCGAAATTCATTCTTTATAAAGCCAGCTATAGCTAAGTTGCTGGCATGAAAATTGATTAAACAAAAAAATTAAAAAAAAAAAACAAAAAAAAAAAAAGAAAACAGAACAAGAATAAAAAAATGGACAAAAAAAACAACAGTTATACATTCTTTGTAAAGTTAGTTAAGCGACAATTGCGAATGGCTTGAAATTCCATAGATTTCTAGCAACAATTAATAGAAATGAGAAAAAAACTAAAAATAAAATAACAAAAAAAAAAAAAAAACAATAAAGAAGAAACAAAATGAACTAAAATGGAGAAGAAAAAAAAAAACGAAAAGCAAAAGGAAATTACATAAGTGCATTAAGCGATGAAAATGGAAAAAAAAGCCTAGCCTAAAATTAACAAACAAACAAAATATAAGAAGTTATAAGGACAAAAAGAAAGAAAAGAAAAATGATTAAACAATTGTATGCAATTATTAAGTTAATATTAGTTTCCACTGCACAAGAACAAAATCATCATCTCCACTTCCACTTTGATAATGGGATCCCGAAAAGTCACTTCACCTTCACCATGACAGCAAATGAAAGTGAAGTGAAGTGACTGTGATTGCATATTATTGTATTGTATGTTGGAATCGACTTTAGGCAGAGGCATTTGTTTATAAAACAAATGATTAAGGGGGGGAAAACTCATGTTATACACTCAAATACACACACACACACCAACACAACATACATATACATATATATATATATTAAACATAATTTAGTGAGAGGCAAAGAGAAAAACTCGATGAACAAAAAAGAAACATGAATGTCAAAAGAAAACAAAAAAAAAACTAGCTACAGAATTGCATATTATATACAATTTAATATTATATAATGGGCAAAAACAAAATGTTGTTGTAGTAAAATTACAATTAAGTTTTGTTTTGCTACAAAAAAGGAGAAAAAAAAAACCAAATAAAAAAAAGAGATGTAATGTCAAAAGCAAAATACATAGCAAAAGGTCAAAATGGGTCAAATTTTAATGTGCAAAGCAGTGAAAGAAAACAAAGACAAAAAGAACAACAAAAAAAAAAAAAAAAAAAAAAAAACAAAAGAAAACAAAAAAAAAGGAAAAAAAAACCAACAAAACGTTTTGTTTTTGGTAAATTCTTTATAAATTCTAGATTTTTTTGGCAAGCAAGGCGAAATAAAACGATTTTTCAAATAAAAACTAACATCAAATTCAAATTATATGGCGTGAATTTTCTAATATTTAAAGAACTTCAAACTTCTTTTATAAGAGAGGGAATTGAACTTCTCCTTAACTTGGAATTGAAAACATTTTTCCCACTGCCATTTTGTTCGCATTTAGTTGGACAGTGCTGCAAAACGCTAAAATGATGTTCCTAGAACTGCAATTGCGTGCCAAAGTGATCAATTAATCCTGATTAAGCTCATGTACACTGGGTCGAATACTTGATTTCAATGTCTATTAATATTTCATTTCTCTCTTTATACACAATTGATCACAATTTAATACTGGAAAAAAAAGAGGAATAAGAATTTAGTTTCATGCGTATCTTATTGGTAACAAATTGGATAGTCTTTCTTATATGAAATTATATACAAATTTGTTCATATATTTTGTTCATTGGTCCCATTGTTCGTTGACTAGATTGGGACGCATTAATTGCGATCATGTTACCATTGCTTCTCTCCTCCTGCCATCGCCCAAGATGGCAATTAGCTGCGTGACGCTAGGAAGCGATTTTCTCTTGCTGAATTTTTTCTCTCCTTTTTTTCTTATTTTTGTTTTTTTGGGGTCGTCTGGTTAGTGGTTGTGGTGGTGCTGTGCTTGGCCTCCTGTCAGGCGGCATGAATTACTGTGGCTTGATTGCGTTTAAGGTCTCTGATTGCAAGTACAACAACAGCAGTTGGGCACAAATTGCTGTCCTCTGATGGCAGGCGGCAAACTGGTTCCTTTTCTGCAACTGTATTAATTATCAACAAATCATTTTTGTTGCACTGAAAGGCACATTTATCAACAATTATGCATGGCAGAGTGGAGATCTTGGCATCATCATGGTACAGAATCGGTAACGATATCAGAATCAGGCAAAGGATACAAGTGAAGTGTCGCATAACATGTGTTGTAACGGCTTGAAAGCTTTTGCTTTTTGGCTGATGATCGTTGATCGACGATCGAAGATTGGTGGATCGGTGATCTTGATGTGACGCCATTAAAAATTTGTCAAAACCCATGCAGCAGGACCCTGGAATATGGCATCAGGCTACATGCCATGGCATTTTGCTAATAAGTAAGTAAAAAGGAAAAGAAAACGAAAAGGAAAAAAAAAAATGCCGCATCGGCATTGCAATTAAGATATTTTTATGTAAATTAATGAAAGCAATCCAAAAGAAGAACGCGTGTAGGCAGCCAGAATGTGAATGGAGTTGCAGCAGGGTTTTTTATTTTTTTTTTTTTTTTTTTTTTTTTTTTTTTTTATGGTATTTTGATGTTGTTTTTTAGGGGTATGCGTGCAAGTTTACAAATAAGTACAAGTCCCAACGATTGGCAGTCCAATTGCGTTGAAAACCATGCGCATTTTTAATTGGAAAGGCACATACACACACGGGAGCAACGATCCTACAGTTCTCCAGCACAGCAGAGTAGAGCACAAAAAGTGACGCACCGAAAATTTATTGTTTCATGAGGTCCGACGATCGGCAAAGCTTCTCTCCAAGACTTCTCCATCTCAACATCATCAACATCTTCTTTCTTCTCCTGCTTCTCTTTATCGTCCAATGGCATGTCCAATGGCCAGAGTAAACAGGCAGAAAAAGAGGCCGCAGGGCTCAATATAAAAAAAAAAAACAAAGACAACGACAAAGTCGAAGGATACAATGTCGTTTGTTGCTGTTGCCATTCACCCAAGTTTCAACTCCAACCGCTGGCTCTTTAGCCCTGGCTTCTCTTACTTAGGCATTTATGTATGTCTGGCACTTGACACATTTTGTTATGGCATTTTTTAGCTACCGCTCGCCTCTCTTTTGCCGATTCGCTTGACCCAATCAAAATTCCTGGATCTTGCACTTGAATGCGTTTAATTTGTTGGATTTGTGATGCCGAGAAAACCGAGATCATCAAAGCAGCCTACCGAGTGTTGAACTTTATGTTAACGGTTTGGATCATTGCTCAAATCAAACAGAGAGAGAGAGAAAGAGAGATAGCGTGTGGTCATTTGTAGGAACGTGAAAAGTAAACAAGAAATTGGACATAAGATTAAAAACTTAACTAATGATAGTTAATGAAAGTAAAAATCTCTAGAGAATTGGAAAAACTATAAAAAATAATTTTAGAAAAAAAAGAAAACTGTGTAATAAAAGTCTTTAGAGATTAAAGATTTATATAGATCAACAATATGGCTGTAACTTCTGTATATATGTATATATATATATATCTTGCTATACTCTTAATCAATTTTTATTACTTTAAATTAGTGTACATATATAAAATAATTCATTTGCCTATGCCACTACTTCCCCCCACCATATGGATAACCAACTCCTGCATTATTAATTCTGATGCCTTGGTTATGGGATTCGCTTATCTTGGAGCAACTTCCTTTCGGTCACTTAATAGGAAACCGCTTTCAACTATTCCCGTATAGAAATCATTGGAGTGCAGCTGCTGTTAGTGTGCCTATGCTTTAGATTATTGCCGGTAGCGTTTGCTGATCTCTGGACAAGCGAAAACCAGAGCAAAGCTGTATAGTAGAGTTGAGTGCAAAGGAAAGGGGACTCCAAGTTGATTTATTCTAATCTGTATAAGCGTTGCTATAATAAAGCAAAAGAGGCCCACGGAGTGGACAATGCCTGGCCAGCGGCTTTTGGTCATGTCCAAAGCTAAAGCCAAATTGCAGATCAGGCAAGGAACTGGTTGTTCCAGAGATTCAAAGATCGCCAACTCCCTCTCTTAACCAACCCGTCCCTGGTTCATTGTGTGTGTGTGTGTGTGTGTGTACCAGTTGAGTTCTGCATTGTAATTGGATTTAAGCCGCCGGTGCAAGCGCAGCTGCAGATTCTAATGACTCAGCAGCAAAATGGTAAAAGGGAATGGAAATGGGTATGGCGATAAAAATTTTGCTTGGGGTTTGGGGCCAATGTTGATGGCTATTGAATCCTGACCATTGTTCTTGATTTGGGGAGGGACTTACAGGGTTTTAAGGAGGGCAATCCTTTCACCATGACTAATGCATAAATAAAGATGCCCAAGCTAATTTATCGACTCGACACCAAATCCAAGCCACTAGACACATGCAAAGTGTCGCCATCTCGGGAATGTTATCGCACCAAAGTTGTGAAAACATTGCAACTAAGACTACGTCACCCGATAGCCAAGGGTGCAAAGGCGTCAATGGGTGCAGCTGAAGCTGCATTTGGTCCTTAGCCAGCAACACCCACATTTCTTGCTGCCTGTCTGTTATCTGTTGCATGATACCCTGCCCTAAAAAGATGGAGTTAATAGACTTTACCATTTGGCCCTATCAACAGACTGACAGACTTAATGCAGTCCAAAAATATAGATATATAGTTTGAAATCTCTTATATTAATTTATTTTTGTTTTACAAATTTTTGTTTACTTTTAAGTTTTGTTTAAGATATTAAATATAATAATTATTTTTTATCAATATGTTTACCAGATGATAAATAACTTTGAGTTTTTTTTGTAGAACTACAAATTTATAATTATTTCAAAATTATTTATTAAGAAAACAAATTTATGTCTTCATTCAAACTACTTACTTTAATTTTTTGATCCTTTAAATATGCTTGCAATTAGAATTCTCAACTAGTTCTCAAACTAATAATATAAAGCTTTTTGGTAACATTTTATTTGAATTTAAAACATTTTAAATATTTTATATACTAATAATATATCTATGAAATATTATTTATATATTATATATAATATTATATTTATTAAAAAAAATATTTTTTTAGTTTCTAAGTTCATATAAATTACTTTGTATTAGAAACGATTTAAAGGAGTTTAAAAAATTTGATGTAAAATTGCATTTATTTTCAAAAATATCTAAAAAAAAATTATAAATAAAATTGCATTTATTTTATAAAAATATCTTATTTTATATTGTATATATTTTATTTAAAATTTCTTAATTACTTACTTACTCTAACTTTTTGCTTATATTTTAAAGCTCTTTACTCTTTTTCTTTTCCTTTTTTCTTTCTAGTTATTTGTTTAAAAAAATTTAATTGCTTTAAAGTTTATTTTATCATTATACGATTTAAAACATAATTTAATTTTTCAATTAAATTTCATTGTTCAAAAGATAATATAATGGCTTTAGTTCTATTAAAATATTCAAAGCAAATAAAATGTTTAATTTAATTGCATTTATTTGCATAATATTAATTGTAGGGTATTAAGAATTCGTTTAATTTAAATATCATCTTGTTCTTATTGTTTTTGTATGTTGTTGTTGTTGGTTTAGCGTTTTTATTCAAATTTCAACATGCTGCTAACACGCAAAGGAACAAGGAGGCAATATAGTCAGGCTACTCCTCACACTCCTCCCACACGGATGGGGAGTAGGCGGTGGCTAAATCACGTAATGCCCCATGCAAACAATGTTAAAACACTTGTGGCCCAAAGACAGCGACAACAACAGACATACAAACAGATATACATATATATATATATATATATATATATATATATATATATATACCGGGACTTAAGGTCTTTTGCCACTTTTCGTAGAGTTTACTTCACTTGATTTTATTTTGAGCTCAAATTTGCATTTTCAATTCTTTGGTGCTATTCGGGAACAGCGTATGGAAAGAATGGGTAAAAGCAAAAACAAAAAAAAAGTGGAAGAAGAAGTAGAAGAAGTAAAGGCAAAAGTCTTTGCATTTATTTAAATTTATTTTCCTAGAATGCCACAAGTCGCCATCGTAGTCGCGTCCCATCGATGTGCCGCAATTTGTTGCCAGTGTGAGGAGACACACTGAAAGCTGCATCCGCTGCCAGACAGTAGACAGTAGTCAGTAGCCAGTAGTTCCTGCAGCTTCTTCAAGCAAACTGCGTCTGCGTATGAAAATTAATTGTTGCCACTCGTGACAACGACCAAAAGGCAGTGGCACTGGCAGTGGCAGCAACACCAGTAACAACAACATCAACAACAACAACAACAACAACAATAACAACAACTTTGGGGCAAGTGGGCGGTAATGGCTGGCATATCGTTTAGATTTATGGGCCGCTCTTGTCCCGGGTAGAGAGTGTCGCGTGATAAGTCTATAAAATGTACTTTACATTTGTACGTGCAAATGGCAGTGGGACGATTTGCATATTTGCGAAAGTTTTGCGCCCGTAACATTGTGTAGGACTTTCATTATGTCCGTCCACATACTTTTCTTATATATATATATATATATATATCTTTTCATATCACAGAAGTAAGACGATTGCATTGAAGTGGCAAGCAGACTTTGGTGAAAGGCAAACAACCCAAGTTGTTGTTGCTGCTGCTGCTGCTGATGAGTTGCAAAGGCATAAAGGTGCCAGAGATCCACAGTATGTGGGCTGGCCCAACAACATATTAACCGTGTTAATTGTATATCATATGCGGCAATTGAATTTTACATACATACAAACATATATAAATGTGCAATTATTTTGTGGTGAAAGGAAAGTTTTGTCATTTCGCCTAGAGGCAGCAAGTAAGTAAAAGAGAAAGATTAAAAGGATATGACAAAAAAAAAAAAATAAAAAAAAGTTGGAAAGTGTTGCAAATCAATTGACAGGTGAGAAAAATATAAAAAAGTACTTTAGTTGATTATACGAGTAGTAGACACACATTTGTCTTTAACTTGGCCATAAGGTGTGACACTTTGAGACGGAAATGGTTTACAACCAGCAATAGAATCGAACAACTATATCATTAAGCTAACAAATTAAAGTTGGCTGATTAACTGCGATGCATATAGGAAAGTTTATACGACTATATAAAGTATATATATATCTGGATCTCTTCCCAAGTTATATAAATAGTAATATTTTTTATTAATTGCAGTTTAAGAAAACAGTTTTTATATTTATAAAAAATTTAATTAATTTTACTAATATTTTTTGTTTTTTTCTTGGTTTTATTGTAGGAAAAATAAGTAGAAATTTGATAACATTCAATGGCTTTGCTGTTTTTAAAGTTTTTTAACTATTTCTTTTCTTTTTTTTATCGACTTAATCAATGTGCAAATCTACTCAACACATTGCCACTGGTCCCACCGCATTCCTTTTGCACTCTTCTCATTCCTAATTCTCTATCTCCCTCTTTCTATCTCTTGCTTGCCTTTCATTTTGTTCTCTTACTCCTTGGTTTCTCAAGCGCTGCGCTTTGTTCAATCAATTTTTGCTTGATTTACAATTTCAAGTTGATGACATTTCACCAGCAGCAGCAGCAGCAACAGCAACAGCAGTAGGAACGGCAGCAGCAGGAACAGAAGTAGCAGAAGGAACGGCAGCACCAATAGGAACATCAGAGGTTCCAGTCAGTTTTCCTAGTTATCGTTGCGACGCATCGTCAGTTTGTCAGGCGTTGAATGACTAAGTGGGAGAGAGGGAATGTGAGAGAGGAAGATGGGTTCGGGAACAACTGGGAACCGGAGTGCTCCTCGTGACACATTGCTCCATTAATTTGATGGATTGTAAAGTTTTCCGCTTCAGTGACTTTGAGCATAAACGCCGAAAAAAAAGAAAAAGAAAAAAAATAACACAAAATGAACGACGAAAGGAAAATTGCAAGAAAAAGGAAAATTAAAGAGCTCACACATCGATGGGGACAGTTGGCAGAAGGCCGAATGGGCGGCATCACTGAATGTTGAAAATTTATGCCTACCCAAGTTGACGCTTCACTGAATTTGTGTGTTAAATTGTCACCAGGACAAAACAGAGGCGAACCTTCCAGCCATCGGATGGATGACGATGACGATGATGACGATGCCTTTCACCGGGTTTGCAAATGTTAACCAAGTGACCAGGCTTGAGGCTAGTCCATGGATCGCTAAAAGGACCTCATTTGCATTGTGGGGATACGGTCAGTGAAATTTGTAATGCTTGGCTGGAGTTGAACTTTTATAACGAAATTGGTTCAGGCAACAAAACCAAAAAGAAAACAAAAACAACATTGCATAGTTTGAGGGGCAAAAACAAACAAATTTTATACGCCTTGCAACCATTTGTGGAAAAGATCGATAAGATTTATTTAATTTACATAGAAACTACAACCTCTAGTTTGATTACACAGAAAATAAAATAATTTTTTGATGAAGTCGACTGCGGGTTTACCTTTTTTCCTTAAAATATATATTATAAAGTAGATTTAGCTAGGGTTTGTATGTAGAGCAAATATTTAAAAATATGTCTATATCAATTGTTCTCTTATACTCTTATTATAAAAAGACTAAGACTGTATCAATTGTTTCTCTTATACATGTAACGAATGGAATGACATTCCTTACCTATATGCATTGTACGGGGTATTAAAGGTGATTTCGAAAATGAAATGCACATTGAGGAAGGATTTTTGTTGCCTAGTTAAACAATTCGGTATAAAACAAGCTAACAAGCAATACGTTTTCCCTCTAGTGATTTGCAAGCGATTATGGCGAATGCTTTGTTTTGCTAACTAAATATGACAAGCCATGGGCCAATGTCTGGTCAAAACTACACTATAGCCCCCAAACCATAGGTTCTCATTCCATTCCACCATTCTTTATCCTATAGAGACCAACTGGCTTCCTTCCAGTTGCGATGGATGCATCTGATAGGCTGGGAAGGTTTTCTTTTTTTTTTTTTTTTTTGTTTTTGCATAAAATGCAAAGCATCGTTCGTCGACGGCGGAAATGCGTTTCAGAGTCCTTCGAGGAAGAGTGGGCTGGTTAGTGGATTAACAACCTGGTATGAGGGGCAGAAGCCAAACACCAACATTTGCCACCAAGTTGGTCGGCATATTGTCTGCCGTTTCAGTTGGAGATGGAACTGCACTCGTTCCATGCTTGTCTTTTCTCCACTGTGGTTGTTGGGCTTTGTTTAATTGCGAACTGACTGCAGTTTGCCTGCGTGCCAGCCTGGACGATTTCCTTTTACGATTCTCTCCTGGTCTCCCTATCTCTTTCCCTTGAACAGCTATATATGAATTATCCCTAGGGGCATATGCACCATGCACCGCAGCAGGCTTGCAATTGAGAATCGGAGCACGCTTCATGCTCGGCTTGGGCAGGCTTCACACAAATTCCTATGCCCATGTCCAGTTCCTGTTGCCGGGGCCACGCACAATGCGCGCATAATAATGAGACAGCAATGGAAGAAGGAACAGGAGTTGGAGCAGGAGCAAAAGAAGCTATCGGGTGTCGGAGTAGAAGACAGAAGGCGATGGAGCGGCAGTAAAAACCAGTTTGACCTGACCAAAGAAGGCTTTCCAACGACTCTCTGTGTCCCCTAAATACCCCCTCTACTCTATATTTCAGCACATTGATTATAAAAACAAAGGTTTGAGCATTATTTGCGATCCGTTTCTTATACCTTGCATTTTGTCATATATGTGATTAATGGTGATTCTTTCTTGTCTGATCCCCCGATGGAGGCATTAGAATGCCATTTGTCTATGATTGGACTGTGTGGGGTATTGTGGAGGCGGTATGGCCATAATTTGGAACAGCTCATGGTTTAAGCGGATTTTTTGTGATTTTCTGTGTGTGTGTGTGTTAGGCTTGTTGGACTTGGGCTTGGGTTTCAGTTTGTTTGGGCAAAAGTTTGTACCATTTCTTCCACTGGTAACCACAACAAAGGCCTGAGCTCAGAGCCTGGCCACAAAAAACAAAACGAAAGCCCAGCAAGAAGTTGTTTAAATCGCGCACGAGTGAGCACAGATCCAAACCGTCAGCTCACCCCATTTACAACCTCTTATACCTCCTACCCTCCGTTTACTTACCTTCACCTTACCCCCTACCCCTTTTCTTTTAGGTTAGTTGCATATGCAACCGCGCCCGCTTGGTGCCATGTCAACGTTTGTGCTGGCCGCAAGTCTGTCCACAATTTTTTGTTGTTTTTTGTTTTTAGTTGCCTTTCGCCCAAGTAGTCGACCATTTTTCCCTGTGCCTGGGCAATGCATTTCATTTCTATTGTTCTTAGCAGAAGAGAGCCAAGTTAACTGCCAACGGTACCAAAAACGACCAAAATCGACCAAAACAAAAACAAAAAAAAAAAAAATTAAACAAAAGCCAATGCCATAGCCCATACTCCTGTTGGGCACTCCTTGAAAACGTAACGAAGTCGCCGCCGTCGTCGTCGTCGTCGCTGCCACAAAATGAACGCTTTATACCTACTTAGATCGCTATAAATTTGGCTTAAGGCAAGAAAAGTGTTGCCAATGTCTAAGGCACAGTGGTAAAATCATAATGTATCATAACACAACATTTAACGATCATTAAACTCAATAAAAAGCTAAAAAAAAGGGTTTTCAAAATATTAAATTCAGATTAATGGATTATGGTCCATTTTTTAGTCCTTGAGATTTTAGTGATTTGTTAAAATAAACATAAAAGTAAACAAAAACCATTATGTTTAAGATTTTTCTATATTTACACTCACCAAATTTTTATAAAACGCTTCTAGTTTTCTTCTACTTACTTTTTATAATGAAAAAATTAAGAAAATAATATTATAAGTTTAAAAATATAATAAAATTAGTTCCGTTTTTGCAAATTTTAATTAAATTCTCAAAATATTTTATAAACAAGATTTATATTAATATGCCTTATGTTTTTTTTTATTTAAAATGCATATAGTCAAACTTAAGAGACATACAATAAAATATTTTGACTAAATAAGCCTTAAAAATTAGTTTCTAAAAACATGTTTTAAATGTTAAAGGCTTTTCAAATAAAGATTGAAGTATTATTTTATAGAGTCAAACTGTCTTACAATGAACTTTCTCTAAGTAAAATGATATAATTTAATATAAACGTCTTTCTCATTTTATGAAATTATATTTTCTATATAATAAACTTTCTATATAATAAAATTTTTTGTGTTACTGTGCGAATTCTTAGAGAACCTACTGTAAATAATTAATTAATAGCTTAATAAAATATATAAAATATTTAAAGCCAAAAATCAGAAATATCAAAAACTTTTAACTTTTTTTTAAATAATTTGTATTTCATATTAGTTGTTCTATTAATATTTATAAGATTTTAATACTAATTATATAATTAATGTTTTTATATTACTATTAATTTTTATTATATTCTCTCTTATATATACAGCATTAATATTTATAACTAATATTTGAAGACTAAAAAGTTATTTATAAATCTTTTGTTTAATGACAAGTTCGTTTAGGCAACAATTGTATTTGCATTACTGTTACAGCACTAAACTTTGTTTATTTGTTTAGCTTTTCTACCACTGTGAAGCGTCGCCAAAGTTTGCAAGCTTTGGTTGCCGTTAGTGCAGCTTAGTTAGACGCCGCTGCCGCAGGTCCCCAAGACTGCATGATTTATGCGATTATTCTTTTGCGCAGCGCCTAACTTTATTGTTTTATGTTTTTGTGGCCAGTGATGGTCGGTTGGTTGGTTTGTTGGTCGGTTTGCCTGGTTAGCTTGGTTTGCTTGGATTGGGTTTTGGGGTTTGAGACTGGTATTGGTATTGATGATGGTGGTGTTGGTGCTGGTGCTGGTACTGCAACTGCACTCATATCTTGTTCAATCGCCGCTGGCACTGATTCCAGCTTCCCGCCTCGCAGTCAGCAGCTGTTTGGCGCAGCTCATAAGCAATTATTGGACAACGGCTGTGATAGGAGGAGAGTGTGGAGCATATGCAGCATAAATGCAGCTGTGCTGTGGCCAGGCATGCGCCGGGTTAATGTCTTGTTGGTTATTGCCACGTCTGTTTTGCACTTTGCTGCTGCTACAAGCCCATTTGTAATTTGGCACTAACGGGTCTGTTGATCCCATAAATTGCATTCAGAACGCTGGCTAACCAACTGGCCAACCAATCGACCATCCAACCAGTCAGCCAACCAACCAACTAGATTGCATTACTGCGTTATCATTGTGGACCTAGACAAGTTCATTAGGATGCTTCTACCTCCTTACTTTGATTTTCGTTACGGATTCTGGTTTACTAATGGGACGGGGCGTTCTTATATAATAACTGTCAGATCAGCTCAACTAAATGGAAAAAAATAAGGCAAAATGCATAAACCCGCAATTTGATGACTTCGAATGTTCAAAGTCTGCAATTAGAGGCGTCAACTGGTGCACCACCAATTCCGTCTGACAAACGACAGTGGGGCGGTAGTCGGGTAATCATTTGTGGTAACCTTGGGCATGCAAATTATCACAACGCATTTCGATATATACACACATACATACAAACATACATATATACATACATACAAAGAGACTTTTTAGTTTTAGTTTTTGTTGAGTTTTAAAGTTTTCTTTCCTTTGGTCGGGTTAACCATAAAAGTCCAACATGAATTACGCTTCATTGGTATTTTTATTATTTTTTTCCTCTCTTTTTGTTTTAGTATTTTACTCTGTATATGAATTACTAGCCATAGTTAGTAGTAAATATAACCACAGCAATTATTTGCAGTTTTTCTTTTATTTTTAATTTTTTTTTTTTTTTTTTTTTTTTTTTTTGGTATTATTTTCTAGGCGGATCTGGCTAACCAAAGTTCATAAATTTGTGCGAGACAATTTTTATTTTTATTTTTTTTTTTGGTTTGGCGGTTTTCAGTCTATTTTTGGTAACTTGTCCAACAAGAGGCTGTTGTTGTTATTGTAAGCCTGCTTGTCTGTTGGTTTTTTGGGCGTGTACCGCCGACACAGAAAGCTATAAAAACCATAACTGAATAAGCAAGGATAAAAGTGATTAAACAATGGAACACCCTGTAAGAGTATTAGAAGTAGAGTAGAAAGAGGAAAAAAAGAACTTGATAATAAATAGATTAAGAGAACAATTTCTTTTTTAAATAAATCTTTAATTAGGTTTGGTTCTTGCCCCTTCTTAGTATTTCAATTAATGACATTAATTTTGTTTTTAGTCATTTTATTTGAATTGCTAGTCTAAATGTTTTAGAATACTTTGGAATAATTTGAAAAAGGATCCAATTGGTGGTAATAAACGTAAGAGGGAACTAATATGCCCATTTATATGGTGTATTAGGTTTACTTATACAATATGCAATGCTTGAGACTCGACTCTGTTGCCCGTTTGTAAGTTTGCCAGTTGTTGCAGCTGCATTGGAAATTGTTGCAGTTGCAGTTGCCTTTTGCTGCTGTTGTTAATGTGAATTTGATTAAAACGAACGGGCTGTAAAAATGAAACCTAATAGAGCAGCTCAAACTGGTGGAAGGCTCGCGCCTGCTCTCTGCCAGTTATTCGTATCTGGTGCCACTCACTTTGTCCGACTCCAATGGACACCAAACCCAGGTTCCGATTTCGATATTGGGCTAACCAATTCAATTGCTTATTTACCATGCGCCAAAAAATCAAAAAAAAAAGAAAAAAAAAAACACACAACTTGGTAAACTTCGCGACAATTGTTCATTAAAAACTCGACACGAAATGATATTGATTTTGGGATTTCTTTTTTTTATTTGTTGTTTTTTTTTTTTTTGCTGTCCGACATTCATGTGGCATAATTAAATTGTGGGCACAGTCGCAAAAAGAAGAAAAAAAAACATGCCAACTTATCGAAATAATAATATTTATGCTGCACAAAGAAACCAGCCTAGTCATTGGTCGCCAGTTCAGTTCCATGTGCATGTTCATTTTTTGTTTCAGTTCCAGTTTGAGTTCCAGTTCCAAATCCAGCTGCATGAGGTCGATGAAAAATTTGCATTTCATTTAATGCAAAGAGATGGAGATTAAGAGAGTAAAAGAGAGTAAAAGAGTAAGAGAGAGGAAGAGGTTGGTAAGAAAGAAGAATGCAAACCTTAATCAACGATTGCAATTGTCTAAAGACGATGACACGGCATCTACTCATACTCTCAATTAATCGTTAAAGATATATATACATATATATATATATATCGTTTATGAGTATGCTTAAAGTTTGCCAATTAGAGAAAGGACAAGAGTGTGAGAACGAGATTAAAATTAAGAGAACTTGTTACCCGCCACTAGGCACTACAGTCACAGTTGCATTTGTAATGAGACTAGTCCCCTCCCACCGATCAGCAACTATTCCTCTTTTATCCTCATGCGATGTACCATGCAAATTGTCGACTGTTCCCGGCTTTGTCAGGTGATAAGCCAACTGAAGGCGCGTTGAATTTTTTGCCACCGGCGTTGCTTGTCGGTTATCCGGATTCCTGAATGTCAGGCGATAGTAGCACGGTTAACTGAATGGGTGTGGCAAGCCAGCATAACACGAGAAATCAATTTAGTTTCATTCCCACCAACAAAAAAAAAAAAACTAAAAGAAAAATAAACAAAACGGAGCTGGAGGTCAGTAGTGTATATTGGCTAGCTGGTCAACTGGTTGACATAGAAACCTACAAATTAATGCCTACTCTCTTGGCCAGCTCATAAATGCATTTGTTATAACTAAGTATTTTAAACGCTTTCCACGCTCACTTTCCTTTGACGGTAGCTGACTATGTTTAACAATGCTCGCTTTTTATGCTAATTTATAACCCTGCCCTCCCCTCCCCTTTCTAGTATCGTAACATTTTTTTTTTTTTTGAGATTTTGAGACAACAATTAAGCAAAAGAGGAGCCCCAAAAGTTAGTTGAGAGCTTATAAAGGTAGCCAATCAACTGGCAACCAGCAACTGACAACTGGACGAATGGGCAAGAGCTAAAGCTAAAGAATTTTCTCATTTGCATATCTAAGGCATTAAGTGAATGAATGTTCGTTCGTTTTTTTTTTTTTTTTGGTCTTTTGATGTTGCTTTGCATAGATTTTTGAGAACTAAAGCTCAAGTATTTATACATACATAGATAGATTTGTTGTTGTTGCTGCCAATGATGATGATGATGCTGATGAAGGTAGTATTCGTATACATTGCATACATATATATATGTATATATGTATGTATTAGTATTAGTAATAGTAGTAGCACGGTGCATTGTTCAAACATTTATCTACCGTTAAGGGAAACGTGCTGTCGAAAATTCATTTACATAAGTAGTCACTTATTGGAGTACCCTTACTTTCAGTGTTGGTTAATACCTACATAGATTGTATATTTAAAAAGTTATAGCATACAACTAGGCGAAATAATGGCAACATTAAGAAGTAATTGCAATATGAAAGATAATAATTTTCTTTTATGTTTGGGGTTTTCCCAAAAGTAATATCTTGCAGTTTATGTGGCATAATATATAATTAGTCAATCTTAAATACAGCTAGGCGGGGCTTGTACCTCATTTACCTCAGCTTAACGGATAAAGAAACATCTTTTACAAAAATTTACTTCGTTTTAAGACAATTTGATTTTTGATTTTAGTTCATTACCTAAGCTGTACACCCCTAAAAACTGATTATCAATCACTTCAGAAAAATTCTCAAATATTTATCAAATAACCAAGATGCCTGTAGTTTGGTAAGAGTATAAAAGGTAGTCTTTGCAGTTTGCTGAAAATTAATTAGGCTCAATTTGTTGCTTAACCATCGACAACAACAGCAGCAGCAGCAGCAGCAGCATCGACAGCAACAATAACAAATGCATCTTTTTTGTGTCTTTTTTATTTATTTTTTTTTTTTGCTGGACAAATTCTATGTTCATATTGTGTATGGATTTTTTCTGTTTTGTTTGGTCTTACAATTCTCATGTAAATGTCAAAAGTTTCTACATTGTTTAGACATTTTTAAGAGAGTGTGCAGTGGGGACAGCAGATAGGGGGGGTTATATGGTAGGGACAATGGGGTACGGTCTGAGTGCCACTGCTTATAGATAGATACTTGGAGTGGTGGCAAAGGTGAACGGTAAACATGTTGCTGTCAACATTTCCATGCCAACATGTTGCTGGCCACAATTCAGTATTAGCGATTAGAAAGCGCCGCCTGACCAGATAAGGGGCTGGCTAATACATAAAACAACAACAGCAACAATAAAAAAAAAATCATTAACTGCCACTTTCTCAGCAATCGCCTTTAGTCTCCTCCTGCCACCTTGTTACCGATAGTTAACGATTGCTTCGTCTTTGGTGTAATTTTTCTAGTTTTTGAAATGCAATTGGAGTGCAGGTGAAAAATAGACAGACAGCCGAGAGTAGTAGAGCAGAGTCAATGCAGAAGCAGATAAACGACAAACTGGCGGACAGCAACAACGAGAAGACAATTCGGGGCACTTGTTATCCAACATAACCAACCAACTCCATTCAATATATTGTGTGGATCCCATAGCCGCAAATCAAATAGCAAACTCTTATACAGATGTCAATTATTTTCGCCTGAAGCCAGCCGCAGCATCACCAGCACCAGCAGCAGCAGTTGATGCAGCTTCGATTTAGTGGTGCGCTAGCAATTTTTGGTTTGATTTTTAATACCCAGCATTACAATGGAAATTAGGGTATATTAAAGTTGCCACAAATGCATTGCAAGCCATCTTATTTTAAAACTGAAAACTTGAGATTTAAAGTCAACAACTTTACTTCACTTTTGCCTGTTTAATTAAGAGAAGGAGCAAAAAGCAAAAATATTCTTTGTATGACATTTAACTGTTTGTTGCTTTACACTGCAAAAATTTTATAGTAAATACAGCCCACAACCATTTAATTCCAGGCAATGTAGGTATTTTACGGTTACATGTCAAAACTAAAAGCAACAGAAAACAATATAAGGATTTATTTTCTTTGTGTGTAACAAAATAAGCAACCGATTAAAAATAACGGCAATATTTATTTGAAACTTCGGTTTGCCGAAGGTTTTCGGCATTCGTAAGAGCTGTTAAATACTCTTTTTCTGTTACGCTCTTTCTTTTACTTATGTAAATTTTTTTTATTAATATAGGGTAAATCAAAGTCGTTGCCTCTTTATATTTAATATACGGATTTTCTGTTTTCTTTATTTTTTTTTTTTTTTTTTTTTTTTTTTTGAGACAAAATTGCAGCCTGAACTCGTTAGGTTTCAGCAAACTCACAATTCCAGAGAGTCAACTACGTGCCTTAGTTGTTACTGCTTGTTGGCAAGTCATCCAATTGGAGGCTAGGAAATTGCTTTTGCCATGGACATGTACATGAACGGATCGGCCTCTATATATCCCTCTTTCTCTCTCTGTCACACTTTTTACATGCTCTCTCGCTTACTCACTTTTTGTCCATTGCTTTGCAAATTATAAATTGAATGATTGCATGGCTAGCAAACGATTTGCTCGTCATTTTCTCAGCTGCTTGTTATAAGGGGGGCAGATCAATTGATATTGATTGGATCATTGTGAAGGTGTCAAAACTATTGGCTCTTAATGGGAATAGGAATGGGACAACGACCTGCTGCTGTTCTCTATAGCTTTTGCAACTCCCTTATGCTGGTCGCATTCCTATACAAATGTAAAGCATTCTAACAAATGGTGAAATGTCTGTCAAGTTCATTAAATTATTTCAAATGTTTTTTGTCTTTGTCAAGTCAAGATCTGGGGTGACTTATTACCGACAAAGTAAAGTCTCCAACTCCAAACCTAACCAACTGACGAATGTAATGGCCAGAGTCAAGACAACGAACGGCATTGGCGAATGTGGGGACATTTGACAAGAAATTTATTTAAAAGACAACTTGCAACAAATAAATTTCGCCAGAGGCCCAGTCAGGGGGCCTAGTGCTACATATACGTAAATGTATGTACACATACATACATACATATATAGATAGGAGGAATGTCGGATTTGCAGCAATACATGGAGCCTGTGTAGGAGTCATCGTCATCGTCTTTTTTTTGTCTTGTTGCTCTTGTTGTTGTTGTTGTTGTTGTCGTTGTCGTCGTGGTCGTCGCCAATAAAGCGATAGCTTGTTGAAATTCATTCATCAATGTAATCGATCAGACATGGCAAAGCTTTGACATGCCACATAACATGGTCTTCGTATGTAAATGGAGCTGCCATCACATGCACACACACACACACACACATATATATACATACATACACACAATGCAACATTCAATTTAATCAATTTATTGAAAACGAGCTATTGTCAGTGGCTACAGTTTGAAGCATGGAGAATGGAGCATAAAGCTTATCCCCAGTTGAAAATCTACACTTTCTCCTCTCCTCTTGATATAGAAAATGCCAAAGACTCATAAAGAAATCAAAAAGTTTTTCAGACCAAATGAAACAAAATAGCATAAAATTTTCAAACATAAGCATACAAAAACTTCTATACACTACTTGCAAATAATTATTTTCGAGTAAATATTGACAAACTTAACTTAAGAAAGTAAATTGGAACTATTCGTACTATAGGTATACTTGTATTATAGAGATAAAGTAAGAGATGTAGAAAAAAAGTATTTATCAGAAAGGTTTTTAAAAGATCACCAATTTGTTTCTCAATATTCAGATTTTAAATTAACCAGATGACAAATTTTCAGGGTATATATTGTTAAGATAAAAGAGGATTATGCTAAACTTAGCTAAATCTTGTCTTCATTTTCCTAAAATCTATATTTTTTTTTTATAGAACATATTTTAACCTATCAGAGCAAAAGTTTTTAGTTAATTAAATGAAAGTTTAGTTAGCCCAGGATTCTTTTGTCAATATGATTTGATATATAGGGATACAAAACGTATATACACAAGCAAGATTAGCAAATAGATTATGTAAAGATGGTCAAAGGCAAAGTTGCATCGATGGCAAGTATTCCAGACTATAGCTTAATCAGCGAGTCTGAAATGCAAGATAGAGAACAAAAGCAGATGCAACGACTCCAGGATGTTTCCGTATCATGTGGCTACCTAAAAGGTAAGTAATTGTATCTTTTATTGGAAATTTTCTTATATTTCCTTTTTTTTTAATCATGTTGCAGTTGCACTTGAGGAGTTTGCTTGGTTGGAAAAACAGCGGGCTAAACGGGAACATTGGGAGCATCATTTGCGTTGCGATGGACTGCCGCGACCCTATATACCACCTGATATACGAACATTTTTATTTAGGCAGCGACATTTCCGAGACATTCATGAAGATAACACAGTCGACTGGACATTGTCGGTAGATGAGCGAAGTATATTAACACAGAATATCTTTCGCACGGACAATACACGACGCAATCTTTTTGAAACCAAATACGATAATATTGGCGAAACTACCGAAAAGAATGTAGAATTGTATATAAGCACTTTGCATCAGATTGAAAATATGCTGGGAAATCAAGCGGAAATGGCACGTCTAACTTTTGCACATCAAATGGAGATAATGCAGGTAAAACAGAAATGTTACGAATTGTGTGTAAATTTTAATTTAAAATGTTATTTGTTAAAAGTCTCGCTCAGACATTGAGCAAGAGATAGAAAATTCTTTTGATTATTTAACCTATCGTATAATACGCATGGATGGCATCTATATGGTGTAAGTGATTGTGTATTACTTCCATATTGGTAGTTTTATGTAAGAACCCTTTCGTGCAGTTCTGCAGACGCCAAAGTGGCAACCTGGAATTACAATTGTGACCTATTCAAAATTGACATATGGAGTTTGCGTGATGTGTCCATACGTTTTGATCTTTTAGAGTAAGTATCATTGATATTTTCATACAAAAGTGATCGGTGCTAGAGAACTTTTGTTGTTTAGGGTGCCGGCTATGGTGGCGGATTTAGTTAGTTCAGATGTACGTATTCAGATACCCTTGAGTGTACTTCAGGATCGTCTTACTCTTCGTTGTATACATACCAAGTTTGATAACCTTTCGCAAAATGCTAAAAGTTACGAACGTATAACATTGCAGCCAGTTAGTTACTTTAATGCTGGTATAGCCGATATCGAAGATTGCCTTATTAACGAATGGTATATGCAATTGGAAATACAACAGGATTTGGTTGATAAAATAAAAAAGAAATGGGAGCAATATGAGGAAATTATGGATCTTATAGCCGAAAAAACGGAAAGGGCTGCCAAGGAGCTTCGAAATGCACGTGATAAGCCTGTAAAACATTATTTTATACCAAAGCCACCTAAACAGCCTTCTAAGCTATTACCAGGAATGTTACCCGATCCATATGCTTTATTTCTCGAAAGGGAGGAAAAACAATATTTGGATTTTCTTGATGAAATGTATCATCCCAGGAAATTGAATTTAAGCGAGGATGAGGTAAGTTTAATTACTTTAAATCAGTTAAACAATATTTAAATTTTTTTTAGATAAACCTGAGACAACACATAATGCTAGGTGGCATCTATTCGATCATGTTTGTTCGTCGACCCCAGCACAAACACTTTGAGAAGTTCAATGTAACTCTGCATGAAGATGGACGCATTTTGTTTACCCTGGTGAATGAATCAGTTCGATTTGATAGTCAAAGAAAGTCCACTAAGCAAAGTTTTATGGTAAAAGATAAAGGATCAACAATGTTGACTGATCATAGCCAATCAAATACCCAAATACCCATTAATCTTGATGGGGAATATAGTTCTTATCATATAGGTGATGATGAGTTACCCTATTTTATTATATCTATAAAACTACCAGAGGAACTATTATATTGGAGCGATCCAGTGCCATGCCATTTTATGGCTAGCAATCAAACTGCAAATATATCAACTACATCCATATTATCAGATTTTGATATTACGCCAGAGAAAAAACCTAAACCTGAGATTCCGCGATCTAGTTCAAGAGGTCATTTTGATCGTTATTCTATGATTCAACGAAGGGAGAGCGAACCAGTTAATATATTTCGACCCACTCTTATGTCAATTCTAAGGCATACAAAGTTAATGGAGCCGATAGAAAGTGTTGTACCATTTGAAAACTTTGTTTTGAGCGATCATTTAAATAGTTTGAAATTACGAAAATTGGAACAATTCCTACTGCCACGTATAATTTCGTCATTTAAATTTCCGATTGATATAAAAGAGGAAAAGCAACAACAGGCGGAACAACGGGGAAAGGGACAGAAGGGAGTACGTCTTCTAAACGATGCTCAAACTGA
This sequence comes from Drosophila neocordata, assembly GCA_018903615.1. Taxonomy (NCBI): domain Eukaryota; kingdom Metazoa; phylum Arthropoda; class Insecta; order Diptera; family Drosophilidae; genus Drosophila; species Drosophila neocordata. The sequence continues at coordinate 13,033,799 of JAEIGI010000001.1, forward strand.
TTTAAATATACCAGAGAACTTTCTTGACTTTGATTATGAGGCTCAACATAGTCCAGAACGTTTGTTTCCCATATTTCATGGTGTTGGACCAGTTATCTTTCCCGATGATGTTAGTACCTCCGACTTAACAGCTAAAAATACAGCCTACGGCCTTCTAAATAACATCGAGAGTATCAAACTGAAATATATGTATCAATATCGTAATGTATCTGGCCAAACCGATTTCGAAGTTAGGAAATCCATATTGAAAAAGAAATTTGATGAGAAGGAAAAGGTGGTGGAAAAATTACCAATAAAAGATAAAACACCAAAGAAAAAGTCAACAAAATCAAAGTCAAATAAAGTCGCATCAAATGCCATAAGTAAACAAAATACTGCAACAGAGTCCATATCACAATCCCAGACTTCCTATGCGGATTTAGATCGTTCTAGTGTTCATAGTGCGGCCAGTGTGCGTTTAATACCTGAAGAATTATTGAGTGATACGGAAAAGGATAAAACTGTAACACAAGTGCTACATTGGACAACAAAGTATATATTTGATAGTCATCTTGATCGTACAGAACGTATATTAACGATTAAAACAGATCGTCTTGGACATTTTGGTCTTGCTTTCAAGCGTTATGAACATTTTCCATTTCAGGATTGGTCACTGCAACCCAATGAAGAGAAGTAAGTGCTGGGGTATAGACGATTGTTCCATTTTGTTTTCTAATACTCAAATTTTTTTTTTCAGTCCCGAAGAGATCATTTTACGAGTGGATACGTTTCATGTACGCGTTATTCTATATATTTCGGGACGCGGTGTACGTGGCTATGTTACGGATATAAAAAGTACTTTTATGGCCCATCCAAAAAAATATTTAGAAATTGTAGAACCAATTAGTGATTTTCAAGAATTGCGACAGGTAAATGTATTAATTGAATATTAAATTAAGTTATTTAATGTAATTCGTGTTATGTTTACAGCGTTTTTGGGAGAAAAATATTAATATTTTTGCAGAGAATGATGCTAGTTTTTATATCGATAATGGTTATTTTTCAATAAAACATGTGGCTATGGAATATCATATCTATGATGCCATGGCTTTACATTGTAGATTAATGAAATTTTATCGATGTAGTTGGAATCGACTGGCCACACGACGCGATATTATTATATCCATGAAGAACGCAAAGGATTCTACTGAATATTCTGAGGTTAATGTTCGTATAACACCAAATAATGCAACATTTGTGGAAGTATCCGAATCGTGCTCAAATGATTTGAATGTATTTAAATTGGAATATAAGCCCACATGGCGTAATATTGGTGTAAATATTTACAAATTTTTACAAATTATAGTTAATTTTGAGTTAATAATAAATTTTTTTTTTTTTAGACATTTACTGATCTACATCAAATCATCAATTCCATGAATCCTCATGCCACTGAGGTGCGCAACCGTGATTCAATGTTACTCAATTTGGTTAAGAAAATGTTGAGTGAGCTTCGGATATTAAGTTTTTCATAGTAAATTTAATATATTGTACACATTCTATATATATATATATATCTGTATATTTTCCAATAAAGAAAATTATAAAAGAAATTGTCAAAAAATAAAATCAAAAATGTACAATGTACAAAATTATCATATAAAATCACAAATTACACAGACAACAAACAACACACAATACATAAAAAAAATAAAAAAAAAAAAAAAAAAAAAAAAAAAAATAAAAAATTTTTCATATAAAAGGAAATGGTGAAAAGAAAGTCAAAAGTACTTGAAGAAACAAGCTCATTAAAATTAATAACTGAAGAAGAGTGGACACAACGGGAACAGCGTCACTTGCAACGATTACAGGACATAAAAATATCCTTAGCTTTCATAACAGGTAGGGGATATATATATATATATACATATATACACATGTATATCATATTTACCGTTCTTTGCAGAGGCTCACGATGATCATAATGCTTTGCAGGAGAAACATCGTCGGGAAGAACGATGGACCCATTATCTAGACTGTGATGGTTTACCACGTCCCGAATGGCCACCTGAAATGAGACGTTTCTTAGCACAAATGCGTCATGAGGAGGCATTGGATGAACAAAATGTCATCAATTGGACTTTATCGGTAAATGAACGTAGTATTCTATCACAGGATGTCTTTCGCAAAGATCTCACATGGAAGACTCTGCAAGCAGTGCGTCCCAATATTGGTAAACTTTATGATATTGATGTGCAGCGTATACTCGAAATGATCTTGCGGGTAGATCGTGTCCTCCAGAACGAATTGGAAATGGTACATATATCAGAGGAACGTGCTGGCGAAATGTTGCAGGTTATAACTAAGGAAAATGTTGCCGCTTATACCTCCTGTTTCACAGGTGTCTCTTTACTTTGTTTCCACAGTTGCGTGTCGAGCTTAATGAAGAAATCGATGTGCTATTCGATAAGTTGACCTATCGTATTATTTGTGCTCCCAGTGCTTATATGGTGTTGGTATTATCATAACTATTTGAAGTTTACAAATATATAATCTTTGCTTTTTCTCAGTTACAATGATTGCAAAGTGGCTAATTATTTCTATGAAGCTGCCAATTACAAATTTCAAGTATGGTGCATCAAAGATGTGCCCATAGAATTTCAACTTCTTAGGTAAGTGTGGAAGTAATCTCTTGAATTTTAATAATATCCTTTTTTTTTCTTTTTTAGTATACCCGTAATGTTTGCCAATTTTGAGGGTATTGGAGTTAGCATACAGATGCCGTTTAGTATACTCTGCGACAATTTGACCCTTCAATGTATACACACATTTTTTGATCCTTATTCGGAGAAGGCGAAAAGCTTTTTCATTGACATTGACAGGGATACAAGTAACATTAGCTCAGGAATGGTGGATATTGAGGATTGTTTGATCAATGAGTGGCTTAGGCAAGTAGAGATTCAGGATGAGATGATTAGCAAAATGGAAGCAAAAATGCAGCAATATGAAGAAGCCCTTGAGTAAGTAAGCTAATCTACAATATTTTATAAATATATATAAATAAAAATGGAAATTTTACAGATTGATTCAGGCAAAGGAAGCAGCACAGAAAAACAAAGAGGAAACCAAACAAACGAAGACAGTTAAGCCACCAAAGCAACCGCAAATTCTACCAGAAGGTATGCTTCCGGATCCTTATAGTATATTTCTGGAACGGGAGGAGCAACAATTTGTAGATTTCATAAATGATTCTTTTCATCCGAGAAGATTGAATTTGCATGCAGATGAAGTTAACCTGCGACAATATCTCATATTGGGTGGAATCTATTCACTCATGTTTGTTCGTAAACCGAAGCATACGGATTTTGAGAAATTTAACATAACATTGCATGAGGATGGACGTGTTATTTATTTACGGCGGGATGTCCGAATTGATACTGGGGAAGAAGAACCAAAATTGGAAAAGGTGGTATCGACTATCTCAGGACGGGTTACACGACGACCATCCGGACGGGGATCAGCTCGGGCTTCTGGACGGGTATCAGCACGGGCAATGTCCCAGGTCAAGCGGCCGATGAATCCACAACGTTCACGTATTCAGTTGGCCGATGAAGACGAAAATCCTGATTCGAGGCTTCATCTGCGTAAAGATGAAGTACCCTATTTTTTTGTAACATTCAAGTTACCAAAAGAACTTTTTCAATGGGGTGAGCCTATCGTGTGTCAATATATGGAGGAGGAAGAAGAATTGATTGAGATGGAAGAGGACTTACAGCCAATGGAACTTGATAAGGCGAAGCATAGGAAAAAAAAGAGTAAGGCCGTAAGCATCAGGAATATGGATACTATCGAAGATTCCGAAAGGGCATTAACAAAAGGTAAAAGTCAACAGCGAATTGAATATCATAGGCCAAAACCCACTGTTATTATGAAAATGAGGGCAGAGCCAAGTAATATCTATCGACCATCGGTATTGGAAATGCTTCGTCGCAGTACTCTTAATAGAGAGCTATCTACAGGGATAAATTTAGATAATTTTGAAATGACAGGTGCTCCTTTAACCCATTTACAAATACGTAATATTCAAAGGCATTGTGTACCACGTATTTTATCCTCATTTAAATTGCCATTTGAATTTAAAGAGGAGCGTATTGAGGAGTTGGGTGCAAAAAAGCAAGGACCATTGCTGATATCTAGAGCACTGAGCGATAAAGAAAATGAAGAGAAAAACAAAGAGGAAGAATTTGATTTTAGTTATGAAGCTCAAGAGGCTCCCGAACGTGTTTATCCAGTGTTGCAAAAGCGCGAAAAAATCCTCTATAATGCCAATCCATTTACTCGTGTACACATGTTTGACAATATCGATGATGATGATAGGGATGATGATAGTTATTTTGATGATAATGATCAGGACGATGGAGATAGAAATCTTACAATTATTGAACCCTCAATCTATGGTGTTATTAAGAAATTGGAGGATATTGAGGGCCAGTACAAGTCAAATTTTAAAAAAATAATGGATCAGCCAGTATTTGCTGTTAAAAAGCCACACAAGCAACTTGCAGATAGTTCCGCTGCATTATCTACTCATGATGTCTCAGCAGCAAGTCGATCCAAGTCCCGTGTACCAACACGACGTAGTAAGCTCCACTTAATATCCAAAAGTATGTCGGAATCAATACAAACTGGAACCACCGAAAGTTTGGCAAGAGACGAAATGGAATTACGGGATACCGATACAATAAGCATTAAGCCATCCGCCGACTTATTACGTAGATCCAAGAAACCAGATTATGTGATCTATGATGATGAAGATGATTATACCTATACGACAAAAGATTTTTCGGATACAGAGCGTCCAAAAGTTATACATTGGACAACAAAATATATACTTGATACCGATTTTGATAAAAAGAATCTCACCATAACAGTGAAAACAGATCGTGTTGGTCTATTCGGATTTGCCTTTAAGCGTTATGGCCATTTTCCCTTTCGAAATTGGTGCTTAGAACCTAGTGATGAAAAGTAAGTTCTTACTTTTACCTATATATAAATATATATCTTTTATTTATTAATAATTTTTGTAGTCCCAATGAGGTTGTCTTTACATTGGACACTTTTTATGTTCGTGTAATATTATATATTAGCAATAAGGGTATACGTGGCTATGTTACCGATTTGTCCAGGGATTATATTGCCAAACCAGTAAAATATCTAACAATTGAAGAGCCTATATTTGATTTCACAGATTTTCGTAAAGTAAGTGTTTTTCAATTATTAAATGAATTTAATTCAATTCAATTGAAATGTAACTTCCTTTCAGCGATTTCAAGAAAAAAATTTAAATATATTTGCGGAACACGATGCTAAATTCTATATTGAAAATGGTTACTATTCAATGAAATTATTAGCACTGGAATTACATGTCTATGATGCTATAGCCATACACTGTAAAATGATGAAATTTTTCCGTTCCGATTGGAATCGTTTGGCCACACGTCGTAATATTATTTTATGTCAACGTAATCCCAAGGATGTTAGCGATAGTGCCGAGGTCACAATACGAGTGACTCCAGATAATTCAACATTTGTTGAGATATCTGAATTATGTTCAGATGATTTAGATGTATTTAAATTACACTATCAGCCAACATGGAGAAACATTGGGGTAAGGCTTATATTGATTACTGATTACTGAATGCCATGTTTTCAATCAACTATTTTTTCCGTATTTGTTTAGAACTATTCGGATTTGCATCAGGTAATCAATTCCATGTATCCCCATGCAACGGATAGCAGAAATCGGGATCCGAAACTAATCTATTATATACGGAAATTGTTGTTCGAACTAAGACCGTTAAGTTACTCATAGTATAGTTTATTTCGATCTACCAAAGACAAAGACCACACAATTTCTGGCATACAAATGCATGAACATTTCAATTAACATAAATTAAACTCAATTGATATATAACTCCTCACTTTAACTATGTGTGTGGATGAGGGGAGAGACCATTTGGTAACCTTCTTCATTCGTTTCAGTTAAACAATTTGGTTTCGCTTACAATTTGTTGGTTGTATAATTGAAGTTTGTATTCGAGGATCAACTTCAGTCTACAATTGCCATGAGACAATTTCTATTTATTCCGTTGGTTTTTTTTTTGCATTTTAGCATCTATTATATACATGTCCAAGGAGTCAATAATTTTAACTATACATCAAAAGATTTGGCAAAGATATTCTTGCCACCGGTGTATCAAAAGCGTGTCATTGGTGGGGAAGTGACAACCAATGAGAAATTGGGTGGATATCTTGTAACATTACGCTATTATGGTGATTTCATTTGTGGTGGTGGCCTAATTACGGAACGATTTGTTATATCAGCGGCGCACTGTTTTTTGGGGAGGCCAAACAAGAATCAATGGCTAGCTGAGGGTGGAGTCACAAATTTGGAATCTGAAAGTATTTACGTATCTGAATTGAAGGATTATATTAAACCATTAGCATTTCGCGAAGACGATATGCATATGGATGTGGCAGTGTTGCTATTAAAAAGACCATTGATAGGTGAAGGTATAGGTACATTGAAGCTGTGCAATATGCCAATGAGAGAGGGTCTCTTATTAACCGTAGCCGGTTGGGGACTTACCGATCCGAGACATCATCATCCCCAGAGTCGTTTGCGTTCAGTGCAAGTTCCTGTCGTTCAAAGAAGACAATGTAGACGCATATATTATCCATCAGGTAAGCTTATAAACTCCATTGCATACACATCTTAGTAACTCTTATTAACATTTATCTTTAATCAAGTCAATCTAACGAATAGCATGTTCTGTGCTGGTTTACTTGGTAAAAAGGATGCATGTACCTTTGATTCCGGTGGTCCATTGGTATATAAAGATCAATTATGCGGCATTGTATCATTTGGCATTGGTTGTGCAAGCCGGAAATATCCCGGCGTCTATACGGATATTAACTATGTGAAACCCTTTATTGAAAAGGCAATGAGAGCTTTATTAGGATAATCGCATATAAACTAAAATCTTTGTATATTTTCCCCTTTTCAAATTCTGGCAATAATAACCCGAATATATATATATATATATATATATATATAATAGATACATATATACAGATACACTTAAAGTTTCGTTATTTCGCTGTGTTGAAGCATTTAAATAAGTTACTCACACTCTGCCCAGTGGATGGGATGACACGCAAATGGACAACATTTTCATTGTTAATTGTTGTCATTATTTGCATCTTTCTACAGGTTTTGCGTCCTTTTTGTTGTTGTTGGTGTTTTTATTTTATTTTATATTCCTGGCGGCCTGATTGCGTGCTGCACCCAGACACCATGCATCAAGCATCAGGCAAAGGTAGCGGCAGCTCCTTGCTGCTGATCATTGACTGATTCCATAATTGATTGCGCCTGGGCCTGGCCTGGATTTGAGTCTTTTGCTTTTTTTCTTATTATATAGCCCTTAGGGCACAATTTTAGAAACGAAACGAAACGACGTACTTTTACTTTTGCCTGTGTTCCGACATCAAAATGTAAATTAGCAAGCAACGGTCAACAGAGGGGCAGATAGGACACATGAAAAGAGAAAGAGAGAGAGAGAGAGAAACGATTTTATATATATCGCATGACTGACGGCTTTTTATAACAAAAAACAAAAAAAAAAGCAAAAGAAGAAAAATAATACTGAAGTAAAGTTTTGCTACATTTGCCGAATTAGTTTAATAATACAATTAATTGTTATTTATTGCTTCCTTTGAGCAACGCAAACGTTGCGTTTATCGCTGGAGATCGGGGATAGTTCGTCAAAGAATAAATAATCAGACGTAGTTTACAGCACGCAAGCCAATTAGGCCAATGGAGCGATGTCTTCTTCTCTTGTTTTTTCTGTCTTTTGGCTTTTCATTTGAAACTGTTTGAAATATGAAAAATAATAATAGATGGATGAGTGAGAATGCGTTGGCAGGCAATTTGGTAGAAACATTTCAAAAGAGTCAAAAGACTTGAAAAATCGAAATGATATGCACCACAGGATATCTGTTAGGGATATACGGGAATAGTATATACAACATATATATCTGTCATATCTTTATACCATAAACTATACAAATACGACACTTTGGACTGCTTTTCATATGTCACAGTTGGTTCTGACTCTCTCTCTCTCTCTCTCTTCCGCTCTCTCTTGCTCTCCCTCTTTCTTTAACACGTATTCGTTGCCCTGTGGTGAGACTTCGCATTAAGTTTATTTATTTGCTTTTAAATGGCATTTTCACTTGCATAATAATTCTCATTCTCGTGTAATGTGGCCTGTAGAAACAAAAGGCAACATGGCAACACGAAACAGCGGAGTCCTCCGCAGATGTACACACACACACACACATACATACACACACTCATATGGATATTATCTACTTAGTAACACAACTGACTACCATTTACCACTACTACTAATACTATTACTACTACTACAACAACAACAACTACTACTACTACTACTATTTTTAGTAGTGTCATAAATTTATAGCAGATTGCAAACAGTCGGCCGACTCACGCGGCGAACTCCAACTCCAATTCCAACTCCATCCAGACAAGACAAAACCAAGCCAAGCCAACCAAGATGTCTTAAGATGAGAGTGAAGCCGGCAGGATTTTGGATAACATGCTAAAAAAACATGCAAACTGGCACCTACTTTACCCATTCCAAAGATTTACATACATATGTATATATATACATATATATATATATATATATACGATTTCAATACCCTTACATTGCATAAATGATTATATGTCTTTTGGTTGGGAACGGAACAAGAATCATGAAATTATATCGAACTGTATAAATTCAATGAAATTACTTTTGTTACTTTGTTTTATAGAGGTTTGTTAATTAAAAGATACATAATAGAGAAAAAGAAAGAGAGAGAGAGAGAGAGAGAGTGATATTGAAAGCAAGGAATAAAGTTGAAGGGGTTTTCTTATTTATACCCTTCAAAAAAAGGGTATAATCATTTTGTTTTAAAGTTGCAATGCTTTGAAAGTTCCTTTTCTCCAAGAATATATAAGATTCAAATTGACACAGTGGTTGTACCTATGACCTACCTTCCTTCCTTTCTTCCATCACATCTGTCTGTTTCTATGCCAAATTATCGCTCAGTTTTAAAGCTACCAATATCAATTTTGGTATACACTTTTGTTCCTATTCCACGCTGAAAATACATATATCAAAATAGGCCAAATGGGACGACTATATCTCATAGTTCCTATAGAAACGATTATTAGGAACTTAAGTTTTGGACCAAAAACTTTATTGCTTTTCACAATATTGGAAACCAAATTTATTAGTTCGTTATATATTTTAATAATACCTGCTTCTTTGATCCTAAGCGGTTTACTATATTATATACATAGTTGACTTAGGAATTAACGGATTAAAATTAACTTTTGGTTGGACAAAACTCTCTTAAGCTATTGGCATTAAACTTGGCCATATGATTCTGTTTAGTTTTATTAAAATCGGTTGACTATATCATTAAATTTAAATTTATAGATCTTAGTGACTGAACACAGACTTAACATTATTACTAAGTGGAAAATATGTAAGGGTATTATATAAACTGGCTTTCTAGTTCTTTTTTTTTTAGATTTGATGTATTCGGTCATTTCTATAGAATTAACGCACAGTTGCTGCAAGTGACCAGAGCTGATACGGCAGGGTAAACAAATCTTTAAACTCGTCAAACACTTGATCAATAGCGGCATACTGTATGTATATCCGTACACACACATACATATACATATGCCTGTGTGTATCTTAAAGATACAAAACATAAATTTTACGATGCGCTTACTGTTTTCAAGATGTGTCTGTGTGTATGTGTGTGTGTTTGTGTGTGAGTCTCGAGTGTTTGCATGGCTTAAAAGCCAATAAAATTAGTTGTTAATTGTTTTGGTAAATTGAAAATTAGGTTTTGGGAAAAATCATCAGAAAAGTATGCCCGCGCCGAAAACGGGTGAAACGGGTTCGAGTTTTTTATGTCTGTTTGCTTAACTTATTAACTTGGTCAGTTTTAATGAACTTTTTTTTTTTTTTATTTTATTTTCTGTGTGTGTCTGCCGACATTAGCCTTAAAAAGCCAAACTAGACAAATCGAATTGAATGGCCCCTTAAAGAAAAAACTGAACTTTAATCCGCTTAAATGTAATTTAACTATTTGTTTTTTTTTTTTTTCAACTTTTGTTGTTGTTGTTTTTAGGTAAACTATGATTTTGTGATTTCTCTTTAGAAAATCGGTTAATTAAAGTTCAAGAAAAAGTTTAAGACCGATTTCATGCCGAGTTGAATCAACAACAACAACAACAACAACACTAACAGTAACAAATTGTTGTAACATAGCAAAAGCCAAAGCTTAAAACTTTGGTCCATCATTTGTACTTATTTAAGTGCTTGATCATGCTGATATCATCACCTGGTAAACTCTTTTTCTTCCCCAATGCAATTAGCGTTCTCTGCAGACGCCAGGTGGTCTCTTTACTCCTTTTGCCACTCATCGAATTGGAAATCAGTTTATAACAAAATACACAAAATCTTTAAACGAAATACAACATTTTTGTATTACATTTTGGGTGCAGCATCCAAAAAAAAAAAAAAAAAATAAAGAAAAAGTAAGGGCTAATAATCAAAACGAATTCCAATTGCTCTTACCTTTGCCTTTCACTAGTAAAAAGTTATTTAATTTTAATAATTTTAGTTTGCCTTTTATTTTTGAATTATTTTTTTTTATAAAGTTCTTGGCCCGATTTCAATTGAGGACAAAATAATATATGCCTTTTACCATATAGGGCAATTCCAGATACAAGACTAACCAAAAGAAAAAAAAGCGCCAACCGCTGTGTTGACAGTTATTGATCGATGATATCGTAAACACAATGTTGAAATTAATTTCGATTTGACTTTCTGTTTTTTTTCTTTTTTTTTTTGGTGCAGCAGCCATCGAAGATCTTGTACCTTCAATTGTAGCAACTCATTGTATTGATTTGTAATTGAGTTTTATTTTGACTTGAACGTTTTTTTATCTTTTCTTTTCATTTTGTGAGCTAATGAATGAATTTGGTTAACAAATAAATAATGCCTAATATTCAATACCAATAACTGTGGGCCAGGTTTAAATGAAAGCGCACCGTTCCAATAAGTGACACTGACTAATTTGACATCATTAATCTCTGATCTGCTTAATGTCAGAATCTGATGGTTAGAGTCAGTCGCCTAGCCATCAATACGCATCAAAAATTGACTGCGAATTGTGGTGTGTGAGTGTGTGTGTGTGTGTGTGTGTTGGAAATGGTCGTTGTCTATGCATGGATAGACATTCATGATGAATGTGGCTAGCATTGCCACGCGGTTGGGTGTCTTTTGATTTGCCTCCATCTCGATCTCTCCATCACCATCTCCATCACCAATGCCAAGCTATTTCCTTGGACAAGGCGAGCAATCAAGCCGCGTGTTTGCCAGTTCACTCAAAAAGTCATCCACTTGGGATTGAAACTCAGCTTAAATAGTCAGTCAGTCCGTCAGTCAGTCAGTTAGTCACTTAGTCATTCAGTCAGTTAGTTAGTCTGTCAGTCAAAAGCTCGCCTTAATTTTACATTGCTCTGCTTTGCCTTTTGGTTTGGGTTCGGTTTGTGGCCTGGCATGACTACCGGGCATAATTTTAGCAAGCCAACGAAATATGGGCTCAAAAGTGGAGTCAGAAATGAACACATTGCCGGTTTGGCGGCTGCGCACGCGCACAATTGTTGTCTTGAGCCAACTCCCAAGCTTCTATACTTCTCCTTCTCTTGCTCCTCATTTCCTACTACTTCTACTCCCCTTTTTTATATATGTATGTTTGGTCGTGTTGGTCCGGCGACATTCGTAACCGCAGGGCGACTGTGCGCCCGTTTTCGATTAACGACCAAACGACGACGACGAAGATGATGATGATGGTCACGATGATGATGATGATGACGATGACGACGACGGAGGCAACTCAAGCGTGTGCCAGTGTAGCAAACTAGAGTGGAGCTAGGCTAAGGCCGAGTTGGAGGAGAAGCAACGCCTTCGGTTTACATTTTACAATCCTAACAAGGTTAGGCCAGCCGATAAACGAAGCTTGAGCTCAAGTTGTTGTTATTGTTGTTGTTGAGGGTAAAGCTGAAGTTGAAGTTGAAGCTAAGTCTGTTGCTGGAGCCGGGGCTGTGGCTGCGGCTGCGGCAGCGACTGTGGCACATGCCTAACCAGCTCTGCTATGCAAACACAAAGAGACGAGTACTACACACTCTATTGCTACGAGCTGCACATACAAAATTGCACATTAAAATGAGGAATGGGAAATGGGAATGAAGGAACAATGAGGGGGATATAGCTGGAGCTGGGGAATGGGGCACCAGTCGCGAGCGATGCCCGATGTCTTTTTCTGTGGCAGAACAAGGTTGCTCTGGGTTTCATTTTGAGAGTATTGGAGTCGGAGTTGGAGTTTCGGGCCTTGGCTGCGCTGCCTCTTTTTAATGCAATTCAGACGAAAGCCGCACAAAGGGACAGCGAACAAGATGCCGAGTTGCTGATTGTGCGAGCAGAGCCGCAAGAGCTTTTGTCGCCGCCACAAACATGGAATATGACAGGCGGAGCGAAGCAGAAGGCTGGCGGTAGGCATTACACTGTATGATAAGGGGGTGAGACGGGAGGTTGGTGCACAACCAGGAGGCATGCAAACCATTGTCAAGTGAAGAAGAAGAAAACCAAGTGCTACAGAAATTTCAAGCGACAAAAAAAAGACGAAAAAAAAAAACGTAGGAGCTCAGAGCAGAGCAGACGGGAGGGTAAAGCACGTGAGATGGAATTGGAATTGTTGGCAATGTGTGTGCATTTGTGTATATGTGTGGGCAGAGGACCTGGAGTCGGAGCTGGAGAGAAACAATGGCGACAATAAAAATGCGATCGCACAACATGCTCCACAGATAAGTTAACGCAAAGTGACAACGTACAACTTTTAATGGAATTGTCGTCGGCTGACGGCAGAAATATGGAAGGAGCTGGAAATGAAGCTGCAGCTCGTGTTGAAGGGGTAGAAAGGCAGGTAAAGGTGGAAATGGTGGAGTATGCTTCAAGGCTCTCCATTTGGAGCCAGGCCAAGTTTGTATATTTCTCCTCTTGTTGTTGTTGTTGTTGTCGTCGTTGTATATGGATGCAAATTATATAAGGACACATAGGACACATGTCATGCAAGGCAGGCCAGGATAAGAAAAACGAGATGACAGTTCCACTCGCAACGTCAGCTCGCCCACGATTGTTTTTGCCCCCAGAAAGATAGCCTTCGGCAGCTACTGTGGCACATGCCGAGGCGGAACACGATCAGCAGGTCGCAAGATAAAAAGAGAAAGAGAGACCAACCCCTGACTTAGCGAGGTACATAGAGACAGAGAAAAACGGGAGAGAGTGCTCTGGTTGGAAAACTGCAGTTTCAGTTGCATTGTCATTACTAGACTTTGCTTGCACTCCCCGCCCTTCGACAATCTCGCTTGATCCATTGAACGCCTTCATCGGCCTACGCTTCCAATTGGAGCACACACACAGTCTTCGTATGATAGAGCAACAAATAAGACAGAGAGAGAGAGAGAGCGAACAGAGCCGAGTCTCTCTCGTGGCTATATTTTCTGGTCTTTCTGGTTTTTGTTTTGTTTACGATTTTCATTGGAACACTCTGTTAGTTAGCAGACTCACGAACGAGGAATCCGATCAGATTTCAGTTGCCCAGCAAACTTGCCCCAAGCAAGACGTATGCGCGCGCGTCGTGATAAAAAAGTGATTTTTCTAAAAGGACGGAGAAATTGACGAAATCTCAGACAAAGAAAATTTAATATAAAAAACAAAAACAAAAAAAAAACCAAATAAAATTGCAACAATATAGTGAACTTAAAAGAATATTAGAACATAATTTTTTTGAGTGATTTTCTGGTGGAATTGTGATTGATATTTACTTTGAAACCCATAAACAGATTGACAGATCCTGGTTCCAGGGACAGCGATCAATGTTCGCGTAAAGTGTGGCTGTGGCCCAACATATGATGAGCCTGACTGTGCTCTCGCTGCCGCAACGTTTCAAACGCCTCCTGCAAGCCATGACTCTAGCCGTTGCCGTTGTCTATATGACGCTATTGCTCTATCAGAGCGCCTACGGATATCCGGGCATACAAGTGAGTTAATCTTGTCCACCTCCTACTCCATCTTAGACCAATGCCATACACTACTTTAGACATTGCGTGGGCGCCCTGGAGCCAGCAAATGCTCGTAAATTGTCATACGCAGTGATCTGCATAAACCCGGCTTACATATTTGCCAATTTGCATGATTCCTGTTCCCTCCCTCATGTCTCTCTCTCTCTCTCCTTTCCCTTGTTCTTTCTTTTCAATCTCTGTTGGTGTGTCCATTTGTTTGCCGGCTTCGTGCACTTTCATAAATCAATGCCGGGTGACGCTTGCAGCTGCGCATGCGTCCGGACTATGGCCGTTTAGACCTTTTTACGCCCTTGCCTTTAGAGTCTTTTAAACTTTTTTTTTTTTTTTTTAAATTTTTTTCTCTTACTCTGCCTTGTGCATATAAAACAGTTTTTGCGCTCTCTGCCTTATTTTTTTTTTTTTTTGCGCTTCATTGCCGTCGGCAGAGCGTCGCCAAAGCTTTCAGATCCCGATCCCAATCCTCCAATCCCCCAATACTCAATTCAGATCTCATTTACCCTGTCAAAGTCTGAAGCCTGTCCTGACTCAGTTTATTGTTGTTTTTGTTGTTGTTGTTATTTCTCTTTGTTTTAGTTTTGCATAAATTTCTGTGTAATAAAATATTCTGTGCTAATATTACGAATGCGAAAGGTGCAAATGCCAGATTGTTAAATAAACTAGAGTGTTAGCACATTTTTCTTATTCCTAAACACACACACACACTCATACATTCATATAAAAAAGAGAGATAAGAAAATATAGTGAACACATGTAGGCATCTCCTTACAATTACCCTGATCTTGCCTAGAATTAAAAAGATATCACTTTTCCCAAGGTTAAGTGAATATGAGCAATGTTTATGCCACTTGACATGAAAAAGCTATAGTAATAAAAATCCATGGGATAGCCGATATTCTATTATTTTTGAGAATGATATTTATATTTATATATATAGAATGAAAGTTAATATTATATATGTTATATATTTTATATGATATTTATTAGTTTGCAGATATCGTATTATATATAGAATGGTCTTTAAAATATTTTTTAAAACTTTTTCAACATTTGCATACAATTATTATAATTAGTTTCCAGGAAATTTTTTAGTTTTAAATAGGTTTTTTTGTATCTTTGAGTACTATAGTTTAAAAATCAAGAATTTTCAGTTTTTTAAAAATATTTCAGAGTCAACTTTTTTTTTGTGTTAATATGAAATTAATAGTATTAAAACTGAAGTCCATTTGTTAATTATATTAATATTAATTATATCATTAAAAAAAGGATCAATTTAATTACAAACTGAAATTTTCCATATCAGGTATTCTGTAAATGATATAAACAGTTTTATCACTCATCTAAAATTTATTATAAGCCATATAAGGAAATGATATAGATTATTTAATAATGATTTTTTTGTTTAAGATTGAAAAAAATGCAAAATATAACTTAAGTAAATTACAATTAAATTATTTTTTACTTTTTTTTCAATTGTTTTTTTTAAGGAGCTTTAAATATTTTATTATTATTTTTCTTTCTAGATTTAGCTAGTTATTTTGTTGTCCCCTTACTCTTCAATGTATTTCATTATGTTTATAAACAAAATATTTAATTTCCCTCATACCGGAAGCTGACATCACAAATTTAAAGATCTAATTTAAAGAAAAATAAACAAAGAAAAACAATTTGCTGTCTTTGCAAAATTGATAGCTGTCAACTTTGCGGTACATTGTTGCAAGTATATAAATATAAATATGAGCCACATTTGGCATAGAAAAAGTATAAGCAAATATAAATAAATATACTTTAATATAACTTTAATTTACATTGTAAAGTATTTTAAATTCCTATTTAAAAATCAATATATCTTCAAGTGATTTTATTTCTGGCATCTTCTTCTCAATTTGCAACTCAATTGTTTAACTTTAATTGGCCAGTTGGCAAAAGTTTCTATATATATATACAAATTTTTGTCCTCTTTTTGTATAATTAAAACTTTATGTTGTTTTAATTTAGACTACATAGTTGTTGCTGTTGTGATGAATGTTGTTCCTGTTTCTGTTGTTGGGGTAACCGGAAACTTGGCAGAAATTAATGTGCTATACACAGAGAATAAGAGAGAGAAAGAGAGAGAGAGCGGGGAAGGGGAATAGGGTAGGGACACATGACTACTAAATGCCAAACCGGACTAAAAAAAACCGTTGACGTTTTGTTGGTTTTTCAATTGAAGTTCTTCCATCATATGCTTACATCGAGGTCTGTGACTTGTCCCAGTTAATTTGTAGCTGTTGCCATTGTATATAGTTGTTGTTCTTGTTGTTATTGTTAGTGTTGTTGGCACCATAAAATTGCATGCAATGTACAATTTTTTTAATGAATCGCCTGCTATGTGGCTTTTGTTGTTGTTGTTGTTGTTGCTGTTGTATTATTATTATTATTATTTATTTTCCCAAATGTTGCGCAAAATTTTGCTGATTGTTGACTTTGCCGGACTTGATTCCTCGAATTGTGCAGTTGACAATCTGTGACTGGACAACGGCATTCAACTTATTATGGGTTTGGCTACTTTTGCTGATAAAGCAATATAGATATATATCTATATATACTTGTATATATATATTTATTTTGTTGCCTTTAGGTGTGCACGTCGTCCACGTCGCCAAGTCGCGTGTGGCTGACGCATAAATCATACATAAAAAAAAACGCAAAAGCAAAAAAAAAATATGACAAAAATAATAATCATCAAATGAATTTGTTGTTTATGAATTTGTTTAAAGTGGCGCGCAAAATGGACAAACGTTTGTGATTGATTCGAGTATGGTAAATATATAATGACAACAGCAGCAGCAACAACAACAGCAACAGCAACAACAACAAATGACTTTGGCCTGAAGAGCATGCAAATCAGCTTGAGGAAGCAACATACTCTTCAGGCTCAGGCAGAGCCTTGACAGGCAAAAAAACCAAAGTAAGGAGAGATACCACGGGAGAGACAGAGAGAGAGAGAGGGGTTTGGGAGACAAAGACTTTGATGATGTTATTCCTGTTTTCAAGCAGGTGCCTTGACTTAACTTGCTGCAGTTCCCATGCACCAACAGCAACAGCAGTTCTCCTCCATTCACCTTCATCCAACAGCAACAGCAACAGCAACAGCAACATCAACAGTAACAGCAACAACAACAGCACCATAATCAGCGTCGGCAGCCGAAACCAAAAAGTTGACGACATTAAGCTGCAGCAAGCGGTGGTAGGCGCCTGATAAAAAGGCGGAATGTATCTGCAGCTCTGACTAACTCTGAGAGTATCTTTTCTTTTTTTTTTGTATTGGTAGCGAATGGTAGCTATAGGGAGGTATGCGGGGTAAGCCAAGTTGGTGGTCGCTTAATTGAGCCCAGGCCTTATATGAATGTGTATCTTATCTTAGATTTGTATCTTATGGATAATATTGTTAAACAGCATTTAATGAAGATTTTTCCGCTTGCTCGATTTCTCTTCATTTTTTTCTCTTCTTCTTCTTCTTCTCTCACTCACATTGGTTTTTGTATTGTTGCTGTTATTGGTTGATCTCTCAGCTGGAGTTGAGAATTTTGATTGCATTTTTGAGTTTGTTTTTTCTTCGTTATTTTTTTTTTTTTTGTTTTTGTTTGCTGATTTATGTTTTCCGTTATAGAAAAATGTTCATTAATCTTTTTGGTAGAAGATTTGGCGCCCTTTTCATATCACTTAGACAAACGGACACCTCTTCTGTCTTCTAATTTCGTTTGCTCGTTTCATTATTAATTGACATGAAAATGTTTATAAACATATTAATCACAGAGCTAATGAAGCATTAGTCATTGCATAAGGCGGGGCAGGGGGCAGGCATACACACACACACACACACACACAGAGAGACACTCATACAGAGCAGTTGAAATTGGCTTGAAGCGTGTTAAATTTTACAAGACACAACATTTGTAGGTAGATTTTGATTTTGTATCTTGTATCTTGTATCTCTTATTTGGTTACCTTTCGATTTGTTGTGCGCAGGCGTCTATGACAGCTGTATATTTGGACTGCATATATCTATATCTCTCGCTCTCTCTATATATATGGTCAGATTTCGTATTGTATTTGTAATTTAAATCACGTTTGAGTAATCTAACTTTCATATACAAGTGACACAAAATGTATTTGTTTAATTTGCATATTTGCATCACTTAGATCCGCAACTGGTTCACATTCTAATCTATGCATTAAACCTTGAATTGAAATAGGCGTTTAAAGGTAACTCCCCAACAAATAAATATATATAAAGACATATGTGGTATTATATATACCAGACAATAGATACTATACTATATATATGTATGTATATATGTATATACATATATGTATGTATGTGTACAAGATATAAGTACAACAGTTGCTTTCACTGCTTCACTCACAAGTCACGACTTTAACTCTCAGGTCTCTCTTTCTCTCCTCTCCTTTCTGGATTTTCCCTATGTTATCTTTGGTTGGCAAATCTTTATTGAAGTTTATTTTGAGCTAGTTTACTCAATTTCCCATACTCGCAATTTTATTTCTGTTGCTGTTGTTGTTGTTGTTGCTGTTTTTGGTTAAATTAATATTTCAACTTTTTAATTGCTTCGCGGAATCAACTTTCTGAAATTTACCATCGAATTCCCAGCAGTTTACACCTGCCACCACTGTCATCACTATATAGACAACAGTGAAGCTCATTAGGAAGCAGCCTGCTTCTGGTTGTGGCAGTGATCATCATCGTCATCGTCATCATCAACTCTTTTAGAGTCTCTATCATGGCATGGGGCTATTATATTGAACACCGTTTGTCGATCGTGCCGCAATAAAATTGTATGAGACCAACTTGTCGCTGCTGACTATCAACGAGACAATATCGTGTGAAGCAATATAAACCAGCAGGGGAGTATAAGAGAGGGTGTGAGAAAGATATAGAGAGAAAGACAAAGAGGGAGAGAGAGAGATAGAGATAGCTAGACAGGCAGATGATCTTCTTTGGCTATGCGAAATGAGGAGAAAATGTTTCCATTTTCAAAAGTAATCAAAAATATGAATACAAAAAAAAAAAAAAAAAATAGAAAAAATATCAGGTTTATAGCGGAAGTTGAGAAACTGATTTACATATAAATACATACCTATATAGCTTTAAATGAGCGGATATAACAACTAGAAAACAGAGTATATTCTAATTTATATGGAATAGAGTTAAAAAACATAAAAATAAAAAGAAATTATTACAAAATAATATTAAAGAAATATGAATAAAAAAATATATAAAATAATATATTAAATTATAAATACAAATAATATATTAAATAATATATTTAGTAATATAAACTACTAATAAAAAAGAAAAGGATATATAAAAAAATATAGGAAAGTATATATTAAACTATATAAAAATTAAAAAAAAAAAATACATTAAATAAAATATAAAAAATGAGAAATAAAATATATTTTTAAAATTTATATTAATAATATGTGAAAGAATATATTAAATAATAAAAAGAATATTTTAAATAATATTTAAAATAAATGTAAAATAATAATTTAAAAATTTTATAAAAAAATATTATACTTAATGTATTTTTTTTAAATTTTTAATATTATTTTAATATTATACTTAATATATTTTTTAATAAAATTTTTAGTACACAAAATAGTGTGAAAAATATTATGCCAAGTAATAAAAAAAGTAATTTTATAATAAAATATATAAAATAAAATAAAAAAACAATAAAAAATATAATATATTAAATAATATACAATATAAAAATAAATATAAAATAATGTATGAAATAATATATACAGATTTATAAATATAAAATTATATATATGAATTATAATTAAAAATATTTATATATAATACAAAAAGTATAAAACAAAAAAAAAAGTAAATGTAATCAGATGTTTATTTTTAGTTTTTTTATTTTTTAGTTCTTTTCTTGCTTTTAACTATAAAAATTGTATTTAATTTGTATGTATATTTAATTTAAATAATTGATGAATTTTATCCCCATTGTCCATGATTGTGTGTGTATGCACAATTTTTAGAGTGTCGATAGGATTTTATATAGCTTATCAGTTCATTTCAATCAAATCCCTCTCCCTCTATATTGCTATGGGGTCTTCAATCTCAAACCATATGCCCATTCGGAAAGCCATTAAAAAAATAAGAAATAAAGAGAGAAGAAAAAAAAATAAAATAGGAATCTGAACAGAGCAATTGAAGAATCGCCGACGAGCATTCAACAAAAGCAAATGAACCTGTTATCAGTGGAAATTAATCAAGCAGTTGGCTCAGAGCAGTGAAAAGAACTTCAAGCTCTGTTCCCCTGTCTCTGTCCCTGTTCCATCCCATCCCATTCCATTCCATACCATGCCAGAGCCATTCTCTCAGTTAGTTGTCTTCGATACCGTTTGTTGGTTTGTTTGTTGATTGTTTGCTCTTACTCAGCATTTATGGCATTGTTGTTGTTTATTCTTCTTGCTGCCGCTTATTTGTTTGCCATTGCCAGGTGAACAAAACCAAAACCAAAAAAAAAAAGAAAAGTGTCTTGGCTGTGCAGAGGATTTCTTTTTTTGTGTTTTGTAAAACCCGAGGCGTCTTCGCCTTTAACTTGTTTTTTTCTTTGTTGTTTTTTATTGCAATTTACACAAGGAAAAAAATTGACATTTGTTTTGTCTTCTATTTGCAGCAGCTGCCGCCCCAGCACAGCCAAGTGGATGCCAATGAACCTGTTGCGGCCACACAACGTGATCAGCTGCTCCAGGACTATGCCCATTCATCTACACCCACACAGCCGGCTGCAGCAGCTGCATCGGCCTCACCCACCACAGTGATCATACGCAAGGATATACGCAGCTTCAATTTCAGTGACATTGAGGTCAGTGAGAGGCCAACGGCCACATTGCTAACAGAACTAGCACGGCGCAGCCGGAATGGTGAACTCCTTCATGATCTATCACAGCGAGCGGTGACAGCAACACCACAGCCGCCCATTACCGAACTGGATGACATTTTCATCAGTGTGAAGACAACGAAAAACTATCACGACACACGATTGGCATTGATCATTAAGACTTGGTTTCAATTGGCTCGCGATCAGGTGAGTTTCAACAAAAGATCATCGTCATCATTGTAAAAGATTAGGCCACTAGAGCTAATTTGCTTGAACTCCATCAACCACCTCCAAAAAAACAAAAAAAAAGAGAACTAAAGAGTTTCTCTATGTGGGGGACAATTTGCAAAGTGGGGCCAATGAAAAGGTTGCCAGAGATTTGAATTAAATGATATCAAAATAAAACTAAAACTGAAACTGAACTTAGGACTTTAATCAAGAGAGGAAAGAGGGGATTGGCAATAGCATATAAATTTGCATAATGAGTTTTTAAGCTGCTTGGAATTGATTTTCTATATATGTACATATATTTGGATTCTGTTTCTATTTATTTTTTTTTTTTTTTTTGTTCTTTTTTGCTTTATTTGTTGGCTCATTTAACGATTTATGATTTTGGTTGCGGCTGCTTAATTGGTCATAAAAATGTCTTCATTCATTTGTATCCCAAAAACTTGTGAATATATGTTTCTGAATATTTTGGCAATAATATAAATAATAATGACCACAATATCAATGACAACAAAGCTTCAGAAGCGGCTTTTAAATGAAAGAGTATTTTTCTTAATAAAAGAAAAAGGCAAAAATAGTAATATAATTTGATCTCAGATCTTAAATAGACCTAAAAGTGATCAACTTTCTATGGAAAATTCACATGATCCGATTTTAATGAACTTAGTCTTAAAAAAATATTGTAAGTCCCTCTATAAAAGCGAATGTGGTTCACTTTCGAAAATTAGTGGTGTAGTTCTAGTTTGACAATCAGCGACTTTTGTTTCTCCGAAATATCAAATCCAGGAGAATTACCAATTTGGAATTAGCTGTAGGTGCCCATTAAACTAGAGTCGGAGAAGAAATAGATCTATAATTTTCATCCCATTTCAGTCAGCTATAAGAATCGGAAAAAAAGTGCTCTCTATAGCCTAAGCATGAAGAATTTCTATACCATTTATAATAGTAAATATTAGAAAGATATTTCTTAAAAAACAAAACCTAATTATAAATAGTCCGCCATTTTCAGTTCGCCATTTTGAAACAGCCTTTTTAAAACTGTCAATTGATTGCAATCAATCTTTAGCTAAGACTTAAGACCAAAACAATATAATTTCCAGCTTCAATTTTTTTGTAAAACTCCCATAAATACGATTCCAACAGATTTCTCTGATTTTAAGTAGAACTTTTTATACTTAATATACTTATACTTATAGTTTTTGTAGATTAGCAAAGTCTAAATATTGGTCCCTTATTTGGTAGACACTCAAAACCCATTCTATAATCTTATAAATGACTTTCAAATACATTTGATAAATAGTTCGACTCTTCATTTAACACAATCCGTTCCTGTTTTTCAACAGAATCATCGTCAGCATCATAATCAGCATTTATGATTCCATATATAGTCGGTTTAGAAACCAATTTTGCCAAATGGCAATTTTGCTTTGTTTTGTTTTTGGTTTTTTTTTTTTGTCCAATGGGTTTTTATGTGAAAGGATATTTTGTTTAATGTTGAAAGAGGAATTGTTGTTGTTGTTGTTGTTGTTGTTGTTGCTGCTGCTGCTACAAAATGTTATTTTGCCTGACTTTGTGCCAACTTATGCAAAATCACGCGTCACAAATGTGTTTTGTTATTGTTTACATAAAACTGCACTCGTCCGACTTGTCCGTGGACGATGCCTGCAGCAGCAGCAGCAACACAACAACAACACTAACAACAACAAAAACATAAATGAATAAGCCCAAGAGTTGCTGGTAAAGGGAATGTCGGGGCATGTGTGTCCGTGTTTGTATTACCTTTTTGAAAATTATAAAAATGCCTGACGAGCACGTTTTCAGTCAACCAAATGCCCGGACTGGAGGCTAAGTTTTCTTCTTTTATTTTTTTTTGCCTTTTCTATTTATTTATTTACTGCATAACTGCAGTTGGTGGGGAGGGGGACAAAAAAAAAAAAAGAAGGAAAATCTATAGCAGAGTGAATTGAGTTTTTCTTTCATGTGGAAATGGCATTGCAGTTATCGATATCAAACTCCATATCTAGTGATGATTTTCACACTAAACGAGCAGCAATGGCAAAAGCAAACGGCAACAGCATTCCCATTCACCTCACGGCAATTTGGCCTTAACTGGCCATCAGAAGTTGGCCAGGCTCAGGCACTTGTCAGCCAACATTACAAATACCAATGCACTCATACAATCACACATACACACACACATAGTCGCACATAGAGTAGATTCACCTTAGCAATATAGTAAAGACAAAATGTGTATTGGCAACATGTTGCTAGCAACAATTGGCTTTTGTTAGTTTTGGGACGGATTTCTTTTCTTTCCACTCCTCACAAAAGCCAATTATTTTGATCGAAACTGAGTTGTTGTTATTGTTGCAACTATTGTTGCTGTCATTTGCTTTGTGGTTAACAACAATGTGGAGCAGCGACAAGCAACAATACTACAAACTAACCAACTAACTAACTAACTAATATTGCGTTCAATTTGATTGGCTGTCTTGCATTTTGAAAACAATTTGTTGTAATTGCTTGTTTTTGTTGTTTACTGCTACTATTGATTAATGTTTTTATGTTGCATTAGGCTCACAATAGCCATAAAAGGATAAGACAACTTAAGGTTGTAATCCCTACAAGGATTAGATTGATTGTAACTTTGCTTTGCTAGAGAGTAGAAAGATATTCGAACAATGTAGAACAAAAGTGGTAACAAGAAGAACAAACTGATATCCAAGATATATATTTATGATCATAAACAGATAGCATATCACATATATATATATACAGATCTGTAGCTATAGAAAAGCTTCCTTAATATCTGTAATAAATATGTAAAATTATGACTTGAAAAGTAGTTATCAAGGTTTTTTTTTTGTTTAGCTAAATAAAGTTTAAAAATGTAAAATTTTTGCAATTATTTTCTTCTTTCTTCTAAAAAGAATGTTTTTAGATCATATAGAATTTAAATTTGAAATGTTTTATTTATATCTATACTTCATTATTTATCTATATATAAACTGATGTGGGCTGTGCGATATATAGTCCTTACTTTAAACAATTTAAAACGGTTTTCTATTTCAAATTTTAATTAATTGTAAATTAAAAAATGTAACTCGACAGTAAAATAAATTAACTAATTAGTAAACTTTTATTACTTTTTGTAAATAGATACTCTTTTAACCAATTAGTTTTGTAAAAATGGCATCAAAGTAAAAGTACATAATTTAAATTTTTTGGTTTATTTTTCGTTTTGTTCTTTTGTTAATTTTAAATATTTTTTTTTTTTAAAAAGCTAAACCTTGTATTTTAGAATCATTTCTAACCTAATTATACAATTTTTAGAAAATTGGGCTATAAATTTATCATATTTTTAACTTTTGATTATATCTTACTTAAAATTGGGGTTTATATTCTTATTTATTGCGCAGATGAGGTTTTTCATGAAAATTTTGGGGGCTTAAATATATATTTTTTAGATATTTTAATATCTGAATTTTCAATGTGTTATTTTAACTTTAATTTGTTATTACTTAAATAAGAAAATTTTTTAAAGTATAGTGAAATTTAATAAATTTAACTGACTTATTAAGCTGCCTCAGTTTATATTCACCTTGAATATAAAAAATAAATTAAAAAAATGTTAAAAAAAATTGTTAAATTATCCAAATTCAATGCTTAACAATTACATGATAAACTAAATTGTAAAATTAGAATATGGGAATTAAAAACAATATTTATGTTTATTTTTATAGTTTGTGTTTTGATTAACTTTCTAAAAACTCTTTTAAAATATCATATATCACTATGTAGTTTCATGTCTTTCAAACTATTTACTTAAATCATAAGAAAATGTTTGTCTTGGTTTAAAATAACTTATGTTTACATGTCTTGGATTTGACCATTTGAATAATGTTAGACGGTTTCATTCAAATTTTTCATGCTAACAAATGAGCAGGCATTAAACTGGTAACGACTTTGATTGAATGCCGCCGTCTTGTGGAAAATCGCATTTTGCATTTTGGCTACCGTTTAAACTGTATATATATATATACATACATACATACATACATATATATATGTATGTAAAGTTTGTATATTGAAAAAAAAAATTTGCATCAGACAGCTGTATAAATTTGTTGTTGCAGTTGCATTGCTTTGCCTTTAAAGTACCTCAAACAAACGCATGTCAAATGTCAGGATTGAATTTGTAGATAAATCAGAGAATACAGGACTGACTGACTGACTGACGAACTAACTAACTGACGAACTGTTGTACTCACTGACTGTAGTTTTTGTTTTTTTTTTTTTTTTGTTTTTTTTTTAAGTGCTAGTGACGATTCCTGTGGGTGGATTAGCTCCTCAATTTGGTATTTATTTTTTAATGAAGCTTGTCAATTGGCTTTGTTGACTTATTGTCTGATTGATTTTCTTTGATTTGTTGTTTAGTTGACTCATTCTCATTCATCTTTCCTTTTGCATAAACTGAGAAACAAGCAAGTTACCTTGAGTAGAAACATTTTCTTAGAAAAATATACAGAAAAAAACAACCAAAAAGGGGGGAAACGAGATTTCTGTTGATGATGTCTGAGAAGCTCTTTACATTTTATTAGACCCACATATATAAGTATATGTATGTATATGTGCGTGTATGTGTGTGTGTATTTATATGTATTTTGGTGTAGACTCAACTCAATGACTGAAAAACAATGTCATAAAAATTTTTCGCTTTGACTTCCCGTATACACTTATTTTCAGCTATCTCTGTCTCTCTCTCTCTCTCTTTCTGCCTTACTTAAATGTATGTATTTTTTCTCCCTAAATCTCATTAAGTTTCCTTTTGTTCACAATTCATGCCGCATTTTACTATACTACATAATATATACATATAGACTGACATGGGCTTTATTTTGTCTCTGTCTTTGTGTGTGTGTGTGTGTGCTGTGTTGGTTTTAGTTTATTTTTTTTTTTTTTTGCAGTTTGCGCTTTAATGTGACTGAGCAAAGTTTAAGCACGTTGCTAGTCACTGAATCACTTGGCAAGTTGACAGCTAATCCCAAGTCTCCAAGACCAAGAACAGACTTGGTCGCAGTCTAGTGACCATATCAAAAAAAAAAAAAAGCCAACAACAAAGACAAAATAAACCAAGTAGGAGAGAAAGAGAGTTAAGGAGAAATGTTAGTTATATTAAGGTATAATTTTTTTCGTTTTATCTCGACATTGATTTGCTTGATTTTGGTTTGAACCATGTGGCGTATGAGCAATGTCAATTAAAAGTCAATTAAAAGTGTGCCGCCAACACAAACTACACATGGATATAGCTAAATAGATATACCTATATATATACAATGGATTATTTAGTATATAGTAGTAGTAGGAACATCTGTTGTCTATATCTATATATATATATATGTATTTGTTTGTATATAGTATCAACCCGTGCCTGAACTTTTGCGTTTCGTAGTCATCTCTGTTTTTCATTTCATTGTAAATTCTCTTTTCAATGCTCTTCAATTTAATTTAATTCGCAATGAATTGAAATTTCAATTATTGTTGGTGCGCGGCGACACAATTTCGTCAGATCTTTTTTCCTAGACACCAACCCCTCCCCCCCTTCCCCTCTCCCTTTCCCATCTTTTTTCTTTATTATCAACAACTGCCTGCATCAGAATCTCGTTATTGCCCCGTGCTCTTTGCCCGCATGCAACTTCCTTTTTAATGGCGCTTTTCATTATTTGCATCATTTTCATATTTCATTTGCTCAAAAGATGCTTTTTGTTGTTGTTGCTGGTTTTTTATTTTTTTTATTTTTAAATATGCCAACAATTTCCATTTGTTCAAGATCAATTTAAATTTCATTTATATGGATTTTAATCACTTTGCCCATCAAATTAATTAATTAAATGCTCCCATCTCATCAAATGATAGACGACCTCTAGGCAAAAAACCAAAATCAAATCAAACAAATTATATAAAATTGATTCATTTTGCTTTGTTGAATAGTGTTAAAAATCTTGAAGCATTCAACACTTTAAAGCGGCGCCTTTAAGCCACGAACACACGCACACACACACACACACACATACAGGTGTAGAGGAACTCACTTACCAAGTCCAAGAGACTATAATTAAAATTTTGAACCTTTTGTGGTTTTTCGATCTGAGAGACCCAAAAAAAATAAAAAGATTGCGCAAAATGTGTGTGTGCGTATGTCCGTGTGTGTGTGTATGTGTCTTGTTATCCACGCCCACTTTTCTTTATTTAGTTTCAATTTTTTTTTCTTTTATATATTTTTTGTGGTTTTTATTTTTTTGTGGTTGCTTCTTGTATTGCCTAATGAATATATTTTCATCAGTTGCTTCTAAGGTGTGTCTAGGATTTATCTAGGAACCAAATTTCTCTTATCTCAATTAGTAGACAAATTTGATTAGGTTTTTGTTTTTATATAGCGAAATTTAAATTAGAAACTTAAAGCAAATGCAAATTTATACACTTACCAAAAAGAGTTTATTTAATTTTAATAAGAAATTGTAGGGGAACTTGAATATATAAAAAATATAAAAATAGGTAGAAATTGTCATCTTAAATATGTTAAAATATTTTAAAATATAGCCTAACTTTTCTATTATGTATTTATTTACAGGACTAGAATTAATTTTGTATTTTATAGAAATTGTATTATATAAAAATTATAATGATATATAAACTAAAACTAGAATGATTTAGCTTTACCTTTGAAATTTATTCATTTAGTGGAGAAATTATTAGATTAAGATTAAGATTAAGATACATCATATAGAAGTTCACTAAAGGATAGATTGAGTGTAGTATTAAACTAAAATTTTTGATATATATATATGGATCAAAATGTGAAGCTTATAATACCCTTGCGAGAAGAATTTCTAAGTCATGGTTAAGAGTTTGCCTAAAAAAAGCATCTCCGATTATATAAAATATATATTCTTGATCAGCACAATAAGCTGAAGAGTTAAAATCTTATCCGTCAATGTATTTGCCTGGCTGGTTTAACAGGATCTCCTCCGAGATTCCAAAAGCTACAGAGCTTTTGCTTTCTTTGCTGCAGGCATTGATCGAATGACTATATCAAATAGCTCCAATAGAATCGAAATAGAAACAAAAAAAGTGTTTTATATCAATAACTTTGCTGTTTCTCAATTGAAAATTACAAATTTGGATTTGTGTAAGTTTTATATATGTCTTTATATATGCACCTATGTTTAACAGAATCGGTTGACTATATCAAAAAAGCTCTCATAAGGATGAACGGTCAAGAATATAGTTTTATATCAATTATTTGAGTATTTTTAAAGCAACTCTCACGAAATTGGAAGTAAGTTTTGGTATACACAAAAATATCTTTATAAAGTTTTAGCAGAATCGGTTGACTATATGTTATAATTAACATAAAAATATTAGGACCAAAAGAAGTTTTTTATATGATAAACTTATTTACTCAACATGCAGAGATGAAATTTAGATTTAACTAGTTTTATTTTGTTCCTAAAGATTATATTATGTATAAATGAGGAAAAGAAATATTTGGTAAGGGTATTAAAAGTTCCATTTATTTAGTTTTTTTTTTTGTAATTGGTCAACTCTTTCTTTGCTATGATTATGGCAAGATATATATCTGTAAAGTTGGCCAACTTTCACTTGCTATAGACTCAAGTGGAAATTTTCGAAAGCATATTCCATTGCATACGCCCAAACCATAGATTATAATTTTTTTTTCTTTAGTTTATTATTTTGGCTGGCCAATGCACAAAAATGCAGACAAAGGCCAGAAAACAAAACCGAACAACTGAAACTAGTTAATGCTGGAGCTGGAGTTGGAGCTAGAGTTAAAGTTGGAGTTGGAGTTGGACCACATGTAAGGCCACCTCAATGGCTGCCCAGCTGCAACCGCAGACGAAAGCTTGAAGGTAGTCAACCGCACCCCACGTGCTTTACTTGGTTGGTTACAGGGTAATAGGTAGAAGTGAGGTGAAGTGATAAAGGTAGGGTGAGGTAGGGTGGTAGTGGTATCAGGGGTGGGCATTAAATTTTAGCGCGACCGAAAAAAAAAGAAAAAAAAAAAAAACAAAGCAAAAGCCGAAAACAGCAGAAAAACGCCAAAAGCCAAAATGTTTCAATGGTTTTGTCCAAATGGTTGGCCGCAGTTGCCTTTTTGCCTGCAGCTGCAGTTAGAGAGAAGCAAACGCCATTGAAAATGCATTGGAATTGTTGCCGGTATTGCTGCTGCCAGTGGACAACAACAGTCAGTTAGCCAAGTGGAGTTGGCCCAGGCCTAGCCCCAGCCAAACTCTTTCGGTTAAATATATATATAGTTTTTTTTTTTTTTTTTTTTTTGCCTTTCTGCGAGCGCCGAAAACATAACGAATTGTTGTGGCAATCGCTTCGTTCCAATTGAATGCATGCCACACCAGGGAAAACTCCAACTCCAACTCCAACTTTAGCTGCAACAGCAATAGTTCTCCTTGTGGCCAATGATAAATTTGCTTTGGTTTAAATGCTAGCCAAATAACAAAAATGCGAGTGTTGGCAAATTATTTATGAACCCAATTGTAAAAAGCCAAAACGCTTTTTCCAACATGAAAATGGCTCAAATGGCTATTTGGCTCACTTTCCCAACACAACACAACACAAGTTCAAGTTTGTGATGGCTTTGGCATCTGTAGTCCGGATTCCAATTGAATTCAATTGATGTTTAACCCATTTAAGGGACTTCAATTAACTTGCTTTAACTTGGCCAAAACAATGGAGAGAAATAGTACTAAATGCTATATTTATGTGACAGTTCCATCAGGCTGGGCAAGTTTTGCCATAAATTTGCGAAACATGTTGTAATGCTGTTTGTCAACAGTTTTAAGAGTCACATAAATTAAAAGCTAGTCAAGTGTTTGGGGCGCAACTGCAAAATGGCAACTGCAGCAGCCAGTCATACTGCCACAGTGCCACAGCAGTTGCAGCTAGCAACTCAGCAACAGTCAGTGCAACAACAACAACAACAACATACTGGCAACATGGTGTTAACATTTTTCGCCCCAAAGCAAAGCAGAAGAGGCATCAACCAGCAGACCAATGGAAAAAGTAAAACGAAGTAAGAAAAAAAAAAAACTAAAAGAAAGAAAGAAAGAAAGAAGAGAAAAAAAAAAATCTCGTAAAAATCCATGAAAATTCAACAGACGACGATGAAAAGTTTTGCTGGTGTTGCTGCATGTTGTTGTTGTTGTTGCTGTTGCTGATGTTGTGTATAAAGAACTCCAAGTTGAGGCAACACTGACTTTCTAACTGTTACGAGTCGTTACTCAAAAATGCTTGTAGAGCGGGCGTATTGTTTGCCCAAGTTACCAACAGCAACATGTACAACAGCAACAGCAACAGCAATAGTAACAACAACAACAACAACAACTTGTTGGTACTTCGTGTAGTTGTCAAAGCTTTAAAACGATTTTCGCCCGATTTGACACAACAAAAACAAAAAAAATAATGGTTATTAAGGTAACGAAACCTGGTCCAAACCAATTGAGTTGTTAAAGGAACAAATTTATTAGACAAAAACATTTGCTAACAGGACTTGAAAAGAAGACCTAAACGAAAAGTAGAAATAAACGCCTCCAGTTTCTTACTAATGATCGAAGAAAATTGCTCCCTACCGCAGTCAGCGATGCATAAAGAAAATAAATACCAACAACTAAATGAGAACAGAGAGAGAGAGAGGAAAAAAAAAGGAAATATAAAAATAAAATGCCACCACCAAACAAAGTTGACTGATTTCTAGACTTAACTTATATATATATAACTATATATAGTATAGTATATAGTATATTTCTTTTCTTTTTTTTTTGTTTTTGCTTGAGTTATTTCTTTGCCAAGTTTCAAGTGTGTGGGAATTTTCTTATCTGATTGCCGGACGCTTTCTTGTAAGAAAATAAAACAAAAAAAAAAATATAAGGTGGTGGTTTCTTTTCTGGTAAGACATTGACCAAGCGCGTTTTTTTTTAGTATAATTAAGGTTTTGTTTAAATAAAAGTAGGTCTATATAGAAGTTTCTCACACAATCAGCCAACCACTTAATAGATGAGGGGAGAGTATATCATGTAATTTACATGATCATCATGATGAT
Organism: Drosophila neocordata; assembly: GCA_018903615.1. NCBI lineage: Eukaryota > Metazoa > Arthropoda > Insecta > Diptera > Drosophilidae > Drosophila > Drosophila neocordata. The sequence goes on from JAEIGI010000001.1 coordinate 13,065,342, forward strand.
GATGAAGATGATGATGATAATGATGTATTCAAGCTTACAATATATGCAAATCTCTTTGAATCTTTCTCTTTTATTCAATCGAACTCATCAAGTATTCATATTAATTTATGCTTATTTCTTTGTATTTTTTTTTTGTTAATATTTTCAGACTTGGTTCTTTACCGATACCGATGACCATTATTATCAGGAGAAGACAAGTGAGTAAAGGAAATCATAATTTAAGCAAGTTTAACAAAAAAACAAAAAAATAATAATCTGGCACCCGCACTTCTGCTTCTTCTTCTTTTTCTTCAACTTCTTCCTTTCCAATTTCTTTCTTTTTTTCGTTTCCCAAAAATTATGTTTGAACGAAGCAGCAAATTTATCACAAAAGATTCTGGAGCCTGTAGTCCGACCTCTTACCTTTCGATCCGTTTTCAATTTTTTTTTTTGGTCCGTTCTCAATTTAGTTTCACATCAGCCACGGGACACGCCCACTGGACCGCCTAATATTGGCCACTGTCTGCCAGTCGGGGCAAAAAATACCGAACGAAACCGAAAAAACCGATTAAAGTTTAAAAATTCCATCATCATCTCTATGGGGAAAAAAAAAGTGTGTACCGACCTCGGATATATATATATAAGAAGAGAAGAAGAAGAGAAAAATCTTCATCACTCACCCGCATTTTAATTGAATTGCAGCTTGGCCTGCGCTTCGGTTTCAAGATTGAAGCTGCTGCTGCTGTTGCACGAAACGAAGCTCCGTTCGAAGAGTTTAATTAAAAAAAACAACAACAAAAAACTAAAAAAAAAAAAAAAAAGACCAAAAAAAAAAGTTCAAATTTCAATTTCGCTTAAAAAATTGTGGTTTATTTTTGCATACACCAAGACCCAGACGCACACACAAAGTGAGTAAAAGATAGAGGAGTATGGAAAAAGGGATGTAGGAGCTGGAGTAGGAGTAGATGGAGGAGTGTAGGACAAAGTGGTTGTGATCTCAAGTTTCACACACAGACATACGACAGACAGACAGGCAGGCAGACAGACAGACAAACTCCTTGCAGATTTTGCGGTATTTTGATTAGGCAAAAGAACTGGCCAAAAGGATTTTGCTAAACACACTTGGGGATTTTGAGTTATGTGTTTGGGCAATACTCTTACCCTTGTCCCAATGTACAATGTACATGTCCATGCTTTTGCTTTTGGCATTTGGTCTGGACAAAGGATAAGGAGTAAAGGAGCAAAGTAAATCTGAAGTATTGTCCCCCCCTTTACTGGGCTTATATGTGTGTGTGTGTGTTTTAAATATTTCAACAATTTTCATCCAATTAAGGCGCAAAAGTTTTTTGTGCGTTGCTCTGCTTTTGCTTATATATCTTTGCCGCCTTTTGCTTGTCCCTCTCCTTCTCTCTCTCTCTCTCTCTCTTTCTCTCTGTGTCTGTCCGTCTGTCTCTATGCTTTTGCATCCTCATCCTCTTGTATCTTTATCGGCGTCGACGGCGGCGGCGGCTGCTGTCAAACGATACAAAATGTATCCGCTGGATATGAGCGGCATTCTCGACTAACAAGCTACTGTTTTTTTGGTCTCTCTAAATGTGTGTGAGTGTGTGTTTGCTTGATATGAACTTGGCCTTTTAGTTAATTAACATAGAAGACATACACACATACATATACATTGCATCCTTTTGCTCGAGCCATTTTTCTGTTTCTTGTCGTTCTCTGTTGCTTAATTACTTACCAATCTTTATCAAAAATGTTTTTTTTACTCATTTTTTCTTTCTTTTTTTTCTGTTTTTATTTATTTTTTCTTCTTTAGAGGGCCATCTCATAAACACAAAATGCTCACAGGGCCATTTCCGCAAGGCCCTGTGCTGTAAAATGTCGGCCGAATTGGATGTCTTTCTGGAGAGTGGCAAGAAGTGAGTATATAGATTGATTACTTACATATATTGAATATATTGGAATCTTTATATATATATATATTTAGTTTCCTTTCTTTTTTTTTCATTCTCATTGTTATGTCTCACATACGTGTTTCAATTTCATGGAGAATTATTACATTAGGTTGCTGAGAGGTCATGTTGCTGATGGGTTTATGGGCCAACTATGTGCAATTTCTAGTAAATGCTGTCATATTTGCCAGTTTAATGAGAATTTTGGTGCATTTATTTCATTTTATTTTCTTTTTTTTTTTTTTTATTTTCATGTTTAACAACTTGAAAAATATTGCCCAAGAGCAATGACTTTTTATAGATGTTGCTGCTTCTGCTTTTGCTGTTGGTGTCGTTGTTGTGGTTGCTCTTGTATTGTAATAATAGACTTTAATGCTTTTAATAAGCAACCGCAAGAGAAGCCCATCATTCTATCCATGGGCAAAGCAAACACCCTGCTGCACTGCACTATTGCAGCTGCCATGCGTTCTAATTTGCGCAATTAAGACGCAGCAACATTTCAGAACAGCAGCAACAGCAACAGCAACATCGTCTCCATTCAGCCACTCAAAACTTGTCCGGCAAGCGCAACAACAAACCGCAAAGAACCAGAAAAGACACTTCAACTAGCGCCCAAAGGAGCAGCCTAGAAATTCTTCAATCGTGGTTTTTTTTTGTTTGCTGATTGTTGTTGCTTGTTGCTGGCTCGTACTTTTCCTCTATACTTCACTTACTTTACTTATTTGTAATTATGGCGAGATGAAACTAGAAATCTAGAACAACTCGGACATGCTTGGACTTTAGATAGATGATGAGGATGACGAGCTTGGGCTGTTGCCTTGTTGCAACTATTGCTGTTGTTGTTGTTGCTGTTGCTGTTTTCATCTTAAGTTGACTGGCCGTTTTGGCTTAGAACTTGAAACTGTCATTATAAAAGCGCAGAGCATGCAATCAATAGCAGTAACAGCAACAGCAACAGCCACAGCAACAACAGCAACATCAATATGTGGCCTGCAACATTTTGTTGCTGCTTGGGAGTAGCAGTAAAAAAAAATAAAACAAAATAAATGGCAAGCAATGAAAATGTGCAGTTATGAGGCAAAGAAGAGTCTCTTGTTGCTGCCGATGCTGCGGTTTCTTCCTCTTATTGCTGGTGGTGGGTCCAACTTGAAAGTATAAAATAAAAATATGAAATGGTATCAGGTGGCACAGGAAACTGCTTGGGTATCCTTCTCCCTCCCGGGCTTGGCTGATTGGAGACGTTTAAAAATTTTGCTCAACTGCCAACCCGACCAGCAGCAGCAACAACAGCAACAACAACAACGTTGAAATCGAAATCCCTGGCCAAACAAAACACAGGCGAATCATGAAAAAGAGGTTAATTAACGTGCATTCGAACTGGCAATTATGGCACGCTGCTGTGCCCGCTACTCCACTCCGATGTTGTTGCTGTTGTTGCTGTTGCGTTCTGTTTTTTATTTTTTACAACGCCATGTTGCTGCCGTGCGTATGTAAGTTGTACAGCAGCAGCAGCAGCAGTAACATGTTGTTGTTGCTTCTACTGCTGCTGTATAAAATTGGTTTACCAAACAGTTGGGTGCCATTGCCCCACCCTACCCTGCCTCCCCATCCCCGCTTCCTTAAGCAACCTATCCATAAGCAAAAGTAGTTCTATTAAATGCAAATCTTGCAGAGAGCAGTTCTTTTTTAATTGCATTTTCTGTTGAGTAATATAAATTTATTTACCATAAAAAAAAAAAAAACATAAATGAATTATTTGCCCCACTGTGCCATAGAGAAGGAACGCCTTTCGCTTGCCTTGGCTAGCTAATTGCACTGACTGCTGCTGCTGCTGTTGCTATTGGTGTTGCTGCTGTTGCTGCTGCTGTTGGTGTTGGATATCTATTATAATACCGAACAATTAGTGCAATTTAATTATAATTACAACAGCAACAATAGCAAAAAAAAAAAAAAAGCAAAAGCAAATGCAAGTCATAGATAGACAGCAACTAGCCGATGACCTGGCACGTCACTCCAAAACTCTATTCCATAAAAAAAATGAACCGACAGCAATCATCAATTATAAACTTAAAGCCGCCATCGCCATCGTCGTCGTCATCATCATCGTTGTTGTTGTTGTAGTAGTTGTTACTGTTGTTGTTGTTGCTGTTGTTATATCGAAATCGTTACGGACAGTTTATAAAGAAATTCCACATAGGCGCCAAAGGTGTTTACGGAAAAGGGTTATGCCCCACTGTGCGCGACATTTCGCTTAACAAAAAATAAATAAATTTATTAATTAGTTTTTGTTTCACCCTCTCCCTCTCTCTGTGTGTTATTTCTTTATGTTGTTTTGTTTGTCTTTTGGCTTGAGCTGAAAATTCCTTTCTCAAAATTTAATGTTGGTTTGCTTAATCTCTTTCGATTTATTTGTTTCAAGTTCTAATTTATCTTATTAAAAAAAAAATATATATATTTTTTTTTCTTATTACTGAGTTGGGTGTGGATTTTGTCGTGCGGCCACACCTAATGTATCCAACAGATACAGTTGCTCGGCCTTTGGCTTGCTGGCAAAACTTGTCAGCCAATTGTATAAACAGACACTTATCTGATTGCAATCGTTGATTTTGTCGAAAGGGAGACCTTCAATGACGCATTGCATGGATACCAAAAAAAAAAAAAAAAAAAAAATGAGAGAAAAAAAAAACACAGACCAAAGAAATTTCTTGTTTTTGGCATCTTCATCATCATATGGCACGCTCAACGTTTCGTAATCACAACATTAATTTTTTTTCTTTTTTTTTGTTTTTTTTTTGACATAATAACGGCAAATAAACTGGCTTTTTGGGGGCCTGAGACTTTTGTAATTACAACACGTATTATGCGTAATATTCACAGCATAAAATGTAAATGGGGGCAGCATATAACAAAGGAAAGGAAATGCGAACAAAATAAGGGCAAGGATAAGAGAGTGTGAGAGAGAGAGAGTGAGAGAGAGAGAGAGGTGGGTTTGGGAGTTAACATCCATCAAAATGATGTTGATGATGTTACATGCCATTTAATGATGAACTGATTTATTTTTTCTCTTTCTCTTTTTTTTTTTTTTTTTTTGGCAATCTTTAAGTCTGTTGCTGATAGTCAACGAGCTCAGCAGGGTGCGTGGGAATTTTTGAATGTTTCCCTTTTGATATATTTCTCAATTTAAATATTTTTGTTTTTCCTTTTTCCTCTTTTTCCTTCTCTTTTTTGTTTTAATGTGTTTTTAGTTGTTTGCTCATCAATGAAATTTCCCAGGCGCCCTCTTTGCAACTTGTTGCTGCCAGTCTTGTTTTTCCCTAAGCTAATCCCATATTGAGCCATGAAATAATAATAATAGAGAGGGCGAGATACTCTATATACATATATATATTCACAATTGTCACACAGTCAATCCACATCATAACCATCTAAGTCTGTGACAATTTTAATTGTTGTTGTTGTTGCTGTTGCTGACAGTTGCTGGCGTCAGTTGTGGTTGTTGGTAATGCACTCAATATAAAAATGCAATGGGATTTTCTTTTATAAAAAGAAGGAGGCGATGATGATGGTGGGGGTTGTATATATATATATATATAGGGGAGAAAAACTCATAAGCATTCCGTGGCATATGTGGAAAACCAGATGTTGCATGTGTGAGAAAAATTTTCTCCGTTTCTGTTTTTTTTTTTTTCTACTTCTTTTTCTGTTTATAGAGATGCGTGTGAAGCGAATTGAAACTTCTCTTTTAGTTGGGGTTACATAGCACTCAATGCGACACTTCCATAAGCATTTTAGAAACGCATCCATTACATTTATATGCCACTTGTGGCACCACCAACAACCACAACCACCTCAATTATTCAATTGATTCAATGCAAAGGAGGATAAAGAAGAAGGGTGAAGAAGGTATATAGGGAAAGATCGCTGTTTTGCAATAAATGATTGTTGACATTGTCATTGTGATTGTTGTTGTTGTTGTTGTTGCTATAAAATCTTTTATTTTTGTTGCAACGGAAGCCAGCAATTCCAATGCATTTGCAACTTCATCTATTAGAATACTCTAATAAAGTTGTTCACATCCGGGAAGTAATCGAATTGGAGTGCAAAATTTGTATATATACAGAGAGAGAGAGAAAGAGAGAAAGAGAAAGAGAGAGAGAGAGAGAGAGAATAAGCTAGTTTATATATGTATGTGACTTTTGCATACAATATTTCTCGCCCACATTGTGTTGCACGAGCTCAACACACACAATTGTCAACAATTGGCATCAATTTGCAAGCATGTATCTATAAGATACATATTCACGCTTTGGTTTCGTTTCGTTTCGTTTTGCTTTTTGTTATTGTTATTGTTTCTATTGTTGTTGTTGTTGCTGTCTTAAAATTAATGATTTGCTTTGTCAGTGGAAATGTGGCAAGCAACTTGCGGTGTGGTCAAACACTGACAAATGCGTTTCAATTGTTCATTGAGCGCGTCAAAGCGGGGTAAAAATTGAAATGCTTTTTGTATCTACCAGATAAATAAAAAAAAAAAAAATGAAATACAGCAGCCGCATTTGGTCTCTCTGTGGCATGCCTCTTAAATCTTCCACTGACTCATGCCGGCATGCACTTAATGGCAAAAAGAAAATGACAAAATGAGAAGAAAAAAAAAAAAAAAAACGGAGAAGAATTCAAAACTGCATTCAAAACGAGAAGATTAATTTCCCTTTTAGCTCGTGTGGTCGTTATTATTGTTGATGTTGCTGTTGTTGTAGATCTTGTTGCTGCTGTCATTGTTGCTGTTGTTAATGAGCTCGAACATTTTTATTCTGCCTCTCTCTCTCTCTCTCGCTCTCTCACTCTATCTTGGTCTGATTTAAGTGCCTCGTCTTGCGCTTAATGTAAATATCTTGTTGCCTGCCTCTCTGACATCATGACACATTGATTTGTATCAATCCGCAAATACGAATCTTTAAAATATTTCAACTTATTTTGCGACTCACCTTTGGGTTTTACTTATTTTTTTTTGGATGACAGCTGACTTATTGCTAATTGCAAGAGTCACAAGAGACGATGAGGCTTAAGGGAAAATAAAATGAAATCAGTTCGTCATGCTTCCTCTCTCTCTCTCCCTATATATCACTCTCTCTATCTCTCTTTTTGTCTGTCTCTCTCTCTCTCTGTCCCCTCTTTCACTTAGTTTTGGCGATCGCTTATCTTTCTTTTACTGGTTGCTCGACTGCCTGTCAAAATACTTTTAGCGCTGGCTGTTCACCAGGCAACTAAGTTGCCCCAGCTCTTAATGCGAAATCTATTAAGATTGTCTTTCACTCCCTCTCTCTCTCTCTTGTTCTGGCTCTCGCTTTGTCTCCTTTTTGCCAACACCCACCTCTTGCCTTTATGGCATCCACCCTTCACCATTTGTTCGACTCTGGCTCGAGTTGAAGTGCCCCGTCAATCATTTTTTATTATGGCCCCAGACATAAACTCATTTCGCCTGCAATGTGGAATGACGACGCAACCGATGTTGCCGCCAACGCCCCCGGGAGCAAGTTTAGAGTCCATTTCAGAAGGCAGCTGGTCGAAATTTGCCCACATCAGCAACAGCAGCAGCAGCAGCAGCAACATCAACAGCATCAGCAGCAAGAATAATTGGAAAAACTCGCTATGGAAATAAACTAAAGTTTGCATTCGTTTCGTATTTCATTTCTTTTTTCTTTTTTTTTTCTTGATTTGCTTTTCTCTCCTCTTTGGCCACACACACAAGAACAAAAAAAACAACAACAATTTCTACAGATTCAAAAGATAAACATAGCCAAAACGAAACCTTAAAAAATAAGTAAAACAAATAGATGAAATCGATGGCAAACAGGATGATCCTCATTCGACTACCTACCACAAAATGCCGTCAGCAATCGATGGCCAAAAGACCTTTTAAAAAATGAAAACATTTTCATAAATGGCAATGAGCAAGCGTTAATTAAACGACAGCAAACATAAAAAAGCAGCTAGATTTCAATTTGGTAAACATATATGCAAAAAAAAAAAGAAGGAAAAGAAAAAGAAATAATAAAGTAGAGGAGAATACCAATAGGGAAAATGGCAGCAGGAGGAGCAGGAGCCAGGGCCAGTTAACAAGGAAAAGAGTGTTCCAAGTTAAAGTTAGAGTTTCATTTGCTTTATGCTTTTGTGCATAATTAAGCAAATTAAATGAGCATTTTTATGCGTCACGATGCGGCAAGAGGTAACAGCAACAGCAACAACAGCAACAACATTTTAGATGGCTGGCTGCTGTTTCGCACAGGTATCGCATGTGGCAGCAACAGCAATATCTATTCAAGCAATTTATGAGTGCCACAACGTGAAGCAGCTTAGCTGCTTAGCCATCTACAACAATCTCCACCCCTCCTCCCTCTGTCCGTCTAACTGTCTGTCTGTCTGTCTGTCTGCCTGTATATTTGTCTGTCTTTCTCCTTGGCTAGTTGCGGCTTATGCAATAAAAATTATATTAAATTACCCAACACAGATGCCAAGCCAAATGATTCGATTCGATTTTATTGAATACTTACGGTCTCAATGAAAGTTTCAAAGTGAAACATTTTTTTATTTTTTAACAACAAAACGAAGTTATTAATACACTGTAAAAGGGTTGGAAATATCCTTTAAAAAAATGTACAAGTTTTTACATTTTTACATATTTTAAAGAGCATTTTTTGCTAAAAGTTTTATTAAGCTTTCATTTAGTATTATTTTATTTTTCAGTACGGAAATTTTTTTTATATACTTAACTATTTAATATACATTAAAAAAAGTATAAAATGTTTAAAGATAAATTGGTTTAAAGTCTTTTTTTTTACTTTTTATATCTTCTATTTTAAAGACTTTAATTTAGAAATTGACAATTTTTAAAAATTTTGTGAGAACAAACCAATGAAACTGATTTACCAAAAATTTAATTAATTGTAGCACAAAAATCTGAAATTGTTTACTTTTTTTTTTAAATATTTTTCAATGTTTTTTCAAATAATGGTTTTAAACTAAATTCTCTCGTAATGGAAATTAGTTTTTTGATCTCACAATATTTTTGTATAATTTTCTAAATATTTTATCGGGAGTTCAACAATATTTTATATAAAAGTTTTAAAGTTCCAAAGATTTTTAAATAGTTTAAGAAAAGCAGAAAATAGAAAAAATGAAAACAAATTTCTCAAGTTTAAAAAGTTTAAAAATTTTCAAATTTAATTTTAATTTAATTTATTTTATTTTAGAAAAGGAATTGCTGCTTGTTCCTTTAAAAGTTTTTTAAAATAATTTGCTCTGATTTATAGTTTTATTTTCGCCAGTGCATTGGTTAAATTTAGTTTTTTATTTTGAAAGGGTATACAAAACTACGTATACGAAAGAGTGAAAAAATGACCCCTTGGAGCGGGGTAAATGCTAAGCTGGTATGCTTAATGCCATCATTAGTCCACCTCTGGCTACCGGATATGGTTGATCGTTTGTCACTATAAAAACATACAGCTGCTGCATAAATAAACAAAAAAAAAAGAAAAATGCATGCAAGAGGGAAAGAAATAAGAGGGGACCCACAACCTTTAACTCATTCCCGCCCCTCTGCCGCTCCTGTCCATACTTTAGGGTAATTGCAATCTAAATTAGTGCACTTCTTATGCACTGGTCAACGGAAATAGCCTTGAGAGTCAATCAAGTCTGATGTTTTATTGCTTAAACGAAACGATTTGGATTGTGACTAACGGGCAAAAAATGTTTGTAAGAGTTTTACTGGAATGGTTAATGAATGGGAATGGGAATGGGAATGTGAATGGAATGGATAATGTTTATAGTATTGTATTAACCAGAAAAACAGGAATTACGCACACCATAGATGGGATCATTGGCTTCTGGCAATTTGCATACTTTTCCAGTACTTGGACGATTCAATCTTTGGGCCAAAACACTTAAATCCAAATTATTGACCCTAACCATAAGAGTTGGTTCCTTTTCCAATGAGCGACAGACCAAATTCTTTTGACAATTAAGCGGTGAAGTATTCATCGCCATGGGCATCTTTTTCATTGGAGCATTTGGCATTAGACTCATGGCTTGGGCACTAACTTCCACACCAATTTGTGTATTGCCACAGGAAATGCAACGTATATCCGTATTGATGAATCCAGCAGCACGTGGACACGATTCCTTATCTTCAATTTGATGCAAACGTTGTTCAATATCATCGAAACGATCTCGTATATATTTCTTTAATGCCGGCATATGTACCTTATCCAGTTTACTATCAAGCATATCCTGCAATTCCTCCATTGTCCCAATAAAGGTCAAATTGTATTCCTGTACCAAATTACGTAAATTCTCAATTTCCACCACACACTGTTTGACCAGTTCGAGGCGTTGAAAAAGTGCCTCAGTTTGTCGTAGAAACTCCTTAAGAGTCTCATAGAATTTTTCAAGCTTTCGACTAACTTCATCCATTTGTTCAATTATCGGTGAGGCAATCAATCGCATTAGTTTCTTCATAAAATCTGTATTATGCAACAGACTGCAGGCAATCTTATTATCCTCATCGCATGTGGTACACAAATCCTCACAGGGTGATGCATATTGCTCCCAGGAATGGGTTTTAAATTTTCGTTCATTCACCTTATTGCATATACGTATCTGTTGAAAGTGTCCTTCCAATTTAGTTTCCAATTGGGTAATACGTTTCTCCAGTTGCTCCACTTTACACAATTTCTCCGATATTGGTATAATATTCTCGACATCGAATGGCAATGGTGATATCTTTGATTTCTCCAACATTTTCTCCATACATTTACCCTCAAATCCACGTATACTAACCATATCATTTTGACAATTGAGCTTCTTTAGCAGGACATTTATTAGACTATGGAGTACAGCGACATTTACATGGGTTAGTTCGGGTACACCTAGAGCAATCCTAACCATTTGCTCTAGTGTTAGTTCCACATTTGCTGGCATCTTTTTTTTTTTTTTTTTTTTGTTTTGTTAAAGAAATTTATTGAAATAAATAATAATAATTATTTTTTTTTTTTTTTTTTGGTATTAAATAGGAATTTATAGTGTAATCTGTTTGATTTCAATTTTATATTTGATTTTTGTGTGTGTTTCCCCCCCCTTATATTTTTTTCTAGGTGGTTCTGTCACTTTGACGATGACAATTATGTCAATGTACCGAGACTGGTAAAACTACTAGATGAATATAGTCCCAGTGTGGATTGGTATTTGGGTAAGCCGAGCATCTCATCGCCGCTGGAGATCCATTTGGACAGCGTAAGTGCAAATCTCTGTTATTTTTTATTTTTTTTTCATTTTTGCATATTTTCTTATATACATAATTACAAGTTTGTCTGTCCGATCGCCTTTCTCCTTTTCGCTGATACCAGGGAATCTGTTGATTCGCAGAAGATGAAGAAGAAAAAGGGGGAGAGGGTTTTTGGCCGTTATTTATGTGGCCGCTTTGGCCATTTGTCTATGCCGCCATTTGGCTTCCAGCTGCCAGAGCAAGCTATCATTAATAACCGATATGATCTGGCTCAACAGCAACAACAGCATCAAAAGAAAGAAAGAGAGAGAGAGAGAGAGAGAGAGAGAGAGAGAGAAAGAGCCTGAATTTGAATTTAAAACTGAATTTGAGCCAGTTTACACACCACCCCCCGCCTGTACCAACTCCCATACTCCTTTTATACTTGTTGGAGATGGTGGAAAAAGCATTTGAAATATTGCCAACTGATCCCGTAATGAATGTGCATGCCACAGTTTTGTCGGCTTAAACCGTTGGACTTTGTGTGGATTTCTTGCCACACATTCAATCTGTTAGGATGGACAGGGATTTGAGTAATTAACTAACCCAAATTCAACTATATATATCTCTCTCTCTGTCTCTGTCTCCGTCTCTTTCTCTGTCTCTTCGTCTTTATCTTCTACAAACCCCAAAAACTTTACGCTTCATTTGCTGACCAAAGAGTAAAACCAAAAACCAAACATGAAAACAACATTGAAGTTAAAAAAAACAACAACAACAACAAAATGGTCACAAGCAGATCCTGCCAAGTTTGGGGCTCCACTTTCTTACGGTTTATTTTTATATATATATATATATATATTTTTGTGTGTATTAAGTTTCCATCTCGCACATGTCCATTTACATGGTCAATTAATCATGTGCTGGGCCAAGTTTCTTAATTTTTAAGCAATTTTCTCTGGTCGATTGGCAAACAAAAAAGAAAAAAAGAAAAGATGGAATTTTATTTCTGTTTATACTTTGTTTGGCTCATCCTCATCCTTAGCCACATCATCATCATTATTATCATCATCATCATTATTAACTCTCTCTGGTTTACCCTGCAAAACCAATTCATTCATGAGCCAAGTTCTTCCGTTAATCTTTGTCTTTATTTTGCCTTGTTTTTGCCACTTGCAGAAGAATACCACTACCAATAAGAAGATAACCTTCTGGTTTGCCACTGGCGGTGCTGGCTTCTGTCTTAGCCGGGCTTTGACATTGAAAATGTTACCCATAGCAGGTGGCGGTAAATTTATAAGTATTGGCGACAAGATACGTTTTCCGGATGATGTCACAATGGGTTTCATTATAGGTAAGCTTAAAAAATAAAAAAATGAACAGTGAGTGCAAAAACTAACGGTTTAATTATATTATATATATATTTTTGCTTACAGAACATCTACTGAAAGTTCCTTTAACAGTGGTCGATAATTTCCATTCACATTTGGAACCCATGGAATTTATACGTTCGGAAACCTTTCATGATCAAGTATCCTTTAGTTATGCCCATATGAAGAATCAATGGAATGTTATCAAAGTGGATGGTTTTGATTTAAAGACAGATCCAAAACGTTTCTATTCCCTACATTGTCAATTATTTCCATATTTTAGCTTTTGTCCGCCAAGATGATGAGAATTGGATTGCCAATCTCTAACTCTAGCTTTCTCTATCTCTAACTATCTATCTATATATACATATATCTATATTTTTTTGCTATATCTTTCGATATAGGCTTAGAGAAGCTGTTGTAGGCGTGCGCTTGCCATTTGAATGCGATTTTGAATCGCTTCTGGCAAACGTCAACAAAAACAAATCTCGCCACTGTGATTTAAAATTTAAGTACGTGTATACGAACAACAACAACAACAACAAATAATAATAACAACAATAACAACAATCTTAAGACCAAGCAAAAATGGTTCTTTAATAATAAAATTATATATATATATATATATGTTTCCTGTATATAAAAACTAAAAGAAAGATTTTTTTTTGTTTTTTTTTTTTTGCAATTATCAACTCAACAGTTGTGCTTCCTATATAAACGATTTGCATCTTCCAAATATCCATGTTAATATATGGATAAATATACTATATAATATATTATATAAGCATATATATATATATATTTAGTTTAATCGAATTAGGTGTTGCAATTATCACAACTTCCAAGTGCTTCCCCCCCCGTTTTCTGTATAAGTTGATGCTTCCATTCAAAGTTTAGTTTTTATTTTAAATTAATTGTCTAGTCTATGCTTAAGTTTAATATTAGTTTTCAATTGAGAAGTGACTACTTAGTCGTCTACTGAATATTAATAAATTTAACATTAAAATAAATAAATAACAGTTTCCTAGTTAGTTATTGTTGTTAGTTAAGGCATTCTATTTTCTCTCTATATATATATATCTCATTTTTTTTGGCCTACATTTTTTTTTTTTTGCTGTATAAATTATTTTTTAATAAAATTTATTGTGTATAAGAAATGTTTGTTAATATTTAGTTGGCTTCAATAAATGTGAAATATATTAAAAAAAATAAATAATAATAAAAAATAAAATAAATATAAATTAAAATTAAAATTGTAGAAATTGAACAATATTTGATTGCTGTTGCTAATGTGCTTTTTGTGTGGTTGTTTCACCAGCAACAGTTGCTGTTGTAGGCTTATCGCTTGTGTGTCACTTAAAATTCTGTCTACTTGTTGTTGCTCTTTCTTTTTTTTTTTTTTTTTGTTTTTTTGCATTTCGAAAATTCGTTGTTAATTAACGCTAAAAGCCATGTTTAAGCCGCTAAAGCGTTAACTTTTAACGATATGGATCAGAGAGTGGCCAAATGGCAAGGATAGGGCATGAAGGAGGGGGGAATAGACAGACATTGACATGTCCACGTCGATGTCCATGTCCGTGTCCGTGTCGATGTCCATGTCCTGTGCAGTCAACGTTGAGGGTGCCTCAGGAGTTTGTTGTTGCCTCACGATGCCGTTGCCAATGACATGTTGTGAATTTTTATAAAAGACTCACTCGCCTGCCAGTTATCCGAATCAACAAGAGTTACCTTGCACCACCACCACCACCACCAGCACCACCAGCAGCACAAACCACCGATACCGATATCCAGCATTTGCCTCTCCATCGCCTTCTGATATGTTAAACAGTTCTGGGCAATTATTTTTGCCGCTGTGGTATCCAGTTTTTAGTTGCTTATATATAGATAATCAGTTTCTTGGTCCGATGTCGTTGCTCAGTTTGGGGTTGCGCTTTAATGAATGAAAGCTGCCAGGCTCACCAGGGAGAGCCTAAGCATAGTCCATGGCAGGGAGATCTTGCAGGTCGGCCGGTTGGTTGGCTTGCAATTTTTGTGTCTTGTTCGTTTTAATTGCAAGTGAAATCCTTGTCAGCTGTGTCTCTGTCTCTGTCTCTGTCCCTGTCTGCCTGTCTGTCTATGTGTCTGCGTGTGTCTGTCTGTCTGCCTGTCGGTCTGTCGGTCTGTCTCTTCCTGTCTGCAGTCACAGCATCGATAATGAATTAATTATCATATATTAAAAGTCAGTTTTGTTGCAGTTGGCCCTCTGATAATCTGCTTGACTTGGGCACGCCTTTGCATATTTTACGGATTTCAGAATTTAATGAACTTCCAAACTCCAAGATTTAACTTTGCTCAAGTTTGTTTTCTTTCTTACTTTTAATCTCACTCTTATCTCTCTTTCATACGCTGCTTCTGACTTTTTTTTTCTCTTTCATTCTTTCTTTCTTTCTTTTTGTGGCACACGCATTTTCTCGTTTTTCATTCATCACTTCTAACCACAAAGACAGTGGCAGGTAGAGATTTTTATTTAAAAGGTATGAGAACTGAACGGTAACTGGCCCATAATCATAAAAAACTGAAAACCAAAAGATAAAGTCATAACGAACATTCAGTGGCAATAACAAAAGGCATCATCTTAAATAAATTTTTCACTTCTTGGCGCCGCCCACGAAAATGAAATTACCAGCGAATGGGTTGATTGAAATTCATTTAATTTGTGGTTAGCTACAGTAAAACGATTCATTAGATACAAATTGAGAGAGACAGAGAGAGAGAGAGAGAGAGACGGAGAGAAAGACGTTGCTCAATTTATGCAAAATCATAATTTTAATTGAATTTGGAAATTGGGCTTCCAGACTGTGAATGGCTTTCGTGTGTTTAACTAAAGGATTTAAGCCAAGCTGGCAAAGCAATCAAAGATACGGATACGGATACAAGAAAAGTTTCTAACAGTAGCCAAACAAGCCATAACACAGCATTTGAGTGTGTGTGTGTGTGTTTCTTGAAGAGTTTTAGTTCATTTGTATGCAGAGCATTCAGCGAGGCGCAAATTACACAAGAAAATGCCCAAAACAAGCTGATCGGGCGATAAAGAACGCAAAGTATCTTGTAGATGTGCTCAGCCTATATGGCATGTACCGCTCTCGTCAATGCGTACCCAAAGTATCTGTAAGATGCTTATCGTTTAGTTCGCCTGTGCCAACCTTTCAGGCCTACCTACCTACAGCACCACCACATACATACATACGTCTCATCTTCCATCCGTAAGGTAACCAACCACCTTTCCATTTTGCATTGAATTTTGGTTGCCAACAAAATGCCAGTGCCCAATGCAGAATCAGAAGCAACCGAAAAAGGATGAGGCGAAATATCGCGGGCAAGCAAATAATTTGTCCGTCCGTCTGACAGGGCCCGCTGCCTGCGTGTCAGTCTGCCTGCCAGCCAGCGAGCCAGCCTGTCAGTCACTCAGCTAGTCAGCAAACTATAAATTAGTCCAGCAGCCAGCAATATCAGCAGGAGTTCTTTTGGATGCAGAGGCAACCCAACACCCAAGTGTGCCAGACTCAAAATTTATGTTGTTCAGCCAAGCGATCGGGGCGTGGATATGGAATTGGATTGAAGTTGCCTAGGCTACTAACTACTACTACTACTACTACTTTAACTATAGCATACCATTCCAGAATCAAGCAACAGGTGTAACGACCACTAGACTAGATCAACAGCCAAGTAAAGAATAAACTCTAATACCCTGCAATTTCTTAAGTATTGAAAATGTTTTAGGATTATTATTAAAGTGAAAATTTAAAAAGTATTATATGATATATCTTAGAGTAAAGTTTGGTTTATTGGGTAGGTTTCAGTTGATATTATTGTTATGTTTCTTATGTTTTTTATGTTAGTTTTTATTTTAGATCTTTTGTAGTTTGGAAAACCTAAAAAACATGTGGAAAGTTAACACTTTACTAAGGGGCAAAATGTAGTTCGAATTTTCCAAACAAAGCGGATTCTATATATATAAAAGTATCTTCACTGAAAACCAAAGGTCAATCTTATATTTCTCTTTTTTATATATATTTGGAGATATTTCAGAATAACTATAAGTACCTAAGGTATTTCTGAATAAATTTTTAAAAGTGCCTTTATTTCAAAACATTGTTTTTAGAGTCGGTTATCTCCCTTCTAAATAGAGGCTCAACCGATTGGATTCAGATTTTTACAGATATACAGATACAGATCTAGATATATTTCTCAAAATTAAATTTTAAGCAATTTGATTTGAAAATTTCGATCAAAAAAGCATTTTTTTTTCAAAAAATTTTCAGTACATTTGTTAAAATTCTAAAATTTTATATTCCCGAACTATTTGTAAATCTATTCTTTAAGAGAATCCATCATATAATAGAAATCAGAGTCAGGAGCCTTTATTTGGAGGTCCTTTAACACAACACTTACTTATTAGTACCTAAAACTACCTTTACTTAATGAATTTCTGGTTATAACTCTGAAAAAACAAAATTTTCTTTGGTAAACCAATAAAAGGACGTCCTTTTTGAGACTCCTGCATATATAACTATTAAATTACTTGTATAGTTTACTATATATATATATATATATATATATATATATATATATATATACTTGGGTATGCGTGAGTCGCATCAGTTACATATTATAAAATTTTGCTCTCCTGTCTATAATTGCAAATGTGAGGCAGCAAAATGAACTCAGCTGCAGTTTATTCTGTTACCAACTCGCTCATAACTTAAGGCTGCCGTTGCAGTTTATGGCCCAACTGAGCTAAATTATGTGAAGCTGTTTAAGAGAAAAAGATGGTGAGGGGTATACAGATTGGGATGGAGAGAAAAGAATCTTTTCGATCTGAGATGTAGATAGTTGCCGTAGTTGCAACTAAAATCTCTACAATGCACAGCTGCAAGCTATTAGCGTTTGGCAAAAGATACTTAACGGTCAACTACTACTACAACAGGCAACAACCCGCTTGACTCTGCCATACAACTTTATTAGGGTGGGGAATCATTCTGTCTTGCCACTGCTGACTGCTCTGTTTTTTATATTATACCCTGTAGGATAAAAGGGTATATTCGAGTTATCAAAATGTATAAAAGAGGCAGAAGAGAAGATCCCTTAAAGTATATTAAAGTTCAACATTAACAGTCGAAGGAATTTTCCTTTGTTCGTCCGTTATTTTGTTTTGCATTAGTTCGTAGATTTTGTGGGAGTTTGAAACTTATGAAATATCACAAACTGTTAAAGGGTATATCCAAGTCTTTAGGGATAAACAAGTTGTCCCTTTATTCTTTTTGTGGTTTTGGTTTTTGTCGATCTTATGAACGTTGGCTTTAACAAATTTACGCTGAATTTGCAAGACAAGCATCTTTTGGTGGGCAGCTGAGTAGAAATGTTCATCAGTTGGTCCAAAAAGTTGTCAAAGTTGCCGCTGGGGCTGGTGGCGTTTTTGATGATGCGTTAAGAAACCTTTTGCTCGATGCTTATCGCAGATGGAGTGCCCCTTCTCTGCCCCACACCTTGCAGCACTCTTCGTGTTTTTTTTTTTGTTTTTGTGGGGTAATTGTTTTTGAACGTGGTTGGAGGTAAACAGCAACAAAAACAACAATAATAACAACGGCATTGCTCATGTTTTCACTCAAAATGTGATAAAGATAAGACGAATGTAAGCGCTGTCTGTGTGTGTGTGTGTTTTGTTGGGGCGTTTGACCTGGAAAATGTGTGCGCCTGCGCAACGTTTCAACCTACACACACACACACAAACATAGCCACATAAACATCAAAAAGCGAACAGCAACAAAAACAAATGATGGGCTTATCAGTTGAAATTAATCAGGCGTTGCCTCTTCAGTTGTTGTCTTTTGCTGGCACGCACTTGAAACACAAAGCCCCCCACACTTTCTCTCTCTTTCACTCTACACACAGCAAATACCTTTCAGCGCCAGGTTTTTTGTCTTTGTTCAACGTTTTCAATTGTTATTGTTTGCTCTCTTTCAAAAATTTACATGACTTACGAGCAGAGCAAGAGTAGGAAGAAGAAAAAGTACATGCAGAAGAAGAAGAAGAAGAAGGAAGAAGACGAAGGAAGAAGTTATACGTTTTTATATATGTATGTATGTATATATGTGTGTCTGTATGCATGTATATGACTGAGCCTGTTCTACAAAAAGCGCCTCAAGTGTACGTGTGTCAGTTTTTGTCTCTCTTTCCCCCTCTGTCTCTCTCTTTATTTCTATATGTGTGCCTTTTATGTTCTTATCAGCGGCTTTTGCCCCATCTTAAGAGCCCTGCTGTTTAGTTAGACTCTTTCGCTGTCATTCGTAATTCATTTGCCGTTTTCATGTTTCACTGGAAATCACAAGGGACAACAAAAGTAAACAGTTGTTTGTAAAAACAAAAAACAACATGAAAATCCAACTACGGGTTAAGGTACTTAAAAACAACAACACAAAAACAAAAACGAAAGAAAAAAAAAAATAAGAAGAGTGTATGTAGTAGCCGTTGACTATCTTTTAGTTTTCATCTCATTTCGACCAGTTGATGTTCTCTTTTTTGTTTTTTTTTGGAGTGGGCGTTGGCATTGTTTTATTGCCAACTCATTTTAATAAACACACACACACACACACACAGGAACACTACTCAAGTTCAAGGCAGATGCAACAGAGGTAGGTAGAGGCTGTGGCACACGCCCACTTCGGAAGCCATAACTTCACACATACACTGGCACACACACATATATACACACGCGACGGCAGCGCCTATAATTATAAAGCATAGTGCAAACAGTGTGCTAAAACGAAAGAAAAATTAAGCAAGCCAACGAGGATCCTCATGAACCTCCACTTTACCATCCAGCCTACATCAGTTCCAACTCCATTTGGAGTGTTTAATTGCGAAATGCTGCTGAAAATAGCTTCAAGCTATATAGTGAACACAACCCCCTTAACCCCTAACCATACACCTACTCCTCATCTCTTGCCTTTGGCCTTATCTCTCTTACCAAGTTTTTTGTTCTTTGTTTTGTTTTTGTTTTTGTTGTTGTCTTGTTTTATATTTCAAGAATATTGCTTCTGCTTTTGGTAAGGTTTTTAGTTTTCTTTGGCTCATCTTCTTTTATGCTTTGGCTCGATAATTACAATGTTTTGTTATATCAATTTGTTAATGAGTTAAGGTTGTCTTTTCGCATAGTTCTTCAATCTAACATACAAACAGGCATAGGTACATATGTATGTAAGTATATATATATATATACATATATATATATATCTATGTATATGTGTAGTTAAGCACATTTTTAAGCAACATCAAATTGATGTCTTTTTTATGAGGCGGACACTTGAAAACAATAATAATTTCATGTTTTTTTTTTTTTGACTCCAGATGGTTATATGTTTGTATAAATATATATGTATATATGTTTGTCTGTATAATGTATTTTGTTTTCTTCTTATTTGCTTGTTTATAATGCCTCTTGGGTAGTTCATAAACTTCACACAGTTTAGACAGTCTGTCTGTCTGCATATGTCTTCCTTTATGTGACTCCTTGCCTGCCTGTCTGTCTGTCTGTCAGTCTTTCTAGTCGGCTCGCTCCATTTTATAACATATTTGGCATTCGTTTGCCCCTGAAGTTGGTGTCATTATTATGAACATAAAATATTTCATTTTATTTCATTTCATTTTCATTCAACAACTTCTTGGGTTTCTTTGTATTGCCAGCAAATCTTGTGTTGGCCATGTGTTTGTTTAGTCATAAATTTTTGCAATTCCTTTTATTTGATCTAACCGCTACCACAGATAGAGAGAGAGAGGAGAAGAGATACCAATATTTGGATAGACAACAAAGAAACATTGAACCATTGTTTACTCCTTCAATGTAATGGAAATGACCTGGATTGCATTTTTTGGGCGTGAGCCTTTGAAAATTGCCACACTTCTAGGACACTTTTATCTATTGAAAAAACTTTCCAATGAACATTCTTCTATGTAAGTACTTAGAACGAAACATGTTTACCTTTACCATTTGTATGCTATAGTCTGGATAGAGTATAGAATGTGGGTGGGGTGGGTAGGATGAGGTTGGTGGTGGGGGGGAGGAGTATAGTTAGGGTTCAAATATTTTATGCAACTATGCATGAAAACTTGCTGTTAGCAAAATTGAAACTAGGCAAAAACATTCAGGCCAGCCACAATATTTCGATTACGTTACTGGCAAAAATGTTGACCAAAGTTTAACGAGTCATGAGAATTTGAGAGTTTTCAACTAGATAGATATAGAGAAAAATACACACATACACACACACACACACACATACAAAAAGAGAAAGAGAGTGAGATAGAGTGGAAGGAAATTTGCTTTGGTCAGCTTCATGTATAATGGGGAAAAACTTGATAGTGAATTATGCCAATTTTTTTGGAGTTTTTCTTTTTTTTTTTTCTGGAAATTTTGGGGAATAGTTAGTTAAAAGTGTTGGATGTAAAAAGGTTAAGGGAGGGGTTCAGGCTGGTAGAAGCTTAAAAGTATCGAGTCAACTTCAGCACTTTTTCATCTATGTACATGTTTTTATCACTATTTTAGATCTGGGCGTGTCTCATTGCCTTTATGCTCCAATGGACTTACATACAAGCACAGACAACGGACGCATTCAATGACAACTAAAGCAAATGAATGGAAAACATGGGGCACAGGCCCAGCACAAGTCCATTTGTTCTTAATTAAAAAAAAAAGAAAGAAAGAAAGAAAAAAAAAACGAAAAGAATACAAATAAAAATTCGCTGGCAAATTTAAATGCAATTGCAGTACAATAAAATGTATAAGCAGCAGCGGTTTTTTTTTTTTTTGGAACCGGGGTAAACGGGGCTTAACACAATTGTCACGCGCCATAAAATCAACAGCAACGGAAAGAGAGAAAAAAATAACAAAAAAAAAAAGCGAAAGCAAAGTTTATGCATACAATTGCTTTTTTTTTCTTTATTTTTTCTGCCTGGACAAAGTGGCGTATGCTTAATGTGGGTAGAGAGAATCAAGCGGATGCATAAAAAGGAGGGTCAAGTAATGAGAGAGGAGAGTGTGGGTATGAGGAGGGTTAAGGGGTAAGTTTTACTGTTACTGTTACTGCAACATGACATGTGTCTGTCGTGCTGCCTTTATATTGTCGTCTGATTCTTGCTGCTGTTCCTTACCGACAACAACAACAACAATTTGTGGTAAATTTTTGTGCTAATTGAAATAAATTAACATAGAAAAAATTAAACGAAAGACTAACAGAGTAAAAAGTTTAGCTTATACTCTACAATTTTAAACTCTTTTGTTTCTAGATTTTGTTTTATAGTTCTTTATTCTTCATATAGCCATTAAATATATATTAATTGCTGCTTAAATTTTTTAAATATATTTAAAAACAAATTGCATTTATATGTAACTGTTTTTCTATATGAAATATATAATTTTTATTTATTAGAAAATGGTTTAATTTTAGTTAAATTTGTAATTCGTATAGCTTATAATAAACTATTTTTGTATATAATATATATATATATATATATATTATTTTCATTTATTAGAAAATATAGCAGTATATAACTTTAACTCTAGGCCAGGTTAGGGCCTAGTAAAATCAAACATCTTCATATTTTATAGCTTTATAGCTTTCTTTTAAGAACAGAATTACCAAATTTTTAATATATATAAAAAGTTCAATGCAAAATCAAACATAAGAATACCTTCTGAAGGAAAAGATTTAAAGATACAATAGCAGATACAGTGATAGACTTTTAAGGCTCCAAAGTATCCTGCCGCAAGGCTTATTCCCACTTGTCCTAAATTTGAGGCCATTAAAACTATTGTGTTTTGCCAAAATGTTTGGTCAATTTTAAAAAAATATTATATAGTTTATATGTAAAATGGTCAATTTTAAAAGAATATTATATAGTTTATATGTAAAAGAATGTCTTGATCTAATGACAAGTATTTTGGTTTCTTTTATTGTTATTTATGAATCAGTTATGATCCTTTCAGAATTAATAAATTGGTTTCTTTTTCTTCTAGAAAAATTGCAATAATTTAAAAGATGGAAAAGGTTTAGTATTAAAAACATTTATTTATTTATTATTTATTAATAAGAAATAATATTAATAAGAATAATAATAAGAAAAGAGTTTTGTTGTTGCTTAAAAGACATTTTTAAAAAGTCAAGTGATTCTTATAAAATTGAAACGGAAAGTTGGTTTCTTGATTTCAAAAGTTGTTGGTTATATTTATTATTATTTTAATGAGTGACTAAGTTATGTAGATTGAGTTTTATTTTGCTTACACAATTAATTATAATAAAATACTATTTTTTGTATATTTTAATATTTTGCAAGTTCAATATATTTTTTTAAAAATTATTTTTAATTTAGATAAAATGGTTTAACTTAGAGAAAACTTTCACAATTGCTATAGTTTGATAAGAAATATTGTGTATTGAATTTATTAGAAAGGATATAGGCAATATACTTGCCTGAAAATGAAAAGAAATGAAACGAAACATTTTCAAAGGAGTAAAAGTGAGCTGTTTATGAACATAGATAAGTTTGGAAACTTTGTTAACAAATTAATATGGCCAACATTTTTTGGAGTGTAAATAAATACAAATACTTTGAAATAGAGGAGAGTAAAATGGGCAACAAAAAAAAAAAAATGGTATAAAAGTTGGTCGAAAGGGCACTGAACAAAGGGGTTGAGTGACCACAACAAGGTAAAAAGTTCCATACGAAAAGTTGTTGGAACAAAATGTTAACTGAAAATGGGTCTCTGAAAACTTTTCCTACAGTTTTACTAATAAAAGTCATTTGGTTACCGCAGGCACAATGCCACAGGAGGTGAGGGTGATGAAGGGAGGTAGGATCATGTTATGGAACCCCTTTTTTTAACCACATAGCACTATGCAGAAGGATTCAGTGTGTCCATTACCCAAAATGGGCAGCTGTTATTCCAGGCACCTTAGGCAAATGCCTGGGGCAGTGAGTGAAGCGTTGAGAATTAATGCAAATATTGACATGAATTCGATGCCAGGACTAGGCCTTGTGTATGTCCTTCTATTTGATTTTGTGCGTTTTGTGTGTGCGTGTGTGTTTGTGTGTGTGTGTGAGTTT
Source organism: Drosophila neocordata (assembly GCA_018903615.1). NCBI lineage: Eukaryota > Metazoa > Arthropoda > Insecta > Diptera > Drosophilidae > Drosophila > Drosophila neocordata. Next base: position 13,089,038 of record JAEIGI010000001.1, read on the forward strand.
TGTTTGCCAGCAGGCAATGAGAAAAGGGCAAGCAAAAATTGGGAGACATAGGCACAGGTAACCCATTTCCCGTCACTAATGGCATTGTGGTTAGTTAGTTAAATTGTAACTGCTCTTGGACATCTATGCCACTTTTACCCATTTTCCATTCACTGACTCTCTTTCTCTTTGTCTGTAAAGACAAAATAAAACAGAAAAAACCAAACAAAATTCCAATTAGAAATAAAAGTTGACAAAAGAAATGCTATCACATTTGGCCAGTTTCTATTTGGGTTTTTCCCCCTCTTTTCTTTTTTGTTTTTTTTTTTTAAATCTCACAGGGTCAATCAATAAAGAGAAAGAACCTAAAAAACCAACAGATCAGCCCATAAACACAAATTGAAAATGCGCGACTTGAACATAAAAATCAAATTGAAATTGCTATTTTTAGGTAAAATGAGAATTGAGTATCTGTTGATTGATGTCGCAACATTAAAGAGGCAGCCAATTAAGCCAAATCTATCAAATAGAAGAAAGACGACACCAAGCATTGAGAGTGAGAGTTAATACAGTGAGCCCTAACGCTTGAAGGGTATAGCCAAAAGGTTAACAGAGACAGAGAGAGAGAGAGAGAGAGGAGAAGATAGGGACAGAGAATGGGAATCAAACTGGGTTTCCTGTGTGTGTGGCAGGCCAAGACCCAAAAGAGATTTTTATGTTACTTGCTTCGAAATTGATAAATGACACTTTTATGGGCGCTCTCTTTCCCTCTATCTTGCTAGCTCACATTTACACCCCTCCCGCTATAACTCCTTCACCAACAACATCTGGACTGGGCTCTGTCTTATGGTCGGCTTAAATGCTTGCCTCTGATTAATCAGCCACAATCATCTGATGTTTTAAGCAGCTTAAACTGGACAAGAGTGCCAGCCCAACATCGCATTTGGGGATCTCTCTCTCTCCCTCACCCCATTATCTCTGTCTCTGTTTCCCTCTCGTTTGCTCCCTCTTTCACTATGCTTCTGTCTCTGTCCCCTCTGACAGCTGGAGTGCAAATGAATTTTGATGGCCAATACTTGGACGTTCATTTCATGGATTTTGAGTTCATTAAATTGCCATTTAAATTCTTTATTTCTTTTTTTTTTTTTTTTGTCTTCATCTTGTTATTTATTTTTGGTTTCGTTTTGGTTAAGGTGGATGTGGGGGAGCACCTAATAAACACACGCCTACCCAAAAACCAACAACAACACTCAATGCTCGTTAAAACATTTATAATGCAGAATTTTTATGTAAATTCCAGAAATTGTATGTGTTTTGGGTCAGTTTGTTAAAGTTTCTTAGGCGCCTCTACCTTAGATCTCAGCTAATAAAGGATCAAGGATTTCTGTATACATTTTGTTTTTTATTTTCTTGCATTGTCTACGTTTTTGCGTTTTTTTGTTGTTTTGTTTTGTTTCGTTCTGTTAATTTAAAATCGAATAAATTTTCATGAAATTCCAGTTAAAAATGTCAAAAGCTGATTGATAGCTGGCAGACAGAGAAGCAAGCCAAAGATCCAGAGCGAACCAACGTTCCAACGAGTAAACAGAATCTCAAACGAGACTTGCCCGAGACCGACCTGAGGCCATGACATGTATGTATGTATGCATGTGTGTGTGTGTGTGTGTATCCTGTTTTATTTTACCCTTGTAGAGGGTATATTAAAATTCCCCTGATGTTTGTAACACAGAGAAAGAAACTCTTACAACTTTCTAAATTATATAGATTATTGATCAGTATCAATAGCCGAGTTGAGCCATGACGGATAGTCTATCTGTTTCTTGCTATGCGTATTTTAGATAGTTATTGTTGTGCTACATAGACAAATTTTGGTATATGTATTCTTTAGATATTTAAGTAAGTTAAGTTATTGAATTGGCCTGATCAGACGACTATAACATATGGTTCCTATAGAAACAATTTTTGCAAAGACTTTCTAAAGAACTTTTGTTTTTTTTAAGTTTTTCCAATCAAACTTAATGTCAATAAGTTTTTGACTGGTCTGCATCTTCTTACTTATCTCATTCAGATCGAGCAATATATATAGCTATATATAACGTATATATATCGTTTTATTTATTGAACAAGGGTATACAGAATTCATTAAAGCTAAAGTTTTGCTTCCTTGATATTATTTTTTCCTTTTGGTTTTGTCGGCCTCCTAACCCGTTCCTGGCACCTGCGAGACAGACGAGACTTACGAGATAGAGAGAGATGGGAAGAGGGAGAGGGATATCCCCTAGTAGGCAATCTTTTAAACAATATCAAAAATTAATCATTTTTTCTCTTTTTTGTTGTTGCTTCTAAATGCATTTTACAGCTATAGAGGTGGAAGGGAAGTGAATGGAGAAGATGAACAGATGCTTCGGTAGTTCCATTGGGGCGTTGGAAGAGGCGTTGCACACTTTGATGTGAAATGAAATTGGATTTCTGGGCTGTCGGCAAGTGGAGTGGGATATACGCATTGCCCTACACAATTTACTTTCATTCTTCCACCCCATCTCATCAGCCACTCATCTCATCTTAACTTAACTCTTCGCATCTCATCTCATCGCATCTCATCCTATATCTTTCTTATCAAAATGTGTTGATAATTAGCAAGTTTTGTGTGTGTGTGTGTGTGTGCGCGTGTGTATGCCAAGGCGCTAAAATGTTTACTCTCTCTCCTTCAGGTTTTTTTATTTTCTTTCTTTGGCTATCAAAAGGAACGACCTTGCTTTGGTCTTGGGGTCACTCCTCAATGATTAATGTCCAGGAACTAATGAGCAATTGTAGGCAACAAACACAGACACCGACACAGACACAGATACAGACGACAGTTGGCCAATCTTGGAGGGGAATCGGTAACATCAATAAATTATAAATTAAAGAAATCCATTTTTTTTGTTCGTTTTTAGCTCAGTTGTTGTTGGTGTTTTTCTTTTTCTTTTTCTCTTTTTTTTTTTTTGTTCCTTTGTGCCAACTGAGTGGACCAAAAGTCAGCTTAAGAATTCCAGGCGGTAGTCATTAAGCTGCAAGCAGCAAGAGAAAGGATGAGGACAAAGCAAGGAAGTGGCATGGAATGATTTGATGTAGAAGAGGAGAAAACAAAAAGGGGGGAACCAGGGGAAACAGCTTACCAAAGTGGAAGCGGGCAAACAAGAGCTGATGACTTTTGGAATTTTGATTAGGAGCACAGACATGTTCAAAAGGATTTTTGTTAACGCGCTTTGGACTTTGAAAAATGCTTTCAGGGGATGTGTTGGGGGTAAGGCAACCGAAAAAGGGAGAAGATGTAGCTATGGATTGCAAATTGTATTGATGAGCTGCAGCATCGTTGTTGCTGCTTTTGTTGCTTTGAAATATTCAAGCAATTTGATGCCAATTAAGCGAAAAAAGAGAGACACACAGATAAAGAGGGAGACAAACAAAACTGAGCCACAAATGCTACACAGTTCCATCATTCAGCATCATCCAGCATCTCTCGTTCATATTGTATCTGGGTGGCTATCAAGTGCCTCCCCCCCTAAGCAATTTTACATACAACCATCCAGGAAGGACTTAGCAATATGTGTGGAGGCGTACAATAACCCAATTTGGGTGGACATTTCTGGCTAAATCTGTCACACAGTCAACGAGGCACGTTACATGCATCTGGCCAAAATGGCAGAAATTGAGATTTGCTTTGGACATGGCCTTAACGTTCTGTGTATGCCAACTGGGAAAATTGGTGTCAGGCAAATGGATTTGCTAAACTTGATTTTTGCTTAGACTTTCAAAAGAATCTTATGCCAAATAGGTTGTGCATTTTTATGGCATTTTGCAATTAGCGCAACTGTCACGGTTTGTGTGCAACAACAACAACAACAACAAGAACAACTAAAATGAAAAATAGAATGAGAAGGACACCTACCACATTGTCCATTTTCAACACCTTCCAAAGAGTTACATCTAATGCCAAAGACTTTTCACTTAAAGGCAAACCCATTTCCGCTCTTTTCATAGCAATTCCAAGAGGTTGGCACTGGGCATTAAACTTGCTGCTAGCTGCCGTCGCAGTGGCTACAACAGTTTATTACCACCGACAGCAACTAACGCAGCGAAACGAGTTCAAGTTTATGGCCATAAGATGTCAGTACAGAAGACAAAAAAAAAAAAAAAAAAAAGAAAGAGAGGAAGAGGGAGCTCGAGAGGGGGGTTAGAGGGAGTGAGTAAAGCAGTCCAAAAGTGGAATGCATGCAGATTTAGAGCCAACTTCTATAGAGGTCTAAAAGTCGTCACTGTCGATTATCTACAAAAAAAAAAAAAAAAAAAAAAGAAGTAAGAGAAAAGAATAAAAAACTATTTCTCTATCTCTGTTTCTCTGGGGAATGGAGAAAAAAAAAAAACTAATTAAATTTCACCATTACTCGTTTAGTTTTCTTCTTCCACCTCAAACTGTATGCTTCCGTTTCTTGAAACAAAAATAATGATCCTTTGTCATCGTTTTGTTGCATGCCCCAACTACATATATACGTACATATGTACATACGATTATAGTGTATATGCAGAGTAGTAGTTGGCATGCGTGCCTGGGTGCCCACCGCAACTCCAAATGCAACTGCAGAAACTTGGCATATCTGCGGTCGGAATCTAGCCCAGCAACTAGGCAACTACAGGCAAGTGGACAGCCCAGCTGCCTGTCCAGTGTGGCGCGCTAATTTGATTTCCTACTGGCAACACTTGCGGTTCTGCCTCAAGTGAGGCAAGTAGATGAAAGAGGAGAAGGAAATGCTATGAAAGTGCTCTAAAGTCCAATGGGGATGTGGATGTGGATGTGTGGCCAGTCAGCTAAGCTCTATTCCATTGCCATTGCCTGACAGCCGTTGAGGAGTGCTGCAGTCGCTCCATTTTGCAATTTGCATAATTACCGTTGTTTGACTTTAATGCAACGCCGCATCCAACGAATCCAACAAAGACCATCATGATAGAAAGAAGCTAGAAAGAGATGGCAAGTAACCAGGCAGTCGATAAAGCTCTGTGGCTGTGGCAAATGTTGAGGAAAGGAAACGTTTTCTTATACCCTTACACAAATCGTATATTCACTTTTAAAGGTAAAAGTTTGCAAGGCATAACAGAAAGCATCTCTGACTCTATATATATTCGTGATCAGCATAAGTCGTAAAGTTAATATAGTGATGTAAGCCTAGTCTATATGTCTGGTTCAATGTCCCTGTAGTTTTAAAGCTTTTGTAATTATATTTTGCCCATACCTTTGTTTCTGTTTTAAGTTGATTATATATAAAAGCGTGCCAGATCGTAAAACTATATCATATAACTCCCATAAAATTAATCGGGTAAGAATCAAACACTTTGTTTTTCATAGACAAACGAATTGGTTACTTATCAGTTTAGTATATATCTTAGGTAACAACAATTGGATTACCTAATTCTTAGTCAATTTGCCAATTAAGAGATTTTCAAGGGTATACATACTTCGGCTTTGATGAAAGTTAGTCTAGCTTTCTAGTTTTTTGTTGCTTTACACAACTTTTCATTACTTTTAATTGCTGTGGCCAATGAGGAAGCAATTTGTAGGGCCACACTCCTGTGCGGTAGGAAAGGTTAGGGGGAGTCTAGGGGCGGTACAGCAACTGTTGCTCGGGTTTACTTATTGCCAGGTGTTTTTCTTTAGTCCTCAAACACACACACACACACACAAACTGACACCCCCCCCCTCAACGATTGCCTGACTGTTTGTCGTCATCGGTTTGGGAAAAAATGAAAAATTTATTAAACAACCAAACATGATGCATGGGAGTTTTGTTTTATATTTTTTTTCTTTCCCTCTCTCTCTTTAGCTGTTGGTTTATACCAACAACGGTTTTGTGGTAATCGGTTGAGTAAGGGGTAGGGGGAAACTATTGATGGTGGCAATAAGCAAACCAACAACCACAGCAACAGCAGCAACAGCAACATAAATAACACCAATATCGTGCTTAAATGTGATATTTGTGTGAGTTGTATTGAAAAATTAAGGTTTCATTCAAACAGTTGTTGCTAAAATAGTTTATTATATTGTTAAGCGACTAATACTGACTTTATGTTAGTACCAATTTTATTTGTAAAGACTTAAAAAAAAACATTTAGTTAAATAATTGTCAATGGGAATCCATTTTATTAACTTGTAAGAAACATTTATTTGTCACAATTTGAAATACTTTAAATGAATGGCAAAATTTATATGCTAATTGATGCCACAAATCAAAATATTATTATATTATGGTATTTTACAACTGATTGATGGCTAACCATAAGGAGTTACATCTAATTGGTTTAATTTAATTACATCGCGATGAATTATCTTTGCTAAACGTTGATAATTATAAATAAAATATTGATGGACTTAAAACAGATTGAGAGAGTGATAATTATAAAAAAAAGGATATAAAATATATTAAAACTGGAAATTAAACATATATTTTACTTAAATTCTATAAACTTTCTTTAATAATTATTTGCCCAAATTTTCTTTTAACCAAAGTACAGATAAATATTTTAGATTCGAGCACTCAAACTCTTCTTTCTTTTCGCACATATCACAGTATTTTTTTCAAATTTGACCAATCTCAAGTAGAATTGGTAACTCAATCCATAAATATCCCCGATTAAAACCTTTAAGAGACAAAAAAAGAAAAGGAAAATTTCATTTATATTGTTAAGTATTGTAAAAATCTTTATAAAAATTAGTTTGCTGATTTTAAAGCCAAATAATGAATAATATTATTATCTGGCAAATAAAGATGTAGTTTTTGTAAATCGGTCAAAGGTAAGCTGGTTTGAACCCCTTTAAAATTGAGATTCTTTCTAGGAATTTGTCCTTTATGCCAGCTTACAGCTGGCCATATTTTAGAGGAATTTAAGAAGGCTTACATTAATATCATTGCCAATTTTCGTATTAAAAATCTATCTTAAAGCATTTGGAACTTAAACAAAAAAATGTTTATAGAACTTTTGCAATTTTCAATTGAAATTTCCTATTGAAATTGTTTCTAACTTTTTTAAGTCTTATAAGGTAAATCTTTTTGTAAAAAATTTTTTTTAATACGATATAATTGTTAAAAAAAACTAGAAATCCGCTAAAGTTTTCACAATTTAGAGACAGCACGAAAATATAAATTTATGCAAAAAAGCTTTAAAAATAATCCTTAATAAAAATAAATTTAGAGTCAAAATAAAATAGGCATTTGTGCAAAAATTATGGAAAATTATATATATAATTATGTGTAATAATTAATAATAAATAATAATTAATAAAAGCTTTTTTTGCAAACAAATTTTGAATAATTATTTATCCCAAGTTAAAAGTAATTCAATTAAATTTCTTGTCATTGAAATTTAAATTAAAGTTTTGTTAATTTGTTTTATATTATTTATCTAATTTTCCATTTTATTGTGTATAATATTGGATAAAAATAAATATATAATACCTGATTATTTATTCATGAATTAAATTTTTTAATTTTGCTTTTGATTTCCTTTAATATAATTTAATTTTTATTTTATGAATTTTATTTTTCAGATAAGCATTTCTTATTTGCTGGTCAAAAGATAAAAAAAACTCAACAACCTAAAATGACAAAAGCAAAAACAAAAAAAATTATATAAAAAAATTGAAATTTATAGTCGAAATCATTCTAAGAATTAATAAATCTCAAATTTCCAGCTGATGCGAACCCTTTCCTTGAGGCAAACAAATGTTGAGTAGGGTAAAGAGAGCTCGCTGATCTGTCTATTTGGCAGGATTCAGTTCTCCCTTGCTCTCGCTCTCTCTCTTGCTCCTTCTCTGTTCGCTTTGAGTCCCTTTCTCATCTTTTGCTTTTGGCATCTTAAACAAGTTTATTTATTTATTTGGTTCTTTTTCAAAAGTAAAGTCGACATTGAATGCTTAGTCGCTGGCCGCCTAATGTTCATGTTGCGGTTCACGTTCGATTTCATTTTCAATTTATTTTAGTCGTCAAAAAGAAGGAAAAAACAAAAAAAATAGAAACAAAAAGTTTGGCCAAAGGAAAATGAAATGTCGGTATCTTCGTTGTTGTTTCTTTTACTTTTGGGCTAATAGCTAATCGGATTTGTCGCTTTAATGAAGCGCAAAAAAATGCGCCGAAATTCGCGCTAATGAAACATATTTCAACTAAAGATACAAATACAATTTGGTTTTTTTTTTTTTCAGTTTTTTCTTCTTTGGTTATTTTGTTGAGGTTTTTGGCGTGGGTTTTTTTTTTATGAGATGTTTGGAGATGAAAACATGGAGGGTTGGGAGGTGGGGGGGCACACCGGTAGCTGTCATGTTCTGATTATTTTAATTTGACACTTTGCCGGCAAAAACGAAAGAAACTTCATTAAAAAATTGTCAACGACAAAAAAAAAAGGAAAAAAAAGAAAAAGAAGGGAAAACCCGAAATGAAAACTGAAACTGACAAAAAACAATATGTTAAGAGCGATAAAAATGCCAGCAAAAAAAAAAAAAAAATTGGGAAAAAAAAAGACAGAGAAGGAGATGAGAATGCCGCTTGAAGCCTTTTGGCTTTTGGCAGTTGGCAGTAGACAGTTGACAGTGGGCTGATACATTTCTTTTCCCTTTTTTTTTTTCTCTCTCTCATATATTTGGGGTCCTGCCCACAGCATCTGGTTGACAGCCGAAACTTGAAAATTTCATGGAGTCAAGCAACGATGAGTGTGAATTTGATTAAAAATGGCAAAATAAAATATGAAATATGCATTGATGAACGACATAAAGCCCCAAAATTGTATAAAGGAAGAGGAGTGGGAGAGTTAAGGGCCACGAATTGAATATTTAAATATGGTAAAAGCAAACAAAAATAAACAGAAAAAAAAAAGCAGTAAAGGCAAAGGTCAATGCGGCCATTTTCGCATTTGCCTGAAAGCTTGATATTGGCTCCATGATTTCTGCCATGTTCTGGCTGTGAAAACTCAATGATGTGTTAAATTTGGTAATCTACTTTAGATGCCTTTTTTTTTTTTTTTGTTTTTCTCCCACCCTGTTTTAGGATTTATGTGGCAGGGGGGTGGGAGAGTAAACGCTTTCAAAGTAGAGCCAACAACATGGCTAGTTAATCTATGTTCTATGTAGGCGTCAGACTATGATGGTAAATGGACTTTGCATAGTAGAGACTGAACATGTCCTGTTCCTGTTTTTACTCTGTGTACCGACAAAATATGTATATATGTATGTATATGTATGTCTGGCCATTGGCCAAAATAATTAGCCGGCTTATTGAGCCGTAAAACGTTGAACGCTTCTAACATTTTACATGAATTTAACTTGATTGGATTTTAAGTCAAATCAAATTGTTGTGGTCCAAGTTTTTCACATATTTTATAGGAAATTGTGTGCTCAAATGGAAGTCCAAAAATAATCATTATTACAGAGCTAAAATTTTTTGTTTTCTCATGAATTTCCGCTTACATATATACTATATATTTGTCATTGCCTAGATCGCCTTAGATTTAAGTTTTCTGTAATTTTTTCTTTCTTTTTATTTTACTTATCATTGAATTTACCAATTAAAGTAAATTTATATAAATTGATTTAAGACCTTTAGCAAATCAATCACAGAGGTAACAAATTTGATATGTGCATTGGTCATGTTTGGGGTCTTAAGGGTATTATGTTTGGCTTAAACAATAATAACCGTAACAATAACAACAACAACAACTGTCTTTGTCACACGTATTCGTATAGAAATAGATACGTTTTCATTAATCATCATCTAAAGGCAAAAGAGGAAGAAGGTCTCAACCTCTGACTTTCCCCCTGACATACAAAACAATCGTCTTCAATCGAAACTGATGCTGACTGACTCACTGAGAAATTGCAATTACATGGCAGGTAAGTCAATGTCTATCTCTGTGTGTGTGTGTTTGTGTGTGTGTGTGTGTGAGAGTGTCGCCTACGTGATTTGCTAAATGTATATAGGATTAGCCTCTGAGCTCATTACACGACAGTCGTCGACCACAAGCAAACGGAAATAAAATACTAAAAGTAAAAAGACGGAAAGAGTGTATATGGTGTAGAGCAGGGTGAAGGGAGAGGGGCGGTTCGGTGAAAAATTGTTGTGCGGTGTTCATTTTCATAATGAAAATAAACGAGAAAAGGGCTTAAAGTTGAGACTAATGAACTTTTGCGCGCAAACGCAAAACGAATTAAAATTTAAATAGTTTGGCCATTAAGCAATATCCTGTGGGAGGATATAAAGGACACACAGCAGTGACATCCAGCTAGTAGTATAGTACAACTTCCGCTTGCATGAGCCAGGAATAGAAGCTACTGATGGGAATGCCACATGGCTCGCATGATGCTTATGGGACGCTGTCTCTCTTCTTTTCTCTCTCTCTCTCTCCCTCTGAGGATTTGGCTAATGCGCGAAATACTAGCCATTTCATGGGTGTAGTTAGATATGTTTTTACCTGTTGTAGATAAGCCAACCTAAACGGTTCAAAAATGGTAACAAATCAAAGGCCAATAAAGTATTAGAGAGATTTGGAGAGAAAAATTGTTTTTAATATCCCTCCCCACCACCAACACCTCTACACCCCCCTTTCTCAAAGGTACACTCTCTTTTAGTTAATGTGTGCGACGAGTGCAATGTCCTGGGTCCTGTATAAGTGTGTCTGTGTGTGTGTGCATTATCCTGGCTAAAATACGCTTTATTCAATTAGTTATATCCGATTATTACCTGCATGGCTACAGCCACTAATTCCTATCCGTAGACACCCTCTGGTTAATGGAAAGGATAATACACACACACATGCATACACACACACACACACAAATACATAGACAAACAAGTGCATTAAATTCCACTTCTATCCCATGGGCATGTTTATTTATGCACATTTCCAGCTGAGCGCTTCACTTTGGCAATATTACAAAATCATTTTCGCAGTACTCCCCGGCTCTCTCCCCCCCTTTCCCTACCATTATACCAGATTCACCGCATCATGGGGCCATGGATAAACGAGTTTAGCTACAAGTGCAAATTAAATTTGGTGTAAAAGTCAAAACCACGAAAATAAATGTATATAAAACTACAAAACATTTCCATTGCCAGTTTTCATTTCTATTTTAGCATTTTGTTTTTATTTGTTGCTCTCGCATCTCATTAAAACTTTGTCTGGGCAACATTTAAACATAACTTTATAAACAACATTTGCAGACGCTTGAGCTTCATCTAAAATAATTAAATCATACTTAATGTGTAAAAAGAGAAAGAATTTTTAAAAATTTTATTCGTTTAAACCATCTAATTAAGGTGGAAAAGTTACCCAAAGTGACATGTTTATTTATTTAATTCCATCCATTGCAGTTGCTCAAGTAACACAATGAAAATAAATATCAAAAGGTAAACAAAATATATTTTAATTTAACAAATAACAAGGTCAACAAAATAAAGTTTAATTAAATTAAGAAATTTTGAACAAAACAAAGGCTATTGTACTTTTTTTAAACATTAGTTTTTATTGAATTTTCCATTATCAGATTCTTAACTTTTTTAAACAAACACTTATTAGCGCATTTTGAATACAGAAGCCGAAAAGTATGCAACGGTTTTTTTATTACAGGCATGTAGATAACAATTTTTATGAGCAATGAAAATACATACAGAGGCACGTTGTTTGTTTAAATTTACGCTGACAGCTAAAAGTATTCCACCAGTCATACAAATGCTATTGTAAATCGATTTTCATCTAAATTAATTATACTTGTTTTTGCATTCTTAGCCTTAATTAGTACTTTTAAAATACTAATATCTATAGTAGTACAATTAAATCTTACTTAAATTTGCTGCACCATCAGCAACCAGAAACCTTGGCAAATCGAAATTTAAGAAAAAGAAAATATAAATTAAATTATAAAAATAAAAACGTACAAAATAATGTATGTTATGGCATACTATTTGCATTTTTATTTATTTCTTTTATCATTTTTGCAAAATCATTTTTTTAAAAAATTAAACAACAACCAAAAAAAAAAAAAAGGACAAAAGCAAAATGAACAAACATAATTTATGCCACTTTTGTTGATTTATATCTGACGCATAATTTAATTTATTCCGATGCAAATATATATATATATATATATGTATATGTATATAAATAAAAAACAAAAATACGAGAACAAATTTCAATGACAGTTTGTAGACAACTGCCACATGTTAGTGTCATTCCAGCTTAGCTGTTCTGCCTCTGCCATTGGCAACCAATTTTCTACATTTTTTTTTTCCTTTTTTTTTCTCTGTTTTCTGTTTTTGCTTTAACCTAAAAGCAATCCAATTCCTTTACCAATTTAATGATGACAATAATCACAATAATACGCTGGGATAACAGTCCAAATATCTATGGGAAAAGAGAATTCCAAGTTCCAACAACTTGAATGACAAATCTCATAAGAAAATGCGAAAATAAAGTTAGAAAGAAAACTTTTATCCAGACATGATGACAAGCGAAAAATTGTCCAAAGAGGGAAAACATGCGACTAAAATGAGGAAACTTTTCCTCCGCCTTGGCCATAATAACTTGTATTGTCATGGCCCTGGCCATGACTGGCTGCCCTGGATGCTCTGGGTGGGCTAGCCGCCCACAATTAGCCCGAAAGAGAAGCTTACTTAATAATTTAATAGAATTGATTATTATTTAAGTGCGGACAAGCCAATTTTTGTAATTCTTTTTTTTTTTTTTTTTCTCATCTCAGTTTGTTGGCCCAAAAAGGTCGCTAGATAAATGTCTGGCCAAAAAGAAAAAAAAAAAAGGGTCAGTTGCCTGCTTTGTGGCAGTGGCTGCTGCACAATGGATAAGAGAAATCAATTTAAAAAATATATATATATATATAAAAAAAAAAAGAAACGAAACGTTAAGAAGCCGCAGGAAGTGGAAATGCTCTACAGTCGTATAGTATACAAAGTCCTTTCACCAAACAATGTTGGCAATATTCTACGTCCGGGCATAAATATTTATATCGAATCCCCTTGTCTGTCGAAGAATTCAATAAAAACATGGCCAATAAATAAATACTCAACTCGGGACAGCAGTGAGATTCTCTATCTATAGATAGAGACAGAGAACAGAGACAGAGAAAGGGACAGAAACCGTGGATAGAGACAGCGAATGAGAGGTCAGAACGCGGGGGGGGGGATCTACCAATAAACTGTAAATACGTAGGCGTATTTTCAACAAGCAGACCAAGTAAAAAAAAAAAAAAAAAAATAAATGCCAAAATTATTTTTTTTTTGGCAAAAAAAACAAAATGAAATAAATTCTCTTCAACTTTCTGCAATTGTAAATGCACAATGAGATAGAGAAGGAAGATGTTAGAGAGAGAGAGATAGAGAAGCTCACTGAATTTACCAAAAGCTGCCACACACACACACCCTTTTACCCTACTCCTCTCCCTCTCCCTCTCTTATACTTGCCGCCATCTACAATGACTTCACACAATTAAGATTTGCACAAAATAATTCCTTTAGTACCACGCCCCTTAAACACGCCTACTTTTAGTTGAAGCTGCTGGGTAAACTCCTTAAAATTCATGAGGCGTTGTTGACTGTAACTGTAAATTACATTTATACGCAAGTCAAACAGCACTCAAAAGTAGTCCACTCTCATCTGGCTGGAGTCAAGGATAGAGATGCGAATAGGGATAGGAATAGGAATGAGTATAGTAGAGTTAGGGTAAGGGTTAGTCATATGGGATTGGGCACATCCTTGTGCTACAACTCTGCTATTTCTCAACGTGCAACATTCTCCACTCATGTTGTTGGTCACTCCTTGAAAAATGCATTCCAAACCATGACTGTAAGAAAAACCAAAAGAATTGTAACATGTGTGGGGCAGATCCAGATGCTGAATGTTGCACAACAACAGCAGCATCATTTGTTTTGTTGTTTTTGTTGCACACAAACGGTAGAAAAAAATAAAACATTTATTTTAGAGCCTTCTAAAGGATGTGCTCAAGTTTGTATACCCTTTGCAAAGTACCAAAAATTAACATGATCTTTTTTTATAGTGCCTACAAAAGCTTTATTATATAGTTGTTCGATCTAAACAAGATGAAAACTTGCATAAAACTCATTAATATCAAAGTTGTTTGCGAATGCTTCAAAGACAAAATAGTTTTCAAACCAAAGGTTATATTTTGAACTCGACTTTTATATGGAAGCTATATCTTTTAGTGATCCAATCGGATCAATTCAAACGTTTAACTTACGTAAATATCTAAAAAGCTTAAATACCAATTTGCAGCCAGATAGACCAAAAATGACTATCTAAAAAACACATAGAGACAGACAGAGGAACTAACAACTTGGCTATGGATGCTAATTTAACCAACTTTATTGTATCCTTTGCAAGGGTACCATAAAAACCACAAATGGTCAACAAAGAAAGAAAAAAGAAAAACCCGTAACGTTGACGTTTAAAGCAACTAAACCATAAATTATTTTGGCCAAGCAGAAAAATCAACAAGAAATGTCTGCGGCATAATTAGCAAAGGGAATATTGTTTGACTTGCTTCACATCCTTGTATTTTATCATTTCACATATACACGCACGGGTTTTTCCTTTTTATATTTCTTTTTGGTGTCCTTGTTGTTGGGCCAATGAAATTGGAGACTAGACGCGTTTTTGATAGCTATCGTGAAGGGGGGGGTTGGGGTAGGAGGGTGGCAAACAGCGTGACAAAGTCGATTATTTTCGTCTCGAGTGACAGCAAACAAGACTTAAATTACGGAATAGTTAACTTGGCCAAAATGCCGCCTGGCAAGGACAAGACTTTGAATGAATGAATAAAATGAATGGCTTATCTTTTGTTGACATTCGTCTGTGACAACATTGACCAGTTGTCGACTTATACACACACACACACAGCCAAAGAGAAAGAGAGAAAGAGGAGTGGTTAGTGGTGGGAGTTTGAAGACTCGTTAGCGCCAGAGAAAGGAAATTTCTTTTGGGCTGACTCAGCACACACACACACACACACACTAGCACATATGAGAGCGTTTTTTCTTTTGGCATAATTTGTGTGTTTGTGTGCGTGTTTATTGTGCAATAAGCTGCTCTCACCTACTCCTCCTCCTTTGCTATACAATCTTCACCTACACTGCCACATCTACTTCTACTTCTTTATTTTTCTTGCTTTCTTTTCCCTTGTCTCCTTTTTGCTTTCCACTTTCCTTCATTTTGTGTGTGTGCGTAAATCCGCTTTTAATGAAAAGAAAACCCATCTGAGTTTTATCTGTTGTTGCTTGGTTGCTTCTTCGTTTGTTGCAAAATGGCTCAACACCCTTACATGGATATGCCACACACACACACACACTGATACACACACATACATACAAAGTCGCTGGCATCCTGTATGAAAGGACAACACTACAACAAAAGGGCAACAGTTAATGCCGGGGCAACTAAATAAATCTTGTTTTATTTTTTCCGAGCCTGGTGAAAATGCAAACAGCTGTGTGTGTGTGTGTATGTGTGTGTGTGTGCATATAATCGTATATAAAGGTGTGCCACGCCCTCTTAACTGCCCGCTTTTGTTGATAAATCCTTGGAAATCACCTAAATAATCGAATTGCCAGACTCTCTTTGATAAGCGAAAATTATCACATAAACAAGTCAATTTGTGAAACTTTATTAAAGGTTTTAACTATATACTATAATATATACAAATATGG
Organism: Drosophila neocordata; assembly: GCA_018903615.1. Taxonomy (NCBI): domain Eukaryota; kingdom Metazoa; phylum Arthropoda; class Insecta; order Diptera; family Drosophilidae; genus Drosophila; species Drosophila neocordata. Next base: position 13,104,766 of record JAEIGI010000001.1, read on the forward strand.
ACTATATATATATATATATATATATATAAATATATAAGTAAATCGTGTCTAATATACAATTTGATATATATTCTTTGTGAATTTTATTTCAATAATAAACAAATTTCTTTTTCCCTCTTTTTAAAAATGTTTTTTTTTTTTTTGAAAACTTTTTTAGCTTAAATTTAATTTTTTTATTTTTTATTTGAAATTTTGTTCGTTTTAAATTTTTTGTTTTCTGATTTTTTGATTTTTAGCAATTTTCACTTTTCATTTTGGTCAACTTTCACTGTGATTTATGTGAAAATTTAAAAGCAAGCCGCCTTCTTGTCTGACCCATTTGCATTTGACCCAGAACTGAAGGCAACAACAACGAATCCTGTTCATTTCTTTCTTTGCCCACATTGTAGGCGTGTGAGAGAGTTGGCCAAAAATGTGCGGCCAATTCAATTGAGCAACTTTTTAGCAGCCTGGACTCCGTCGACTCCATGGACTCCCATTTGACCCCCACTAGCCATTCTGGCATTATCAGTTGCATTGCAGTTTCTAATTTATGGCCAGCAAATGCGGCTACCATGGTGGCCATTGAAATGAATTTTGACGTAATTGTAATAAATTGTCGGTCAACCAAGGCAGTGTCTCCCTCTCTCACTCTCATTGACCGCAGCTCCATTTTGAGTTTTCAAATTTATATTTTCCATAACTTTCTATGAAAAACAGAGTTTACTTTGGATGAGATGGTGGAGAGAATGGAGGCTTAGAAAGAGCCGCAGTCACAGCCGCAGCAACAAAATGCAAATAAACTGAAATGGCCAAAAAGGAATTTATGTGCAAATCTAATGGCCATGAAATGCGTGAAATGTTAGTACCAGAACCAGGAGCAGAAGAAGCAGAAACTGGAAACAGGCTCAGCTGCAGACGATATGCGGCGAGATGTGCGAAATGGAGATAAAGATGATGAAATTTGCATGCCAAAGTGCCAAAATGGAGTTGCTAGGCTAAGATAACGTTCTGCTTAACTGAAATGAAGAATACATTAAATGGTGAACAATTTTTTTTTTTTTTTTTTTTATTTTTATATTTTTCTGCTTCTATATGAAACGTAAATCCAACGTTTTTCTTTATTTATTTAAAGTTGAAGGACTTTAAATTGAATTAAAATGTTTAACAAATTCGTTTTGCTATGTTAACTTAAATTAGATTACGCATACACACCCCTTCACTAAACCCCCTTGCCCTCTTCCAGTTGGGCATTAATTAAAAAAAAAAAATTTACTCAGCTTTGCCAGGGCCTAAACAAACAGGTTGATTAGGAAACTAGACCAAAATGCCAAAAAAAAAGGGATAAACCAAAAAAAGAAGAAAGAGTCCATGTAGATAAAAATGAAGGAAAGACAAGTACTCAGGACTCAGGACTATGACTAGGATACAAGGGAATTTACAAAAACATTTTCCATGTTTGCTCATTTAACCACAAATGTGTAGAACGTAACCGTATGGCCAAAAGAAGGGAGGGGGGGTACTGGAAAGGACATTATAATTTGCATAAAAAGGTTAAAGGCATAAAATGTTGCTAATTCTTATACTTCTTTTTGTTTCTTTTCTTGCTTTTCTTTGTTGTTGTTGTATTTTTCAAGTTTCAAGATGGGCTTACATTTGCTTGTTAAGTGCAAACTAGTTGACAGGATATATATATATATATGGCTACAAATGTCCTGTGACTAAGCAAATGTTAAAAGGGGAGCAAAGAACTGCAAACGTTTGCCTGCTGACTCAACCAAATAGAAAAACCAGACCAAAAAACGACAAGAGAAGAGTGAAAAGTGAAAAAAAAAACAAACGCTTAAATATTTGGCAGTCGCTTCACATTTCTCTCTCTCTCTCTCTCTCCATTTACAAGGTAAGAGAAAGAGAGTGAAAGAGAGAGGGGGGTAGACTCCCTTTCTGGTTGTTATTCAAAAGTTAAATCACAAAGTTTTTTTTGTTTTTTTTTTCTAGCCAAAAAACAATTCGCGCGCATTTAACCTGAACGAAACAAAAAGTTATTTGTGTTTTTTTCCCCTCTATCCTCTTCCTCCCTCTCTTCCCTTAGTCTGCATTTTCGTTGGCCTAACCATTGCCGTTGGCATGAAGAGCCAAAAGAAAAATCTCCTTGAAAATATTTTTGCAACATTTCTATTTAGAAAGTTCTGCTTTAGTTCCATCTCTTTTATACTTTTCTACCTCTCTCTCTCTGTTTCTCTGTTGCTATCTCACTCTCTTTTAATGTTGGTTTTTGAAATAAATTTGTGATTTTTGTTTACTTTTTGCCCTGTGTATGCATTTTATCATCTGAAGGGGAACATGAAATGTTGGCCACCTCTTGTCACTCTAATTATGGTCAAAGGGCAAACTAAAATGTGTTGAATGTCAAACCAAGACAATTCTCATTCTAATTCACACACACACAGACAGACACAAACACACTCACATGGATGGAACATACTCTCGGAGCATTCTTCCATACCCATTGCCTGCTCATAAAAGTCAACGGAGCATGTCAAAAGCAATTTATGTGCGGCTATGAGAATCCTGCACATGACAATGAAATGTAAGATAGAACTGGAGTTGGAACCCATCCACCGGAGGTGAAGCATTTACTTAGTCCACAACAAATGCTCAACTGGCATAAATAAGTAAAATAGCAAAATGGAGTTGTACTACAGATGGGAGCAAAAGGAGAAGAATGCAGCAACTGGAGGAGGCAGTGCCAATGTTTGTCACTTTGACAGTTTGCAAATGCAACACGAAACATTGGTTGACATGTTGTGGGCAGGATATTGCGCATTGTGTGTGTGTGTGTGTGTGTGTGTGTGTGTATGACAAGCCAGATGCTGTTCAGCAATTAAATTGTAATTGAATACAATTGCCAGTATCACTACAAGCCATACCAACAAAAAATTTAATTGAAAGCCGATTTCAAAATGAAGAAAAAAACAACAAGAAGCAAGAAAAGTATTGTAAGATTATTTTTTTTGTATTAACAAGAAACAAACAGCAGACAAACAGGCTAATAGTCATAATAATAAAAATAATCATGATTACAATTAAGGGAAGAAAAAGGCCAAAAGAATTTTACCTTTTGTATTCTTTATGCAGAGAGTGAATGAGAGAGAGAGAGAGGGATACAGAGAGAGAGGGAGAGTAAAATAAAATGAGATTTCCATTAGTTTTTATAATGCCAAGGAGACTAACAAAAATTTACACCAACACAAACACAGAAACACTTTACACGTGATGCGCACACATACACACATTCGTTTATATATATATATATATATATATATATATATATATAGCTGCTCTCTTCTAACACAGTCATGCAAAAGCCTGTTCAAGGTCACTGCTGTCAGTGTGGCATTGCCTTCATTTGTATCTGTGTTACTAAGCTTATCTACGTGTGCGTGTGCATGTATGTGTGTGTGTGTGTGTATCTCCATCATAACACAGATGTTTGAGTGTGCCACACACACGCACACACCTTCTTCATGCCCCCTTTCACCTACTGCCCACGCAGTGCGTGCGACCAACGCCTAAATTCTCTGCCTCCTCTTCACATCTCACTTCTTAAGGAGCCTTCATCTCATCATTCCCTTTAATTCCTGGACACACACCTACACACTCACACACAAAGCAGCTGCCAGCAGTTTGAATTTCTTTTGTTTTCTTTTTCCATCCTTTTCTTTTTTTTTATAATTTTTTTTGTTTTTTACTTGTCGCTTTAGAAAACGTTTATGCATTGAGGAGGCTGGCAAATATTTATTTTGGTTTTATCAATCATACGCACTGTGGCAGTTAGATACTGGGAACAGTTGAAGTTTTCTTTTTTTTTTTTTTTTTTTTTGTTGAACAGATATGAAAAGGCATACGGAACTGCGCAGTCTCCTTGACTTGCTAAAGCACGTGGCTCCAACAGAAGGCCTAAACATACATTTCTATATATGTTTGCTTGTATATGTATGTACATATGTATATGTAAGTGTATGTGTATATGTATGCATGTTTGTGTGCCACAGTTCACAACTTAACAGAAGCACTGTTAATGGCTGGGGCCAAGGCTAAGGCTTGTCCAATGCATTGCACTTTTATTTCTAACAAACATGATAAACACAATAAATAGTTAGTTCAATGATGACAAGGAAATGCTTTTCGGAAACTTTCCAACTAACATTTTACTATCCTTCTTAGCTTAGTTCTCAATGCTCAATACTCAATTTCAATGCAATTGCAAGTTCACTTGCAAACAATTTCTTGGGGACAAGGAGCTTTGGGCCATTGAGTCCGAATGTATGTATGTGTATGCAAACAGATCCTTACACACACACACACACACACTCACACAGAGAGATACATTTCTACATTTACTCATACACTCTTTTGAAAGTCAATAGAGTTCAAAATCCTTGTCTTGTGTTGGTCAGTTTGACCCAAAAGTTGTCTGCAAGTTTCTTGTAAAGTTTCCATTTTTCCTTTGATGGGATTTCTAGAAAGCTATAAAAAACATGCAATAAATAAATACAAAACGAAAAAAAAAAGAGAAAAGAGCAAAGAAAAAGATGTACGGATAAAAAATAAAATGATATATCGATGGCTTTCAGATTGTCTGGCCAAAAGCAGACAGGGCTAAAAATACAATGTTGCTTAGGCCCACGCCAATTACATCTGCCATCTGGTTTTCGGTTGTCTCGCCTTATAAACTCAACTGACTTGGCCTTGACCTCTTGCCACCTTTGAACTGTAAACTGGGCGTTGTCTTGGCCACCTAGGCAGACAAACCGATTATGTGCCAAATGAAGGGCCATTTATTTCGACTAAGTATATTTTATATCTGAATTTAAGTAAAGTCGCATTTTAATCCCATAGAATTTGTGTAATCTAAAATGAGAGAAAAGAAATTTTTTAAAATAAAAAGTAAGTAGAATAAATGCGAGAACATTTAAATTTGTTGATTGAAATTAATTTAAGCAAACTAAACGACAGGCTCTTCAAATTAGTCCCGAGAAGCATTTAAAGTCTTCCTCTTCGTCATCTTCTTGGAATCCTTTTTCAACCCGAATTTTAATGGATCTTAGCTCTAGTAGTATATATATATATATATATATATATATATATATATATAGTTATAGTGCCTTTGCTGAAGAGTTTGCAAACCAAACAAAATGCTGAGAGATTTCCGAGCAAAGGACACCTTCTTAAGTATTCATAGTTTGGGTTTGGTGCGGGCTGTGGTTAAGACAGTTACATTAGCCTGCCGGCATTTCGACAAGGTAAACACATTTGAAATTTTCCTTCTACGAATTTAAATGAAAAGTTAAATAAATGCTTCTGCTTGCCAAAATGGCAACAGGCGAAATTTGAGCAAAGCCTGGCGAAAGTAAAGGAGAAAGGCTTAATGAAAAGCAATTAATCGCATTATGTTAAACACACACACACACATACATATACATATATACAAACCCATATTTATAAAATGAAAGAGTAAAGGAGACAGCACACAAACGAGAGTGAGAGAGAAATAAAGCGAGTCTTTTGTGCAAACAGATAAAAGCGCAAAAGTGTTGACATTGTCAAGCAGCTGAACAATAACAAAAAAAAGAAAAAAAAGATGAAAAATTGTTGGCATTGCCATTGATGTTGTATGCTTGTTAAACAACATAAAAAAAAAAAAAATTTTGTACTCATGTGGCATCATTTAAGTTTTTTAATCAACAATCACGCTCTCTGTCAGTCATTTACAACAAAAATGGAAAACCATAAATGCAAGCACTCCCTTTTGAATTTACAATTTTGAATAATCATTTCCATTTACAAGTACATTCATATTTATATGTGTGTAAGCCGATCAAATCTATATATATATATATATATATGTACATGTATAGAGCATAAAATGTCTTCATTCATTACAGCGACTGAATGAAGACATTTACTTGAAAAGTTGATGAATGCCACAGAAAAAGCAAAACCAAAAAAACTTTTGCATCAAGTCAAAGCACAAAAGTCATAAGGACAAAGTTTTGTAACCTTAAATAATACATATATAACAAGAAAAACAACAAGGACAAATAACATTGCAGACAGCGCGTAATTTTAATTATTATGAACTCGAAAATGTGCAAAATTAGAAATTCATTGGGTGAATCGAAAGGAACAGGAGGCAGCAGAGACAGCAATTGGACAGCAGAAAGGCGCGGATAAAGGAATGGTTGGTTTTTTGGATGCAGAGCTTTAAGAAGTAGATCCTGTTTTAGTTTTTTAGCACTATCTAGCATCATAAAAAATGGAGGTAATCTAAGAATCCTGGATTTGTATTTTTGGAGGAAATATTAACTGCAATTCAAAAGTATACAACACGAAACTTATTTCTTATCGTGGTCAAAAATGGCAGAAAAATAATAGAAAAACACAAATTCAAAATACAAAACCAATATCTCAACTTCCCCCAAGACTATTAAAATGTCCTTTAGCCAAGAGATAGTCCTTGTTTATAAGATTAATTCAACATATATCAACCTGATTCTTTCACGTTTTTATTTCTAACTTTCCAATATCCTGCCGCAGGACGAAAGGACATGGTTTCCTAGAATGTCCTCGACGACCTCTATCGATTGGCATCATAAAAAATGGGGGTCATCTAAGAATCCAGGACTTGTATTTTTCAACGGAATCTCAATTGCACCCCAAAAGTATACCCCACAAAATTTATTTCTCAGCGAGTTCAAAAATGGTAGAAAAACTATAGAAAAACACAAAATCACCGATATCTCAGCTCCCCGCAGGACTATCGGGAAGTCCTTTGGCCAGGAGATAGTCCTTGTTTTTTAGATTCATTTGACCTATGTTTCGTCCTGATCTTTTAAAGGACTCGCGAGATATTCACGTTTTTCTGTGGAGAGAAAAGTCCTTTTTTCTCTGTTGTTTGAAGGACTTTCCAGGATCTGATTATGCCAATCGATCACAATTAACAAGGACTATCTTTTGACCAAAGGACATCTCGCTAGTCCTTAAAATGGACGAGTTACAAGGATTTTTCAGTTTTTTTTGCAAATTTGATGGCTAACCCCCTTAAAAAAAATGCAAGGATATTTTTCATAAGATCCTGGAAATCTTTGGGTGCAGATCAATAGTCCTGCTCCTGGAAGGCCCAAAAAATCATGTCCGGTGGAAATCGGACATTATCCTGCGGAGTTATGGCTTCACAAAGTTGATCCTTTTTTTGTTTTTAGCTCTAACTTTCGAATATCCTGCCGCAGGACGAAAGGACATGGTTTCCTAGAATGTCCTCGACGACCTCTATCGATTGGCATCATAAAAAATGGGGGTCATCTAAGAATCCAGGACTTGTATTTTTCAACGGAATCTCAATTGCACCCCAAAAGTATACCCCACAAAATGTATTTCTCACTGAGTTGAAAAATAGCAGAAAATCGAAAGGAAAACACAAAATCGCCGATATCTCGGCTCTCCGAAGGACTATCGTAATGTGCTTTGGTCAGATAATAGTCCTTTATTGTTTATTCATTTAATATACATTTCGACTATGTTTTGGCCAAAGCACATCCTGATAGTCCTAAAAATGGCGGAGCTACAAAGGTTTTATTGATTTTTAGCTGTATTTAATGGCTAACCCCCTCACAAAAATTAAAAATATATTTTTTAGAAGAAGTGGCAAATCCTTGAATGCAAATAAATAGTCCTGCTTCTGGAGAATCCAAAATGTCATGTTTCCTTGAAATCAATCATCGTGGAGATAGAACTTCAAGAAGTTGATCCTGTTTTAGTTTTTTAGCTCAATATTTCGCATATCGTGCCGCAGGGCAATAGGACATGGTTTGCCAGGATGTCCTCGACGATCTCTATCGATTGGCATTTTAAAAAATTGGGATCATCTAGGAATTCGAGACTTGTATTTTTTATGTTATCTTAAATGCACCTCTCAAGTATGCTGCAATAAATTTATTCCAGAGAACCCAAAAAGACGTGTCCTGTTGAATTTGAACTTCGTGCTGCGAAAATAGAAAATCGAAAAGTATATTCTTTTTAAGTTACTTAGCTCTAAATTCCGCGTATTCTGATGCCAAATTGTTTGTGTTTATAAGTGTGCGTGTCTGTTGTCTAACCATGTCTTTTTGCTTTGCTAACTTACAAAAGTAGGCAATGCCAGACATTTAGGCAATACTAATTGTAAGATACTTCAACAAGGAATCTGTCTACATATATATTTGTAGATATGTGTGTGTGTGTGTGTGTGTGTATGGTAGTATCTGTGTTTATATGTACACTGCTTTTGTGTACTCAATATCAAATTCATGTAAATTTAATTACGCATGCTTGCGTCTTGTTTGCATGTCCTAAGTAAGTTTAGATGTGAGTTGTTGCCGCTTCTGCTTCCTCCGAATGAACGCGAATATATGTATATACATATATGAATATATATGTATGTATGTGTGTATATATTGTAGGGCGTGCGAAGCAATGTTTTAACCAATGTTTACGCATATTTGATTTTGCCTCCCACAACCAAAATGCCGACCAACTAATTAAATTGTTTATTTCCATACAAAATAACTTAGCCAACCAAGAATAAGCAATGATGATTTGAGACAAAGATAGAGATAGAGACAGAGTATTATACAGATAGTGAAGGAGAGAGAGAGAGAGAGAGAAAATGATATGAATAGAATAAAAAAGTTTTACCATCAGTTTGCCAGACCTTCTTAATTTTCCATTAACTCTTAATACATTGCAAATTGTTTGCAATTAACGGCAGGCACAACACGGGAGGCAAATTACAGTTTCTTAGCAAAATCGCAAAAGTAATTTGCAAGTTTTCTACAATTTATTTTCAAATTCTTTTTTATTTCGGATATTCTCTCTTTCATTCCACCAAAAAAAAACAAGAGAGAAAGAGAAAATAAAACCCATGCCCATAAAGTTTATGCAAAGTTCTACCCAGTACAAAAGTGTTGCCAGCTAAACAAACTATAAGCAAAGCCAAGTTTGAAGTCTTCGACGCCATTCCGCCCGCACTCACACACACACACACACACACAATCATTTTTACCTTCCTCTACAGAACTTGCACAAGTTTTTCTTCTTGCGCCACCCCATTTTTTTTTTCTCATTTTTGAAAGGTTTTGTTTATTGTCAGCAAAAAAAAAAATACAACAAAAAAGTTGGAACTCCATTGCCAAAGCGGGAAAAAGTTAAATTTCCACACACACACACACACACACACATACATATATATATACCATATACAAACAACAAGAAAAGAGAAATTGGAGAAAAATACAACGAAAACTTTGTTAAGCCGTAACGAAAAGAAAAGAAATTGAATTTTTGGAATATGGATTTGTAGAAGGATATATTTGGCCAGAAAGCAAGAGCTGGAGGTGGAGTCGGAGTCGGAGCTGGAGCTGGAGCTGGTGCTGGACTCTTGGAATCAAAGTTGGAAGTCAGTTTGACTGACTGGCCTTTAAAGCATTGCCATTCGATTGCCAAAGACATTTTAATTTTACTTGAATCCTTTTGGCTTCCAACGCGAAACTTTACGCATAAATACAATTCACCCTTCTCTGTGTGTGTGTGTGTGTTTTTTTTTTTCTTTCCTATTTTACCAACTCCTTTTTTATTTTTTTCCCCCCTGCTTTGTCTTGTAATGCTGCTGGCAGGCAATAACCCTTCAGTTGCTTTTAGCATCAAAATGTATAGCAGTTGAAAGCCAAAACTCGTTATCGTTTAATTCAGGCAAAAACAAAAAATAGAGAAGAGAAGAAAAGAAGAAAAGAAATGGTTGGAAAAACCAAGCAGCAGAAGAAGTAGTTGCAATGAAAAGTAAGTAAAGAGAATCCTTGTATTGGCAGCTGCCCCTAGTTGTTCTTTTCCTTTTCTTGTTGTTCCACAAATGCAAGTGACAGCAGTACAAGTGAGGTGGTTGAAGGGTAATGCCTGGATGGTTGATGAATAGGAGGGTGTAGGAGGGTGTAGGTGCCAGAATAAGGGAATGTGAATTGCTTTCTGACAACTGACAGGCTGCTCTTCATTCTCCGTTACTCGATGCGCTTTTGTTGCAACATTCAAGCGAATATTTGCATAATGCAGCTTGATTGATGTTTGCCCAGCCAGCCAGCCAGGCAGGCAGGCAGGCAGTCAGACAGAGAGGCAATGGGCCAGCCAGGCGATGCATAACAGGCCAAAAGGGAGTGACAACATGCTTTGCTATTGGTAATGAAAAGTGAATTGAATAGCTGGTGAAAAGATTGAGTAACATTCATTTTCAAGCCCAAACAGATGACGGCAATGACAACAATTCACAAAACTTGTAAACACATCACAAGACGCCTTCATATTTGCCAAGGAACAATAACAACAACAATACAAATAAAAACAACAACAACAATAAGCATTGGCTACTGTTAGTAAGTAGCACAAGGCAAAAACGAATCGATGTTGAGTGCAAATAGTTTTTGGTTTCTCCAATGGCATCTTTACTCCGCGTTTCTCTGTTTCTGAATCATTGTAAATTCCCCTTTCACTACCATCCACCTCTCCCCCTGTCACCATTCTCTCGAACTAAACAAGCATCTGGCAACGAGCCAGATCATCAACCAGTCAGAACAATACACAGGCAAGGGGTCTGAAACGAGGAACAGAGTATGGCAGTTGGCTGAGTTTTTTGTTTACCAACATTTACAAGTAACTTTTTTTTCTGTATATATATATATATATCAACTTTTTTTTTTTCGTTATTTACCATTGTATTTCTACTCACATGTCTTGGCTAGTGAATAACAAATTGGAACCGAGCTAACATTCTATCCCCAATCGCATAAATTATGTTAAGATGTATGGAAATTTATGGGAATACATGAGGAGACCAATAAAATGGTTCAACTTGTTTTCCTTTATCCTTTTTGTTTTTCTATTCGTATTTTTCAATTTGTTACTTCTCGATAGAAAATGGAATGAGATAGATATTATTTATATATAATTGCATTGTTAAATTGTACAAATTTTTAACATTTTCTCTATTATTCTGGTCTATTCTAATGGATTGCCTGAAAAATATGCCCTAAATAGTTTCCTCGATTAAAATTATAATTTCTGAATATTAAGATGAACATCAACTTAGTTTTGTTTGATTAGATTTTAGACCATAAATATCTAAGAGATTATGGTTAACCAATTTGATCACCCCTTTCTCAGTTTAAAATTTAATGAGCAAAATGTTTACATAAAGTGAATACCCGAAGGCTGTCTCATTGAGTGCAAGTCAAATAAATGTTGCCACACTTTACGTATTTCAATTTTCAGCATCATCATCATCATCATCATTTTCATCATCATCATCAGCATCAACATGATGATTGTCGTCGTCTTGTTCTTTGTCGTTGTCGCCGTTTCTTCGCCATCTTGCAATGGAGCTTATTAAATGCACTCGAGCGAGACATCAAAAGCTTCTCCAACCGTAGACAAAATAAGGGCTGCTCCCCAGTGTTCCCCTATAAGGCCCCAAACTCAATCCCAAACATTCTCATTCTACCAACTGAGCTAATGTTTATTAAATAGTTGCACGTCGTGTGTTGGCGATTTCCCCCTTTGAGTAAAAGTTAAAAACGAGATGGCAGAAGAGAGAGGGTGTGTGTGTGTGTCTGTGTGTGTGACAGAGCTAAAGGGGAGTAGATGCTTCATGGCTTACTGCATTCCTGCAATTCATGCAATATTTCAATTTTGCATTCGCCCATTTTGTCTATAGCTGAAGCATTGCCATTGCCTACATTTCTCTTTGCTTTTTGGGCTGCAAAAACGCTAAGGGGATGAGGCAACTGACAGGACTCCAGGATTCCAGCACTCCATCCTCTGGCATTACCATGGCAACCTTTGAGCCTGCAACATCGAAATGAAAACCAAACAAATGTCACGCAGGCAACGCGGCAAATGTTTGAGCCCTCTTTTACCTCTCTACAATTTCTCACCATCTCCCTGGCCTTCCTCACTCCATTTCTGTTTGCTTCTCTTCGTCTGTTGACTTAAGCTACAAATTGCAAAATTTTCATATTGCTGCAGCACAAAAAAAAAAAAAAAAAAGTAAAAACCAAAAAAACAGCATAAGAATAAAAAAAAAATTTGTTGCATTCACTTTGTAACCTATGGAACCAGGCAATATTGGTAGCATAATGCGAATTTCGGTGTACATAGTCAGCTTACAGTTATTGGCAATAAAAATTATACATATATATATATATGCATACATATATGTAGATATATATGTTTGTATATATGCCGATTTTTTTTCACTTTTGACTTTTTCAACAGTATATCAATCCAACGGATACAACAAAATGGAAATTTATCCACTTTCATTATCCTGGCATTATTTCAACTTTCATCAGGTAAAAGTGTGCAAAAAACATTTAAAATATATTAATATATATTAATTGAAATTAAAAATATATATTTATAGATAGTATATATTTATTTTAAATTACCAAAAAGGAATTATAAAATAAATTATGCATTCCTTTTAGTTTCAACTATTTTTAAAGAGTATACAAAAGTCGTGTGTTTATTTATTTGGCTTTTAATTCAGAGAATTTTTAATTTGTTTATATATTTATTTTGATATATACAATTTTTATTTGCTGATCAAATTTCATTGAATTGAGACAAAAAAAGGAAAAATTGCCAAACAAAATAAAGATTGAAGAGGGCTGATGTGAAAATTAAAGTGAATGAGATATGGGATTAAAAGAGATATATATATTAATATATAAAAATATATATTAAGGGTTATAATATAGAGAGACTAAGATCTTAAACTTCCCTAATTAAAATTAATTTCCTTAATTAGAATATTTAATCTTTAACTTATATTTATATACATAATGTGAATGTACAATTGGATGTAGAATTTCATAAACATTGTCAAGTTGACATTGGCCTTTTGTTTATTATTGTTGTAAACCAAAAATGGGCAACATTTGACATGAATTATGGTTAAATGACATACAAAGGGAATGGCCAAAATAATGAGAAAATGTTTACCTGTAACAATATCTCTGACATTTTGAATGAATGGAATGCCTTTTCAAGCAAAGTTGATCTATCATAAACATAATTCTAATGCAATGTTTTATATATATGCTATATATATGAATATATACAAATACATTTACTTTAGAATATATTTTTAGTCACTTTTTATGTTTCTCTTGGGCATAATTTGCCAATAATGTGCCTTTATATGAGTCTTCTATCTACCAACTCTAAGCAAACAATGCCATGAAAATATTAACTTAACTCAACTCACTTTTGGCATAATGAAATTTTTGACAAAATTTATGATGTTTTGCCACGAAAAATACGCCACAATGGCCAAAATCATTTTTCATTTTGGGAAAAAAACATTGAAAATTGTTTCCTTGGGGTAATGGTTGGGTATATTGTGATGGTAGGGGAAGTGTTAATTATTTTGTAGCCTATTAACTAAACTGCTAAAGGACTTCAAGGCTAATGGTTAAAATGAATGAAAGCAACAGAGACAGAGATAAATGAAGAGATAGAGATAGAGAGAGAGAGGAAGAGTGTATTTGATTAACATAGAGATAGATAACGGAAGTCAAAACATGCGTTCAGTAAGAGTTTAGTTTTGGACGGCAACTGCACTTGACACTTTGGCGCAACAATTTCTGGCACAAATTGCTGCACATTACCACTACAATAACATTTCTAGGCCGTTTTCCCTTTTCCTCTGCAGCCTTCAACTATGTATATGTATGTATATGTGTATGTGTATGTGTATGTATACACTTACTTTGTCAACCCGCAAGCCCCCATCTGGCGCCATTTACAAGTCACATTAATCAATTTCTCTGGCGCCTGTCAGCAGCAGCAACAGCAGCAGCAACAGCAGCAGCTAAAGCAGCAGCTAAAGCAAAAGGCATTCTAGCCAAGCCAAGCGAAACCGAAAGCCGCCTCATGGGAAAGGTTTTGTGTAGACCATGTAAATTATAACCCGTTTGTATGTAACATTTAACGTATATGTCTGTATGTATTAATGTATGTGTGTGTGGTGCAATTTTGGTCCAGAGCCAGTTAAAACTTAATTAAAACCATAACAAAACAAATGCCAAAAAATAAAACATTTTACTCTGCATCTCCGGCATAAAGTTTATGGTTCGAAACTTGGCGTTGGTCCGACAAAATCTTGGCGCTAAACTCGCCACTTGCTTCGGACTTGTCCTTGTTGTTGTACGATTTGCCTTTCCCTTATTGTTGTACTTGTAGTTTAATGCAAAAATACCAAAACAATGCACCAGTACCAGCAGCAGTAGCAGTAGCAGTAGCAAACAGCAGTTAGAAGAGAAGTTTGGAAGGGGAGAAAGGATCAAAATGTATATATATATTATAAGGAAAGGGAAACGAGAGAAATATATATATATATATATAGAGAGAGAGAAAACATTGCAAAGATTTTCATTTACACACATGGATGCAATTAAAGCAAGAATGGCTTTGTGTATACAAAAACACCACCCCCCTCCCCTTCCCACCATTTCAGTTGCATATCTCGTTGCTGTCTCAACGTGTCGTTAGTTCTTTTGTGCATTTGAAATTTAATTAACACGCATACAATGACAAACAAAGCCAAATAGCGAATGGAGAGGCCAAAATTGAGATACACACAGATGCTGATGGAGAGAAAGATACCAAATAGAAAGTGACAGCAAAAAGAGAAAAGGCAACAACAACAAACACAAAAAAAAAACACAAAGAAACAAACTATAACTATACCGCAATTCATATACCCTTGCAGTTTCTGAACATTCAATTAACCTATATTCAAAATCAAGTCATACAAGAATAAATTCCTGTAAAATTAGAGATATATAAGGTTGATCTTTATCTTATATAGCAAAGCAAAGCATCCATTTTGACATATCTAACAAGGGCAGGACATATCGCTTTTTCAAATTGCATTCTCCTTAAGATTACAATGCAAATCCAATCGAAATAGGAAACCTATCTTTTGAAATTTAGTTAAAATAGGTCAAAAAAAAAAAACAAATTTTTGTTGACAAGAACTTTTTATACCCTTTATTCATTGCGTGGCAAGAGTGAGAGAGACTGTTGCATCTTAGGAGAAGAGTTTGTTGATCAAAATGCAGTACAAGCATTAACAAATACCCTCTGTAAGGGTATAAAAATGATAAAGAGACAGAGAGACAGAGAGAGAGAAGGAGAGAGAGACAGAGAAAGAGAAAAAACTGTAGCGAACAGAAGAGAAAACTAATAAAAACTCATTTCAAAGAGTTTTTTGATGAGGCAAACCAGCCAACGAGTGAACGTACCAACCAACAACAAACGGACAAGCCCTTTGGTCACAAAACCAGCATCAACTTTGATGGGCAGCTGCAGTAGCCGCCATCAAGGAGCCAGCCAGAGAAGGGCACTCTTGGCTTCCGTCATGTTCCTGCTAATTCAGCGCCTGTTGCTATTGTCAGATGATGATGATGATAATAATGATGAAGGAAATGAAAGAAAATGGCAAGCCAAGCAGCTTCCGCTTTTGTCTTTTCATTCTCAACTCTTGTTGTTCTACAACTTTTTAGTCTAATGAATGTCAACTTTGCTGTAAGTGTTTGAAGCTTATTTCTTTTAAACTACATAGATATATATATATATATATATATATACAAAAGTGTATAGGGAAAACAGGGTAATAAAATGAAGAAAAGTTTCTTGCATTCTAAGCAACGTACAAGTTTTCTTCCTTTTAACTGAAAAATTAATCGGCTACAAGTTTATGGGCAAGTTTTATGGCCAATTATGAGAGTACGTATTAAACGATCCACCAGGTATATATATATATATGTATTATTCATCTTAGTCAATCAACTAAAAACATAAAATTGTTACACTCTGAAATATATTTTAAAGTTCTGTTCACAATTTATGGCACTTAAAGAACTTAGAAGTAGCAATTTATTGTTGTTGCTGTTGTAACTGTTGCTAACATTGTTGATATTGCTTTCGTCCTGCTGAAGTTGTTATTGCTGTTGGAAGAGCATCTCATGCTTTAATAACAGTTGCTGCTATCAGTATATATATTGTATTGTATATTTATTGTTGCTGGTACTACCAAGCATTTTCTTTTAGCCGTAGCAATTGTTGTTGCTGGTACTAGGATAGCTGTTGCTTATGATACTATAAAAAGTTGTTGCTGTTGTTGCTGCTGCTAAAAGTTAACCGTAGCAACTGTTGCTATTGGTCATAGCAACAGTTGCTACCATTTAGTCACTTCTAAATGTATTTTATATATTCAGCAAGTTGTTAATCAAATAAACACAAATCGAGCCCTCAACAAACTTGTTAAGTTCAAATGAAGTGTGAAATTTGACCACTTATTTAAGTTGTTCAGTTTCGCTTGGATCGGTCAGTCACTTGGGCGGTCAACATGCAATAGTTATCCGCAGTTCAAACGGAAGGCAAGCCAAAAGCTAAAGCCAAGCACGCAACTCATGCCAACCACTAAACACTATCCGCAACTCCATTCGATATAGCTCCAATATCCAATACCTGCCATTTGCCCTCAACCAACCTACTCACTCACCCCTCTCTCTATTCCTTGGTCCTTGGTCCACAACCGAATCATACATACAAACTGCAGCTGTTAAAAATTAAATCGCTTTTCATTATTTATACGCTGTGATTTTCAGCAAAGGCACAGCACAGCAGCCAGCAAACCAGCCAAAATCATGAAAATGGAGGCGGAGAGCGTTGGCAGCTGTTGATGGTAAAACTTGCTATGGTCATGGCACATCCGCTGGACAACGTTGTGCGGACACAAACACAGAAACAGAAACATATACACACACATGTACACCCATATACATAACACTTGTGTGTCTGTTGGCTGCTTCAAATATTTGCTACGCTGAACGTTTTCCATTGGACTTTTATGAACATTTTGATGATTTCGATTTTCACAAGTCAATATTTACACAAACGCAGCTCTCATTCCAATCTATCGCATCCTATCGTACCAACAACCAACCCCCTTGTATAGTTTATTGGATGTGCAGTTAACCAAAATAAATCGCATATAGGATTTTGCATTGCTTCCTACCGATGCCAGCCAAAGCATAAACCGCTTAGCGAAAATTACTCATACGTCAAGTGGACCAGTACCAATACCAATATATACATGAATACGAATATGAATGGTAAGAGCAGGGCCAACAGAATGGAGATTTAGCAATAATATAATAGAAAAAAACAACAATTTACTATGATTGGCATAGCAGCAGCATATAACTGAGGGAATTCGCTAAGCAGTTGACCCAGTTGCCAGTTGCCAGTTACCAGTTACAGCTGGACCCATCCATTCTATGCCACACCAATAGTAGTACCTCATCTTTGGTATAATAAGCTATAGCGCAGACCAAAGGACTGCTCTAGTTGAACAATAGCTGCCTGGCTTCCTATTTTTCCATCTTGTTTTCTTTTTTTTTCTGTCAGTTTCAATTCTGCTAATCGACACACACCCCCGCCTACATTGTTGTAGTAGCTATGGAGGCATAAGCTGGGAGAGCTTCCAATTGTTCCAAATAGTCACGTGGTTTGCCATACTTCTTCTCTCCCACTCTCGCTGTCTCTCTGTCTCTGTTATTCTGTCTTTCTCTCTATGTGAACGAAAGCCAAAAACTGCACTGACCTACATAGAAAAGCCAAAGCCACAGTAAAAACTAATGGCAAGGCAGAAGACCAAAAATATTCCAAACAAGTAGACTATATAATACACTTTTTCTTTACAAAAGATGCTTAAATATCTTCAGGCCTTGAAATACAAAACTGAAATTAGGTTTATACAAAATTTTGTTTACTTACAAAATGTAATATGTTTAGAATTTGTAGGGTATATCTAAGTGCCAGCTAGGGAATGTTTATATAAAATACTTCATCATAGTGGCTAGTCCCACCACCAACGGACCGCCACAAGTATTAATTGAAAAGTGAAAGCTGAGCCAAGCCGCCAAATTGAAAAGCTCTCAAGAGTAAACTACAGTTTCACTTTTTCACAAAACGGGAAAGTGGGAAATTGGGGCGGGGGAGGGGGGGAATGTTAGAATAACTGCATTGAAATGAGCAGCCAACTTCAAGATATACACAAAAGGCGGCATCTGCATAATTCAAAAGGAAATGAAAGAAAAAAAAAAAGTTCATAGCATACTTTTCAGCTTTACAGTTAGATAACTGTAATTATATTTGGACAAGTCTATCAACTGCCAAGTAACAAGAACTATGTATAGCAAAAGGGCTGCCAACCAACCAATGACGAACTGCCAATGGGCGCATTCAATTAAAAGCGGCTTGTAACTTAAATCTAGCGCAAGGCTAAAAGTCCCCTTGCCTCTTAGCCATCTCCATCCTTCTCATTTTACCCTTCTATGCAGTTAATTCGACAAGCCAATTTGAAGCCAATTGCGAATGCAACGGCAAAAACTTTTCAACTACTCGAAAGCTACGTAAGTGAGTGGCAAGAATTTAAACATGGGTGTAGTAGCTAGAATCATAGTTGATGAAATAATTTATCAATTTTAAATTTATAATTAACAGTTAAAAGGAATTATATCACATAAAGAAATTTCTAACAAAATTAATTATGTTAAGAAACTTTTATATAAATATATATATATATATATATATTATTATTCTATTAACCATTTAATAATATGATTTAAACATTATTACATGTAAGGTCAAATTTTTAGTATTAGATAAGTTAACTCAACACAAAAATGTTTTAAATAACTTTTTGAAATGCATTCAATTACAGATTTGCCATCATAAATGAAATTTATACCATTTTGATTCAACCAAAATGTGTATGAAAATCATTGAAACTGGCCTTAATGAATACAAATTATATAGACAATTGAGTTGAATCCTTTTTTGGAAATTGGTTTTCCATATGAGCAAATTTGTTCATTCAATTTCTACCCCAAAAGGATGGATGGGCATCTATGGAGCCTACGTCCATGATGTGTACAGTAACTCAGTAAAAAAGAAAATTGCTCTACATTGAAATTGAATTATTCGTTGGGCGACTGAAATTGCACTGTAGAATGTGCACACAAAACTCGCATCAAAAAGCAACGGCAACAGCAACAGCAACAAACATTCGGAACAACACTTGAAAAGCTTTTGTTGTGCCATGCGTGTAGTGTGGGTAGTTGAAGAAGGTTATTGGGAGAGGGGGGGGGTATGAGAGATGTGGATATGGGGCTTCAATAGTTGGTTTGGATGGAGGGGTACATGTGCGGGTCGTGCATATTTCAAAACTAACAATAATTGTTGTTGTTGTTGTTGTTGCTGTTATCGTTGTTGTTGCCATTGTTGTCACAGCCGTTGATGCTGTTGGCGTTGCTTTTATATGCTACGAAGCTGAAGGGCTAAAAAACTTTTCCTTTTTTTTTTTTTTGGGTTCGACCATCTCTCCCTGTCTCTCTCTATCTCTCTTACACCCTTGTTCCACAGAAGCAGCAACGGTTCACTGAAATTGATTACCGATAACGCCAAAAAGGATAATGGACTTTTGTTGCTGCAGCTGCACAAAAAAAAAAAAAAAAAAAAAAAAAAAACTGAACCTCCTTCATCACACACAAAAACTTATCTCCCCAATTCTACCCGCCCCCTCAATGTCCAGGCTAAACTAAATGTGCGAATCGCAAAACAAAACAAGAAAAAAAAAATGGAAAGAAAGTAAAAACTAGAACGTCGAATTAACTGTTACCATAACGAAGTTTGTATACTCTTTATGAGGTATACTATAAATAATTTAAATGTTCTATAAATAATTTATGTTCCTATTGCAAAAACACTAAATATATCCTTGGAGAAGAATGCATTTAAACAGACAGACTATATATAATACTCTAAAATGCTTTCTGCTTACTATTGTTAACTTTTAGTCATTATAAATATACCCTTTTTGGAAGGGTATGCAAAAGGAGAAGCGGAATTCAAAGCTTATGGCCATTGTAAAAAATATGGCCCAAAAGGGCACACCGATTGGGGATTTGGGTGTTGAAAACTGGTTAGTTGCTTGTTGGTTTGTTGGCTGCTCCTCGATGCCAGACACTTGCGTAACAAAAGAAGGGTCAGAAAAGAGAATATGCATTGAAGAGAGGCCATATGTTGAGAAGTGATTGGAAACCAAATGATTATTCTTGGATAAAGTGGAAGTGAGAATACGAATAAGGTAATTGAAATTCAATTGAATTGCTTTTTACCTTCTTTCGTTTCGTTTCGTTTCGTTTCTTTTCTTTGTTTGTTAAATATAATTAAATTCTCATTAGGTTAAAAAGAATTTTCCACTTAAACATTTCCTGGCATTTCACATTTTCGTTACACATAATATATATATATATATATATATATATAATTCAAACTAGATATTTTTTTCTCATTAAAAGAGAGTTCTGCAATGAAAGCATTTGGTCAGCAAAGTGAATTAATTGTTCAAGCTATCCTTCTACCCTTTTTTCAAAATTATGATGGGCATATTTTATTTAAAGAAAGAAGTTATTTGGAATTTCTAAGCCTTTTTTTTTTCTTAGAAAACTCAAATTAAGCAAAATTTGTATAAATTTTATTTTATATTTAAGATTTCTTAAAAATTTTTTTTAACCTTTAAGTCTATAAGATGGTGTTACATTATTTCTAAAAATTCTTTTTAAATCTTTAATTATTTACTTTTTTTTTAACTTTTCTTATTTACAACTGACAACTCTTTTTTACTAAAAAACCTGAAAATTTAATTTTTTTTTATTATTTGCATATAATTTTAAGAGCCTTTTCTTTTGGCGTAAAGCATTTTTAGAGCTCTTTAATTTTTAAATTAATTTTTAAAAAAGTGCTTATAAGACGTTCCACAAATTTAAATATTATGTAAATCAATCAATTACTTTGAAATAACTTTAAGAAGCCTTTTTTCTTCCAATAAGAATTATAATTTTTATAAAACATTTTGTTCTAAATAAATTTTGAATATAATAATTATATATAATTATTAATTTTAAATACCAAACATTACCAAAATAAATAAAATTTCTATGTATTTCTATTCTATTGGAAAAAATATTTAATATCTAAAATTTTATTCTCTTTCTTTAATACTAAGTACATCAACTTCGTTGCTTTAATTGCTATTATTCCGCTTAATTTTTTTTTGGGAGAAGAGAATGAAAATTATATGCATGCATGGTTCATAATTATGTCAGAGGGTTAGAGGGTTGAAGGGTTTGGCCACTGGTCACTGACCAAGTGTTTGTTCAACTGTAAAAGATTTTTCCATGCATTATCTGCCAACCCCAAAAAAAAAAAAAAAAAACGAAAAAAAAAGAAAAAACGCTCACACACAAAGGGAAATGGATTCGTGCATGTAAAGAGCATGAACAAGGAGTTTTGGTAATTTATAATATTTTGCTCATTACACGGACACACACACACACACACTCTCGTAGATTTGTGGCAACTTCCGTTTGCATAAAAACGGCGCCAGTTAGCGTTAAAAAACACAGAAAAAAAAGAAAAAAACAAAGTGTAATAAAACATGTTTAAAAAAGGAAGAAACACAAGTGAAGTAGCATTAAACAGGAAGACAAAAGCGTACAGAATGAGACAGAGAGAGAGAGAGAGAGAGAGAGGGAGAGAGAAAGAAAACGATGCAAACGATGAGAGGAAGTTAAAAGTGTAGAGTGGGAAACCCACTCATTGAGAGGGGGGGGGTAGAGGTATGGTAACAAAAACACAGCGTGTTTAACGAGCCATTTGCTGCTTTGGCTCTGAACTTGCTAATTGAATTAGAGGCACTCGCTGACGATGCGCCGTTGGCAGGATGTGAGCTGAAGTAAGCGCATTGGCCAAACCGATTTCACCCTCTCACCTTTAGCAAACACAAAAAAAAAAAAAAAAAAAGGAGAACAACAGCAGCAGCCACAGTATGGAGGAGGCAGAAAGTATCAGCATCAGCATTGGCATTGGCATCGGTATTGGCATCAGTATCAGCGGGTGCCCTCAAAACGCTTTGGCAGGCCGCATGCCTCAGGAGCCAACCCAACAACCAGAAGCTTTGCCCGCAGGATTCAATTAAGTGTAAGTACGCCATACACACATCATGCCCATTGCTATACCCTGACACACACACACACACATATATACAGCAATACAAATGTGTGGAATGGCAATTGAATGGGTATTTGTGTAAAGTCACAAAGATATAAATACGCTTACAAAGCGCTTACAATGGCTGCCACTTAATAACCAAGCAGTTGCAATCAAAGTTTGCCCCCCCAAACAAGCCAAATTGGTTTTACCATTGTCTATCAGTTATGATTAGAGTAGAAAAACAAAAAAAAAGAAAACGCTTAAAGCTGTCAGCAAAATTACTTACTGCCACTTAGAAATGAAGATCGTGGGGGGAATGGGAGAGTTTTTTAAACAATTCCATAGCAATAAATTTTTTCTTTGTTTGTTCTGACAATTAGGTAAACCAAGCGTTTTTTTTTTTTTCAAGCCAAAATATCAAAAATGATACATGTCAGCTAGTCAAAGACGCCCACATCAACAACAAATGACAAGAACCACCCACCACTTTGAAGAATGACACAGTTCACCATTTTTATTGTTGTCCTTGTCAACGTTCATTGATAAAAATAGGCATTAGGCTTACAAGACCAGCATCCCTTTCTCTCCAGCTCTCTTCCGCTCTCTCTCTCTGTGTCTCTCTTTATTTTTGGCTTTAACTTTGTCATTGCCTTGGGGGGCAATGGAGGAAGGAGTGGTTATATGGCCACAACACACACCCACAAACAAGAAGATAGAAACTTCAGTTTATGTGGGTTAATTTTACGTTGTGTTCGCATAGGGGGGAAATCTATTTAATTGATTGGCGAATAGTAAAAGTTTATTTAATGCAATTAAATTATCCTCACATCAGAAAAACTTTTTAATTAGTTATTAGAAATGATTATTTCATTAGACACTAAAAACTAGTAACTGCAAATGCCCCTAGAAATGCTGTTGTTGCTGTTGTTGCTATTGCTGCTGTTGCTGCTGTCAATTGCTGTCAATTGCAACTGATTTTCCTCGCTAGTTTAATGTTTTGAAAAGTTTTTCATGCTTCGATTTCGAGAAAATTTATCAAACGCATTTCATTGCCGTAAGGCAAAAGTCGAAAGTGGAAAATTGAAAATTGTTCTCAGAAGCAAAAGGACAAGGCTATTTCATTATTAAATTCCAAAAGTGCCTTCGAGCAGAGACATAGAGAAAGAGAAAGAGAGTGAGAAAAGAGATGTGTGTGAGAGAGAAGGTTCAATGGATTTACTGAATGTTGGCAGTGGGTTTTCATTTTTGGTAAGGAAAGTGGGGACGTGGGTAGTATAAAATGTTTGGCTAGTGGAAAGTGACATTTAGCTTTGGCTCGTTGACTCTTTCTCTTGTACGAACAACAGCAAAAAAAAAAAAAAAAAGTAAAAAGAAATAATAAATGAAAAGCAACAAGAGAAAATGACTTGAAACCAATCAGCGTGAAAATTGTTGTCGACTAACCAGAGAAAAAGAATGAAAAGAATGCGTAAAGGAAATGGCACGTGTGTTCGCATGTATGTACATATATGTTTGTTTCTACGTGTGTGCGTGTGTATGTGTGTATTATTGTTGGAACATTTTGCGGTGTCCTTTGTTAGAATTCCTCAAATTGAGTCATATAATGGTCAGCCATGCCAACGGCATGTAATTTGTGCCACACGTGCCATCATTGTCTAAATATCCTTATACAGAGAGAGCATGTTTTCGTTTCATTTTGTTTGAAATTCACTAAAAAGGAAAACTAACTAATTTCATTAGATTTCCTAATCAAAATGGATATAGGTATATCTTCTTTGCAAAGGACATGTGCTTCTTCATTTCTTTTCAACAGTTTTTTTCTTTTTTTTTTTTTGTAGTATTTTGCAAATCAATCAACATTGATTACCTTGTGGTAACAGCTTCACAATTTACTTGTGCCCACGTGGCGTATGCTTAATTTTATTTATAGATGGCAACATTACACCTAAAAATACACTTTCTTCATGGCAAATGTGCCACAACAGCAATAACACAATGTAAACAATGAAAGAGAGGCAAAGTGACAGTGTCACAGAAAGAACGAGCGAGAGAGGGAGAGAGAAAGAGAGCGAGAGACAGAGGGAGAGGAAATGAACGCAACAGTGTGTGACCAAAAGGAATATGAAATTGTTGAAACTGCGCCTGCGCCTCTGTCGACGAAAAACTGTTACCATTATTTTCTGCTGCCGCTGCCGCTGCTGTTGCTGTTGCTGTTGCTATAACTGTTAGCCATGGCTTTGCCTTAAATTCGCAATCAGATAAGTTGGCCAACGAGTTCAGTTTCAGTTTAGTTTTGGCAGCGAGCGCAGTTTGACGTTGAGAGAAATTTGTCTCTGGTTGTCTCTCGGTGAAACTCGGTAACAAAATTTTAACTCTGTGAACTTGGAACGACCAAATTTCACGTGAATGTGTTCAATGATGGCAATATAATACCAAAAAAAAAAAATAAAAAAAATATATATATATAACGAAAGCAGAAAGAAGATTTGTTATGTTTTTTT
Organism: Drosophila neocordata; assembly: GCA_018903615.1. Taxonomy (NCBI): domain Eukaryota; kingdom Metazoa; phylum Arthropoda; class Insecta; order Diptera; family Drosophilidae; genus Drosophila; species Drosophila neocordata. Next base: position 13,129,458 of record JAEIGI010000001.1, read on the forward strand.
TTTTTTAATTTTTTTTGTTTTTGTTTTGTTTTGGTAATCCAATGAAGCTAATAAAAACTTAAAAAACGTATAAAACTTTTTAACAAAATTTTATAACTAAAAAAAATATAAAAAAAACAAAGATTGAAAAAATATAAACAATAATAAAAAATTAAATGAATTTTGTGACACGCTTCTAGAGCGATGCTTAAAAATCAATGAAAGTGAAAGTGAAAACAGCACACACACACACATATATACACACAAACACACACCGAAACAGAGACACAGTTACACGCACAGAGAGACAAATATACACACAGCTGCTGCTTACACGCACACGCATACATAGAGAAATTTTGTAAGCTGACCAGAAAGAGTGAGAGAGAGAGGAGAGGAAAGACGAGAAGAGGTAATAGAGAAGAAGAAGCAGTCAGCAGGCAGCAGCAGCAGCGAACCAGTTTTATTTTTGACGTCATTAAATTTGTAAGTGTGAGAGTGAATGTTTGATTACGTATACGTATGCATACATGGATACGTATATATGTGTATGTGTGTGTGTATTTGAGCATTGAGGTGTCAAATTTAACAAATTAGCTCGACAAATTAGGCGGCAATTAAAATATAGAACAAAACGTAATAGGATAAACAGCAACAACAACAATATAAAAAAAGCGTTGCATAACCTGCAGGCGCAACTTTGACTTACTTATACCAATGCAGAATAAACTCGTGATACGAGCAGCAGCAGCAGCAGCAGCAACAGAGAGGCAGCAGTAGCAGAGGCAGTGGCTGTGGCTGTGGCTATGCCATGCAATGTCCTTGAACGTTTGCATAAACTGTGTGCCAGCCTGGCTTTGTAAATGGAATGGCTGCTTGTGGTTATGTCGTTGTCAGTCAGGTTTGCCTGGCATTGGCACATTTGCTACTCGTCTCCCTTACTCTCTGTTTCTGTATGTGTGTGTGTGTGTGTCTGTGTGAGAGTTGGTTTCGTTGTGTTTATCTTTTTGCCCAGAAGCATAAACAAAAATTCTCGGCACGCTAACTTTGCAAAAAAAAAAGAGAAAAAAAAATGCCATATATGTAATATATAAGCTAGCGGGGATAAATTTAGGGGTTTGGGGAGGGCTCTGTGTATGTAGCATGCCACATTTCTAGGTCGGGTCGCATATTTAGGGTTAAAGGTTGTCAAGGTAGGTTGGATGATGATGAGATTTTTCTTCTTCCCTTCTGTTTTTCCTCTTTTTTTTTTTTTGTTTTTTGTTTGTTACGCCCGTTTTTCATATACGCTTTTTGCGTAATTGGGTTGGCCCGTGCCTGCAACAGTGGGCGGAGTCCTTGAACTAGTGAGCCACATACGTTAACACATACATAAACAAGGACTACAAAGAGTGCACAGGGATCTGCGTCACATGTGAGCCAGAAAACAAACCTTAAATGCCATCCATTTGTTACACCCAGCCAGCCAGCCAGCCACCCAGTCACAGTTACAGTCGCCGGAGCGATGGCATAAATTAACCAATAAACGAACAAACGAAACGACTGATGAAACTTATGGCCTGCCAAACTATTTGGACCGCTTATCTTTATATATTTGAGCCTCACTTAAAACTAAATCAACCAGCTGAGTCAACGTAATCGCCAAAGTAGGGGACGGGGGGGGGGGAAGAGAAATGCTGCTCCTCAGGTTATTTACGAGCAACCCTTTCGAAAACGAGACTCACAGGCCATTAACCAAATTGCCCAAAATGTTCAAATATTTTAAATTATTTAAATGTGGGAAAAACACCGAGCCAAGTTAGAATATGGAAAGAGAAAAGGGCAAGGCCATTGAGTAAAAAGTTCTCTCACTAGCCTTCGCCTTCGTTCTCTCTTTCTCTCTCTCTCTCTCTCTCTCTCTCTTTCTAATTCTCTATCTGTGTGGTCACAAAGACAAACAAACAAATTGAAAGACCTTGGCAAATATATTAAAAAGAAAAAATAAGCAAACCTAAAGGCATTGCCAATGCCACGCCCCCTAGTGGCTCATAAATCTTGCTTAGCAACGCTCAAGTGCTTAAAATTTTGCGGGGGGGAGGGTTAAGAGGCTGTGGCCAGAGACGTCTCCTAATATACATTATGATATTTGCGGCTGCTTTGCCAAAAATAAAAACAAAAACCAAAAAGAAAGAAAAAAGAAGGGAAAAGGTTCCAAAATGGCAAAGTACAAAACGGAAAGGCTTATATGCGGCATTTTAATTATTTTAAATTGAAGTTGGACCAACAAATTCGGCCAGCGAAATGGTTCACTGGAATGTGGCCAATTTGAATACATTAAAAGTGAAAAGTTTATATTTAATTAAATCTGATGCTATTTTTATTATAGCATAAATCGAAAAGAACTCAAGTGAGTTATATTTATTTGAGCACCTCCCCCTCCCTCTCATTCTCAGCGTGTGTTTAATTAAAAATTATAAAAACACAATATATAAATATAAATATATATATTTATATATGTTTTTTAATAGCAACGAAAGGAAAAATAATGAGATAGACCCAACAGTAAATAAATAAAAGTTCAGCCCATAAAAATTCAATAAAGCGATATTTTGTTTTTTCTTTTCTATTATATTGGAAAATTAAACGTTAATATTTATTATGCGGTGAGCAAAAAATGCGATAAGAAATGCAACAACGATTTATTAATTTTATGTAAAATTCTTTTGTAAAATTTAAAAACAATAATTGAACGATATTTTTATACCCTGACAATTGTAGAGAAATAAAGGCAAAATAAAGGCAACTTTTTATTACAAGAAAGGGAAAAATAAATAACTTGTTAGTTAAAGAATATAAACATTGAAACGGATGATGAACTATTCAAAAGTTTTAATAAAAGAACAAAAAAAATAAATTTATTTACCATTTTTGAAATATATTATTTAGCTTAGTTAAAGTTTTATATAAAGTGTAAGGTCAAGCCAAAAAAATTACACTGAATTGTTTTAATTTGCATAAAATTTGCTGCTAATGCAACCAGAAAAGATAATAAAAAAGCAAAGAATAGAAGAAGATTAAGTGTTAATAATAGTAGAAATGATAGATTAGAAAAAAGCGAAACAAACAATAGAAATAAAAAATAAGAGGAATAACAAGAAAGAAAAAATAGTTCAAGCAAAGCAAGAAGACCCAAGTTAAGAGCAATAAATCATTATAAAAAATTAAATATAAAATAAAAATAGTTAATAACAATGTAAAGTGTAAAATTAAAAATAGAGTAATAAAAAAAAATTGTCAAGAATTCTCAAACTTAATATAAAGTAACTGCAGCTATGCATAGTCCTTGTAAAAGGTATAAACAAAAAATTATTAAAACAAAAAAAGAGAATGAGATAACGAAAAACTTTGTTCTTTGTTCTAGGACTTAAGTTTATGGAATTTGAGTGGGTTACACTAGATATTCATTTCTATATATATATATATATATATATATATATATACATATATTTATACTGAAAACTGAAGCCGCTTTTGTATTCATTCCTAACCGCAATAACAACTCTTTCATATCTCTTTACGCATTATTCAAATAAATTATAAATAACAAACATATACTCTATATATATATATATATATATATATATATATATATATATATATATCTGCATTCAACATGAATGGTAAATCTAAATATTTTTACTATACCCTCTCCCTCTCTGTCCCTCTCATTCTTTTTCTGTCTCTTTGGGTCTGCGGAAAAATGAAAAATAATTTGCATAAATTATTGAAACAAAAGCCGAAAATGTGCCCAAATATAAATGGTACAAAACGAAAATACATATATACCTATATAAATTTTGTTGAAATTTAAATAAATATCATAAATAAATTATATTAAAACCCCAAAATTGCATTTGCCAGTGTTTGTTATTCGGCTTTCATTCTTCTTCATTCTTTTTTTTGGCAATGGCTAACTATTTTTGATAAATAAATTAAATATGCACATTTAAATGACAATCAAGAGCAGCAGAAACATCTGCCATTAGTCTGTCTCTCTCTCTCTCTGTTTGTGTGTATGTGTGTGAGTGTGTGTAATCATATTGACTATCAATGATAACAAATTTTCTCTCCGTTTTATGTGTAATTAAAAGTCCGGGCCAACAAAAAATAAATTAAGCAGAAAAAATAAAAAAAAAAATATTAAACAATATTCAATTTTACGTAACGGAAACTTCAATTTTAAACAATACTTATTGTTAAGCTAATTCAAATTTTTGGTGCTAAAACAAATTCGCCACTGGGCGTATACGTGATAACATTTTAAATTAATTCAATTTGACCAGCCAACAACAAAGAAACAAGCGATAATCGTCTTAAATAATGAGTAAGTATAATAAAAATATTTATCAATTTATACAAAAATTTCAATTAAACCGATTGAAATGCCAAAATTGAAAACAAACCAATATATTTATATAATGTTTTCAAATTGTTCACTCCTTTACCAGTTTAATTCTACATACATTAAAAGTTTCATTTAGTTCAATAGAAAGTTTTTATTTTGGTCCAAAGTTTTGCAGCTTAAATCATTCTGTTTTGCCATTTACTTAATTTTAACTTTCTACAAGACAGACAAACAAATGTCTCTGTCTTCTTTAAATAAAGTAAGTCAATGGATTTTGGTTTACTAATATATTTTAAATATTTATCAAGAAACGTTTTAAATTTGCTGAAAAGCTTATACTTAATAGCATCTTTCGTATTCATGTAACGAATTATATTTAGTTTTAATAAATCGATTAAAACCTTACAGATATTGAAATGATTTGCCATGATGTTGGGAATCAAAAATCAATTTACATACATTCAGTTGGTAATCGGTTGTAAGAAATTGTATATTTTTGCAATTAGGTGCTTAATTGATGACTAATGCGTTACAAATTCCATACACATGGCGTATACGCAATATGTACAAGAGGAAAGCTCTATCTCTCTTTCTCTCTCTTACTTAGCTTCTATTTGGCCACATGGCACAACTTACAACTCAATTAGCAGGCAGTAATTTTTGGTAAATTTAGCAAAAAGCATTGTAATTCAATTTTCTTAAACGTTGCAAATGAATGCCATTGATGTCGGAGTCGGAGTCAGAGTCGGAATCGACTAAGCGCATTAAACTTAAATACTTGACAGACTACATACACACACACACACAGGAGAGGAAGAGATAGGAAATGGCAAGGACCAGTACAAGCTGTAAATGGAACTAGAGCTGAGGAAGAAGCCGAAGCTGATGCTGATGCTGAAGCCAGGCATAACAAAACAAAACAAAATAAAATAAACTGAGAGCTAGCTATATTGCGACTGAGTTGGCTTGGTATGATAGGTAAAAGAGCCCTGAAACGGATTTGCTTGTCAGTTGTGGCAGATTTTGCCTGTCAGTTTTTGCTACCGATGGCAAGAATATCTTCATTGATACGCCTGTCTGTTGGGCAATGTTTATTGCATATCAATTAAGAGCTGAAACCGAAAAACTTGAAGTGGCCTAACAATTTGTGGTCCTGGTCCGCAAAACTCTTATTGGCAACAGCTGCAGGCGGCAAATAGCCAAGCAGGCAAGATGTAGATGTGTAGATGCCCAACCCCCCTAAAGGGACTTAGGCTGAACACACACACAGAACGTGAAACGTGCTGAACTTTTGCAAACACAAAACTTTTCAAGGATTCAAGGATGCGCGCCATCGTGTATATATATATATATACATAAATATCAGTGTCTGTGTGTTTGTATGGGAGTGTGTGCGTGTATATGAAATGGGTTTCACTGGTTGGCTGGGGCCTTCTACCTGCCTGTCAAAATCAACTTGAGTGTGCCATAATTTCCACGCCAAATGAGTTCAAGTAGAACTACCGCATCCTTGCCAGCTCATTTCTTTTCCCAGCTTTTCTGTGTACCCTCGGGCTGACTTGCACGTATGCGCAATTAAAAATGCAGCTTGCGGTTGTCCTTCTCTGTCTCTGTCTCCTACTCTCTTTTCCCCTCTTTTACTCTCTGCCTCTCTCTCTCTCTCTTTATCATTATTTCTTTTTTGCTGCTCCACTGACACACAAAGCGGTAAAGAGACTTGAAAATGTGGCGCATTCATTTGGCCGCCTTTTCAGTTCAATTCGTTGTTTGTCTCATTGCAGTAATTAAATTAATGCTTGCATTGAATTTAACGTTGCGTATACGTAATTTCAATTTCACTTTTGCCCATTTTGTTAAAAACAAAAGCAAACACCAACAAAGCAACACTAACAAGAGACCATTCACCATCTAAATCCCTGACCTGATTTACCAGATTTCTCTTCGGTTATTCTCTTATTCTTCTTCGTTTTTACCAAATGGCAGCTGCTACAGTTTTCCTTTATATTTGTATTGCATTGGCTTTTGCTTTCCGTTTAGTTACCTTCCCATCCTTTTATATTCATCTGCCTCCCCTTTCTCTCTTGCCCCATTACACCATATTTTCATCACAACTTACTATTCTGTTCTACTGTTTATTTACTTTTTATGCCAACTTTCCATTTTTATTTTCACCCAAAACAAAAATGTCGTCGCCCGTCTGTCTGCTAAAATGGCAAAAGTCAACGACAACAAGCAGCCAACGAGAGAGAGTTGGGTCAAAGATTGCTTGGAATTGCTCTTGCTCCCGGGCACCTGCTACATACTCCTTATATATTTAGTCCTAGTTTTTAGAATTTTCTTTCTTTTCCGTTCCACTTGCAAATGGCATTAGGACATTTCATTGCTCTGCAGCGCAATGGAAACGTGCCCAAGTTGTGGTCCCCCTCTATAGCCCATCCAAAAGGAAATGCCAAGCGAAATCTATTTTTAACAATTTTGCAATTCTTGTGTTATTTCTACAACGTCATGTGCCAACTATTAGGGTCTTAAAATGTAACCAGGTTGTCATATTAATTTATTTTAGAAATAATTTCAAACACTTAATTAAATGTAATTAAATAAATTAAACTTCCTTTCTATCTAATTGATAATACTTTTAAGTTTTTCATTTATAGAGCATCTAAACTTTCTGTTGCTTATTTCTATCTATTTTTGTGTAGCTTTTCTTTTTTGTTTTTGTTTTGTTTGTTTTCCGCTTAGTCGAGTGCAAGATCAGCCAACTAACTTGGCCAGAAACGAATTCGGTAGCTGCAGCTGGAGCTGGGCCATAAACATAAACTTGCATTATGGCCAAGCAAATAAAGCTGCAGCCAAATGACACGTACAACTGCCACACAGATGTACCACCACCACCACCGCCGCCTCCAGTCTTCTGACAGTGGAATGGCAAAAGGGATAGAGGGGAGTATTGAAGGAATAAGGGAGGTGATGCGATTTACTACGACTTTGCTTTCGGTTATTCTTTTTTTTTTTTTTTATTTTATTTTTCTGTTTTTATTTTGTTTTACTCTCGCTGCCATTTTTTCAGGCCATCGATTTTGCTAGTCGACATTTTTCTCTTGTTTTTTCAACATTTCCCGACCCAAAACAAAAAAAAAAAAAAAAAAAAAAAAAAGAAAGAAAAAGGGAAAAACTGTGTCAATGAAATTGTTGTTGCTATTTCTTCTTCTTTTCGCTATCTTTTCCTGCATTGTCAACACTTTTTTAAAGCTCTGGCATCTGATGATAATTTGTGGCTGCCAAAGTAGAAGTTGGCATAAAGAAGTTTGGGATCGGGTAAATGGGTATAATTCATTGCTCTTATTTTAAGTTGCAATTGAGAATTTTTAAAATGAATTGCATAAATTTAATGCAATGAGAGTCCTTTACATAATAACAAAGATAAGCCACTTACATAAAATTACTTTGAAAGTATTTTAAAGGTATCTATCTATCTGTAAAAAAAGATTCTATAAATAACTTTAAATGTAATTCACTTTGTAATATATATAATTAAAAGATTTTGAATATAAAATCTGTTATATTAACTATTTAGTATTTAAAACAAGAACTTTAATATTGGATTACTCAGACAATAACTAAAATACAGGTTTTAGTCTCAAGGATCTTTGTATTGCCAAGATAGAATTAAAAGTCTTCTTAATATCGCTAGTTTAAAAAAAAATTTAAATTAGAAGATTAGACAAAAAATTTTTATAAATTTATACTATTTATTTTTTTATATAATAATATTTTATATACCTTAAAATAAACTCCAATTAATCAATTAAAAAAAAACCAAAGAAACATTATTTTTATGATTATTTCAATGATTTTCAAAATAAATTGTCTGTTCGACTAGAAACTGCAATACAAAGTGCTCTCAGAGAAGACTTAAAGCAAAAGAAAAACTGGGAACAGTTTCTGAAGTGCTTTACATTTACACTCAAACCGTTTATGCCACACAATCATGCCACATGCGAAGCCAACTTTCAACTTATTTTCATATATCACAAGACATTTTTCTCCCTTATTAACTTGATTAGCTTTAATTTGTTGTCTTTAGAGAATTGCATGCAACGTTTTATTTATCTCTGACATTTTTATTATTTTTGAGAAAAAAAACTTTTTAATTTAGCAGGTTTAAATATAAATTATTTTGGTAACTAGTGCGAGCTGTTAGTCAATTAAAATTAATAAATATTATTTTTTTTTTTTTTTAATTTTTATGGTCAACAATTTGTAGTGAAAAGGAAGATTTAAGAAGAAATAAGTGAGAGTTACTATAATTATATAGATAGATCTAAAAAAGGTTTCTAGAATAAGTTTCCAATTTTTGTTGTTATTCAAAATTGTTAAAAAATTTTAAACAATTTATAAACGAGTAAATTTCAAAGTATCATTCAAGGACTTTTGTTTCAATAAAATTCAATTCAGCCATTTTTTAACTTAACAACTTATTACAATTAAGTTCAATTCTATATTTCAATTATAGAAACGCAAAATATTAAATAAAAGAATATAATTCCAATAGGTTTAAAATCATTACAAAATTGCTGCTTATTCATTTGAATTTTTAAAAGCAATTTGAATCTTTTCATTTAATTGGCCAACAATTTCTATGGGCCAATTTAAAATTGCCTTTGGCTTACTTGTTAACCATTGTTGTAAAGATTCATAGATATACATATGTATATACATACATATATCGAAATTAAATTGGTTACTTCCCATGGGATGTACTAAACATTTGCCTAAATTTGACCCACAAATAGAAAAAAACGAAGGAAAATTTCGTATTTTAGGTTTTTGCATTGATTTCTCCATTTAGCGTTTTTCGTATTTACCACAGTGCGTATACGTAATATGTATAACGAACCATAAAGATACACACAAAGAAATGGAGATGGAAAAATAATGTATGCCAGGCACACACACTTTGTGTGTGTACAATTCTAAATAGAATACAGACATATACAATTACATATACATACATACATACAAACATAAATACATAAATGTATGTAAATGTAATGAAATGTGAAGGAGCTCGTCGGCTCAATAAAATGCAATTGCAAATTTATACAAATGTCTAGAAATTATTACGACTTCTATATACATACACACATATATATCTATATATATATATATATATATATATACAAATTCGTTTGCATTTCATCGTTTTTCGTCTCATTGTCATTGTCTGTATGGCAATTTCAATTTAATTGTTCTATCAATGGGTGTAGCAATGCTGGCGTATGTGTGTGTGTGTGTGTGTGTCTTTGTGGATGTTAGTGTGTATGAAATATGACACATACATACACACACACACACCCACAGGAAAAGATGAGTTTTTCCCTTTTTTATGTTGTTGTTGTTATTGATATGCGTCTGGCCGTGTGTTTAAGCATTTTTATTACATATATCATCATTGCCTGAAGGATATAACTTTTACTTTAGCACCACACACAGAGAGAAATCTATTGACTATATAAAGACGAGATCTATATAATATATCTTTGGAAATGATAATAGTTTATATATAAAAGTTTAAAATATATCAATTCTTCTCTTAAAAAATTTAGAGTAAATAAAGAGTATACAAGTAAGCGCATATTCAAGGTCAAATCTTTTACTCTCTGTTTTTTTTTCTGCTTTTTTTTTTATATTTATGCTAAGATACATATAAATTTCTTATATTGTTCTTGTGTTAATGGCAGGTCATATCCTTATGCCAGTCCTTATGCTTATTACATTTATATTATATATGTTTGTATGTATGTGTATATATATATATATTTCTCTGTCAGCTTGCCTGAGAACATTCGCCTCGGTTATATATATATATATATATATGTATGTATATATATTTCTTTTAATCAAGCTACAAAAATTCAGTTTGCTTTCTGTGCACCAGCTGCCCCCCGAAAAAATAAAGGAAAATGAGAATCATTTCTCTGGAAAAACAAATACGCATATTTACACTGAGGTTTTTGCCTCTGGAGGGCGTGTTTCAGTTTTTATATAGCCACAAAGCGGCAAAAAAAAAAAATAAGAAGAGAAATAAGCATATAAATAAATATATTTGTTTTATTTTTTTGGTTTTGGAATAAAAATAAACTTTACAGAGTTTTAAAATCGCATAGTGGAAATTCCACAAAGGCGACCAAAACGAAACCAAATACAATCAAGAAGAATAAAAATAAAAAAAAAAACCAAAAACCAAAAAAAAAAGAAAATTGAATTGAAAATGAAAATTGTAAAAATATGTATATATGTACATATATAAATTGCATTTAAATTGAATACAAAATGCAGAGAAATATGCAAAGTAATTGCACAGAGGAGTGGTAGTTTATTACATATATGCATGACCATGTGTTTATGTTTGTGTGTATGTGTGTGTGTGTGTGTGTGTTTGGGATGTGTGTTTGTTGTTATGCCGCCCACCAATTCAACTCGGACATGAGAACAGGGCTATGGGCACACTTTACATTTCCTCCCTAGCCAACATTCTTCACCTCTCCCCTGACACACACACACATACACACACTCGTTGAACTCATTTCGGAGTCATAAAGTTGGTCACATTTAAATTAAAATTCAACTTTTCCATGCCTCGAGTGTTGTCAGTGATGTAGCAGCACCACCACCAGATGCTACCATACCATATTCTCTTCTGCTGCAAGAATTGCAGGTTGTCTCTAAGGGAATTGGGCAAGAGATGTTGGCAGTGGCAGAGATATGCTTTTAATGAGGCGCTACAAACTTAAACGGCAACTGCACTTAAACTTTTCCTGTCAGTCAAATTGTGTTTACTTGCCTTTTGATGGCTATCCAAAAGGAACACAAAAAAAAAAAGAAAAAAAAAAAAAAACTAATGAAATTAGCACCCCGAAAGTTGTGTCAAGTTATGCTTAAAGTACTTAACTACTTTGCAGTCATATCGATTTGGGTCATAAATCAGCTCTCAGGATGTACAATATATAGTGTATGGGTAGAGTATGTTAAAGTAGCCAATCGAAAATCAATTTAGGGCAAAATCGGTCGCCTAAAAGCAGCCACTTGAAGTTGAAATCAAAGCCAATGCTTTACCTCTTACCCAATCTCTTCCACCTCTCTCTCTCTCTCTCTTATCGGGCAATAACCGCATTTAAATACCCTGTAATACAAAGCCATTAGGTAAAGGTAGGATTAAGGCGAAAACTCACAACATTCAAATGCCATTAAACGTACAACAAATTGCTACTGGCTAAAAGCTACTAAACTAACAATTTCATTGATTTTCATTTTAAGTTTAAATTTAAATTCTAATTATATTATTTAATGCGTGTTTTTTTTATTATTATTTATTAGGAGGTAACTAAAAGTCGATGCTTTGGTTTTCTTTTTCTATGGAATTTTCATTTAATGCATGCTGAAAAGTATGCAACGCTTGCTTTATGGCCACATTTTTGCGTGCATATATGTGCGTGTGTAAACGTGTGTGTTAGTGTGTGTGGGTTAAATCTGTGTCAACGGCAGCTGGATGCTACCATGTTGCCCCATGCCAACTAGTTGCATGTTTGCCTCATATTGCTGGTGTTGCTTTATTGCTGATGTTGTTGCGGTGGTTCATGTTTTGTTGCAAGTTGCGTTGACATTTTTTTTTTCTTACCCTACCCGCCTCCTCAACCCAATGGCAATTGCTGACATTTCACTGTAATTTATTCTGCTTGCACTACTTACGTTTTCTTGCTACTAAACAAAACATTTTTGCATAATTTCTTTCACTCTGTTTTTTTTTTGTTTTTTATTTTTATACATTGTGTTTTAAGTTAAAGTGCCACCAAAATCGAATGCACTCGAACAACAAAGGATATGGCTTGGCGAATAAAAATAGAAATTCGCAATCAGCATATGCAAAATGAAAAGGGAACACAGCAAATACCCACAGACACACACACACACCCATAGATATATATATATATATATATACAAGGGCTGTACCATTTACAGCTTTTGCTTTTCTGGCACGCCTCAGCACCTGCCTCAGATATAGAGCATTTTGTATGCCCCGCCGCTCTTGTTGTTCCATGCATTTTGAAAACAATAGCCGCGGCAAAAGAGTGAAACAGAGGGAAAGAGAGAAGGAGTGTAGGAAAGAGATGAAGGGGGGTAAAGAAGAATATGCTCTCATCATATCGCATAAAAAAGAAGCCAAGCAGGCGAAGTAAAGTGGCAAAGCACTTGAAAAAGCCAACAGCAGCGGCAACAGCAGCAAAAGTCTCGCATCGTATTGCATTGTGTGTGTGTCTGTGTGTGTGTGTGTATGGGTGTGTGTTTGTGTGTGGCAGGGAGGAGAGCTTGTGGCGAGGACGTCTACTTCACATTGAAGCCGAGCCACAAAGCAAACATATTTTCATTTTAAGCGCTTGGGCATAAGAGAAAACTCATTAGAGAGCGCTGCGAAAATAACTTGAAGCATTCACCAAAGACGTCGTCCAAGTCGGCAACGATGACGATGACGCCAAAGATGGCTATGAAGACTGGCAAAAGGCTGGCAAGGATATGAAATTGAAAATTTATAATATCCGTTTAGGGAAAGCTAGCGGGGTAGATGCTGCGTGTTGGGAGTAGTAGCAGTAGCAGTAGCAGTAGTAGGCGGAGGCAACTTGACTTCAATTGCTGTTGATGTTTTCGTGCGGCAAGTTATCTATGGATATTTTATAAGATGAAGTGCAGCAACTTGAAGATGTTTTGTGTGTGCGCGTGTGTGTGTGTGTGTGTGGGTAAAAGATGAGTTTGGTGGAAATGAAGAATCGTTCATTTTATTAAAAACTTAACTGAGGAAAAAACTTGCCAAGTGGCTGTAAAAGTGCAATGCTAAGCCCATTAGATATATATACACATATATATATATATATATATATATATATATGTATGTGTGTATGTATTTGTCGGTTTGTATGTCTTGTAAGCAACTTCCTTCCTGTGCAGCGGCATTAGCAACACTTAAGGACACTTTTGCAGGCAGGCAGCAGGAAGCAAACAAGCAAACTTGCCAGCCAACTTCTATCCTCCCTTCATGCCCCCATCTCCATCTTTTACAAGAGAAAATTCAACATTAAGTTAATTTGCAACGTGTGCAGCAAGGCAAGCCAAGGATAAGGAGCTAAAGTACCAGTAAAAATCCCAATAGCAAACGCTGCCACCCAAAACCCTCTCATTTCCCCCAGCCATGACCTCATCGATGAGGTAATTCAACGTTGATTTTTCTGCCATTGGCAGTGCAGTCACGAGGCACAGCAGCAACACAGAGGGAGAAAGGGAAAGGAAGGAGTGAGTAAGGACTAAAGCAAGAAGATATTGGTGGTAGACAAGTGAAGAGTGCCTTTGATTAAGCCATCACACACAATAACCGTATTATTTTCGTTACGCCTGACACCTCAAATATTAAAAGTTTTTTTTTTAAATTTAATTCGCATTTTGTCACTCAAGGCTAACATATCGATTACTATAGCAAACAACAATAATAATATCAAGGACAGATTATATAATATTATATTAATAAGCTAACCGCATAAACCCATTCAAACGACAAACACGTTCTGCCAGAAATTCCTCAAAATTCACATACATATATATATATGTATATATGTTTATGTCTTTCTGATTAGGAAAGGACATTGTGGCCAACCGCAGTTGGGGTTAATATGCCGATTTATGTAAATGTCAATTAAATTGAAATATCCATAAATTGACACTAATTGAATACCTTTCAGGGATCAATTGAGTGTAAGAAGCATTTGTCCATTTGTATTTAATCTCAGAATTGTATCAGTTAGAGAATTATACAATATTTGAATGAATCTAAAATGAATATAAAGGACTTTAAAAAATATATAAAATATATATGTCAAAATATATAAATAATACAATTTAAACATATACACAATGGACAATTTTATTGAGCGGTTCTTTAAAGAAAATTGGAAAAAAAAATATTATTATATTTGCCTATTAAATTTAAAAATATAATTCTTTTTTCTTTTTTTGTTGGCTTTGTTTGGTTAAAATTAATTGCTTAAAAGAGAATTTTAACAATAAATTTCTCCAAATCCAATAGTCTATATATACACAACAGATCTAGCAATTGCCATTAAATTTACTTTAGTTTTCTCTATGTATATGTATCTGTGTGTGTGTATGTGTGTGTGTGTTTTGTGGGTGTGTGATTTTCTCGATGTGGCAGTTGGATTTGTGCCATAAGACTGATTACAGTGATTACATGGGGCTAACAATTTCCTTCATTTTGGCCCAGATGGTGAAAGAAGAATACTTTTGACCCTAGAGGCATGCTTTTGCTTCTACCAATCTGTCCTTATGTCTGTCAGTCTGTCTGCTTATCCAGTTGCGCCAATTGGGAAACGGAACGTGGCTAAATTAGGACAAGGCAGGACAACATCAGTGGACAACTGCAGCAACAGCAACAGTAACGGCAACGGCAGCAGCAGCAACTACAACAAATACAACTGCAATAACTGCAACAGTAAGTTGGCTCATCGTGTCGCGCTCCTGACGCGGAAGTGGCAACGCAAACGAACTAACCAAGAGCCACTTACTTACAACCATAAGCCACAGGGGTAAAGGCGCAAGCGGCAAGTGAAGGATTCCCACCATACAGACACACACACACACACAGAGATACACAAAACAAAAATAAAAAAAAAAGGGAAAAAAAGGAAAGCAGAAAGGAAGAGAAACCCCACTACACGCGCCTTTTGCTATTTACTCAGCGGGAAAAACACTGCGGAGATGTGAGGGCGATGAAGAGACAGATGGCAGCCCGCGGGCTGCAACCACTGCTGCATCCCAAACTCGTCACAGTTGCTTATCCAGAGATGCTGTTGGTGCTGATGCTATTGCTCGTGGTCGTGGTACTCCTTCTCCATTTTGTTATGCACGCTGCTTCACACTTCCTGCTTGGCAGGATGACGATGGCAACCAACTCCCTTCCCCAAGGCATCTTATCAAGTGCCATTTTTCATGCAATGCTGACGCCATCGTTGTCGTCTCTTCTACCACTCTCTCTCCCAACACCATCACCATCACCTCATCTTTATCGTGGCAACGATGCTTTGTCAAACCACGAAGTTATCCATGGAGCACTGAGCATATTGTCTTCTGTTTGGGCGTTAGATGGGCGTGTCACAAGCATTGCCATGCTGGAGATTTCTAGTTTTCTCTCCTTTCGTTATTTTCTTTTATATTATTTTCTTTCTTCTTTTTTTGTCACACATGCAAGCAAGCAAATCCTAGGCCACACAAAAGGACCAGCCTCCCGCTGTCCCAATCCCAGTCTGTTGAAGTGGCTTTTGTCTGACATTCCCGCTGTTCTGGCCAAAGTGTCGATAGGCAATGGGCATGGACCAACTGCAGACAGCTCAATGGAATCAGATTTGCCTAATTGTTTAAATGGTTAGGAATGTTCCAAAAAGTGTTTTTTTTTCGAAATATAAATGAATGAGTCCAGCTGAGTCCATTTTAATGCATTGTTTTGCCAACTGACCTCCTTAAATATGCCGCCAGTTAACTCCCTGACTCCCATTGCATCCACTCGGATGTGCTTTGCATGCTCCAGTTGGTTTCGGTTTTCCTTCCTTCCACACCAGCTGCCCCCTATCCCACCCTACTGTTTCTCTCTTAACTTCTGCCTCACTTCGGCCTTCTGCTCTAGCAACTCTTCCAACTGAAATGAGTTCTATCAGCAGGTGCCCTGCCTCTTGCCTGCAACTTGCCACCTGCCACCTGCCACCTGCTATGTGCCACCTGCTTTTGCATTCCACTTCAACTTTCAGCATTAAATATGTGGCCGGAATGTGGCAGTCTCGCCACTCTACAGTTCTTCTTCTTCTTATTTACCCTTCTCTTCTTCCCGTTTGCACCCGTCTTCATTCGTCTTCTCCTTGGGCAGTCCTCTAACTATTCATGTTTTAGTTTATGGAAAAATATTATACAGAGATTTAAGTTTTGTTTTATTTTTTTTTTAGTTTTGAGTTTTGCCGCTTAGCCGCCATTTACCTGGCCGCTAAGGGTTGAGCATAAAAGGGGTAGAGGGGGGGAACATGGCCCTTAGTTTACCACAACAATTGTTATTGTTGTTGTTGTTGCTGCAGTTGTTGTTGTGGTTGCCAGTGCTCCTCTGACATAGATATTATTGTCTGATTCTAGGAGGGAACAGCAAAGAAGAGTTGCCCTGGAATATTTTTCCGCCATTTTCGCTTCTAATTTAAGTGAAATGTTGCTTTTTATTTATTTTTTTTTTCCCCCTTTCTACCTTTCTCTTTATCTCTCTTTAGTTTTATTTATATTTATGTGTGTTTTGCGGTTTGTCTATTTACATATATATATTTTTTTTATTGTGATGATGTTCTCTTTTTCTATTTCATTTTTTTTTTTTGGTTTTGGTTTTTGTTTTTTTGTTTTTGGCTGTTTTCCATATTGTAATTGTTGTGGGTTTGGCCCCGTCTGCCCTGGCTTTGTATTTGTGCATTGTAATTATTTAAAGTGGTTTCTTTTTGGTTTGTTTCATGAGAAGCATTTGAAAGCATTAAAGACAAGTCAAAGACCCAATTTCCATACGGGAAATGGCCAAAATCCCAAACAATAAACAAACTAACAAACAAATAGAAAAATACATATGAAAACATAAATTGGCTAAGAATAATTTCGAAAGGGAAATGCCAACTTGTTTATGGCCAATGGTCAATTTCATTGAAGCAAAGCAACACTTACTATAACTTGACCTTTAAGACATTTTCATTTGATTTGTTGCCACTGTTTTTTATAGGAGAACAAAATTAAAGTTTTTAATATAAAAAATAAAATATTTATATTTCAAAAATTAATATTATTTAATGTTTATTAATTATATGAAAACATAACTATTTATATTACGAAAATGAATATTATTTAATGTTTATTTGGAGACTTTTAAAAAATCAGGCCTATTTTCTTTTTCGATCGATTGAAATTTAATTTGATTACATTTTTCTTATAATAAAGTGCTCAAGTTAATATTTATGCAAATTGGTTTCGTGTTTTGAGATTTTCCATTATTAATATTCTCATATTTTATTTATTATTTGCCTATCAATCTACGCCATAAATGAGCCTATAGATAATGCCCAAACAGCTAATAAAGTCTAGTCGTATAAACTAGTAACTGAATTATTGGCATTTCATTTAGAAGTGTGAAGAGAAATTCCAAAAAGGAAACAGATTTGAAGTCAATTTACTTTTTAAAACGATTCGGAAAGAAAAACTATGCAAATAGTTATATTTTTCACCAATACAAAGGATTATATGTATTTTAAAATCTCTTATAATAATTTATATATATATAAGAAAGATAGATTCAGATTTAACATAACTTTAAATAAATTAAAGAATAATTCATTTAAAATTGAAAATTTGTTTTCATTTTTGCAATTGAAAAACGAAAAGAGAAAGTCAGACAAAAAATAGTTGGGAAATATATAATTCAGAAAGTCAGATAAAACATAATTAATAAATATATAATTAAGAATTTATATATTAATATATATTTATAAATACTCTTCCTTAGAGAATTAAAAAAAATTAACAAAAGCATATTTAGCATACAAAGGAAAATGATTATATAAGCCATTGTATAATGAAATAATTTCAATTGCATTTTTCCTCCTTTGAACTTTTGGCATAAACAAATCTAAAGAATGGAAACTTTAATAAAATAAGGTCAAAGTTTTCTATTGATTAAATAAATATTTTAGATTATTTGTGAAAATTGTTTATATATTCATGAAAACTTTTGTTCGATTTCTAATAATTTGCGTTATTAAATAGTTAAAATTAATTTTTTTTAGTTGAAATAAATTTGTTGTCAATAATGGTATTATTATAAACCATTTTGAAAAGCTTTAAATTTTCAATAAACTACAATAAATATTTTAAATGAACAAATAGATGAAATATTTGTTCTTAATATAACAGAGTAAGAAACTGATAAAAAAATATTTTCAAATTACAAAAATATTGTACACCTTATTCCTGCGAGAGATGCCAATTTGAGGGAATATCCTTTAAATTTAAGACTACTACAAAATCTTTTTTATTGATATAAATATACTTGAGCCTTTATCCTTTGATCCTGAATCTAAGTTGGTTTAAGTTCTTTAAACCCTTTATTTAACCATTTGTTATATTTATTTGAGTTGATCTCAAATGCTTTACCTTTAAATTCATGTCTTTGCATTTACTCAAGCTAAATGCCTTTCTATTGCCATAACTCACGGGTAAAAAAAATGTTGGTAGGATGCTGGACTCACCACAAATGTTTGTTGAGTTATAACCGCGCGTATGTGTGTGTGTGTGTGCGTGTGTGTCAACACAATGGGGCAGGCGTGAGCTGCAAGCACAATGTTCGTGCGTGCGTGCGTCCGTTCGTGCCTGCATGTCGTGATTGATGGCTCCACTTGTGCTAACTAAACGGATTCGCATTTGTAATTCTCCATTTAACCACTTGGCCAAAAAAGAATGTGGCCAAAATGGAAGAGTGACAGAGAGAGAGAGAAGGACTGGGAAGGAAGAGAGGCTTACGGGCAAATTGCTTTAGTCATTTTCCTCTTTTCTCAATTTTTGTTGTTTTGTGCGTTTGGTACTTAAATTTAATTTCCTCTGTGCTGACAGAGCTTTTGAATTTGAATTTTCTTTTGGGCCGGGCTCAGTTTCCTTTTGACTCGGTTAATGAGCTGAGTGAGTACTTACACAAAATTAAGTGTTGTCCCACTTCAGTCTTCAGCTGACTGGGTAAACATGTCTCAAAGTAGACGGCAAAAGATGGTAGATGGAATGGTGGACATATACCCACAACCCCCTCAAGCACATTTCACCCACCTACACACACACACACACACACTGACACAAAGGAAATGGAAAAGCAACGCACACAACACAAATAAGTAAGAAAGAAAGAAAAGTAAGAAAAAAAAAGCAACAAGAACAAGTTGAAGAAGGAAAAGCAACGTCCTCATTCTCCTACTTGAAGTTGCTTTTTCTTGCGCTCTCTGTGTGGAAATCATCATAAAGTTGGAGATAAGTTTTCTTTTCATTAAAAAAGAGAAAAAAAAGGAAGAAGTGAAAAAAAATGCGAAAAAATGGGCAGTGGTCGGGTGTAGAACGGAATAGGCTAAAAGAGGGGGGATGAGGTCGCAACGTGACAGGAAACAGGACCCAGCGACAGGCAACGATGGGAACAACAGCAACAACACCAACAAAAACAACAACAATAACAATGGAAAATGTCTGTAGTACATGCATGTTTCTACGCAATAGGTGGATAGGAGGGTAAGTGGGAAGTGGGTTTGTTGGGGTGGGAGGAGAACAAGTATTCTGAGTAGGGCAAAAGCAACTTTTCGTTGTTTCCCTGACAGTTTTACCCATAATATCCCAGACTCCATAGCTCCATACAATGCCACTGGCTTGGCTCTGCCATTGCTCCATGTCATTTCAAGCTGATGCCCAAAAATTTACAACCTTTTTTCATGTAGCACTTTACAACACTAGCATAGCATAGTGCGAAGCGTTGCTAACTATAACTCACACTAATTCAATAAATGCACGTGGCAAGCATGCAGGACACGTAGACCAAAAAGTTGACATAAATCTGCATAAAATATTCGCATATGCAAAAATTTTCACCACCAAAAAAAATAAAAAAAAAAAAGAAAACAGAAAAACCAAAAAATAAAATAAACCCAAGAGACTCAAGAGTAAAAGTTTGATTGTAACGAAATTATATATACCCTCATGATAATATAGGGGACTTATAGCAGCTTTAGTTTATCTATTAAACAGATTTTAAATACAAATATATATATAATTATATATTGTGGTAGTTCTTAGAGATTAAAATTTGGACTAAACTTAACACTTTAAAACTTAAACTTTAAGATTTTTACTTCCAAAATACTTTTTTTAAGTGAAAGAATCCTTAGTCAAGATATTTCAAGCATTAAGTATAGTAGTATATAGGTATATATACAAAGATCCATTTCCTTAGAAGTTTACCTTGACCAACATGAGTATACCTTTTTCTTTTTCTCAAGGGTATTAAAAGAAAATTGAGAGACAGAGAGAGTAAAGTAGTAGATGTAGACGACGAACAAGTTACTGAAGAGAGTGTCGGAGCTTAACTGGCATGTTTGCTAACACATGTGCTCCTTACCCAGACACCAGAGAAGTATGGTTAAGGAATGACTGTCATGCGATGGCGCTGAGAAAGGAGATGCAAAGTCCTGGCTATCATTGCAACTGCTGGCAAACACTTGACGTAGGTCCTTGCTGCGCATTATGCATGACAGCCATTGAAAAATCTGTAAAAATTATGCAAATAGATTTCACCAATCACTTAACTTGGAAATGCTCCGGCATGATGGGTAGCATGATGGAATAGAGAGCAGAAGAGCAGGAGAGCAGGAGAGCATGGAGCAGGTTAATGTCTGACTAGCATAGCTTTCTCCTATATATATATATATAAATATATATATATCTATACATATGTATGTATATGTCGTAAACGTATATGCATTGAGTGATATGGCTGACAGAGTTTATGCATCATGGCAATGAATGGCCAGAAAATGATGAGGCTAAAGATAATACTAACAAGAAGGAGAAGAATGAATCTCTGACAGAATTCAACTTCATTTTCACTTCAACCAAGTGTGCGAGACCTGACATCGAGTCTAAGTACTTTATGTCTGGGTCAATTGATAAGAGTACTATATATGTATATATATAAATGTTGGAACTATGAATTTTTTAAATCTTCTTTAGAAATTATAATCAAACTTTGAAAGTAAAGAAAGAACCAATACCAAAATTGTTAATATAATAAGAATAATGGAATTTTATAATGTTTAAATTAAAAATTGCCAAAGATAAATTACTCAAGGCTGTAAAAACTAGAAGATTTTTAAAGGAAAAGTTACAAAAAAGTGAATTATGTTTTTTGCCTTAATAAAAATATCCTTTTTAAATCTTTTTGATTAAAAATTAGCTTAAAAATTGTATTTGTTTAATATTTTTTATATAAAAAGTTCGTTTAAAACAAGTCAAAGAAAGATAATCAGATTTACACTAAGAAAGAAACTAAACAGACAAAACATATATCATTTGCATTTGGAATAAATAAATTACAAAAATTTTAAAACTAATTAAATTTTAACTGAAGATTAGATGGAATATAGATAATCCTTATTCTTAACAATAAAGATAAAGAAAATTAATATTAGAAACCTTTTTCTTTTTAATTAGACGAACTAGTAAGCCAAAAGGCGTTAAAAGAAAGAGTAAAGTAATTTAATTTTATTGTCTTTAGAGATGCAATCGAAATAAATTAACAACAATTCACAATTAAATGAAACAATGGAACACACTATGAGGTTAAACAATTGCATACAGCAGAACAAACAAATTTCAATGCAAAGGATTTCTATGGCTTTCATCCTTTGCGAAAATCCTATAATTAGCGTTAGATAAACAGAATATTGCATATAGTGTTATTGTTGTTGTTCAGCTTCTTGGATGCTTTGCAAATTGTTCACCCCACATTAAGCAGTAACAAAAGACAATTGCCCCTTTCCCTACTATCTCTTCTCCCATCCCATTCACAGAACAGTGCCAAGAACCCGAGAGCCATCATCAACGCATATGACAGCCAGCGCGCCAAAAGGGTAAACAAATTCAAGGCGAAATTGATGACATGGTATACAAACACACACACACACAGATAATCACACACACACACACACATATGTAGTAGTATATAGGCATATACACATGCCAGCTATTTGACATTGCTGGGTTTTAGTCGACGTCAACGTCAACGTTCCTCATCATCGTCAACGTCGAAGTTGGAAAGGTTGAACTAACATTGGCGCAGCGCTTTTACATCTACTCTGCTTCTCCTCCTCCTACTTTGTCTCAGTCTTGATCTCAGTCTCATTCCACAAACCGTTGACAATTTTTACAGAATTTGGATTAAGTGGACTTTGCTGTCGACATCCTTGCTGAGGTTGACAAGGGAGCTAAAAATTTTAGCATGCCCACATAGATATTGGGATAGAGAGAGATGGAAAAATTCTTAAGAGTTGCCCCACTGCAGACTGCCTTGCCTTGCCTTGCCTTGCATGCCGCAATGTGGGTGCAGGTGGTAAAGAGGTTAGTTGTGGATAGGGGTAAAGGGGGGGCGGGGATAGGTGAATATAAAGGACGAGGCAAGTTGACATTTTCCAGGTCCCTTAGACCCACCATGCGGTTGTAAATATTTGCTTACGTGTCAATAACCCGCCCAGTGATTTATTTCATATTTGGCCTAAAGTCGTATGTGTATGTATGTATGTAGAAGTGTGTCTGTGTGTGCCATGTGTGCCGGGTGCCGGGTACCGTGTGCCGTATGCATGTAGATGTGTGTGTGTGTGTGTATTATGTATATATGCATATTCTAACGTCCTGCAAAATAGTTTTCACTTTGCTGCCGCGCTGCGGCTGTCATTGACATTTGATATTCATTGTCAGTTTTGTGTAGTTTTCCAAAAGGGTTTCCATTTTTCTTTCTACTTCTCCTTTTTTTTTTCCTTTTCATTCTCTCTCATTTTTAGTTTGTTCGCCTTTTTTTTCATCAGGCAGCTGCTATACATTTTTCATGGCGTACTTATGAGGGCAAAGGCCCAGCGGCAGCCGTAGTTGTCCTTAAAGCCACATAAATTGTCCTTAAATGGCACAAAGGGGAAGTAGAAGATGATGAAGCTGATGGGAGTTGGGGACCCAGACAAGGTAGTCTGCAGCTGTTTTTGCGACCATTTGCCTTTCTTATTTCACTTCTCTTCTGCTCTCTTCCTTTTTATTCTCATTCTCCTGCAGGCAAAAAATGTTCAATCAAGCGTGCAAGGCTTTATCGCTTCATGTGTCGGTATATCCTTTTGTATTTTACTTGTATGTGTGTGCCTGTCCATGTATATATGTGCATGTGTGTGTGGTTGTGTGGGCGTATGCATCATCATAACCTGCTCAGTCGCTGACTGTAGGATTCTGTTAGGGACGAGCTTAAAAAACATTCCTCGCCTGATTTGATTTAAGCGTTTTCCTTTCCAGACTACCAGACATATAGAGAAAGACAGAGGGGGAGAGGGCGAGAGAGAGAGAGAGAGAGAGAGGAAGATAGCGAAGGTAAGAGATTCGCGAATTCGACACGATGCCATCTTCAACATGGTTTATTCATGCAGCAGTCGCATTATGCAAATAGCCTTACTTCCCTTATCCAAACCAAAACGCCCATGCCACATTCCATTTACCACTTGAAATTTGATTTTTTTCAATTTCTATTTCGATTTTTCTTTGCCATTTGTTCGAAAAAAAAAAAGATCTATATATGTATATATATATATATAGAAATCCCTTCAATGTTATTTATTTTTAGGGACTGGGCCAAGCAGCCACTTTTCAATGCTTTCACTACACTTGTACAAGTTGAGTGGCACTTGTAGCTTGGTGTAGAAGAGAGGCCAAAAAGCAGAAAGAGAGAGAGAGAGAGAGCGGGGATGGAGGCGAAAATTCGGGGAAGAGCCATTCATTTGCCTTTCAAGCAAAAAGTGACTAACGCTTGGCGAGAATTTGCGCCTCTTGCAGTTGATTTTCAGCAATTGAATAAAATTATAATACAATTGCTGAAAATAAATTTTAGAAAATTTTCCTCTACTCCATTTCCAATCATTTCTTATTAAAGAAAACAAAAAAAAAAAAAAATGCCAAGTCTTTTAGACATTTTTCAACAAATTTCAAGGATAAAAATAAAACAAAAATACAAAAAAACAAAAAAAAGGAATTTGCATAGAAAACAAATTACTGAGGCAAAAACAATTTGACTTTGAAATAAAATGAAGCGTAAAGCGAAATGAGAAGCAAAATTATTGCTACAAATAAACTCACACACACACATACAGACATAAATATATATATACATATATACTTGAATAGAATTGAAATTATTTGCAATTGCTTAGTTGTTGGGAAAATCTTTTCCTTCCCATTTGCCAGCAGCTTGCCTGATGCTACAGCAGAGAGACATTGTGACAAATGTTTAGCAAATAGCAAACACTCTCTTTGTACCACACAAAACCCCCACCTCCGATCCCTCCTCTGCCATGATAACACACATATTTTGCCACACTTTACTTAGATATGTGTGTCTGTGTATATATCTATTTTGCATAGAATAGAATTTTCTTTCTGATTTTTTTTTTTTTGCTTGTTGTATGTTTTTCTTCATCTCTTACATTTTGCCAGGCGTTGTCTTATTTGTATTTTGCCTGCATACACATATGTGGGTCGCGCGTATCCTTGAACATTTCACAGCTTACAAATCCTTGGCACGCACATCAGCATGTCATCCTCCTATTTGATACTCCAACAGATCTTCTCCTTCTCATCATCAGCAGCTTGGGCATTGTTGTTTGCTTTTAACAAAGGCAAAAGTAATTCATGCAAAATGCGCCTGAAGAATCAACGCACACACCACCCACACACACACACACACACACACATATTCTACATATTTGTTCAACAAAATAATCACAAGAACAACAACAACAACAACAAACGAACCATAAGATAATGACAATGATGGCGATGATGATGCGAAGATGAAGGACGAATCGTTGACAGCGACAGGCCTGTCAGTTGATAGAATTCCCTTATATGCATATTTTACGCGTGAGATTTCTGGGCATTAAAATTAATGATACGTATGACAAAGATAGATATATATACAGAAAGAAAGAGAGAGAGAGAGAGAGAGTGTGTGTATGTGTGTGTGTGTATAATAAATGGTAAGGGGGGAAAAAGTTCAACCACTTCAATCTATTTAAAAGCCCATCAATCAAAGCACTTTCCAATGGCAATTTGCCAAAACATTTCCAATGCACAATTTCAATATTTACTTGAAATACATTTCAAATCTATCGGAATTTTGGCTAAATAAATAGAAATACCACTTTAAACAAAAAAAAAATAAACTAGAAAGACAGGCTAACCTCGAACAAACCAAAATTTGTATACCCTAGCAATTTTATGATATTTTTTCTATATTAGCTATATGATTAAGTAAAACGATTTGGTTGAACTTTGGAAAAGACATTAGAGAATACATTTCAATATTACTATACTATATATATATATATATCAAATTACCTATTACTCCAATAGCAGCTATATGATATAGTCAACTGATACTGATCAACCTGTGGTATAACAGGTAAATATAAAATTTGTTAATACTAAAGTAAAAACTCACAAAGTTCTTTATCTTAGACTCTACTTTAAAGCGATCTTTTCTATAGGTGCTATATAATACAGTTGTCCGATCCAGCCGGCACTAATATATATATACAGCATATAGCAGAAAGAAGAATGTGTGTAAAATTTTATAAATATAGTTTTT
This sequence comes from Drosophila neocordata, assembly GCA_018903615.1. Taxonomy (NCBI): domain Eukaryota; kingdom Metazoa; phylum Arthropoda; class Insecta; order Diptera; family Drosophilidae; genus Drosophila; species Drosophila neocordata. The sequence continues at coordinate 13,155,365 of JAEIGI010000001.1, forward strand.
AAACTGACTTAAAAGTAAATATAGAAACAGAAAGGCATACATATAGGCATAGCATATCAACACACATAGTCTTATTGAACAAGCAGATATATAAATTTTATACAGACAAAGATATTTCTCAATGTGCATTGCAAACTTCTAACTAAAATTAATATATATAGACTCTTTGCAAAGGGTATAAAATTGGGCTGAATGGAGGTATTCAGGTTGACGTTGGGTTAGGTTAGGAGAGGCAATATGCCTGCAGTATGCTTGATATTTCACATTTGACTAGCTCTAACTAAATTTTTAATTAAAATGCTTGCAACATTTGATTTGTTGCTGAGTGACGCAATTGAGAGGAGGCAAATAAAACCAATGAGAGACAGAGAGAGAAAGAGAGAGGGAGAGAAATTTAAAATTTGATTGGAGTGTCAGCTTTTAGATTCCCATTGTATTTGTAGAATTCATTGTAAATGAAATAAATATACATATAATACAATTTTCTTGGCCATCATTCAAATTGAATGACAATTGTGAAATATTCAATTAACACCCTTCCCCTCTTCTCTGCCAGTGCCAAAAATGGAGTTTTTAGAAATCTAGGGTAAAATCAAAATCAAATTTAAATCAAATTCCCTTACCTTCCCACTCCCACCCCTTATAAAATTCAAATTTGACTAATGTCCTGACTGCTAAGCTTTCAATGTGCCTCTGTTTCTCTGCCTGTGTCTGTCATATTAATTAGCCAGTCACCAAATTCTCACTCCAAACTAAAATTTATTCACCCATTCGTCTCCAACACCATACACTAAAAACTAATTAAAAAGCCGTGTCATTTGAAAGGACCAACAACAACAACAAATAGCATACGCCCCTTTTGCCCACTAAATGTGCCACCACCTTGCCGCTAATCGAATTGTTGAAACGCAATGAAACGAATGTCATTTGAGTGATACCCCTTCCAAATAAAAAGAAATAGAAAAAAAAACGAACTTGTCCTTCCCGAACCCCCCTATCGCTCCATCTCTTTTTAACCCTCTCTCTCTCTCTCTCTGACTAACTCAACATTTTCGCAGTTGACGCCCATTTTCAATTCATATTCCCCCCAATTCAATTCATATTCATTTGGCCATCAAATGCCATCGAATGGCCGCCAATGACAGAGAACAATGAAATCAAATTAAAATACACTTTAACGCCGCATTGTATGAATGACAATTAAGGGTTAAATAATGGTAAAATCCTTCTCTATATATATATTTATTATATATATATGCATATGAAAAATATAAGTATCAGCTATCAGTAGTATATGTATATATATTTTACTGTTATGTGATATATAATCACCAGAATGACAAGCAGAAAAGTTAATACTTTAAATTGCAAAACGAAAATTAAATTAAGTTTTTAAGTGTGTTTCTTGGTGTTTAATTAAGTAGATACACGGCACATTAAACTCTGACATTGAGAATAAGGTCCATAAAAATCAACTTGAATACTTAAATTTTATGACTAAACGAAATTGTTTAACTGGCAGTTTAGCAAAGAAATCAACGCCTGAATTAAACTTTTACAGAAATTGGCCACATAAACGGAAACAAAATGTTATAAAATTACATAAATGTTTAAATTGTTCAACTCACATTTTATCTGTTTATTTCTTATGAGAAAGTTTCATGTCGCATCCTTAAGTATCTTGCAGAAGGGATTCCATAAAGATTCCCTAAAAAAAAAGAGAAAAACTTTGGTTAAACTGCAAAAAAGAGAAATAAACTTCTAAGAACCATTTAAATGATTAACCAATAAGAATAAAAGAAAATACATAAATAATTTGTTTATAATAAACACCAACACTGAAACTATTGGGAAATATATAAATTTATAATTAATAATAATATGTATTTTATATGTTGCATTTATTTGTAGCTTTATTTACATATTTTTTTATAAATTAAAATTAATGTTTCTCCATTTTTAGTATGTATTAGGTAAAAAAAAGTAATTCTTAGAACTATCAAAAAGATTATGCAAAAAAAAAACAAGCAGAAATCAAGTATAGAAATGAAGAAAAAGCTAAAAGCGAAAGTTTTCTAAAAAAGATTCAATTAAAGAAACCATTTATTGAGGTCATAGGTCATTTATATTAAAAGAATAACATTTTCCTAATAGACTTAAGATATAAGAAAATCAATTTACCCAAACGAGAATATTACAAATCTAATGTATATATTAACAAGCTGTTTTTCTATAATAAAACTATTGATTAGTTCTTTATTTAAATAATTAAAATTCAGGCCAGAATATTATTCAACTTTCTTAATGACCTTGACCAACTTTTAAGTTATTTTTAAATAGGTTTTCATGTCAAAAATTATTTTGTAGCCTCTTGTTGAGCAAATTAGTAATAAATGTTCTATTGGTTCTAGGCTAACTTTCTCTCTCTCTTTCTATCTCTTTCTCTACTTTTCTTTTTTACATTGTAAAAAATGAGCCTGAATCTCTCAAAATTCATTAACTGTGTTAAACAAACAAACAAAATGACAGACAGACAGATAGACAGAGGGACATACCGACAGCTACATAAAAATTCAGGATATTCTCCTGCTTTTGCCAAGCACTTTAGTGCCTCTAAGCAGCTTAGTGAAAGTCCATGCCAAAAAAAGAATGAAAAAAGAAAATAATAATAAAAAGAACGGGAGACAAAAAAAAATATACTTATGTACATACACACGCATATACATATATATATATATATATATATATATATATATATAAACATGACAGCCTTTTGAAGGAAACTTGAGAAGAAGGAGTCGCCTTGGTGTTTAAATAACTTTGACGCGCTTTCTTCGCATACGTCTACATTGATGTGTATCTATGTGTGTGCCATTAGTAGAGGAAATGTTACACAGATACGAACACACACACACACGCACATACACTGACACACACTTGTAGAATGGGTAGGGTAGCAAAAGAAAACTTTTGATGACGAGAAAGCATGAGTTTGACATGCCCCAAAGAAATGCCTTTTGCCTTGCACACAAGGATAAACGATTCCGCGCACACCCCATAACCCCCCCTTTCATATGAGTGTTAAGCTCGTTACAATTTAGCCGCATTGCCAACTTTGGCACTGACTTCCAATTTGAGTTGACAAACTTTTCAACTTGTGCGTTATAATTTGTTTCAGTTGATATGTATGTACATGCATTTTTTGTTTTTTTGTGTGTTATTTTGTTTTTTTTTTCATTCTTTCTTTTTGCTTTGGCAAATTATTGCAATTATCATTTGGCAACGCTAATGAGCCGACATTCCATTGAACCGCAGCCAAAAAAAATTTACGTAGCCTTCAAGTATGCAACAGAATTTTAAAGTCTTATACACACACACACACACACACACACATGCTGTTACATACAAACACACACATATGCAGTCTGTGCACTTCCCTTTCCGCTGCGCCATTGAGGCAAAAGTTTGTTTGCTATGGAAAATGACGAGGGACAACGAACAGGAACAGCAGCAAAAGTAGAAAGAAAGACTTACCGCTGCTGTACCATGTCAAGTTCTCTTCCGGCTTGCCAGCTGACGATGATGACGAGGACAACGACGATGACGATAATAATAATAATAATAATGATGATGATGATGATGACTACAAGCCACCAACAACAACAACAGCAACATCAGAAGCAGACAAGAACTTACATATGTATAGATATATGTATAGGTATATATAGATCTTTCAACACTTTTTATGCCATGCAACTATTTTGCATATATGTAAGAAGAAGAAGAAAAAAATAACCAGTGAGGTTAGCTAAGTAAAAAAGCTTGAATTTATATTGATGTTTGACTTGGCGCGTGTGCAACATTATAAGGATAAGGGAAATCGGAAAGGGAATACTCACACACAGACACAGACACACACACACATCCACAAATGTATATATAGTTACATTTCAACGCTTGACGAGAACTGATATCATTTCTCTGCCTTCGCCTTTGCTTACAACTCCCACTCCACCCTCTCCATTGAGTTTCTACAGTGCTCCATTAAAGCCAACAGCATTTGCCACTTCTTCGTTGCTTGCGTTGCCATCATCATCATCATCATCATGGCCATAGTCATCTTACAAGCCATCGTAAACAGATATGAGAAGAGCTATGGCTATATATCGTCTAAATGTGTCAGTGTGCGTGTGATTGTATGTGTGTGTGCTGATAACCTAACCCAGCATCAGCGATAAACAAGTTCCTGTTGTTGTACAAAAACCAAAAATAAAAAAAAGCAAACTTCGTCAATGCCAAATTTCCAATACCCTGCAAAATATTTACTAATAACTAAGAAATAGATAAATTCAAATTGAGAAGATTTGTATACCAAAATGGTTTTGGTTTTTGAACCTATTGTTCCAATGATATAGCTGCATTTACTCGACCGATTTCTACACTTAATAGTAAACATATTTCTATATATACTAAGCTTACATATGCAAAATTTTATGACAAATAAGTTATTAATCTCAAACTTTTTTCTGTTCTATTGATTTTCATAAAACATTAAAAATTTGTTTGAAAGCACATCAAACAAAATGTCGATTGCTTCTATGGGAACTATATGATATAGCCCACCGATCCGCACGATCCCGACATATGTTAAACGTATATTAAAAAGAAGAGTCGATGCAAAATTTTAACATGATAGCTTAAAAACTAAAACGACTAATTTGCGTAGATACAAACAGATGACATGGCTGTTTTAACTAAGCTTATTAAGCTGAACAAGAATATATATTCTTGTTCTCGATGCGTTGCAAACTTCTTACTAAAATTCATATACTCTTTGTCCTAGGGTAAGCAAATAAAAAGGGGAAGCATCCCAAGTGCAAATTCGAAAGGTTTTTGACATTGGTTCGAGCTTGTTTGTTTGCTAGTTTCTTAACTTTACTGCTTTCTTAAGTCTTTAAGCTCGAGAGCACTTAACTGAGATTTTCTAGTTAGGAATGACCAAAAACCATTTAATAGCAACGATGGCAAGCGAAATAGAAACAAAGTTTGCCATATCAAAAATTATTAGCAATTTAATGCACCACTACTCCTGACAAGTAAAAAAGAAGGAAAAACAAAACAAAAAACCTTGAATGATTTTTTTTTGCCATTTGGTTGTATAAAAATTTCTTGCAAAATTTCCCTGACGCCAGACACTTTAATGGTTACTGAAGCTTGCAGGGGGTGGGGGGGACTAATGTTTAGGAAAGGAAGAGAAAGAGCGAGAATGATGGCTGGGAAAGCCATGAAAATGTTAAAAACAACATGTTTTTAATGCAACTCATTGCACTACTTTCACATGAAGCTTATTAGTTGAATGGAATTCGATTTATATGAAATTATATATATATATCATATAATGGAATCAGAATTAATATAACAAAATTTATGGTCTATAGTTATTACATAAGCCATAAACTGTAATATCATAAAAACGATCAGTAATAAAATTTCAGCATTTCGTTTTACTTAAAGAACACTTTTATGATTTTCTTAAAGTTGTTTTTTGTTTTTTTTGTTACTAAGTTAAAAAAGTTAGTAAATAATTGCAGATATTGGTAGAAATTTGAAGCCATGTAAATAATTTTAACAAAAAAAAAAGGTTTCATTTGAAACTAAATTAGAGAAATTTTTCAAACAAATATATAAGAGAAGTTTTTCCTATATGTTTGTTGACTTATCTCAAATTTTATCTATTAAATAGAAACATTTTTCGAATTTTAAATATTTCAAGTAGAATTTTTTTCAAAATCTGGTTGCAATTAAAGCTTTTCTCATCTAATCACATAAAAAAAACTTTGAAAAATATTTTGTTAATCTGTGCTAAAAAAAAATAAGAATAATTTATCTATCTAGTTATCTTTTCTTAAATAAAATAAATAAAATACTTAAGAACTTATATTTTAAATAGAATACCATAATATTTAAAAACTTAAGAATAACTTTTCGTTTATTCTTGATTTAAAAAATTGTTTTCAATTTAAATTTAAGAAGAAAGTCAACAAGTTGAAAAACCTAAATTATGCATTATGTTTAATGTAGGGTATTTCGGTTGACTAACTGACAAATTTGCCAACCGATTCGCTATAGTAGAATCAGTTTCCGTTGACTTTTTGTCCATGTTGTTGTTATTTTTGTTTCATAGTCTGCTGTCGACGTCATCTGGTGTCTGCCGCCGTTGCATCCGTTCCCATGTCTGCTCCATGTCTGAGCATCTAATTTAAAATTATGCAACTTTGTATATGTATATATGTGTATATGTGTGTATGTGTGTGTGTGTGTATGTATGTGTTTTCATCTTTTTTTTTTGCAATTTTTTGAGTCCCCCTGACGCTGTAATTTCCCAATGGCACTCATTGACTTGCCGACTCCTGGTTTTTATTGTTGTTGTTGTTGCTGCTGCTGTTGGACAACACGCTGTTTTGAGGTCACGCGTTGCAAGGCCCCAGCCACCCCATATCCCCACCCAAAACAACATTCATAAATCATCATCTACAGAGAGTGAGAGAGAAATGAGAACAAAAAACAAAAACCTTAGCGAAAAAAAAAAAAAAAAAACAAATAAAAAAATGGATAAACCAAAGTGTTGTTCTTGTTTTCATCGTTATCACTGGGTGCTGCTGCAATCGACAGGCATTCTCCTCTCTCTTGAATCACCTCTTCTTGCTACTGCTGCTGCTGCTCCTCCTTCTTTTTGTTTCTCCCTCAGCAACATTGCACAAAAAACACATTAATCAATTCCTACAACATCTCTGCCATGCCATGCCATGCCATACCATACCAAACCGAAGTGAACCAGACCAGGGCATAGCCATATCCATTGTGCAGAGTGGAACAGAACAACCACAAAAAAAAAAAGAAGAAGAAAAAAAAAATTAAACCGTTACACGCTCAGCGAACGGACACAGCAAAAACACAAAAACAAAAACAAAACAAAGGCTACAACAAGAACTTTACCATAATGTGCAACGCGCGTGAAAATTCGTCCTTAGCTCGGCGTGAAAAATATGGTAAAAAACAATAACAACAAATATATTACAAAATAAAAAGAAGAAAAAAAATATGAAAAATCATCTCGAAAGTGTTTTATTTTTTTTGCCTACACAACGAACATTTGCATACCCTTGAATATCCTGGCAAACTAAACAATTGTCCAAAGTTATTGCTAAAGAAAATTTAAAATTGAAATGTGTGAAAAATTTAGAAAAATTGTGTTTTAGAATTATAAAATTATGGATTTTAGAATCCTCAACTTTCAAATATTAAATAATATATTCCAACTTTAGAAAAAAGATAAACTAATCCATTACCAAGCGTCAAGCATTTCAATCATTTGACCATATTCATTATACCCATTTGGGCAAAAAGTATCAATGGTATCAAGGACCGGAACAACAACTAGAAAGAAAATTGTTTATGCTGCAAATATTTATGCTCTTCATTGGGCCAAGGCAGACACCGTTCTACATAGCCGCATTTATTTCAATTTATATGCTCAGCGATAAATATTTGCACATAAATTTGCCGTACGAAAATTGTTCATTCAGGCGTGTTTAAATTTGTACTATGCTGAATTACACAACAACAAAAAGAATATATATATACAATACATATATATATGTATTCATGCATGTAAATATACATTTACATATATGTTTTTAAAAATATTTTACATAAAGAAAATTTACTTGGCAAATAAAGGCAAAATTTATTTTAAATGATTTGCTAATAACTTGGCAATAAAAATCGTATTTTTATATATAAATAAATTTGAAAAAAAAATATTCAGCAAAATCAGGATATATAAAATTATGTTTTTAACTTAAATCTCTGGAAAAAAATAGAATTTGTTTTCCTTTTTAACTTTTTTTACATTACTCAAAAGCTTAGAGGTTTTTTTTTTCGTTCAATCCCGAGTGAACAGAAAGAAAGGACTTAAATTTTTAAAACAAATAAATTCTAAAAATCAACAAAATAAACTTTAGACTTTTGTTAAAAACTATTTATATTCAAAACTTTTTATCAAGGTTTTTATCGTATATATTCATATTCTCAAATGAAAATATTTAAAATAAAGAAAATATTTCCTTTGTAAGCAAATATCTTTATGATTTAAATTAATTGTAAACGTTTTTTTTTATCATCAAATATTCTTATTAATTGTAAGATTTTTAAATAATTATATATTTAATCTATTTGCAGACACAACAAAAATGGCATTGAAATGGCGACAAAAATATAAAAGTAGAAAACGGCCAAAGAAACTGAAACAACGAACAACAAATGTAATTGCAATAAATGCAACAACAGTAACAACAAACACTGCCCAAATAATAGCAACACTAACACCAAAAGCATTAACAACAACAAGAAGTAAAACCAAAACCAGACTGAGAGTAAACATAGAAAAGAGTTTGAAGTGTAGAAACAGGATGCAGTTGCCGATGCAGCAGCCAAATGAGCGACACAGAAATGTCACAAAAATGTTGCAAATGTCGTTTGAAACAGCAACAGCAACAGCAACATCAACATCAATGGCAACTGCAACAAATCTAACACAATGTCATGCAATTAAAGCAGCAGCATCAACAGCCGCAACAGCATTGAATACAATGACTTCCAGCTGGAGCAGCAGCCTTCATCTACATTGTCAGTCAGAGCAACAGCAACAGCAGCGACAGCGGCAACTGCAACTGCAACAGCAACACCATCATCAGCATGAGCGGCGACAACCGTTTCCGGCCTCAACGTTAACATGGCTTGTCTGCCTGGCATTGAGTCTGGCCCTGGCCAATGCATCACCCTCCCCCGCCTCCTCATCCGCTGGTTCTGCTACTGCTGCTGCTGGTTCTGGCAAACCTGCCAATTTGCAAATGGCTCCTGCTTCCGGTTCTACTGGTTGCTCCCTGGCCGAGTTTAGTTGCTCCAATGGACGCTGCGTTCCATTGAGTAAATTCTGCAACAACAACAACGATTGCGGCGATGGCAGTGATGAGCCACGATTTTGTACACGTAAGTACCAACAAAAAAAAAAAAAGAAAAAGAAAAGGTTTGCCAATGTTACCAAGGCAATTATGTAAAGCTGTTATAATTAGAAGTTGATCAGAGATCGGTTAATTGAAAGAGCGATAAACGATTAGGACTCTCTAATATACTTGAGTAGGTTCAAATTTAAAAAAAAAAGATCAATTTTTCTGTGGATACAGATAATACAGAAGAGAAGCTATATGATAAAGTCAACCGATTTTGTTGAAACTTGGTAAAGTTGTTTGAATATATACCAAAAAAGTAAGTACCTAAGTTGATAAAGATATTATATAGACTAACAAAGTTATCGATTTAAAACTACATACTTACTCGACTAGTTATATCTATGGGAGCCAGTAGTAGCTAGTAGTAGGATAGTAGTCTGATCTATCTGAAGAAGACTGTGTGCAAAATTGTATAAAAACAGCTTTAAAGATCAGGGACTTAATTGCATAAATCCAGAGAGATAGACTTGACTATATTAACTCAAAAGATGAACAGGAATAAATCTCTCTTTATATAGTCTGATCTTATATACAATTTAATACACTCTTTTTTGATAAAGTTTATAAAAATCTGCTCCCACTATTTCGTTCTAAAAAAAATATGTAAAACTAAAATATAATGACTAGTCATTAGGCAGGATTTTGTTCGTGGATTTTTGTTTGGATTTAGCTCATTTATATAGAAGCAATCAGCCTTGTCAAGCTCTATAAATATCTAGTAATCAGACTCCACTGCACAACTGTTTTCCATTACTCATTGCCTGGGCCGGAGTCTGACTCTCTTTTCCTGTTCGACTGTCGACTGTCTCCTGTCTTGCTTGTTCGCATGCCATGCTCATCATGTATACACAGCGTCCATGTGTAAATGTAATTAAGCACTCCCATTCGCACATCGAACCAGACTCTACCAGATTGCCTACTCTATGCCATCACTGCGCGCCCTTATTGTACTCCTCCACCTCCGCTATACTCATTGGGGATCTCGTGGCAATCCAATGGCCCTCATAATGGCGGCAAAGTGAACTTCTCACTTTGCCAATTGGCTGCCTATATAAGCCGCACACAACTGACATATACATATATATATATATATATATATATATATATGTATGTATGTATGTATATAGGCCCATTTCCTGACCCCGATGATGACGCTGCTTCTGTTCTGCTGCTGCGGCGTCATGTCAAGCGTTGATGAATTTAATTAAGTATTTTTCAATGACATTCAATGAGGCAGCAGCAGCAGCAGTAGTAGAAATTGTGGCACGCCAGATGGAGGGAATGGTAAAAGAAAATCTACTAGGCATGAGGCAAACGACAACACATTAAATTTTAATTGAAAAAAAAAGAAAGGAAAACAAACACAAACACAAACAGAAGCAAGAACAAGAATCGGAGTCGGGGTTTGGGGGTTAAAGGTAATACCATATCATACAAGGCAAGAACTGTACTTATTTTCAATGCATCTCAATCAATTGAAATTACAGGTAATTATGTTACCTAATTTCCAACTATATAATTTCAGTGGCATTGCTTGCTTGCCACTGTGTGTGGTAGAGAGGCTTCAATTTGTTATTGTTGTTGCTATTGTTGTGGCAATTATGGCCACACCCCATACAAATTGGCCGCCGGACAGGCAATCCAAATACAAATCGACTACAAATCGCTTTACTCTCCATTCATTTGTATTGATATTGGCTACATACACTGAACAAAAAAAAAAAAAGCCAAGTAAAAATTAAATTTGATTCGTTACAACATCAAAAGAAAAGAGCAAATAACAAAATCAAAATATGTAGAATAATATAATTTCAAAGACAAATATAGTTTGAGGCTTTAATCTTTTCCTTTATATACTATTATATATCACATTTTATATCCTTCTATATATCTTTATTTATATTTTCAGTGTATGTGTAAGCAAGAGCAAGTGCGTTATATGGCTAAAAACAATGGTATTATGACCATAATTATCTAATTGACTATTGATGGCTGAACGCATAATAAATTTGATTGAATGCAATGCCAATAAAATCGAATTGAAATTAAAATTTCTTTCTCTCTCTCTCTCACTCTTTTCTCCCTGCTGTCTCTCTCTCTCTCTCTCTCTTTTTGCCTAAATCTCTCTGTAATCTTCTCATGCATTTTTAATAAAACTAATTGAAATGCCATAAGGAAGTGCAAAAGCGCAGAGAAGCATAAGATAGATTGAATCCAATTGGCCATACAAAATGAACTTAGATGGCATTGTCCTTTGTACCATTTTGGTGTCCCACCCAAATTCTCTTTGCCCAATGGGCAATAACAACAACTTAAATCCACAAATGCAAATCTTGCAATATATAAATCATTCACATTTTATGCTCATTTGATTATGCAAAGGATTATAAATTTTTAATCAAGTAAATTCTATTAAATTGCCAATAGAAAATAAAAGCAAACGATTTTAGCAAGCAATTTTACATTGATTGTTCGACAATTACATGGAGTAAAGGCCATTGAATAATAGTAAAATAGATAAATTCAATATATATATATGAGTATATATGTAGTTTCGATATCTAAAGGTATATAACTATTATATTATTGCCAGGCAAATTGTTATTCAATTCACTATCAATTATACATTTTATTTAATTTTCCCTTTTTTTTTTTGTTGTTGCAATTTATTTATTATTATTGACAATGAGGAAATTTAATATCAATTAGGATTTAACTGGAAAAGTCAGTCTACAGAAAAATAGTTTATTATATTATTGCCTTAGTTCATGCGGAATATAATACTCATTTCAATTAATAAATAAAACAAAAAAATTTATCCATTATTATTTTCATTTTTTTTTTTTTGTTTAATTAATGAGAAGTGTTTGGTTTTTTTTTGCCATTACCTGTTATTAAGTTAATTAAAAGTGTTTTTTTTTATGGGGCAAGGCATAGAAGTAAAAGATCTTTGAGTGTATAAGGGATATATATTCTTAATCACCATGATGGGGTGACTTGATATAGCCTTATTCTGTGTACCAGTCTGCTTGTATCTATGCAGTTTAGTTCCTAAGTTCCCTTTGCACTCACTTTTCTTTTATATACACGCTACATATATATCATAGTCAGTAAGATCGCTCAACAATATCATATAGTTCCTATGAGTACGATCAGTCCAACATTAAGTGTTATATTCATAATGTTCTTAGTATTTGCAATATTATAACCAACTTGTTTGTATTTGTCGGATTATTATATATTCTAATGATATTAACACGTTTTATCCAAATCGATTGACTATATCTTTTAGTTATCATATAAACAATAGGTTCAAAAAAGTATTTTAATTTGAAAAACGTTTTACTTAAAATCTATTGGTACTAATCATAGCATCTAAGAACTGCATATGCTAATAGATCTGCCTATTCTCAATAAAATCCCTTGATTATATCATATAGATTCTGATCAAATTGTGACAACTCTCGAATTTTTAGGATAGTCCTTGATAGAAAATTTGCAAGGGTATAGTAACTTCGGCTTGGTGAAGGTTCGTCTGGAATGCTCGTTTTTTTTTACTTTTAATTATATCAGAAGAATGTGAAAAATAAATACCAAAAATTAATTTATATTCTGAATTATTTATCTTGAACGATTAATAAAAAAAAAAAAAAACGGGATCAATTTAAATGAGTCCTTAAATTATTATCCTTTTGCTGACAATTGGTAAATCCATTCAACCTTTATGTGATAAAATTCATGTTAATATCATGTTAATGTGACACATTGCGGTGTGTCTGTCTGTGTGTGTGTGTGTGAATGACTGTTTTAGTTCCAAGCTAGCTGTTGATTTATGGTGCGACAAATGCTATTCCTTCCACACCAAACAGTCAACGAATCCAATTCAATGGAAAAAGGGGATTTCGAATGAGAAATGATATCCAGTTAGTTGCGGTTGCTTGGCAGCGCCACAAAACAAACTAATTGCCAAACTAACGCTAATTGCATTTAATATAAATACATATATATGTTTTCTCCTACTTTCTTTCCTTTATTCCATACAGGCTGTAATCGCACCTACTATGGCGACATTGGACAGACTTATGCCTTGGAACTGCATCGACCCAAACAGGATCGCGTGCCCTTTGTCTGTGTGCTAACATTTACAGCGGCAGGTGGCCAGCATGGTGATGTTGTTCAGGTAAGTGAAGGCATTAGTATAGCAATACCTTTCACATTTCATTTTGTAAACGGGATAAACTATGCTATTAAAAAGATAAGCAACAACTGAACCAATGATATATATGTATATATATACACGTATAGATTGACGTTAAAAATGGTAGAATGAGAGAAATAGAATGGATGGGGAAGAGTCTATTGCATCAGGCAATATTGATTTCAAAGCCACTCACTGGAGCGCTACAAATTCCAATCCCTTAGAGTCAAGGAGCCACACGAAGCGTAACTTTAACTGACAGCAGAAGCAAGCAGCGCATCCACCTACACCAACTCTATTCCTCCTTGTGGCAGGAAGCAAGTGCCGGCGCCTGTTAGTTATTACGCCACTTCACACCTTCGGCTAGGAATCTGAAACCGAAGCCAAAGCCAAATCCTTTAGCTTCCACACTTGAGTGCGTCCAGACATTACATTGATATACTATGTATTTCTGTCTATGTATATAGTTCAAGCCAAAAAGATACCGACCAACAGCAGTTTATTATGACCAACAAAACGAGAAATTGATTTAAAAAAAAAAAAAAAAGAAAAGAAAAATATGTATATATGTGTCTCTACATTAAATTGTTTATGCTTTTATTGCATTGTGCTGGCAGGTGACCCTGGATAGCTTTACCATTGGCCGTTTCACATCCTATGTTCATGAGGGTTGCCCAGATGGTTATATGCAAATTGCCGAATCTGCTCGCACTCCCATCGGTGGCATGTGGTGTGGCACCTCTTGGGGTCCAGTGTTATTCTATAGTGAGACACGCTCCTTGATATTCACCATCAAGCTGAACAGGTAAATTATCCGATTTGCCCTTTTGTGTGCTTTCTTTCCTTTGCTAATCTCTTCATGCTTTTATTCGTCCTTATCTCACTTTTACAGACTGGCAAGGGATCAAAGCGGTTACAATTTCGACTTTCGTATTCGATACAAAGTTCTGTCCAAGGATAGTTCAGTGACACGCTATGGTGGCATTAAGCTAGCAGGTGGGTAACTGACAACCAGAGCTTAAAACTAGCATCCAGCAACCATTTCAATTTTCCATTACCCATAGAACTTGCCCAGTGGCACAATCGCAGCAGCTTCCTCAATCAGCAACAGCAACAACAACAACAACAACAGCAGCAACAACAATCTGGAGCTGCCTTACATGATTTTACCAATTCAAGTGGGGCCCGGTCGGATCGTTATGGTCAGGATTTTAGTTTATTCAGTGCATATGCCAATAATAAAACATTTATGGCCTCACTGGAGAAACCATTGATCAAGGATGAACTCAACTACACGGAGCCCAAATATTATTTAGGTAAATGCCAAATTAAACTATTTTTTAATCATTTCAAGTTTTAATGTTTGTGTGTTATTTAGGTGATCTCATTCCAGGGACATATTGCTCACGCATTTTCAGTGATTGTGACAAGAAGTCGTGTCGCCTGCAATCGCCCAATTATCCTGGCATCTATCCTCGTAATCTCACTTGCTACTATGCGGTGCGGCAGGTAGGCGGCACAAACAGAAACAATTAAAATTAAATTAAATTACCCATTCATCCTGCCCCATCCTATCTACTGCTTGGCTGCTTTTCAATCAGTCTGAGCATTGTCCTGGCAACGTTGTGCATACGCAGTGTATGCCCACCTCTCTCCCGCTCCACCTTTACCCCGAAAAAAGGTGTCGCAAAGCTGCCAGGACAACGACGCTCATCTAGGGTTACAAAGCAGTCACCTAAGCCGGGTCATAGCAGCATAGCGAACGAAGCCAAAGGTTAGCCTGTCATTATGGTAGGCCCAGAGACAGCCACAGATAGCCTTTTAAGCGCATTAAAGCGCACGACCACTCCTCATACACATCCTGCCAAATACTTCCCAACTCCCACTACCACCACCCACATTATCCTTCGTTCCTGCTCATAAAAATGCCACAAAATCGTTGACGTTGATGTTGATGTTCAACTTGCCTGTCCTCTCCTACAGCTTTAGGTCTCGTTTTATTTTCCATTTTCCAATTTTTTCTTAATTTTTTTTTCTTTTTCTTTTGCGACAAGAAAGTTCAAAAAATCACGAGTAAAAAAGAAAGAGAGGGGGGGAGAGAGAGGAAAAATTAAAAAGCAATTTACATTCCAAATAAAATGAGCTTTTATTATAATTTACTGGGTAATATGAAAATGTTTATATACAATTTTCAAATGAACTTTGTAGTGGCCTAGCCAGGAATTTTTGTAATATGTTTCCATTTGAAGGATGCTACACGAAGACATTGACAATGAAGTAAAGCAAATTAGCTAAAGACTTCTTTTTTTATAAAAAGAAATGGGGAAAACTTGTCGACAAACAGGATTCTAGATTTCTTGATTAGGAAGAAGAATTTAAAGAAAATTGCATAGAAAAGAAGCTACGAAAACTAAAAATGCATCCAATTTATATAAAATACTAAAATTGGGGATATAGAATAGATATATATACATATATATGATACTGATGTTAGCACTTAAATAATTTTTAATATTTTTGAAGTCAGAGAAAAGACATACAAAATTTATTCCCAAAATGATTTCATAATTAAATAAACCTCTATATATTAGCCTCGTTCTCAAGATTTCATAAATATTTATATAAAGGTTTCTCTAAATTTTACTTATAGCTTTTTTTATTCAAAATAAATTAATTGAAAATTATGAAAACTGCCAAGAGTACAATAATTCCTTATTTTTTTTTTTTTTTTTTTTGACTAAATCTCCCAATTTGCGTTTATTTATCACATTTAAGTGTAATTGTTTTTTTTTTTTTTATATTTCTTTTTGCTTTTCTTCTGCCAATGTGCGCGCTTTGTGCCTCATTAATTTGCATTTAATTCTCCTGTCCACACAGCACGATGTACCCCATGGCAAACATGCTTTGATTCTAGTTAAACAGCCGAAGGGCAATCTGGTTTGGATTTCCACACAGGAAACGGCCGCCACTAACAAAATGGCGCCACCGCCCAGTGCCAGTGACAAGGACAAGAAATTCGAGCCGAGGCTAAAAACATGGAATGACTGCGATTACATTCAGGTAATTAAATCTGCCTTTAAATGCACTTTTCTTTGTTCTCCCGCTGTCTCTTGCTCTCCCTCCCTCTCTATTTCACTCTCTGTCTCTTTCTACTTGTCTACTTCCCATACCAATTCAGATTCCCTTGTTTTCCCTCTTTCTCCATCTACCACATCTATCTGTCTCATTCAGCCCCCAGTTCCCCCTTGCCCCTAGGGCGATAAAGGGACAAACGAACTTCTCTGTGTTTGCATTTGCCAACTTTAACGAGCGCTCCAGCATAAAAATTACTTCCTCTGTTGGCCAATGGCCGGCAAACAGGACAAACGAAGGCAACACTGAAAAAAACTGCGCAAAAAACGACAAATTGAAAAAGAAATGAGCAAAAATCTGAAATCTGTTGTTTGCACGATTCCTGCCTTTGGTCCCACCCCAGCTCCTTGTCCGACCCACACACACACACACACCCAGTGTCAGTAACTGTATGGGTGTAGGTTGCTCTGTGGGTGTGTATGTGTGTGTGTAATAATGTGGGCAGCTGCAAACTGTTCATGTCCAGCAAACTGGTCTATATGTCCAACTGTCCGACATTGCCTTGAGCTTCGATGGGTTCGGCTTGGCTCTGCTACTGCCAAGCCGTGGGAAGTGTTAATTTCATAGCCTCATTGTTTGTCATTGAAGGAAGCGGGCTTTAAATTGAAAGTGCCCCAACTTTTGCCCGAGCTCTTAATGAGTGCAAAAAGTTGCAGCTGTGAATGCCAAACAAAACAAATAAACAACAAAAAAAAAGAAGAGAAAAAAAAGGGATAAAGAAGAAAGCATTTTAAATTGGGGGATAAGCCTAGCAAAATGGTAGATGGGATAAAAGTTTTGGCCATCAGAGGGTCTATCGTATGGTTAGGGTAATTCTACACATCTACTATATGCCCATAACCTGTTTCAATGAAACAGTGAGGAATTTAATTAGAAACGTTGTTAGATGCTATAAGGGGGAAGAACCAAGGACGAAGAAGGGAAAACCCAAACATACTGAAAATTAATTCCAATATATTATGAAATATTTCACCGAAAGTAATTAATTGCATTCTGAAGACTCAATACTTAATTTTGCCAGCAGAGTAAAAAGAGTTCTTTTAAATATCAAAAAGACAGTAACTTACAGTTATGCTAATTGTTTTTTTGCAACTATCCCACGAAGAAGGTTTTCCTTCTGTGGTTACATTACTACCGGCATGCTAATAAATGAAAAGAAAGAGAGAAAAAATAAAAATCAAACATAAAGTAAACAAAATTGAAAAAACTTACCCAAATTATTCACTTCTGTCATGTGAAGGTTATGAAAAGTTCTCTCTTCTATTTTTTTCTAACTGTGCTCGCATTCTCTTTACGCTTACTAAGAACTAAATGCGTTTTACATTACAGTTGCTTAATGTGCAACAACAAATATTGAATAAAAAACACTTTGCTTTTAGCTTATTGCCTATTAAAAACTAACATTGACTAACAAATTGGTTAGATTATGGTCTTACAATATTTTTTGCACTTATTTTTACTTTTATTTATTTACAATTGCTCGCATAACTCTGCGTACACTTAGAAAAAATCAGAATTTTTATGTTTGATTGTCAATAACACTTAATATAAAGAACTTAGCGCAATATTTCTTTTTATATATGCTTTTTCCATTATTTATCTATTTATTTGTCTCTTTTTTTTTATTCTAATAGTAAAGCTTAAACTAAAAAAATCAATTTACAAAAAACATAACAAAAAAAAGACACCGCAAAAGTCTGCGTACACCACAGTATTGTGCTTACAGTTCCTGACTTGCCAGGACATTAATATTTAGTTGGGTAGCCATTCTGCTTTAGAACGGCTGCCAAACGTCTAGGCATTGAATCCACCAGCTTTTGGGTTTCCTCGGCTGTTATTTTGCCCCATTCCTCCATAATTATCTCCTTCAGCATGTTCTTCGATGTAATTGTATGCTGGCGAATCCTACGCTCGAGAAGTTCCCACAAATGCTCAATAGGGTTTAAGTCTGGAGACTGGGGAGGCGAGCGAAGCTGATTTCGGACATTATAAAGCAGCCAAAGCTTTACATTGTGCGCTGTATGCTTGGGGTCATTGTCCTGTTGGAAACAGTAGCCATCTTCTAGCTGTAATTTTTCAGCACTCTGCTTTAAATTGTTTTCCAAAATCTTGATGTAGGCTTTGTGGTCCATTGTGGACTCGATAAACGTTAAATTGCCTACACCATTTGCCGCCATACAGCCCCAGACCATAACACCACCTCCTCCATGTTTTATAGTTGGTATTAGATTTTCTTTGTCTAACGCTGTTCCACTTTTTCTCCATACCAGCTTCTTTCCTTTTATGCCGAATATGCAGAACTTGCTTTCATCTGAAAAAATAACTTTGTTCCAGAAGCTAGAAGGCTTGGCAATGTGCTCATTGGCGAAGTCCATACGCTTTTTCCTATTGACCTCTGATATGTACGGTTTCCTACATGCAACACGGCCATGATACCCGGCCTTTTTCCATACGCGACGGATGGTTTCTTCGGAAACGGTTTTGGAAAAACGTTCCTTAACTTCGAGGCGTCCTTTGTGAGCGGTGATCCTCGGATTTTCGGCCACAAGTTGGGCTACACGCTTCTTCTCGCGTTCCGTCAAAATTTTTGGTCGGCCAGATCGGGGCTTCGATACTATGGAGCCTGTCGACACATAATTGTCGTAGACTCTTTGGCACGAGGAGTGGGTTCTGCCAACCAATTGGCCAATTTCACGGTAGGATTTACCCTCCAACTTATATTTTAGTATAAGTTTTCGTACTTCCACGGAAATTTCTCTGCCTCTTGCCTCCATTATAGTTCACGTGCAATATTGTTTTGTCAAATGATTGCAAGTTACGCACATCAACGGAGAAGAATGAAGGAAAGTCAAAAAAACTAACGGTAATCGCGAATTCCCCCATTGTACGCAGAATAAAATGAGTGTACGCAGACTTTTGCGGTGTCTTTTTTTTGTTATGTTTTTTGTAAATTGATTTTTTTAGTTTAAGCTTTACTATTAGAATAAAAAAAAAGAGACAAATAAATAGATAAATAATGGAAAAAGCATATATAAAAAGAAGTATTGCCCCAATTGCCTTATATTAAGTGTTATTGACAATCAAACATGAAAATTCTGATTTTTTCTAAGTGTACGCAGAGATTTGCGAGCAAGTGTATAAGCTAGCACATTTTTTTTTTTTACAATTTTCACTTTTGTTTTACGTCTGCATTGCACGAGCTACTGCAGAGACTGGGAGAAGTATTCATGTATGTATGTGTGGGATTAGTTCACGTGCTGCAAACTTTAAATTCTTTCTCTTCATTGGGCATCAATACAAAGAGAGTAATTCGCAAGTTAATAAGCTCTCTTATTTGGCTATTCATATTAATGCAGTTAGATATGTCTCTTTATTTGCCTTAAAAACAATTAAAGTTTGAGGTTAGATTAAAAGGAAATTAAAATTTGGAATGGATGTTGTTATTTGTTTTAAAATTGTATATCGGTGTACCGATAAAGAAGAATACGTAAATGCCGTAACCTTAGTGATACCCGTTGCCCCTTTTTAATTGCTACAGCAACATATTAGCCAATTAGGGAATGGCAATTAGTATAATTTAATCTTTGCTAGAACAAGTTATATTGATATGCAATACTCTACTTGAATCTCTTTGATGGGGATTCAATTATCAAATATTTGCCATACTTAATTTCCACCTTTCATTAATCAATTATTTTCAATTGCACAAACAAAAACCGAATTTCGAGCTTAATTATATAATTGTTATATACATACATACATGCAAAATGCTTGAATATATATATATATATGTGTATTAAGTATATGTATTTTCTCTAATAGGAAAATGTAAAACCCAAATGGAAATCAACGGTAATGAAATTAAATCAAAATAAATCCACTTGTTCAATTACTTCATATAACGCTACCACCCACTTCAACTAACAAACTAACTAATTTTATTTCGAGTCCATACTCTCTCAAACTTAATTAGAATTGCACTTGTTTGTAGCTAAACTATTTGCAAAAACCCAATTAAAACCACTTAACCACCACAAACACACAAAACCAAACAACCAACCAAACCACCCCTCACCCCCCACCACTTCTCTACTACACTATCAAATCTATTAGCAATAAGTATAATCTTAAGCAACAATTATTTGTCATCTTTTGTTGTCCAAACAGGAGGAGAAGGGGTAGAGTAACAATTAATCAAGCTAAAAGTATATGCAGAATAACAAAGTAAAACGATCCAAGCAAATCGACATTTATAGAATATCTATAGACTAGATAATATATTCATTAAGATAACAGACATAAACACACACATACACACACAGACCCACCCATCGACACACACACACACACTCTATTACATTGAAAGAAAGTTTCCTTTTTGAACTAGGATATACAGGAGGAGGGCGAAAATCTGTCATTGGATTTATATTAATGAACACTTGGCACGCACATCATAAATCGCACACAAGAATGTAGATTTCGTGGGGAAAGGGGGCATCATCAAGGACATTAGGCGACTATAACGACAATGTCCTGCCGAAGACTAAGAGTGGACGAACGTGCCTTGGACTCATCTATATACACATATATATATATATAAAGATATATCTGTATGTGTGTGTGTGTGTGTGTCTGTAAATTATTACCCAAGGCATTCATCATGCATATAATACAGAGGCACAACATCTCATGAATGAGAATGCCACACATTTTGATGAGTTTTTCCACTTCCGGGACTTAGTTACATTCAACTTTCTTTAAGCTGATCTCAGCCCAACGCCAACACGACCAACCAATTCCGGCTTCCTTCTCTCCTTCTCCCTTTTCTCTTTTTCAATTATTTGTATCTTTTTTATGGCCACATTTCATTCATATATATATATATATATGTATTTTAAGTTAGTTTTAGTCACTTGTTTAGAGAATTTTATACAAATTTCTTTAAGCATTTCTCATCTATCCTTTGGCATCTCAATTTTTTTTTTTTTTTAACTTAAAGAGCTTTGCTTTTTTTTGCTCCTGTTCCTGTTCCTGTTGCTGTTGCCTGGTTCTAGTGCCATTAAATGCTCGTTGTGTCGGCTAGTGGTAAGGCGTGCAAATCCCCCTTAAACCAAACCCTTCCATCTTCCCCTAGAGCAAAGCCATTGGCCATTGCTAACCCCTTTACTTTTTGCTTATTCAGTTGGAAAGCAATCCGCTTGGACGTTAGCGGCATTTGTCCAACAGCAGCACCACCAGTATTTGCAAGGATTGCATAGCTTTCTCTCTCTCTCTCTCTCTCTCTCTCTCTCTCTCTCTCTCTCTCTCTCTCTCTCACTGCCTACAAATTGTCCTAGGATTCTTTTTTTCTTGTTTTCTTTGCTTTTTTTACGCCCTTAACTTTTTTTTTTTTTTTTTTTTGCCTTTTTGTCGCGCTCTTAAGCCAAAATGTCCAAAAGTGCTGGCCATTTTGGTGCGACATGTGTGAATAATCGCCGGAAGGCAAAAGGAACAGGAACAGGAACCGCAAGGAGAACTCCACTCTGATATATACAGTATGCAGTAAAAAGTCAACTCTTCCGCCTTCATCAGCACCTGCTCCCTATTTCCCCCCCGTCCCAATTCTTAAATAAATTTATGCAGTTATGGGTACAACGCTAATTTGTACAAAATTCCCGCGCTTTCAATAAATTTTGCGGTCAGAAATTACCTGGCTCTCCTGCTGCTCCTGCTACTCTGTGGTCCGTTCCATAGTTTAAATTTGCGGCCAGATCCATAAACATTGAATGTCCATGAAACAGAAACCGAAACAGAAGCAGAAACCTCAGCTAAATTAATGCTAAAAGTCAGCGGCCACAAAACTAATTTGTCATATGGCAAAATCAGACCCCCAAACACAGGAAGGAAATGCCCCTGGACTAAGGTTTGTCCCTCCCTCCTACCCACTGCCCACTACCTACCTGCCCAGAGCAAGGCCAACTCAATTAAAATGCGCACAAATTATGCGCAAAATGTTAAAGCAGAAGCATCAAAGGCCCAACTGAATTCATCTACAATAAAAAGTACAACTGTTCATGTATATATATACATATATATTAGATATATTTTAAAAGTTTATGCCACTTGGAAACAGGAAAACCATTTTAGTATGTAAATTAATTCGATTAAAAAGTTAAGAAACCAATTACAAATTTTGCATATTTAAAAAATGTTTTTAAAAAACAAAAGAATTAGACATTTGACTCTTTATTGTAAGCATTCAAGTCATGTAAAAGGATCTAAGGTTCTTCCTTTTTTAAATACGCACAATTTATATTTAGTTTTTAGAATTATTAAATACTTTAACAAATTAATTTGCCAAATATTAACATTATTTTATATTTCTTAAGCTTAAAAGCAAAAGATCCTTAGCTTCTATTATTATTTTATCTTTTTATTATTTTAAACCAAAAAAAAAAATTATGAAAAACAAACTATTAAAATTTCGCTTAAAAGAGAAAATTATTTTGATTATTAATCTTAGTTAGACTTTAAATAAATTTTAATTAAATTGTTATTGAATTTTTGTAAGTTTTGTTATGGAATACGTAATTATTGCACTGCATAAACATTCATTTGTGTTCAAAGAAACTTTAAATGGGCTTAAAATGTTCGACATTTAGTAGAGGGGACACACACACATACATACATATATACAAAAGCCATTGTTCTCAACTGCATAAGTACTTTTAGACCCCATTTTGCCTCCATTAAGGCCACTGCCAAACGAAATCTAACCAAAAATCACGTATACGTCCAGTGGCCATTAAGTAATATGAGAGCACAGTTGCCAGTCGTTGCACTTTAAGCCCACTTCTTTACAGCAATTACCGTTCTTTCACATCTCTGCCACATTCTTTCCCACTTCCATTTTCTCTTTCTCTGTCGCTGTGTGTGTGTATGTGTGTGTGTGTATGTGTGAGTATGAGTGTGTGTGACCACCTACATACACATACATAAACTAAGAAAAATAACAACCAAAGCAAACCAACCCAAAACCCCACCCACATTTGTCGCTCGTTTCACTCATTTCGTCTTCTCCTCATCTACTCTGCTCTCTTTCTTTCTCTCTCTCTTTCTCTCTCTTTCTGTCTCTTTGCTTGTTTTTTCTTTGTTTTCGTTCTCCATCTCGTTTTCTCTTGGTTGATTTTACACACCCGCAGGACTACGTGACTGTGTATGATGGTTATACCACACGTGATCCCATAATATTGAAGTTTTGCGGCGGAGGTCAGGCTGTGCCCGCAGCTGTCTCCAGCGGCCCCGAGCTATTGGTTGAGTTCAGCACGTCGCCATTTGGCACCTTTACGGGCACCTCATCACAGGTGCTGCCACTATACGGATTTCAACTGGAGGTAACTGACATGCCAACATATCCAACTGTCCAATATGTTAATCACCATCGAAATGCCATATCCCCCACTTAACCAGGTTGAAGTTCAATTCGTGGACATTCAGAGCCCAACATATTCGAAAAATAAAAAGCCATGCGAATTCTGGATACGTGGCGCTGGTCGTGGCATACTGGAAAATCCGAAACACTCGCTGGCACCCAACTCCACGTGCCTGTATCATCTACAGGGCATGGGTGTCTTTAAAACCTTTGATCATTTAAGTTTATCGCGTCGTACCAATAGCCAATCGGGCATACATCAGCCCCTGTCACGTTTTAAGGTCTGGATATCCGTATTGAAATTTAACTTGGATCCAGAATTTGGTCAGATTGATGAGACATCAGTGGGTGCAATTGGTGTACTCCAGACCCAAGAGGATTGCAGTGGCATGCTACGCATTTGGGATGGCACTCTAAGAGATCCACCAGTGTGTAAGGATCTCAATTGGTAAGTAGACTTTTCCATCGTATTCATTCAATGGATATATTACATTTCCTTTTTCCCTCAGTATCAGCGAAACAAGCACCTATAATTCCATGGGTCACTATACCCATAATTCTACCAATGTCATTGCTCGTTTCTGCCGTGGAACAATACCACGTACTTGCGATCGATCCAATATCAATGAAACCTATGCCAGACCGTGTACAATATCTGAGAGTTATGTGTCCAGTAGCGATACCATAACTCTGGAGTTACGCAATACCGAATCAACCGTATTAAGGTGCTTTTCTAGTTTACCATTTGCTTTTCAATTAATTTAAGCATCTGTTTTTTCTATCGTAGACCTCTGGACTTTAAGTTAAAATATGAGTTTATTGATCTGCATCAGGATGGTCTACCAATGGGTGGTGGCGAACACGATTGCAATCGAAAATTCGTCAGCAGTATGATGGATCGCAAGGATCCAGCCATCTTTCGTAGTGTCCGTAATATTTTCCTGTTTGGACGCGGAGGTACACGCAATCTGAAATGTGTCTACAAATTTGAGGCGCAACGTGGCGAAAGAGTTAGAATCAAATTGCGTAAGGTGACAACAACAAATCGTCCATGCTATTCAAGATTGGATGAGGATATCAATCGATCATTTTGCTATGGCGATACTAACGTCAGAATTGAGGTAAAAACAAAAGGATGCAAAATTGTATACCCTTGCTTTTTTGACCACTAAATTTCAATACTAAGACATTTACAAATATGAATGAGATCTATAAAAATTCTGATCTGATATAAACAAAGTTTGAGCTTGAAAAGCAAAAGAGTTTTTAAAATAGAAACTTTATTTTAGATTTATATCTTACAATTGTCCGTGTGAACCCATTCATGAATATTATTTACCTATGTGCCTAAAATGCTTATATACTGACTTTAAGTCAGATTGCTTGAAAACAGTTATCTGAAAAACGTATAGGAATGGACCGAAACTCTGCAAGTACTTCATAAGGCTAAAAACTTTACTTGTTGTCCCTAGATATTTGAACGTCCCTATCAGGACTCAATTTTGCTGCATCGTGGATGTCTCTGCAATTCATCAAATGACTCACATTTACCGGTGGAATACACCTCAACAAGTCGGGATGTGGAAGTGCATTTTGTGGCCCAAAATATGACCACTCTGGATGATCCGGATACTGTTAACTTTGAGGGCATGTTTGAGTTTGTCAAGGCGCCAACTAGCTGCAAGGATGGACGTCGTAAATTTGGACCAAGTGGCACCATCGATATGACATTTGGAGATGTGAGCTAACCCTTACAGAAAGAGAGAGAGAGACACTAGACAGAGCTTTTACATAAAATAATTAAATTTATATTTCTTCATCCTTGCAGATTGAATGTCGCTCTCGACCATGGCTCATTGAACCGTCAAATGGCAACAAATTTCTCTATGTGCGCCTCAAAGCCATCTTTCTAAGCAAACACAATCCGAAGAAGAGCCTAAACTCCACCTTTGTACAGGCTGACAACTGGCGTTGTGAGACAAAATCCAGAGCTGTTCTAACCACATCGGAAGGTAGGATTAAAGGATTATTGAAACGTAGTTGCTAGAAATAAAATTAATGTTTCTTAGGTCTCACTATTGTGGCATGCCCCTTAAGCCCAGAATCCAGTGCCTATGAGTTTGTAGAGATCTTTAGCTCTGGTTGGAATGAACGTCCCAACTTTGCCTTGATTAATCGATCTAGAGCAATTAGTGTGGAGTTTCTAAGACCAGGAAATGGTGAATACACATTCAATTGGATGGAACTAGTGCCCAGACCCACTCTTAGCATGGCGGGTTAGTATTTCCTTTTGCATATCCATTGCCATTCTGAAAGATTTTGACCAAAAATGGATAACCATATTTCAGAGGATTGCCAATTTAAATGCGCCGAATTGGGTGCTTGTGTTAATGCCAGCGTTTGGTGTGATGGAACTGTCCATTGTCCCTCCGGTGATGATGAGGCCTTCCTGCAATGCTCAGCTTTAATGAAATTACCCGCCGAAATATTGGCCACACTCTGTCTAATCTTTGTACTCTCGTGTTGTGCATTTGCTGCCTTTGCCTATAAGTAAGTGTTTGATACTCAAATGTGAAGGGATACGTATATAAAGTTATTTTTCATTTGGATTCTTAGGAAAATAAAAAGGAAATTACGCGGCTCATCGGTACTACAGACCCGCCTCAAATCACTCAGTTCTATGGATACGGCTGTATTGGATGAAAAGGAGGTGATTTGCTGACAAAGCGACAATTCTGTGCGTTATGTTGAGATCGATCGTGTGACCACGGTCTGATGCTCGACGACCATTAACGTACAGAATTGTGCCCCGGAACTGAATCACAACCAAAACCAAAATCACAAAAAAACCACTGCAAAACGCAACAAAGAAAACGATCAAAAGGCAACACTTACAATATTCCGCAAAATCAAAACCCAAATCAAAAATCGTTCATCGGTTTTTAGTTTCTTTTTCTTATTTTTCGAATGCTCAGAAATCGATTTTATCGATTTAAACTATATTATATTGACTTCTATTTTATAGATCGTCTAGCGGAATGACTTCAAATTTTCGAGTTGTGAGTGCGAGGTTTTTTTTTTTTCTTAAGAAAAAACTAAATTAATTTCTAAATATTTTTTTTTATTTTTTCAAATATCGCGCAATTTTATAAGCAATTTTCTAGGCTTAGGAATTTTTGATATAATTTCTTTTTTAAGTTTTGAAATATTTACTCAGACATAATTAACACACAGTGTATGTACATACAGACTAGGACAGAGTTTTGTTATAATGAAAGAAAACTTCCATTAGATTCTTAAGTTTTCTATCTGGTTTATTCTATACCCTGTGCCCTGTACTATATACAAACCTACCTACACTATATACATATGATCGATCTTATAGACAACAAGTCATTCAAATTGACTAGAAGAAGTCTTTGATAAATTAATGTCACTTGCTGTCCCACTTTGGATACATTTATACACATATAGATATATATTCCAGATGCGAATGAATCAAGAAACAAACTTAAGAGTAATCCCTACTTGGTACAGGGTATCCTTAAGTCGGTACACCGATTTATACAGTGCAGTTTTCTATTGTTAATGTTGTTATATTTTTTTTTTTTTTTTTTGTTTTTGATATGAAATACTCTTACAGAATGCTCATAGACCTATGTAGATACAACTGTTTCCTAATAGCCTTTAAGTAAACGTAAATCGTACTATGCAAATCAAACTGACTATAAACAAGGAGAAAGGATTGAGATAGAAAATGAATTATTGCGACAATTTGAAGGGGGGGAGTAAAAAGAAAGTAAAACATATAATTACATATATATATAGATATATGTATGTATGTATGTAGAGTATTAGTAGTTGTTGGTGTACTTTTTTTAAAAAAAAAACAACAAAAAAAAAGAAAACAAAAATTTTTTTTTCTTGGGAAAGGGGGGGAAGGGGGAGGTAATGTTTTAAGAACTGCCCAACCCCATTCAGCATTTATTATGCGTCGCACAAAAACCAAAAGACAAAAGATCAAAAAAAAAGTTATTAAAAAACCCAAAAACAAAAAACAATTTTGAAAAGTAGAAAAGAAATTTAAAAGAGAAATTCCAAAAAGATAGAATATAAGTGAAAATTAATTAACATTTTAAGATTGATAATGCAAACGTAAAAAATAAAAGCCAGTTTTGTGGACAGCATAGTCAAATATGTCAATATATATATATACATATATATATATAGAAGCTAGATTGAATTCGTTAGTTGTTTAATAGACGTTGTAGTGATCATCGATAATATCAGCATAATCAAAAACCACAAAAAAATCAAACTAAACTGATCAAATTATATATATACATATGTATATACAAATACATATGTATATAGTGTATTGTATAATCGTATTGCGTGTTCAGTATCCAAATCGGAAGGAAGTCAATGTTTCACTCGTCGTATCAGCTCTTCATTCTCAATGCTCACGCTCATTGTTGTTATTGTTGTTGTCTACAATATGTGTAAATGTAGTGCACAATTCGATCTCATAGAAACCCTCCTTCACAAAATCTCATTAAGCGCCGCCTGCTCCCTCCTACTCACTTAAAAAAAAAAAAATGAAAAAACAAAACCAAACAAACGATCTTGCATGGTAATAACTACATAATACTTATGCAATTACTATATACATACATATATAATAATTTGTATGTAAATTGTGAGTGTATATCCTTTTTAATTACTATTCACGTCTGGGCCCCCCTTTTGACTTTCGTTTAGCAGCTGCTGACTTAATCGAATCCTTTTTTTTCTATTTTGTATTCTTTTCTTTAAAAAATATTTTCCTCTTTCTTTGTGTCGAAGAGAAAACTCGTCGTTGAGACCAAGACCTAAGGCTTTTGGAGAGCAGCCAATCAGCCGGCAAAGGGCAGGGAGCAGGGATCAGGGACTCCAGAACAAAAACTAAAGCAACACAGGCAGACACAGAATGAGTGAATGAGAAGTTATGAGAGGCAGACAGAGAGAAAAAAATAAAAAATAAAAAAAAAAGAGAAAGGAGGAGAAAAACAAGAGAAAGTAAGCAAACGAGAGGGAAAGTAAGAGAGTGTTTGAGAGCATAATTATTTCCATTTTTGTTGTTCAATAAAAAAAATTCCCTTTTGAAGAATTGTAAATAAATACCAAACGAGAAAAATAGAAACTGTATAATATGAACAATTTTACATTGAGCGTTTTATTTCGATTCACTTTATATATATATATATATATATTTATATATAGAGACACACACACACTAAATTATTTATCGTCTTTTTAAGTTGCACTCGATAAAGAGAAATAGTAAAAAAAAAAAAAAAGAGTAACAAAACAAACAACATACAGAATATCATTATATAAATATACAATATATTTATATTTACATATATATATTCTTATTAAATATTCAAATCAAACTCAGACAATAAAAAATATTGAAATTCTATTCTTTGCCCGCGATTGCTCGATGGAAATATGAAATCTTGATCACCGATTAGAGGGAGATGTCTATACATAACAAACATACATACATACATAAATACATACATAGCTTTAAGACCTGCATGATCTCTGTATTAAACCATAACTTAATGTTCAACTAACTAACTAATTACAAGAAAACTTAAAACAACCAACAAAAAAATCCTTTAAAAACTAAAAAAAAAAAAACTTAAAAAGAGAACAAACGTAAATTACAATACACAATTTTAGCAAAACTGCCCAATTAAAAAAAAAAACAAAAAAAAAGTAATTAAATCAATTTTCGTCAGTTATAAATTGTAAGTTAGAATTAGGCGTAAATTAATTTGCGCCAAAAAAAACTTACGCGAAACTGAGAAGACGTTGTGAAACGGAGTGCATCAGCGCGCCAGACCATACGAGATTAGAATTTTTTTTAAATTTAAAACTAGTCTAAATAATGGTAATATAAATAAAAATTAAAAAACAAAACACAAAGGTAATAGCATAACAAGCAAAGCGATAAACCATAAATGGCTAACAAAATTCCAAAATGTTGCAAAAATCATATCAGATTCTAAAATGATAAAAACATTAAATGAACTGAAAAAAAAACTTAATTCAATAAATGAACATTTAAATCCAAACAAAAACAAAAATAAAAACTATAATAATAGCTCTTCTTTAAAGGGTTAAATGGGTTCAAAAGGAAAGATTTGAAAAGAATAACTTGAATTAATCAATCAATGTTGTACGTCAAACTTTGTTATTGGCTAAAAAAAAGGAACATGGAAGAGGAAGTTTCTAGGATCTCAATCAACCATAAGAAAACTCAAACTTTCTATTAGTTTTATAGTTAAATTCTAGGAATATTGACTTATATGTATGTCCTAGATTACAATTCGCTTTCAAATTAATTTCGAAAAGGATAAGCATTTATCATTTTGTTCTTAATTGGAAATTATAGGCAAAAAAAAACATACAACTGACGGATTTTGGTTAAAAAAGGTCTTTAATAAAAAACATTACTACTTACAAACTACTTACGACGACTAGGAAGCTTAAACATCACAGAGCTTCGAATAAATACCTATAACATCTACAGAGATTGATTTTTGGGTACATTAACATGTTATATGTACAAGACTAAATACAGTATATGAGATAGGGGAAAAATTCTTAAATTTTTAACAACGAAACAAGATAGAATTAAATGGGTTTTAATCTTTTAAATATGTGGGAAATTGTGTATCTTCTGAGGGTGGAGCCGGTATGGTTACACCTCCCGTGTCGACAGCCGGCTCATGCGGCAAAGATAGGGAATCAATGCTCTCCAATGGCATAAAGCAATCGGTAGAGACCTCATTGTTCTTATCGCTTAACTTAGCCGGATACTTGAAACTACCAGAACGAGTCTCATCCATAGAATCCTCGCAGTTGGTGATCAAGCCCTGACGATGATCTTGCTTGTGGGCCAGCAAGCGTTCAGCGTTGATTGACGTATAGTTACAGATGTCACAACACAGTTCACGATAGGCCTGGACATGATTAAGCCGCATATGACGTTTTAGCGCATTGGCCTGAATGCAACTATAATCGCACTGACTGCACTTGAGTGAAATTGATGATTGAGTGCCACTGTTGCCATGGCGCTGTCGATGCTTGTGTAAGACACTGGGATCGCGGGTAGAGAACTTGCATTGCTCGCAATGCAGCGGCTTTTCGCCAGTGTGCTGACGCATGTGTATTATTAAGCTGGCCTTTCGAGCCGTTTTCTTACCGCAGACATTGCAAATGAATGGCTTAATCTTGTTATGCACAGTCTTGACGTGCTTTGAGAGCGTCTTGCCGTTGACAAATTTTCGACTACAGATCTCGCACGTCTTTTCCGCATAGTATTTATTCTTTTTAGCTGAAGCAGTGACAACAGGTGATTGATCTAGTGATCCTGCTTCATTCACTTGCTGCTCTTTGAGTTTACGTTGTCGCTGGACAGCGGCAAGCGAACGGAGTACTCTGGCTCGCCACTTCTTATGAACTCGCATGTGACGCCAAACTAGAGCTGAAACTGGAGATTTGTACTCACATCCCAGACTAGGACATTGGAGTAGATCTACATCTATTTGATGAGCTTTCCATAAATGGGCGGAACAGCGTCGCCAGTTGGCTAACTCTATTCCACATTCACTGCATGTAAAATTGTTTTCCTTATGACACTTAGTGTGTAATTGCATTTTTTCTTCATTTTCAAACTTGAAACCACAACTGGGACTAGTAGAACATCTGCGAAAGATTTAAAATAATATAAAACCTTTGTATATATAAGCCATCGGCTTTTTCAGTTACTCACGGCACACGCATATTAGCTCTTAACACAACTCGAAAATCCTTAAAGGGCATGGGCTGCATCTCGGTTGGAGGAGCTGCCACCAATGGAGCTATTGGCT
The DNA here is from genome assembly GCA_018903615.1 of Drosophila neocordata. Classification (NCBI taxonomy): domain Eukaryota; kingdom Metazoa; phylum Arthropoda; class Insecta; order Diptera; family Drosophilidae; genus Drosophila; species Drosophila neocordata. Next base: position 13,187,102 of record JAEIGI010000001.1, read on the forward strand.
CTGGGCGAGATTCTCGAAACTGTAGACTATGGTTATTTCTTGGGTTTGTTTGCGGTCTGGAGGCTAACATAGCCGCTGGAACGCATCCATGGAAGTAAACCATGTGACCCCGCAAGTCCTCCATGAGTTCATATTGACGCAGACACAAGCTGCACACATAGACAATACGAGCTGTATTGTCCATTTTATATCTTAGCTCATATAAACAATAAACAATTTCCTTAACGTCATTTGACTGCTGTTTACGTTTTTTCGATAACTTTATCGTTCATACGTCGAAAGAAATGTCTAGTCTGTTAACACTGACCGGTGTGGTAAATTTTTTAAATTTTAAAGGAAATTATAAAAAAAAATTGCGGCTAGTGATTTGTCACCTTAAACCATTAAAAAACAGTAATAATTTATAATTCTGAAAATACTGCTTATAATAGCAAGTAAATAGTGGCAATAAACGCAAACCAGGGCTTAACAACAACATCTGGCAGCACTGGTCAAAGTGACTTTGTTTTATAGCTAGTGTTGGCTAATTTAGCCGACCCATCATCTGGCAACTCTCCATTGACTTACATTTTTCAATAGATATAGGATTGGATTATTTTAATATTTTTGCTAATTTATATATCAGTATAGTCTCGGAATAGTGCCGCAATTATGAGCAGCGCACTGGAAAATTATGTGAACCAAGTGCGCACATTAAGCGCCGCTGGTAAGTGGGCGTGGTCGTCCTGTCTGCCTCTGAGCCGAAGCCGCCTTTGTTTTTGTTGTTAAATTAACTCGGTGTGTGAATTATTTATTCCATTTGCCTTAAAGGCAGTTACCGTGAGCTGTCTGATGAGCTACCAGAGTCTCTATCGCTTTTGGTACGCAACTGGAGCATACTGGATAATGTGCTAGAAACACTGGATATACAGCAACATACGTTGGGTGTGCTTTACGTTCTGCTGGCCAAGCTGCACAGTGCGGTAACAGCGAATCCAGAGCCGGCCCAAATAATTCAACTAATGAGAGATTTCCTTCAACGCTGCAATGTGGAACAATTACGATTTGCCGTTTGCGCCTGTAAGTAGATCATTTTAATCCAGCTAAGATCATTTAATTGATTGTTCTGCCCTCGTACTTAGTTTATGAAACTTGCCACTGGTTTACGGACTTTATGATCCAGAAGCAGATGAGCATTTTAGGCATTAAAATACTGTCAAGAGCCATTGACCAAATCAGACAAATGGACACGCAGCTAACCCCGCTACATGCTGATCTCTGCCAGCTAAGCTTAAAGGCGAAAAACTTTAGTCTTGTACTGCCTTATCTAGATGCAGACATTACTGATATTTCTACTGTGGCGGCCGAGTGTAAAAATCAACAGCAGCAGCAGTCACAGAACACAACGGTAAAACGCTGACATTCAATATTCATACCAATCTTACTTCCATTTATTTTCCTCCCTTATTGAATTTGGTTTTGTGTAGGATGCCAACAACGACGCAAAATACTTTTTGCTTTATTATTACTATGGAGGCATGATATACACAGCTGTCAAGAACTATGATCGCGCCTTATACTTTTTCGAAGTGTGCGTGTCAACACCGGCGATGGCTATGTCTCACATCATGCTGGAGGCTTATAAAAAATTTCTCATGGTGTCGCTTATTGTGGAGGGCAAGGTAACCACTAACGAACGGACATCTTTCAAGTTGCTATCAATGGTTTATTCCACCTTGCAGATTGCGTACATACCAAAAAACACACAAGTCATTGGTCGATTTATGAAGCCTTTGGCCATCCACTATCATGATATGGTTAATGTCTATTCGAATTCTTCTAGTGAAGATATGCGAATACTTTTACACAAGTACAGTGACACATTTACGCGTGATAATAACATGGGCCTAGCTAAAAAGGTACATCCTTAAGTCAAGAATCAGAGTCTCTCCATGTATTTAATAACATGAACACATAATTTATATCATTTGCAGGTGGCCATCTCTTTGTATAAGCGTAATATACAGCGACTGACGAAAACCTTCTTAACGCTATCCCTAAGCGATGTGGCTAGTCGAGTCCAGTTAGCCAGTGCATCGGAAGCAGAGCGTTATATATTAAATATGGTAAACTCCATCATTATTTCTTATATGTTTTAATGCAATGTTTTAATTTTAAAAACTCTCCAATACTACATTAATGTAGATCAAATCAGGTGAGATCTACGCCAGCATCAATCAAAAAGATGGCATGGTTTTGTTTAAAAATGATCCAGAGAAATATAACTCACCGGATATGTTCCTAAATGTGCAAACGAACATAACTCAGGTACTGGATTTGGTAAAGCAAATTAATAAAATGGAAGAAGAGATTATGCTAAACCCGATGGTATGTATAAACTATAACTTGACCGACTGATTATTACTTATATGTTTATATATATATATATATATGTATATATAAAGTTTATATTTTCAACAGTCGACAACATCCAAGAAATAAATCCATTATATGGAAATCTTAATTGACGCTTTTTATGCTGATATAACATTATTATCTATATATAATTATTATACACATTGTTTAATTGTATTCGTTTTTAGTATGTTAAAAAGTCACTTGGCAGTCAGGATGATGATTTAACGTCACAGCACCCAAAGGCCTTTTCGGGGTAAGTTGGTTATTATTATATTGAAAATATAGGTTAATTGTATATTTATTGCTATTAGTGATCCAACGGATTGATGTTATCAAAATTACCAGCTCAATGCCGCCACCACCTACACTACAACAGCAACAAAAACAACAACAATTACAACAATCAACATTAACATAACTATGCTGATGTTTACCATCTTTATGCTCATACAAAAACAAAACTCATCCAGCTGTAACAACAAAAAACTGCGCTCTTATTTCAAAATTTATAGATGAACATGCTATTTTAAATAAACTATGAATCTATAAGTCAATGAGTAAGCAATGGGGATATATAATCGAATTGGACAACATTTTATTGATTGTATTTGACTCACATGCAATTCATAATGAATAGATAAGATAAGCGTTTTTGTTTTGGCATAAATGCCGATCAGGCGACTTTTACGAGGCCAGCTTATATTGTCTAGCCTGGATAATTGTGTTGTACTTGCGCCATTATCCACCAACCTCCCGGACTTTAATCATAAATTGTTTTACGGTTAACAGTCGAGTTGATTTTATTTACAATAATAACAATAGCGTCAGGCGAGTTAATGTACATGTCATATAACTTCGTAACCCTAATTGATATGGCTAATTAAATGACTAGAGGCTGCCTTAGTATTAAGTGGCAGCATTTAATGCTTAATTATACATATAGACATTTATACACACATATATATATATATACAACTATAGTAATTTTTAACAGCTAATTGTTGCTTGATTGTGTTTTTTGTTTCGTGTTGTGTTATTTATAAATGAACAGGCAGTTTTCATCTTGTTCTAGTGTGGGTGTCTCTCAATGTGTTTCGTCTGTGTAGAAATGTTGGCTCCAGCTGCTACTGCAGCTGCCGCTGGTGGCTCTATTTCTGATCACCTTTCAAATCGGTTGGCCTGGCTTTTTTTTGTTTTGAGATTCTCACGTGTCGCTTACTCTCTATTTTTCTCAGCAGCAGCTTTACGCAGCTGCTGGCCAGCGCCTTCTAACCGGTTTTCATGGCATCTAGTTCCATAATGCTGGTCTTCAGTGGATTTGGAGTTGTAGTCGATATAGATTCCACGCTATTGATGCTACGATATAGTTTGTGTATAACATTGACCAATATGAAGCATAAAATCAGTACCAAAAGCGACATAAACACATAGGCCAATACCAACGGTGTATCAGAAATGGGATCCAACATTTTTAGGCGTCTCAATTCTTCAAATAATCAAATCTAAAATATATATTTGTAATTGTTTTACTTGTTGTATTTCTTGGAGTTCTGTTGGCCAACCTCACAGTGTTTTGAATTTTCTGACACTGGACTGATTAGACTATTTAACTATGACAATTTAAGCAAAGACACAAAGACCCAAATGAGCAACAGTGACAAGAAACATGGGCGCTTTGCGTATGCTAATTAATTATTATATACCTTGTATATCTCTACGTTTTGCTTTTTATATTGTATATGTATGTGTGTATATATGTGTTGTATATATTCTTTAAATGAATGCCGCGCTTCTTATACCGTGTGTGCGTTGGTTGACACCTGCCTGGGAACTGAAACGGGCGAGTTAAAATGAATGGAAACTTTGTTTGGCATTACGTATACGTATGTATGCTCGCTAGCCAGACTGTTTGTTGTTGTCGTTGTTATTGCTGCTGCTACTGCTGCTGCTGCAGCACCGTCTGTGGGGCCGCACCAAAAGCGAACCGCTTTTGATAAGACCGATGTACCTTGTGCAATGTAAGCTTGCACTGCGACTTACCGTCTCGACTATTCCCTCATCCAACAACAGCAACTTTAAACAGATGCGGTAGGGGTAAACGGGACCGGCTTAACTCTAGAACTTGCTTCATCTGGCAACCTTTGTATTCTCTCAATTCAGGCTGAGTATATTTATTTGAAATACAGTTTCGTAATTGTAAACGTTGAATATTCAAGATGAGTCGAATTTCATTTCGATAATATATATCATTAAAAAATTTATTGTCAATAATGAATCTCTATATTATATATAGCTTTAATAATAAGAACGTAGTTATTTTTACCTATTACCTATAATTTTGATATGACAGCCAAACAAAAAAAATAGCCGTATCATTTGATTTGAAATTGGTAAATACATGAATTAGTCAGGCTATATAAAAACTTAAGGTACATACAATTTCATACATCCGCATCCATATTTAAAATTAGCCCGGCCCTCTCGTTTGTATATTGAATTCTACAGTCAATCCTCTCATACTTGCATACCAATTAAATAAACTTCGTATTGTTAAATGACGAAAGTCAATAAAAACAAAATAACAAATATGAATGTACTTATAAAAAGCCAAAAAAAAAAAAAAAAGAATTTTATACTGAAATGGCGTCAATCGAACTGCTTTTAGGGGGGCGAGACGCGTTCGTATGGCTATAAAATGCTTTGCGTTGTGGGGGTTCTGTGTGTGATTTGGTAATTATCAGAGATAACAATGGAATGGTTAAAGAAAAAAAAAAAAAAAACCGTCTGGAGAGCTTCATCTTATCTATTGATAAGACAAATTGTTGAATGTTCATTTTTGAAGTTTATTTCACATTTTTTTTAGGGCATTGCTCGTGATATGGAGGGCTGTGGTTTAGTCGTTCAGAGAGCGGACATTCCACCTTAAATGTCAGGCGATTTTAATGAGCTGCCATCGTTGAACATTGTCCGACCCGCACTCACACTTGCAGTCGACTTGGTACGACTCGGAGTGACCCTGAAATCCATCGTCTTGATAAAATGTTTATCGTCTAGTTTAGCATAGTTTTCTCATCGTCACTTTTGTATTGCATGTTTTTAACCAATTTAAAAATAACACTAAAAAACGAGTTCTACAAAAAAAGAAGAAAAAAAAAAAAAACCAACAACAAAAAACGTATCAACAAATATTGAAAACCTATTTATATATTCACGCTATGCTATTTTAAACTCCACCTCCACGTCTCTTGCTTTAACTCCTTAACCATACTCATTTCTTGACTTCCCCATCATTCTTGGTCTTTTGATAACGACTTCCTTTGGTTTGGAGCCTGGCAAGCTGCTGCATCATCCGTACAATGGGCATCTAGGGCATCCATTATAACATCGTCCAGAGTGACACGCATGTTACTGTTCAAGTGGGATTCCATGCTTCTTTGATTACATTTGAGCATAACACGAAGTCGAGGAATTTTGCATAGATGGTCATAGTAACGTACTATGTGTGTGGTGGTGACCATTGATGATCGGCGTTCGGTAGTGGCGGCACAAACTGGTGCATTTTCCCGTTGACAGCGACACAGAAAACTAATGCCACGATTATTGGAATCAATGTCGAACTCAACGCTTACCAAATAGCACGGTTCCAATGTAAAGATAATACGCACTGTAACTGAATACTGTGGAGATCATATTTTTAAAAAAGAATTAAACTGTATGGACACTTACTAGATGTCGATTCATCGATATCGGAGCGATTCGGTATCCAAATGGAACGCATACTACCTGGCGGTGATCGTGCGATACGGCTTGTTGACTTGTCCATATAATCCCTCATACTGAGTATTCGATTGGAACCAGGTCCAGCGGTAAGCGGCAAGTTATCATAGACAGATATATAAATCTTATGACTTATATATACCACTATAAAGCATAGTATGAAGATGAGCAGCAGGATCAGGCAATATGTAAATAGTGTGGGTATCAAAAAAGATAGCGTCGAGCAGCATTTGGAATAAAATCCTATCTATTATTTTAAAATTATTTTATGTAAATAAATAAATAAGACTCAAAACAACACGGAGACTACAATGAGATTTACAAATTATCCTATCCGGAATAAAATAAAACTGAAAATGTTACAAAACGTCAGCAAGACTCGCTTGACAAAATTTATAAAATGCCAAAAGATAATTTATTTTTAGAAAACCAAATATTTACTATAATAATGGACTGCAAAATACTACTCCTAAATTTGGTAGATAAATGTATAGCAAATGGATCAGATTTAAAATAATAAATGATTCTTAGTTGATAAACTCTTGACGATTCCGCAAAGACTTATTTTAATTTGAATATGAATTTGCCTAGTTTCAAATGCCATCAAACACTCGTTAAAAATATTGACATTTCTAACAGTTTCAGATTAAAATGCCAACTAGAACAGTAAAACTTTTTTAAATCGTTTCAAATTGTAAAGGGTTTCCAGTGTTGGGAAGATGAAAATATTTTTCCATATAGATGCCTTCATTCTGCTATCGGAATCAGAGAAAAAATTACTATATTTAATTTGAATTAAAAGACATACACATTTTTGTTTCGATTGGTTTTTGAAACATCTATGTAAATGTATTTATTTCTTTTTTGTTTTCTTTGTCAGTTTGTAGTTTTCTTTTCGCCTTTGTTTATACATATGATTTTACATTGATAATATTATTATTAAATTGTAGTTGTTTTTTTTTTTTTTTGTGTTTTTTTTTTCTTAGTTTTTTTTTTGTGGTTTTTTCTTTTATTGCATTCTTTTGCATTTAGTTTTGTCGCTTGGCCTGGCTTAATGTAAAAGTGGCAACGATGTTTTGTTTGTATGACTCCTTGTTTTTTAATTTTTTTTATTTGCCCTTCTGCTCTACTTTCTCTTTCTCTCTTTCTCCCTAGCTTAACCCGCCGGCGGGTAACTCTCAAAGCCCATTAAAAATGGGCGTAGTTTGCACACTGTGCAAACCCTTCAACAAAAAAATAATCTAGGACCAACCTTTTGCTTTAATATGTGAATAAATTTATGTGTATGTAAGATAGAAAAAAAAAACAAAAAAAACACAATGTTCATTATATCTTCAATCTCCTTCCATTCTCCAACTACCGGCAGAAATATGTACCACCGGAAATGGATATGACGTAGAAGAAGAAGAGTATTCCAACACCAGGACTCAAAGTGCAGCTAAATTGAGCGGCGGCACAGCCGGGTAGTTGGTTTATGAGTATGTGTGAATGTGTATGAATGTATGCATGTATATATGTGTGTGCGTGCGTGTGTGTGTCTGAGAGTGTTGCTGGTACAAACAGTTTAAGATAACGTGCCATGATCCTTTAAGCAGAAAAGCTTTTTATATACACAATATTTTATTGCAGTTAGGTTTGTTCTTGTGTGTATGTGTGGGTGTGTGTGTGTAGTAAATTTTTGTAAATGCTTGATTTTGTTCTCGTTTAGGTTTTATGCGAAATGTACACACACACACACTCACACATAACCAGCACACACTTGGCTACACTTCTTACACACCGATATACGCACACACAAGCACTCAAGGCAAAGAGACATGCATGTCAATATGTATGTTAACTCTTTGTATGTATGTATAGCTAGTGCATGTGTATGTGTGTGTATAACAGAGTATAACAGTTACAATTTGAGGGCTATATAACAGCAGTTGAAAAGTAAGCATTCATCGTATATAAGCTTAAATTAGATTTAACAAACACAAAACTCAATTACAAAATTAAAGTTAAGCAAACCAAACATATTGAAATAGAAAGTTTAATTAATTAAAAGTTTATAATTTATTGCCGCTAGTTTGGCTCTCACTGACTTTGTGTGTGTGTGCTAAATTTGATATTTAAAAATAATTTACTAAAAATTAATTATTAATGTTATTTGTTGTTATATATGACTCTTCCATAGCATGCGCGAGTGTCTGTATTGTTTGTGTGTGTGTGTGTGTTGCGACATAAGAAGACAAAAAAAAAACATTCAGATGTTTTTTTGAATACTTAATGAAACTGGTTTTTCTTTTATTAAATGTTTTCTTTTTGGTTTCTTAAATTTCCTTTTTTTTTTTTTTTTTTGTGTTGGCAGCATGTTCCATGTTTTCTTTCTTTTTTTTTTTTTGTTTTTTGTTTTTTTTTTTGTTTTTTGTTTTTGTTTGTATTATTGTTGTATAAATATGTAGAAAAGGAGCAACAACAAAAAGTTTGCAGTGCAAAAATGAGTTTGTATTTATTCATTCATTTGTTTGTTTCTTTCACTTTGTTTTGTTTGTTTGTAAGTTTTTGTTTGTAGTTCTTGTTGCTAAAGTTAAGAAACTTTTGAATTTCAGCTCTAGTGCAGAATTGCAAGTTGCAGGATGAGAGAGGAACATGCCGCAACTGGTACACAGAGAGACACGCACACACATATACACAAAATGCATACATATCTATGTATATATATATTTACATATATATATACATATATGGATGTATGTGTGTGTATATACATATATATAAACAAATACATATCTATATCCATATATACATATACATATCATATGTAACTTCAGCACAACATACAGAAATCATATATATATATATATATATATATATATATATATATATAAATATATGGTAGTTAATTATAATTAACATACACATCATTAATGGATCAAATCTGATTGAATTGGCCCAAACGCCAATGCTCACATATAAATCCAAATCTAAAATGTACATACATAAATGAATTACAATAGTCTTTAGCTTTGTTTTTGTTTTGTTTTGTTTCTGTTGCATTGTTGCATTTAACCATTACACAATTATATAGTTTAAGTTTCTTTTTTTTATTCAATTTCCTTCTTTTTTTTATACTTTCTTGCCTTCCTTTTGCTTTATTTTACTTTTTGCTCTTTTATTTGCTGCCGTTGAGCGTTTAACATTTTCCATTTATTTCAATACATTTTCTCTTTGTGGTTGTTGTTGTTGGCATTCGCTGCATTGTTGTTCTTGTTGTTGTTGTTGTAGCTGCTGGTGTTGTGTGTTTTCTTTGCTGCTGTTGGTGTGTTAATTGGCGTTTGTTATCCATTTAAACAGACAATGAAACGAAACTGTTATACTGTGTAATGTTTCGCTTAAGTATGTCTGCGCAGGGTCCCAAAACACGTTCAAATCTGTTGATCGAATTTGGAATATACAGATATATATATATAGAAATATACAAAAACTTACTATTCTCTAGTATTAAAATATTTAGTTTAAAACTCACCTCGCCCTATCCAGTTTGACACACTTGAGCGGACCGCGAGCCACCACAGTGGCCGCCCGTGGTCTATCCAATAACAATGCAATTTCACCAAAGTAATCGCTGGAACCCAAACGACCTACCTCGGCAGGCTCTTCACCCTGCTGAGAATGCATAATAATAATACATTTACCAAAGACAATTAGTTTTCCATTCAATTTGTTTTATAAATGTACAAACCTCTGAGCGCTGCTGTAGGACAACCGCACAGCCCTCGAGAATGATATAGAAATCATCGCCTGCCGCTCCCTGTTTAACAATCGTTTCACCATCTTCAAATGAGCAGGTCTCCAGAGAATCGGCCACTGTCAAACGTTCCCATTTGTCTAAACTTTCCAGTATGGATACACGTGACAAGAACTCTTCGTACATTTTACGTTTACGTATGGTTGAGCCCATTAGAATACGTCTGTAGGAGTCGCGATCAATGCCCCACAGTTTAACATCGCTCTTGGCCCGCACAGTGGCTGCTCGGGGTGTGCCATAGATCAGGGCCAATTCACCAAAACTACCGCCTTCGCTTATGGTAGTCACCAGTTCTGAGTTAACAAAGACCTTGTCGATAGAAGAGAGGGAGTAAGATTATAATTAAACATTATTTAATTTAATTTAAATACTTACATCAACTTCTCCCACATCAATAACATAGAAATTGTCACCCTCGTCACCTTGCTGTATAATATTCTCGCCTGCCGTATGATTTACCGGAAACATGGCATCGAATATATCCGATCTTTCACTCTCATCCAAATGGGCAAATAGTACATTTTTGGCAATTGCCTTGGACAGGGCATTCATTGTTTTGTAATCCTTTGGTACCACCTTTTTAACATAATTGGCGGCATCCTCTTCGGTGACCGGTTCGGCAGATATGCCACCGCGTCTACGTACGGGTGGTGCAGCTGTTTGTGGCATTGGACTGAGATCTTCGCAATCGTCAGGACTTATAACCTGTTTACTGGCATCCAATTTTACTTGCTCCTGAAAATTACGAACAAAATCAATAATAAATTAAATGCAATCAAATTCTAAATTAATTAATAGAAAGCCTTAAAAAAAGGATAATTAGGATAACAATGATTAAAGCTTGTTTAACCATATAGAAAATGCGAATGAACCATCTACATAACATAACCACTGTAAGAAACAAAAAGATGATGATGATATCCATCAACTGCAACTTTCTCAGAATTTGTTCAATATGCGTCATGTTTTTCATCTTTGTTACTACTGATGCCCCCGAAAAAGCTCCACCTACGCCAATAGATGCATTATACAACTATTTCATTATCTATTTTTGTTAGCTCAAAGTTTTTGGAAAATGTAATACATGAAAACGCATTAAGCTAGCCATCTTCTCTAAACCCATTCATAATGCGGCATCTCATCATCACGCCGAATGAGCATTTAAGAAGATTTGCATTCTGACTTTTGGTATGCACCAGCTGTCCAATCGTCTGTCCATTCGTCTGTTTGTTTGTTTGTCTTAGATTCTTATAGAAAATTTGAAATGGCAGCTAGCTAAACAAATGCAAATACAATTCCCTAACCTCTATAACCCCTCTTAGCTACCGGATGGATTCCTATAGCTATCCAGCTGTCTAAATTGCAATTCCTTAAACCAACGATGCAAAGACCGCTGTATTTGCCACAGCCATTACCACTACTGGCGCACTGTTGGCTGTGACGTCAAAGCAGTCAGGCAGAAATGGCCAGCAGCTGGGCTGATTAAGTTGCATTAAATTGTCACTCAACGGTGAAATGCAGCAGACTGTGGTCCATAAAACTTAAATACTTTTTTTTCCATTTTTTTTTTTTTTGTAAACAATTAAATTATTAAATAATTAAGAATGCAGGACATGTGAAAATATATATGCAAGCAATTGCATTCTACTGAAACGGAGCCTCTCCTTTACCATAGAAGCTTTTACAAAGAAAGCAAAGAAAGCTTGGTCTGTAGTACATATCAGATTTATATAGTATTTTTTTTTTTTCGATTTGAGCCATGTAAGAAAAGCTTCTTGTACAGAATTTGAAGTTCTAAAGTTCTGACATGATACATCAGAGTTAAACTCTGGAACAGAGGATGGATTTTGTGGCTTAGTTTTCAAATTTTTCTATTACTGAAAACTATTAATCATGCCACAAAAGATGCCATGTAGCATGTTGATAATTTCCCCAAGGTAAAATGCATTATTTTGTAAGAATTAAAGTTTTGATTACATGAAAAATGGGAAAAATTCAGTATACCAATTCCATAAGCTTCTCTTTTCATCATCATGAGGAATCATCTAATTAAGAATTTAACTATTATTATTCTCATTTGTGGTTCTTATTTATAAAATATATTTTAATTGAATATTTTATACTCTAAAATTTAAAAATAAGATAAAAGTTTTCCACTTAAACGTAAAGAAATTTGTGTAAAGACGCAGTAGTCTATCAATTTCTTGATATATATATATATATATGTATATATATATATCACTATAACACTTTTGGCATATACCGCAAAGCAATTAAGTGTGTAGTTGCAACCCGCCATTAATTCCTCCTGTATACCTTGCCACAAGCAATCAGGCCTTTTATTAAATGCTATAAACATAAACCGAGAAATGCCCAAAACAACTTCAAATGAAAGGCGCTCAACTGTGGGCATATATTTTTATGATCTAAACAAATCACATGAAATAGCGTAAATAGCACAAAACTGGGAAGAATTAAATGGGGAGGGTAGAACAACAACAACAGCAACAACAAATTATGTACATAGAACAAAAAGAAAAGAAATGAGTAAGAAATGAGATTGAAATTATGTTAATTATGAATAGGCTAGATTGCTAGATGATGATCATGAATGATTGTAGATGATCGTGATGATGATTTATTTGTGATTAACTCACACAATGATATGACTAAGTGGAATTATTTGCTACAGTGGCCTCAGGGTGAGTTTTGTGAATGCATTTAAAACTTTAACTCTTGGGCAGTTGCCAGTCAGTTGAAGGTAATAGAGACAGGTGTCAATGCAATGAAAGCCTCCGCCCAAATGCAGGTAAATCAATCAACGTCGAGAGCATACAAATGGCTAATAAATGAAATATATTAACAATTCCACATCATATGTGTATATAGTATAGTAAAGTCATTTGCATATTGAACCCCAAGATAACTCGATTAATGCAGGAAACACAAGTTCAACATCATCATCATCATCATTATTGACTTCATTGGCACTCAATGCAACAATGTTTATGGCCATTTTGACTTTGATTTTTCCCTAGGAGGAGCCAAACAACCATTTGACCGTGACCTTTATGCAGACGCGGAGTCGGCGCCCAGCAAACCTAAGAGCCATAACTAAAGCCATGGTCATGGCCATGGCCATGTGTATCACCCCATACACATATACTTTCTCTCTCTCTCTCTTTTGTTACGTTTTCTTTACTCTCTCTCTCTCTCTCTGTGTTTTTTTTTGAATTTCCTTTGCCATTTTGCGCCTTCCCTTTGGAGCATTTGTGTGCAATTTTCTGGCTTTTAGCGACATATTAAACGGAAATCGATTCTGAATTGTAAATTGGGATCGTTCCAAAAGGGCGTGGAAATAGAAATTTAAATTGGAATAGCAGGAACCTTGTAAAAAAAAAGAGTATACGGAAACGAAATCGACGACAGTGCCTTATCAAAATGTAAAGTAATAAAAGAAAAACCACAAAACAACATTTATGACATTCATGATGACAAATGCAAGTCTGATTAGATGTCAGCAATTGGGCTATGGGCTGGGTAAAATGGGTGGAGTCGAGGCTAGTATAAGGCGTCAAGGGCTGGGTCTGGCACTGGGACTGGCCCTGACGATAGTCCTACAGCTGTATTGGAGGATTGTGCAACTAAACTTTGTAAAAAAAAAAAAATAGATAAAGTTGTCTATTCTATGAAAGTATTGGAATTTATGTCACAGTAACTGTTAAGCTAATAGGTCATAAATATATATATATACTTATCTATAATAATATATATATAGTTGAATTATGCAAAATTTAAAAAAAATTCCAAGTGAGATATTAGGAAAATGGGACATTGAAAAATTTTATATTATTAAATTCATTTTGCAAAATAAATTCTATTTAAAAATTGTAAACTTTCAAAACACTATAAGAACACCAGTTAAATATATATATATATAGAGTTATCTAAAAGTCTAGAATTGAGAATACTCTTCACTTATAACGTAAACTTTCCCACACTTAAATCTTAACAATGGCAACGATATTATAATAGTTTATATAAAATTGAACTAGTAACAATTGAAAATGAGACATTGATATGACAATATGCAACACACTCATAACTAATACATAAATGTATGTATAAACAACAATAACAACAACAACTACAATAAAAAAAAAAAAAGAGGGGAAAAGAAGATAAATGTGCAGCAATTGTTGTTGCATTTTGTACATGAATAAATAAAACCTAAAGTACCATGGGCGGCCTTAAGAAGGGTTACTAAAAAAAATTATGTAAATCAATAAAAAAATTTTACAAATTATTTAATTGAAGAAGAATAAACAATTCTTTAATTTAAGTTTTTATCATTGTTAATAGAATTTATATTACATTTTCATAACCTTGAAAAGAGAATTACAAGAAAGAAAAGTATATATTCGGTTATATATAGATATTTGAACGATTGAAAAGCAAATTAAATAATTTCTAATTGAATAATTTGGCTTATATCTTCTATCCATCGGTTGTCTGAATATATATATATATATATATATCTAAAAGAAACACTTAAAAGTGCAATTGAGGATCAATTAAATTGGCATAGAATTATTTTAGTTAATTGTTGATTTAACCCCTTGGCTTAATATTTTGGCTACAACCATGATGAGATGGCGGTTGCCGATAATTTATGTATGTGTGTGTGTGAGTATGTGGAGGGACAAGACAACAACAACAACAATAACATACACAACCACATACAAACAATTGTGCAACTCTCAATAGAAGCGTGTAAATTTAAGTTTATGACGAACGAATGAAAGATGGAATAAATGAATGAATGACTAAATGAATAAGTGAATGAATGAGTACAGAAATGAATGAACAAATGAATGCAGTTGCAATGCAAAAATATACAAAAAGAGTAAGGAGGAGGCAACTATATAACTAACTAACTAACTAAATAGTTAGTATAGACACACACACAGACACACACAGTAAGTGTGTGTGCATGTATGCATGTGTGTGTGCAAACCTTAGACATGTTATTTGTGTTTTTTGCTTTTTTAGCCTCTAGTTGCTTTTTGTTGCTGCTTTTATCCGTGTATGGCTATTTGTGCCGAGACTTCTAATATGGGCAGAGAAACAAACGCAAAAAAATTAAATGAATGCTCAGCATGAGAATCAAAACTATATACACAAACACACACACACACACTCGAAACACACATATACAAAATGATTGTAATGAAGAAATGTATAAATATATATATATATCAAATTATATATAAAAAACAAATGGTATAACGAAAGAATTATAAAAATATTACGTATACGCAACGGTGGACAGCCGCCAAAGAGCAGCAATGACAAATCCAATGTCAAAGTTTTATAAAAATAAATATTTAAAAAGAATGCTGCGAACATTACCATCATCATGACGATAATGATGATAATGATGATAATAATGATGTTCAGCAGGATGATTGGTGACAATGATCATCATCATCATCATCCTCTTTAGCACTTAACATATTTTTATAAATTTTTTTTAAATATTTCCCTTTGATTTTTCATTCTTTTTTTCGAAAAACAAAATATAGAAAAAGGTTTCCTGATCAGGCATTAAAAAAAAAAACAAAAGGTTGCAAAACACGTATACGAGATAGTTTTCAATCGGTTGTACAACAGTGCGTATGATTAATATTTCGTTTGAGGTTTATATTTTGTGGCTGAGATCTATTAAAAGAAATCGCCGAAGGAAATTAATTGACATAAATGTGACTGCGGCGGCAATCAAATTATGTATATAAAAATTTATTAAAAAAAAAAAAAACACAAAAACCGAAAAACGAGAAAAAAAAAGTGAAAAATTAAAAATACTAAATACTAAAAATATATTTCATTTTTCTCGTGCGTCACAAGTGTTTGCCATGGTGTACATAAATAATTTTATTATTTATTATTTTAAATTTTTTATTTCTTCATTTTTTATTGTTGTTTTCACGCTCTTTTTTGTTGTTGTTTTTGCTGTTGTTGTATATTAATGAATTTCTAATTTAATTCTTATGCTGAGCTTCATTTTTGTTGTTGTTTTCCTGCCATTTTTAATTGCTTAATTAATCCAATTGCAGGAAAACAACAATATCTTTTTTTTTTTTTTTTGTTTCTCTATGTAAGTATGTGTGTGTGTGTGTGTGTGCATGTGAGTGTGTGTGTTTGAATCTACCCGCTGTTTCCGTTTCTTTATTTCTTTTCTTTCGACTCTCGACTTTGGCTCGGCGAAATGTCTTTCGCGTATTTACAAAACGGAGGCGCGACACAAACTGAAAAAAGTGAATTCGAATTCGCGTTCAGTTCGCAACATCGTCCACTGGCGTCGCTTCGGTGCGACTGCGGCGGCTTCGTGTCTTTGCTCACTAGTTGCCTTCACACACACACAACACAACACAACACAACCCACACCCACATATGTGTATAAGTCTCTCAACGAGAGTGTGTAAAGTAGTGTGCTTGGCAGCTAGACCATTTGACGTTGTTTTGTGGTAGGTTGTTGTTTTTTTTTTTTGTCTTCTTTTCTTTCTGCGCCAAAAAGACAGAAGATGTGTGTGCGTGTGTGTGTGGTTGGTATGTGGGCAGCAGCAGCAGCTAACTACATACTCATAAATGAGGCACAACTGCGTGCTGCTACCACATACACTTGGGAAAACAATTAAGAATAACTATTACATCAATTTTTGGCCAACAAGTTAGACCAAGTGTTACTTGGTATTTACTTGACTTCGATTCTAAGCCGCCTTTTAGATATTCTTTCAATCTGTTCTATCAGTTTAAATCTTTAACTGTCTATATTAACTATAAAAACATATAAAATCGAAACAACTACTGATCAAAAATATATATAATTTATAGTATAAAAGCATAATCTTTTTTCTTATAAAAATCTAGTATATAAGTATAAAATAGAAATACATAATATATTTGTATATATATTAAAATCGAAACCCTAACTGATTAGAAATATAAATATGATTTTTAGTATAAAAACATACTCCTTTTTGTTATAAAGATCCGGTATATAAATATATAATACTGATGGAAAACAAATATAATATATATAAAAGATAATTGAACATATAGAAAAGGATAGGATTTTCGATTTTAAAATCGTAGCCTTTAAGAAGAATATATAATTTTTTTTTTTTTTCAAATAATTGTTAATATATCTATAAAAAGTATCGTATTTACAAATTTTCCAGCAATAAACTAAAGTTTTTAATTTAAAAATCAAATCAATAAACATTAAAAATAATCGTTTTTGAAATAAATTTAATCATTTAATACTACTGTAAAATTTTTTTTAATAGTAAATGTTCAATCCTGAGATTATATAATATATAGAATAGATTTTAAAACCATAAAATATTCAAATTTAAATTTTGATTACAATTTATATTTATAAAGTTAAATCGATGAGGATTTTATCTAACTTGATTCACAATTTGTTAATTAATTAGTTAATTGTTGGACTTATTTATGCAATATTTTTTGGGTTGTAAGTTTTAGAATATGATTTCTTGCAGTGTAGTTAGAAAAATAACAACACTTTTAGCCTTCTAGTACATATTATGATGAAAGTAAAAGTCGCCACACAAACAAGCTAAGCAGAAAAAGAAGAAGAGAAAAAAAAAAGTGGAGGAACGGGGAAAATATATATATATAGGTGTGTGTGTGTAAGTGTAGTTTTCTTAAAAATAACAAACACACATAAGCTCAAATAGACACAAGAAGAGGAATAACAATCAAACTACAAATGTCGACCACAAAATGTTGACATGAGAGTGAGAAATTGTCCGCTGGCATGGCCAAGGCGATAAAATAAATGAAGAGATATCCAACTATGAAATATACAAATATATATATATATATATATATATATATTTATACCAGTATGTGTCTGGCTATATATATAGGTAAGTTCCATTTCATTTGTACACTTTGCTTTAGCCACTTATCACATGTCGCGTACCAAAATGAAAAGAAAATATAATAATAAAAAATAATAATTAAATAAAAATATGTTTGGACATTGTACATATAAATAATTGAGTGTGTGTGCGTCTGTGTGTGTGTGTATGTGTATGTGCTTGTAACAAATCAATTTAAGCTTTAATGCCAAAGACAAAGATTGTGGGCGATTTATTTGTCTAAGCCTACGCACAGACAAAAATCGTGTATATATATGTATATATATTCCTATATTGTTTGGTGAGGTAATAAAAATGTTAATTTAATTCAGTTTTTATGTTGTTTATGATTTGTTCGTTTAAAGAAATTGCCGATAAAAATTCAAATTTTAATTGTTATTAAAGAAAACCACGTGAGAAAAATTGTGTATTGTGAATTGCTAATACCAGGGTCAGTGGTTTAGCCTAGACCCCTTGAAATCAAAATCAACTGCAATTGTCCTTTTAGGTCTTTTGCTTACATACATACAGGTGCGAGGGCTGTTTAAAAGGTAGCTTAGCATATAAAAATTAGTTTCTTATATATTAAACAACTGATGACAAAGTATTAAGAAAAATATATCTAAGAAGTTAACTTCAGCTTTGACGAAGTCTGTATATCCTTGCTGTTCTGTCTTTTTTGTCACATCGGTTTCCAAGCAAAATTTTATATAAGTAAACTTTTCATTTTCATACCTACTATACCGCCAATTTACTATATCTTATAGTTGTCCGATCCAACTGATTTTCATACTTTATCTACCTGATGAGTTAAAGAACTTATCTATCTATGTTTCAACTATATAGCTTAAAATTGAAGGTCTATTTCATGCGAAGAAACAGACAGACATCTGAACAATTTTATAACATTTCAGACTCGTTACTATAATAATAATTTTAATTTTAAAATACCTACATACAATTTGAGTTTCATTTTGAATTACAAAGCAAAATCTAACAAGTAATTATCTAATTACTAAAAGTAATTATATAAAAATCTAAAAGTAAAATATTAATTTTAAAATTATTGAATATAAAACTAATCTACTTTCTATTTATAGAAACGAAATGTTAGCATGAATCTTTAAACTGCCCTCGCATATGTGCAAATTAAGGTAATTACTAGATGAAACTGAATGGCAAGATAAACGCAATGAATACAATTGTTTAAAAAAAGAAACACTTACAGATGACTAGTTAAAATGCAATTTATAAGTACTTTTGCCAGGTTAAGAAAATTCATTAAGGCCACAATTTAAGTACTTATAAATACGTGCATAATTAAACTAACTTTCTCATGATAAACTTAATCTAAGCTTATCATATTTTTAACATTATTTGCCTTTAGTCATTTTCAATCAAATGTTGAAGTTAAGACTTCAACGTGTTTAAGCTGCGCTCTTAACGCTTTTAGGGCATTTTTTTGTATTTTGGTTATTTGAAATGTGGGTCAACCTTTACATTGGCCATTTATTTTCTTCTTTTTTTTTCAAATTTTTACACTTGAATTCACTTTAGCCAGTGGGAAAGCAAAAACAATGTTATTATAGAACACTGTGTGCATGGCATAAACGACGCATGGTTGAAAGGATGGGAGGATATGATGTGGTTTGGTGTTGTGTGTGTGTGTGGTGCGAACAGGAAGGATGCACTGCATAAAATGCGGAAAAGCTTTTTTGTCTGCCAAGTATCCTGTTTGTGATGGAGCAACTTCAGGTAAATTTATGTTAGTATATGTATGTGTTTTTTATAATCGAATTAATTAAAAATGTGCGCGCTGCTGCTTCTTTTTTGCTTCTCATAATGTGATGAACTTTAAAGCTGAAAATATTCATAAATATTATATACATACATATATGTATATATACATATAATGTTCATGCTATATCCTGGCCAACAACAAACATTGTCCAGTGAAATTTCCAAATCAGTGAACATTTTGTTGTTGTCTATTGGCAGGAAAATGATTTTCCTTTTGCTGTTGCTGCCTGCATAAACATTATTTTCGGACAGGAGGACAACATCCCTGTTCTCTCTCTCTCTCTCTCTCTCTACCTCCTCTCTTTCTTTCTCTTTCTGACCACACCAACTCCTCTTAATGTTCTTTAACGATGAGTGAGATCCATTGTTGTTACCCTTTTCGTTTCGGTTTTGCGTTTTATAAAAGGCCAACTGACTGGCCACAATCGTCACAGCTGTCACCGACACACACTCACACACACACACACACAACAGCAGCATTTGACATTTGAAGGATTCGGTACAGATAAACTGATGACTACCGTTTTCCACTGACGTCAGAAAAAGGACCAAAATGAAATATTTATTCGGAAGCTTGCATTTGCTTTGAGATAAAAGACCACCAAATGAATAATTAAAGACTTAGGCAATCAGCCAAACAATAGCAAACATTCATTTTTTTTTTTGTTAAATTTCTTAAATAGAAAATGTTATCAGGGTTTTGACTGTTTCGTGGTGTTTCATAAAATATAAGTGCCTTTACGAGAGCAACATTTGGGTATTATATATATATATATATATATATTGTATGTTTTTTGGTTTTGTTTGCTTGAAAAGTTCATACAATGATGATGCTATCTTAGCCTTAATGTTACCAAGTTGCTTTTGCTTGGCATAAACTGTTGCGCCTAAATGTATGTAAAAGTTATGCCCTCGAACAACTTTACTTTATTTTGGTTTCTCTTTTGCCTTGTCCTTATCCCTCACCTTCCTGCTCTGTCTCTTCCTTCCTCTCCCTCTCTTTATATTTTATAAACCATTGTTTCCATTATTGCCTAAATTATTCATGGACATTTTATACAAAGAATTTGTTTTTGCCATACAGCAGTGGGCAACGTTTATAAGCCTCTTAATGGATAGACAAACAAAAGGTCGCCATATCCGGTTCTGGTATATAGTCAGAGAGTATGGGAAAATAAAATACCAACTTGAGATATATAATATGTATAAAACAGGTTGACCCATGCACTCCTTAAAAACAATGGCCCCAAAAAGTTTTTGCATTGATTAGTTGGCTAAGATTCGTCTAAAGTTGGCTATCCTAACACCGTCCCATCTTTCCACAACTCGGTTTAATGCTCTTTCAAGGAGCAAAGCTTACCAAAGAAAAAGAAAATCTTATAATCTAGGGGGATATAATCATAATGGAATTGTTGCCATTTGAGCTGCAAAGCAAATAAATGGATTCAAAGCAATTTCAATTAAAATATAAATATTTTTCATTGATAAGATGAAATATATGTATGTATATAAAGATATTATCATTTTCACCCACCATTTTTGTTATTCTTTTGGAAAACAAAAAAAAAAAAAAAATATACGAAACTATTAACAATATTTGCGAATCACACAATTTGGCTTTTACGATTTCGTTTAGTCTGTAGTTACTAAACCGGCAAGTTGTTACAATAGATTTGTTAACCGGTTAAAACCGTGGGCACGATGACAGCAACTGTAACTGTAACTGGCCGTAACAGCGAGTATTACGGTCATTAACAAGACCATTAATTGTTCGATTTGATGATGACAATTGTGTTGCCATAAAAGTAATCAATCAGCCAAGCTAGTAGCTAACTGGCGGCACAGTTTGGCACGACGTTTAAAACAAGAATTCAATTTTGCCAACAGAACAGAGATCTAAATAGGAACACACGCAAACGGAGGACGACAACGACTAATCGAGAATGAAAGCGTCGAGAATGAGAATGAGCCCAAAAACGAATGGCGGTGGACGCGGCGACAACGACAACGACTGCGACGACAGCGACTACGACAACGACAACGACGACGACAGTGACGATGGCGATGATGGCGACATGATGACCTTCACTAACACGCACAGCCGCTAAAGGATAAGCGGCCAAAAAGGAAAAGTTTTTCGCACACACATACACACACAAATGTATGCATATACATAGCTATGACGCAGCCACAGAGCCTGGTAAAAAGCTTTGATTTCGTTTACATTTAACTGCGTGCCGAATTTCAAGTGCAAAATTGGCATTAACTTGCAAAAAGCTTATAACAAACCGTACGAGTATCTTTTTATAAATGTATTTGTGTGTGTGTGTGCGTGTGTGTGTGAATTTGGAAGTTTTTGGGACCAGGTAAAAGAGTATACTCTATTTGATAAGAAGCATACACAAATGTTAAATTAAATAAATAATATTGATTATAAAGGATTATCAATATTTAAAAAATATCAAAGATTAGAAAACTTCTCTTTAATAAAATTTACCGTGAAATAAATTAAAAAAATAAACACTTACTTAATAATGTTTAGATGACTAAGCAGTTACTAAACATATGTATGTAGATCGTCTAGCGAATATAGTTATGTAAATTTAAATTAATTATTAAATTGGGATTCATTGCAATCAACAAATTCACTCATTGGAATTATATGGTTAGTAGTTAGCTTAATATTTGGAATTAACTATTGTTTTAGTTCAGTTAGGGTATTGACATAGTCGTGGGACCTATTTTGGGCATTTACGTTTGTTTGGATTTCATAGGTATATCTTCTCCAACAGGATTCGCCATTTTCAGTTACAAATGGGCAACCAAAATCAAAGCTTTCGCACGCGCACACGCTTCTCACACTCACACAAAAAAAAAAAGAACTCAGTCACTTTATGCTTTGTGGGAGAAAGCTTTTAGGAAGACCGTAATTTGTATTTACACAAATATATATGTATGTAGCTTTTGTGGTTTAACGGAATATATGTAGATTTCTATATGTATATATTTAAATATATACATATAAGTTAATATGTTTGTATTTGCATGCTTGTTGAATTGTAATTTTAAAGCATCCTTAGCCTTGATCACTTACGATATCCTCTTCGGGTATGGTTGTGCATGAAGTACGCACATGTCGCACTCGATGCATGGCATCTAAACTAAGACGATGCTCGTGATCATCGCGCAACATTGCATCGAATACAGCAACGCCTCCATCAATGCTGCTCTCACGCAGGATCCGTCCACCACGACCACTACAATTTGAGGCCATCATCTGATGATGGCCAGTTGTGTGGCTAACGCCACTTTCGGAAAACGATCGAATACGCATTGTTCCATTTTCATCGGTTGTTAGTGCCACCGATTTGAAGCGATCAATAACCGCATCTTGGATGCTATTCACACTCAGCTGGTTGCCCATTTGATTAACCACTTGAACAAATAAAATAAAAAAAAGCCAAACAATCAGCAGGCGGAGCCGCTTAATGGGCGCTTCTGCACGGCGCCAGGATGTTTATCAAACTGAAACTGACGCAGGCATTCAACAGGCAACATGGGAAACCACAGAACACATTCATAGAGCTAGAGAGAGATAGAAAATAGCATGGAGAAAGAGAGAGAGAGAGGAAGAAAGGATACAGGACTCCCCCTAGAGTGGTCGGCAAAATGAAGGCTGTTAGAGAGACTGCAATATAGCCTAACTGCAGCTTTCAATGGACTTTCCTGTTGCAGCCTTTTCTAGATAAACCACAGAGTTAAGCTTTTAAGCTTTACCTGTGCGTACTGCAACAACATATGCATCTCTGAGAGATTTTTATCAAAATAAATGAACCGTTTCAAAATTACACATACGCACACCCTTCACACTGGGAAGGAGTTTGAGTCCTAATTGAGTTTTTTTTTACATGTTGGCCCCCCCCAAAAATAGCCTGAGCCAATTTATTGATTTTAATTTTAACCAACTGACCAAACCATATGCCGCTTGTTGCTTCACCAGGGATGAAGAGTGTCAACACAATGAAAATGCCGACAATTAGCTTTATCGTCTTTAACTACTAACTGGTAGATATATTCTAAAATCCATGGGTATTTGTTTTTGTGTAACTCGATTTACTTTTTAGTAAACATCTTCTTATAGAATTTATTTTTTGCTTTAAATGTAGCCTAAGAATAACCATTTACTACCATGTATTTTGCATTGCATTGGATAGCTTAGTAATATGAAGCGAATAGGATTTCAACAAGAATAGCATTATCTTGCCATAAGGCAAAAATAAGCAAAACTTTTAACTACTTTCTTTGGTTTTAAATTAAGTATCAAATTAGTAACAAAATCAAAGAAAAAACCTTTTAAGGCTAAGACAATGTGGTCCCACATCAGTTAATCATCAGTTAATTTAAAACGGAGCAAAACTGTAGTTTTACACTGAAGAATGTATTGTAATGTAGAATTTGTGGGTAATCCATTTGGTTTTAATATCAGTAATAAATGTAAACGGTGAAAAAAAATGTCGAGACATCAATAGGGCAATAATACTGAACAGAGATTGCTCTGGAAATCACAATCACCCTGATCTTAGTGGCCCGGGCAAAAGAACAATTTCACTATCGTTAACACAGAGTAAAAACTTGTTGCATTAGGTCAAAATATTGTTTTAACATAAGTCCTGAAAGTTCTGAAATAATTAACTCAATACAAATCAAAAATTAAAAGTGTAGTTGCAAAAGGATAAATTACATCCAGATGTAAGAAACTAGATTTAAAAGATAAATTAGATAAATTAGACCCGCCCCCATTTAATTCGTATAGTATATGCCAAAAATTAACTGATGGGTAAGAAAGGATGTATTAAATGGAATCACAGACAAGTTTTTATCTGGCAAGTTTAAATGGGTTAGGCTCAAAATTGTCTTGTTCAAGATTCACATATATAGAGATAGTCGATGTATTCCATTCATTAAATGTAATTATTTCCTTAGTACTACGACCATCAGCAATATTGAATGTTATTAAAAGATAGATTTTAACTTACCCGCTCCAATTTTTGAAAATACTGCCGTAGAAACTGAACGGGATTCTCTGGACGACAAACGCACAGTTGGACAATGCAGTCTTTGAGTACCCGCTGGATTCCATGAGTTTGTATGTAGTGCTCACACTCTCTTAGACTCTGCTCCTCCAGCGTTTTGGCCATCATGTAAGACATCTGTGTATGGCTGGCTGTCTGTTTGTGTTTTTCTGTTGCAGTTTCTTTCTTCGCTACGCAATATACACAATTCGTACGTGGTTGTGTGTGTGTGGGTTTGATTATGTGTGGGTGTGTAAATGTGTTTTTGATATTGAGGCTACACTACTAAATTCAAGTAAACTCTATTTAAAGCGACTATTGCTAATGATGCTGCTGCTACTGCGTTGGCTAATTGATTTAGTTAGCGGTTGCCGCATGCGGAACCCTTTAATATGCCTTCGAAGTATCGTATTTCTTTTGTTTTGCATAAAAAAAATTAACGTTAACTAATTTTCACGCACGTAAACAGTGTTGCCAGAAACTAATCTGATTCTGGCAACACTACATTTGCACTAGTGCTGCCAGATGGTGAAAAGTGCAATTAAATTATTTCGGCGGAAGTCAGCATAAACACAAAATGAATACCAAATTTAAAAATATTTATAAAACTGTCGATATATGTAGGAAAAGTATGTTTATATACAAAGAACATTTAAAAAAAACACCAATGGATTGGTAATTTAAACTTAAAGAAAAACTTTGTTTTGTTTGAGTTATTTTAAATACTAAAGTTACAAGTAATTTGTCTCTATTTTAATAATTCTTATTCTTTTGTTTATTATTTCTTATTTGTTTCTTATTCACCTAATCAGCTGAACTTCGCTAGCAACAATGGCGTTGCCACTTTCAACGTTAACATGAGAGTGGTAAATTTATATACGTTACAGATATAAATGTACGATACGAACTTATTATCGGAGTAGGGCGCAGCAGAAAGTTATAATTTTATTATATGTTTGCGTAATTTACAAAAATACAGAATAGATATGTTGATGATGCCACCAACTAACAAGATCAAGTGTTTAAAAGTAAGTGATACCAGTACGCAACTTATTAATTTCTTCCTTCAAACAAATTTTATTGATTTTTCCGTTAACAGCTAAAATGCACACGGAATTGTTACCTACACATATCTATGCGCCGCTGAGTCAGGCCATGACCGATTCGGATGATGAATCTGATGAAGAGATCGAAATACATAATTCAAGCAAGCATCGTCGTCAGCAACTGCAGCAGCTGAATCACCAGGAGGAAAATCATCAACAATCCCAGCGTAATCGAAGCCGAATACCGCCAAATACTTTGGCTCTTAAATCACCCCACACCCGGTCCAATATCACACGTAAAGCCAAACCTCCCACAACTCACATTCAGCCTCAGAGATTCCAATTGGAGGTAGAGGCTCCTAAGAGCCACACTACTTACACCACCAATATGCAGAACACATTCCGTTCGGTAATGCTTAGCGACTTGGGCGGTGGCGGCACTGGCCCCGGTACTGAGTTCTCAAATTTTAATAGTGAATTTGATACAAATGGCGATAATGTGGCCATCTTAGGCAGCACTTGTGGAGAAGAGGAATCTAAGTTGCCCATGTCCCCAGCGAGACGTTGTTGTTTCATTGTCTCCCTGCTCATATGCCTCTTTGCCATAGTGGGCTTCGTTTGGCTAGTACCTTGTGGGAATGCCGATGGAACCGGCGCCTGTCCGGCTATTGGAGATCGTATAAAAACTCACAACTGGCTGAATAACTACACAAAAATTGAACTTAAGGGCGGTATAAATGTAGTCAGCGGTTTGCGGGCTTGGGAAAACAATTTGATATTCCTTTATCGTGGAGATGCCTTCTTCCCTTCAGAGTTTCGTCCTACTAACCACAGACGCAATGGTATTATCTCACTAATTGGTAGTTCAGGAGCCGTGGCCTGGTATGATCAGACAGTTGACGAACCGGTGGCATTGGATTGCACTTTGCTTGATGTAGATGGAAATTCTAAGAATGATTGCCTCGTCATGGATGAATATGGCGAATTGGGAGCTATAAATCCCGTTTCTGGTCAGTGGCACTGGCGGTACAAAGAGCGCTCCTCCCGCAAAGTGGATGAATATGATTTTCCCATAATTTTACCTGACCTAGATGGAGATGGGGTTCTAGACATATTGCTTGTTTCCAGTCTAACGCTAGAGCAGCGAACCAAAGATTTGGTACAGCAACAACACGAGCCGCCTTCCCAACTGGAGACCAGAAATGTATTACGACTTTTATCTGGACGTCATGGTGAACCAATAGGAGATGGGTTCCGCCTACATGAGTGCCAAAAGGTGGCCCGTTTGCAACTGGAGGCCGGAAATGTTAGCTTTAGTTGTCTACGCTCCAACAATACGGAACAACAACGCTCCAAAACATTAGCCGAACTTTATGCCTTGATAACCAATAAATCGATTGTGGATCAACGCCTTATGCCAGCATCTAAAATCTCACAGCATCGCCATCATGGGCAGCGCAGGGAGATTGAGGCTCAGCGTAACACTTATCCATTAAGCGGACGTGAATTGCTAGTAGAGAATCGTGGCAAATGTCCTGAGGATTGTAATGTGACGCTAGTTCTGAGCGAGATGCGTAACGGCAAGGTCTTTGTGCTGCGAAACTTCACCAATAGTGCCATGTACGGCATGGTACCTGCCGAGTGGCACTTTAAGAATACCAAATCAAAAATGTCCGGCTTTGTAATGAAATTCTGGGAATGGCACAGTACGTCCAACAAACAACCAAAGGCCACACAAAGCCAACCCGCACCAGCATCTGCACCAACACAAAATAATAATGTGCAGAAGAGCAACAGCAACAACAGTAACACAAATAAAAATTTGAATAGCATCAAGGATAAGGAGAAGTCCCATGGCAACAAAAAACAGCAGCAGCAACCACGTCTCAAACGAGATGTCCATGATTTTCCCGCCGGCCATGAAAAGGAGTTTGACATCTTTGATCATTTAATCCAAAAACGTGAAGCTTACGGCATGCCTTTAAAAAATCAAACTAAAGCCAGTTCAATCGGTAGCCGCACCACCGGTGGACTAGGCAGCAGCAGCAGCAGTCTAACTAGCCCCTACAAAATGCAAATGATAACCGAAACCGTTATATTGATCCTATTTATGGGCGCTGATACTCGAATTGAGAACATTTCGCAGAGTAATATTGTGCAATTTTGTCGCCATGATCGCAGCGAGGTTATATGTCAACCAGATTTAACAAATCAAGAGCATTCAATGCTTATTGCCGATCTCGATCAGGATGGCTCTCAGGAGTTGGTCACTTATATGTCCACATTTGTACCGGTCGATGAGCATGAATGGAAACTGTTTACATATGTACGTTTGCTTCGCATCCAATCCGAATTACCCGTCTACTATGAGGATGAAAAACACAATTAGACATGGCAGAAAACGTAATGGGCATCATCATCATCGATTCAAATTGAATGCATTTAAAAAACACCCACTTATACATAAATACAGTAGTACTTAATAGTATAATTAATACCATAATTTAGTACATTGAATAGAACCTTTTCTAGTTTTCCGAAACAAATATATACAATAAACCAATCAATAGCAAAAAAAAAAAACTATAATTTAATACATCTTTCTATATCTGTATTATAAAGGGCATATCAATATATTGCAATTGGTGAACAATATACATTTGTCGCAAAGATCTATTGTTAAAATTGGATAAAATTAGCTTGTTTTTATTTGGAAGTAACTGTTAATACTAAACGTAACTTAGTCATTGACGTCAGGGTATAATGAACAATGTAAAAATGAATAGGACAGAGTAACAGGTGGCCCCATCGCACTCATAATCGTTAAAAATAAAATTGGTTAACTAACAAAGTTACCGTTTCATTTAAAGATTTACATAATCTGTTTATGGAAATGGATCCTCGTTTTGCAAACAAAACGACGAAATGATGATTTAATTTTGAACGCAACATATAACAATCAGTTACAGTAGTATTCCAATCATCTAGACGATCGACTAACCAGATTTCTTTCAAATTTAAAACTCATCCGCAAGAGACCAATATATTTGGTGAGTTTCTTTTCTTTAAGACAGCTTGTACTTGCCAGAAATGTTGAAATATAATATACCTTTCCTTTGCCCAAAAGCAAAAAACACTTTACATTATAAAAATTGAACTGAATTTAACCATTAATGTTTAATTTAAACATATAAAATTTTGTTTTACAATGAATTTAGTCTACCATTTCATTACACATGGTATTATCAGTTGCCTCAACTTATGTAAACTGTCTATCTAAAAGATTACTAAAAATTAACATCGCTCAGATAACGTTTAAAATTTGCCTGACAATTTGCCGTTGACCATTGTTCGGTTATGATTTTGAATTCTTCCTCAAGACGGGACAAGTTTTCCGTATTAGTAACAGTGTGATTTAACCTTTTTAAGGTCCGATATGTCTACAAAAGATTTTGATTAAATAACAAATGGTAATTGTTCTTAATGTTGTTCTTACCTCTGCCGAAGATGTGGAAATAAGTTTGGCTATAGCCAATGCTTCCTCGTTGACGTTACGGGAATCGCAGGATTTATCAATAAAACTATTTGGCGTTAACAAATCTGAAGTGTCCAACCGATCACCCAACAAGAACAGGCGTGCATGCTGCATGAGTATATGTATATATGTGTTTGTGAGTGAGAAAATTTACAAATTTAAAAAATTGTTTTCAGGATTCGTACCGTTTGGCTGGACACCTTTTCATGCTTGTGCCAAAGAGCATAGCCCTCCGGTAATTGACCAATCTTTCCGTAATTCGTTTCAAAAGAGCAATCATCAGCAGATACTACATAATCAAACAACGGTAATTGCATTACGCCCAAATTCTTTAGATTACCAATGATGCCGGCCACCAAAGGCTTGGGGAATGTTGCCAGAGTTCGCAGATATGTTCTAGAAATAAAAACCAAGGCAAGAGGAACACAAAAAAATAAAAGGTTACGATAAATAGAGGTTAGCATGGTTTGATTTAAATAACATTCTTGAGTTTTTTTTTTTTTTCTTCATGTACTTTCCACTCACTTGATAACGGATGCCAGTTGACTGGCACAACTCTTGCGCCTTTCGAGAGCCCCAGCCACCAATTCCTGACAGTCAATGCCTTGACAGAATTGTTGACCCTGCACGGAGAGCAGCACCGTATTGTATTCATTGCTTTTGGCCAGCTTGCCAAGAGTTTCGATGAGCTTATGTAATAACTGCGCATTGTATGTCTGCCCTGTTTTGGACTGATGCGTATTGATAATCAACTGGGCCACTTTATCAAGTTTGTTGAAAATCACCAGATCTGTTTTGGCAACCTCTTTACAATGTGCAGATGTACTGCGTTTTAGATCGTTAGCTAGTGTTTGACCTGTGGCCCCAACTCCAGCTGTTTTCTGGGTATTCGCCTTATTTTCCGGTTTCAAGAACTTAAACGAGGGATCATTAGTGTCTGCTGCATCATCGGAGAGCAATACACTTGGTTTATTGTCCAACGATAGACGACTAACAGATGCATTACTTGAGTAGGAACTGTTGGATCGCCTTCGCATAATCATGGACTCTTCGCTGGCTCGCTGTTTGTACACATAATCCCAGGAGTCAGAGGCTCGGGACTTTACAGTGGTGGCATTGGTGAATACTGCATCCACTGCTGATGCTGCTGGGGTGCTTCCTCTTTTTACTGATTTAGTCTGATTGCCATGTTGTGAATCCTTCTTATGTGGCAGTGTCTGTCCCTGTGCCTCAGCTGCAGCCTTTTAGAGAAAGAGAGAGAGAGAGAGAGAGAGGGATAATTAATGTATGGCTAGAATTTGAAAAATTGTAGGATACCAACTTACCCTCCCCGTTATTGTCAAAGCCCGTTTACGCATCAACGGTTTGTTTGATATTTCTCCCCCGCTCATTTCTCGTTGCTCATGCTCCACAGCTTGAATCATATTAGCTGCTCCCTCATCACCCATCAGTCGATCAATTTCGCTTACTTTCTTTTTTTTAACTGTTCCATTTATCACACCAGTTGCCACACCGGGAGTCTGAGAGCGCCGCTTTGTTGTTGGTACGATCAGGGCGTCCGTTGTGTTGATATTGGGTGTGGCTGCTCTTTTGGCTGGCGATTTGCTAGTCTCCTTGGGTGTTGCGGCTCTAGGCTTTTTGCCAGCTGACGTTCCTTGCGGCTCCTTACGCAAATTTATTGGCAATTTATTGGTAACATTGGAGCTTTTGGAGCCTGCAATCGTAATTTGCGTTGTTGTCGATTGTACTGGAGTAGCCGAGCGCTTGGTACTGCTAGCATATTGGGCAAATGACTTTTGGGTCTCAGGTGCATCCGGATCCCAAATGATTTTACGCTTAATTACTCTTTTGAAACCTGAAAAAGTATGAAATATGGTAGCTATATGTAAATGGATATAATAAAAAAAAATATATTAAAAAACCTACCAGTTGGGGCTTCTGTACTAGCAGCAGCATCTGTAATTGTGGGTGTGGGTGTATTCGTAGCCTTGGCCCTAACCTTCTCTTTTGTTGATGTTAGTGGTAATTGCTTTTGGGTTACAGATTTCACAACAACTTTTACATTGCTTTTCACAGTTCTGGCCTCCAGATCATGATTAGGCTTTTTTGTAAGTGTTGCTGTGGATGACTTCTTAATAGTCACCTGGCTGGTTGTATCACTACTACCACTATCATATTCATTCCAATCGTCATTAAGCGAGCTGACTATATCTTGAGACTTGACCACCACAACATTGGCATTGGATTGCTCTTTGCGTCGGGATGCTTTCTGTGATGATAAGTCAGCCATTTGTTCCAAGGCAACAGCACGTGCCTGCTCCGGCGAGAGTTTGGTTTTTCCGCCATAACCGGATGAGGATTTGTTAGACGCTTTAGCCTTTGAAGACAATTTAACGCTGCTGGTTGTAGTCGTATTAGTTGCCTTAGCCACATGGGGATTCTCATCATCGTCCACTTCAATTATTTCATATTGTCCCTCACCTTCAATGGTCACACCTACATCCATTTCGGCTATAGCTAATTCGATATTAGATTTCTCTTTGCTACAGTGCTCTAGATTTGTATCAGTGCCCTTAAGCAATGCTATAAGATCTACTTCTTCCAAAGTGGACTCGCTACGCCTCTCCCCGGGACTATTTTGTACCGACCACTTTTCCAATTGGTGTGAGAGTGGTGTGCCGCTATGTGTGTGAGCTTGCTCGTCACTGGTGCTCTTGGTATCGCAACTTGCCAAATCCATAACAGTAATCGAAGTCGTGTCGGTTATTACTTCCACAGAAGGAGTCTGCTCTGGCTCTGCTTCCCCCAGTTGTGTATTATGCATTTTGGCAATTTCCTGCTCCAGTGAACTTAACTCATCCATGTGGCCTTCGGTAGGGTTTCCCTTTTCCTTGGAATCATTAGTTTTTACTTCAATTGTGGCATCCGCGTCTGCCAGGAGATTCTCTAGCTCAAAGTCCGACTTTTCATCTGCTGGTTTGGTTTCGGTTTCCGTTTTCGGATCCGCCACCTGCGCCATGCTTTTTTGATAGCCTAAAACTGTCAATATTGTAAAACAAAATCTCCACGATCGAATTTACAATCCCATGCACTTGTCAAGAAAACAAAAAAAATGCACTATGCGGCCATTTTAGGGCTGCACAAGAAATATATCAATTGTTTTAGAGCAATCGATAATTTGACTGCTAAGCATTTTATGGAATATTTCATACTGCGAATTTCTTCGCCCACTTAGGACGTTGTGAAATATTAAAACAGATGTTTTTATACAGAACAACAGCTTAATATTTAATATTTTGTACATACATATATATATATATATATATATATATATATATATATATATAATCAAGAATATTTTTATGATTTATTCAAATTTTTAGTAAATATATAAAGAATATTTTTGATTGCGTTGCTCACATCACCAGCTCGTTCAAATGAAATATCGGCGTTTTATCATCTCTAACGCGCCCCCTCTACCAACTAACTTCGTTGAATACTTTATGGAAAAAAGTCTCTCTCATCTACTGCAAGGATAAAAAGCTTTTCAGAACTAGGATATCAGTTTATCGTTTAGTTGTAAACAAATTTAAGGGAAAAACGCTGGAATTTGGCGGCGGTCCAGCGGAAAGACCATTAGGAACGCGCTCCAAATCTATTGCAGTCTTCTTCAGTGGTGGCGGCAAGGCAAAAAACTACAACAACAAATACAACACAAATACACAATTTCCATTTCCCCCTCCCAATCCAAGTGAGTGGCAGTGGCAGCGACAGGATGTGGGACTCGTCGATGTTTCTAAGCACACTGACTCCAAAGTTTTATGTGGCTCTCACTGGCACCTCGAGTCTAATATCGGGACTGATTCTGATCTTTGAATGGTGGTATTTTCGCAAATATGGAACATCTTTTATAGGTGAGTGAAATGATATATTCCAAAGAGATATACTCCAAATACGAAATGTAAAATTTTAGAGCAAGTGTCAATCAATCACATTAGTCCATGGATCAATGGCAGCGATGGCCAATCGGATTCTAGCAATGGTAGCGGGAGTAGTAGCAGTAGTGGTTCCAGTAGCAGCAGCAATGGAACAGGCGCTGGTGCCGGTGCTGGTACTGCGACGGGAACAGGTGGAGCGGGATCGTCTACCAGTAGCACTGGTAATCAGATGCCCGAATGTAAAGTTTGGCGAAATCCGTTAAATTTATTTCGAGGTGCCGAATACCAACGCTTTTTTTGGGCCACCAGTAAAGAGCCACTCACCTATTACGATATGAATCTAAGTGCCCAGGATCATCAGACGTTCTTCACTTGCGAGGGCGATGCTCGTAAAGAAGAGTACGAGATCATGCAAACGGCCTGGCGTGAACGGAATCCCATGCAACGCATCAAGTCCGCTCACAATGCCTTGGAGATTAATGCGGAATGTGCGCCAGCCTACATTCTGCTGGCCGAAGAAGAAGCCATGACTATAATGGAAGCAGAAAAGATTCTGAAAACAGCGCTAAAAGTGGCCGAAATAAACTATCGTAAATCTCAGGCCACCCAGCATCAAGGAGCCATAGCTGATGGTGTACATCGGAGGGACACAAACGTTTTAATATACATCAAACGGCGCTTGGCGATGTGCGCGCGTAAGCTGGGCAAGTTAAAGGAAGCAGCAAAAATGTTTCGTGACCTTACCAAGGAGATACCATCGATAATGAGTGTCCTGAATATTCACGAGAACCTCATCGAGACGCTGCTGGAGATGCAAGCGTATGCGGATTGTCATGCCATACTTGCCAAGTATGACGATATATCGCTGCCCAAATCAGCGACTATTTGTTATACGGCAGCTCTGCTTAAGGCGCGGGCGGTGGCCGACAAATTCTCACCAGATATTGCATCAAAGCGGGGCCTCAGCCCGGCTGAGATGAGTGCCGTCGAGGCCATACACCGTGCCGTTGAGTTCAATCCTCATGTTCCCAAATATTTGCTGGAAACTAAACCGCTTATCTTGCCGCCGGAGCATATTCTTAAACGTGGAGACTCTGAGGCCCTGGCATATGCTTTTTTTCATCTGAAACACTGGAAACAAGTGGAGGGCGCCCTTAATCTACTTCACTGCACCTGGGAGGGCACATTCCGCATGCTGCCGTATCCATTGGAGCGTGGCCATCTGTTCTATCCATATCCGACATGCACCGAGTGCGCTGATCGGGAGCTGTTGCCAGCCTTCCATGAGGTATCTGTGTATCCCAAAAAGGAGTTACCCTTCTTTATACTCTTCACGGCGGGGTTGTGCTCATTTACCGCCCTACTGGCCCTTCTCACGCATCAATATCCAGAACCCATGGGCTTATTGGCACAGACCGTACTTACTTGGATCTCGTATCCGTTTCAGTTGCTCAAAGAACGCATCGAGGCATTTTGGCCATGCAATTTGCTGCAGCAATTGTCGCGGGTCTAATGTGTTATGACAAGTAGCATCATCATCAACAGCGGGTTGTGGACCGGACCCAATCACAATGGAGCACCCACTCTTTCTCATTTGAGGCCAATGCACGCACACAATATCACATCCACACACACAAACACACTACCACACACAAGAGTCAACTACAAAAAATCAAGCTACAAAAGAACTCACAACAAAATATACATACATGAACACGTATATATATATATATATATATACATATATATATTTTGGATCTTAATATGTCTGTGTTGTCATCGTGAAATAAACAAAACAAAAACAGAAAAAGAAAATAGCAAACAAAACTAATTTTCAAGCGATTCTGATAACTACGAACAAAAAACCGAATTTTTCAAAAGCAACATAAGCGAAATTCAAGTATTCCTTAAGTTTTATTATTTTAATTATTATAAAAGCAACAACTAACTAAATGCTAAAATTATAATTTTATGTATTTATTTCACCAACATGCATTTGTTTTAATTGCCATTTTGCACTAATTTTAGCTATCATCAACTATTTGCTGGTTCTGCTTTTTGCTAATAATGGCCTTTTGATGCAAGGTAAGTCCCCAGGACATATTATTCCCATAAAAATGTTTGACCGCAACTCTTTAAAGCATTTAAGAAAATTTGATACATGAATACAGAGATCTAAATTCAGTTGATAGAACCTTTAACCAACAATAAGAAAAAAGATTTTTTATCAGATTACGAGTTTAAAAAATATATATATTTTCTTTATTTATCGTTCGTTTATGCTTTTGCTTTTATATAATTTGTGAAATACGTTACATTAATTTGTATATCGACCAATTTTTAATTGATTCACAATATGTTTTAATAATTATTATTTAAAATCATTTAAAATAATTTCTCATTTCTTTGTGCATAGTTTAGAGCACGCATATAAAAAGTATTGTATATAAGGCATTTTGTGATATTGTCATTTGTGCACAGTTTACAAGTTGCATACACTGTAATATCCGTTGCAGAGTTTGCATCTGGTAAGTAAGTCGGGATATGAATTTGGATTTAATGACATAAAATAATCACGCACGGCAAT
Source organism: Drosophila neocordata (assembly GCA_018903615.1). Taxonomy (NCBI): domain Eukaryota; kingdom Metazoa; phylum Arthropoda; class Insecta; order Diptera; family Drosophilidae; genus Drosophila; species Drosophila neocordata. The sequence continues at coordinate 13,222,996 of JAEIGI010000001.1, forward strand.
CAATATCTCTCTGGTGTGCGTTCGAATTTCCTCAATCGTTAATTGTTTGTTATAATGCGTCATAACCTCCAGTAGAATCGCATATAGTACCGATTCAGAGGATATAAAGAATTTTAGCACCGTAGTTACTTCATGTATCATCTGCGTCACAAATTGACTTGTTAATTTCAAAATATAGTCAAAGACATCAGGTGCCAAATGTGTGGCCATTCGAGTTATAATGTCCTCGAAACTTTCAGCGTTAATAATGCGTTCATAAATAGCAGCACCATAGTCACTTAGTAGAAACTTCACACCCTGGACCACAATTGTACTCAACTGTAATGCGTAGGCCCCAGTGGCATAGTTACGGGGTTCTAAGGCTACATCGTGACCAATTGGATTGGGTATTAGTAAGCGATACGCAGTATTGGCTGACCGAACACCAGCACCAGTGCTAGACTCATGACTTTGTGGAATGGGCTGATTGACCTGACCCAAAATATCGGCACCGACATTATGTTGGACATTGGCACGCAAGTCCGCAGCATTAGTCTGTACTTGATCGTTAAGAACAATATTAATGCCGTCCTTAGCAAAGGCTGGCCTCACGCCTTTTTCATTTAGCTGTTTATTTATCTTAAAAAGATCGTTAAATTGTTGTTTAGAGCCTTCATTAACATTCCGTATGACATCAAGCTTGCCTTGTGTTCCACGAATGCGTATAGTCTCTTTAGAAACTTTATCAAAAGATCGCCTAACACAATCGTAATATGTTATTTATTGGTCGTCAATAAAGTTATTTAACATTTTACTTACCGCTGGCGATTGCTCAACGTTTCACGATAACCAGCTATTTTGCTGTTAGCCGTATCATTGATAATGGTCGAAGCCAGACGGAAATTGTACACACTATGGGTAAATAGCACCAATGATGCCGAGAGCTGTAGTATATCTATAGTGGTTACGTCATCGCCATCGTTATATTTCTGCGCATTTAATAGAAATTCACATTAGACCACTTAGTAAAAGTGGTAAACAGGTTCTCAGTTGACTCACCAGTACCAAGTCAAGCACTCCATTAGCCACCCCACCACCCGAAACTACAATCGAAGTTATGTTCATACCATTGACTGTTAGCTGTGCAATCTGTTGAAAAGAAGTTTGGATTATTAAACGCACTGCACAACACAGTTTCTTTAAAAGAAAAAAAGGTGGTGCCAAAGCACACTTACCGCTCCTACTTCCTTTCCAGCATTTGTAGCTGCTGCCAAAGCACTTGTGGCACCAGCAGCACCAAGCCCAACAGTACCAGCAGCAATACCCATCCAATGACCACGGGCTGTTTGATCTGTTACATTAATTGATTGCTCATGCTGGCCGCGATCCACCAGCTGACTTCCCGAACGCACTGTGGCATATCCAGCCGATGCTAAACCAATGATTCCAGCAATTCCCATTAATGGAGCAGAAACGGGAATAGTAAGAAGGGCAGCTATCGGAACGCAAGAAGCTGCGATTCCTCCAATTGCCGATGAAGTATCAAGAATGTCGAGAACTTTCCTACCGGGGGACGCCGCGGGCGTCAAATACTTGTCTAACTCAATTGGTTCGCCTTCGATCCATTTATAGATGCCACGATGAGGCGCCACCAGTACACCGGCTGGTAGGTCGTTGTCCGATACATACGATTCCCAGTTCTGATAGACACGACCACTTTCATCGACAAAGACCATGCAGCAATTGGAGCTGTTGCCGCCTTCACTGCTGTTGGCTATTTTTACAACAAAATGATTAGGTTCCCAAAGCTCACCTCAAATGGTTTAAGTGTCAAGTACTTACCAACACATCGCCGCGTGCGAAACACTGGATGACATGACCAGGATGTAGATTTCTCCGCAAGATTAGTATCAGTTGTGTCATTAACCACTAAAACATACAAAATCGACGAAAGCGATTGACGATTTGTATATTTGCCTGTTAAAAGTAAATAAATAATTATCATTGAACTGCTATTTTTCTAAATAAAATCGAAGGCTAACTTACGTTGGTTCCAGACGGCAGTAAAAAGCATGTCCCGCAGCTTATTGTTGGCAGCGGTTGCCTTTTCGCGTTTTTTCATTAGCTTATTGCGTTCTTCTTCATTGCTTTCAGTTATAGGAGGTGGATCGGGAATTAACTGCTTTAATTTGTTTTTCAAACTTTCCTCCTGATCATAAGCCAAGCTGGAGCAAAAGATATTATATTTCTGCTGCGATTAATCATCTTATTAATAAATACGTACTGATCCCATGATATTTCTTCCATTCCTAACAACTCAGCAAACAACTCCTGCTTTTTTTTTGCAGTTTGATGTAAAGAATCCTGATTTCTTTGCGACATCGTTACTTGTGAATAGACACACGTGTTCGAATTAAGAAGACGTTTATAATTAACCGTATTAGCGGGGAAACACAGGTTTATAAGCATCAACTACCCGCTTTACAACAAAAACTATTATTCGATAACAACAGGGCAGCACAGGAATTTCAATCGTTCGATGATTGTGATCAGTATGACACTAAGATAGATTGCACACAAAGCATAAAGCAATTTTGCGAAATTGCACATTTGTTTTGTATTTATTGTAATTATTTTAACTGTTTTCGTTAAAAATTAATAATACTCTTTGAATATAACTTAAAATTTGCTTTCGACATTTTCAAAGATTTTAAAGTATTTTAGCTTGCACGATCAGTTGATTTTAGCAACCATCGAAGTAATTTTGAGCACATACTATCGCACTCAGGTATCGATATATATATAGATTATCGATAGTTCTGACACTCTACGTGTCAGTGTCTCATGCGACGAAATTGTGTTTTTTCGATTCGCGGTGTAAAAATAGTATAATTTTAACATTAAAAATCGGTGCTCTTAGCCAATGCCATTGTACAAAACGTGGCCGAATCGATTAGGGTATAAAATAAAGCAACGCAATTACAAACTGCTCGCCGGGCACTAAACTGCTACCTTTCCAAAACATCAGCTGGAGTGTCCGTGGCCGCCGACACCAAAGAGAAAAAAAGGCCAAGCCAAACCAGCAACAAGAATCACAACTAAAAGATAATATTATACCAGTGTAAATACAATAACTTAGGCGGCTTAACAGTAAATCAATGGCTGGTCAAAAGTTTCAATATGATGAGAGCGGTGGAACGTTCTACTATTTTGTGTTATCGTTCTTAGCGTTAATATTAATACCAACGACAATTTACTATTGGCCACGTAAAAAGAAAGAAGGTTAGTGTTAGTGGGGGCCGCAGCTGCTTTGCCGATTATAATCGCTGTTCCCACCTGCGCCTGCATTTATATTTGTGTGTGTGTGTGATTCTAATTTTCCTCACTTCGCCGTTCTTACATGTGTTTTCCTCACTAAATGGACACGTTCCAATAATTTATTCTAACAACGTCAACGTAGCTTCTTCGAATTGGTGAAAGCTGCGATTACAACAACTTCAAGTCAAACTCTTCTCACAATTGGAACACCATAATTGAACCGTTTATGCATGCATATACGCAATATCACGAACAACGCTTCGAATTATGTTTAAGAATAAAATATATATATATAAAAGCGTACACTTCTAGCCAATTTTTTTTTTTTTTTTTTTTTTTTGTTAAAAAAAGTAATAGTTAATTTAATTTACATTTATATTTGGTAAATGCATTTGCAAACATTGTCATAAATCACAATCAGATCGCAAATTATGAACTCGTATAAACCTTTTTAAGAGACGCACTTTCTTCCAGACAAATTTGTATAATAACGCCCAAATTTTTTTTTTTTTTGCTTCCAGATCCGGGCAAAGTGAAAGAGGATTGTCAATGTTCCGATTGTCAGAAAAAGAAAACCATTTTGGCAAATGCCGAACCCTACCGTGCCCTCAAATCATGGACTATCAAGTTAACTATTGTCCTGGGCTGGGCATTACTTCTTTTCCTTACGTATCGCGTATCACAGTTTGATTATGAGATGGCCAGTTTCGATCCATTTGAGATATTAAATGTGCCACCAACAGCCTCACAGGCGGAGATCAAAAAAGCCTATTACCGATTATCCAAGGTGTTGCATCCAGACAAGGAGACCGGTGATGAAAAATCATTTATGATGTTGAGCAAAGCCTATCAGGCCCTCACCGATGATGTGGCCAAAGAGAATTATGAGAAATATGGCAATCCCGATGGGCCTGGTGCCATGTCATTTGGCATTGCATTGCCATCGTGGATTGTGGAGAAAGAAAATAGTGTGTGGGTGCTGGGCTTGTATGGGTTAGTCTTCATGGTTGCCATGCCATCGGCTGTAGGTGTCTGGTGGTATCGTTCTATACGTTTCAGTGGAGACAAAGTTCTTTTGGATACAACACAAATGTACTTTTATTTCATTCACAAGACACCGCACATGTTGCTTAAGCGTGCCCTTATGGTCCTCGCTGCTAGTTTGGAGTTTGATAAGCGCCATAATTCTCAGGTGGTCGAAAGGCAGTCTGACAATGATGAAGTTCCAGCGGTAAGTGTTTAAACTCTCACCTCCCCATCCTAAGTAAAAGATGTTGATCAAAATTCTTGGTTTAATTATTGCCTATTGCAGCTCATTCGGCAGCTACCAAATCTGAATGAAAAGTGCAAGGAACATCCACTCTGCCGCATGTATTCCATTAAGGCTCGTGCTATATTGCATGCCCATCTCACACGCATTCCACTGAATCCCGATACTCTTGAACGCGATCGTCAGTTCATTGTAAAAAAGTGTCCGTATCTAGTGCAGGAGATGGTATCTTGTGTCCACCAACTTGTCATGATGGCCTATGCCAGACGTGTTCCTCGCTTGCCCAGCATTGAGACCATTGAAAATTGTATGAAAATGTCACCCATGATTATTCAGGGATTGTGGGAATTTAAATCGCCATTGCTACAGTTGCCGCATCTCACCGAGGATCATTTGTACTTTATGAATAAGAAGCGTCATGTAAAAAATCTGCAACAATTCGCTCAGCTTAAACCAGACGAGAGTCGCACTCTGCTGAAGAATCTCACCGATTTCGAATATGAGAATATAATGAAAGTGCTGGGCAAGATGCCTTTAATTGATTTTTCTATACGCTGTGAGGTAATTGATGATGAGAACACCAATGTTGTTACTGCAGGGGCGATTGTCACGGTCACAGTTACTCTGGAGCGAAAGGATATGAAGAGTCTCTTTGGTGATACAAAAGCACCCGAAAAGCAAGGAATCAATGATGAAGCCAACGAAGAGGCTGCCGGTGATGAAGGTGATGATGCAACACCCAACACAGTGGCCGTTAAAAAGGCTTCAGCTTGGGCCAAACCTCGTAAAGGTGGCAAGGGAAAGGGCGGTAAGAAGCCAGCAAACAATCAAAAGAAAAAGTCCCAACCCAAGGTTGCCAACCTAGCAACAACAACAACAACAACAACGACGACGACGACAAGCCAAGTGGAAGAGCAGGCAGCTAATTCAGATGGTGATTCTGATGCTGGGGAGCATAGCGATATAGATTCAGCTGCCGGTACAGGCAGCGACGAAGATGACAAGCAAAATAAAAACAATTCATCTTTGGACGATGACGATGATGAGGAATGGGAGCGCCTTCAGGCTAAGCTAAATAAACGAGAACGGCTCGAAGGCAAATCGCGATTATCGCATACCGTCCATTGTCCCTACTTCCCGGAGGAGAAGCAAGAGTACTGGTGGACCTATATATGCGATCGAAAATCGCGCACACTTCTTACAGCACCCTACCATGTGACAAACTTGGTTGAAAAAGAAGAGATTCAATTAAAGTTTACAGCGCCGCGTTGGCCCGGTGTTTATACCTTTACCGTGTGCCTAAGATCGGGTAAGTAGCAATATAAGAAAAGTTTATTTATTTCGATTATCATTTAACTTTGTATTGTATTTACAGACTCGTATTTGGGCATGGATCAGCAACAAGAGCTTAAATTGGATGTTCAAAAGGCTCCAGCACCACCGACAGATCATCCGCAATGGGATCTGAGCGAATCAGAGCCAGAACACAATGATCAGCAGGAGAATCTGAGTGACTATACAACGGACACATCTGACGATGAGGATAGTGATTAGAGAGCATGACTATTTAACATAACCCATGACCTCCTCATCCTCCTTCCTTTACTAAAACCCTCTACTTTATACCCTCAACTATATATACATTTTCTTTTTCTTAAACCTTCACATTTTAGTGTGTCCAGATTCCCATACACACACACACACACCCCCACACCAAAAACACAATTCTTTTTTTACTTCCTTTCCTTCTTCCTTACTTCTTTAGGTGAATGATATGTCTTCTTCCTTTTTTTTTTTTTGGGATAGCGAAAAGAAAATTTCGCATTTTAACTAGTTTTACAAATGGAAAAAAGACCCGGAACTAGAGCGTAAATTACATTAATAATAAATATTATGATATAAAAATAAATTTCATTTTACTGTGTACTGTACTAAACATAATTACATATATAAATGTACTGTATATTTAATTATTTGGATACAAGATGAACTAAGAAACCAACAAGAAAAATGTGAAACATATAAGCAAAATAATGTTTATTTGATATTTTTGTGGTCATTAAACTGAAAAAATACCAAAAAAAAAAAGAAAAGAAAAAAGACAGTTTGTTTTGGAAAATGAAATCACAAAAAACGATTCAACACATTCAAACGATGCCTTCCGTGGTTGTATCGTCACGTTACTGCTGCCATGTCTCCACCTGATCCCCATGTTACTGGATTTGCCCGCCTTCTTTGGCCAATGCGGCTACTACTAGTGGGCAGCTGAAGCGCGTTCACTATCCAAGAGAAGGGCCGAATGCGATTCGACCTTTGACGTCTCGAAAATCCGTCGCTGCTGTGAGTGTGGATTTGATGGGAAGCAGGAGGGGTTGGTGGGAAGTAAGTCATTTAAATTATTGTTTTGTTTTTCTTAAGTGTGTTCGTGTGTATGTGAGTTTTAAATTTGCATTCATTACCCGTTGCCAAGTTTATTAATTAGTAGAAGAGGTTTCGGTTTATTTACATTATTTTACTATATATATGAGTGGGTGTGGATGTGTATGTGCGTATGTATATGTGTGTGGGGTGGTTATGATCATGTTCTTCTTGTCATTGTTCTCTTTTTCTTTTATTTCGATATATGTTACTATTATTCCCCATTTTCACTCTCTTCGTCGGAGGATTCAGCAGAGGATGATTCTTTTTCGGCGGTTGTTTCTTCTGGATTTTTATCGCTATCTTTTTCTGGCTCGATTTCATTCTTTTCTATATTTTCATTTTTAACTTTTTCTTCTTCGTTAGCCGTATCATCGTTTTCTTCTTTCGTTTCTTTATTTTCTTCAGCGGTTTCTTCTTTCTGTGTTTCTTCGATGGGCGCAGCATCCTCTTCTTTAGTTGCTTCCGTTTCCTTTTCTTTCTCTTCTGTATCAGCTTCTTTCTCTATTTTGGTTTCTTCTTCCGTATTTTCATTTGCTGCTTCATCGGTTTCTTTTGGCTCCTCAGTTTCTTCTTCTTGCACTTCTTTCTTCTCCTCTTCAGTATCTTTGGAGTCATCTTCCACCTTATCTTCCTCTGACTTTATATCTAAATGCTGATCGGGCTCTCCTTTTTCTTTTGTTTCCGTTTCCTCTTTCTTTTCATTATCATTTTCCTCCTTCGGCTTTTCATCTTTCTCTTCCTTCGACTTCTCCTCAGCATCACCATCATCTTCATCCTCCTCGTCCCCTGATTCCTCGTTTTCCCCATCTTCCTTTTCTGCCTTAGACTTTTCTGCAGCTTCATCTGCAGTGTCGTCATTATCCTTTTTATCGCCTTCCTTTTCACCATCTTCATCGCTCTTTTCTAATTTTTATCAATGGAAAATTATGGTAAATTTCCTTTATAGTCACTTTCTGCACTTTACCTGTTGTCTCCTTCTCCTGCTCTTCCTCATCCTTATCCGTTTTTTCGGTCTCAGCTTTTGCATCACCTTCACCATCAACGTTTTCAGTCTGATGACAGATGGGATGTTGTTGGATGGATAGATAGGTGGTGGGGTGTATAGGTGGGATCATATTGTTGTTGGATCGAATGTTGAATAAATGTATGTACAAGAGTTAAGTAAAAGGATCGGACTAACTACACTTTTTACGCAGTTGACAGCTAGCTAGGATGCATATCCTCATGCCTGGTGGTTAGCGTTGCTATAAAGCCTCTACTCAGTCTAGTGTTATACTATATATAGCACTCTCATTCATGCATTTATGTTGTAGCTAAACTGTTGCCTTTACCTTTTCTTCACTATCCCCAGCCTTTTCATCGATAGCATCGGAGGATTCATCCTCGCCCTTGTCCTGGGACTTCTCCGCATTCTCCTCGCCATCTTCGTCATTTTTCTTAAGAAAATTACGAGGGAGGAGTACACATTCAATTAAAACTTACTGTTGCTATGTAACATGCTAACTTACAGCTCTGTAAACTGTACCTACATATTATGTATGTATCTGCGAGTGAGTATATGTTAATTGTGTTAAAAAAAGAATTATAAAAAGGGGTTAATAAAACAAGCATTGGTCAAATGGTTATTGTTTTTTTTTTTTTTTTAGTTAATACAAATATATTTTGCTTTCTCGTTTTTATGTTCTTTTTTGTTTTTGTTTTTTTTTTTCTTTTGTTTTTTTGCTTTTACTTAATTCGTTTTTAACCATAACTTCCTATTAGCTGCACAAAACTTTCAGCTTTCTACACTCACAATCAGACTTAGGCTTAAGTAAACTTAAACTGAACTTCGCTGGTGTGGTGTTTCGGATGTTTTGCGGAATTAATACAATCAATATTATATAATGATACATCATCCATACATCATACATACATACAAACAAAACATATGTATTTAATTGGGGTGTGTAAGTGTGTGTGTTGTAAAAGTTAATGATAATAAATATATTTATATAATTTGTTTTGTTTTGATTAAAAAAGATCCAGGAAGCTAACTTCAGCTATGCCGAAGTTTATATACCCTTGCAGTTTCCTAATAAATTAGTAAATAGTAAATCAACTGTGTTCAAAATCACTAGGATATAATATATCCAAAAACCTAATGAATATAAATTTTACAACCGATAATCTACTACATCAACGACAATGCAAATCTAAAGCTTAAGTTATTCTTAATGCCAAATTTGTTAAATGTGAAAAAAAATTGATAGAATATTTCTTTTAAATGGAAGCTATTTGTGATAGAAGCCCGGATCGGATTTAACCATCATCAATAAAGAACTAATTGACCAAGTCTCCAATCTATTAAGCTTAACAACTGAGAGACTGATAGACGGACGGACATGCCTTTTAATGCTGAACAAGAACACGAATGTATATATATATATAAATAAATATATATGTTGTATACTTTATAATTTCATTCTGTTCAGTTGTATTATACCCTCTGCAAGAGTATACGAATTGTCTTTTTTATCTTCTCAGTGGTTAAACACAATCGATCTTAAATTAGTGTGGATGTGTGTGTGTATGCATTGTAAAATGTATACCCAAGGCATAGTGTACAAACACTTTTGGGTGTAAGTGTAGCTTAGCCTAAGAACCGCAGTCGTCATTATAATTGTTTTTTTTTTTTTTTTTTTGCAAAAAAGAATTTAAACACAAATAGAAGCGCATGTGTGCTAGTTTGATAGATAGAGAGATGGTTGGTAGTAGGCTTTAAAGTCAACAAAAAAAATACAAAAAAAAAATGCCGTTAGACTACATTTGTCAGTTATTGCTGCTTGCTGGTAGAAGAAAGTTGCTTTGCTGTTTGTTAATTTGATAGTTGTTGCTGATGCTGATGTTGTTGGTTTACTTGTTGTTGTCGCTTCGTTTAACAGTTAACAGAAAAAGTTAAGTTTTTGCTTAAGCTCAAACCTCTGGCTTTTCGGCTGCTTCGCCATTGGAAGCAGCAGTTGCTGCATCACCATCAGCCTTGGCATCATCGCCCTCCGTCTCTGGTTTTGCTGACTCCGTTTCGGCATTACCCTCCGCTGCTTCCTCTTTTTTAGCCTCACCATTCTCCTGCTTTAATTCAATCTGAGCACTGCTCACCGCTGTTGTATCTGCTGCGGCCAATTTCAAGAACACCTCCAGTGTGTCAATCTCATTGGCCATATCGAAGGCATCATAATCTCCACAATATTCCTCATCGTTAAATATTTGCGGTGGCAACGGATGTCTAGGCTCAGGATCACTGACTGTGCCCCCATTGCTGGTCGATTTGTTTTGCATTAGCTCTTTCTCGCCCTCCTTGCCGGGCTCTGTAATATCGACAGTGTCATATTGAATATTCTTGCTATCCAGGATCATCAGAACACGCTGTTGGCGCTTCTTAACCTGCAATGAAGATAGATTAAAAAGACTTTTAAAGATATCGAAAAGAATTTTAAGTTTTAATAATAAAGATATAAATTATATATAAATTTAGAACTATTACCACATGTATGTATAATAATCTAAATGAAGATGGTAAGATTAAGTCACTGATTCATAGACCAGTTTTTTAACTATTCACCCAGCCCTGGATGCCGGCAAGCCCAAGTGGACATACACAGAACCAGTTAGTCATTCCTATACAGAAACGCCCACTACATGCATACAATTGTGTATATAAACATGTCTATATTTTATACATATATGTATGTATGTATGAACATCTACACACATACATTTATTGAATATGACAACGAATCTTAATTGAACTGATTATTATGTCTTATGGTTCTTCGTGTAATTATCTACTGATAAGAAACTGTTATTTTTTTTTTTGTTTTTAAATTAATTTCTTTTGAGTTCATATGCCGTTATAAATGTTGACGCGTCTCATTCCCTACCCTTTTATACGTCTCTGTCTCATTCTCTTTCAGCAGCACAAAGTTTGTGTTGTTGTTGTGAGAGCTGCACAAAGACCGTTATATTTGTTCTTATTGACAGTTTGCAAATAAAACAAAGGGAGCGGGAAGAAGAGAAAGAGTTGCACAAGTGAATCATTCACACACGCACACTCGAAGGAAATAAAAACTGTGATCAATGAATTCTTTCTTTTACGCTTTACAGTTCATAGACATCAAAATATGCTTATATGGGCAATGAAATGTTTGCGGTCGCTGTGCTTCTTCTTGCCACCACCACACTAACACGTAAACTCACACATACACAGGAAGACTACAGCTCATCAAAATACCCACTTGCTGTTTTCTCTGCTGCTTTTTTTGGTTTTTGGGCTAGGGGGAAGAGGAGCCAGTAGGGAACAGTGGTCCCAGCCAATGCTAGATGACGTTTTGACTGTACACACATACATGTATGTTGAGTGTGTATATGTTTTATGTAGACACACATATAAAGACAGATAGATATATAAAATAGATTTTGCAGTGCATATCGAGACACCCCCGCTCCACTACTTGCTGAACAGACAATACCCTGTTTTCTTTTGATCTCTACTAATCTAACGGGCCAACAAACATTCCAATATGATGACACTGACAGCCGCTTAACATCCTGTCCCCGCCCTGCCCTGGCCACACCTCATCCACACGATTCGTCGCACTCACCTCCTTGTTGCCGGACATGCCGCTAACGTAGACTTTTAATACCATTTTATTAATTGATTCGCTTGACCGTTTTTAAATATAAATTTAATTCTTTTTTCGGTACTTCTCGCTTTTATATCCGTCCGTAATAATGATGATTCTACACTGAAAAAAATTTCGAGTTTTGTTTTCTTTGCAATAACTAAAATTTGACAGCACTGCTTTGCAGTGCTGAAAAACAACAAATCGAAAAGTTATCTGGCAGCGTTGTCTTAATTTACGATTTGAAATGACCAACAAAAAGAGCTCCATTAGCTCATCGAAGGTATGGTATTGCTAATTTTTTTTTTCTTAGTTTTGTTTGTTAATTAATTTGTTATTAGCCAAATTTCTCAACTAATGTTTAGTTTAGCTTAGCGTGTTTGTGCATTGCAGCCATTTACATTTTTTGAAAAATAACAGCTTTATTGTGATTAGTTTTAAAAAAAGTTTACAAGAAAATAAAGATAATAAAGAGCAGTTTTAATATTACTCTACCAGAATGCTTGTTATGCTTAATCTAATGAGATATTGTGCAGAAATGTTATAAAACATTTTGAATACCCGAAGAGGGTGGTTAAAAATATATCAATAAATTACGATAGGCCGAAATCATCGAAACTATCGACATACCCATCGATGATAATATCAGTTCTAGCATAAACATCAGTTTAAAGTTTTTGTAGTGTGCTAAGAATTTTCTAAATATATACAATGCTGAAAGAATGTTAAGGAATTAAGTAAACGGATTTATTGTGTATGGAAACACTCGACACAGAATGAGCATTAACAACTTGGACAGCGATGAACACATCGATGAAGACTCCAATTCTAGCGAAGATCAACCACGAATACGACGCCAGCATTGGCAAAGAATCATTACACAAAATTCCGAAAACAATGCACCTTTAGCACCACTGCCACAAGAAGAGTTACCACTTCGAATGGAGGAGCAAGCTGATAATGAGACTAATGGGCTAGAAGACGGTGTAGAAGAGCAACAAGTGGAACAACAAATGGAACAACCCGAAACAATTGAGGTAGAGGAACCACAACCGCCTCCAGTTATACTGAGTCCACCGAGCACATCACGGAGGGCACATGTCGAAAATGTCATTGAATTAGACACTCCACAGCCTAAAAAACGGAAACGATTATCCAAATCAAAGGAAACTACACCAAAATCGAAATCACCCAAATCCAAATCTCCAAAGGCTGGATCCAATGATGATGAAGATGATGGATTGACATGCCCGATTTGCTTAGACTCATGGGAAATGACTGGCGAGCATCGTTTGGTCTCCCTCAAGTGCGGGCATCTTTACGGTGAATCCTGCATACGTCGTTGGCTAAGCGAAAGTCAACGCCAATCCTCGGTCAAAGTGTGCCCCCAGTGCAAGGCTACAGCCGCCTTCCGAGATATTAGACATCTGTATGCCAAACGGGTGCAGATGTTGGACACTGGTCTTAGAGAAGAGCTGGAGATTGAGCGTCGAAAGAGTCTTGCATTAACGTCTGAGTTGGCAACATTAAAGTTAAGCCACACAATGACGTCTAATAAACTATCCTTACTACAGATGGACTATGACCGGCTGAGAGATTTGATGCGCGCTGGAGGTGGACTTGGTGGCCGTGGTGCCTTCACTTCTGATTCAGATTTGAGCAGTGTCCAAAGTCTGGCTAATTTTCGACTGTATATGGAAAAGAATTTTGAAATCTGTCGTGATCCTGGTTGCCGGGTTTTACTCCACTCGCAACAGCATCACATACTGATGGCAACTCAGAAATCTGCCCAGACTTTATTCCCTGGATTTGGTATACGTTTTATAGATACGCCATCATTTAAGCCACTAAATTTTATGCATACATCAGCCCTAATTATTCGTGATATGGCTTTCAGTGAGAGCCAACATATGGTGAGTGTGGCAAGTCGGGAGCGCAAGATTAAGTTATTTGATGTTAGATCCCACTTGTGCACGGCCATGTTTGAAGCTCATGAAAGGCAGCTTTGGGCATGCGCCTTGGATCGAAATGAAAGGGAGCATTTTATCTATTCAGGTGACTTAAGAGGAGCCATCTATATTTATGATCTACGATTTCCTACCTCTATACTTAGCGAATTTCAAGCGGATGGTAAGTAACCCAGTCAATTCTAACAAATCATCTCTTCAATGTTTCCTTCTTAACATTGCAGAAAACTTTAGTCCTGTGATACACATAGCTTCGGTGCCAAGTAGTAAAACGTTTCCTAGTGGTGGTTTTCTGGTCTGTCAATTGACAGCTTTGACTTTCTATGAATATGCCCAAGCATCGGGAGCAGCCATACCCACTCGTCTTAATATCGATGGACCCTTTCTATCTATGCAATATGATCCCATTCAGGATGTTTTACTTATTTCTGTTCGTTCCAATTTAAATAATCCACAATCACGGTTCATATTGGCCAAATTGGATAAAGTTGATAATACGCCAGTCTTAATGATAAAGACAACAATAAATAGTTCCAAGGCAACGCCGGTTATGATACGACCCACACAGATACCTGTAGAGAATAATACTCTAATTGTTGGCTATCATCAGGATGCAAAGCAACTGATAATGCATGATGTCCGACGAGAGGAACGCGTCCAAACGATGGCCGTCAATGAATTGATCTATGATATCTGTCCAGTGATAACTGGTCAATCTGACCACTATTTGGCTGCCCTAACAGATAAAAAGTGTCGCATCTACAAGGTCACTAGCACAAGATAATTTTGTTGGCCTTAAATTCTACTTTGTATATTTGCTACATTTTTAATCTATTTTATTTAAGAAAAGGATTATTTTCTGTGAAAATTATTAAATCCAGAAAGCCAAATGATGTTTTACGTATAAGATAAATAACGCCGTTAAAAAGTTGATCTTATCCATATTTTACTCACTATCATATTACTGTAGTATTCGGTTCTACTTTCTATAGCTTTTAATTGGTTTTTTTTTTAATGAAGTTTTTTTTAGTTTCTTGCATTTCTAACATCTTGACATACTTGCATGTTCTCTCGTCTGAATGATATTTGATTAGTTTAAGCCACGTTATTCATACATGAAAATATATTATAGGAATAAAAAAATAATATCCAGAATTATTTTATGCAAATTCTTACTCCAATTTTCCATAAGGGGGCTTGAGCTACAATGGAAGAATGAAAGAAAATTCTTGTAACCGTTGTAAAAAGTTTATTTGTTTGTCGTTTTTCCAAGATCCAGGTTATCATTATCATCAAGCTAAACGTTGGTAATATCAACTATAGAAGTAAGGGTATTATATAAATCCGATTTCTGCTAGCAGGAGCCTTGCAAAGATTAATGTCTTATGTTTGTTTATATTTTTATTCAAAAAACATTTCTCGGTTTCATTTGCAATCTTTTACATGGTTGTTTTTTTTTCATTTTAAATTGTTTTAATATAAATTTTCTTTTGATTCTTAAATTTCAAATTTTTGAATGTTTGCGTTTGAATGAAATCGTATTAGTTTAATATCTATCGTCTATATATATATAAATATATATATATATAAATGTGTGTGTATGTATATATATATATATATATGTATAAAGCTATAGCTATACAATAAAAAATAATTGTGAATGTTGTTTAAGCTGACATAAATTCTGTGTTATGATGTTCTATTCGAAAAAAAGTACAGTCTCACAGGAAAAACAAAAAAAAAAAAAAATGTTTTGAAAACATTTCTTTCTTTTTTTTTATTTTTTTGGACAAAATCGCTGGTTAAAGACTTTAATCTCATATTTTGTTGTTTAGTGCAAATTATGATGAGTTTTAGTATGGAGTGCTGTGATATAGTGAGAGTTCAGTTGAAACTGAGATACAAATCCATATGAGTTTCGTTATCTCAGTTCAATCCAAGATTGAATTCAATATGTTGTAAAACTAAATCTATTTTGAGTTCTGTTTTAGCCCCTTTTTCAGTTTTTTCCCCTTTTTCTTTTGTTTGAGTATATAAAAAAATTATATTGAAAATTTTGATCGTTGGTCAGTTTTTTTTTTTTTTTTTTTTGTAAATTCTTCTATTTACGTTCAGAAATATTGAAAAGACTTTCCTCTGGTGCGCTTATCTGGACCATAAATCAATAGACTGTGACTTGAAAATTGTTCTGAACTACTTCCCTTACATGTAATACCATACGGATACAAAATTAAGGATAATTTTGTTTTTTTGAATTTTTGATTTTGAGTCTAGATTTAAGAACATTTTGAAAAATCGATCTATTTTCTTGGTTGCTTTGAATTAGTTAGAAAGACGCAGATCTTATACTTTTCAAGTATTCAAATCAATATATTTTGTTGAGTTTTATTTTGTATATGTGTGAGTGTGTGTGTGTGTTTTTTTTTGTGTGTTTGTTTTATGATTAGAAAATTACCTTGTATATATATAAATATATATATATCGGTATATATATATATGCATGTATGTATGTGTATATGATAGACATAGATCCTGTGTTAGCTTTTAACTTACAAACTTAAATCATAAAAGAGAACTAAATGTACAGTTTTTTTTTGTTGCTTTTTTGTAATGGGATCATCCAATATATACTTATATATATATGTATATATAAAGAGAGAAAAAAAAAAAAGAACACTAGATTCACTTAGGCTAAACTAAACTCGAAACGAAAATGAAAGTTTTATAGATTCAAGAAGGAAGTGGTGAGGATAGTGGATGAATAGAGAAGGATGGTATTTTGGTATTCTCTCTAATCGATGCGCGCATAACGCGGCACAACATCCTTGCTTATCCAATAATTGCAATTCTGATGATCCTCCTGCGGCTGTGCATCTTGTCCTACATTGATGACCCGTCGTCTTGAGTCATATGACTGAACCGTGCCATGGGAGACATAATAGTAGAATAGCTGTTGCATGGCCGATACAAAGCGACGCTGTTCGACTGTATGCGGCTCATATCGTCCCAATATGGCCTGAACATCGGCATCAACAGTGGCCAATTGATCCTCACCTTCGCCCTGGGTTACCACATAGAAGGGTACACTGGGCTGAAGTCTGGCATTCGTTAGCAATGGACAAACAGTTCTGATATCGGTGATGATTGCCAAAAGAGAGGCATAATTTGTGGCATTATATAGTTGCATCACCTCTTCAGTTAAGCCCAAAGCACCCAGTTGCGATTTATTCAAGTAATCTTGAATCTCGGCTTTTGTCCAATTAGCATGTAGTTCACGTAGCTTTAATGAATGGGCCTCATGGGCAGTGGATCCCATAACAAGCAATGGTTTATCTGTGGCTTGTTCCAGCTTCCAGGATTCTGAAGGATGTTGATACAAAATATCTCCATCGAGAACTAACCATTCGTGACGCTGTCCACTGCTACTTGATTCCTGACGCTGCGGCAAATCCATTGGGAAATGCAACCAAGTATCTGGAGTAGCAGCCCACAATTTCTCATTGGATGCCTCACGCAAACATTCCACATCCTGACAGTCCAAAGTGGCCATTAACTGATGGTTTACTTTCTCCGATTCCGATAGAGGTTTGCCGGGGAAAATTGCCGAAGCAGATGAGGCCCAGGCACGAGTATAGAGACCCTGCAATTTGGGTGAACTAACCAAAGCAGTGACCAGAGTGGCTCCAGCACGATGTCCCAAAAGAGTGACAGATTTTGGATCACCACCGAAGTTACCAATGTTCAACTGGATCCATTTAAGAACGGCTATGATATCGGTTAAAGCATAATTGCCAGAAGTTTTTGGATGCGATTCTTTGGTCAGAGCATCCAAAGCAAGGAATCCAAAGATACCCAAACGGAAATTGGGACGCACAAAGATGACATCATGAGAACGGGAATAGCGAGCCGATGGACGCAATATACCTGGCGAGGGTCCAGCCAATGATTCAGCACCAATTAAAACCACAACTGGCAAAGGATTTGTGTACCGTACATGGGGCGTAACGACATCAAGATAAAGGCAATCCTCATCTCCGACAGTTGTCCCATTGCCCAATCTTTGAGTACAAACAACGCTGCTATTATGTGTCTGCAGGGTATCATTCCAACAGCCATCGATGCTATCAATGAGTTGGGCTGGTCGCCATCTCCTTTCGTCAACGGGTGCCTTGGCATACGGTATGCCACGGAAAGCAAAGGCACCATCTTCCTTAACGCCCTCCACCGGACCACATCCAGTAACCGCCGAAATGTATTTGCCTTCTCTTAGCGGTGGCGATGTTAAAGTCTCATGGGTCAGCACATAACCAATGACAGCCATTAGCAGGACAAATAATAGGATGCCAAATACAATTAATGCATCATCCACACTGCATTTGTAGCCACGCAGGCGAGTCCACAGGGATGCTGGTCGCTCTTGTTCCTCCTCCTCGGCTGCCAATTTCTCACTTGCAATCAGTTTTTCATCTTTTAGCTCAACAGATTTCAAATCCTCAGTGCCATTGCTTTTAACGGGAGCACGATCAACAGTATCCTGATCTTTGAGAGAATCATCTAGAGTTTCCATAGAGGCTAATCCTGCCTTATTGCCACCGCCAAGACCCAATTCCAAATCATCTGGCGATCTCTTTTTTGGTATCATATTGGCAATGGGCAATTTAATGGCATTCAATAAGCCACGTTTTGGTGGTGGATCAGCAGAGGATTCCTCCTGACCATTGGCTTCAGCAGTGGCTTCTGTGTGAAAGAGAAAAATAAGACAAAATTTTAAATCTTTCGTTTAACTTTCATTCAAGAAATGACTAACTTACCCGATTTATTATCATTATCTGCGTTCTCTTTGCCATTAATCAGTTGCTGTTTCTTTTCCTTATCCGTAGCTGGTTTTCTTACGAACAGATTGCGCAACCTTTCTCCAATACCAGGACGGGATTTTTGCTGTTGCTGTTGCAATTGATCTTCCTTAGCTTTCGCATCACCATTCTCTACTTTGGCCTCCTTCTCGTCATCCTTTTCCAAAAGTTCACCTTCGGCTCCATCACCTTCGGGCTTCGGTTTATTTTTCATAAAGAATCCTGGCAATTTCAGACCACCAATGGGTATCTTTTTGGGCTTCACTTCACGCTCTTC
Organism: Drosophila neocordata; assembly: GCA_018903615.1. Lineage (NCBI taxonomy): Eukaryota > Metazoa > Arthropoda > Insecta > Diptera > Drosophilidae > Drosophila > Drosophila neocordata. The sequence continues at coordinate 13,241,739 of JAEIGI010000001.1, forward strand.
CTTGCTTATCTTTTTCTCATCATTTTCCGTTGGTTTTGTACCATTTTCATTGGGTATATCAATGATCTCCTCGCCGCTACCGACAACACTTTTCTTTTCATCATTCTCGGATTTCTTTTTCACATCTGGTGTAGCTGGCTTCGAGTTGTGGGGTGTGGCTGTCTTTTCCTGGGATGTCTCATCTTTCTTCTCTAGCATCTTATCTGTCTCTTTGGGCTCATCCAATGATTCCTGTTGGTGTCCCGATGATGCATTGGTTGTGGTCTCCGTTGGCGGAGTTTCCTTCTCCTCAAGTTCACCCATATTCTTCTGCTGTTTTACAATATAAATTCCGATCCTTTAGAGAAACTCTACGAGTAAGCTAAAATATAAAACAAATTCACATTAGTTTAAAATGTTTAATTTTTTACTTTCACTTTAACTCTAACCACGACTAGTTCCAATTTTTGGCGTTGGTTACAATGAAAAAAAAATTCTTTAAAAAAAAAAATAGAAAAACGATCTAAGATCTATCACGATCGCTGGTTTATCTTCTACTAGTTATCCTCGGGACAACTTCCAACGCATTTATACCTTCAGCGGCTGCACAATTTTCAATTTTCCATCTCTTTCTCTACCTGAGGAAAATGTATTTATCGCTACCTGGAAAATCGAAGCGTCGAGTTGCACATTCAGGTAAACGCTAGACACAGGACAAGCAAAATTTGCTCGAATTTCCTTGACATATTCTAGCCTTATGGCATTTTCTCATTTTTTCGGGGCGGGAAGACCGCAAATTTATTAACTAAAGCAGCTGCTGCTGTGCTCTGACCCAAACGATGATCCCTCCATCCCTTTTTGGTACGTGGTACGTGCGTGCATTCGTCCGTCCGTCAACCGTCGGACTCGTTTCACACGTTTTCCAAATTTACGCAGAAAAATCAAAGTCTTTAATTAGCGTAAGACTAGAAAAGCCATGTTGTTGCCATCTTTAAAGGATCGCTGCTGTTTTCAAGGACAAACTTGAAATGATTACCCATAGTGGACTTCCTCTAACGGTAGCCCAAAAATCACGTCGCGACGTTACCCTTGAAAATTGACCACCTAATTGAACGGTCGCAATGGAAAATTTGCAGTAAAAGTCATGGGAAAACTAACATTTACAAATAACTTGTTTGTTTTTTCATTGTTTTTACGTTTTTTTTACCATTAAATTTGCATTAATAATCGTTTAAAGTTGAAACAGACAAGTCAAATGACTTTAAAGCACCGTTTTGAGAAAAAATTCAATCCAAAATCATTAATTTTGAATGCAATTTTAAAAGTTAATATACTAGTTTTAAATGATTTTAACTTATTTATGAATTATTCAATCTGCTTTTGATAGAATGGAATGGTTCTTAACAATTGTTTCTAGAATATAGTGAACATAGATTCTTTTTCTTTTTTCTATGTTTCTTTCCTATGTTGCCTTTTTGTTTGTTATACTTAATCACGATTATATATACTATATACGAAATAAGTAAGATTTGTATATGTTTTGATCAGTTAAAAATATTTTTGAGGGATTTTACTTAATGTTTTTAAAGTTCTTTTTTGAAAAGTAAAAAGTAATAAGTAAAGATTTTTAATACTTTAACATAATAAACTATATAAAAATTGATTTAAGAATTATAAAAACTTTATTTCCAAAATAACTTATTAAAAAAAATGTTTTAAGATTTACTTTATATATTCTTCTCGTTTCAAATCAATATTCTAAATATTCTCTTGTATGAAAAAAGACAATTTCATTATCTCATTCAAAGTTCTAAGGCTCATTATAGGAAACGATGTTCAATATGACCTATATAAAGAACAAATCGAATCATTATCAACTATTATCTCCTCTACTTTAAGTAAAGTCAGGCCCTTTTTCACACATTTTCTTTGTCTCCAATCAGCTAGAATAAAGTGCACGCACATAAAAGTAAAAGTGAAAACTAAACAAAATGAAAAGGAATGAAAAACAAAAAGAGTATAAAATAACGATGCCAAGTCGTAACCTCTGTCATGTGTAAATCAAAAGAAAATTCCATTAAAATGTGAACTTTAAGTTCAGCATAAAAAGGAGGAAAAAAGAAGAACGCGTTGCGTGCCATAATCTTTTCTACAACGATGACAATATCATTATCAGTAGTACGGTTCGGTACGGTTCAGTTGAGTTTTTCAGTATTCTGGTCAGTCTAACGATTCTTGTGGGGGGACTGTAAAGGGGGGGAGCTAGCTGGTAAAGGGAAAATCGAAAAAAAAAAACTCAACATGTAATGCGTATCGAAAGTGAAAAAAAAAAGTGTCAACATGGCAATCCAATTGAAGCGGATTTAAGAGGCATTAGGCAACAGTCTTGTTGATGGGTAATGTAGGAAGGGGAATGGATTGGTATATAGACTGATGGGTAACCGTTTCCATATGTGTTAGCTTCCTTCTCTCGTTAAGAGCAGAAGCAGGTCAAAGTAATTACAGAGACTTCTCTGCTCCTCTTTTTAACTATGTCTCTATATCTCTGTCTCCCTGGCTGTCTAGGCGGCTTTATATAACCTCCTCTTTAATTGCAAAAATAGAAAAAAACTAGAAGGATGGGCTAACTTCGGCCACGCCGAAGTTCGGATACCTTTGCAAACTGTCTTTTTCAATTACATATAAATTACCAGAATTATAAGAAAGTATATAAAACTAATCATGCCCGTGGCTCCAAAAAAAAAAACTTACGAGTAAAAAAAATTTTTTTTTTTTGGTCCTATTGTTCCTATAGGAGCTATATCATATAGTCGGCCGATTCTGTTAAAACTCAACAGACACATTTTTATATATATCAAACTTACATAACCAAATTTCGAGTGAATTGCTGTTAAAACAACCAAGATTTTCATCTAAAACCAATTTTTTGGCCGATCGTTCCTATGGGAGCTATATGATATAGTGCTCCGATTCTGATAAAACTTTCCAGATATGTTAAAAAGTATAAAAAACTTTTAAATACCAAATTTAGTGATAATCGCTTTTAAAACAACAAAGTTATTGCTCGAAATCCATATTCATGACCGATCGTTCCTATGGGAGCTGTATGATATAGTCAACCGATTTTGATGAAACTTGGTGGATATGTTGAGAAGTATATAAAACTCACAAATACCGACTTTCGAGATATTTCGTTGGAAAACAACAAAGTTATTGAGGTTAAAGCTTATTCACGACCGATCGTTCCTATGGGAGCTATATGATATAGTCATCCGATCGGGACGATTCCGAGATATACAATGCCTGCAGCAAAAAGAAGCCTAGGTGCAAAATTTCAGCTCTGTAGCTTTAAGGGTCTCGGAGGAGATTGCGTTGATCCAGACAGACGGACAGACGGACAGACAGACAGACAGACAGACGGACAGACGGACAGACGGACAGACGGACATGGCTATATCAACTCAGCTCATCGTGCTGATCAAGAATATATATACTTTATATAGTCGGAGATGCTTCCTTCTATGCGTTGCAAACTTCTGACCAAAATTAATATACCTTTTTTGCAAAGGTATAAAAATTCACTATATCTTATGACTATATATAGAGAAAGAGAGATATAGATAGATAGATATACCCACATAGTCATCATATTGTTAATTAGCTGAGAAATGTGTGTTAAAAACTTTGTCGACGCGCCCATTACAAAGTAAAAGACCAAGAAACACGTTAAAATGGAACGTCACGCATTTGTCTCCACCCACAACCCCACCAACCCCTTGCTCACTTTCTTATTCACTCATTTCTTTCTCTGTCTCTGGACATATGTGAGTCCATAATTTGTCTTGGCTCATAAATTAAGCCAAATTTAAAAACAAAAAAAAAAAAAATAAAACTTGCGTTTGACATGCGATTTTAGTGACTCTTAACCCACACTACCACCCCAATTCCCCGCACCACTTTTACCCCATACTTAGAAGCATTTCCTTCGTACACATTGTTTAGTTTTTTTTTATGATTTTTCTACATTTTTTTTTTTTTTATGAAAATTGCCGTTAAAACATAAAACAAAAATTGACCACAAACTGTTGGTTATGCTTTGCCGAGAATTTACAGTGGGTCAAAGTGCTTATAAACTTGAGAGATAATTTCAAGATTTAGTTACAAGCATAAAAAAATGTCTGAGGATTTTAATAAATCATAATTAAAAGATTTTAAACAATTTTCTATATACATTCTGGTAAGATTTTAACAAGATTTAATAAAGAAGATAAATATATTTTATTATTAAGTAAATCCATACTAAGATCATTTATGTTTTATTTAGAAGATAATAAAAATAAAATCAAGTAATAATATATAGAGTAAAATGATTATTTAACATTATATTTTTCATCTACAAATTACATTTCATAAGTAATTCCCATTCACATTTATCGAATACATTTTCTAACCACTATGTCTTAAAGCCGAAAAGCATGCTACAAACAGCAAGCCCAAAACATAAGCAACTCTAACTGTAATCTACCATCCCCCGATAATCATAAAACATAACATCTGACTAAAAAAACAAAAAAAAAAAGAATAAACAAAGTAAACCAAAAATGCAATAAATTTTGGTTATTTTATCTGTGACATGTCAAAAAACACTTTGTGAAAATGCATAAAAGTGCAATTGCTTTCTTCTTTTGGGCCCTTCCCCCCTCTTAATTTGAAGATATTTTGTTGAGTGACCAATTGTCGTTAGATTAACAAAAATCCAAATAGTTGGAATGGTGGGAGAACACAAGGAGAGAATATATGACACCCCTGAAGGGGATAGTAGAAAACAGAAGTTACAAAACAAAAAAAAAAAAACAAAGTGAAATAAATTTAACTGCCAACGAAGACGCAAACAAAATGCAACCTGTGAGTATCTGTTCTTCACCCTAACCTCAAGCCGATTCACCCCCGCTTTGGTTAACGGCAGCCAAGCATGAAATGAAAACAGAGGAAATGACAAGAGAGTAACATAGTGTGGCTGTTGAAGGTGGGGGAGGGCAGAAATAGTAATAGTTGCGAAAGGGGAGACGGTGGCTGTGCTATTATATTTGATTATAATTTCTTCTCTTGTTGCATTTTGACCAATGTGAAAAAATACAATAAAAACCAATGGCGCCAATACTATTGCCACCTACTCGCCAACAGATGGCGGGCAAGTGTGTGCCGTGCGTGGGCGAGGCAAACAATAAAAAAAAAACAAAAAAAAAGGAAAATAAAATAACAGACATTGTGTTTTGACATGTTGGATGATAAAGAGCACACACACACATATATACACAAAAGAAACCTGAAGGAGGCGGAGTAGGAGGAAGGGGTAGTTGTTGTAGGAGGGCAAAGTGTTGTTTATGCTCAATTAAACAGGATATCAGAAAATTGCAGGACATACAGGACACACGCGAATAAGGGGCGACATTAAAAATCATGATAAGGTAAAAAAAAAAAAGAATGCAATTAAAGCAAATGCTTGCTTTATAGACTTACAATTCTAAACAGTGGGGCAAATGCTAAAAATATTGCATTAAATATTTAAACGGAATAATATGAATATAAATATAGATTTCTGTAGAATTGTCTTAAGAAATTTTAAATTAAGAATTTGTTTAAATAATTTGACATAAAATTTTGTTTCCCAAAATGCCATATGGATGAAAGTAAAGTTTATCTTGGGCTATTTCCAGGCATTGTTATTACTGTTACAATATACAATTTGTATTACAAGGAAATTAGTCTAGACAGTTTCATCTAATAACCAGTGGAACCGACAGCAACCACAACAAATAAATGCAATTAACTCCGCCAGTTAAGGTGCAATGTGAAACACCTATTTGCCGCATATCCTACTACTACGACTACTGCTATTATTAACTAACACCCACCCGGCTGTCTTCCGTTTATAGTGACTTGGCATTTGTGGCCTTCCCACGAAAGCAATCAACACGAATGGTTAACGAGAACGGGTGGAAAATTCAACAACCTCGGGCCTTGTAATTTTTCAATTTGTGCTTCATATTTCCATGGAGCGGATAAAAAAAAAAAAAAAGATTCTAACGAAGTCAATTTGTCATCCGGACACCGTCAACGAATAAACGAACGAATGAGCGAACGAACCAAATGTTAATGGCCTTAAGCTATGTATAAGGGCTAACTAACGATGATGCCAAAACCAAAGATGAACCTAACGAATCGGCCCCAAACTAGTTAACAAGCCAAGTTTTGTGGTCAACTGCCGAATTGCCTCGAGCCATAGCTAAATTAACTTTTTTTATTTTTATTTTTTTTATAACATTTTGATCTAACAATATTTCTAGATTAATTTCATGGTAATTTTTGATGATGAGCTAATGTAGTAGGAGGAGCAGGAGGTGGAGGTCTTCAAATATGAAGAGAAGAGGGTGATAAATGTAAAGTTCATTTGTCAGACACGTGTTTGTCGGCGTCTCTAACCACAGAGAAATTCAAACCTGAGTTTATGCACGTGCAAGTAAGTAGTACTAGAATGATGGAAGGGCAATGAAAAACGCAGGTAGACCGGAAATTTGTGTGTGCGTGTTTGCTCTGAAAAACCTCAAAGGATGTTTTGTGACGCCAGTGATGTTGTTGAAGGCGCCAGGGAATACAATTCCCCATGAGAGTAGCAAGTAAATGTATGAAACTGGGTCTTAATATGGCATAACGACTTTAAAATACCCTATAAAAATATACATATAACGGAACTAGAAAGTATATATATAAGAAACAGAGTCTGCAGATAAAAGGAACAACATACGTTTTGCTAGCTTATGAAATTTGGTATGATTACTTAAGAAAAGTACCAAAAAGGATATAGGGTATGCCTGTTTTAACGATTATTAAGGTACTAGCCATGTTGTATTGTTATAACCAATATTCGTATTAACCGGTACCGGTACAAAACTGTTAGAAAACTAACCAAGTGTTTGTGTGTATATCATTAAAAGCGGTAAATTTTGGTAATCAATAAAGTTATAACCCTCATCCACTGTATAGACTCTTTTACATCTTAAAGATCTTTTAATAGTTAGTCGCAATCTTTATGCTAAGTAAGAGTATATATATATATGCATATCAGAAACTTTATATTTCCTTATTCTTTTCTATAATCAATATACCCTTTACGCTTTGTCAGGATGACAGGGTATTCAAAAAGGGAACATTTGCTGAGTTTGTTATATAGCAGAGAATTCATTTTTATTTTATATATTTTTTTATTGCTTATCCAATTTCAGGATTTCAAATAGGGATTTCAAGATAATGCCACAGATTTGTTAAACTAGATAAGAAAAGGGCAAAAAAGATATACAAAATGTTCATGGCTTACCAATTGAAATTGTCAACAAATGAGTATAAAATTTACGAGTTTGTTGTTGTTTTTTGTGTTTTATTAAATAGGTTTTTTTTTTTAATGTTTTTTCACATTAGTCAAGCCAATGAGTGGAGTCAAATTGGTAAGGGAGGGAAAACTACTTGACTTCTTTTCGTTGATGGATTTACAACAACGGCAACAAATTTTCTGACCCTGAACCCTAAAACAAACATTTTTTTTTTCTGTGTGTTTCTCTGTTTGTGTTTTTGTGTTTATCTTTTGCCTTTTATGGAAAAGTGTTAAACATTTTGGTTTCCATCTAATTGCTGTTTATATTCAAGTGAAAGCAGACAACAAATACAACAAACAACAATATATATCATTATGTAAGAAAATGTTTGATTTCAACTAAGGAAAAGCATGAAAATTGTAACACATTGTCGGCTTTTGTCTTTCTGAAGAGGAAAAACCAAAAAGAAGAAAACTGGCAAAACAATGAGCAACCAAATCTCTTAAACTAAATCATAATTGTGGCTCTTTGGATACCCTTAGTAGCCTAGCATATTGTTACCCATTTATCTTTAATTACTTTATCTTTAACTCATTTTTTTGATTTTCAATTCTATATATTTTGAATCTGTGCTAAGATCTTGACATTAGATCGAGAGATTCTATATATTAGGTAGTGTGTGATCAGATTAACAGTGGCTTCCTTTTGCCTATTCATTCATATACCCCTTGATTTACAGGGTATAATTGTACAGAGAAAAAAGTAGCGTAACAAAGGGAGGGGGCTAGTATGTAGGTGAAGTAGTGGGGGTGGGGGTGTTGGGGCCTCCTCATGCCTAATAAATCTTTTTTTTCGTATGCAAATGTTGCAGCTTTTCTTTTCCTCCCTACCCCGCCCCCAACTCACGCCCCATTGTAACTGTCAGTTTGAAGTTTTTGTTTTCATTCGCTTCAATTCCCCGGAAGTCATTTTCGTTTTTTTTTTCGCTCTTTTTTGTTTTTTTTTCTTTTTTTTATTTTGTAGAGCAGCTGCCGAGATTTTGATATTTTTTTTTGTTGTTTTGATTGTTTCCTTTACTTAATTGTCTTTCGAGAGAAGCTTAAAGACAAAGAAGAAAAATACAAAAAACTAAACTAAAAAAAAAAAAAAAAAAAAAACAATTTAAAAAACTTTTGAAGCAATATTTTTGTTTGGATTTTCAGTTTCTATTTTTGATCTTGCCTCCTTAGCTGATAGATTGAAATAATTCACATCTCGATGACATTTCTCTCTCTTTTTATATTTATGAAAATGTTCAAAAGGATTTGGTTTCGGCTTTGCTAGGGCACTTTGCCCAATGATTAATGTAATCGAAAAGGGTACCGGGAAACACGAGTGTGGAGATCATTGACACGAGCCATTAGATGATATAGATATGTATATATGTTGAAACAGATGATTATAATGATGATGATGATAATAATGATGATGGGGATAATGATGAGAATGTTGGGAGCCAGAAATCAGAAATAGCTATTAATCTTATTCGCAGGTTAGATGCAAAACAACAAAGTTTCCTCTTATTCCTCCTTTATTGGGGGGTTGTTTGCTCTCAAAAAGGTAATTAAGAATTATTTTCGTTAGGCTTTAAATGGTATTAGTGTAATTAATTTAGGGCTTAGGCTGATTAATAAAACGTTTAGTATGCCGGAAAAATGTTACAAAACTGAAGGGGGACAAAATGATTAAATACTTTTACAATTTTCCCTTTTTTAAAATAACTCAAAGTTGAAGTTGAAATTACTTTTTGTTTTTGCTTTAAGTCAACTTTATTTTAAAAAATTTAATGAGATAATTAAATGAGTTTTAATATCAAATTTTGTTTTTTTGGTTTAAAGGGGTGGCTTGAGGTCTTTAAAAAGGCAAATATATTCTTTGTTTAAATAAATTTATAACTATTTTGATTGATATATGTATAATTTTATAAAATAAAAAAGATATAATCATAATATAACTACTAAATCTGTAACAATCATTACTTTTTTATACACTAGATACTATATTATATTCCTAGTTTTGATTATGATATTTTCTTTCATAGTTAGATCTTTCCATACTTCCCAAGCTTCTTTTTAAAGTTTCTAAATCTAAGTCTTATTATATATTTCAAATATAAATAATACCAATTTTTAATCTCATTTTGTTTCTTAAGTTTATATATATATTTTGATCCTTTCGCAGTTCGATTTTTCTATATTTTTCTTCTACCGAATCTTTAAATCTTTCTTTTATAAGTTTTTCAACCTGTCACAACTAAAAACTTAAATAAAACTTATAAAATAACTTTTTTTTTTTGTATTATTTTCTTACTTGTTTTTCTCTCACACACGCACACAAAAAAAAAACAAACAAAACAAAATCAGTTTTTGTTTTGTTGTTTTTAGTTTGAAATGTGTTAGCGCAAATGGGAATAATTATCCTTGAGTGTTAAACTGGCGGGGTTGTATCCTATATAGTTCGTTTACCACACAGGACACACGGAATACACTTAGGTGTGTATAACACGAACACGAGGAGCACAGATTTCAGATTTTTTGGTTTGTTGTTTAATGTTGTTTGTAATTGTGACTTTTTTGTTGTTGCTGTTGTTGTTATTTTAAACACTTTAAAAAAAACAAAGAAAAAGAATTGTAGAATTCTTGAATAAAAAAATGCACTAATTTAATTGCAATTGGGAAAAGGGCAGCAAATGCATGTAAATGAAACGTTTGCCGGCTGCAATTCACTTCTCTTTTCTTCCACTTCGTTTGTTGTTTCGTATCTTCGCGTATGTGCGTCTTGTTGTTGAGTGTGTCGATATAAATAAGAAAGGTGGTGGAGTCTAGCGGCAGCAGAACAAGAAGAGAACAAACCGAAAAAAGCGTGCGGCGTCTAGCAGAGCGTGGCTCAAACTGGCGGCCCGACATGAGAAAAAAGTCAGCCAGACGCCACAATTGGAAGCGCGCAATGAAATACTGGAAAGTTGCTCTCCGAGTGGAAATGCTATGGGAATTGCTGTTGCTGTTGCTGCTGTCGCTGCTGTTGGTGCTGTTGCCGGCATATGGCATAGGGGTTGCCCCATAACTACTAGTAGCAGCTGGAAGTATATTTTGCTTTAGCCTTCTCTCTTTCCCTGACTCTCTGTCTCTGTTTCCCTATTGCTGTGTTGCTGTCTCTGCTGTTATGCTCTTTCCCTGCAGGGATTCCTGACGTTGAGTTTGGTGTTACTGCTGCTGCTGCTGCTGCTGGCTGATATGTTGTAGTTGTACAGTAAATGCAAAATATATTCTATTTGCGTCGAGAGGAAGGTTCGTTTGGTTTGGTTTTCTGTTTTTTTTTGTTTTTGGAAAATGGTTAAGGGTAGAGCCGAGAGCCTTCTTCATATATATACATATAGATGTACGTGCTATGGCATTGTTGGATTCACCTAGAACAAAAAACAACTCAAAAACAAAAAAAAACAGTAACAAAAAAAAAAGTGTTGGCAAGTGGCATTTGTTTGAGGCGCAATTTTTGGTTCCGAAACATCTGGCAGGGAAATCCAAAAAGCATTGGATGGATGCGTCATTACTAAGCAACCCTTACCCCGTTCTTTTTGGTTAGGGGCGGGGGATTTCTTGTTCGGCCCTATATATTACTACCCTTGAGAAAAACAACTTTTTGAAAACTTATTACTTATGCCATTGTTGTTGTTGTTATTGTGATGATTTTTCATGTCAGATTTTCATTTTTTTTTTTCAGGAAAATTCCAAAGCGTAGTAAATTGCTTAAATATCTGAGAAATCTGTCATTGCGAAAGCTACAAAAACTATTTGATATGGCTATATTAGATTTCAAGAACTTATCGAACACATTTTAAATATAATGTAAAAATTTAAGTCTCGGACGATTTAGGATCAATGGGATAAACATGAAAAATGGTAAAATAATATACTAAAAGGATAATTGTCAACTGATTTTGATTAAGATTTGGAATATGTTAAGAAGTATGAAAAAACTCACAACTAACAAATTTCCTGATATTCGATTGAAAAACCAAAAATTTATTGTCAAATTCTATTCTCGAGCGATCGTTTCAATGAAAGTTATAAGATATAGTCGTCCGATTGGTATGATTTGGAGATATAAAATGCGTGCAACAAAAAGAAGCTTTAAGGATCTTGGAGAAGATCGTTTCGATCCAGACAGATAGACGGATGAGTGGATAGACGGACGGATAACGGAAACTCAGCAACTCTATCAACATCGTGCTGTTCATAAATATATATATACTTTATACTGTCGTCGGTACTTCATTCATAGTTTGATCTGAGGGTATAGGTTAAATATCTTTTATATATGATATGTAGAATCAAAGGTTGTTTTACACTTAAACGCGTTTGATCTTATTATTTGACTTTGTTTAATCTAACAAATATTATTTAGATTTAGATCGACCTAAGGTAAATTCTATATAAATCTTTGAGAAGAAGCGTTTCTGATCAATTTTAAACAAGATATGGTTGAATGGAGAAAAATAAAAATCTAGTTTACAAAATAGATTGGCACGTGCTAGGTAAGTTTACCTTTTATTTTTATATTACTCCCGCACGTTTCTCCTTTTGCCCACATGTCAACAACTTTCACGCCTAACAACTTACCGCACCGCACCGTACCGCAACGCTTTGACAACGACTCATAGGGGTTCCCTCTACTATATGTATATGTATATATATTCAATTAAAAATTTTGTAGACACTTTGGAGCTACTGAAGCATTTCATTAGAAATTTGTTAGTGACGGCAGCTGCTTTTTTATGTGGGACAAATGTCGCAACGGAATGATATCAGGTTACCTATAACGTTAGTTCCTCTTGACGTATGCCTGTCACGTTGTGAGGATCGGATCATTGTCAATTATCATCATGATTATGTAGATGTTGATGACGATGATGATGATGATGATGATTATGCGATCCAGGAAACCCGCAAAATGCGCGCAACGAGGGCGTGTCACAGCGAAAGGAAGTAACATACTCGCTTATATGTACATACGAAGAAGAAGGAACACATGTTCATTGGTTTATGTTTTTGTGTGTAGGTAGAGAATGAGTTCATGTTCAGTGGAATAATTAACAAGTTCTTGTTTAATTTAAATTTGGCTCAGTCGCTTTTCACAGGTTTTCTTTATTCTTTCCTTTCTTCTGGCGTGGGTTCACACAGGAAATTGAGGGAAATAAAACGAAAGAAACCTTTAAGAAGTTCGGTTAATATATCTCCCCCTTCCCCACTCCCAATCCTATAAGTAATTCAATCATTCATTGATTCAGTGTTCTACCCCAGAAATAACCAAAAGCTGCTTAATGTTTGAGCTCAATTATATGGCTTTTGGGTAAAAGGGAGCATACATCTATCTAACTCTCCCCTAAAGTAGACTACAAATACAAATAGCCGAAAATCTTAAGAGTAAAAGGCATAAAGTGCTTCCTTATTTTTACGAATTTGCAGTGCAAATTTAGTATTTTGTTATTCGTCTGTGGGCAACCACAAAAGTAAGCTTAAAAATGGGCAGGGCGAGGCTTGAAGTTAGAAGTGTGGGCCCTTAATGGACTGCAGTCCTCCAGTCTCACTTTATGTACGTAAGTAAAAAGAGAGAGAGAGAGAGAGAGGAGGAGGAGGAGGAGGAGGGCTTGCGTCTCATATTCTTGCCAGTGCGGTAGATAAAACATGAGACGTTTTTAAGTGTTCTGAGGTTAAACACCTTCGTGAGGATAAAAACGGCGACAAAGTGTTGAGTGGGTGGCAAGAAATAAAATAAGAAAAAAGGGTTTGGTACAAATGTAATGAATTTCTTTCTGAAATTCTGGGATACAAAACATTTCTTTCCGTCAAAATGGCATAATTTGATTTAGAAAAGAGTAAAGGTCTTTTAAATTCTGGTTACAGATATTAAAAATATTACCAGGTAAGTGAAAAGAAGTTAAGAAAGTTATATAAAACTTTAAGATTCTATAGAACATCTTTTCCAATATGAAATAGCTTTTACAAGTTTCTAATTGTTAAATATCTCAGGTTCTCCATTACCAATGTTCTATGTGTTCACTAACATTGAGATCTCCCTTCCCATTAAAATCTCTAGAGTCTAGACAATTGCCTTTCTATATTGATTAATTTTTGTTTTGAGTTGAAAAAGAATCCCAGTTCAATATGGGCAAAGTGTCTCCCTTAGGGTCAATGTATGTACGTATGTATCCGTGCCTGGGCTATGAAAAGACGATCAAGATGATGCCAAGATGATGATGGTCCAGGGGTCTGGGTCGCTTTCACATTTTCAAGTGGCTGTGCGACATTGTGTATTCAATCTTTACAAAAAGAAACACCAAATGCTACAATGGAGATACAAAAAGACAACAGACTGAATGCGAGAGAAAGAGAGCGAGGCAAATAAAAAAAACAACAACCAAGGAAAGAAAGAAAGAAAGAAAGAACGAAAACAACAAGCATTAAAAGTTACTTAAATATCGACAACAATTCATGATTATACATACGCTCAAGTGAGTGGAAATAATCACTAACAATAGAGTATGTATGTGTGTGTGTGTGTGGTGCAGCATGCAGCATGCACCCAAGAACTCTGACGACGACGACTACGACAAAGTGCGAAAGCAACTTGACAACGGTTAATAATTGACAATACTCGACTCGTATATGCTCCAAGTAGAAGATGTGCTGCAGCTGCAATTGAGCATGCTGGCTGAACGCAGATTAAGCTGAAGTCAATGTTGCAAGTCGCGTACCCTGGCTGCTGCACTTTTCTTCTTTCACTCGCTTTAAAGTGTTGCACTCGACAAACACCCACCAAGCAGTTATAGAAGGAGGAGAGAAAGAAAGATCCAACAGTCTGGCAACTTCAATTGAAAGCAACGACAGGGATTAACACAGAAAAAAAAAAAACGAAAAATTTTAAAGGCAAATTTTTTATAGGCATAATAACGAATGTATTTACACATACAGTGGTAAAAAAAATGAATAAATTAAAGGATAAACAATTTCACTATCTTTTATGATTCTTTAATTGTTTTTTGAGATTTTTCAACACTGTTTAAACAGAGAAATTTTGTATTTTAAAAGGACATTCACCTATAAATCATAAACTGTTATTATTTTAAAGTTGTTTTGTTTTTTCTTGTGATCTTGTGACACTGTGAGCAAATATTGCTGGCACAGAGGCTGCCCTGACATTGACATGGAAACAGCAAGCCAGGGAGAAGAGAGAACTTTGAGTTATTCTAGAGATGAAGGAGAAGACAACAACACCCAAGCAACAGCAGCAGCAGCAGCTGTCCCCTCATAAAAAGTTCAGTTCCTGCCTTGTGTGGGCGAGAATCTTTGACGACTTTGGACTGGGTGTGTGTGTGTGTGTGTGTTGCTGGTTTGTAGTTATATCCATAAAAGACATTTGGGGGCTGCCTGCCTGCCTCCTCTATTAATATTTAACTTCCTATAAAATGCGTAAATTGTATCTCAAAGATATGAGACTCTCGTAAAAAGGGAAAAAAAGAATAAAACGTTGAAATTTAATGCGGCATAATTGATGGACAATGGCAAAAATGTGAGAGAAGTCCATGCCATTCATGATTCATTTAGAATATTGGTTTAATCAGAGAGATACTACATATATAAATATATATATGTGTGTGTGAGTATCTGTTAGATACTCGTGGGCACATCCCATCTTGACTTACTGCCAAATTATTGATTTTCACTGTGAAAGTCAGCACAAAGTAAGTCAAATGTGGGCGGCGGCAGAACATTTTCTTCTTCTTTTTTTTTGTATCTTTTGCATATTTCAATTTTGTATTTTTCAAGGAAACCCTTCAAAGTTTTTTTGCTTTATTTTTCTTGCCAACAACAATTATCCGCTTAACATGCCAAACAGGCCAAAGCAACAATGGGCAAAGTATCTTTAAAGTTCTTTTTTTTTCCTTCTTTTTGTTCTTTAACTATCTCTAGGCATCAATTTCAATTATTATTATTACGTGTGTGTGTGTGTATGTGTGTGTATAAATTCCTGCATACAATATACTTGGTTTTTCAATTTAATGGTTATCATCAAACAATTGGTTTATCTTTATGTTTTTCTCATTTCTTTTTCTTGGTCTTGATGATGATGATGATGCAGCAGAAAATCCAAAAAAATTAAGACAAGAAATACACGAAAAAAAAAAAATAATAATAATAATAATAAAAACAGTTGAACAAATTGACCAAGTCACAGTTGCTGCAACAGCAGCAGCAACAGCGGCTTAAAGAAAATAGAGGAAAAACCATCTGACAGATTGCTATTAAGTCGACAGCTGAGTTAAAGAAAGGAAACCAAGACCAAATGAAGAAGCACAAGGAGAATGTTATATGAAAAGGAAAGGGGAAAGCGGGGGGTAAAGACGGGATATGTAAAGATAAAGCCATTAATATTTACAATCTTGGCGCGTGCCAATGAACTTTGCTAGATACATTTCAATATGATAGATCGATTTTCTTTTGGACAAGTTTAATGCAGTTGTCATAGATCAAAAAAAAAAAATAATAATACAAAAAATTATGAATAGAAAAGTTTTAAGGATAGAATACTATTTGTAGAATATCTGCATAATATATTATCAGCTAGTTCATATATAGAATATTTATCCTGTGCCAAATTGATATTAAAAATTGAAAACCTTTTTTCCACTTGCCGTTTGTCGTTTGGTATATGAAATTTTCTTGACATTTTCTGTCCTGCTGTTTTTCTCATTTTCCAAGCCGGAAATTGATTTGTTATTGAGTGCCTAGAAACCTGCTGCAGCTGGAATATAGATACAGATACATATATCTTATAATTGAAATGATTATAGCAGCAGTTGCCTCGAATTGCAGTTACATAAAATGAAACTGAACTCAAATCATTTTTTTTTTTTTTTTTTTTTGGTTGATTCCTTTGGTTTGGCTTCAGGGCTCGCTTGGTGGTCTTCTTTGACGAGTTGAGAGTGTTTAATTAAATTGCCAAATGGCCAGAGACGTCATCTCAATTCTTTTCCCATTTTTATTTTTTTCTTTTCTTATTTTTGCATCTGCGTGGGTGGCTTTGCCTTTTGATGTGCTCTTATTTCAGTTCAACATTTCTTTTTTCTTCTTCATTTTTCTGCATTTTATTAAGGGAAAAGTTTCAAGATTTTTAAGCGGATGTTTTAAAACGTTATGTGGGAACATTTAAATGTTAATGAAACACGTGCGTTTTAAACCAACGACAGAATCGACAGTATATATATGTATATATCGGATGGCTACTTAAGACCAAAGCTGGAGCGAGCTCCAAGTGTTGAATGTCATTAACGCTTTGTCGCCTCGGGCTCTTCATGAGGGAGTGCACATTGTATATAGCCAATTTCCCCTCACCTCTGTATGTGGCCAGAAGCTTGATGACCGGAAACGGCACTAAAACAGTTACATGTGGAAAACACCTGAAGCACACAATGACAGCCAGTTAATGATTGGTAAGGGGCATACCCCCTCTCTCTCTCTCTCTCTTATTCTCACTCTTGACACCTTTCTCTCGCACACTTCCTTCTTCTCTTACTCTTTGCCTTTCTCACTGAAAAATTGATTGCCTCTAACACCCACACACACACACATATATATATATATATATACCTTCTAGCACACTCACAACGAAATCAGGAAAAAATGAATCAAGTTCAGGGCAAAATTGCAATTCAAGCGCAAAGCTGTCAAATCACTTGAAAAGGAAGAGCACAATGGATAGAGGGAAGAGGTATACCTATATATACATACATTTGTATATATATATATATATATATGCATGTGGGAGGGTATGGTTTGGGGGGAAATGGGCCAACAACATGCAATTTTCAAATCTCAGATGCAGCAAGCAGCAAAACGTTTAAAAATAGCTACATGTCACCAACAGACCAAAGCCAAGCATTTTACTGCATCGATGTGGCAATGAAGCAGAAAGCTACAGATAGAGATAGATATAGAAAAAAAAAAGAAAGAGAGAAAAATACAATCTTCTCCTCCTTCTTCAGGCATAACAAGCTGATCGAGAGACAAAAGATTATATATGACAAGCTATAGTGAATACAAAAATCACCTATAAAATGTAGAAAATTTTTGGATTTGTTGCAGCTGAAAGTTTTAATTCAAAAAATTTATCAATAACTATTAAGTAATATTTATTTAGTCCAAAAGTATTCATTACCAAATTATTCTTTCTCTTTAAAGATCAAATATATAGGCAAATAAACTGACAAAATAGTTTTTAAAACTTTTGATGATTTCAATTAAATTTGGAAAACAAAAGAATGGAACTTTGGACTAAAAATAATGATCATTTTTTTAAGATAAGTATATTATCCTTAACTATTTGATTAAAATAAAATAAATTGAACAAAACTGATTGAAAAAGTGCACCAAACTGAAAAGTAAAAGGAGAAGATCTTTCAAATTCTTTTGTATTGAAACATCTTTGTTTAGGATTAGGAAGATTTTATGTTTTGGTTCTTAAGAAATCAGATTTTATAAAGATCAAACACAGATACCGCCCAAAGGCGATCTCTAGAATGTTAAATACATTTAAGAAAAAGTTTTATATAAAATATTGTATTAATTTGTTCTGATAATAATATGATATGTAATGTAAAATGTAAATGGCATACAAAATAATATATTACCAGCTTTGATAACAATATAATACAGTCGAAATATCCTTTTTATAAATTCGCAAGAGAATAAAAAAATCTTCTACTCTATAGAAACTCTATTGCTCCTAAAGAAATTATTATATAACTACATATAGAATATAAAAAACCAAGAAGTGTTTTTGAAATTCATTATATTACTAAATTTTTATAAATCTCTATCTCTTACTTTATTTATTTATTTTTTATCTAGCTCTTTAGTAATCGTTTATATAATAAATTTTTTAGGAGAAGATACATGATGTACAGTGATCTTCTTTTCGTACTTCGGTACTGAATCTGCAGAACATTTTCTAAATTAAAATTATCATTACTTTCAATTTTGTTTTTTAAAACTTTTATAAATAATTTTTAGTTTAATAGATTTTTTAATATATTTTTCAATATAGAATTTTTTTTCTATTTGCTTTCATATTTAATTTTAAATATTTCAAGTTCTACTCTTGCATTTGGTAATTTATTTAAATATATTTAATTTCCTTCTATTTCAGATTAATCAAATTTTCGATGAACTAATATGCTCAACTTAAAAGTTAATATAAAAGTGCAGGTTTTTAGGTCGTGAGGTCTTCTTTTTTTGCAACTTTGTATAATGTCTTTAGATAATGTGCGCGCCCACTAAATTGGGCCCAACGGAGGGCAATGGTATAAAAATTGGTATATATATATATATATTTTCTATATATACCACCTATAGATTTCCCTATGGCAAACTAGTGAGTATTAGAAAGGATGACAACAACAAAGAGAGACAATCAAAGCAAAAGTTTTTCTTTTTTTTTTTTCTTTTTTTGATTTTCTGTTTTTTAACGACTACAAAAATCAGCAGGAGGATCGGACTGACTGTGCGTGATGCGCATGAGCGAAGCATTATAGCGCCTTAAATGGGAGCACCCCAACTACTTGTCATGACTGACAATGAATGTAAAAACGGGTGGGAAGGGGAACAACTATATATATATAGGTATATATGGGTAAAGAGCACTCTGTGTGTAACATCATTGCAATTTTTATACATTTCGCATTGTTTCATTTCATACAACTGCGATGCAGCGATGCGTTTATTAATGTCGGGGGTGATCTATGAAAAGAATCCAACGTCTTCAACAATGTTGTTGCATCTTCTTGTTGTCATTGCGTTTTTCCCCTCTTCAAGTAAATGCCAAGTTGAGGATTCCTTCTTTAAACTAAAAATTGTCTTGCCTTTTTTGGTATCCGATGGCTATAACTCTTCAAAAAAGGGGGACAACAACGAACGGTAGGGGACGATTTGCGTGTTTCCTTTTTTGTGAATTATTGAAATTGCACAGTTTTTGTGCTTCTTAGCAGTTGCAGTTGCAATAGGGTCAGAGAGTCAGTCTGGCTGGATTGACATTGGCAAAGCAATCAATCAATCACTGATATAGTAAAGATATCGCTTCACAACCTAAATTTTGTGTGTGTGTGTGTGTGAGTATATTGAAAATGGCATGCAATATTTATGACAAGTTGAAAGACAATTGAAAACTAAAATTCAGTCACGATAAGCTATTTGGGTGGCAATTAAAGGATCAAAGGATGCAAATTGTTTTTATATTGCATGGAATTGGATTTTCTAATTGAAATGATTTGATTTTAGTATAATGCTTAAGCTTTTTTTATGAATCATATAATTGTTTAAGTCAATTATAATGCAAAATCGAATACTTTTGCAAAATAACCTTCTTTTTTGGCTTATATATAAACCTCATTGAAGGGAGGATCAAGTGAACTCAATTCAATTGGAATTTAAATGAAAACAAAAGCAGTTGATTTAAAAACAAATAGTTAATGAGTAAGTTTAACTTTTAAATAGTGAGTAAGTTTTTTAAACTTTAAATCTGTGAGTCATTTCTTACGATAATGACATTTAATTCTGTTGAAAACACAGAACGATAAATATGACCAATTATGACAAATTTTCTACATGCATTGACAAATACCCTATTTATTTGAGAACAAGCAAGTTGATGAAATTTTTATAAATAATAATATATAATATAAATAATAATATAATAACATTTCAAAATGTTCTCATAATAAGTCCATATACAAATAAAGGAAAAATTTTAACCATTAACTTTTACAAGTTTTCTTTTATCAATCTATTTTCTATTTTTAAGAGATTTCTTAACAAAGTTTAAATGGTTAAAAGAAACCAGATATATATATGTTTAAAGGTTTAATACAGGGTAACTTAAAATCGTTGCCTTAATGAAATTTTTGGTTTTGGCTTCTCGTCTTTAACCACTCGAAAAGCCATTTCAGTGTCATCATTAGCGCCCAAACAAAACAAAAAAAAAAAAAAGAAAAACAATGAAAAGAAAAAGCATAAAAAAAGGTCTCTTCACGCACTCTTCATCCTTCACCTCCCTCTTTTTTTGACCACAAAATGACAGAATTGTTGTCACACACTGTTGAAGTTTTTAAATGATGTTTAAATCGCTTTTAATTGCCTTGAAGAGAATGAGAAGAATGATGAGTTTAAGGGGGGGGTGGGGATGGGAGGGTGTATAACCACAAAGTCAATCTTCCAAAACATTTAGCCTAGATTCCTATGACTTCCTTGAGTTCAGCTTGTGGGTCAAGCAATTTCCTACTCTCCACCTTCAACCATGATCATCATCAGCAATTACCTATTAAAAGAGTTTTCACGATTTATTTTTCTTTTTTTTTTTTTCTTAACTTTACCCCTCCCCCTTTTTAACATTGCATCGCCTGCCTGGAAGTGGAACAAATTCTGTTTAACCATTAACAATTTTTCTTGAAACTATCTTTATATCTTTTTTTTTTTTGGTCTCGGCCTGGTCATAACTCTCCTCTATAACCAATAACTGGCTCGGTTCATGTTCAGCCAAAGATATCTGAGATCACTATGAATAGAAGCAGAAGATGATGATGATGAGGATGAGAATGAGAATGGGGATGGATGCAGGGAAAGGAAGAAGCAAGAGACTAGTAAGAGGTTTTCCATTAGAGAGAATTATTACTTGGTTGCCGTTTGAAAGTTTTGTGCAATGTATAAAAATGTCAAAGATCGAATCGCCACAAGTCCACACAAGGATTAATGATTTTGGCCCCCTTCAGTAGTAGTAGTCCGAACATTTAATGACGTCATTATGCAACTTGGAACCCAGCACGTGCTCTAAGCTCCTGATCATACTCAACTCCAACCAAAGCAATAACTACAGATTCCCATTTCCATTTACATTGAACGTTCGCCCTCTCCTGCTGTGGCTTAGGCACATTCAAATTTTTATTCAAATTTCCATTAGGTGGCGGGCTAAGAGAGGGTGTCAAATTTCATGAATATGCAAATTAGAGATACAACCAAAGGCCCCCAGGAACAAAAAAAAAAAAAAAAAAGCAGAAGAAGAAGAGAATATCTATATGCCAGTTTGTATGATAATAAATTTATGGTTAGGAGTTGTTGCTATTATTTCAGTTGCTGCTTCGTCGTGCGTGAATTGTAAATAAATTTATTGCAAAGGCAAATTTTGTATTTCCCATCTCTTTTTTTTTTTTTTTTTTTTTGGATTTCCTTTTTAATACTCTTGCCAAGACAAAAAGTATATTCACTTTTGGTTAAAAGAAAAATATTATCTCTAAAATAAGCTTAAATCTTTTTTAAGAATTTTTAAGTCAATGAAATTTTAAATAATTTCAAAAAGTTTATTTGTTTTGTTTATATCCTTTTAAAAATTCTTTCTTTTTTTGGTATTTAAATCAGATATAAACCAAATTAAAAGAAATTCTTTATTATTAAGATTTAAATCAAAGAAATACCCAATTTAAATCAGTTTTCCTTAGCACATATTAATTACGTACAAGTTTTCAGTCGTAAAATGTATAGAACATTAGCTCCAATGTAGCTTTTAAAAACAGAAACAGGCAATGATATAAGGATACAAATTTTTAAAATCAGCTAAAGGATGTTCAAGTTAAAGAAATATAACATTAGCTAAAATAAATTTTTTATTTAAATCTCATTTTTACAAGGCTCGAATTGATTCAAATTTTAAAAAATTCTATATCCTTATATGCTTCTTGGAATCGTATGTTTATATTGCCTTAAAAATTTTGAAAACTAATTTATGACCCAATTTTTGCAATTTTTAACTACTGTTAAACAACTTTTAACAACAAAATATTGCAATTTTAAACGACATTTAAAAAAAATCAGTTTGAAATATGAATTTTTTAAAAGTTTTTGATGAAGAAGATAAAATAAATAAATGTTTTTGTTTTTAAATAACAAGTTTCGGGATGAAAAAGGTTCTAGAGCAACTTGATAAAAATTTATAATCATTAAAACTCAAATTAAATGCTATACTATAAAAAGAGAGTATAAAACTATCTACCAAATAAAGTTCTAATTGTGCATTAGATTGATCCCAAATATTGTTTTTTAAGTGTACAAAAACTTTGAAATGTTCTTAGGTAACCCTTCTCATTCCTGCTGTTACTTTTTTATGATTTGCCAACTTTTGGTTTTGATTTTGTTTTTTTTTGGCTTTATGATTTGGTCATGCTGAGCTTGAATAAGTTGTGGTAAGAGTGTAACTGCCACATTTTCCTAATGGAAGTGCAAAATACATAATGATAATCATAAACGTTAGTGACAAACATACAAATCAGCATTTGAGAATGATTTGGCAAGCGATTTGAGGAAGTTTTTAAATTTCTTAAATGGTATATAGATAAAAAGAAATATAGATAAATATTGAAATAGAGTTAACGTCCAAACGTAAGTTCAATAGAAGCATTAGCCTAAAACATTTGCAATTCCTTTTTCTTTTTGCAAATCTTTTAACAATAAGAAAAAGTTAAGCAAAAGTTCTTAGAGAAGATTTTAAAGCGAAAGATCTTTTCTAATGCAGCTGCATACATTTGATATAGTTATTAGATCTAGAATTTTCTAGTTGAGGCCCCCTTTGAGGATCATTGGCAGCTTAGCTTAGGAAGGAGCATTCAGAGGCAAGAAAACATTTATCATTTCAAATAAAATAATAATTCTACTTTTTAAAATGAATCATGGGAGCAACATTACAAAATATTTTAGCTTGACTTTAGAAAAATTTAATACGATTTTGTTGTTTGTATTATTTATAATTCTTAGATATTCCAAGTCTTCTTATTCCATAATCTTGCGCTTAGTCGAAGCTTTCTAGATTATTTTAAGATTTTCAAGAAGAAAACAATTTAATAACCAAAATCCTTCAATCAAGTACTAGTTTTTCAAATGCTGTTTGTATTTTATTAAAATCCAAAGAGCAGTTTTCGAGTTAGTAGTTCAATAAACATTGTTTTGAGAAAAGCGCTCTTAAAGATTCGAAAGTATCTTATTTATAGTTAAAGTGAGCTTACAAATTTGGCTATAACCGAACACATTAGGTATTAACAGACAATATTCTTCAGATACTTGAAGAAAATGCAAAATAAAACAAGATTTGATTCTATTAATTACTATCATATTATCTTTTAGTTCTTATATTATCTTTCTGCTTTATTAGACAGCAATTCACTCCAAAACTAATTAGATACTTAAAGTATTATATATGTTCTTAGATCAAGTATATATAATATATTTTTTTCGCTTTCAAATTTATTATGCTGTTGTCCTTGTCTGGAGGATAAAAACATTTGGGATACCTGCACAGATTGAAAGTTTCTCATAGTCTGACGAAGCATTTCATTTGCTGGTCACTTAATTGCTTATCTTGGACTGCATGGAATTCATGGTCATGACTATGGTCATGTAGGATCGGGCATCTGGAGTATTTCAATTATAAAAGTTAATGGCGATAAACCTAATTGATTGACTTGGACTTCTTTTATATTTTGTTGCTGCTATTGTTGTTGTTCCTTTCTTTGGAGGTGCAGATAATATTTTTACCATGGACAAAAGCAATTTAATTGCATTTAACACAAACAACTCAAGTTCCTACAATTCAATATATATATAATGCTGAATCCATAAGCATCCAAGTTAAAGTGGCAACGACCAGCTGCTGCTGCTGCTGCTTCTGGTGCTCCACTGGCCCATCTCTAGTGCTCCATCTGCTTCAACTGCAGTTAAAAAATTATCTTGAGGCAACGGTAAACACAAAATACAAAACAGAACAAAAAAAACGAAAAAGAGAACCAGCAAGTGCAACGTGGCACAATTTTGCGGCACTCACGATTTTCACCCCAGGAGGAAAATATAGAAAAGCCACCAGCCAAGTTAGTTTTTAAAGGAGGATTATCCAGCATAGCGTTTCTATCCATCAACTGGAGAGGAGCCCTCAGTTGAGAGTTGTCAACACACAGAGGCACAGTTGGCAAAAGAGGTCCGGAGGAAGAAAAAGAAGAAGGGGAGGGAGAGGGGTGCCCAGGGAAACTTTCCCAACTAGAAAAAGAAATCTCAACAGGCGGCGCCCCAAAAGTTCAATGAACTCCAACTCCATGGAGAGCTAAAGCTACAAAGAAAAAAAAAAAACCAAAAACAAAAAACGAAAGAAAAAAAAAATGGTTCACTTTGCGGCCACAGGTAATGATGATGATGATGATGATGACGATGGCGATGATGTAGATGTAGTAGATTCAGCTCCCTGGCTCCCTGTGAAAGGAAACGAGGCCAAACCAGACAGGCAGACAGAAAGAGATAGAGAGAGAAAGAGGGACAGCAGTCCGACAGACAAACTTAGTGTAGAAAGGAACAAAGCGGGCAAAAAGCAGGAAATGATTCACAATAGACACAACACAAGGGACACTCAAACATACATTCGTATATACAAAGAAAAAGCAAAACAAAAAAAAAAAAAAAAAATACAGAGAGGAAGATTCGGAATTGGTTTCTTCGGCTCTTCTCCTTAATCCACAATCAATAGAAGAAACATACAAAACAAACCTGAGAATAGAAGCAAAGCAAATAAAAAAGAAATCTACAAGATCTTCGTTTTAAAACAAAAATTGATAGAGACGTGACTCTTGAGGCAGAGCAAAAGAAGATTCAACTCGATTGGGTGTTCATCTCTCCCAGTTGGATAGCTGGGACTGGGAAATCTACCACCGCTGCCCCAAACCATTTGTAAGTCAATGGCGTGTAAAATAGCTGCCGGGCATTGCTAAGCATCGGACATTGCAGCTGCTGTTCTAGTTTAGAGATGGCCCATCGGTTCTCTATTTATGTAAAGAACTTTATCAAGTTCTTTTTTAAAAGAATTTTCTAAGTTTGAGATTGTGATCTTAACTTAATTAGAAGTACTACCAATGAATCTATGTATTTGGTTTAAAGTAAAAGAATGATTAAAGTTAAGCAAATTGAAAGACTCTTTAAAAATATATATGTATATACGATTGTCCCTTGGCTAATAGTTGATGATCTTTGTAAGACTGAAAACGCAATCAATTGAAAACTGTTTCCATTTTGCATTTAGCTTGGCCATTTCTCTCATCTCTAGCCACTTAAGATCTCGCCAAGTGAACGGGCAATTGAGTTGATCGAGTGGCCTGCAAAAAAAAATAAGAACAAAAAAAGGCAAACTAAAGAAGAAAAAGCCTCCTAGCTGAAAGTAGTTTCTCTATACACTTTTATTTCAATAAATAAAGCAAGATTGTTTTTCCTTTGGGATCATTAAATGAGCATTTAATGGAATATTGTAGGAACTTTCATTGAAAGGAGAACAGATTTTGGCAAATGAAGAGGCCAAGTGTCTCTAGGGAGCCTACTCAAGATGTACTAAATCAAGGCCATGATCAAAGTGCCCATACCCCATTGTGGCAAGTGTATAAAAGAATGAAGTAAAAATATATAGATAGATTCACGAGCCAAAGAAATCAGAAGCAAAGGCAGCTGCTGCTGTTCGATCCGTTTCATATATATATAAACAGATGAAGATGATCATTATTATCCTTACGATGATGATAATGATGTTGTTGTACTAAAATTTAATAAGTGCAAATATAATCATCATCGCCCGCTTTATGCAAACTTGTAATGATTTTGCTTTTGGCCTCTATTGTTGTTGTTGTTGTTGCTGGCAACCAGAATGCCTTCAGTCAATGAACTTTCCAGTTGTGCAATGTGTGTAATTCAAAGCAAAATTATTATGTTGAAGCAACACAAAACAAAAAAAAAAAAAAACAAGTTGACGCTGTCCACCCTCCAGTCCCCTCTCTACACATGAGGTACCATATCTTTTGCCCTGCTTCCCCCCCATCAACATACATACATATTACCACCCCACCAAACCTCTCATCGGTGGAGCAGAGCAAGCGAAAGAGCGCGTAAAATAATTTTTTATGACACGAAGAATTTCTTGTTGTCGCCGCATTTTGTTGCTGTTGTTACTTTTCTTCTTGTTGTTGTTGTTGTGGTTGTAGTAATTAAATGAAGTTATGTTTGAGACTCCATCAAGCTAGACACTAAAGTGACACGCGATCTCTGGTCAAAAAAAAAAAAAAAAAAAAGAAGCGGGAAATGGAGAGTGGAGTTTGACAAGTGGAAAAGAAAGGGGGCACAAAATACTGAAAAGAGGAGTGTGGTAGTAAGCAACACGCAAATATGGATATACATACATACATATATATATATATATATAAATATATATATAAATAGTTTCAATGCAAAATGTCTGCCAGTCGTAGATAAGGGGGAGGCATATAAAATTAAGTGCCTTGCACTTGACATCTCAACTAAACCAATTGGTTGGACACATAATTTAATTAGAGTTGAAAGTGCAACTTCCACCAGATGAATAGACAATGTTAATGGCATAAGATATAGATCTAAATACTAACTATAAGATATAATATGAAAAGATGTCTCATAGATACATAAAATACAAATCTTTTTCTTTGAACTAGTTAACTTAAAATAACTTAACTATAAAGTTTAAAGAAAAATATTTACTAAAGATCTTAATTTTCAAGAGAATTCTTTATTTTCTTCCTTTAACAAACTTTCTTTTTCTTTAGTTTTTTAGTTAGAATTCGAATCTATTTTCAATTACCTTATCTGTACGGTTCTAGCATCGTGTTAAAGCACTTCTTCAATTAAGCCGCTTTTTTCTCTTTTTCAATCAACATTCAATTCTTCTACAACTTTATCACAATTGAAATATCATCGAGAGAGAAGAATGGAAGCCAAACGAAGAAGCAACAAATTGGTCAGACATTAGAAACGCATAAAACTTCATTAAGATATCTATTCGAGTTAACATGTTTCGAGTGCAGTTTTTCCTTTTTTACGATTAACTATAGCAACCTAGATAGAATACAAAGATGATAATAATGATGGCCCCCAACCTGGACATGGAGAGTAATGGCAACAAAGCAACAGTTTGTTCGCCGCTTGAGTGCATCCGTTGTGGGTTTGAGGAGCTGAGCTGTTCCAGGGACGAGGCATTTTATTATTTATCTATGCTTTGCTGTTGTTGTTGTTGCTTTTGCTGTTGAAATGAATTGCAATGATAGAGTTCACTCAGCAGCAACAAAAAAGAAACACAACAAAAAAACTAGAAGCAACAACAATAAAAAAAAAAAAAAATGTGGTTGTTTGTTCGTACAATGGATTTAAGTCTGGCTCGTCATCCGCGAGGTTACCAAAGTGCGCTTTTATGGCTCAAGGGGGGCATGAAATTTGATTCTTGGAAGAGACTTTCTGTCTTTTGTTATTTTTGTAGCTTACCGGAGAAGTTGAATCTTACTTACAGGTAACTTAATTAAAAATCTGTTTGCAGTAGGGGATTGTAGCTAGCTACAAAGTTGAAAAACTAACTGCATTTGACAGCGTTGCCACATGTAATAAGAATTTAATGGTACATCATTTCTTGGCATAGTTGCCAAGGCTGTTAGCCAGCCCTCTTTTTTTTTGGGTTGTTAACGGAAATATATGTATGTATGCATACATATACATACATACATATATAAAGACTATTAGTCTGCCCTATTTGTTGTAAATTTGATTTTGGCAAACATTTTTCACTCCCCCTGACAATTTGTTGTTGTTTGAATTTTTTATTACTTCCTCGTTGCGGAGAGTTGTCTTCTTATTGTCATTGCATCCCCGTGGGAGCTTTGGGAATTTGCAACCTCAACACATGTTACCCTCCCCAAAAACAAAAAAAAAACAAAAAAGGAAAAGCACACATTCATACATACATATATACACAGCCTGGCGACAATGGCAACAACAGCAAGAACAATTTGTTTGTTAGCTGTTGCAGGATAAATTGCATTGATTTCTGACAGTGACCATGGAAGCGTGAAGAGACTGAAAGGAAAACATAAAGCCAGAGAGAAGCAGTGGAGCGAATTTTGTCTGTGCAGCAGTTCCCCCTATACCCATTACAAATTTGTGATCTGGCTAATCTTAAACCTGGGTAAATATAGAATTTAAAAATTTAATTTTTTTTTCGTTTTAAATTTAGTATTCTGGTTAGTCCTGAATTTTTTTTTTATGCAAATTGAACTTACTCTTTGGTAAGGGTATTCAAATAATAGCATGGTTTACTCTGTTTTCATTCTACTCCTTTCATTCTATCGTTTCTACCATTTCCTGCTACCGTTTGTTGCAGGGGTAAATCAAACAATTCAATAGAACTTTATTTGTTCTTTAATATTGTCTGGCTGAGTCCTTTTGCTCGTTTTAATTTGAAATTTAGTTTTACATCAAATTTGATTCTAGTGTGACCAGAGGTTTATTGCTTAATTTGCGCTTAACAGATACATACATATGCAAATGCACACGGACACCAATATACTTTTATACTGATCGTTTTTTAACATTGTATTTGTTAGGCTTTCGATTATTGTTTACCAATTATTGATTTGTTTTTAAGCACATTTGCTCTTAATTTAAAACACATGCTTACATACGTACAAACATATACATACGTGTATGTATATGTAAATCGCGGCACCGCCAATAAATAAGGCTCTCTCACGCACTTTGCATTTGTACACATCTACACACACAAATGCATGCATACACCTTTATGCAAATTCCAAAGCAATTTTAAATAGATTTGTTAGCTTTTCTTCTTGATTTTCATTTGTTTTTAATTAAACGTATGTATTTGCCACTATTTACTCAAAAGATTATTTTTAGTAAATTCAATCCATTGCACTATTTTTAAGCAATTTTAACTTGCCACAAAGTTTACCGCAACCGCAACAAATAATGCCCAATGCAACACTAACTAACGCAGCGTCGATGTTGGCAACATGTTGCCAACACTAATTAGAGCGAGATGGCATGCAGACACTTTGCCAAATTCTTCTTTATCTCTTTTCTTGTTGTCTGTATTTGTTTTGTTAGTAGTTGATTGTCGAAGAAAACAGATTAAATTGAGGTTATAACTTTGAAACTGATTTCAAAAAGATCTTTTTATTTGATTCTTATCTTATAGTCAGCAGCTATTCCAAAATTTGGGGTAGACTTTGAGGTGGCGGCATAATCCCCTCAAACCATCTACATTTGCATTTTGCCAGTTTGAAAGGATTATAAACCGGTTTGGTCACCGTCCTCATAAATGACGATGACGACGACATTGCTGCCGCCAGTGTCTGGTCAATGCCTGCTCCTGGCGCCTTGGGGTGGACTGTGATTTACTTCAGAGGGTGGCTTCCAATGCCATTCAATATGCGTCCGCAATCGCACTTCATGTAAATGGCCAAACATTAAAGCAACACTTGAAATTGAGTCTCTTCGGAGGGGGCATGAAGCACCCCACTACTCTATTGTTGCCTGCTCCTGTCAAAGTCATACCACCCTCAGAAGCAAAGTAACATACTATATGCAAATGCAAACAATGAGGAAAAGAAGTCACGTGCCTCGGACTGCGGACTCCGTTCTAATAAGCGGGCGTATAATTGGCAGACGAACTTGAGACTACCCCAAGCTAGCTTCTGGCTCTGTGGTTCTAGCTCCTTCTCCTGACTCCTTGGCAACTGCAAATTTGTGCACTACAAAACACAAAAACAACAGAAAATCGATAGGACAAACCACCCTCTCGTCTGGTCTGTGGCCAGGTTGTCGATCCTTGGAATGTTTGACCTTCCAGTATGAGAGCGAGCATAAAACAGATTGGAAGAGCAATTGCATTTGCTGTTGCATTTGATTTAATGCAGGTAAAAAGCCCTATTCCCTTGGTTAGTTAATGGCTCATAGAAGCATAAAATTCAAATGTTCCTTTCCATTCATTTTTTTTTTATTTTGTTTTTTTCTTTTATTTGTTTTCAGGTAACTCAAAGTGTCGAAACCTCAACCAAAACAACAACAATTAGAATTTCCGGCTATAAAACTTGGAGAACTGGAAAAGGGAGTCATGTCAGTGGGTGAGTGAGTCGGCGACGGCGACGGCTTTATATTTTGCTCGTCAACTGTCCGAGTTTTAATGTCAAGCTTGGAGAGTTATAAAATACGTTAGAAATTGCTCTTAACTATCATGACCAGGAGGGGACTAGGGTAAGATTGATAACTTTATAAAAACTATTGGAAACTTATAAAAACTATTAGGAAATTTTTGTATAATTTTTTACTTTACTTTAGTTGGTTCCATTTGAAACAAAGATTTAAGATTTCCCTTTTTAGTCAGTTTTGTTATTCCCTTTCATCAGTAATACTCCGCTCCTGGTTAGTGACTAAAACGACGATCATTATGGAATTTTTGCTTTTTCAGTTGCATTTTTTGTTTCTTTTTTTTTGTGTTAGTGTTATACTTAGCCTCTATATCACTCCCGTCTCCCCCACCTCCTACTTCATCTGAACCGAACCCGAACCCGAACCCGCCGCTGTTCAATGAACCATTTTGTTGTAGTTGCACTAAGCCCAGACTTGGGCCTCACCAACTACAACATTGAGAACAATTAATATGGTCAACGATGCGCATCTAATAATGTGACTACAATGACGACAATAGTCCCGCTCCTCTATGGTATTATGTAAGGCCTGTAAGAGCCTCCCACTCTACTCTGGTTTTGGAACAAAGCTTGTCTCTGGCTGGCTGGCTGGCTGCCTGCCTGACTGTCTCTCTGACTGGGGGGACAGCTGGAGAGTGTGATATGTTGACTAGACTATACGATATATCATTGTGATATATACATACCTATATGAAGTTGTTTTTGTTATTGTACCGATCCATATACTATGTGCCATAAATTAACACTCTAGTGTCGAGGTAGAGCCCAGTGGGCGGCAACTTGGTGGGCCATAAATGAACAGGAAAACAAATGGAAAACAATTAAACACGATCAAGATCAGGAACCCCGCCAGACCAGGGCGGCTGGTCAGTTTTGGGTTTACTGGTGGTGGTGGTGCTGCTGCTGTCACTGCTGCTGTTCAGTTGCCAAGTGCGTGAGATTGTCAGTGGGTGATAACTATCCAAAATGGCAATAAGGGACTAATGAGCGATCGTTAATCTAAATGCGCATTCGCTTGGCCCAAAAGGGCAATACAACATTTTATGTAGGGAAAGTGAAATTAACGGACTTGTACACGATTTGGGTTAACAAATTCGTTTGTAATGTAATTTTTAAATAGATTTTAGATTGCTTTATTTCTATATATAGTAGAACCTTGCTTTTAATATTAAAAGTATAAACTGCTTTAATCTGAAACTTTTCTATAAAGAAAGAAATTTAATTTTAAATTGATTAAAAACATTTAAAATCTATTTCTATTATCTAAGTGATTTCTAAAAAACATTTAAAAATAGTTTTGATTCCAAATTGTTTGTAGCTTAAATCAAATATTTGTGGTAGAATTTAAAATTACTTTCATTTCACTTAACTTTTGACATTTTGTTTCTTGTTTTACATAACAATTTCACATTTAGCTGATTATCCCTTTAGTCCCATTTAAAACTCTCACTCACATATATAAGACCAATACCCCTGAGCCAATAAATCTCGTCAACACAATTCCAGTTAAGCTATATAAAAGCAGGAATAAAAAAGGAAACATGCAAAAATCAATGGACAAATAAAAATGGAATTTATTTTTGTATATATATTTCTTTTTTTTTTTGGATTGAGAAGATGTGCACCACAACGCATCAAAAACGAAATCGAAAACCACCCGAATCAAAGTGAAAGACCTTCCCCTCAATGTGTATGCCGTGCGTGGATGGATGCATTCATTCCCAGGCGATGATAATCGCTTGGCTCAGCTCATTGCTAAGGGTTGGAAAAGAAAGCTACCCTTGCAATAGTTAAACGAAAAATGAAAATAAAAACTGCAACTGCAATTGGAAAACGGGCCAGGCCAGGCCAACCCCTAAAGGTAACTGAATAGTATACAACTCGCACAATACATATATATCAATATATATGTATATACATATGTATGTACTAGCCGATTCCGATTTCCCTCTGTGTGGCGAGAGCATTTGCAATGACAAACAACAATAAAAATTCGATATCGAGACGATCGATCAATAAGCTGTTACACACACTCACACACACATTTGCGCAATCTCTTTCAATGATGATGATGATGGTCCATTCATTGCGTGAAATTTTTCAGACAATGCGGCGACATGCCATGGCTATAATGTGTTTCCCAGTTTGTCGTTTGGTATAGGCTCCCAAAACGGGGACAGCAGCTGCGCAGGCGCCATGCCGCAGGAGGGATTCCTTGTCATTTCATTCTGATGCTGCTGCTCCTGCTGCTGCTGCTGGTGGTGGTGGTGGCTAAGCTGTTTGTCAGCTAAAATTTTTTATTTTTTTTGGATTTTTTGGGTACAGTAGCGCAATATACTCGGACGGATTCCCAGTTTTAGATAAAGTTTATGCGTTCGATTGAATTGTGATAAGCAAAGCAAGAAGTTTTGAAAACCAGTTTTAAAATAGCTTAGACATTTGAAAAGAGAAAATTGTTTAACTGGTTTCAATATTCTATTAGGTTTTTTACCACTAATGAAAATTTTTTAATTACTTTTGATAACATTTTTAAACTGGTTATTTTGAAGAATTTTTTACATCTGAGAAAGGCAACTCAAAATCTAGTTACAAATATGAAACTTGTTTTCAGTTTTCATATGGATATATTGTAGTTCGTTCAGGAATCATTTCGAAAACTTTAAAATATTTTTCGACTCTTTGATTTTTGGATTTTCTACAAAATTATGGGAATTGTTATGTGGTATAAACTTGGATTCTGTATCATCCTCATATTGCATTTGAGCATTTGTCATTGTCTCACATCAACGTAACATTCTCTTCTTCTCTCTTTCTGGTTAACTGTTTGACATGCCAAAAAAGGGGTGACATACGTCATTTGTACAATTTGTTGCGCAATCATGTTGAACGCCAGACCAGGACCAGCCCATGGCTATTAAAAAAAAAAAAAAAAAAAAAAACAGCAGCAATAGCAACTCTGGTCGGTCCTATGGACTGTCTTTAGCTGGTAATTGGTTTGTCATTAAATGGCCACTGGGAAAAATAAGGCATTGAACTCTCTTTTCTCGCTTCTCTCTCTTTCTCTTTCCCTTATTGTCTCTATTTTTCAGAGATTGCCAGCTGCCTTTTGATCCTTGGCACGTTCTTTACTACCTTTCCATTCCTTTTTATAGCTTTGGACCTTTGCACCTTTGCGTTGTTGTTATAATTTATGGGCCACAATCAAAATACAGCTGATGAAATTGAAGGTTCGGTACATTTCCGGTTTTTTCTTTGCCCTTTTTCTTTTGATTTTCTTAAAGAGAGAGTTTTTCAGGATCTAAGATCAGTTGGTCGCAAATCCCAATTCCCATTCCCATGAATTTTCCATCTAAAGATTTATGACTCAAGCTAATTTATATGCTAAAGAACTTTTGATATCTGAAATGGCTATATCTTGGCTCCCTTTAAATGCTCTTAAATGTCATGAGGGTGCTCCAAGCTGGCCAATTACTAAATGCGACACTTCCCCCTGCTGGGCGGTTATAGTGGGGTCCAATCTATGGATTCCATTTAATGATCCAACAAAAGCACAATGATACTTTATCACCAAAACTTAATCTGGACACAAGGGAGAGATTGTGAGAGAGAGAGAGAGCGTAGCGACATGTGTGGGACTGGAATTGTCTAAAGTATGGATGTAGTGTGTGGTTTGGGGGGGGGAGTGTGTGAAGTGGCAGAGCATTTGTGATGAGGGCATAACCCAATCACAGTTCGAGCAACGTTTCAATCAATGCAATTTTCAATACTGAATGCTCCTATAATGTCTCTTTTTTTGTTGTTTCTTTGCTTTTAGTGTTGAAAATGTGAAATATGTAATTGAAAATTGATTGGTAAGGGGTTAAAATTCAATTATAATTTTTG
The DNA here is from genome assembly GCA_018903615.1 of Drosophila neocordata. Classification (NCBI taxonomy): domain Eukaryota; kingdom Metazoa; phylum Arthropoda; class Insecta; order Diptera; family Drosophilidae; genus Drosophila; species Drosophila neocordata. The sequence continues at coordinate 13,276,149 of JAEIGI010000001.1, forward strand.
AGGTTATGTAATGCTAAAGAATCGGGGAAAAATAACAGAAGCCAGGCAAAGGGAAGCAGAAGAGAACCCGCATGTATCATGCAAGTACAATTGTTAATCAAATTATCTACAGCATCAACAAAATCTGTGTATATATTGTTATGGCATGCCACATTTCAAAATCGTTTTTCTATTTTAAATGATTTTTGATTTTAATTCTCGTTCCATTTTTATGTTGGTACATACATACATACATATATACATATGTACATACATGCGTGAACATAGTTTATTATTTATTGTTATTTAATCCTTTTTATTTCCTCACTATTGCAGTTGGGTCCCCCGCCGCCCCGCTCTGGACAGATGTTTGACTTGCTCTCTAAATGCCTTGTTCGCAGGATTAACAGCGGAGTTGTGGCGAAGGGTGGGCTGATTGTGTCCTATAGCATGTGTGCTGATTTCTGCACTATATTGTGGTATCCTTAAGCCGTATTAATTTTCAATAAGTGCAATGAGGTCTATAAATATTTGATTAATGTGCACAGACAGAAACAATGACAGAGACAGTGAGAAGAAGGAAGCAGGCGAAAGAGGATACTTTATCATTTTTGGCACGTGACTTCTATCTCAAAACGTGAGTATGCATTTTTTTCCACTAATTTCTTAATCTACAAAAACTCAAAGATCAATCCAAATGGATGAGAAATCAAACAAATTTAAAATTTTTGAATCATTTCTAAGCCGTTAGTTTATCTTTGGCGTCATCTATGGGAGGGTAGCTAATTGGTGATGACAGTTCCGCCATCTAGCGAAAAATAATTAAACCAACCATTGATACTGGTAGATGGCAGCACTGAGTTATTGTCGACGCCCTCTGTTTACTAGCAAATGTAACGGCTGGTTATTTGTTTAAAATAAATTTGAATACTCAAAATGAAAACGCTTAATTTTAAAATTAAAAACTGCTAATTTGTTTTCTAGAAAGTTTGGCCATTATTAGGTAGGGCTTAAACCTGGTTAGATAATTCTACTTGAATTATATAAAATATATTTTATATAATATTTTTAGCAGTAATGAATAAAAGTTCATTCATTTATTTATAAATTCTTTATTAAAAGATTTCACTATGCCATGACAGATTGTTTAGTTAAATAGAATCACAAATGACTTAGAATCTATAAAAATCCACGCCCTCTGCGCAGAAAATAATATTTTTTTTATATAAAAGACTAAAAAAACCTTTAATTTTAATCAAGATTGAATCAAACAAAGCGACGCTATTTCTATATAAATAGATAGAATGAAACGAAAAGAAAGTTATATTACTTTCACTAAGAATTTGCTTATTTTAAACATTTACCATAATAAATATTAAGATAAATTCCTAATTGGCTGAAATTAACCTAAAGTTGGCTTAGTGAAGGTTTCAAAATTTTGATTTGCATATCAAATTGAATTGTAATTTTTTGTAGAACTGTTTAATTTCTGATTCAAACCTCTCTTATTCTACATAACTCGAATTCTCTTTAATTCTGTTGTTCTCTGCTGAACTGTGGCTTAAAAGCCAAGTTAAAAAACAAAAAAAAAAACAGCTGATGGCCATTGCAACAAAAAAAAAAAACATAAATGCATTGGACTCTCCTACGATACAGAGACAAAAAGAGCGACAATAAGACAGAGACAGCTAAAGAGAGAGAGCGAGAGAGAGAGGTAAATGAGAGAACTGATCAGGCATACAAAAGCTAAAGGCAAAAGCATTTCGGTCTACCTGTTGCCAACTAAAAACTTTTTGTATCTACAAACGAAAAACAAAAAAAAAAAAGAAAAAATACAAAAAAAAAAAGAAAAAATAAAATGAGTTAAGAGCCAACAGAGCCCAACTTCAGAGCGCAGTTTGTATGAGTTTGGCGAGCTGACAGGTTGTGGCTCAAATCAACTCAGCTCAGATCGGATCGAAACGGAACGAAATTCGAAATCGGAATAGAGCTTACAAAAAGTAAAAAGAAGCTAAAAGAAAAAAAAAAACACACACACACACATAAAAAAAAAACTGAAAAAACAAAAAATACACAGAAAAAAAGCCAGGCCCCAAGCGATAAACCCGTCGGGTGCGTTGTTGTGTCGGTACGTTTGTTGTTTTACTCCAACTCATTCGACAGTTGATCGTGCGGAACACCAAGAAACAAAAAAAAATTAAGCCAAAAAAACCAAAAACCCAAAAAAAAAAAAAAATACAACAATTTGAAAATAAAAAGAGTAAAAGGAAAAAAAAAAAACAGACTATTACTATTTGTTTTTCTGTGCTGTAATCATGAAACAAAAAGAAACAAGTGTATAAATAAAGTGTTTAAAATTTATATGAAAAAAAAATACAATTAAAATATTTATTTGATAAAAATATTGATTAAAAAGTTGACCAAATTAGCTGCAACTAAATCAACACGTAGCCATCGGTTTTTTTTTTGTGTGTTTTTTTTTTCTTTTAATTTGTATCTCCATTTACATCTCCAGCTGCAAATGTATCTGTATCTGTGTCTGTAATCATAAGCGCGTCTCATTTAAGCGCGTGTCTCCACTTCACTCACTAAATGCCCTGGCCTAGACTGAGTTTATATTGTTTTCTTACTACTTATTCTCAGATCATTTGCTATAAATTTATATATATATAAAGATATGTCTACCTACACACATATATATATATATATATATATATATATAGTTAGAGATAGATTTAGGTGTCTGGTCCCGAACCAAATTTGGTTGCAATTTTTCAATTGATTAACAAACATTTACAGCCCAGACAAGAGCAATTAGTGGGCTTTACTATATAATATATAGACACAACCATATAAATATTAGTGTATATATATATATATATATATAAAGAATTGAGAAAGAATAGTGATATAATGCCCACCATTAACAGGGTAATCATATAAAAATAGCAAAAAAAAATTTATATATATATAATGATAATGATAAATTGTTTTCAAAAAGCAATAATGCAATATAATAGCAAAATTACATATATATATATAGAAAACTGCACTTGAAATTGAACATCATCAGTACAAAGTCTAAGAATATCTATTAAATTTTTTTTTTTATATTATAATAAAATGCAATTTATTCAATAAGAGAAATAATATATTTTTAAAAACATAAAATTGTTTTTAGCAATAAACTTTTTTACATAATTCAAAATTAAAGCTTACATATTCAATATTTCCTCTTAATTAAAATCAATATATTGGGCCTATTTTCTTTTATGTTAATTAGTAAAAGATTATTGTTATTTTATTTAGTATTTTTATACCAGATTTAGTATTTTTATACTAGATTTTTTATCAGATAATGTAAAAAAATCAACGTTTTCGAACTATAAAAGATATATATGTATCTGTATAGTTTCGATCACCATTAATAGCCAATTCCATCTATATATTTTTGAAATAAGTAACTAAACTCATTTCTCAGTTAAAAATATCTGTAAAAACAAAGTTTTTTTGAGGATTAATAGTCCATAAATATCCAAAACTCTTTGTTCAGTTAGAAATTTCTTTAAACAAATAAAGAAACATAAAATCAAATAATAAAAATAAAATAAAATCAAGTAAATAAACTAAATTTTAATGATTAATACTTTTTGATTACAAATAGTATATCTGGTTCCATAAATGAATCATTCTTTATATAGAAATCATCAACAAAAGAGAATTAATTTAGTCTCTAGATTTTCTACACCTTTTTCTTTACAATGCCTTTTATATATAAAATAGTTTTTAAAAAAAATATAGAAAATTTTTTACTTTAGGTGTAAAAACTGTATGTATCATTGTATAGGTTATAGAAATAGATCTGGCAAATATATATATCTACTATATGATAGACAGACTTCTATGAAACATTTGAAAACTTAGTTATTTTTATCTTATATTTCCATTAATGATTCCTAAAAATATATATATATACACGATAATTTAAAACTGAAAGGATATAACTTTCTTTTTGTTAGGAATTTGTTCAAATTTGATTTTGTTTAAAAGGAACCATCAGTTTTATTTTAGTAAACCCTTTAAAAAGAGTTCTACTATATGAAATATGTTAATATACCCTCTCTACCTTTAGGGTATATTGCATTTTAAACAAAAATTTTGAGCTTATCTTCTCAATTTGATTCCATTTGGCATTTTAATTATGTTAATCATGTTGAAATATTTTAATTACAACTAAAACGAATCACTAATAATTATTAATAGACTCATTCACAAAATTATAAAATTTTTTTTTTATTTCTGTTTTACAACAATCAACTTAATTTTCATTAATATAACAATATAACAACAACAAAAAACAATAATAATACAAAAATGTAGACAAATAACCGCAGACAACAAATTCTCTTGAAATCAATTCAATAAGAAAAAACAAAAAACAAACACACACACACACACACAGAAAATACATACTTAATGAGTTTATGGAAAAAAAAAAAAACAATGCTAAATGAACAAATACAAAGAAAAACGTAGTTATAAATAAATACCTATAGATATTGCAAATTGTATTGTATGCATCCCCCTTAACGGATATAAAACTTTTTTTTCTCTTCATTTTTATTGTGTGCTAATGAAGTATCTTTTTATTAGAGACTCCCACCCTAAACTGTATATATATATATATGTATATATATACGATTATCTTTGGTTATATCCCCCCAGAGTCAATGCCAAGTTAAGATGGTTTTTAAAAACTAAAAGAAGAAAAGAAAACTGCAGATTTAGAATGGTTTCTATCTTTCAGATAACTTCAATGTTAATTTTTTCATTTTGACTCATTGAATAAACAACAAAATTTTGGTCACTTGGCTAAATACGTCAAAAGAAAGTGAAAACGGTTATTTATTTATTTGAATTGAATTCGTCAGCAATCAATGTCAACGATAATGTCGTTGTCACTGTATTTCTATAGGTTTTGTGTACTTTTTATACCCTTACAAATGAGGCATAATGATTTTCTAATGAAAGTTGGAATAATATAAGAAATAGGAAAAGTTTTGTTTTAATATTTAATTAATTTTAAGCTTTCAGAAAACAACATTTTTGAAAGTTTTACAAAGGTTTTCAAATGTTTAGCAAGTACGTAGAGAATTTTAAAGATATTACTTTTTTTTTTTAAACAAATTTTAAGAATCTAATTCACTAAATATTATAAATAACAATTGGCTAAAGATGCTAAAAGTTAAATATATTGAGTTTTTTATAAATTTTTTTTTTAATTCATTATCTTGGTATAAACAATAATAAATAGTAAACATCAAATCTTGGTATAAATAATAAATAAATATATAAAAAATAACAAAAATTCCAAATATAAAGATTATTAATTGAGAACTTTATTAACGTTTTATATATAGAGACCTTTTATTTCAAAACTGTATAAATATATATATAAAAATATATATATTTGAAATATTTCAAATCATCTCTGACCAAAATTAATATATAAAAATCATTGTTTCTATAACAAAACCTAAACAGACCGAGAAATTTTCAAGTTTTGATATCTTCTTTAGTTATTTTCACTCAAGATCTGCAATTCCTTAAACTTTATAAAATTCCCAACCTGTTTATTACCAATTACAAACGACTCACATAAAGCGATTAGGCAAGATCGATAAATCTTAATTAACATTCTAATATTTTTTAAAAAGCTAACAACTATATAGTTATCATATATTTTGTATATTTTTACAATGAAAAATCAATTCAATTTTATGGAAAATCAATTAATTAATTAAAATTTATGAGAAATTTTATATTTCTTAATTATTTCTAGTTTCCTTAAAGAGATCTTCTTTATTTTAGGGTCTCACTTTTTATTTAATTTGCTTTAATATATAATAATATGCATATATAAGAAATAATATTCTTAGGGTATACAATAGTCGCCTAGTCTTACTTTTTATTTTCATTATTTTTGTTTGCCCATTTATTGCGTAGCAAAAGATTTATAATTTGATTTACTTATGATTTTTTTTTTTTTTTTTTTTTTTTTTTTTTTTTACATAATGCCAGAAGTTGTCTTCAGTGTTTATCTGGGGAAACAGAGATGCTGTCATCTGTTGGCTGATTATCTGTATGTTTTAATTCGTTATCGTGATGTATTTTTCAACCGCAATGGGCTAGATTTGTTGCCTGGGTCATGGGTTAATAATCAAAACGGAAGGTTGCAAGTAAATTGCGAAACTTTCAAGTTAAAATCAACAAATGTCTAAGATCTTGGGAATGTATTCATATATATATATATACATAGTATAGAGGGACAAGTGGGTGGCAACAACGTGACTTAACCTGAGGCTAAAACTAAGCAAAGATGCCGCATTGCCCGCCCCTGACACTGACACTCTGCCACTGCCACTTTTCTATGGCTAATAACCGGTTGAATCTATAGAAATTTTTTTGTACATTCTTTTAGACATTTTTTTTTTTATATTTTTTTTATAGTTACTTATCCACTCCAAGTATCGCATCTATCCAACTGTTTGTAAATGAAATTAACGTGCTAAAGTGAAAATTGCTTTTAGCCAAGGAACTCGTTTTGTGAGTAACGTTAATATCCATACCAATAAGTTAGTATGTATATACAGACAGTTATATATATATATATATACGATTCTCGATCCAAGTCAGGTTGACATTTTATGCAAATATTTCGTTCGACTAGCGGCCAGATACTTTTGTAAGGAGACTTTTTTTTTTGGTTGGTTAAAAATAACTTTTGTTTGGCCAACTGGTTTGCCACACCCCCTCCCTCCCTCCATCCATCCATCCATCCGATGTCTTATGCAAAACTCAAACAAAATTGTTTATTGAATCAATTAATCAAATTGCAGCATTAACTATAAAATCAAGTAAACATTCAAACGGAAACTAAATCAAAAATCACCAAAAACAGAAAAAAATATTTTTCTGTTGACTTGCCAAAAATAAAAACAATAAAATATAAAAATAAAACAAAGAAAATAAAAGGGGAAGAAATAGCTGACTAAAAACAAATCATTAAGCTTGATTTTGACCCAAGGTTAAAATGATCAGTCAACAAAGAGAAAAAAAAAACAGGGAGAAAAAACTGTAATTTTTTTTTTGCTTTTTTGGGGAAATCCTGGCCAATAAAAGTTTTGTACTTAACAAGATATTTAACTGGGGCCCCCTTAAAAAAAAAAACACAACAAAATTATATTGAAGGTGAAGATTGTAATAATGAAGAAGAAATGAGACAACACAAAAATGTAAGGTGACCCAAATAATGAGGAATATATACATACATATATATATATATATATATATAGGTGCATCATTGTTTCTTATATACAATTATTTTAAATTATATACAGATATTTATCATATTTATTTACAATTTCTATTAAACCTTAAATACCTAATAATTGTAAATATAAATATCTTAATTTTCAAAAATATATTTCAACAAAAAGAGATCTTTACATATCAAATTTTGTTCTGAATTCAATTGAGAATGAAACAAGGAACTCGTCCTTGCTGACTTTGTTTATACCCTTTACCAAGTGGAAAAATTTTATAGATATTCAAATTTCAGAATTCTCATTCTTCAGAGATGGCATGCTATCTCATTCTAGCCAATCTAAACCAATGTTGCATTTGGAATTTCGTTACCAAAATGTATGAAGTTATATCTCCGATATTTATAATTCGATTTATATTGGTTATATGATTAAGTGTGTGAAATTAGAAAAGGATACCCTTAACACTGCTAAAGTTATTCGCTTTTTTTCTAAATTGTGTAGGCGAAAGTGGGTGTGGCGCAAATTTTAAGTAAACTTGATTTATCTAACTTAGATTTTAGAACAAATTTGGTAGTTCTTGCTTGATCTTGGTTTTAAGATAGACAGCCAGGTTTAAATTGACTCGAATATTCATATTGATAGAGAAGTTATATGCTTTATAGGGTCGGATATGCTTTCTTCTACCTATTATATACATTTTAGTGACTTTAATATACCCTTTGATACAGGGTATTAAATTATATAAGAAACTTTAATCAAATCATCAGCGATTTGTCTTTATCAATATAAAAGTATAATTTTAAAAATGAGGAAAGTTAATTAGGAAAAAATTATGATCTAAGAACAATATATATTAAAATATAAGGAAATTTTTAGGATATACATATATATATAGGATATTAAGATAAATCATAGAAAATGTTATATATATATCAGAGCTGAGTAGTATAGAATGATATGGATGATATGGATCAATGTAATATGGTCACACAATGCAACTGAAACTAAAGTACAAAACTTTTTCAAACTTTTTCAAAACTTTTTTAAATTAACGTAACATAACACAGTTTTTTATATATATTTTAAATACTTGTAAAATAAGTTATTTTGTGCATCAAATATCAATTGAATCGTTTTTTAAATTTGTTTTATAATCAATCAAATTATAGTTTAACTTGCAATAATTTTTATAACTTTTAACAACAATAAAAAAAAAAAAACACATTTCACCTGAAATCCGAAAGTGCATAAATACCAAAAGCAATTAAATTAAATATACCAACAATAACTACAATATATATATATATAAATGTATATATACATAAGTATATATGTATATATGTATACATATATGTAAATATAAAATGGAAAATAGCAACAAAAACTTTTCAAAACGTGTTGGAATTTAAGTTGAAGCGTTTTTTAGCCGCTTTAAGTATTTTGCATGAATTGCACTTGTGTTGGTGTATGGAAGCAACAACAACAACAACAACAACATAAACTCAATTTTGTCTTTTCGTCATTATTATTATTGTTGTTGTTTTTGTTGTTGGTAATGGTTTTTCTGTACACTAAGCGCGTGTTGAACGAGCCGCTCTTACAACTCTTTGTCACTTTTATTTCGCCTTTTTTTTTCTTTCTTTCATTTTATTTTTTTTGTTAAATTTCAGGCAAACTTTTTTTTAGACCCGAAACCTCCCCCCACACCCCATCCCAATACAACAAAACAGCAGCAGCAGCAGCAACAGCAACAGCACAACACCCGTTCCCTTTCCCAATCCCTTCTCCCTCCGTTACCATAATTCCCTCTATATATACCCGCGCCCCCCATCCTACCCCCCTTTCATAAAGTGGGTGTTAATAGTGTTACAGTGTGCATGTAGTTGTTGTTGCTGTCAATGCGGCGACGACGACGTCGAAGTCGATGCCGTTTGTCGTTGCCGTTACCGTTGCCGCTGTCAATGACGTTGACGCTAACGCGACGCAACCCACCGCTACTCCCCGCTGTCGCCTTATACAAAAATCGAACAAGTTTTTGGCCTCGTCAATAATCAAATTAATAATACCAATTGATAACTATAAGTAGTGTATATAAATTTATATACATACATAAACATAAACATAAAGAGAAACAATAACTAAATCAATCAACAGCTGTAAAAATGACCGTCTCTTATGCGGGTGAAGTGCCAAATGGCAGCAGTTTTGGTTGTTTCTGGAAAATTCTATGGAAGTAAGTAACAAAGTATTCATTTAAGTTATTATTTTAAAAATACAGTCAAACTTTCCTATAATGAACATAAGATTATTCTATAAAGAAGAATGATACTCTATGATTTCAGTTATTATATAGAAAATACAGTCAAGCTTTGACTATAATGAACTTTTTTATATAAATAAATTTTCTGATTTCTATTAGTTACAGTCAAACTTTTTCATAATGAAGCTCTGTATATAATGAAATTCTTTGATTTCTTTTATTATATTTAAAACACAGTCAAGCTTTCCCTATAACGAACTTCTATATGCAAATAAATTCAGTTAGTTACAGTCAAACCTTTCAATAATGATGAAATAGAAGTATTTATAAAAAATTTCATAATAATTAATATTCTTAAACTAAAGTATAATATAAAACAATTTCCTTAAAAGACTCATCCGTCGATTAGATTTAGATAAATAAGGGCATAATTTAGATGGATCGCTATTAAGGAAAGATATATTAAACACTCATTAATAGGGAATTTGTAATAGTTATAAGGGATAATCAAATATAACAAGCAAAAGATTCGAATGGAATCAATCTGTTATATGAAGTCTTCAGGACTCTTAGAAACACTTGAAGCCTTCTTATAATAGATTAATTCCATTGGAAAATCAGATATACATAACCTATTTATCGAATCCAGTTCCTAAAGCTAACTATCTGTTCTTTTAGGTCTCATTATCTTATTTTTAAAACAAGGTCCTTATAATTTGCCTTACATTTCCATAGAAACCAATAAACTTCAATTTGTTATTTATGTTTATAGAACAAAAGTTTTACTTTAAGCTAAAAAATATTTACACAATGTTTTGAAATATTTGTTTTTTCTTTCTTTTTTGTGGCAATTCAGTGCTAATTTAAGTGGGTCAGCAAACTATATACATAGTTAATAGTTTAGTTAAGGGGAATTTTCCTATCTGAGTCATTGTAGCTCCCATTTTGTTTGCCAGTGTAATTAACAGTCACCGACTTAACTCCATTCCACATACAGAGTCTGATGTCTGTTTTGAGTTTAATTTAGTTTTAGTTTAGTTTAGTTTAGATTTCTGTTTTTTGTTTTTGGTTTTTTTTTTTTTTTTTGTGTTTTTTGTCCAAGTGCAGTCACTCGTAACTTGGCTTAGTGACTGACCAGTTAAATAGTTTTAGTTGGCCCAGTGGAATATTTGGTTCATTTACCTAGTTAGAAAATTACAAACTTATAATAAAACGTGGCTTAAAGGTAAAAAAGAAGTTCTGTGTTTTTTTCTCTCTTGTTTTTTTTTTTTTTTTTTTACCGATAAGTTTTTTAAGTCGATCGTGAGTGGAAGTTAATGGAGAATTCTTTTGTTTATAACTATTACGAAGTGGGTCAATTGTTGATAAGAAACTTGGAAGAAACAAAAACTAATGAAATTTGAATAGTATTTTGCATAACATAAGTAGAAACCAGAAATATAATATATTATTTATTTTTAATTAAGTTCGAAAAATGCTTTTTTCCTAGAAATCGTTAAAATATTTTTTTGTCAATTTAAATTTAAAATAATTATTTTAATTATTGTTTGCTTTAGACTTATATGACTTAACATTTTCTTAATTTGTTTATTAAAAACATGTTGGTAAATATGATTTCCCGACTCAATTAAGGTATATATGTATAAATATGTACAAAACACAAAAGGTTAATGCCATATCAACCCAAATTCGAAAACCAAAACAAAAAACCTTGAATGGAAACAGAACTTTACCAGTTTATCATAAAGGTTATATGCAGATTATGATAATCTTTATAGAATTCCATAAAAACTGTGACACACGAAACGACAAGTAATAATTGGTTAATATAAAAAGTTGCAAAACTACAAATGAAATCTGATGAGGAAATGATGAAAATGTTTAACCAAAAAAATAAATAAATAAATAAAAAACATACTAGTTATTTCTAGCTAAGAATATGATATGAATATATGTATATATATGGTAACAGATATCTTTCTCTGATTCTCAAAATCTCTCTCTCACCCTCTCTCTCTCGCTCTCTCTCGCTCTCTCTCCCTTTATCTTTTTGCAGATGGCGTGGCAGTGTCTATAAATTAGTTTGGCGTGAATTAATAGCATATTTGTGTCTATATTATACCATTAATGTCATCTATAGATTTGCCTTGACTACCAATCAACAGGCGTAAGTTTTAAATAAAAAAAAAGAAAAATAAAAAGGAAAAAAAGAAAAATAAAGAAGCAAAAATGATAATAAAAATAATAAAAAAGAAAAAAAAAATGTATAAAAATCTTAAATAAACGAAAAAGAAAAAAAAAATATATATGAAAAAATAAAAAAATAAATTTTAAAAATAATAATTAAACAAACAAAAATAACTATTAATTTTAATTTTAATAGAAAAGAAAAATATAAATAAAAAAATAGTAAAAAAGAAGAGAAATATAAAATACAAATAAAAATAAAAATAAACATAAAAAAAATAAATTAAAAAATAAACTTAAAATAATTAAAAAAAGAAAACCTATTCATAGATTTTTTCTAGATTTAAATTAGAAGAAAAAATAGAAAAGAAAAAATAATAAATATAAAAATAGTAAAATAAAGTAAAAAATTAAAAAAAAGAAAAATAAAAGAAAATATTAAAAAAATGAAATAAATATTTAATAATAATATAAAAAATAAAAATAATAATAACAAAATTATATAATTAAAAAGTATAAAAAGAAAACTCAAAATTGTTCATATAAATTTGCTAAATTTTTATACGCTTATTTCATTCTCTCTTTAATGTTTTTTTTGCAGAATTTTTAATAAAATACGTTTATATTTTTCGCAACAAGGGGAAAGTATACCCATGTCATTTGTACTGGGCTTCTATGTGAATTTGGTTGTGAAACGTTGGTGGGAACAATATCGTCTATTACCCTGGCCCGATACGTTGGCCCTGTTCATTAGTGCCGCCATACCCAATGGAGGTTTGAATGTAAGTATACAAACGTATATCAGTTTTATACCCAATCATTAATTGATGTAATTGTTAATTTTCCATTGATTTTTAGAATGAAACTGGCCGCTTGATGCGTCGTAATATTATGCGTTATATGGTTTTGGCCTATGTTATTACATTGCAACGAATTTCTTTACGTGTTAAACGTCGTTTTCCTACCACTCAACATTTAGTTGATGCTGGTCTAATGCACGAATCCGAAATGAAAATCTTTGAGGCTTTAAATCAAAAGAGTCCAATGAGCAAATATTGGATGCCACTTGTTTGGGCCACAAACATTATAAATCGTGCCAGAAAAGATGGTCTAATTACCTCTGATCATATTGTACAAACTATATTGGTTGAATTATCCGATATACGTAGACGTTTAGGCGGCCTAATTGGCTATGATACGGTCTGTGTACCTTTGGTTTATACTCAGGTGAGTTTTTTTTTTACTTAAATGAATGAAATGAAAGAAAAGGATTTTGTTATTTTTGATATTTCTTTAAAGCAAAACTATTTCAAGTTCCTAAAGTTTTTTTATAACCCTTTTTAGCACTTATTATTATTATAATTGATTTTAGAATTATATTTTAAAAATACTAAATTTCTAAATCAATTAATTTTCTAACTTTACACATTTATTTTATTGTTTATTTTTTAGGTTGTCACCTTGGTACTTTATACATATTTTATAGCCGCTCTACTTGGCCGACAAATGTTACCCAATGTACTCGATCGTAATGGACGTGAAGATCCAGATTTATATTTTCCCCTATTTACCGTTTTACAGGTAAGTTAATGAAAATGAAGACATTAAACAAATATATATATATATATATATATATATATAAATAAGAAATGCATTTAAATTATTGTGCACGTTCCGCTTTAAAATGGCCATAAATGGGAATAAATCATAGAACATTTTGCACGTCTCAACGTAAAAGTATTGTTTCATCTTTTTGTTGTATTATTATTATTATTATTATTTTTTTTTTTTTTGTTGGTTCTGGTTTTTTGTTTTTGTGGTTGGCTCATTAACAACAGAGACAGAAATTGAAACGCAAATGAGCTTGAAATGGGATGGGGGCTACCGCTAAATTGTAATGGTTATACCTTGTTAACCGATACAATGATATGGCTCCATCGTTTATATATATATATATACTAAATATTAATATATATATAAATATACTCTGTAGACACTTACATTTCAGATATGACTAGTTACAATTTTTTAACCAATTTTTTTTTCCCCGTTTTGGTTTTTGCGGTCGTCTCAAGTGTGTGTGTGTGTGTGTGTATTTTTTTGTTATGTCTCGTTATGTAAAGTGTTCGGAGTCACGTTCAAAAAAAATATATATATATTTTTTTTGCCAGATAAAAATCAACAAGCAAGCGACAAGTGTTTAGGCCCTGTCATTAATAACTGTTAAAATAAAATACCCTATAAAATTATTTAGATTTCTTAGAATTTTTCTAAAATTTATATACATATATATCTTTAATAGGCAATGAAAATTAATCCTAAAGTCTTTGATTTTATATATTAATATATATGTTTATATATATTTTGAATATCTTTTGTATATTATTGATTTTTTGCAGTTCTTTTTAAACTTGCATAGTATATAAATACCAGATGTTATTTTTATTAACATTTTTTTCTAAATTTACCAAAAATATATATAATTTTTTAACTGATATTTGCTTTTTTTTTATTTTTTAATAATTTTCCATAAATTTATGAAAATATATTTGTCCTTTTTTAGTGTTACTTACTTTCAATGCTATACTAATTATAAAGTATTATATTATTATATTTATAATTATAGTTTTCCTTTTAAAGTATTTTTCCTTTTTTTGTTATTAAAGAGTATCACAGAGTCGTCATATTTAATATATTTTTGCCTGCCTTTGGGAAAGTTTTTTTTTTGTTTCATTCACTCACTAAAAGGCAATCTTGAGATTTAATTAATTACATTTTACAATCATTTTTTTTTTTTATGATGCAATTTTAATTTAATGATCTTATCCGAAATTCAATTATCTGTTAAACTATTTGAAATGACTTTTTTTTTTTTCTTTCTTTCTTCAGTTTGTTTTCTATGTTGGCTGGCTAAAAGTGGCCGAGGTGCTAATCAATCCCTTTGGCGAAGATGATGATGATATTGAATTGAATTGGTTAATTGATCGACATATTAAGGTGAGTCACAAAAAAAAAAAAAGAAAAAAAAATCACCACCTATTCCTCTAAATAAAATAAAACCGGTCAGTCCAACTTCTCAATAATTTCACTTAGTTAGCATGAAATTTAAAGTAAATAACACAATATTTAATTAGATATTGTCAATAAATAAATATTTTTTTGCGGAACAGGTGTACAAAAATTGAAGTTATTTCACCTTGCCGTTCCGTTTCTTGCCATTAGTTTAAAGTTAAGACCTTGAGTATTAATAAAGATTCGTCCAAATGGAATAACTTGAGAATAATTTTTGAGAGAAGAATAAAAAAAAAATGAATTCTCCGCTAATTGGGTTAGCGTGCTAAATAATGAAGAATCTGTTGATGAGAAGAAAACAACAACAAAAAAAAAAAACTTAATCACTTGAGTCTGCTGAAAAAAAAACAGATGTATATACAAACATATGTATAAAGTATAAAGAGTTTAACAAAAAGGAAGAGATCGGATAACATATACTTATATATATATGTATATATCTGTATAAACATGCCACTTGCTGAAAATACCTGGTAAAAGGCAGTTCAACAACTTGAAAACAATAAACTGAAGACAAAGTCCAAAAAATGATTCTAGTCTCTGGCATTAAAGATACAAATGGATTATATTTATACCCTTGCAAAAAGGAGTATAATCATTTAGGTCAGAATTTTGCAAAGCATAGAAGATAGCATCACTGATTATATAAAGTATATTGATTCTTGATCAGCACAATGGATCAATACGATCATCACGAAAACAAAGAGCTAAAATGTTGCATATAGGCTGATTTTTTCTGCAGACACTGTATATCTTGAAATAAGCCCTATTGGGTGACTATATCTTATTGGTATCATAGTAACGATCCGTCAAATATTGGGCTTAACTTTAAAATCTTTCTTTTCTTTCAATCTAATATGACAAAACTTGTTTCTTTAATAAATTTTTTATGCTTCTAAACATATTCTTAAAGTTTAATCAGAATCATTTGACTAAATCATATAACTTGCTTGGAAAAAATAGTTCCAAAATTATGTTTAACTTTAAAAACTTCTTTGTTTTTCAATCGAATATTAGAAAAATGAATTTAAAATACTTCTATTCTATTCTTCAATACATTTTATTAGAATCGCTTAACCATATCATATAGTTTTCATAGGAAAGATCGGTAAAGAGCATTATTTTAGATCAACAACCAAGTTAGTTTTAAAAGAGTTTGTCATCAAGTTTATTATTTGTAAGTGTGGCATATAGAAAGATATATGTCTTTATTCAAATCGGTCGACTATATGCTATAGCTGCTATAGAAACAAACGGAGCAAAATAATTTCTTTGTATGAAAAACATATTTTTTTTGAAGGCAAGAAATATAAAATTTAGGTTTGACTAGTTATATATATATATATATATATATATATACTTTTCAATGATTCTGCCAAAAAATATATAATTGTGAATGCAATAGTTTATAGGATATAATGCAAGGGTATATAAACTTCGGTTTGACAGAAGTTAAACCGTTCTTCTAGTTTATTGTGTCAGTTAGTACAAAATATAATTTATATATTTCTTGAAATTATAAATTAAAATTTTACTTTGCGAATTTTTTATATTCTTGGGTAGATTTTTATATTAACATTTATTTATTGGAATTTTGATGATAATGTAAAAATATTTAGTTAAAAATATTGAACTTGTTAGAAACAATTAATGCTGTAAATTGAGAAAGAATTAATTTCTTTTAATAAAAACTTAACTTTTTGCAGAATTTTGAAGTTCTTTTACATAAAAGTGCCAAAGAAAATAGATTTATTATAGTTCTATTTTATATATAGAATGACGTATATATATATATAAAAAGTATCTGTATATAAATTCAAAATTAATTGTCAACTTATTGTAAATGTAAACTTAAGAACGCTTTAAGTTAAAAGTTTTTATTTGATGTGGATTTACTTTTAATATAAAAACAATTAATTGAGCATTATGCAAATATGCAGATAGATAACTTTATATAAACATATATATATATATATATACATATATAGATGGATATATTTGCATATATTCCAACGACTTGGAAACATTGATTAATGACTGATAAATCAAACTTAACTTTGACTTTGTTTTTGTTTTCGTATTTAAATAATAAATATTTATTAAAATAAGTTGTAAGCCAGAGGCAGGCCATAAATCTTGAGTGATATTAAAATCGATACTCATATATAATAATTGGTTAAGGAAAATTGGCAGTTATAGAAAATGGAAAATCTGTTACAATTGTGATATTTTAATATATATATACTTAAAAAAAAAATGTTGTTCTGTTTTTTAAGTTTATGTTATTTAGTTTTTGTTAATTAACAAAATATTGCAGGGCTTTTTTTTTTACTATATATTTTTTTAATTATATATATGCATATAGTAATATATACTTAAGTTAATCAGTCGAAGCAGGAATAAGTTGTTGTTTTTTATTTTTGAGGAGTTTTTTTTGTGTGTTGTTGTTGTTTCTTCTTGTGCTTTTTTGCATGTACCTATACAAGATATATAGGTATATGTGTATATATCTGACTATATTTGTTTGTACATGTATGTGTACATATGTATGTATGTGTGCGTTTGGGGTCTGGGGCTTGCAATTATTTACAAAAAGCCAACAACAGTGGCAAAAGTAAATTGAAAACAGGTTTTGTTGTTGTTGTTTCGGTTATATATATATTTTTTTTTTCGTTTAAAAACATTGAAACCTCTTTTGTAGAGCTTTTTATCATTGAATGTTTTGTATATGTACATACATACATACATATATACATATATATATATGCATATATAGTAAATCATTTAAGTTTTGCGCTTGAATTTGGGCCATATCTAGTGCAAAAAAAAAATGAACAAATTGGATTATGAAATGATTTTGTTCAAATTTTCACTTTTTTTTTATTACAATTATTGTATACTTAAAGGCTGCCTACATGATTGTCGATGAGATGCACGAGGAGCATCCGGAACTCCTACGTGATCAATATTGGGAATGTGTAGTACCAAAAGATTTGCCATATACGGTTGCCTCCGAACACTATAGACGCGATGAACCGAAAGGTTCCGCTGAGAAATATAAAGTAAAGAAAGAAGATGCCACATATGCCAATATTATGCCTGGCGGCGGTAAACGCATGCTCAGCGATGATGTCTATGCGGATTATGTAAGTGAAATCAATCAAATTATCATATCATTTATTAAGTACTTTGACCCACATTTGCAGGAGAGTGTGGACACACCCATGGTGGAGAGGCGTAAAAATAATTGGCTTGTACGTCAACTATCACGCATGGGTTCAATGCGTAGCCAATCGACAGCTTATTCATCTGGTGGCATGCCCTTCAATAGGAATCGTTTGAATTCCGTTTACTCTAGTCCCGAATCTGGCTTGCCATTATCTATAATGCAGCAGCAACAATTGCAGCAGCAACAGCAACAGCAACAACAGCAGCAGCAGCAACAACAACAGCAGCAACAACAAACAGGCTCCCAGCAGAGCAAACCAAGTTTATATGAGAAATTTGTACATCGTAAATCGCTTAGAGCTCAGCGTCAATTAATTAAACAGAGTAAGTACCATATATCAAATATAGATAGATATATTCCAAGATCATATACACTGACCGACAAATGTTTAGAAACTCTTTTGTACAAAGATTTTGAATTTAAGCAGCTTTAAAGTTATTTGAGAAATTTATTTTAAAATAGACTTCTTCTTTCTGATATAAAATGATCAAAAATATTACATTTTTTTTTATTAAATTAAAGTCTAAATTTATGGAATTTATACAATATTTATATAGGTTATTATCTGAAATTTTTTAATTAAGATATTAATCCTTAAAAAATAACAAATTCGCAAACTAATTCTAATCTTAATCATATGAGTATTTCTTCTTAACTTTTAAGAATATTTTTTTAACAATATTTTAACGGGATATTACAAAAGTTTTCTCCTTTAAATAATTCATTCCCAGTTTAAACAAATTAATAAAAAAAATTTATGATATTTTAATGAAAAAATAAGAAACAGAAAATGTTTTTCATAAAGTTTCAAATTTTTTGAATTTAAGATAAATTTTCTTGGACCTTTGGAGATTTTTTGTTTGTATAAATAAAATTTTAAAACACAAATTAAAAATGCCAAATGAAAAGTTCTTGGTCAATAGGAATAAATGCAGTTTTTCCATTAGCTAACAAAATATATACATACATATACTCCGTATACCTTTAAATTATATAGAAATTTATTAATATTAAACTTTACATCTTTTTTTAGATTCCAAGTTAAATGGCCTTAATGTGAATGTGGCTAAGACACGACCACGTATACCTACACCAGAGGTGGCCAAAGATGGCAATACTTTAACAGGTAAGTACGAAAACTAAAACACAATTTGGACGTAGTTTTGTTTTTTTTTTTTTGTTTTGGTTTTGTTTTAACTAAAAGCACTAAATTAATTTGCACATAAAATTAATATATAGCCACCGGTGCAGTCATAATGTCACCACAACAGCTTGGCACGAATACACAAAGCACTCCCGGCATATATCCTTCCTATACGGCAGCTGCCGCAGCAACAAATGGAGCACAGGACAGTGGCCAAGTGCTAGGCACCTTGCTATTGTCACCCATTAAAGAGATGGATAGTTCATCATCGAATAACACTCTGATTCCAGGGCATCCATCGACAGCAGCATTGGCGCAGGCGGTTCTAAAAGAAGGCGGAGGATTTGGAACAACCAGTAAGTATAGAAAATTTTAATTATATACCCTTGCAAATGAGGGTATATTCATTTTGGCCGAAAGATTGCAGTGTATGGAAAGAAGTGACTCTTTGACTATATAAATTATATATATTCTCAATCAACACCAAGAATCAAGTTGTTGTAGCCATGTTAGCTTTGTTCTTCTTCTTGTAACAATGGATAATTGATAAGATATTATAGTAATCAAATTTAGCATACTGTCTTCTTACTGCAACACGCTATATATATGTTGAAATTGGCCGCATCGGAAGACTATATCATATAGCTGTCATACGAACGGTCGATCTAGAATAGAGTATGAAACACTTTATTGTTTCTTAATTGATTGTTTTAAAACTTAATATTTGTATGTTTAATAAACATATTATTAGGTCTACTAAGTTTCATTAAAATCGGTCGTCTATATCGTATATGAACGATCGGTTGAAAAAAATGTTTATAATTAGGTGCTAGGTGATAGCCACTATACAATCAACTGATCAGATTTAGATTGAGTTAAACTAAATTGCCAAATGGAGAACTTGCAAGGGTATATAAACTTCGGCAAGATTGAAGTTAGGCTGACCTTATACATATTTATATATTTTTATTTCTTTTTTTTTTTTTGTAATATTTTAAATAGCAATGCCTGCAGCAACGAATATAACCACATTATCGTTCCCATTTACGGTGACCAGTAGTGGCGGGGATACTATGCCAACAGGGACTCTAAGTATTCTACCGATCACAGCGAATGCACAATTGCCAAAGATAACCACAACATCGAGTGGTTATGATCCCAATGATGTTATAACTACAATTCCCGTCTCATTGTCTATACAACGTTCGCCATCGGCATTATCTATAGTCGAGTTGACTGGTGGTGGTAATGGTGGAATTGATGGTCAAGATGGTTTCACCAATAATGTTTCAAGCAGCAATGGAGCAAATGGTGGCATTACCACAACAGCTTTACTTTCGGTTAAGCCCTTGAATGGGCATTCCAATATCTCACGGAATAATAGCTTCAATTTGAGCCTAAATCTTCAAGATCCACATCAGAGGGCTGCCTCAGTGCGTTCGGCAGGGCCAATGGATTCAGTGGAGAGTACAGCAACAAATCCATTGCCGCGCAAGGCTAGCAAGGAGGCAAGCAGTGGCACTGGAAATGTTGTGGCAACCGCCTCTTCAGCCCCCTCAACTATGCCCAAACATAAACCTGAACCCAAAACTGGTGAAGTCTATGTGTGATGATTGCTTTTCATTAAATCTATTTTAATAGCTTTTTCATTTATTTTTTTGTTTTTTTTTTTTGTAATTTTGAAAATAGTTTAGTTTAGCTTTATGTTATATTTTGGCTTCTAAGCTAAAATAAAAACCCGGAACCATTAATACGATATTAAAATGAAGGCATAATGCTTTAGAATTTTCGGTAGGGCCGCAATTTATTTTTATATCCTTGCAGACTTTTAAATATTTTTTATATATCTGCAAAATGTTTTACTTTATTATATTATGGTATATGCACTTTATGATACTAATAGATCTTTAAAAATTATTATTGTTGAATTTTCATAAATTTTTTAAACTAAAATTGCTATGTTTGCCATACCAACATAAAGTAGTTCGATTCGAGACTACAGATATTTGAATGATTTGCATAAGAAATCATATTAAACATCTTAAAGTAAAAGTTAAATAATTATATTTCGATTGATTGATTATTGGTTGCTCCATTCTGGATCAGCAAGAATATGGAATAATGTTTTTATATTATAATTATTATATTAGAAATTTACGTGTATTTGATTCCTTTTTAAAAAATATTTGATAATCATTTTGCTCACTCTAGAAAAATTGTGTAAACTTTTGATATATATCTAACAAATATGATAGATATATATTTGTATATATGTATACATATCTATACAATTAGTTCTCTATTCTGAATAAATTGTGTGTGTGTGTTTTTTTTTATCTGTTTTTTTGGCACTTGCCATATATAAGTTAAAGAATCTCTATTGTAAAGATATATATAAAACAAAAAAAAAAAAAAAAACCAAGAAACATATACCCAACACAATATGTGATATGCGATTTTTTAGAGTTGTTTTTCTTCTACATATATATATATATATTTTTTTTTGTATGCCTATTATTATTATTATAATTATAAAAGAAAGTTTAAATGTAAATATTAAATGAAAATAAAGAAAGAAATCCTCTAACTATATATATATGTATATTTTCAAATGTTTTAAATATTATCTAAAAATAAGTATTTAGATGGAGCTATTCATATATATATATTTTATATAAAAGAACAAGAGCCGCAGGCAATCAAATGGCCAAGCTCTTTCACATATGCGAGCTCCAAGAGCAATAAGACGATCAATTGAAAATTTGAACTTTAACTGTAATCAGAAATTTAAATGAATGCCCCAAGGCAGTTGGCAAGTCAGTCAAGCTCGAGCCATCGAGCTATCAAGATCGTTAGTAGAACGAGATACTATACTATATATAAATATATATATTATATTAAGGGAGTGCATAGACAAAGGATCAAAAGGTGTGCCATTAAAATGGTGTATTTAAGTTAGAGCAAAAAGGAGCTGTGACTTAATAATTGATATCAAGTATCTATATTTATATATATATATCATATCATATATATATATATATAGTAAATTCTATTACTTGTTAACCCCAAGAGGTCAATAGCAAAACAAAATATGATGATGAGACAAAACAGCAAGAGAAAATCTTACCCCACTTGGGCAGTGTTTGCTTAATTGAATTAACCTTTTTGTCGTCTCGTCTGACTTATATATATAGATATATATATATATATATATTTAACAATGATTGAAGTAGAGTAAGAGATGCAGTAACAAATATGGACTGCAAATCGATAGCCTATTGTATAATATTTAAGAAAACATTTTTCAACCCCTTTGTCAGGGTCATTCAAATAGAAGATGGATCGCGATGATATCTCTTTGACATCGGGTGAAGCAAAATCTATGGAAGAGGTACCCATAGCAGCTGGCTTGGAACCATGTCCACCGATAAGCTTTTGGCGCCTATTTCGCTTCTCCACATGGAGTGAAATTGTTTGGCTATTTATTGGTTTCATTATGTGCTGCATCAAGGCTCTGACATTGCCAGCTGTGGTCATTATTTATAGTGAATTCACATCCATGCTGGTGGATCGCGCCATGGACTATGGTACCAGTTCAACGGTTCATGCCCTTCCCCTATTTGGTGGTGGCAAAATATTGTGAGTAACCCAAAAAAAAAAGGAAAGTCATTTATTTTTTTGGCAATTTATGCAACTTTTGCCTTTATCGGCCACAGGACCAATGCCACACGAGAAGTTAATAATGCCGCTTTATATGATGATTCCATATCCTATGGCATATTACTGACCATTGCATCGGTGGTGATGTTCATATCGGGTATATTCTCGGTGGATATATTTAATTTTGTTGCCTTGCGTCAGGTAACACGTATGAGAATTAAATTATTTACGGCTGTTATGCGACAGGATATTGGCTGGCATGATTTGGCCAGTAAACAGAATTTTGCCCAAAGCATGACTGAGTAAGTTGGTTATATTTAACATAAGTAACATAATATATATATACTTATATATATATATATATATATTCTTTAGTGACATTGAGAAAATACGGGATGGCATGTCTGAGAAAGTTGGACATTTTCTATATCTAATTGTTGGTTTCATTATAACGGTGGCCATATCATTCGCCTATGGTTGGAAGCTAACCCTAGCTGTCAGTTCCTACATACCATTGGTTATAGTGGTTAACTATTATGTGGCCAAGGTGGATCAAAACCCTTTACATTCTATATCCAATTGAATACATAAAATAATTGTTTTCTTTTGATAGTATCAAGGTAAATTGACTGCTCGTGAACAGGAATCATACGCCGGAGCTGGCAATTTGGCCGAAGAGATTTTAAGTGCCATACGCACAGTGGTTTCATTTGGTGGTGAGAAATCGGAAGTTGAACGATTTGAAAACTTCCTGGTGCCAGCACGAAAAGCCAGTCAATGGAAAGGTGCATTTTCTGGCCTATCAGATGCTGTATTGAAATCAATGCTCTTTCTATCCTGTGCTGGTGCCTTTTGGTATGGTGTCAATCTTATTTTAGATGATCGTAATGTCGAGGATAAAGAATATACACCAGCTATTCTAATGATTGTAAGTTGTTTAACAATAACTGTAATTTTTATATATATATAATCTTAATTTTCATTTAGGCCTTTTTTGGGATTATTGTTGGTGCTGATAATATTGCAAGAACTGCACCATTTTTGGAAAGTTTTGCCACTGCTCGTGGTTGTGCCACAAATTTGTTCAAGGTGATTGATTTGCCATCAAAAATTGATCCACTATCGACAGATGGCAAACTCTTAAATTATGGTTTAAGAGGAGATGTTGAATTCCAAGATGTTTTCTTTCGTTATCCCTCACGTCCCGAGGTTATTGTCCATCGTGGCCTCAATATAAAGATACGTGCTGGGCAAACAGTTGCCTTGGTCGGCTCTTCGGGCTGTGGCAAATCCACATGTGTTCAGCTATTGCAACGATTTTATGATCCTGTTTTTGGTTCTGTTTTATTGGATGATTTGGATATTCGAAAGTATAATATACAATGGTTACGTTCAAATATTGCTGTTGTGGGTCAAGAGCCAGTACTTTTCCTAGGTTCTATAGGTAGGTCAAATAATTTATTTAGACTTAAGCACTTTAAATTAATATTTCTACTTTTTTGATTTTAGCACAAAATATAAGCTATGGCAAACCAAATGCCACACAAAAGGAAATTGAGGCAGCAGCCACCCAAGCGGGTGCCCATGAGTTTATTACCAGATTGCCAGAGGTTAGATAAATGAGATTTACTTTTATTAATAATCTATTTCGTATATTCTGTACCCTTTGGTTTTGTTTTGGTTTAGAGCTATCGCACTATGATTGGTGAACGTGGTTCTCAACTATCTGGTGGACAAAAGCAACGTATTGCCATTGCCCGTGCTCTTATACAAAATCCAAAAATCCTTTTACTTGATGAGGCTACCTCTGCCCTGGATTATCAGTCGGAGAAGCAGGTACAGCAAGCCTTGGATTTGGCCAGCAAAGGACGCACCACCATAGTGGTTTCTCATCGTTTATCGGCCATAAGAGGGGCGGATAAAATAGTTTTCATACATGAGGGTAAAGTATTGGAGGAGGGTTCACATGATGATCTAATGGAAATGGAAGGTGCTTACTATAATATGGTAAGAGCGGGTGATATCAATGTGCCCGAGGAGGCAGAGAAAGATGATGACATTGATAAAGCTAAACGTAAGTATAAATTATTATCAATTTATTATATATTATATTTTGTTTGTACTTTTCAGGCAATAGTATGGCATTGTATGAGAAATCATTTGAGACCAGTCCTTTAAATTTTGAAAAGAATCAAAAGAATAGTGTACAATTTGAGGAGCCAATTGTTAAAGCCAATTTGAAGGATACAAATGTTCTAGTGCAGAGTGAACCTGTTGAGAAACCGAATTTCTTTCATATATTCGCTAGGATTGTTCGCCTTTCACGTCCCGAATGGGGTTATTTAATATTGGGAGGTATTAGTTCTATAGCTGTCGGTTGCTTATATCCGGCCTTTTCCATTATCTTTGGTGAATTCTATGCTGCTTTGGCGGAAGAGGATGCCAGTGTGGCATTAAGTCGTACTGCTGTATTATCGTGGTCCTGTCTAGGATTGGCTGTAATAACGGGTTTGATTTGTTTTCTACAAACATATTTATTCAATTATGCGGGAATATGGCTAACTACACGTATGCGATCGATGGCGTTTAGGGCTATGGTTAGTCAGGAAATTGCTTGGTTCGATGATGAACAGAATTCGGTGGGAGCTTTATCGGCTCGACTTTCTGGTGAAGCGGCAGGTGTCCAAGGGGCCATTGGTTATCCATTGAGTGGAATGATTCAGGCATTATCTAATTTCATTTCCGGTGTAACGGTATCCATGTATTATAATTGGAAACTGGCCTTATTATGTTTGGCCAATTGCCCCATTATTGTTGGTTCTGTTATATTGGAAGCCAAGTAAGCTATACAATTAATTAATTCTAAATCGATATTTAGTGATCTTTTTTTTTTAGGATGATGTCAACGGCACTTGTTAGAGAGAAACAAGTATTGGAGGAAGCCTGCCGCATTGCCACCGAATCAATTGTCAATGTTCGAACTGTTGCAGGTTTAAGACGTGAGGCGGATGTTATACAGGATTATACAAATGAAATACAACGTGTGGAGATTCTTATTAGACAGAAATTGCGCTGGCGTGGCATCTTGAACTCCACCATGCAGGCATCGGCCTTCTTTGCCTATGCTGTGGCCCTCTGCTATGGCGGTGTTTTGGTCTCTGAAGGACAATTGCCCTTTCAGGATATTATCAAGTATGTTGCGATAGTCGAAAATTTAAAAAAGTTTTAATATCTTTTTCACTATTTAGGGTATCGGAAACTCTTTTGTATGGTTCTATGATGTTGGCCCAATCCTTGGCCTTTACACCAGCTTTTACTGCCGCTTTGGTGGCCGGCCATCGTCTATTCCAAATTCTTGATCGCAAACCCCGCATCGTATCACCCATGGGAACTATTAAAAATACTTTGGCCAAACAATTGAATCTTTTTGAGGGTGTACGCTATCGTGATATAGAATTCCATTATCCAACTCGACCAGAAGCGAAAATATTAAACGGTTTGAATTTGGAGGTTCTTCAAGGTCAGACAGTTGCCTTGGTGGGACATTCAGGCTGTGGTAAATCCACATGTGTTCAGCTATTGCAGCGCTACTACGATCCAGATAGCGGATCAATTGTGAGTAATAAAAAAGGATACCAAGGTTAAGCAATTAATCTTAGTAACTTTTTCATTTTAGCACATTGATCACGATGATATCCAACATGATTTAACATTGGAAGGAGTACGCAGTCGTTTGGGCATAGTCTCACAGGAGCCAACACTTTTCGAGCGGTCCATAGCCGAAAATATTGCCTATGGTGATAATCGTCGTTCAGTATCCATGGCCGAGATTATAGCGGCTGCCAAAAGTGCTAATGCACATAGTTTCATTATATCATTGCCAAATGGTTACGATACAAAAATGGGTGCACGCGGCACTCAGTTATCGGGTGGTCAAAAGCAACGTATTGCCATTGCTCGTGCTTTGGTTAGAAATCCAAAGATATTACTATTAGATGAAGCCACATCTGCTTTGGATCTTCAAAGTGAACAATTAGTGCAACAGGCTCTAGATTCGGCATGTTCGGGTCGAACATGTATTGTGATTGCCCATCGCTTGTCAACTGTACAAAATGCTGATATTATCTGTGTAGTACAAGGTGGTGAAGTTGTCGAACAAGGTAATCATATGCAACTAATTTCACAGGGTGGCATTTATGCTAAATTGCACAAGACTCAGAAATCAAATTAAATTCAGTTACTCAATAATAAATCATGAAATACTTGAAAGTAATGGTTTAAAGTTATAAGTTTAAAGTAACATATACATATACCCATAAAAATTTGCCATTCAATGTTTATGTTTATTTGATTACTTACTATGAGAAAGCAAAGAAATCTATAAATATTCAGAGATATCAAAAGATTTTGTTTTAAATAAAGTTATTGTATGCTATTAACGATTACTCGGCAGGACGATGAGCGATTTTCATAGGACATGATTTTTTTTTTAAATGTTTTGTGTATTTTATTTATCAAAATTGGCTGAAAATCAGAAACGTCTTTGTAATTCGGCCATTTGAAGGACTTTCAAAATGTCCTTTGGCCAAAAGATAGTCCTTGTTAATTATGATCGATTAACATAATCAGCTCCTGGAAAGTTCTTTAAATAACAGAAAAAAAGGGCTTTTCCCTGTACAGAAAACTGCTTATATCTCGAGAACCCTTAAAAGGATCAGGAAATATATGTCAAATGAATCTTATAAACAAGGACTACTTTCTGGCCAAACGACATTCCAATAGTCCTTCGGAAAGCTAAGATATCGGTTTTGTTTTCTTATAGATTTTTTGTGCTATTTTTTTTCCCCGCTGAGAAATAATTTGATGCCAATCGATAGAGGGCGTCGAGGACATTCTAGGAAACCATGTCCTTTCGTCCTGCGGTAGGATATACGAAAGTTATAGGTAAAAAACTTAAAAAGGATCAACTTCTTGAAGCTATAACTCTACAGGACGATGTGCGATTCCAACAGGAAATGATTTTTTAGGCTTTCCAGGAGCAGGACTATCGATCTGCATCCAAAGATTTCCAGGATCTTATGAAAAATATCCTTGCATTTTTTTAAGGGGGTTAGTTATCAAAATTGGCAAAAATCGGAAAAATCCTTGTAACTAGGCGATTTGAAGGGCTATCGAGATGTCCGTTGGGCAGAAAATAGTCCTTGTTAATTATGATCGATTGAGAGTATGATATCCTTGAAAGTCCTTCAAACAACAGAGAAAAAAGCACTTTTATCTCCACAGAAAAACGTGAATATCTTGCGAGTCCTTTAAAGGATCAGGACGAAATGTAGGTCAAATGAATCTAAAAAACAAGTACTATCTCCTGACCAAAGGACATCCCGAAAGTCTTGCTGGGAGCTGAGATATCGGTAATTTTGTGTTTTTCTATAGTTTTTGAACTGTACATTTTTGAACTAGCTGAGAAATAAATCTTGTGGGGTATACTTTTGGGGTGCAATTAAGATTCCGTTGAAAAATACAAGTCCTGGATTCTTAGATGACCCCCATTTTTTATGATGCCAATCGATAGAGGTCGTCGAGGACATTCTAGGAAACCATGTGCTTTTGTCCTGCGGCAGGATATTCGAAAGTTAGAGCTAAAAAACTGAAAAAGGATCAACTTCATGAAGCCATAACTCCGCAGGATAATGTTCGATTTCCACCACACATGCTTTTTGGACTTTCCAGGAGCAGGACTATCGATTTGCATCCAAAGATTTCCAGGATGTCATGAAAAATATTCTTGCAATATTTTTAAGGGGTTTAGCCATCAAATTTGCAAAAAAAACTGAAAAATCCTTGTAACTCGTCCATTTTGAGGACTATGGAGATGTCCTTTGGTCAAATAATGGTCCTTGTTATTTAACGTCGGTTGACTCTCAAAGGTTCTTGAAAGTCCTTATAACAGCCGAGAAAAAGGACTTTTCCCTCCAGAGAAAATTGCTTATATCTCGCGAGTCCTTGAAAGGATAAGGACGAAATATTTATAAAATAAATTTTACAAACAAGGACTATCATCAGGCCAAAGGACATTCCGATAGTTCTGCGGGTTCTCGAGATATCGGCAATTTTGTGTACGCTACAAAAAATTTAAACTGAAAAAATTTGAAATTCAAAATTAACGTATGCCACAATATAGTAACCGTTTTTATTTGAATTTCGCGGCAACTTCATTACACACTAAAAGTATAATAAAATGGTACAAAATCGGTATGAAAACACAAAATTGCCGATATCTCGAGAACCCGCAGAACTATCGGAATGTCCTTTGGCCTGATGATAGTCCTTGTTTGTAAAATTTATTTTATAAATATTTCGTCCTTATCCTTTCAAGGACTCGCGAGATATAAGCAATTTTCTCTGGAGGGAAAAGTCCTTTTTTCTCGGCTGTTATAAGGACTTTCAAGAACCTTTGAGAGTCAACCGACGTTAAATAACAAGGACCATTATTTGACCAAAGGACATCTCCATAGTCCTCAAAATGGACGAGTTACAAGGATTTTTCAGTTTTTTTTGCAAATTTGATGGCAAAAATATTGCAAGAATATTTTTCATGACATCCTGGAAATCTTTGGATGCAAATCGATAGTCCTGCTCCTGGAAAGTCCAAAAAAGCATGTGTGGTGGAAATCGAACATTATCCTGCGGAGTTATGGCTTCATGAAGTTGATCCTTTTTCAGTTTTTTAGCTCTAACTTTCGAATATCCTGCCGCAGGACAAAAGCACATGGTTTCCTAGAATGTCCTCGACGACCTCTATCGATTGGCATCATAAAAAATGGGGGTCATCTAAGAATCCAGGACTTGTATTTTTCAACGGAATCTTAATTGCACCCCAAAAGTATACCCCACAAGATTTATTTCTCAGCTAGTTCAAAAATGTACAGTTCAAAAACTATAGAAAAACACAAAATTACCGATATCTCAGCTCCCAGCAAGACTTTCGGGATGTCCTTTGGTCAGGAGATAGTACTTGTTTTTTAGATTCATTTGACCTACATTTCGTCCTGATCCTTTAAAGGACTCGCAAGATATTCACGTTTTTCTGTGGAGATAAAAGTGCTTTTTTCTCTGTTGTTTGAAGGACTTTCAAGGATATCATCAATCGATCATAATTAACAAGGACTATCTTCTGCCCAACGGACATCTCGATAGCCCTTCAAATGGCCTAGTTACAAGGATTTTCCGATTTTTGCCAATTTTTATGGCTAACCCCCTTAAAAAAATTGCAAGGATATTTAAAATAAAAAAAATTAACTTATAACTTTAAACCATTACTTTTCATGATTAAATGATATGATTGATTAACTAAATTTAATTTGAGTTCTGAGATGTGCTTAACAGTTGAGTTGCAGTGCGACAGTTGAAGCCAAAAAGTTAAAGAATGTTCAACTATTCGACATAATTTATTAGAATCTCCAGGAGCATGACTATCAATCTCGTAGAGGTAAGCTCTTGGATTTCATAACTCCTTGTGCATTATATATAATTTGATTTTTGTCTGGATCAGATATCATATATTTATAGATAAAGTGATAAACTATTTCACCATTAACTTGTAAAATTGAGACATTGAAATGTTATTTTTATCTTATTTGTTTTTTTTTTTTTTTTTTGGATTTCTAAGCATAGAAATTTGTTTACTTGTTTTATCT
Source organism: Drosophila neocordata (assembly GCA_018903615.1). Taxonomy (NCBI): domain Eukaryota; kingdom Metazoa; phylum Arthropoda; class Insecta; order Diptera; family Drosophilidae; genus Drosophila; species Drosophila neocordata. Next base: position 13,306,705 of record JAEIGI010000001.1, read on the forward strand.
GATAATTTTAAATAAATTTTCCACAAAATTTATTGACTTTTAATTGGCATAAGATTGAAGAAGGAAGATCTAAAAAAAGCAAATCATATACAATACAATATTTACATATTTTATCTTATACTATATCTTATCAGATCGCTGTTTGTTATATCTTATCTATTCATTTCTACGTCTTGACTTTCTCAAATCTTAGTTTCTCGGGCATCATTCTTACATCATTAGCTGCTTAGACAACTTATCGTATCTATGTACATAAATGGATATAAAAACTCAATTTAGTCGCCAAAAGTCACGGTCAATGCCATAAACAATAAATGGAAAGCAGTTCTTTGGACACATTATAGATTTCAGTTGAAATTGAAAAGCAATAAAAAGCTTTATCAAATAGATAAACAATTTTTGTGTACACACTGCCGAAATGAAAATTAAATAAAATTTTACATTCTGTTGCTTATAAGAATTGTAAAAAAAAAAATAAAACAACAAATGAACAAATTGAATTTAAGAGAAAATGGTCTTAGAGTTTTACAGTTTGTTTTATTAGGTGAACAGAATTCAATAAAATTAAACAATTCGATTCCTAAACATTTGGGCAAAAAAAAAAGAAAAAAAAAGGCTTTACAGAATTATGAAGGAATTTTTGATGAACTTCCATTTTGACCTAACTTTTACATATTTATTTTTTTTTTTTTTTTCATGCTTTCATCTGTTTTTTTGCAAGTCATTGGCTAAAAACCTTGAGCAAAATCAATTCAATTGATATTAATCAAATGCCATCATAGAATTTGAACTATACAATGTTAGACGAACCAAACGAACTTTCCAATAAAATTTAAAATAATATAAAAAAGTAGGAAAACATGATGCCACACGCTCTTTCTTTTTCTCTAGTTCTTCCCATCTCTCTCTTTCACTCAATCTCCCGACGTTGGAGAATTGATAAAAGTCGAATGCCTTTGGCGGGCGAGACATTAGTTCAAGTCTGCAATTCAAAGAGAAAACAACATCAAATGTGCCAAGTTCTAAGTGAAAAAAATCTTAAGAATATTTTTTTTATTTGTTCTTCCTTAATTGAAAAGTGGAAAACGAATTAATAAATAAGCAACAATAAAAGAAAAGAAGCAAAAAGAAAAACAAAAAGAAAAAACCACATACATACACACACACACACACACACAGAAATACAAAAAGGAAGAGAAAGAGTTAATTAAAGTTGCTTGACGATCTCAACTGAATCGAAGATTCATCAGCCAAGAAGTTGGTGTTTTTTTTTTGGTTCTAGCATTTTGGTTCTGTGCATGTTTTAGCATTTATTAACTATTAATTGACCTTTGTGGTCAAGCCGCATTCAATGCCAATAGAAGCTAATGGAGACCACACCATCAACGATGACGAGGGACAAATTGACGCATCAGCAGCCGCCGCCGCTGACGCCAAAAATAAGAAGAAAAAATTAACAGAGAAGGAAAAACAATTGCCAATAACAAATTATCGTGAACTATTTCGTTATGCCTGTCTATCGGATTACTTTCTATTATTCCTTGGTGTTATATCGGCAATACTGCAAGCCCTAGTCTATCCTATAGCTATTGTTGTATATAGCGAACTAGTGGCTATGTTTATTGATCGAACTTTGGGTAGTGGTACAAATTCAAAAACTATAGCATTGCCATTATTTGGTGGCGGTAAAATATTGTAAGTAGCCAAAGTGTAAACTTAAGCGATTAAATTAAAAATAAACAAACATTTAGGCATAATGCCACTGTGGAAGAGAATATGCAAGAGTTGCGCAAGGATAGTGTCTCATTTGGTATCCTTTTAACCTTGGATTCCATATTGATGCTTGTCTCTGGTATTGCCTATGTCGATATCTTCAACCGTTTGGCCCTACGGATAACAGTGCGTATGCGTCGTGAATTTTTTAAGGCCACTTTAAGACAAGAAATTGGCTGGCATGATATGTCCAAAGATCAGAATTTTGCTGTAAGGATAACTGAGTGAGTATCCAAAAAGATTACCTAAATTTATATATTTATTATTAAATCCATTTTATTTTACAGTAATATGGAGAAAATTCGTAGTGGGATTGCTGAAAATTTGGGTCATTATGTCGAGATTCTTTGTGAAGTGGTTATATCTGTTGTCTTATCCTTTGTCTATGGCTGGAAATTGGCATTATCTATTGTTGCCTATATACCTATTACCATGATAATCAATTCCATGGTGGCTCATGTATGTATAAACTGGAAAATTTCTTATTTCTTTTTTGTATACTTTTGCAAATGTAGAAGTATAGGTGACCCTTTAGTATATATATGTTTTTGTCAAGTCAATCTTGGTATATCCATCTGTCTGTTGGTTTCTATGTGATTTTTATAATTTATAAACATTAAATGTTCTTTTTGCAGTACCAAGGCAAATTAACCGCTCGGGAACAGAATGCTTATGTGAAAGCCAGTTCCGTTGTGGAAGAGGTAATCGGTGCCATTCGAACTGTGGTGGCATTTGGTGGCGAACAATTGGAATCGCAACGATATGATTCTTTATTGCAGCCAGCTCTTAAGGCTGGCAGATGGAAGGGTGTTTTTTCTGGTCTGAGTGACACCGTTATGAAGGCCACAATGTTTATAGCCAGTGCTGGTGCCTTTTGGTATGGAGCCAATTTGATTCTATTCTATAGAAATGATGATATACCCGTTGAGGAGCGAGAATATACACCGGCAGTGGTTATGATTGTCATATCGGGTATTATAGTTAGTGCCAATCAATTGTCCCGTACTTCACCATTTCTGGAAACATTTGCCATGGCCCGTGGATCCGCAACAGCCATTTATGAAGTTATTGATCGAGTTTCGGCCATCGATCCACTCTCCAAGGCGGGCAAAATTTTAAATTATGGTCTGAAGGGTAATATTGAATTTCGTGATGTATTCTTTCGTTATCCGGCAAGAGAGGATGTTATCGTATTAAGAGGCTTAAATATTACAATACAAGAGGGTCAGACAGTAGCCTTGGTTGGTTCATCGGGTTGCGGAAAATCAACTTGTTTGCAGTTATTACAACGATTCTATGATCCAGTTTTTGGACAAGTTTTCCTAGATGGAGAAGATGTTAGGAAGTATAATTTAAATTGGCTGAGATCAAATTTGGCTGTGGTGGGTCAGGAACCAGTACTCTTCCAGGGTACTGTTGGTAAGTAATTAAACTACTATTATATGTTATAGCTATATATATTTCTAATCTCTACTTGTCAGGTGAAAATATACGACATGGCAAACCAGAATCGACCCATAAAGAGATGGAAGATGCTGCCAAGGCAGCCAATGCCCATGATTTTATTATAGCTTTAAATAAAGTAAAATTAAAATTTTCATTAAATATATTATCCATCTTTACAATGTCCATTTCTTTTAGGGCTATGACACGGACATTAGTGAGAAAGGTGTTCAATTATCAGGAGGACAGCGACAACGTATAGCTATTGCTCGGGCCCTAATACAAAAGCCAAAGATTCTTCTACTTGATGAGGCCACATCCGCCTTGGACTATCACTCAGAGAAACTTGTTCAATCCGCTTTAGATAAGGCCTGCAAGGGTCGCACCACATTGGTGGTATCCCATCGCTTGTCGGCCATTAGACATGCCGATTGCATTGTCTATATTGAAAATGGCAAATCTGTTGAACAGGGAACACACGAGGAACTAATGAAATTGAAAGGATACTATTATAAAATGGTTACAGTTCATTCCTATGATGATAACGCTGATGATATGCTTAGCCAACTGGAGGAGGAGAAAGAACGAAAAATCTCCATTGATAATCCAGAACTATTTACAAGAAATCAATCAATTGTATCTTTGGGAAAAAATATGGAATTCCAAATGAAACATTTAAATGGTTTAGGCCAATTAAATGAGGACACTGTTAAAGAAAATGATAAGCCATCAGCTAATTATATCAAAACATTCTTTCGCGTCTTATCTTGGTCACGTCCGGAATGGAGCTTCTTGATTATTGGTGCCATATGTGCGGGACTATTTGGCATGACAATGCCAGCATTTTCCATTGTTCTTGCAGAACTATATGGCTCACTGGCCAAGCCCACAGATGAAGAGGTATTAGATCAAAGTGCCACAATGTCCATTATATCACTTGTGATTGGTGTTTGTACGGGTATCGTTTGTTTTATACAAACATATTTTTTCAATTTGGCTGGCGTTTGGCTTACGATGCGAATGCGGTAAGTTTTTGGGAATGTCTATATATATTATAGTTCAATTTATTTACGTTATATCTTACGTTTACAGATCAAAAACCTTTGGGTCCATCATGCAACAGGAAATGGGTTGGTTTGATGAGAAGCAGAATAGTATTGGCGCTTTATCGGCTCGTCTATCGGGCGATGCGGCCAGTGTCCAAGGGGCCATTGGTTTCCCCTTAAGTAATATATTGCAAGCATTTACCAATTTCATTTGCAGTCTTTCCATAGCTTTTCCCTACTCCTGGGAACTAGCTTTAATATGTCTGAGTACATCACCATTTATGATTGCTTCCATAGTATTCGAGGCGAGATTTGGTGAAAAATCCGCATTGAAGGAGAAAGCTGTTCTAGAAGAAACAAGTCGCATAGCCACCGAAACAATTGCCCAAATAAGAACGGTGGCCGGTTTGAGACGTGAAGAGGAATTGATTAAAACCTATGATCAGCAAGTGGATAATTATGAAAGGGAAATACTAAGTCGTCTTAAATGGCGTGGTGTTGTCAATTCTTTGGGCAAAACTTTAATGTTCTTTGGCTATGCAGTGACTTTAACCTATGGCGGACATATGTGTGCCGATGGTAAAATAAAATTTGAAACCATTATGAAGTGAGTTGAAATTATTATTAAAAATTGGAAATATTTTGTATTAACTTTTCAATTTATTCTCCTTTTACAGAATAGCCAATACCATGTTGTATGGTCTATTTATTTTGGCACAATCACTGGCATTTACTCCTGCCTTTAATGCAGCTCTACTATCAGCAAATCGCATGTATGAGATTATTGATCGAAGTCCTTCAATACAATCACCAAAAGTTCAAGAGATTGGCAATGGAAATACCATAAGAAATAAAACTAATGTTGTCGATCAGGGCGTTAGCTATCGGGACATTAACTTCTCTTATCCTTCGCGTCCCAATCAACGTGTTTTTGAAAACTTTAATTTGGATGTGAACCAAGGACAAACGGTGGCTTTGGTAGGAGCTTCGGGTTCAGGCAAATCCACATGTGTTCAGTTGCTTATGCGCTACTATGATCCCAATGGTGGTAAAATTGTAAGTAGTTATCCAGTTAAACTCTTATTTCCCATTCATTTATAATTTGTCACTTTTACAGCTAATAGACCAGGAAAATATACACCAAGATATGGGTCTAAGGACACTAAGACGTCGTCTGGGGATTGTCTCACAAGAGCCTTCGCTATTTGAAAAAACAATCGGAGAGAATATAGCCTATGGCGATAATTCCCGTGAAGTTCCAATGCAACAGATTATTGATGCAGCTAAAATGGCTAATGCACATGATTTTATTATGACCCTGCCATCTCAATATGACACTGTTTTGGGCTCCAAGGGTACACAATTATCGGGTGGACAAAAACAACGTATAGCCATAGCCAGAGCTATGGTAAGAAATCCAAAGATACTCCTCCTAGATGAGGCCACATCGGCACTGGACTTTCAAAGTGAAAGGGTAAGAGCTTAGCAAAAGTTACACAAATTTTATATATTAATTGAAAATCCATTATTTTTATTACCAGGTGGTACAACAGGCCTTGGATTCGGCATGTTCAGGTCGCACTTCCATTGTGATTGCTCATCGTCTGTCGACGGTACAGAATGCCGATATCATTTGTGTAATACAAGCTGGTCGAATTGTGGAACAGGGTTCGCATTCACAGCTTTTGTCGAAAAATGGAATTTATGCCAAGTTATATCGCAGTCAAACGAAAACCACATAAAGAAGAGCACCTTAACACATTTGCAGCAAATACACAAACCTTTGTCCCCCTAGGGTATGCATGATATATTATTAACTCAGCCAATAGATATCAGATTGCAACAATTAAATCAATTAAATTAAATTAAATTTTCTTTGTTTTCGCTTTCTATAGGATTAATATTTTCTTTTGGGACAAATATATATTTTGCATATGCATTTACGATGAAATAGTTTAATTTGAGAATTCTCTTTCAGTTACTCTTTTGGATAATTTTGTTATACCCTGTACCCATAGGGTAAAAGTCGTAAAGTCGCTAAAATGTATGTAACAGGCAGAAGGAAGCATTTCCGACCCCACAAAATATATCAGAGATATTTCTATATACATTTTGTACTGAAATGCCCAGTGCGACATTGCGTGATAAGTGTGAGCGAGATAGCATGCATTTGTTGCTGCTGCTTGTGAGCAAAATTTTATTTTGAATTAATGGCGAATTCAAAGGAGTTTGATTTTATAAAGTTTCCCTAATTGGTACAGGGTATACTCAAAGTCGGCTGGGACGACTTGCTTGCTTCATTTTGTTATCTTATCTTGCAAGAAATTCATCATCCCCAAATGTTTGATTTTTAAGTTTTTTAATTGTTTATCACTTTAGCCGCATTGCCTCAGTAATTGCGATTAAGAGCACATGGCAATGTTCCGTAAACTTTTTATATTTTGTTTCTTTGCCTTTTTATTAGGTGGGTAATCGAAACTGAAATTAAAACATAAATTTAAAATCTATCTTTCAGTGGCAATAGAAACATCTTCGATTTGTCCATTACCAACAACTTGCGGTTCTGTTAATGAGTCAACTGCGGTTTGCCTCTATGATGAAAGTAAGGGGTGTATAAGGAAATATCTATCTAAATGTCATTTAGATATCGCAGCTTGTCTGGAAGGAACACGTGAGTAAAACAGGATCAGCATTAAGATAATATACAAAAAAAAAAATGTTTATACAAATATAACACATATTTGTATCTATCTAATTAAAGATTATAAGAATTATGATAATTTATATTGTTCCATGGAGTCATATATTTGCGAAGTAAATCCAACTTATGCACGCTGGACCATATTCTTTGGCAATGAGATGAACTAACACCTGTTTTACTATGAATAATAAATCAACGGCTATATGACCTTAAAAAAAGTTTAGACTTTTTGTGTGAGAAACTTAAAGCTCGTTTTTCCTAGTCATGGTTTGTGTCAAAGCTAATAACATAAGAATCACGTTCCACAAATATGAACAATGTTAGTAGACTCAGTTCATATTATTAGCAAATTAAAAAAACATGTAAACATGGGGCTGAAAGCATTTACTTTACATTCATAAACCTTGGGATTTAGATTATTTATTGTAACAACAATCACAATTCCGATTTCCAAGTTATCAAAGTCACAAACCTTCATGCGAGTAAATAGTTAAGTATGCAATGCAACAGTATTTAACTATGTTAAATTTGAAATTAAGCGGCTACTACATTCATTGCTATTGCATGTATTTGTCTTATGTTAAATTGTGCTGCATACTTTCAGACGTATATTTATTATTGGAAAACATTTGAAAATGGCGTTTTAAAATTAGGCTTGGAGAAATATTTAAAATCCAGAAAAAAATGCTCATTTTTATCTGTTAGAATATAAAAAACTATTACAGAAAACATTTCACATAGTCCAGGAATTAAAATTTATTAGTTTTTATTACCTTTTATGTACTTTTTTGAACTGGTATTGGCAAATCTGTAAGACATCTTTGAAATTTTGATAAAATACCAGGCGAACAACCTCTTCATATATCTGATTGTTTGATACGCTTGTGATTCCTTAAATGAACAAAGTTCATAAAGTGATTGTACATACTTATACGGAAAAAAAAAATTTGTTTTGGAATTTCCCACAATTGTTTCATTCATTTAGACAATTTTTTTTTCTTAATTTCCGGCTAATAATAAAATTTGATTTTATCTGTACTATTTTACAACTTTCTAGTTTCTCGATGCAGATTTTTTTTCCTTTCTTAATTTTTGTAAATAGTTTTATGGTTCCCATGAACTGAAATATTATTTCAAGTTTGATACATATAAGGTACATATACATAAGTGTTATATAGTACATATGTTACATTTGTTTGATAGACCTGCAAAATTCTTATCAATTCTTGGTAATAGACGATAAATAACAAGAACAAAGAAGTTCTTTTATCAACTGAGATGCCCGTGTTGTCTTTTACACATTGATATTTAATGCAAATTTTTTAATGGTACTACACCCAAAACGGAATCTATAAATGCCCATCTTGCAAACGAAAGGTTTCAGTTTCAGCCCAAAAGCAGTAACATGAAGTTCCATGGTGTAGTCTGGATACTATTGACAATAGGACGGCCACTTTGGGCGCGATTTGAAGTAGGTTTTGGTTTTCGATTTCATTTTATTCTTTTTAAAAATGTGTAGAAATTCATATATTAAATGTTGTTTTTTAATTTCTTGTTTGAAGGATGGTTTTATGTTCAAGACATCAATTTGTGAGGGAAAAGATGGCGCCTTGTTACCCATGTTTGGCACATGTCGTGGATATTATATATGTAATAATGGCAATGCGGTTGTGGGATCCTGTGACGAAATAAGTCGATTTAATCCACTTACCTTACACTGCGATGAGGCAAGTAATGTTGATTGCATGTATGAAAATGTAAAAGAGCTAAAAGATGATAAACAAGTTGATTATCAAGAAACCCAAAGTTTGGGTAGTGAAGAAGAAGAGTACTTAGAAGGCCAGCAAAAGCCAAATGAGGAAGAATATGAAGTGGAGGAGGAAGAAGAGGAGGAGGAAGAATACGTTGAGGAACCTGTGACAACTGTCAAACCGAAAAAGCGACCGCAGAAGACTAAGACAAATTCCGTTAACATTTGCATGGGTAAACGTAATGGTTATGCCTTACCCAAAACGGATTCCTGCAGCGAATATTTTGTCTGCAAATCGCAACGAACTCATCTCCGAAGTTGTCCCAACCAACAGCATTTCAGCCCAACTCGTCGACTCTGCCTGCGGCCTAGTGAAGCCAAATGTGAAGTGGCTGAAGAGCCAAAATCAAGTCCTCCCATTACAGGTGGCTTTTGCTCAGATGAAAGTGAGAACGCCCTTGTTCCCCATACGAGTGACTGTGGCAAATTTATGCTTTGCAGTAACATGATGTTTTTGGTTATGGATTGTCCAATTGGTTTACATTTTAATGTTGAATCAGGGCGATGCGATTATCCCAAAATTGCCAAATGTCAAATTGAAAAAAAGCAAACGAAATCTAAAAAAAAATCCCAAAAAAGTAAATCAAAGAGGCGTCATTTATTGTAAATTTAGCGACTTGTATCGTTAATAAAATCGAAATTGGTGAATTTTAAGCAGAAATTTACTTGTTTTTAGTTATTTAACGAAATAAACGAACAATTTTGTTTCACTTTCAATTTGACACCCCCTTTAAGTGTGAGATATCTTAAACCTTTGCTTAACATTCTTTTAACGCTCTTTTAAAATATTCTCTTAACAGTGCTTTCGAAATTCTTCTAACATTCTTTTAACGTACATTTTATGTGGTCTTAACTTGCATTGAAAACTCGTTTTTCATGTTTATCAACACTGACATTATTATTTTTTTTTATGTTGAGACATAAAGAAAAGTCAAATTATAAAGTAAATTAAATAAAGAGAAATAAATCAAAAAATAATTTTTTTAAATATTTGAATTTGCGAAATAAAGAAATTGAAATTATATAGATACATACATATGTATACGTTCCTCTCTGATTTTATATTTGTCTTTGTTTTTAGAGAATAAAATTATTTTCAAAGTTAAATAAAAATCTGCATAAATAAGCGGCTTCAATTTTTTATATTTTAATCAAAAAAAAAACATAGTTTAGCAATTTACATTACTAGGATAATCGCAAGATTTGATTTGGGGATTGTAGACCAATCCACCGGGACATGGGATCTGCACCTCGCATTCACACTGACACACTACATAGGATGTACTGCAGGCATCATTCTCGACACCAGAGAACATGGCGCCATCGTTCTGACCAACACAACGGCCATGACTCTCACAGTATGTGCCCGAGGGACCCGCAGAAGGACCACTTGGTGGTAGACTGCCATCATCACACTGAACATTCTCGGGGAAATCGCAGGATTTGGTTTCATTGTTGTACTGCAGATTGTTGGGGCAGTTTTGTTCGTACTTAATTCCGTGCACACATTGGATAAATGCCGAGCAATTGTCCGCCACCGGTCCAATCCAGTTGTCGGGCAAATCACAGCACTCATCATCACAAGTTTTGTTAAGGCATACGCCATCGTAATCGTAGATGCATTGGGTCACATTGAAATAGGTAAGATCGGGACATTTTTGTGCTACCCATTTATTGTTGGAGCACAGCAAGTAACCGGCACAATCTGCTGGATTCACTATTCTATCGCCTTCAGTGCAGGTCGTATTATTACCATTGCCATTGTCATTGCACTGGCCATTATCGATCTCGCAAGCGGATTTATCAACATTCCAGTATTGACCACTGGGGCATTGCTTTGTGACGTATTTTCCACTAACACAGATGAGGTACTGAGTACAATCGGTAATATCGGATTTTGTGGAATTTTCAGCACAATCCAGGCATACTCCATCAACATCTGGTTTACATGCCTTTACATTCGCATCGAAGTAGGCACCATCAGCACAAACCTTAACCACCCACTTGTTATTCTCACATTGCAAGTAACCGGCACAATCCGAAGGGTTTACAATAAGGTGTCCTTCAGAGCAAGTGGAGTTATTATTACTATTACATTGACCTTCATCTAGATCACACTGTCTCTTATCGGCGTTCCAGTAGTAGCCATTTGAGCAAGATTTTGTTACATACTTGCCATTACTACACTCAAGATATTGGGTACAGTCATCGTGATCCGATTGAGTGCAGCCCTCAGTGCAATTAAGACAAACTCCTTCGCTATCGATAACACATGATTTTGCAACTTCATTAAAATATGAACCAGCAGCACAATCCACAACCACCCACTGGTCATTCACACATTTAATGTAGCTGGCACAATCGGCGGGATTTACATCCAACTCTCCGTCCTTGCATTGGTCATTTTGGCCATTACATTGACCCTCATCTACCTCGCATTGTGTATTGTTAGGATTCCAATACAGCCCCTCGTCACATGATTTTAACACAAATTTTCCCGTGCAACAATATAAGTACTGGGTGCAATCATCATCAATAGGTTGGGTGTCACCTTCTTTGCAGCAATCCTCCGCCTGTAGTGATCCTACAAAAAACGAAAGTGCCAAACATAGGGAAACCACTGCATATGGCAAATGGACGAAAAGTAAATATTATTAAAAATAGAAAAAGAAAACCCATATCTCCTTTCATAATGTGCTCTTACCATAGTGTTGCTTCATCTTGGCGTTTAGATTTTCAAACGTTAACTGAAGCATCATTGGTCCACATATCACCTTTTATATTTTCCGGCAATTAAAATAATGAAATGTTTCGAATCTATATGAGAGAGCATGTGCCATTGATAAAGCGAAGGCATTTCAGTGATAGCATTTGGGTACAGTAGTCAAACGTTCTACAGATTTTTATCGTCATTTTATATATAAATAGAAAGAATTTTTGCAAAAAAAAAAAAATTACACAATGTCGCAAATCAAAATTCAAAACAACAGACCAACTGAGAGAAAGGAAACGGAAACATTATATATGTCGATGCTTAGTATTTCAATTTTGTACAAATTTTTTATTATTTTAATTTCCTTTCTGTGAGTTCAATATCAAAAAAAAAAAAAAATTTGCCCTCATTCTGTTGGTAACCGTTCAAAAACAATCATCTTGGTGACTGCAGCATTATGACATTTGGAATATAGAGAAGGATAACTATTTAGAGTTAGTTTTAATTTAAATACTTTCGCTATGGAAATTATTTGCTTCAAGAGTATAATAAAAACAAGGGTATAAAAATGGGTGATTCAGATCTCATCAAGTCAAATCAAGTTACCAAACAAATTATATATACATATATGGCTTTGTATAATAGTATATAAATCTGCTGCTATCTACTACATAATTTTTTACATCAAAAACTCAATTTTTTCCTAGTAATTTAGTAGGAAATTTAGTATTAATTAGCCGATAAGCAATTTGATTAATGTTTAGATTGGGTACAAAATTCACAATTCGGCACAAATAAAAGAGTAATTAAATGGGTCTGGTTTTTAACTGATTTATGATACCTGTCAGCGATTACTATCGGTTAACGCCAATCGGTTTTGAAATATATATATCAGCATTCGGGTTATTTATTTTTTATACAGTTTAAAAACAAAAAACATATTGATTTTGATCTGTTAATACCTAAAAGAAAACATTTTACTCTATATAAAATATATATATTTATATCAATCTGCTTAGAACTATGCTATCTAATCCTTCAGTTTTCAAGCAATCATTGTAGAATTTTACACTTAGTATTCTTTTTACTCCACGCTGTACATATGTGGGAATCAGTCGAATCGGACGACTATATCATATATTTATAGGGATGACCATCGTCGTTCGCAAATAATATGAAAATTGGTGATTTATACTTCTAAACATTTCCATCACGTATTATCCGTATCATATGACTATATCATACAGCTTCTATAGATATGATCGCTAAACCATGCAACTTTTAAAGAAATACTCGGACATTTTAAAAGGATTTGCCATGAAATTTAGCACTTGTTAGCTTAGCTTATCACAAAAAAAATCCTACTAAGTTTTATTAAAATCAGTAGATTTTTTGTCCAAATACTTTTTAAGTATTAAAACTATTTTCTTCTATATAATTCGACTGGTATTAAACACCTCCATGATGTTTTGCCTGTTGATATAAGTCAAAAATACTTTTTGGAAGGGTAGACGAACATCGGCACAGCTAAAGTTAGACTGTCGTTCTAAAGCTTTTTTTTCTTTTGTGTTACAGTTTTTATTTGATATCTTATTTTTGGCCAAAGTTTAGAGAGTACAGTCAACTTTATTTGCGTAGTTGCAGGTCAAAAGGTCTTGATCCCAATAGAGATCGTCACTACAAGACATTTCTACCTCGCACTCACATTGGCAGACCACATATCCATTACAACTGGTAAGGGAGGGGAATAAGGTGCCCTCACGTTGTCCCAAACAGCGTCCATTACTTTCACACGCAATGCCTGATGGTCCAGCATCTGGTCCCGTTGGTGGTGCATATTCCCATTCGCATTGTACATTTTGCGGATAGTCACAGATCTTTGTTTTTGAATCATAGATCAAGTTATTTGGACAATTTTGCTCAACAGCACAATTGTAATTGCATTTATAGAACTTATTGCATACTCCATCGATTGGAAATAGTGTACCCTCGGCTTGATTCTGGCATATGGTGCTTGTGCTATTACATGGCACCTCTGGGACATAGCCCTCTGGATAGTCGCATTCATTTGATGTTGCATTGTATACCAAATCACCGGGACAAATGATATCACTGCTACCACTCACATCATTGCCACTTGATTCTGTCCAATCCCAATCGCATACCTGGGCTGTTTCATTAAATTTCGTATTCTCATCACACGGCATGGCAATGGGACATTGACATTGGCATACAAAATAACCATTTGTATCTGGATTGGCAAACAGTTTACCATCTGGCTGTTTGGCACAAATACTCTGGCTGGTACATGTTGTGCCTGATGCTCCCTCTATAACATCATCGACAGCAGCTAGATTACCTTCTTCCGGGGTGCAGTCCACCAAGTAGGCATAATTGCATACATTATATTTTGGATCAAAATACAAGCCGCCCGGACAGGAGAATTCCTGGACACAGCCATGGGCGCATTGTATATATTTACCGCATTGTCCATCAATGGGTAACATGGCGCCATCTGGTTGATTAGCGCAATTCGAACGGCTGTCGGAACAATAGGAAGGAACAGTACCAGGAGTGGTGCTGGCTGTGCTGCTGGTTGAACTGCTTGATCCATTCGATGTTGTTGTTTTTACATCTGGATCATCCGTAACAGTGGGATCAGTGCCAGGAGCATCGGTATTAGGATCATCAGTACTAGGAGTATCGGTGCTTGGAACATCGGTGCTAGGAACGTCGGTGCCAGGAGCATCGGTACCTGGAGCATCAGTTTCAGGAGCTTCGGTGATAAATGGCTCCGTTGTATTTTTATCCTTGGGAGGACATAATGTTGTCGTAGCAACATCCAAATCCAAATTATTGCACTGGTCGGCACAACAGCTGCAAGAGCAACTGTCTTCGGGTACAGCAAAGGCTGATAAGCTTAAACAATTGGCACGCCATTGAAAATCACATTCACCGAGCAGACGATTGAAATGCAGACCCCTGGGACAATTGCCAATAAACGCCACCTCACGCTCCTGGCATACCACAAATCGTCCACAATGGCTAGACAGGGGCAATCGTGTACCATCCACTTCCTGTGAGCATATATCCACTAGCTCACCCCCCGTCAACTGGAGGCTACCGACCACAAATAGTAATAAATGTAGGCAAATCGATAAACCTACAAAAAAACAAAGAACCAAAAAAAAAAAAAGTCACAAATTATTCCTTCTTGGAAAAGAAGATTGTTAATATTTAAATTTACTTTCTTTCCGCATTGTGAATTGGCCAAAAATTCACCAATAACTAAGCTATAACCTAGCCTAGGCCATGGCATTTATGCTAGTCAAAAATATCAAATCAGTAATCAATCTTTAAGTCGACTTGACTACTGATTTGATTGTTCTTATCGCTCGTGTAATTGGAAATATACCTTGCCTGAGCTAGTGAATGAAGAGCAAATGTTTCTTATTCTTTTTTTTTTATTTTTTTTTTTTCTCTTTTCCGTTTGGGGGTTTCAAGACAGCTGCCTAATTTATGTGTTTTGACGCAAACTTATCGACGATAAGACACACAGCAGCAGCAGTAGCAGCGGCACTATGAAGTACCGCTAGCACCACAATCGGTGGGTAATCAATGCCGATCACATTATTGACACTTGAAATTAAAAGGCGCTTGAAATTAACTGCCACCAAAATGAGATTTCTTGACATTTCATTCTTAAAAATCAGAACAGATACACTTTGCAAAGAGACATTAACCAATGTGGAATATAGGGCAATAGAAAAATAGTTGATATATGATTATAATATATATATATATACATAAATAATTGTTAAATTCAAGTGAGTAAAAGATAAAGAATTTAAATGTAATTTAAGTAGCTTGTTAAACAAATGAGTTATAGTATGATTGTTACCATATGCATGTATATAACTAAAAGTACAAATCAATGTATAAATATATATATATATATCAAATTTGGCATTCTTGGAATTGTACACAATCGCACTGATATGAAATATCCCGATAACAAAATGGATTTTGTTAAACACAAGCCAACAAAAAACTAAAATTGAGATCGATTCTCTACTGTATTTCATAAACCTAACAAAATAGTCTACTTTAAAGGTAAAAGAAATAGAACTTTCTGAAAATATACATAAAGCTTGTTATATAAATCATTCAAAAAAGGATAATATTATTACTTTTTATTACTTTTATTTCTAAATTACTTTTTATTCTAAATTTTAAGTCATAATCAGTGTCTCCAGCCAGAATCACTTTAAAGTTCTGGATCTACATAAGACAAAAAGAAAAGATAATTGTGACCTGACAATATGTACAGTTATATATATATATATAGAAGTAAAAGAAGAGGAA
Organism: Drosophila neocordata; assembly: GCA_018903615.1. Taxonomy (NCBI): domain Eukaryota; kingdom Metazoa; phylum Arthropoda; class Insecta; order Diptera; family Drosophilidae; genus Drosophila; species Drosophila neocordata. Next base: position 13,322,556 of record JAEIGI010000001.1, read on the forward strand.
GAAGAAGAAGAAGATGCATTGATGAGATAGACTGCGGTAACAGGCTTCCTGCTTCGCGGCTTAGTTATAGACCATCATCGGTGTCATCATCATCTTGTATGTATGTTCATCATGTAAGTATTTGTTAGGTGAAACCCAAGCCAAAGCAATTCTAATTATTCAAATGCAAATACATACGAAAGTACGCTTGAATTAAATTACAAAAACTTCTACTGCATAAATGTCAGGCAAAACACAGAGGAAGAGTAAAAATACTTTGCAGAGAGGCCAACGACAGGCTTAACGGCGACATAATATACAATTACACTTATAGTACTGTCCATATATATACATATATATATATATATATAAACCTATATATATATATATATATATGTATAAAGGGACCAACAAAAGACCAAGTCTAAATGGGAAATATGAGTTGATCTCTCTCTCAAACGGGGCACACACACACAGAGTCAATAGTCCCCCTAACCCTTTCCCACCAAATGCTCTATTGTAAATATCTTCTCAGGTGTAACAGGTTTCTCAGATTTAAACTGAGATCGCGCCTGTTATACAGGCCAGTCGTCAGTGCAACTCGCTACGTAATTGACCGTGATAACATTGTGGAGCAAAGCAGCCAGTTAACAATTAGCAGGGATCAAGGACACACACAGAGACACACACACACACACACGATATAACTATAGTTCGAGTTAAAGAACTGAGATCGATTGGTGCATAGATAACATTCGAAATTTCTTTTTTTGATTTATTCAATTCTAGCACCATTCGAAATCAGTGCTTTTGATTTGAACAAATCAACAGAATATTTAATTAATTAATTAAATTATGGCATTAAATTACCAATCAATAGTAAATACTAAATAAATGTGTCGCCAGAGTGTCGTTTTAATTTTGTTTTTTTGTTGTTGTTGTTTTTGTGATAACCACTGTGCTGCATTAAGGGCAGAAGCCTTCAAAGTGCCAACCAAGCAAACTAACCGGGTTCCATCAATTGACTTTTATTTTTCTCTCAACACTTATTTAATATATATATATATATATATTAGTTTTTTTTATATTTTTTCTTTAACTGCATTATTGAGAGATTAATAATAAGTGTCTTGGTAAAGTGAATTTTTGTGAAAATGAAGTTAATTAAAATCCTTTGCCTTAAATTCATCGCCTCACGTTGCCATCGCTGTTGAAATTTAAGATTAAGTTAAAAATTTGTTGAATTGGTATAAGTTATCGCAGTTATAAATAAAATTAAAGCACATAAGAAATGAAATCATTAGTTACATACTAATTTAAAAACAATTATCAGAGCCTTATCTTAGCCAAGTTATATTTAATGGATTCATAAATCTCTATATACATATTCATTCCTATTCATTTATATGCATACTCGGAAATCAAATGAAAAGCAAGTAAACAAAAATTAAATAAAATAAAGTGAAAATTAATTTAAATTAAAAAAAGGAAATTTAATTTTGTTTAAATTTTAAAAAATTCACTTAAATTAGAACAACAAAAAAAAACTAGTATTAAGAAAATGAAATAAAAATCAAATTCGGTTAACAATCTAATCAATAAATTATATTTATTATAATAAAGAAAAGGATACCCTACCATTAGCGAGGGTATATACAATATTCGTTGTCGTTTTGTTGTTGTTATTAAATTTTCTGTTATCTAGCTGATTATTATTATTTGTTCGATTAATTAATTTTAAAGAGTTGAGTGTAAATTTTAACCACAAATCTTATCTAACTTCAAAACCATAATTAAAGTTTTATAAATTATAGAAAAATTGGCAATTCCGTTGAGCAATTCTTTATTGTTCAGACTATATAAACAGGTGCATTAACTTTATTGATGTTTAGTTGAATTAAAGTGACGATGCGAGGTTTGGCTATTTGAAAATTGTACAAAATGTTTAAGTTTAATTAAAATTAATACTCATACTAACATTTGCAGGATCATTGCATTCTGTGTGTGTAACCACGGTTCTATTGGCTGTGCTCTTACAACTGTGCAGCAGTCAAACAGTGTACTTGAATGGCACAGAGAAGGACATTTGTCGTCTGGTTAAGGATGGTGTCAAGTTGCGAAAGCCAAAAACTTGTAATGAATGGATTGTATGCAAGAATTCTGTTAGCACAGAGGGAGGAGTATGTGCTGAGGGCCAATACTTTACTCTAAGTAAGGGAGCTTGTTCCAAAAGTGTGGATTCAGCCGATTCCTATTGTGGTTCACCATGTAGTTCATCGACTCAGGGTTATGTGGGCACAAATACAAATTGTGCTTTTTGGTATTACTGTGATAAGAAGGATCTGATGGCCCGCGGTTCTTGTCCCGATGGTATGCTCTTTGATAAAACGACAGCGACTTGCGTCTATCCCAAGGATACTAATTGTGTGGCTCAATATGATTTCTGTGACTTGGTACCGGCATCCACTCCCTTCCTGGATGAAGATAATTGCAATAAGTATTATACCTGCAAGAGCTATAAGCTCGTCATCAATCAATGTGAAAGTGGAAAGTACTTTGATGTAGCTACCGGTTCCTGTATCAATAGTAAATACGTTACATGTGCCGATCATCCTTTACCTACGGACATTTGTGGCACTAAGAAGTTGGCAATACGTAACAAATTTGTTGCCGATAATGTCACATGTCGTGGCTATTACTATTGTCATGATCTTGGTTCGGGTGTCCCCGATCCCAATCCCACTTGGTTACAATGCCCCATTGATACATTCTTCAATGAGGAACGTCAGGGTTGCCTTTTACGTGAAAATCAAAAATGTTCTGGCAATCGTTGTGATGGCCGAGAGGATGGTGCTCTCGAGGTGGCTGAAGTCAAGGGTTGCCAACACTATATTGAATGCCTGGATGGCAAAGAGACAACACCTCTTACCTGTGACAAGGACATGTATTTCAATGTATATACACAAAATTGCACAAGTGAGGTGACATCATATGGGGCCTGTTCTTCTACATAGTTACCCTGTATATGGTGGTCTCTTTTATTTCTGTTGTTGTTTAATCGTAAATATAGAAATTCATGATCACATAATGATATCGTTGTTTAAAATTACTGCTTGATTGGTAAGTTATTTACGTCACTTTACCTTCAAAAAAAAATAATTAAAAATATTAGTTAGCTAATATATTAAGAAATGTGACACAATATAGCCAATATATTTTTTCATGTTGTCTTATACAGTTGATCAAGATATAGTAACTACATTTGTACTACATAGTATTAGAAACATGACTTTAATTTTGATTGGTAATGAAATAAAAATAGCTAAAAGGTAAGTTAAATATTTGTATATATATTTATTGTTTCATATTTAAATTTTAATTGAAAACTAAAAGATTACAATTTTGTTACGTTTTGTATTCTATTTTTATATAAATGGCAGTTTACTTTGAAGTATATATTTTTTTTTATGCCAAGTTAACTGAGTAATGCAATTTAAATGAATTTCACTTAAAGAACTTTCTCCGAGTTTTTTGCCTTTTTATTTTTCTTTTTCTTTTTATTTTTTTTGTATATAAAATGGGTCAAACAATTCATCGGTTTAAACGATACACAATAACTAGTTTTATTCGATAAAGTTTTTGCGTATTTTGGCTTTTTATTTCTTTCATAATTTTGCATAACTTTTTGGTATATTGAAATTGTTGTTGGCATTTAATAACCAAGTGCAGTGCATCCATTAAAATTCCTTTGAAGTTTTGTCGTTAAAGTCATACTTCCACCTTTTGCATAAATATACAAACTTTTATACAAACATACATACATATATATACATATTTTGAAATTTAATCGAGAAAGTTTTTGGCAGTCATAAGATTTGGCATTTTCCAGTGGTTTTCATGTTATTTTATAATTAAGTCATTTCGCGCCATGTGTGCTTAATTGTAGAGAACGAATCGCATTGCAAAAGTTTTTACTTTCAAATTTGTTTTTAATCATTTGGAATTGACTTTACTTTTTCCTATCTTCCTGTCTTCCCCTCTGCCTACTGCCTACTGCCACTTCTATATAGTTCATAAAACTCAATTTGTTTAATTAGTTGTATTGTGCATAGTCATTTGATTTGTATTTCATACAAAGTGAATGGAAAACAGTCGGTTACGAGTTGCTCTTACTAACAGAATTGAAAAGGAAATTTCATATCCTTTGGCGCACATTCCTCATTTAATTGCCAGCACGGACACACACACACACACAGACACATACACTTGCATAACATAGAATATTCCAAGTGCGAGTCAAGAGCCTTTCCGCCTTTCATTTTCATTTTAATTAACCAACTTTACGCATTTATTCTCATTTGCAAACCAAAGTTTGCCGCACTAGAGCAGCAACATTTGTTGCACATAAAAAACACAAACAACGTAAAACAAAAAAACAAAAAAAAACAATAAAATTTGCCAAATAATATATAAAAGTTATTCAAAAAACTAAAAGGCCATACTAAATTGGACCGTGCCTACGTTTCTATACCCTTGCAAAATGTCTTCTTGATAATTAACTCAAATTTATGAGAATCATTGAAAAAGTTGGTATAATATATATACCATATATATATACACATTGAAAATATACAATTTTATATTATATTTTGTATTTGTACGATCATATCTCTTGGCAGTTGTATGATATAGTCAACCAAAACAGATAAAACTAAATGAATATATGCTTAAAAGACAACAAAGTTATGGTCCATTTTAGGCTGATAAATCCCTTGAAAGCTATATGATATAGTCGTTCAATCCGAACTGTTTCAACCTATATATAGGTATATATCGCGCAGAAGAAGAATATTAAGAGCAAAAAAAAAGAAAATGTTTGTGTTGATTCAGATAGACGGCAGGACATGCCTGTATCAACTTAGATCAAGGTCTTGAACAAAACAGGGATATATCCCAAATATACTAATCTTTGCTTGCTTCTAGACAAAATGAGTATAACCTTCTTGAAAGGGTAAAAGAAGCGAAATGTTAAGCAACTAACCAACAACAACAACAACAGCCATAGGGACTACCTCATTTTAAACTTTTTAAATCTGTGCGGATTCCAAAAACCAACACACCAAGAAAACAAATTGTAAAAAATAGTTAATCTAAAGTTATAAATTGCCGTTAGCTAAATGCTCTTCTCCTTTTCGATTGCCAATTCCCTGGACCACATTTGCAAAATGTCCAAAACTGAAAGTTTTTTGTAATCTTCATAAAGTAAACCAAAAACAGGATCCAAAATGTGGTCAACTGACACAAAGTTGGAAATTTGAATTGGTGCACCGAAACCGATGTGCAAACTAGGCTAATCAAGAGGTAACCAACAACATGAAGTTGGCAACTAAATTGGCTTAATTATCTGTTTAAGGTTAACAACTCGTTTTTTATCAAATCAAAACATAAACTTATATATAACAAATGTAAGAGAATATGTTAACGGTCTATTTTCTAAATATTTGAAATTTGTTAAACATTTAACAGAAATGTTTAAAGATTAAAATAATCTGAAATAAACTTTATGCTCGAAGTTTTGCCAAATTAACAGCCAATAAATTGCATTATAAAATAGTTTTTAAACAACTATTAATAAGTAATTAAATAGCTAAGTTTGATATAAACGAATATAAAAATAAACACTAAAGAATTATGGTCGTAGAATAATTAAAAGATCTCTTGTTTAACTTTTATGAACTAAATATAAAAATAGTTCATATTTTTTCTTAGGCTTTAAGGTGGCAAAAAATTTAGTTTGTGAAACTTTTTAGTTTTAAATTTGTTTCAATAATTGAAAGACACTCTTTTCCTCCCCCTCTCTCTCTCTCTCTCTATCTCCTCTCCGCTTTATTTTAGTTATTTCTGTTGAAGTGTAAACCAAATCCGAATGTCAACAAGCGAAATAAATCAGTGAATTTTTGGCACCAAAAAGCTTCTGCCTCTGCAGGCTTCTCTATTGTTATTGTTAGCTTTGTCAAATATGCGAATTGGAAATGTTTAATGAATTTTCGGATCCATTCCACCATTTCCCCCTGCTTATACCCAGTCCTCTTCTCTTCTAGACCATTGTTGAATGCGAATTTATTACCACTTGCATTACATTGGCTGAGGTCTTCCACACTTATGTATGCGTACGTATATATGATACACGTCATTTCCAGTTCGAGCCAGGCTAAAAGGCAAACATTTTGTTGACCCAAGCCCAGAGTTATAGTGCTGGCACATGGTTTCCATTTGTTATTATTGGAAATTAAGGTTCTGCGATTTAAAAATTTGCATGTGCCCAACGTGTGACAATTTTTCCCCTATTTTTTTTTTTTTTTTTTTTTTTAAAATTACCATTTTTGTTTTCTTTTTTTACGTAAATAATTTCGACAAATACAAACTACTATGAGATTTTCATAATCTTGGCATATTTATGCAAATCCTTAAGAATGTCTATTTAAAAAATTGAATTTATTCAGCAAATAAAGCATAAAATGTATTTTTACTGAGTTTATTTTTATACCCTTGCGAAAAGTATGCAACAGTTTTTTTTTTTTTTGTATATGTTCGTTATATGTTGCTGAGGTCCTTGGGAATGAGAAGTTTATAAAACAATTTCTTGTCTTTACTTGAGATGGGAAAAACCTTTTTTAAATTTGGATGTTTCAATGTTTTCGTTGCATTGATCGGAGAAGTTCTTGCAAGTGTATACAATTTTTGGCATCGGTAAAAGTTTGTTCGGCCTTTTAGTTTAGTTTTTGGTTTTCTTATTTTTCTTGATTTTTTCCTGTGATGCTGGTGGTGGTAGTGGAAAAATTATGCAACTAAATTTGAGTCAGGCCACAAATTTTCGTTTCATTGTACATTGTGTCAGGGCCATAAATTTTGCCAGAAACATGCTTGCACCAACGAATTGCTCAGTCGACTCCCCCAAACAGCGACCCCAAAGCAGGAAAACTATGTATGTATGTATGTGTGTGTGTATGTGTGTATGTGTTAGTGGGTAGATGGGTGGACAAAAGTCAAGAGTCAAGATCGGAAAACAAGCTGCTATTTGGGAAAGTTGCAACAAGCTGGAAAGCCTGTTGCAACCAAGCAACGTTTAATTTCTTTCATTTGAAGCCAAATCGAATAAAGGCAAAAGTTCTGAGCCAACAACCTAAAAATCGAAAGCGTCCCATCTATGGTGGGCTGGCATTGGCTATGCCAATGTCATTGGCAAAAGTTGCTCAGTCTGAAAACTTAATATTTTCTGTTCGTTGTGTTATCCTTTACTTAACCACAAGCCCGCCACCCACATCTCCCGAAAAACCATCTTCCCCTGCTACAATATTTCTTTTAAAAATAGTTTCAAGCCAGTGGTTGGGATGCCTTCTGGATTTCTGATTAATTTCACTTTACCAACAACGATACATCTATGTGAAATATATATATATACATAAGTCTTTAGTTTCGGACGCTTTAGTAAAAAAGTTTCAACTTCATCTAATGAAAGCAATTCAAGTCAAACACCTCGTATAACTTTCTACTGCAGTAATTAACTAAATAACTACCAACTACTTGTAATGAAAAAAACTATGAAATGAAATATGGCATTTTCTCATATCGAATTTAATACAAAATTAATTAATTAAAAGAAGATTCCATTGAAAGTGTGAATGCATATTTTGTTTTATGCAAATCTCACAAAAAAATTTATCTCAATAAAAAATTATAATCCAAATGTAAAGTGAATAAAAAAATATATATAATATTTTATATACATATATGAATATACTTTTGATTATTTATTATATTTATTATTATAATTTTTTTTAAAGCAAATAAAAAAAGTGTTTATTTTTTTGTTGTTTATTAGATTTTAAATTCTCACATGATGTTAAATAAATTTTTGAAATTTATATTCATTCTGCAGCTACACTGGGGCAAACACTTGGAATTTCATTAACACAGTTCAGAGAGTGCAGTTAGAGGAAGGTTAACACCGTTACCAGCAGCTTGCTTGATGGCCATACATCAAGATGAAGGATGAGCATCTCCAGCATTTTCAGCATATGCAAGCATGTATTTACATATATATATATACGTATATATATATATATATATGTATTTATGTTGGTGTTGTAGCTTGTATATAAATATATGACCCTTGCATTGTAACGTTAACGGGTGTTGCTGTCAGGTCCGTTGAGGTTAACAAAAATGTCTGCAAAATTGCTTGGGCTGTGTAAAATGAATGCACGTGCATAATTCATATCCTTCCAACTCATTGGTGTCTCTCGCTCTCTCTTTCTCTATCTCTCTGTCACTCACTGTCCCTTTTTGTCTTTCTCTAACATGACTGTTAATCGCTTTTTAACATACTTGTTACAGAGCGACCCAATGCCTTAGATATTTTACTTACTGGCAAAGTGAAATGTTATGCTAGGTCACTTACGTTCCACATGCAGCACGTGCGGACCGTTATAAAGTAACGGTGCTTTTGCCTGACAGCGCTCAGTGCGCTGATAACCTCGTGTGTGGCAAAACCGTAAGGACAGGAGCTGAGTAGACTGCTAACTGACAGTATCTAAAATGTGAATGTAAAAAAGGCGAAAGAAATGTCATCGGGTGAATGGGATCTGCGTGCCCTTAAGGCGCTCGAAGAGGAAGAGCAAAAGGAATTCCTGGCCCTAAGTCAAAAGAATCTCTTTGATGGCCCACTACCAGGCGGTGGGGGAGCTGTTACCAGTGATGGATCGAACAAAGCTACACCATTAACATATGCCCAATTACATCCCCATCTACTGAAGCTACCTACCATCGATGAATGCCAACTAATAGCAGCTAAACGGCAAGCATTCAGTCCAAATGGCGGTAGCTCATCAGGATTAAAATTTACTCGTGCCCTTTCCCTATCGGCCCATTCTCTATCACCACGGGCCAGTTCCAGTTTTGGTAAGAAACTAAAGGCTCGGTTAGTTGGAGCAAAATCAAGTGGATCTCTATCACCGTCACGACACTCGCATAGCTATAGCGTATCACCAGTTTATACACCGCCGCCCATGCGCCGCTGTGCCACACTGCATCACACTCAGCCAGTGCGCAAGGCGTTTAAGAATCTCCAGCAACTTGAGCGTAAACGTGGTCAGAGTCAGCAACAGACGCAGTCACAGCAGCAACAGCATCAACCACAGCAACAACAACACCAACAAAATGCAGTAACAATGTTACCACCACTGCCCCCACAACTTCAAAGGATAGCCGGAACGAATAAAACTTATTGGAAATATGGCGCCAATTCAACTGCCGCCTCGATTATTGGCCAGAGAACCCAACGACAGCAAAGACAGGGCCTAGAACTGGAATCAAACACTTCTGATGAGCACAATTCGGAGTCGGATATATTGGATAGTGCCACTGAGACGGGTTCATGTAGTGTACCCTTGCCGGCAGCAGATTCCAATGAATTGCTACGTCTGACGCTAAATGCCGCCAGTTCGGCGGTGACAGCAACTGGTGGGCCAATGCCAATCAGACGATATCAACAGCCACCCGTCAGCGATGTCGACGAAGATGAAGTGGAAACTGTTGCTTATGAAGCTTTCCATCAGCAACAAAACAAAAGCTTTGAGCGCAAGCTCTTAGGACTAACATCACAAGAGAACAACAGTCACTGTAACAGTCCAAAGCTAAGTCCCAATCGGGGAATACAATCCACAACTAACAGAAGGATGTACAAGTCCAGCTCTCTGGACGCTGCTCCACAGCAACAGGAGACAAACGAGCCTCGTTACCAGGCAAAGATTGCCTGTTATGGTGGCCATCAAATCACCCAGACTGCAGCTGGTCTTCTAACTACCACGGTAATCGACGATGAACTCGAGCAACATATCAAGCATTGTTCGTGCTCCTGCAATCACATGGGCTACGGAAATTCCATGGACTACCAGGTGAGTTGCAATTCGGACTGGCGACTTGGCCAGCTGTGAGCTTTCTTTTGTAAATGATTCTGCCATGTACCTACTCTTAATTGCACTCATTCTCACAATCATTTTGCCAATTCCCTTTGACCCTTCGCCCCATGAACATGACCAGAAATTCATTCAAAAGGGGGGCGGATACCAAGAATGTTTTTTGAATAAATTTTTAGTAATTATTTTTTGTAAAGGATCACAATCTCGTTCATTTGTTGAGTCATGGTTTACATCCTTCTCTCAAATCCCCCTCACAATACTACGCCAATGCCTATTCCTATCTGTAGGGAAGCAATTGTAATGCTGGTGGCATACATTTTGCGTCTGGGCCGTTAGTTGTAAAGTTTACATATAAACTCATTATCATCATGACTCTTTGTGGTGCATTTTGTGTTCATGGGTGGATTGCCGCCCGGAGATCGGCTACTGCAGGTTGTTGCCATGCGTTCTCTGAAGTGCCACTCTATTGTTTGAAATGTTGAGTGGCGATGGTCCGCTGCTGGTTAAGTGAAAACTTTTTTTTCGAGTCAATTGGTATGAAAGGTCTTGCTTTTGAGTGTGCCAAACAATAAACTAGATTTTCGTCCGCTGATTTGAATCTTAATTAATTTAAAAGTTTTTAACTTTAGTCCTTTATAAAATACATTGACAAACACTATGGCCAAGAACTAGGATTGTACATACCATTTAGTCGAAGTGTACAAATTATATATCTATTAAGAGCAACACTAGGACAAAATCATTTTAAGGGATATCATTAAATTTATTAAATAATTAAAGTCTAATAAACTGTTTAAGCAATGAACAAAAAAAAAAAAAAATTAATAAGTTTATGTATATATTTTTTCTAATTTTATATATATATATAGTTTTTGGTGCTTTGACGATTTTTTTTTTTTTTATTGTTTTGTCGAGCTTTGATTTTGATAAATCGAGGCTTTAATTTTTTTCTCTATATTCTCTTTTACGTCCTGAGGGTCTTTGCTTTAGAAAATATTTGAGTATTTTCGAAAACAAATGCCATAAAGTTAATTGAATTCTATGTGCGATATTATATATAGATATATTTAGTTTCGATTAAACAATTATAGGAAGATGTATTACAGCATAAGTCAATCAATCTAAAATAAATCAGCTTGCGATTTCTATTACTTGGAATTATGTTTATATATATATATATATATATATATATGAATATAACTAATATATATATATATATAAGAGATGAATTCTTGTAGGAGCTTTTTACAACTAATACGATTAGAAATATGCATTAAGTGAAACTCAGAAAAGTTCTAGGGACATAGCTGGAAAGTCATGCATCTAAAGGCTGTGGAAGAACGTTCTCTATTAATATGGAGACATCATTGTAAAGTGCTTTGGGGAGGTGTCAGTGGTGTCCAGGTATCAGCACTAACAGCTGCTGTGACAACTGATGTGGGTACCGCTGTGGGTATGGAGCTAGGTATAGCTGCAACTCCACCCACTACAACTCCACGATCTACTGTATGGTCCAGGGATGATGATGAAGACTCCAGTTTAATGTCATTATGTCCGGACTTTAAATTGGCACTAGCAGCAGCGCACTCTAGGGTAATAACAGAGCTCTGCTCTTCAGATGGTTTATACATGGCGGCGGATTGGGGATCGTCAAGTGATTTTGTTACATCCACAGGCTCTAATGGATGAGTGGCATAGCTGTAATTTAGTGGGCAATTCATTGATAACTGATGGTTAGAGTGGTAAATTGTATGGAGTTCCCGATCCAACTTACCCAATTTCTAGGGGTATATACTCCGGTTGGTAATAAGCAGCAGCTGGATTCTGATACAATCCATATTCGGCACCCGAACCATTATGCCAGCAGCCACTTGTCGGATAGCTTAAAGCTGAGGGTGCATTCAGAACATTTGTGTACAACTGATGTGAGGGTGAGGTGGGCGTTGGATGGTACATCTGATGGGTGGCCGAACCATAGGCCGTTTGTGGTGAACTTGAGGCTGTAGCACCACTAGCATATAGATCCGCTTGACCCATATTGTACTGATGACTGTGAGGAGTCAAATGATGTATAGTATAGCCAGGCGATGGTGTGGTATAGCTCGGCGAGCCATTTGTAGGCGAAGGTGAATTATGCGAAGCTTTAAAAGAAAAGAATAAAATGAATATTGTTTTTTTTATACTCTTGTGCCACCTTACATATATTGCGACTGCTGCACACATTCATGGGCATGGGACCGGGCACACTTGTGGGATTCCAATAGTTGCCATTGCTCTGCCAACTGCTGGGGTATGAAAACACAGATGCTGTAGAACTGCTAGCCTCAACGGGCATGAATGAAGCTGTCGCCGATGATGACGATTGGGTATAGGCAGAACTGCTGTAGCAACCCAAGCCAGCGCCACTGCTGCTGCTGTTTACGCTTGTGGTTATGGAACCTGTCGATGATTGCAAACTTGTCGGGGTCTGTGGGGCTGATGGTGGCTGTGGAGACGAGGAAGAAACATTGCCAGCACTTCCATTTGATCCAGAGCCTGAAACAACGCGTGGCCTGCTATATGGTGTAGTCCGTGTACTGCTGGCGGCACTACGCGAGCTTGACAATGAACGACCATAGCGATCACAAGTGCCAGCTGAAACGGAGCCCGATGATGAAACAGACGATGGGGGAGCAGCTACCAGGCTGTGTGTCTGGGCCATCGGCAATGGTGGTGGTGCAGCCACTGCAGCGGCACTAGCATAATGCGTTGGTGGCGGTATAAGCCAGCCGTAGTGAGTGTCGTGCGGATAAAGGGTATCCGGACGTTCTTTGGCATCAAGAAAGGCCTTGGCGAAGGGATTGTATTTGATTTTCAATGAGGTTACCTCTTCATTTTGATACGCTGTAACCGCTATGAATTGTGTCTCGGGAAATGGATAGGTCACTACATGACGCTGCTCTGAGCCCACACGAACAAGATGTACTCGTGGCTCATATTTGTGTAGGGAGTTTAACATAATCTATTTATCGGGAGATATATATGATTTCAATATCAAAATCAATATTTGTAATATTTTGTCATACCTGTCCATTGCCATTTGTTTTATTTGTCAATTTTACTTTGGCAAACGAGATGGGCTCCTTCATCCAATGTGCTCCGAAATTGGGTGATTCCGGATGCACATATATGGGATTTGAGGGTGGAACTTCCGCTTTACCGCCGGGTACCTATACAAAGTTAAGTTAAAAAAATTAATTATATTATTATTAAAAGGATAAATGCATGAATTTATATATATAAACAAAATGGAGGAAGTCTTGTTTGCTTTGGTACCTACCCATTCGCCATTGACGTATTTCCAGCGATGCGTGTCAACCTGTACGAACTCCAAGAGAACCGTATACATAGCAGCTGGATCTAAGCCGGAGGCGCTGATTTTAACCACTGGAAACATGCGTCTAGCAAAAGAAAAGAGAAGAACGAAGATCAAGTATGAACAATTAGAACGGTTATATAACAGTTAGATGAAATGTTATTGCAGTCTCAGACTTTCCTCTCTGTAACTCGCATATCCCCCTCTCTCATTCTCTAGTTCTCTCTATTATACTCTTTGTGTTGGACAAACATTGAAACTGGCATTGGTCTGGTCCTGAGACCAAAACGGAACCGAACCGAACGGAACGGAATGGGACGGGACGCAGTCGCTCGCTTGTTGGGCAAATATTGAAACGAAGAGAAAAAAAAAAAAAAAAAAAAAACGTTGCGCCGCGACTGTTCCACAACAATTAGTACAAGATGGCCGACTCAGACTCTGTTGCCGGGCCGCTTTAATTAGCACCTAAGCTGGACCAGGTCCGACCATCGAGTCAGGCCCATGTCGGTCCGGTATGGTTTCAAGTTCTAAACGCGCGCGTTTTGCATGGGTAAATATTTTTAGATATTTCGACAAATGCTGCCATGTAAATAAACATACAGGCAGACGGACAAAACGGACACAGGGACGGTGGAACGGACCTGAGCAGCTACAGAAACGTTAACGCTTCATTATAACTTTGCCAGCAGCGCAACAAAAATTGAAAAATCATTGCAACAACAGCGCAAAAAACAAAAACCCATTGCCAATTTGCATAGGAAAACAAAATGCGCCATTTAACACATTCAGAGAGGGACAGCGATAACAAAATGAAAAGGGAAAGAGCAAGAGAGAGAGAGAGAGAGAGCGAGAGAAACTTACATACTGACTCACTCATTTACTAACCTGCCATTCTTGGTGACGATCATCTCATTGGTAAGATTCTGAAAGCGTAACCAAAGCTCACGATCATCCAGAGAGACACGCAAATTGCGATCAAGTTCATTGGGGCTACCGGCACCACCGACAACACGATGACCAATGCCGTTACCACCAGATCCACTGACAGCCACAGCTACCACACCACCAACACCACTTAAACCATGACCATGTCCATGCCCATGCCCATGTCCATGTCCATTGTGGTTTGCATGTTGTGGAGAAACGCCGCCACCACCGCCTCCACCGTTGCCGTTGCCATTGCCACCACCAGCTGCCACATTCCCATTAAGGCCGGTTGTTGGATCCACGGCTGACAATATGTGCGAGGTGGTCATGTCGCCTGCTGCAAAATAGATAGACATAGATAAAGAGATGGAGAATCAGCAAAACATGCCTGTTAGTTAGCTAAATGCTGCATTAAACTGAGCTGTCAATAAGCCCACAAAACACTTTTATTGAAGCTCTTTCACGCACACTGTCTCAAAAGACAAAGAAAAAGCCATAGGAAACTTGAGCTTAAATTTTCTATTATTTAGTTAATGAAGAAATCAATGATTTAACAGATTAATATCAGAGTATGTAGATGTGATCCCATTTTTGGTAAAATCTTTTAATAGACTGTTAATGGCCTTAAGGCCTATCATTAAAATGGTTTTATAACAAAATAAATGTTGCCATTAAATATATATATCAAATTTAAATAAGAAAAGGAAACCAAATTGATATAGTTTATGTTAAAAGAGTTAATATATGCTCGGTTAATACTATATTTCTCATTATATCTATGTATTTAAGTTAAAAGTATGTATTTGACACCTTTAACCAGTGTACTGTCTTGGGAATTACATCAAAGAGGCGATGCGTCAGTCAAAGCTGAGCACTTTATACCTTTACAACACTATAGGAGTACCGGGGGCATTAGAAGAATACCTCTATCCCAGCTCTCTTGTCGGCTTTTAATTATATTGCACACTTTAGCCATGCTTGGGACAGAGACTCAGTCTCAGTTTCAGATTCAGTCTTTAAAGTGGTATACCGGGATGCTGGCTAACAGACTGACTGCCTGGCCATAAACAGCGGGCACCCTTTTTTATATATATATATTTTTTTTTCTTATTTATGACAGCAGCAGAGCAACAAACACCTCTGTTTACTTCGGGGTCGGCCCCTGGCCTGACCAGGCCCGTTGTTGTGTTCAAACCAGGCCCTAACCAAGCCGTTGTCTTGCGGCAGCAAAATCAAATCTCTGATGTCTAAATTCTTCGTGTCCCTTTATTATATATACATGGATATATACATATATACGTATGTATAGTGTAGTAATGCGTACCGAAAGTGTTTCTCGCAATGTTTTTTTGTTTTGTAATCATAAATTAACAAAATGTATTAATTGTTTTGTTTGTTTTTATTGCTGCCATATGAAATTGGAGGTCTCAAAATGCCGACGGCAAAAATTTTCCCCCTCTCCCCCAGCCATAGTTTGAATTTTGTTGCTGATGCGCTGCTCTTCTTTTATGACTGATATATCTTTCGATGGAAAACTCACTTGATTTATATTTTCTTTTTTTTTTTGTTTTTCTTCTTTTCAAAAGTTGTTAAGGAAAATTTTGTGTGCGGTTGAATGTCTTTCATATTTGTCAAGCATTCAATTTGATGGTGTCAAACAAGCAGATATATATATATCTGTATATACTCCTACACCAATATATATAAAAAAAGTTATGTGTAATCAATCAATTTTTGATTTTAACGAGTTTGATAAATTAAATTGGCATATGACAATTTTGTGGTTTATTGATATGAAAGCAATAAAATTGCAACTAACAATTAAAAGTTGCTAGTATTTAAGAAAAGTTGGTAAGACTAATTAACTTTTTCTATTGTTTTATAAGCAATATTAATAAACAACTAAAAATCTTACTTTATTTTATGTCGAACTATCTAATACTCTGTTTAACTACCTTTGTCTTCTGTTCCTTAGTTTTTCTTGCTATTATATTTTCAATTTATAATTATTATATGGACATAATTGTTAAAAATTAAACTAAGTTTTGAACTTTTCCGCCTAGAATTAGTTAGAATTGCTTTTTTTAGTTGACTTTAAATTAAGTAAATAAAATAAATAAAATCACTAGATGAACTTTCAATATGCAGCTTATTATTAATTAATATGTTAAAATTGTCTTTTTCTTAAATATTTTAATATTTAAATTTTAAATTAAATATTTAAATATTAAGAAGTTCAAACTTACATATTTTTGGAAACTAATTTTCTATATTTCTCAATTATTGTGTAACTTATTTTTCCCACAATTTTCGAAACCTCGTTTTTTACTAGATTTTTAAGTTTAATATAAATTAGGCAATGTTTTTTTTTAATATTAAAAGTTGAATATTTGCTTCTTTTACTTACTTTTTCTTTCTGTCTTAGCAATTATAAAAAATTACTTAAATTTATTAAAGAGGAGTTACCATTTCTTAAAATTCAGATTCATATTTAGTTAAGTTTAAACATTTGCAAAAATTGACAAGAAAAGCAATGCTCTAAACTTATTATACAATTTCCAATTTAGATTGCCATAAAAAATCATATAATACAACATAAGCATTATAAAAATCAGACTAAATTACTATATAGTTATCTTTTCAAATGTCGAGTTTTAGCCATAAATTTCTATTGAGTTCAAATCTTTTGTGATGGGAAAAGTTAAAATTTTCTTTTCCCTATTATTGATATATCAAATTGATATGAGAGCATATCAAAACTAATTGGTTATATTCGTGCATTAAGTTTTTCCCAACTAATTTAGATAACTTCACACATTTGCAACCGCATATCGTGTTTTTCATGTAATTTTTTATGAAATATTTTTAATATGCTTCCTTATTTTATTTTCTATGTTGTTTTTCTTTTTTGCTTTTCTCATGTGGCAAGTTGTAGAGAGAAAAAAAAAAAACATCATACAAGTTTCTCCTATACCTCTCCCCAGCCCCATGCCTTTGGCTATATGTGTTGGTGTCGTTGTTCCCCCATGGTGTAGTCTGGTATTTGAATGGTAACCCTAACACCAACCATCACGGGTATGCATATTTGTGTTCCACATCAATCCACACCACACACACTCCATCATCTCTCCAGCAGAGCTCCACCATCTTTCTCCTACTCTCTCCTTCTTTCTCTCTTCGCCTCTGTTTCTGTCTCTGTTTGTGCCCCCTTTCTATCCGCTTGCCACCATCATGCTTACCATCACTAAGCTTAATGAAAAGCTGTTTTTGTGTGTTGTCTGAACGCGCGTGTGTTTAGTGTGTATAGTATATGTGCGTGTTTAGTGTTTGTGCGAGTGTGTGTGTGTGTGTGTGTGTGTGAATATCTATGTACTTTGACTTTTGATGGCAGCCATGACGATTTTAGACCGTTTTCTTTCCCCCCCTTTCTGCTCATCCCGCCAACCATTTTGTTGTGTTGATTTTTGAATGATTTCGTGACTTTGATATTTACTCAGACTCTTTGAGAGTTTATTTTTTCTTTTTAATTTTTTTTTTTTTCATTGGTTTCTTTCTTTTTTTTTCAGTTTTGGGTATGAAATATTCACGCTATTCGAAATCGAACCGTACCTTTTTTTATAATATAACCAAAGCTAAAGCTTAGAGAATTTACATATACTTAAGTACAAAAGTACAGCCATCAATAGCTGAGTTTTTTTTGCTTTAAAAGTACTGGCCTAAATGAAGGCCCAAAGAAACTTGAACTGTTTTTGTATTTGAAAATATTTTCTAAGAAAAAATATGTTTTGATTAAATTGAAAATTAAATTAAATAGGATAAAATAAACTTAGTTTAATTAAGAAATATTTTGTTTAATTTAGCAAAAAATATGAAAATTCTAGACTGAAAAGTGAGTTAAAAATATCTTTCTTTTTTTACAAATCCTATAAATATTTTCTAAAAATATTTCTTATAGTTATATATTCTGATAAATAATAATTTCACACATCATTAGTTAAGGATTGTCGATGGTGAACTACTTTTCGCACCTTCAAAAAAAAAAAAAAATAACAAAAAAAAGGACTTTCTGACATCGATAACAAAACTACTGGAATATGTCAAATCAGTAGCTTATCGGAGGCGATTAAAACAAATTTGCTAAATTTCACACTCCACTTCACATGAAAATAAACCAAGAACACAAAAAAAAAAAAAAAAAAAACAAAAATAACTAAATTATTGTTCCCAATTTTAATCGTTGCAGCTTCCTTTTTGCTGTTGCCTGATTAGTATATATATGTCTGTGTGTGTGTGTGTGTGCGAGTGTTTGTGTTTTGGTGGGCGTGTTCATAATTGTCACACTTTTGTTTTCTGCACACTTTGACGATGCTCCGTTGCTGATAAACGCACTTTATGAGCCGCACACTAAAATTTTGTACAAACTGTAATTAATTAGTAAGCATTTGTCAAGTACTAAACGCAACTTGATCTTGACCATGGCGGGGGCGTAACAAGAGCGAGAGAGAGATAAAGAGAAGGGGTGTCCCAAAAGTATCTTTCTTTTTCATTTCTATATATATATATATACATGTTGTTGTTGTTGTTTTTTTGATTTGTATTTAATAGGATAATTTTCACATGGTTCGTAATTGGTTAGCTGTTGCTTTTAGTGCTGCTGTTGAGATTAAAATGCCTGCGGCTGCGGCAAATTCTTATGTCCCTACTAATTTGCGTGTGAATATCCCAGGCTAACCGTTGTCATCTACTACCGTATCTCTACCCCTACATTTCTGCCCCCCCTCTAACTAAACATTTGGCTCCTTTTAACCGAGCCATTTGGTCGCGTGGGCTGCTGCTTTTGCTGGTGTTTTATATTATTAGAGTTATTATTAGGATCATTAATATATGAGTTTTTGTCACTTGCTTGTGGGATTTTGTTGAAAATCTTTTTTTTTTTTTATTTTTATTTTTTTTTTTTTTTTTTTCTGGCTAGCCAATTTTTCGGCAAGTGTCAAAATTTGTGTTTTGTGAAATTGTGTTAGTTAGATTTTTGGATTTGGGTTTTATGTTTGAATTTCACACATTTATTTAAATAGGCTTGCCAATTTGGTTAAATGTATAAATATGTGTATTTTCATTTTATGTGAAATATAAATATATCTTTAGATAGATTTTTAGCAAAACTTAATCGGGCAATTAGTGGACCTTGGTAATAAAATTATAAAACTAATTTACCTGATACTAGAAAAACTTGCAAGGGAATCTTTACCCAAGACAAGTAGACAGTTTTGGAATTCAGAAAGTTAGTTTCTATATCGTTTAAGTTGCTTTGTTGATCTGTTATATAGATATTATTTCTATTTCTATATTTAAGACAAATATGGAGTTCTGATTTCTATATTGTTGCTATCATTTACATTTACATAACATTTCATAATAAATTTTTATATTTTAAACTTTTTGCAAATGAATGTTACTTTGTTTATTTGCTAGGTTAATTAAATAATACATTTTAAAATATAATAGAAATTTATATGGTCTATAGAAGAAAGAACACTTTGGTATCTTTTATCAGGTTTAAGAACTCTTTGAACTCTTCTCTTTGAACTTAGTAAGATATCAGTTTCTAATTTTTTGGATACAAAAGTCAATTAGGTGCTTCATTCCATCTAATATATTGTGTTCATTTAGTAAATTTATTATATAAAATTTACTAAGTTTATTTCTATGAAATTGCAATGTAAGTTATTTGTGTAAATTACTAAAGAGCTTATCATAGTTCGTTTCTATAAAATATCAATTTAACTTATTTATGTTAATTTCTTTAACATAAAGCAAAAACTACAAGCATAAAAAAAAAGCTGCGCAATTGCAATTTCAATCCAAAAACTCTAAAGAACAAATTGGAAATTTTTAAATAAAAGTTCATATAAGTATCAAATTTCTTCTACTAATATGTTTTTAAAACTTATTTTATAACAATTTTCCTTTATGTCTTATATATGTTTATATATTTTTTATTAATATTTTAAAAACTTACTTTACAGTTATTTTCTTTAACTCTTATATATCTTTCTAATTTCCTAGTTATTTGAATTTCCAAAAACTTTCGACAGTTGTAACTCTTTTTTAATATTATAAGCTCCATAAAAAATTAATCCAAAATATATATTATATGTTGCAGACATTTGAAATCATTTAAAATATTATATTTTAATTATATTTAAAACTCAATTTTAACTACTTTTCCTCCGTTGAAATTTAAAACCCAAAATTATGCATAAGATATTTATATTTCAATGGTAACTATATCTTTTCGAGTATGAATTTTAAAACCAAAACTATGTGTAATTTTTATAACAGTTTTAAAGTTGAGTTAAGTCTTTAAATACACAATTTTTATATATAAATATATTATGTATAGAGTAAAGACCAATAAAGAATTTTATGTTAGTTAGACAATTGTTGCTCAATCTTAAAGTTATTAAATTACTTACAAAATGAAACTGGTTCAGTAGTTATTTCCCGCCGCAAAACGGCGTTTTACACACAAAATCCTTGACAAAACAATGTATCTCGCAGATAGATTTAGTTTTTTTTTTTTAACTTTTTTAAATTTGTTGTTATTTTTTGTTTATTATATTTAATAATATAAACCAATGTCACAATCAGATCACGCTTTTTCTGTTTCTTTACCAAAAAAAAAAAAGAAGAAATTGATGTTTTCTATATATACTAATATATATATATTTATATCTTTAACACACACAATAGATGCAAACCAATAATGATTGGAAGAAGCTGTTTTATTTCTTTGTACTATTATTATTGTATTAAAATTTTTTTTTTTTTTTTAATCTCAAGATACAGTTTTGTAGTTTTCAATATTTTAGTTCGCGGCGCGTTGAATGTGTGTTTGCGTTGCCACCGTTCCCGAGCTAATGATCGACGATCGGTGCTAATTTTTTCAACCATCACAAGTCGCGCTTGTTGCCTTCTCTTCTTCCTCTATTTCACATTTTGGCCCGACATCAATTTTCAATGGCCGATGGCTGGCAACTCTTTACCTCTTTATTGCATAGAGCTGTCCTGCTTTCTCACACAGAAAACATATTGAGTTAGGCCACACCTTCTAACAGGTAGATGCAATCATGCATCTCTCTCGTATTTTCAAGCCGGCCATTGCTATCGATCGTTTCGATGGACCTGGCAACAGGTACACACACCCAGCTAAAGCAATCGGCTGGCTCTCAGAATTCCGGTTATACGTTCTTTCAGCATTCAATATCATTCATAAGGAACTGATTGCGAGTAAAAAAGAAAAAAAAATTATAATTTCATTGTGAAAAAGGACGAACGAAAACCATTATCCTTTCATAATTTTTTTTTTTTTAATTTTTCTTGCCTTGTTTTTGTTATTTTTATATTTTAGCCTTACATGCGCCAAAAGTTAAGTGTAACGTGATCACAAACGCCAAAAAAAAAAACAAAAAACATACACACACATATATAAAAAACGATTTTAAAAACCTTTGTGTGAGTGAGCCAGGTTATCTGTGTGTTGGTCAAGGGGCTTACTATGACCGCCGCTGCCGCTGTAGCCGCCGTCGACTGGCTTTGATTTGTTTAGACGCTCGTTTTGTGTGTTTTTGTTTGCGCAACCAATTAAAACTTTGTATATTTTTTTTTTCCATCGTGTCTGTTTGTTGTATCTGAAAACGGGTTAGCCTTTTTTTTTTTCTTCTCTACACTCTTTTACTTTAAGTTATTTCTTTTTTTTTTTCTTTTTAATTTTTTTTCAGCTGAATTTTGAGTTTAGTTGTTGTAAACACACTTAAACCACATACGTCAATTTGTATATGTGACCGAAATATATATATACATACATATATATATATATCCGATGGCTTTTGACTTAAAGCTGGTTTTTAATGGATAGAAGTGATGTGGGGGGAGGGGGTGCTTTGACTGAAATTCGATTCGTTTTGGTTTTGGTTGGTGTTAACAATTTTTTTTATGAGTCCAAAATAACATTTACAAGTAATTTAGAATCAATATAAACTCGAACATATCATTTCCATATACAACAACAGATTTGATGACTAACGGTACTATTAGTATTACAATATATTAAATTAAATTTTTATGATTTTAGTTCAAATGAAGGCCTGAACTACGTCAAAATTTATTGTACTGCGATAGCAAAAATTTGATTTCCTTTTAGATTCCACGTTAAGCAGGGTAATGTTATAGAAAATGTGTGGAAAATGGCTGATAGGAAACTTTCTTTAACATAGAAAAGCAATAATAAGTTTATCCACAGAACTGTAATTGCCTATATTTTGGCCTGGTTAAATATTTCTCTAAGCTATTAACAGAAATTCTTGGATTCCCTGCTAGATTGAGACTTTTAAAGTTTCGTTTGAAATTTATAAAAATTTTTAAACTGAGTGTAATAAAATTAAAAAAAAAGAAAAAATATTTGTATTAATGGATACTTAGTTCATTTGCCTATAAAGAAGAACTTTAAATTTGAAATTACATATTTTTAAAAATTATTTTATAAATATAGCGAAGAATAAATGCAAAAATTTTTAGTACTACTTATACCTAATAGCATTAGGAAAAATTTCTAAAAATTTAAAAAGAAATCACTAAGCCTGAAGTAAAAGTAGTAAAAGAGTTACTATACGGTTGTCAGTGAGTATATATGTATGTATCTACAACTAGTTGACCTGGTTAACGGCAGCTGCCTCCAAAATCTAACATTCAGTCATATTTTCATCTTCCTTTGGAGCCGAGCACAATTGCTTAGATTTCAACTGCAACACAATGGTTTTTCAAAACTAAATTTTGTTCCTCTGGCAAGTCTCTCACAGATTGCAATAGAGAGCCATGGTGCATCAATTTTTGTGATTTCTATGTGTGTGTGTAATTGTGTGTGTGTGTGGGGGGAGAGGGCATGATATTTACCCCAAATCAGGGCAAGGTATTCAGTTTGACGCAACTGAGGGTTGAGTTCGTTACCAAACATAACTGCTGGAGGCATCTCCTTTGTACGAATGGACCACAAACGTGTCAAAACTGTTGTTGTTACAATGTTGGAATGGGCAAAGGCCGGTGGATTACCAATTTTCAAAGGCTTTCTCTTTCTCTCTCTCTCTCTCTCTCTCTTTCTCTCACTCTTTTTCCCTTTTTCCTGTTGCAATTTCATTCGTTTCTCCAAATAGTGATCGGGTATTCGAAAATGTTTTGTACGCAAACTTTTTTGACCAGCACTCATTTAAGGAATTGCAGGATTTGCAGGATTTTTAACTTGCCAGTATTCCAGCGTGTATGTGTGTGAATGTAGAGTATAAGCTTCCTGAAGGTGTTGAACTTTTTATTTCCTGTAGAGACTTTGGGTCTAGTTTCATTTTAATTAACTATGAAATTTAGTTGCCAGAACTTAACGTAAAAGCGAAATTTAAATTTACTAAATTGTTTATTATTTTCAAAGGTTCTAGGGTAAATATTTAATTTATGATTATATAGAATATTTTTACCTAAATTAAAGAAATTTTACTCTCTTTTAAATTAAGTTGAATTTCTTTTGTGAAAAAGTTTGATTAAAGTTTTCGAGTTAAGTTCTTTCTTCAGGTTCAAAGACATATTCCATATCTGAAATATATGCACAATATAAATCTAAAAATACAATAAATGGTAGAAGAAAATAAAAAAAATATTAAGCGGATTTTGTTATTATTAAATATTTAAATTTAAGTTTCAAAACTTTGATTAAGAAATTGACTAAACAGTATAATTTGGTTCAAGTATTTATATTTTTTTAAATATAGAAAAGATTCCACATTTGAATTAGATTTTCTATATTATAAATTATAGAATTAAACTATAAAAACAAATAAAAATTAAACTTAGTTACTCAAGTTTACCCTGGAACTAAAGTTAAATTTTTTTTTTTTTTTAGATTTCTTCTTTTTATTAAAAATGTTAAATTTTATTGGTAAATTATTTGCTGATAGATTTAGATCATTATAAAGAAATATAATTTTAAAACCGAATAAAATGAGGTTTTTTTTTTTTTTAAAAATAAATTTAATTTATGACACTTTATGGAACGTTAATTAAACACAATCAAAGCATAATATTTAATTCAATTTGTTTAAAGTTTCCTTTTTTTGTTTTTGTGACATAAAAGGAAAAGTTATAGAAAGGAATTGTTTTAAAAAATATTAACTATAGATCACGCGCCAGACAATATGTAAAAATTTTAAAATATCGATTATTCTTCTATATATATATATATACATATATATATCATTTTGTATCTTTTTACCAAGTCATTGCCGCATGTCAATGGACCTTATGGGCCCAAAGAGAATTGAGAAGGGGCGGCTGGAATGGGGGGAATGGTTAAAACGCACAAAGTAAATGAGAAAAATCAACAAACTATGAAATTCAATCAAGAAAAAAAAAAAAAAGAAGAAGACTAAGAAAAGACAAGACAAATATTGTAATAAAAGAGAGCCACAGACTAAGATGGGGAGAGAAGGGGAAACTTTTCAAAATGATGAAGAAGAAACGTGATGGTTAAAAAAAAAGAAGGAGAGGAGAAAAAGACATGCAATCAAATTTGGTTGTCTTTGGCCTCCGGATTTTCGGCTGCGACCATTCATTAAATAAAGACCACAAAAATTTCATTAAGAAGAATATTGGACAACTGTTTCCCATTTACATTTTTTTTTTTCTTTTTTGGCCTACTACAGTAGGATATTTCCATGGAAATTGACCACCCTTTCAACCCTTTTGGGCCTTGACCTTGCCCTAAATATTCACCGCATTGCATTGTGCCGGCGTTTCTTTATTTTACATTTATGTTTTTGTGTCCAGTTTATGGCAAATCCTTTCTCCGTGTGTTGGCAAACAATTCAATTTTATGATCGGCCTAAGCGAACTTCCCCCGCCTCAATTAGGCTGAGGTTGTAAACTCATAAAATGCAAACACACGCGATAGACCCGCAGGACATGCAAAGGATGCCGTGGGCAATTAGGCGGATGCTTTGCTAGCTGCCGACGGGAAAAACCAAATAACAATAACAAAAACTCAACACAGTTTGTGTTCGAAGTCTTTCGTTTGCCCTCAACTCTCGCCCCCGTAAGAACCCAGCACTCCGATATGGTTTGTTCTCCCTCTCTCTCTCTCTCTCTCTCTCTAGTTAAAGTCTGGCCTAATCGATTGGCCACTTCTCTATTTGCTCTAAACTAGCCGAAGCAATTTTTTGTTGTTTTCCTTTTCGTTTTTCTGTTCCGTGTTTCTTTTTGCTGTAGACTCATTTACATATTGGTAGAGCAGTGTAATTTGTGTTTTCGTTACGTTTAAGTATGTTTACCCTGGGTCCGAAACAAACCTTATTTTTTTTTTTTTTTGTTTTTCTTACCTCTTCGCTATTATTTGGTATCTGTTTGCCGGCCCCTTTACTCCTGCCTCCGTGGTCCATAGGTCCAAGTTTCGCAAGCTTTATGGCGTCTGTTTGCCACAACTAAAGGATTTTCGTGGAACTGTTTTAGCTTTAAGTTAATCGACATGGCTACAATTGAAAAATGGTGTTACTTGGCAAACAAACAGCTGAGAAAACAAAAAAAGATCAAACTGAACATAACTCTACCACTAACTTGGCTAGTTCCATCAGTTTATTAACAGTATATCGGTCAGTTAAATGTCATATATATCTCTCAAATAACTTCAAACGACGAGTACGGAAAATAGAAATTGAAATTTAACTAACAAAAACAGATAATAATAAAAATGAATCAACTATTTGGTGGCCTAATAAAACGTGATTTGGTCAAGACCAAATTCAGTCATTTAATGACTGGAATGAAGCAAAGATTCTCATATTCAACAAATTATATTATATGCGATCATAAGTACGATGCAATTGTGATTGGAGCTGGTGGTGCTGGTATGAGAGCTGGTTTCGAATTGGCCAAAAATGGTTTTAAAACGGCAATGCTTTCGAAGCTATTTCCCACACGCTCTCATACAGTGGCCGCTCAGGGTGGGATCAATGCTGCATTGAGTAATATGGACAAGGATGATTGGAAGTATCATTTCTATGACACGGTCAAGGGTAGCGATTGGTTGGGTGATCAGAATGCCATACATTATATGTGCCGGGAGGCAGAGACTGCTGTTTGTGAACTGGATCAATATGGTATGCCATTTTCAAGGACATCCGATGGTAAAATCTATCAGCGACCATTTGGCGGACAGACTTTGGGCTATGGCAAGGGGGGTGTGGCTAGGCGGGCTTGTTGTGTGGGCGATCGTACGGGACATGCTCTGATACACACTCTCTATGGCCAGACATTGAAATATGATGATTTCTGTCATTATTATTTGGATTTTTTTGTGCTCGATCTGATCATGATGGAGGGTAAATGTATCGGCTGTCTGGCCTGGAAGTTGGCTGATGGCACCTTTCATCGTTTTGTGGCCAAGAATACAATAATAGCGGCAGGAGGATGTGGCAGAGTTTATTTTTCAAGCACAGCGGGGCATACGTGCACAGGTGATGGCAATGCCTGGGTATCTCGCCAGAAGTTACCTTTACAGGATATGGAATTTGTGCAATTTCATCCGACTGGCTTATATGGTGCTGGTTGCCTCATTACCGAGGGTGTACGCGGTGAGGGAGGCTTCTTTGTTAATGCTAAGGGTGAACGGTTTATGGAACGTTATGCCCCAAAGGCCAAAGATCTAGCCTCTCGTGATGTGGTGGCTCGTGCCATGTCACTGGAAGTGTTACAAGGTAATGGTTGCGGCCCTCTAAAGGATCATGTCCACTTGCAATTGCATCACATTGATGCAAAGATCATTCGTGAACGTTTGCCAGGTATTTTGGCTACAGCCAAAATCTTTGCCAAAGTGGATGCCACCAAAGAACCAATCCCAGTCCTCCCCACTGTTCATTATATTATGGGTGGCATACCTACAAATTTCGTGGGACATGTTATTACCGTTTCTGATGATGGCTGTGAGACAATCGTTCCCGGTCTCTATGCCTGCGGTGAGACATCGTGTACCTCTGTCCATGGAGCAAATCGTTTGGGTGCCAATTCTCTACTCGATTTAATTGTATTCGGACGTTCCTGTGCAATCGATATTATCGCCAATAATAGTCCTGGCGAAGGGTTACCAGAATTGGATGCGAATGCCACCAATCAGTCAATGGATAATTTCGAAAACCTACGTTCTGCCGATGGCAAAATACCGACGGCTGTTCTACGCTTGGAACTACAACGTACTATGACCAAACATGCATCTGTCTATCGTGATGGCAAGCTTCTCCTTGAGGGATTACACAAGGTGGCCGAATTGTGTCAAAAATTCAAAGATATCAAAGTGTTCGACAGGACTCTTGTATGGAATACCGATCTAATTGAGACTCTGGAATTGCAAAATATGCTGGCCAATGCTGTCCATATAATAACTGCCATGGAGAATCGCAAGGAGTCACGTGGTTCCCATGCTCGTGAGGATTTCAAGAAGCGTGTAGATGAATACGATTACAGTACCGCCGTATCGGGGCAGGAGAAGAAAACTATAGAAGAACACTGGCGTAAGCATACACTAACTTTTGCCCAAGGTGATGAAGGTTGTGCCACCATTAAATATCGTGAAGTAGTTGATAAGACGCTAGATGATACCTTACCTTCCATACCGCCGGCTCCGCGAACATATTAAATCTAACAAAAAAAAACTATCACAGAAGGAACTTTTTTTTTGTATCTTTTAACTTTTTCATCTTGATATTTCATATATATTATTAATACTATATATCAAATATTAGTTCTAAGAGATCTTTGACTTGCTAACTCAAAAAATAATATAACACAGAAATTAAGTAGAAAAAGCAATGCATTTGGATTGAATTTAATATATATATAGACATATAGAGAATAGATATAATTTTTAGATTGAATTTAATATCGTAAATTATAGTTAAATATGTCGTAACTCTTTAGCCATATCTCCAAATCGCTCTATAGATATTATCTATTCATTATATTATAGTTAGAATGGCATTATAATGGAATAATCATAGCCTTATCGATTTTTATAGATCATGTACAGCACTATAGGTAAATCCAATTTAGAATGCTTCCAGTAAGATCTACTGATAACAATTTTTTCTTGTTTGACCCACTGGGAATTAAATTTTACATTTTTATAAGGATCTAGACCATCTTTGTCATGACAAATAATTGATAGATTTATGGCTAAATGAATATGCGACGGTGTCGAATTCTCGGTTAGTTTCACAATAGCAAAGCCAACTTTGGTTTAATAATAAAACCTGATTTAGTTCCAATTACTTGTAAGCTTCAGTTGAATATATATATGGCTAGCCAATAGCCAACTTTAAGGCTATAATGAAATATTATCTAGTTTCAATTTCTTGTATAGGTACTTTAGATCTATATATTTAGTAAGATAAAAAAATATGTTCCATTTTTTGTAAGCTTCAGATGTATGTGTATATATGGTTAGATTCATGGCTAAGACAACTTTAAGACTAAAATAAAATATAATTTAGTTCCAATTCTTTTATAATCTTGATTCTAAGTACCTATCAAGAGTTGGGTCTTGTTCTGATTCTCGATCTTTATAAGAAACCAGAAAGCCATAGAGTCCTCTGAGCAATTTCCAAACTTAAGCAAGATTTCAATTAAGGCAGTTTTATATTTTACCAATAGATAATTAGAAAAATTTATGCAAATTTTCAAGCAAAATTTTTATTTTTTATAAACAAATATATAAAATAATTAATTGATTAAAACAACATGTTGAATTTTATATTAAAATCGATTTGTAATTAAGCTTTATAAAGAGAATTGTAGAGTAAATTTTCATAATGTTAAAAAGGACATTTTAATACCATTAAACTGTAATAATTTCCATATATGTATATATATATATACTTTTACATATATATATATATATATATATATATATATATATATATATATATATATATTTATATACATAAAGCAATTAGTTTATTTTCAAGTATACAATTAACAAAAGTCAAGTGCTTACAATCGCATTTGTTGTTTTCATATTATTGGTTTTTAGTGCTTCCAAATAGCAATAAAAAAAAAAAAAGAATAATAATAATAGGAGACACTTTTGCTGGAATTTTAATTTAATTTCATTTAAATGTCTGTACTTGACAAAGGGTTAATATTAAAAAATAATTGCTTATTAAACTATAAAATAAACGGGTATATTAAATTAAAGACTAAAAAAGCAAAGTAATTATTTTCTAATTAAATTAGTTTAATCTTAAATTTAAGATCAAAGCTAGGAATAACTCAAGATTTGGTTGGAGCTAAATTTATAAAAAAAAGTTCTTTTTTTATTTATTTTTTTTTTTTTGGCTTAAAGGCAATTTAAACTTATATTTGATGATGGTTTTGTGGGGGGTGGGGTTGTGGAAACCAAATTTTTATTATGTGTTTATATTAATATAAATGCTTTAAAATAAATATATGCTGGAGGGGCACATATTCTTTCTACTAATGACCGCAATAAATTAAATTCATTTAGAAGCATTTAACATACAGAAAAAAAGAAGAAAAAAAAAAAACAAACAAAAGAAAAAAAAGAACAGAACATCTACATGAAGAGGCAGCAGCGGCTATGGCAGAGAGTCTGGTAAAGGAATAATTTATAGCTGTTGAAAACTTAACATGTTCATTTTGGCCACATATGGGTGTATGTGTGCCAGTGTATGTGGGTCCAATAATGGCGTTTGTTAAGGCTTATATATATATATATATACATTTACGTGTGTGTGTGTGTGTGTGTGTGTGTGTGTGTTGGAGGAAACCAAATGAAAAGCCAACAGAACATGCCGCATAAATACTTTCCCTACGACGAGTACACAGCAAAAATGGTAAAATGTTTGATGCTGGCCCATACACCAAAACCAAAAGCAGCAACAGCAATTTGGCCATACCCAACCAAACGCCTCGTTACCAGTATTCCATCCCTGCTACGCCTCTAAGACCAAAAGAACAAAACTATTTGCTATGCTATGCATGTGTGTACAATGGTTAGGGGGGAGGGGAGAGAGAGTAGATGGTTAGTAGTATTAGTAGAAATAAAAGAGATCCTCAATTGTTGCTATTTTGTTTTGTGGCAACCGACACAAAAAATTACAGTTATACACAGATATAGACATTTTTGCCTGTGTTAAATTGTCTCACAACCAATACAACAAAGTGACCTTTTCATTTATTTTTATGATTCCCCCATACCCCTCTCCCCATTACCATCAAAAATCACCCACATAGCATAGAGGAGAGCAACGGTATATGCATATGCCACCCAGTTACCATTTCTATTTCTTTTTTTTTTCTCTTTTTTTTTGGCCATAAAGAATGGTTCGCCTGATTCAACTTTCCTGCGGCTACAACAAAACTTTGTTGACTGCCATTGGTTTAGTTGGTTGGGTTGGCTTCTGGTCGAAATGTTTAGTTGCTTATTTGATTTTCTCTTCCCTTCTTTTTTATAGACCCCTCAACAATTTTCCTTTCTCTTCATTTTTTCTATTGCCCATTAGGAATCAAATTTATATTATATAACATTTATTTAGATATAACTTGAACTTTTGCCTAAAACATTGAAGGCAAATCAAACAAATTTCAAGTAATTTGCCAAGGTATATGTTCATACATATACATATATGTATGTATGTATGTATGTGAATAATATTGCTCAATTCCTGTATAGAAATCAATTCAAAATGAAAGTTAATCTGGCATGTTTTATATTCTTAAATAATAAAAATAAATACAAAAAACATTTTATTTGTCTATACAAATAAATCAATACTAAGCCAAATTTTAAAGCTTACGGTTTTAGTTTAGTTCAGAATTTTAAATTTGTATACCTTAATTCTAAATTTCAAATTATATATCACCCAAATTATTAAAAAAAAACGAACTGACTGACATATATTGAAAGAGTGAATCATTGTGAATTGTACAATAATTTTAATTCAAAAAAACTCAAATTAAAAATTTTAAAATATATTTAAAAATTTAACTAGGCAGAGTTATTTTTTAGTGTGTTTTTATAATCAAAGAGAAATATATATATTTGTCACTTATATCAAAAGAAATAAAAAAAAATGTATATTTTTTTACTAGTTAAATTTTGAAAAATAAAAAAATGCGAACATTTTAACAAAAATTCCTTTTTTTTAGTCGAATTTTAAAATTAGCAAAAAACGGCTAATATTTTCCAATTAAATAAGGATTAAATTGATTAAAGTTAAAATATACAAAAGCATTTACCTGATGTTCTAGTCGTATTTCGGTCTCTAAATTGTTAAACTTTTAACTTTAATTTAATTTTAATAATTTTCAAGGATTTTGTAAGAAAAGGATCTCTAGTTTGTGTAGTAAAAGTACATTTAGACCTTTAAAAATTGAAAATAGATTTTGATTAGATTTTTGTCTATTTTAACAGTCATTAGGAATTGCAAAGATCAGGTGAAAAATAAGTTTTCAAATTTAAGTGCTCATTAAAAGGTGCAATTTGAAAAAGTATTCGAGGAAGAATTCGAAGAAAGAAAGAAAACTTCAAAACAAAACTTTCAAAACTATTTAAAACTTTAAACAAAGTTAAAACAAGTTAAAGTTAGAGCCTTACAAATTCAATATTGATTAGGAGAACATAATCCATAACTTAAGAGATAATAATTGTCTCTAAGTATTCCATATATATATTCCATATATTTACATTTATTTTAATATATAACAATATATATTAATCAAACGTTGCAATTACTTAAAACGAATTTTAGTTTGAACTGAATTGTTACTAAACTTTCCAAAGTTGAATGAAATATAAAACATTTAACAAATTCAATTAATCAAATTTTACTTTTATATAACATTTTTGAATTATTTCCATAGTATTTATGTTTTTATTTAATTATACAAACAATAAATTTAGTTTAAGAAAATGTTTGCTCATCGATATTTTGTTGTGTATTTTGTTTTCCCATTGTGATTATATCTGCTCTTTGACTGGCCGACGGTTGTCTAAGCGTGACCAAGCATGGCCCTTCTCTGGATCACTTGGATGCCCTGCGGTCTTGTCTGATAGAATGTACAAGCTGTGGTCATGGTTACCACTAGTGGAATGTTCTTTCTCCAGTTGCTTGAAAGAAGCTGGGGGATATTGTGTATCTAATAGCCAAACAATCCAAATTGGCTTGCCGAATGGTTCTCAGTTTCAACATTTTCAATTCCCTTTTTTTTTTTTTTTTTTTTTTTTTTTGTTTTTTGTGCTATTGGGCTACTCGACAAAACATAAAGAGCATCAATTTACAAATTTTTCCTCGCTTTAAGTGTAACATGAAGGGCTCGCCGTTGAGCTTTTAGTTTGGTTTATTCTGTTTTTGCCCTACTACTCACTACTCTCCTTGTCGTGTGGTACTCTTCAAATTGGTTAGTTCATCATTTAAATTGTATGGTGCTTTTATGCCTTTTACACCCAATCACCGGACTAGTTTCATCTCTCACGCATATACAATTCTCTAAGCATATTTCTTTTTTATTTTTACCAGCCTGGCAGGAACTTCATCATCAACAACATTGTCATCATCGTTGTTGCCTTTTCCATTAGCATCGCTTTGGGGGGAGATTCAAAACTGTATCAAAGGCTTTAGCTTCGATATTTCCGCATTTTAACCCCCATCATCATCATCATCGTCATCGTCATCGTTTCTCTCCTGAATCCATACCCCATTCAAACTATTCGAGTTATGCAAAACTGCAAAATAATTTTTCCGTTTTCTGTTTCTGTTTTCGGTTTTGTGCATTTGAAATTTGTTCTCTCTATTTTGGCTAAAACTTTCACCAGCTCGAATTTGATTTATTAATAAATTATACAAAATTTGGCATAAATAAAATTCATTTTATATTTTTCGATTTATTTATTTTCAGGTATGTGTCCCATCCGGTACCCCAAAAAACCAGATGCCCAAAACAAAATTTGGTAAAAAAAAAAAAAAAATCCTTCCAATTTTCAATTTGTATTTTGTAGTTACAAACATATTTATTTGTCTGTGTGTGTGTATGTGTGTATATATGTATGTGTATGTATTGGAGAATAAGTTAGAAGGGAGCAGAGGTTGGTAGAGTTTTGGTTTTTCGTAAATTGATGCTACCAATCTGCTTGTGAAATTTGTTGAAAAATTGTAAATCAATTTTTTCTTGTTATTTTTCTTGTTGTATAAGCCTAAAGGCATGCTATTGAAATTTAATTGCAATTTGATGGAGCTGCCAGCTTGAAACTAGACTACAAAATATTAATGTCTATAGAATTGATGTTGATTCTAGCATAGAAATTGATATTCATGTTTCCCAGATGCAAGATAATAAATGGCCATTTAATTACCTTTTTCGATTCACATAAAACCTTAAGGACAAAGGCATAAGCAAACTGAAAATTAAATTGAACAAATTCTATTGATTATGTATATGTTATCTGTCATCCATCTGTTCATCTATTTCTTTCTATATGTTTTTTAGATATTAGTGTTTAAACTATTTAAATGAATTTTTGTATAAAAGGCAACTAGGTAAGTTAAGTTTTGGAATAGGTTCGTTTGGACTATTATGAGATATAGCTACCATATAAATGATAGATATAAGATTTATACTTTGGTTTTAAAACTGAGATTTTAATTATTACCAACTTCAATTGAAAGTATCTCCAATAGATTTATCTTAAATTTGTTCCAATACCCATGTCATGTTGATTAGTTTGCATTTTTGTTAAAAGAAAGATACTAGATCGACTTTTAAGAGTGTCTCTCTTAATTCATCGTCAAGTTTAACTTTCACATGCACTTCTTGATGTATAACCCATTGGACAAGTAACACGACTTGTATTCAGGGGACAACTTGAAGCTAAATTCATGACATTTGCCTTATTGTTGAGTAAACCTTCAGCACCACTACAAAGAGATAAACAAAAGGAATCTAAAGTCCGGATAGAGAGACAGTAAAATGAGTTTTGCATAAAGAAATACGGATAAAAAAGTGCTCGACTTGCAATAAAAATCCCAGAAATACAACAAAAAGGAAAAACGACAGCAACTACAAATCTGTACAATGTTCAAACTGGGAATGCATAATTAAGAGCAAACAAGAAAAATGAGCAAAACGTTTTTCTTTTTCGTGTTTTTTTTTTTTTCTTTTTTCTTCTATTTTATTCCTTCTATTCCCTTAAGTTTTCACGCTTTCAACAAGACCTAGAACTGGACGTGGTTCAGTACATGGACATGGACTTGAGAGTCAAAGCTGGTGGCTCTTTTAAAAGGTTGTTTCCGTTTTTCAAATTAAAATGCATTTAGCTTTAAAAAAGTTCACGTTTTCATTTATCATTTTATTATGGTAAAGCATAAGGAAAATCAGCTTTCCTTACACCCTCGATTTTTTTGTCTTTCTCTTGTTTGCCCTTGCTGCCATTTACAATTTGCTTTTTGCCTCATGCCACGATTTACAATTTAATTCTGGGGCAAAGGCAACGCATGAGTAATATCAATGAGTTGGAGTGCTTTTGGTTGTATACAGTTTTGAAACTAGTTTGTTAAACAAGTGGAAAATAATGAAAAATGTGCATCAACACTGAAAGTGACCAAATAATATTTCCGACAGAATTACCCCTTGCCCTACATCTACTGTCAAGCTTTAT
The DNA here is from genome assembly GCA_018903615.1 of Drosophila neocordata. Classification (NCBI taxonomy): domain Eukaryota; kingdom Metazoa; phylum Arthropoda; class Insecta; order Diptera; family Drosophilidae; genus Drosophila; species Drosophila neocordata. The sequence continues at coordinate 13,357,558 of JAEIGI010000001.1, forward strand.
AACATTTCCATTAATGATTTCAAGTTTCATATATTTCTTTTTTTGTTTTCTCTAATGGTTTTTCTTATTTTATATTATTTTTTTTTTTTGGTTTTTTGGTCGACAAGCAAAGATGAGCACGAAAAATATTAAACAATAACGTAAATTTTCCTTTTGCTGTTTCATTTTTGCCCCCGATTCGTTTTTATATTCTATTGCATTCCTGGCTAGGGTTCTGGACTCCTTTGCTACTTGTGTGTTTTCGTCTCTCTCTCTCTCTCTCTCTCTCGCTCTCTTTCTCTTTTTCTTTCTTTTCTTTATCTTTTTTTTTTTTTTTGTTGTTTTTGTTTTTACCAAGGACTTAGTTTACTTCACATTTATATTCATTTGTTTTCCGTTTTATTTACCCAGCAACAGCAGCAGCAGCAGCTACACCAACAAGTACAGAATGTTTGAATGTGTTTGTATAATTTCCCAGAAAGCTGAAAATATACAAAAATATCCATAAAGAAGAGTAGGTTATACATATGTATATACACACACACACACACAAGTATACAGTCATATATTTATATATATATATATATATATGTAGTTACATATGTGGCCTCATATTTTTGTGGCTGATATTGTGGGTAAAACTATTTGGCTTAAACAATAAGTTTGTTGCGCGTTATTAATTAGTTAGTTACATGATTTCAAAAAGCAAATGAAAAATACAAATTCTACTAATGACAAAACATTAAAAATTACTTTATCATTATGCATATGCAATTATAATTTAAAGTATTTTCATTTGCTTATTACATTTAGTATCTTGATTTGTCTATATTAAATATTTCTACCTTGGAATAAAAGGATTAGAGAAGCCAAGAATTCAATTTATCTGCAACTTTTAAAGAAAATAATTTTTATTACTTTTCTTTCTGTTACTCTAAAAATAGTTTTCAATTAGCAAAAAGGCAAAATGCTAGTTTTAAAGACATTAGTAAATAGTTGCCAACGTTTAAATTTCTCTTCAAAGGTAATAAATATTTAAACTTCTTCAAAACTTCTCTTGTGAAACTTACTCAAAATTTACTCTAATGATTTTTATTGAAATTAACACCTAATTATCCACATATTTATTTTTGAAATTTTAAGTATTTGTTTTTTAAATTTTAAGTATTTATTTTTAACAACTTATCTATCTCTTTCTAAGTTTAAAATCAAGAATTTGATTTGGGTCGCTTGGATAACCTAGAAAATCTTATAATAATAATTAAATTTATTGCCTATTTTATTATCCAGAATTATCCTGAAACTAATGAAATTAGTTTGCCTATTTTATTATCCAGAATTATCCTGAAAATAATGAAATTAGTTTGCCTATTTTATTATCCAGAATTATCCTGAAAATAATGAAATTTGTTTGCTATTTTTATTATATAGAATTATCTACAAATCCTTTTTCCTAAGACTTCTTTTAAGAATTGCTGCCACAAATTTTTATATTATTATATTTTTCAATTAAAATTTTACACAATACTTGCCAAATATTACCATATAACTTCTTGTTTAAGGAAATGCATTTAGATGAAACAATATTCTAATAAAAACTCATATTTCCATAACTTTTTCACATTAAATTAAACAAACTTTTAAGCATTTAATAGTTAAGTTGAGCTTCACTCTCCTTCAGTTAGTTAAAACGGTTTTGGCTAACAAAGTTGTAAATAACTTTATAAAAATTAAAGTATTTTCCCCTTACTAAGAAGATTAAAATATTAAAAGATAATATTTGATATTTCTCTAAATTGAAATAATATTATATTTATATATGACAGTAAAACTTTTAAATAAAATTTGTAATGTTTGTAAAAAATACTTTTACTATTCCATTTGTTTAAAAGTCGTGGATTTGTTGCATCTGTTTTGGACAAGTGAAAGTATTGCTAATTGCACTTAATACACAAAGCCCGAGAGCAACAAGCTGACACTGTAATCTTCCTAGACCATTCGTATACCCAACTTCTTTTTTTTTTTTTTGATTTTGTTTTTTTTTTTTGCGCCCACTGAAAAGTTGGCTAAGTTACCGCTGTAATGTGGCCAAAGTACTACTGAAGCTTGAAGTACAGTGTATTTGTTGTTGTTGTTTTTATCTTTTTTACTTTCCTGTTCCTTAAATCCACGACAAGTAAAGAAAGAACGAAACAGAGAGAGAGAGAGAGACAGAGATAGAGAGTAGAGGTAGAGGGGCGCGAGAAAAAGAGAAACTGGATGAGACAAAGCAAAAACATGCGGTGAATGTTTTGTGGATGCCACGGACAGACAACCAGAGAGTCTTGCTCTCTCCCCCAGGGTCCAAAAAAAAAAAAAAAAAAAAAAAAAAAAAAACGCGTTTTGCCGTAAAAATGCTATGGTTATACGTTAGGAATGCTAGGGGTAAAGTAAAATGAAAACAGGAACGGGAAGGACGAAGGAAACTAGTCGCTTTGAACTTGCTCCGCAGTTGCTGTTGCCATTGCTGCTGATGCTTTTTTGTGACATTTTTGCAGAAGGTTTTTGCATTTGTGCAACTTTACTTCTTTTTTTTTTATTTTTCTTCCTTCTACTGTGGTTAAAAAAGAAGAGGTTTGCGTTAGAGAGATGCTTGTGTGCAAGTGTAGAAATGTAGGGGAATGGATGGCTGGTGTTCTTTTTTTCTTTTTATTTGGAAGTGGCATGTCAGTTGTTGGCCACCTTAAAGTTTTGTGTGTGCGTTAATTTTGTTTGCTAGTGCGAAAAAGTGTGAGAATTTATTTTTAAGCTTCTCCGCGTTCTAATTTCAACGTTTGCCAAGTGCTGGCAGAAGTTTCAGTTGTGTGGCCAGGGGAGTATGGAGGTGTGGTGTGGCCTGGGTTAAAAAAAAAATTGGTTTGGGTCTGACTGTGGGCTATCGGTGGAGACCAGAGACTGGTGAGACCAGAGAAGTAAAATGTGCGTGTGCTTCTTTTTTGGTTGAGAAAGTTTTTAACACGAAGCGCCAAAAAGTATGCAAATTATTAGCAAAGTTTTTCGCATTTTTCATAAGGCGGTTGCCGCTTCTTTATTTTTTATTTTTTTTTTTTTTGTTTTTTTGACAATTCCCAGCATCCCCCGACCCTCTCTACAATCAACAATAAATTCTCATTGCAAATGTGTTGAATGAATTTAAGTGTCCATAAAAGTAGGCAACATTTATTTATGCCAAACTTATGCCTCCTCGCACACATATTGCGACAATTTAAGGCTCTGCACTTGACATTCGAAGTCCTGTGCCTGTCAAGGTCTGCTCGCTCGTTTTTTCTCTTTCTCTCTCTGCGTGTGTGTGTGTGTATGTGCGTATGCTGCTTTTCCCCCATTTTCCACAATTTGTACATCCTTCGTTCTTTTGCGCTCTGCTCTCTGCTCTTGCGGAAATTATTATTTTGTTTAATGATTTGTGCTTAGTTTCGTAATTGAGCTCCAGGACCAAAGAAGGGTCCTTCGATTCTAGTTTCTTTTCCCCCTTTCTCTTCTCATTTTCTCTCTTTTTTTTCTCATTTCGTTTCCTTTCTGTGCTCTTGACCCACAAAAAACTATTGAAACAAAAATTTTTGCCCTATGCCCTGCTAAAGAAGGACAAACTCATCTCACCATGAAGCAATGGATAGGGAACGAAAACAAAAAACAAAAAAAAAATAAATTTATATACAAAAAAAAAAGCCACCGAAAAATGTAACAAAAATTCAGTTTATAAAATTTTTCGTTTTTGGCATCGAAAAATATTTTGTTTGCAGCTGTCATTCGAGCAGAAAGTTCATTGTCAATTGATTTGCTGTCCACGCAGCCAGAAAATCGAAAAAATATAAATTATAGAAAATGAAATACTAAACAATATATACGCATACTTTTAGATTGAAGACAAAACAAACAAAAAAAAATAGTGATTGAAAGAGATATAGAATTCTTTTCTGTATACATCATATTTTTTGTTAGTTAACAAATTAGTTACATAATGCAACAAATTTGTAATCATTGAGGCATTAATCAGATATTCAATAGGGCGCATAATTCAATTAAAAAATATATATATATTTTAACAATTGACAATAGCAACAACAACAACAAATTGATTCATAGCAACGAGGGGAGGGGTTGGATCGCACTTGAAATGCAAAACACGGTTGTATCAATTTTAATTCACTTTTTCTATAATTATTTTTGCGTTGAAATCCATTTATCAGCAGCATATTAAATGCGAAATGCAATATTTTTTGCAAAATTCTCCATAATATTATTATGATGGCATGGCATGGCATGGCCATGGCAATGGAAACGGGTAATGCCAATGGTCGTTGCAACCGCATTAACTAGACAAATTAAAAGCGGCAACCAATTAAAATCCCAGCCAAATGAATTGTTGGCGGAAAAGTATGTCATCCTGATAACCCACTACAGCCCACATGTTGATTAAATGGGTTTCTTTTTTTGTATATTAATGAATTACCTTTCGTAACTAGTTTATATATATATATATATATATATATATAAATGCATATAAATATATAGTAAGTAGTTACATTCCTGTATAAAAAGGTCAAATGGAAATCCATTTGCAATTACAATATATCATTATATACATTCAGCAGTTGCACCTCATTAAGATATCCTATCTATATATGTATATATCTTATTTGGCAGATTTATATTTAACAATTTTTATAAAAGTTTCAACTCTTTTAATGCATTAAATAATGTTTCTTATATAATTCTGTTAAAATAAACGTAAGTAGAGACAATTTTTCTATTCCATTTTGATCAATCAATTGATTAATTAGGATTTTTATATGAAGGAAGTGCAAAATATATTCTTAAGGTCTTTAATTAATTAAGCTTTAAATTATAAAATTTAGTATTTCATAGTGTTAAATAGTAAGTTCCTTTGATTTCTTTAATCTTTAGAAAAATATTTTAGTTTACTAAAAGATGGCCAAATTAGATCCGAAGTAAATATTAACACTTTGACAAAATCTTTAATTTTCCAATGCCCTGGATATTTGTTTTTTTAAAATATATTCGAAAAATTCAAAGATTTTTATAAGTTTGCCCTAAATGAAATAAATTAAATGATTTTGAGCTAAAGATTAAGCTGCAGCTTGTTGCAAACAATGTTATTGACAATTCAAATTGGGGATTCAGAATAGAGTAGAGTTTGTTATTTTTGTGCACGATTCTATATTAGCCGCTTAGTTTTATTTGTGGCATAGTTTTTGTGTTTGTTTGTCTGTGGCATCAGCATTTAAAATGCTTTCCACTTCATTAAATGAAGCGAGCTGAGGCGAGCGAGAGGCAGGAGTAGAATAAGTAGCAACAGCAGCTGCATTTTTTTCCCAGCATTTTGTTTACACTTTCGGTCGGATGCAGCTTGATGGTAAAGGATTTGGGGGAAGGTTGCATAAAAACGTTCGTAAGCCATGGAACGTAAAAATGCATTGCATAGTTTGGGGCGCACAGGCGAATAAACATGCAGACCACTGTTGATCTTTGCATGCGAATTTCAACCAAATAGCCAATGGGGAATTGAAGAACTTGGTCTATCCACATACTTTTATATGTATATATATATATGTATATGTACATATATGAGAATGTGGCCAAAATTAATTCAATTTGATCAAACTTCAATTTGAGTTGAAGTTGAGTTTTTCGTGCTTAGCATTGCGAATGATAGGAAACGCCATGCCAGCTAACGATTGACGGCAGGCGGGTTTCAAAGTGTTCAATTGAACGCTTCAATGATTCCAAGTAACCGCAATTCAATAAGAATGGCCAAGTGATACGACGATGTAGCAGTAGGCTGAATTGAGGCATGAGAGTTGCCCGTGTTTACCCACTTAGGTAAATACGCGCGAGCCTGGAAATTGCCTTCCTCTAACCATATCTCCACCCCTCCTTCTCTATCACAATCTCAATCTCTGTCTCTGTCTTTGTCCCTGTCTCTATTTTGCCACCATTTCAGCTCTTCTACGGTGTCTCTATCACAGTCTTAGACTTATGGCAAATGAAGCAGAAGAACTTCACGTGCCGCAGCAATACAAATTGAAAATCAATGCATTGAAGTAGAGAACCATCAGGGAATAGGGACTGGAGAAAGAGGAAGAAACAGTAAGAGAGAGAGAAATTGTACAGTGGCTGCCCATTGGCGTTTTGTTCCATAAATTAACGCTTCAGTTGTTCTTTGAAATGATGGTGGTGGTGCTGCTCTTGAGTGGTGCTATGGGCCGCCAGTGAATTGTTGGCCGTTTTGTATTCAATTTGCCAGACATTGACTCCAGTCATTGCCTGATGTTAATCAGGAAAGCTATAGTGTCCTAGAAATCCAAGAGCATATAAAATCAGTTCAAGTTGAAATTCCAAACTAAAAATAACGATTTCCAAAAAAAAAGAAGCAAAATAAAAGGATAAGAATATCTTGGGAGGAAATGTAAACAAGATTATGGCATGAGAGAAACACTTTTTGGTTATATTCATTCCACTTCGTCAAGCGCCATTTAAATAGCCTTGGCCACATTGCGTATACATAGTTTTGCATAATAGTTTTTCCAGGTGGCTTTAAATGCCCATCGCTGTCTATTCATTCTCATCGTTAGTTGGCAGCACCCTCTTCTTCTTCATTTTCCTCTTGCCATTCCAAACAGAATCAGGAATCAGCTAAGAGCAGCGTTTACTTTTGGCTTCGCAATGTAAGCGGATTGATCCTTGCCTACGGGTAGCACTATGGGTTCGTCTTCTTCTTTTTTTTTATGGCTGAACGCACTGGTGTGTGTCTGTGTGTGTGTGTTTGTGTGTGTACGTTTCTGTGTATGTGTATTTACAGTAATTCAGCTTACAGCTTCGGCTACAGCTCAGGTGAGTGTTGCATAAATTTGCAAATATTTTGCAAGTCAGCAACAGCCGCCTGCCAGCAAATGCGCGCCACCATGAACTCCATCACCATACCGAGAGTAAGAGTAACAGTAAAAGCAACAGCAAACGCAATAGCAACAACATTGTTCCATCTCAACTTTCAATTTCTCCTCTTTCGCCTTTATTTTCGTTCGCTTGCTTCTGTTTCTCGTCATCGCAGTCATAGTGGGCATCATCACCATCATCAGCCAGACTTCAGCTTCAGCTTTAGCTCTGCCACTGTAGGCAGTCTCTGCCTCTGCCTCTGTTTGTGTGTCTGTAGAAGGCAAACTGCAAACAACGGTAAAAGTCACACAGGAGTCTGCCGTGTGGAATTGATTTTACTTCTTTTTATTTTGTTGTTGTCGTTGTTTTTTGTTTTAACGATGCGCCACGTTACCTTTTCAGTTTCCTGCTGCTGCTTTGCCTTTTGCCTTTGCTTGTATTTCCTCATCCTTCTCCTCTTGCATTTCATCTTGGCATAACTAACTTTCCATTTTGTAGTTGTAGATGAATGTGCAACAACATTAACAACAACAACAATGCAAAACAATTTCACATGATGGCAAAGAACATTGCAAAAGATGTCACAACAAGGCAAACACTTGAAGTATGATAAACAAATAATACAAATACTTCATTCACTATGACTTTTCAATTACAGTTTCTACTATACATAAAACTATCGATTCCATTCAAAAAGTTTTCTAACTAACTGATAGTTTGCTTAAGTTGGCCAATCAATCGAATATGCTCGTATAGTTTCAATTAAATTTAACTAAGTTGAATCAATTTTGATTTGCCTCTTTTCGATAACTCAATTGTAATCGATTGCTATATAAGTAGGTTAATCGATATGTCGGAACCAATTTAAACGGACGACTGTATCATTTAGCTTCCACAGAAATGATCAGTTGAGGATCAAGTTTTTGATCTATAAGGTTGTTTGTTTTAACAATATTATTTTAGTATTTGCTATTTACGTTAATGACACTGCTAAGTTTCATCGGTTGCTTTTATCTGTTAAAAGTATTTTGGCTGTTTCCACAAACTGAATCATCAAACGAAATATTAGCAGGGGTATTCAAGTTTTGGCCTTTTAGATTTTACTGTACTTATTTAAATTCATTTTAATTTTCCATAAAATTAATAAACTATTTAAAATCACAAAATACTGAAAAAAAAGGGAAATTACAATCACTTTGATTCACCCATTTACACATTTTATATACAACATTTGACTTGTCCTCTAATGTAATAAAGAAAGTTGCATCATTTCAAGGACTTTTTTTATTTCACAATAGGTACATACTTCATTTCCAGTTTTCTGGCACAGACTTTAACTAGGAAAAACTTTTCGCATTTGACTTTTACTTTTTGTATTCAACATTTCGGAAACTAGCAAACTGACAAACTTATTGAGAATATGAAATTTGAAATTGAATTGAATGGCATATCAAAAGGAATTGATGGATATCAAAACTCAATTGGGATGAAAATTGCGGAAAACGTAACTGCAAGTAGTTTCTCTTTTTTTTCCCCTTCCCCCCTTCTCATTTTTAGTTTGTAGTAAACAAATTTTATTTTAGTTTTGCCAGACCAACTAGTCAATTAAAGTGATTGTAGTTAAGTGGAATGTATATGCTCCTTAAATGGTCATCCATCAATGTTTTTAGATGGATTGCATCTGGTAGATGCATCATCAATTCACTTCACAATTAGGAAGAAAGGACTACTGAAATATTCAAAGGCTTAGTGGAGCAACCAAGAACCCAAGTCAATCCGAAGCTGTAGAGAAAACAAAGTGAGCAAATTGATGTGAAAATGCAAGTGATTCGATTTTTCATGTCCTGGCTAACAGTTTACCTAACTGTTTGGCTAAGGGCTAACCATTACTCCTCCATCCTTCTTTGAGTGTCGTCCTTGACGTTGATTTGATGAATTATTGATTTGTTTGATTAATCGTCTGACTGAGCAGACCTGGCCCACTTTTAGTAGAGATTTTCACACTTTAGTGGATTAAACTTTAATATCCAGAGACTCAGCTCAGTTGGCCAATTATGTGCACACAATCGGCTGTTAAGTGCGTTTTGCTCCTTTTCTCTTTATGGAGCGGATTAAAAGTGCACACCATATAAAGTATTTTTTTTTTTATTTGTCTTTTTTTTTTTTTTTTGTAACTTCTTAAACCCACTGCCTGGTGGTGGCTCATCTTCATCCCCTCGACCACCATCCCATAAAGATAAATGAGAATAAAAACGAAATGAAGCGCAGCAAAAAAGAATAAGAAAAATATGGCAAAAAAAAAACGAAGAAACAACGGCAGCAGCAATTTGCTGCAAGGACAAACGAGACATGCCACAACAATGGCAATGTTTGGCCACGGAAAAGAGGACAAGCCGCCTGGCAGGCAGTCGGCCAGGCGGAATGGGAACATCCCTACAACATTCCGCTTCCCAAAACATCACAGTTGCCTCTGCCTTTTGCTGGCTATAGAGGCCACAAAAAGTAACCAAACGTCGGACAAGTGTCAAACATTGCAAGAAAAAAATGTCCAAGAAAAATGTGCAAATAAAAAAAAAGGAAAAATACAAAAAGAGAAAAACAAAACTGAAAGCGAAAAAAAAACACAACAAAAAAAGAAAGCCAGAAGGCGGTGGCCCAAGTATAAAGAAAAAGCAAAGGCAAACATTTCCCTGGCCATTGACATGGCATCGCGTAATCTCAGGCCATCGACGCCATCATTTCAGGATGGGATTGGGTGCAAGAACCAAGCTGAACTAAACAAATTTGCCAAAAAAAACAAAAAGTTACAGACACAAAAAACTAAAATGAAACTAGACATAAAGGAAAAACGCTAAACAAACAAAATTATCACTTGGCAAAAGACTTTTTGAGTTATGATTCGAAATAAGAGAATCGAAATTCTTAAGGGAAAATGTTATTGTCAAATGCTACAATTCAAAATTTGTCCATTAAGATAATATTTAATTCGTTTAGGCTAGCCAAGATTATTCCAGAGTTTATACAAATTATTGATTTGAATTCAAATATAACAACTGATACATCTGTATATAAGATGATATATGATACAAGGTGATTATGGAATGCGAAGAAAAAAAAAAATAAATTTTAACGCAATACATTAAATGTGAATAAACATTAGCTATGACATTATAATGTTTATGCTGATGGACAAGAACATTTACCAAATAACCAGAAACATTAATCAAAATCATAAATGCTTCCCCTTAATAACCTATACCAACTTTCATATGCCCTTACCAAAAGCAAAAAAAAAAAAAAAAATTAAGAAAAAGCGAAACGAAAGGCAACAAAGGGAAGTAAGAAAGAGAAGAGACCAAGATGGAGAGTCTTAATGTTCAATTTTTATTGCCTTGAAACGAATTGAATCGATTCGTTCTTCTTCTTTTGCATCATGTTCATCGTTGGCTCCTTCTTAATGTATGCCCCAAAAGTTGGGAGTCAAATGTGTAACAACATCAAGGACCTCGACCTATACCCATATACATACATATACCTATATACATTTAAACATATATACATACATGTATATATATATAGGTAGGTAGTAGTGATAACTCGTACGACATTTGCCTTCCACCTACATGGATGATTAGGCATGCACACGCACTCTTTCACACACACACACATAGTATTGTATTTATACATTTAGGTATATATTATGTATATATATATAGCTTTACTTTCCCTCTCCCCCAATCTTACTCTCTTTTTCTAACCTTGGTCCAATCATCAACAAAGGCAAAAAAAAAAATATATATATATATAGAGAGAGAGAGAGGAAAAAAAGGTAAGGTAAGTGGGACCAATTTTGCTGACTTGTCACTTCCGGTCAAATGATTCTGAATGCTCCAAAGCCAACACTAAGCATAAATTTCAATGGTTATGAAACGGGGGCTGGGCAAATGAGGTTCATTGAAGGAAGAGTAGTGGAAGGATGTAATAACGGTGGTGGTAACAGACGATGTTGTTCACCTTTGCCACCATCTATGAAATGTTGTTGAATGTCGCCGCATGAAATTAATGAAATTAGGCAATTGTCAACAATAATTCTCTCACACTGTCCAGTCCCATAACCATTTAGTTAAATGCTATGATATTCATCATGGCACCTATATCACTGTCTCGCTTTCATGCTCTTTCTATCTCTGTCGCTTTGTGCAGAAAATGTCCTGGCTTTTGTTCAATATGATTTGTATATATAACCTTACAAAAGAGAGGTATATTAATTATATTTAAAACTTTCTAAAAGTTAGTATAAGATAACAATGTATAGCTTATACATACCTTTCTATATATATTCCTGATCCATTAGTTAAAAGTTTTTTAACAAAATTTTAAATTATTTATGAAATATTTCCAGGTTCTTTTTTCACTCTCTTTGTGTTAATTTTTGTATTAAATATATATTTTAAAAGAGCATATGAAATTCGGTTGAACTTAAAATGAATTTTTGGCTCTCTGGGCTTCTATTTCTTTTGGCTTATTCATGATGCTTTATGAATTTGAATTGATTTTTATACGAATTTATTGGCATTGCAGTTGACACGTTCGGCTACTTACATGCGATATATATTATCCTACATATACCATACAATATATATATATATATATACAAATATATATATATATATATATATACATTTAGTAATGTGAATGGGCCAAATTTTAGCAACAGTTGGTCCTGACTTTGAAGCATTCTCACATTCCCTTGAGTGAACGCATACATGATTTGAAAAATAGTACTTAAAATTAAATTGAAATCAAATAGTAAGTAAGGAAAATTTCAATTTAAAATAAAGTGAAACTTGAAAGTGAATTACAACCATATTATGTTTTATCTGTCATGTCAATATTATTGCTGGCAATTTGTAAAGTTTTTATATTGGCATGCATGTGTGTTTGTTTTAGTTTCATTCCCTCGAGTGTTTAGTTATTGGATTGGCTTATTTACTTAAATTTACCATTTTGTTTACTTTGATTTAATATTATTGAAATAGTTTGAAAGCCACAAATAGAAACATAATGAAACATTAAACTTAACTACAAATTAATTTTGATTGTGCAAATTAATAGATTTCACAAAGAAATTGTTTGCTTCAATATTTATTTTTCTTTAATTTGGCTCACTAAGTGCCATCAATTTAAAAGCAACCACTTAAGGATAACATAGAGCTCTTTATATCTGTATCTTATCTTGACCCAACTTCAGTCAATCTGTGCTGTCCTTTTTCTGACAGCATCAGCATTCCAGTAAATAAAAAAAAAAATATATAAAATGATTTTTATACTGTTTAGTACAGTCATGCTATGAGCTCAATTAAGTTATTGCTTGCATTTCTTTTATGCTTGTTAATCGCACCTTTCAAATGTTTTCTTTTTACTTATTTCTTCTGTTTTTGCTTCGTTTGCTTTGCCTTTTCTTGGCTTTCCATTCATTTTGTTACGTTTTTCCTTTTTATTTTCATTCCTTTGGTGTTTAGTTGGCTGTCCTTTACATTTCTTTTTCCTTTTCAAGCGGTTGACTGCTCCCGTCTTCTTGTCAGTTGGCCTCAGAAACAAATGAACTCATTTGTTCTAATTTAATCTTATTACATGAAGATTTATTGCTTGGCGCCTGATCATATGGCAACCCTTCCACTCTTTGGGCTGCCAACCCTTTTAGGAAAGCCTCTTTTTAGCTCAAAATACAGAGAAAGAGAATGATTGGGCATCAGTAAGAGCAAGAGCAAGCGCAAGAACAAGAGCAAAAGCAAGCGGGGGGCAATTTAAAATGACGCCTCAAGTGAAAGTACTCGAAAGTTAATTATGATTGATTGAGTGGCCATTGAAATTGATTTTTACGAGTCCTTCAAATTCGTACATTTGACAGGCGAATGGAGAGTGCCTGTAATTGACATGACCGAATATTGCGTATACGCACTGTTTAACTCATTAGTTCGTTAACCAACTGAATAAATAATTCCCCAGCTAAGCTAGAAAACTTATTTAAACAGCTGGGCGTTTCCGCCCTATTTGTGTACAGTTTATGGTAAAAAAAAAGAGAAGAAAACATAGGCAAACAAAAAATACAAACTAAATAATTAAAAATAATAAAACTTTAATGAGTTGTCTGTGTGCTTGTGTGTGTGTTTGCATATGTTCGCATGGGTGAATAGTTTGATTGTGTGGAAGCCTATAAAAACAAATTACTGGCAACGGCATAAATGGAATTTCAAATGCTTCACCATGGGGGGCCAAAACAAGGATAATCCTTCAATTGGGCATGTTGTTGTGGCCAGTTTATCTCAGATTCTGATGAGTTGGCGTTATGTAGGTGATGGGTTAACCAAAAGTGGGGTGATGGGTTAACATGCGTCTGACAAGATTGCAGTGTACAGCTTTTGGGACGCCCAATTTCTACGTAAATCAAATCAGCCTTGTGCCAATTGTTCAGGTGTGTGCTAGTCCGTGTGTGTATGCCAGTGTGTTGATTCAACTATTTGTGGCATGTTGAATGTTGCTGAAGAAGACAAACCCCAATTCCAGAGTGGAATCTAAAATGTTGCATAGTGGACTAGTGACAAAGAACATGCGTACAATTTTAAATAATAAAAAAAAAAAAAGAAGAAAATCAAATCAAAAGCAAATAATGATTCATTTGGAAGTTTAGGAACTACTAAGACTGCTGTTTATCAAAACGGATAGATTACTAGATGGCATGTACAATTGAGAACTTGCCCAACACTACAGTAGGAAAATTAATATATGACGAACGATCGAGATGTTAACTAACACTAGCAGCAACACATTAACAGAACAGCAAAACTATTTTACTAATGTTAACATTTACATGAGTAAAATACAAACAGATGAGAACAAAAAGAGTTTAAATCAAAGAAAACCGATTGTGACATTATGACTAAATGTTTCACAATTTACATACACCTCATCTAGATACATATCTACCACTAAATTAAATGAAAACCTTAATAATAATAATAAAAATTCCAAGGGAACTATTACATCAATTTTTTCCTATGTCAATCTATATCCCTTAAGTGTTACAAATCAAACCGTTTACTTGAATTACTTGTAATGGTTAAGTTGTTTTATCAAAAGGACCAGTTAGTTGATTTTAAACCCACTGTATTCACCCTTGTCACTGCACTACTAACCCCGTTAACCGCTTCCTTCTCTAGTAGTTCTCACTGTTGTTACTCTCTTTAATGGATGGCATCTCACTGGTTCTTGCTCTACCTCTCTTACTATCACTCTGTATGTGTTTGTCTCTATCTATGCATGTCTCCCCATCTCTGTCTATTGTCTGTGTCTGTCGCTTAACCAGTTCATGGTAATTTATGTGCAGCAATCTAAACTCATTTAGCACGCAGCCAGGCGCATATGCGGCCACACACATGCCGACCTGACCTCGATGATGGCCTCCCATCTAACGGTACGTACCCCTTTCTACTTGGGGCAACCCATCGTTCTAACCCTTATGGCTGTGTAGTGTAGGCAAAGTTGGTGTTTTGTTTGTGTTTAAATTGGCTTTGACTGAGGTTATAGTGCATCCATCCAGCCTTTACCAAGGATCCGTAATGAAGTTATCATGTTGACACTTGGCTTCGTTATTTAAACGAATTCGCGCATCTTTTGCAAGGTTTGCATATACATACATACATACATACATGTGTGTGTGTGCCCATACATATATACATATATGTGGACCCAACAGATGAAGAAGAGTAAAGAAGAAGAAGAAGCTGTTGCTCATTTTAGCCCACAAAAACCAACCCACAAACAAACAAAAGGTAAATATACAAACACAATACCATACACACACACACACATACACAGGACCACACACTCACATATGAAGTTATATGTGTGTATTTATATTTCACTCTCACACAGAGTGTAAACATTCATATTTATTAAAAGCATTCGTCATGTGGTTGGAATTTTCCCTCAACTGCTTGAGCAGCTATTCATTTCCCCCTGTCTCTGCATTCACCTCTCTCTCACACTCGCTCTGCCGCCTTCCAACGTTTGCCCCGCCTTTGAACATCCTGTAGAACGTTTCGTCGTCATCGTCGACAAGCTTTTCATTTCAGTCTTAATTCCTTTTGAATAATATCTACCACTTAAACTTACAAAGCATCAAGACCACACACAGACAAATTCATTTCTGTATATATATATATGTATATATATATGAACATACATATGTATATGTTTGTATGCACGATTTTTAAAGGTACTTATACATATATAGAGGCAAAGCAACCACATGTACTTATCACCAAGTACAATTCAAATTCGCGCCCTAGAAAACCCTCTACCATTTCCCTACACACTGAAGCCTTCTCATAAATACATTCATAGATGCGGTTATAAAAAGGATTCTCTATTCAAAAGTTATAATTCCTACTGTGATATTCGATATCCTTTAAAATAATATTGCCATTATTTATAAGTAGAAGCTTTTGGGCAAAATTCTGTACTTCTGTTAGCAAGGTAAATTTAAATTTTTGAATATAAATTACCTAAATAAATCTTTGGAAATTAAATTAATATTAAAAATATTAAACATTTGACAATGGGAATATGAGATGTTCATTTTAAAATAAGTAAACTATAGCTAAATATTAATTTTAAAAAAATTTAAAAAGATTTATATATTTATATTAAAATTTATCATATCCTTTTGACTAAGCATTAATAAAAAGCATCCTTTTAACCCTTACAAACCGACACCACGTCTTTGCTTAAAGTTTATACTTATATATATGTATATATACATGTGCAATCGTACTTTTTTTTTGTATATATAAGTTTTTTATGTTTTTGGCCATGTTCTGTGTGCGTAATTATTTTAATATGGCTGTTTGTTTTCATTTGCTTTAGCTTTTACTTGGAACTCTTTGCCGGCGGAATTTCCAAGATGGCGTTGACTGGTGAAGGGTTTTCCTTTTTAGCATTTCCTGGCTACGCTTTTCCTCAATCCTTAATCAAAAAAGGGCAAAAGAATAAAACAACAGCAAATATTAAAATGGCATAGAGGCCAACTCAAGCGGTTGCCATAGTTAACCGTCGCGCATCTTTTGTATAAATGAAATATATAACATTTAATAAACCCTTCGGCGGTTGTTGTTCTTGTTGTGATTGGTTGCTTGTCATTGGCTCAATGTCAACATCATTTCCCCACCATATCCACTTGAATAACGCTCATGGTGCGAATCTTGTCTACCACAATTTAATTATGGTTAGCACAGCGGCAGAAAGTTGTGAATTTAATTTGAATACGTATACAATAACTGATGAGTAGAGATTATATTTGCTTAAAGTTTGATTAAAGATATATGCGTAAGGATATAAAAAGATTGTTCTATATACAATTTAACTTAAATTGAATTTGAAGAAGTGGTTGTACAAGGAAATTAAAATAATGCAAATAGAGAGAATTTTCTTTTCTTTGAGTTTTTCTTCTTTCATTCGAAATTTCATTCTGTTAGATAAACAAACTCCATAATTTAGAAAAATTAGGTTGCAATCTATTTAAGTTCAATATAATGCTTGTCAAAATATATATAAATTAACCGTACTAATTTTTATATATAAATAGATCTTTACTTATGCATTTTCTAATACCCGCTGCAACATTTTTCTGGCAGTGACAGTTTTATCTGTTCCTTTTCAGCTATTGCAGCTGGCAATTCGCATAGCATTTCTGATGACAGCTGAAAAATGTTAACTTATGCATTTTTATGCATATATAAAAATTTTTATAAATCTATATGTGTATATATATATATATATTTGTAACTCTACATGTGGCATGCTGCATGCGCGACTATCGTAGCTTTACTCTTTTGACAAGAACAATAATCTGGGCCAAAAGGCTTGGCAACGGCATACGAATATAAAACACTTACTCAACATGGTCGAGGTTAATTGGTTTCATTTTCAACTTACAGAATAAATTTAAAACGGCTGTCGGGGATAGGAAATGAAATGTGGTATTGCCATTTTTAATTTCCATCAAAAATTTTAAAAATTGTAAAAGTCCTTGGTTCATGTTTATCATGTCCTGTGGCAAAGCGGCTGTCAGTGCGAATATTTCATATTGAAAACAACTTTGGCCCTGTGGTGCTGGCCGCACATACACATACACACACACACACCCACACACGGACATCTGTAGAGAAGCAGGAGGAGTAGGAGAAAAGGGGCAGCCCATTGTTTGTCCAGATACCCAAGGCAACCGATTCCATGCCTCTTGTACCTCGCTTTAATTAACCACTGGCCACTAGTTGCTGCTGTCTCTCTGCCGGGGGCATCAACGTGCTAAATGTAAGCCACGTCGTTTTAATTACAAAATTCCACACAAGTCCCCAGCTGCAATGTCAAGTGAAGGGTCCGGTCCGAGACTGAGTACAAAGTTTGAGGTTCAGTTTGAGTCGGAATTGGGTTTTGCCCTCGTCATTAAATTCACTTTGCTACAAGCCCCGTAAAATTAACGTAGCATACTTTTTTGGGCGTCGAGCCGCTTAGCTTTGTTCTCCGCCTGCAGTCAACATGCTTCTGTATGTGTGTGTGTGTGTGAGCGAGTGTAAGGCGATTTGCGGCTCTTCCTTTAGTTCGCTGATGCTTAATTAGTGAAACTGCCACATTGGCACATTTTAGTAGAGCAGTCTTTGCCGGAAAAGCCTTTTTGCATTTAAATTGATGAGCGGCAAACACTCACACACAAACACACACACACACAGCACACAAAAGGCTTTCGACCTGGTGGCTAGTGATAGACTTTCTTTGCGGCTTTCTTCATTCTTCTTAATTGGCAGAACATCAACGCTGCTTGAGGTCAGCTTTTGGCATTCAAAGTGCCAAATAATTAGAAATTCAAATTCACATTCAATTCAGGCTTACGATAGCAAGAGGCCATTCTTAAATAATGTCAAGAAATTCATTTGCATTTTGCCAAAGAAAGCCAATTATGCAATTGAGTATACTAAGCTCTTAAGACATAGTCAACCAAAATAGTTTTACTTAAATCTCTAATTTTTCAGGCATTAAATTTCATTTTTGATTTGGGGCTTATGGCTATGCAAATTGCTCTGTAAACACTCAGAAAAAAAAAAAAGAGAAACTTGAAAGTTAACTGACTGCATAAAATTGCGTATACGCAGCATCAGCCAACGGGCAAACGATAAAAAGATAAAAATGAACCTTAATATGTGTTAAGCACTTTGTAAATACTTGGTAACTGGCATACAAAGCTCAAGCCCAAAACCAAACAAAAAGCCAAAATCAACAAAAAAAAAAAAATAAAGAAGGAAAAAATGAACTAAAAAGTCAGCTTATTTTGCTCGATTATTCAATTTAACTTTCAACAACAAATGGAATTAGTGAGCATAAAATTGTTCTCTTACTAATTTATACTAATTTAAGTGCTTCTTCACGGTTAGTTTGCCCCTGTGAAAATATTTACCATAGAGCCCATTTTGAATTTGGGCCACTAAATGGTATTTGCCGGCTGCCATTTCTCATTATCGGTCAAATCAGTAAAGTTAATTACAAAAACAGAAAAACAAAAAAACAAAAACTAAATTACAAATTCAAATTCAAATTTCAATTTCCAATTCGCAACTGTATCCTTTATGTAGTTTGTCTGTATAAACATTAAATTCCCATTGGATATTACACTGAGCAACAAATAACATGTAAATGCTTTCTCTATTATTTAAAGCTTGTATTGATTATTGTTCAAGGATTTATTTATATAACAATAATAACAACAATGGATAGGTATGATTAGTTTTAATGCCTTAAGTTTAAGCAGCTTTTGTATATAGGAAATAAGATGTTATATTACGTATACGACATGTTGCTAAAAACATTTACTTTTATGAATTTCCTTCATCTTGTTTACTTAAGTTTAAAGATAATTAATTTTATTCTATTTTGTGTCTCAGTTTGAGTTTTTAAACTCTCTTTTCCCTTTCATGGAAATTTTTGTAATGCAATTAAAAGATATCACTTACAGCATAAAATAATTTTCACTACCGCAAAAAGTTTGTCAGCAAAAGCACAAGGGCGGTATGAAGAGGGCTTAGGGGTTACAATGTCGCAGCATAGATACGCCCATACAATTTTTTTTTGGCAGTGCAACTGGCGGCATTTTCCAATTTTTCTTTTTTTTTTTTTTTTTTTTTTTTATTTTTCATTTTTACCCCACAACGCGTTGACAGCAAATTGAATTAGAAACGCATTTTTGTTGAACAAAAGTGACCACAGGGAAAGGCACATGATGCTGACACCGGAGGTACAGTTGAATATAGCAAGTGATGGGCGTAGGGAAGAGAGTAGGAAGTGTTGTAAGGGTGCCTACGTATAGTGTGTGAAATGCTGCCGGATGCGAACAATGACAAACCGCAAAAATTCAATTTAAAGTTTGTATTTCAATGCCCCACAAACAACACCCACAACGAGTACAAAAAAAAAAAAAAAAAAAAATCGAGAGAGAAAAATAATAACGGAGAGAAAAAAGGAAAACTCGTAAACTCTTCGATATGCGTATGTGAGAATGGGAATGACTAGGAGGTGGAGGAGGCATTGAAAGGGATTGAAAGATAGGATACGTGCATGTAATTGGAAAATATTGAACTGTGAACTGTGAACAAGTTTGCCAAGAAAACGATGCCAGTTGGGCTTATTTATTATGCCAGACAAAGATGGAAAACGAATGGAAAAAGAGAGAAATGAAGGGAGATTGCCATAGGTACACTAGGCAAATGAGTTCAAAATAATAAGTTCAAGTTAATTAAGACAAACTTCTACTTCTTTATCAACATAAATATCAAACAATTTTAGTCACCAAAATTTGTATAATTTATAACTTTTTAAATGCTTGACTTTCTAATTTCACCTTGAACAGAAACTTTAATCTGTGTCCTGTACCGGTTATACCCAATCACCATTATTTAAAATAAACAAAATGTTATAAATTTCATGCTGGCATTTTGATTTAGTAGTTATAATGTTTGGTGTGAACTTTTACAGGGATTTCTATACCCTACATGGATTACAGCAGAAGCAAGTACATTGTTAAAGTTAAAAGACTTCTCCTAATAAGAAGACCATCATAAATTTATATTAAAATCCTTATAATCTAATAGTGCAGCTAATCAAAATAAAAATATATATTTATAAAATTTGTTTCGGAGCTCAACAAAATTATTTGAAATTGCTTTTTTATTTCTAAAATATTTACTATATCTTTTATATTATTATAGTTTTCTATGCCAAGTCCTAATATGTTTTTTTTTTTTCAATTATAAATAACTGCTAATCAAGTGGAGACCTAATATAAGGTATCTCAAAGTCGACTTTAATTCCTCCCATGTGTATATGTTTTTTCTTTATGTTTATTTTGGGATTTAACTTAAATCCGCCAACAAAACAAAAAAAAAAAAAGAGGAAAGACTAAAGAAATAACAAATAAGTAAAAGGAAACAAGCAAAGAACAAAATCAGAAATCCCCAAGCGACATATGCACACAGAAATGCCCACGCACGCACGCACACATTCACACACACATACACACACAGACAACACACATAGTATATTCACATACGCACACATATGCAATATTTTAGCATTTGTCATAATTACAAAGCGCGAAGCCCATGGGAGGCAAACACGACGACGACCATAAAATAAAAGAAAATGCGCGAATTTGAAAATTTCATCGCTCGCCCGCCGACAATCATACACACACGCACACACAAAGCGTACACAAAGACATACAGAGAGTTGTGCTTCAGGCTTCTTCATGCTCCACAATTATTAACGTCTTACATAAAGGATGGCGGTAACGGCAACGGCAGCGGCAGCAGCAATGGCGCATTTATGACTGCACTTTTCACATCCGTTTCCGCATCCGTCTGTCGACACGCACACACAAATCCACGTACACACACACACAGAGAGAGTCATTTTTTGGGCAGGTCGCAGCATTTGCTGGCAGAAAGCAATTTCATTTTACATTTGTTTTACGGCAACCCTGGCATCAGACAGCAGCCAGCAAAATGTTGCTAAGAAACCCCTCCGTCACCACCTAACGTTTTTTTTCTTTTGGAAGGGGGTGGAAGGTGGCGGTAGGCGTGGCGACAATATGCTGTTTGCTGCCGCGAGTGATAAGTATTTATTATTATGCCTTTTAATGGTTAAAACGCTTTGCTTTTAACCAAATGAGTTTCCCTCATTAGAGTTTCACTCATCTACCACCCACTCACACACACACACACACACACACACGCAACTCATTTTCTTTGACGGAAATGCATGCCATTTGTGTTAAATGTTTAAAACAGGAAATTCCATTTGAATTTTGCATTTAACATTTGTCATGATGTCTCCTAAACGGTGTCTGTGATTAGCCTATAAAGTTAATACGGTTCATTAACTTTCAAGTCCTAATTATATAACCGTTAACCATTAGACTGAATAAGGACGATTTTATTCTCTCACGGTGATTTGTTTTTATGTTTGCATTTATTAACATTTTCTTGCGGCAATAAAGTTAAACAAAAAAAAAAAAAAAAAAGAGTAACAAAAAGAATTTCGGCAAGAAATGTAACAAAGTTTTTTTTAAGGCAAAAAAAACTTTGAATGTCTTGCGATATGATTCAATTGAAGACAAGTCGTTCATTTATTGAATAATTAATTAGTATTTTCATCTTAACATATATATAAAGAATAAATAATTTACTTGATATGGCCAATATGGATATACTATATGTGTGTGTATATGGGAAATTATTTTAAAAATGCATTGCACACAGAGGACAGAGAGGAATATATGGTACACCCAGAGGGTGGGAAATCAACTGCGGCAGGAAGTGGCAAACTGGAAAGCTTTTTAAGTAATTAATATTGCTACAACAAGGCCCCCGAAAACCCCTACCTCCTATCCACTCAACCCTGGCCATTCCTATAGAATAATGCATAATGTTGTTAAGGTGAATTTATGTCGATATTCGAAACTCGAGAATTTAATAGGTCAACATATATGGCCCTTAATTTGTTAATTAAGAAGTTACAAGAATTTCTACTGAACTTTGTTTATGTAAATAATGAACATTTATTGTATTTTTGATTTTAGAATCTGGAATAACAATAATTTATGAAATTAAGTTACAACCCATTCTCTTTGCTACTTTCACGATAAATTTTGTAGTAATATTAGCAAATTATTACAATTTATATATATATATATATATATAGTAATTATAATAATGTTGATCAAGATGTTATCACACCATAAAAGTAATTAAACGATCATCTCTGCTAGAATAGAGACAAAAGTACGTAGTAGAAATGACCTTTGTTGTTGCACAAATAGATATACATAATTCATGGCTACTAAATATATTCAGGGCCAGTGCCTCAATTAAGACACTTTCATGTCTGGGTAACCTAACCCTAACCTAACCTTGGGTGTCAACATTGAAAACTTTTCAAAATTCTTTACCCCATTACCAATACCAAGGCCAAAAAGTTGTCACAACCCCTACATAGAAAAGTTTCTTGTGTCACAGAATTTATAATCTAGAAGAAAATGCCGTCTTCCATCTTTGGTTACACCATTAAAAATTAATGCAATATTTTGGTTCCGGGCTAGTTAGCCCCTTTTTCGTATCGTATCGTTTTGTATCGTATCGCATCCTGAGGCATGTCACGTTGGCTAGAACACTTCAAACTGGCATAATTAACAAACAGTCAGCATATGAATTAAAGTAAAGCCTTTAGCCATCCAATGGATCTGGACCTTACAATTTAGCCATTTTTGGTCTAGAGGTCCTTTTTTTTTCTTTTTCTTCTTTTGGTGAGGAGAATGTGGCACGTAAACATAATTAGAGGCACATTTAAAAGGTCGTTAAACGCCGCAAACAATGGGGACCCTTCTATGTCTACTTCTACTTCCACTATAAAACCAACAACAACTCACGCGTATTTGCATCTGTCCTCTGACACAGTGTGACGGCTGGTTGCATGACACTGGCAAAGTTCTACGAAGGACAAAGGACCAACATGTAAATACCATTAGCTGTCTTTGTATCTTGTCCAGATGTAGCAAGGGGGGCGGTATGGCAAAATGCCGTATGGAAAATGGAGAAATGGGGGTGAAATGGCAAATGGCGACTGCCAACTGGATGGCTAAGCTAAGGTGCACTTAAAAATGTTGTCAACGACTTGACATTGTTGTTTCAAGAGCACAAAGAAAAATATGACTTTGTAGCTAACTGGGGTATATGTAGAAATAATGGCCCAAAGACAACAGTTTCTTGTTAGCCAGCTATCTACGTGAGTCTTCCAAACAAGATATTAAACCAGAGACACAAGGTAGTCATTAAGCAGGTAGTTAGAAGCAAACAAACATTCTAATTTTAAATGATGAATAAAACATGACATTTTGACTCACCAGAAACCATCATTTGTGGATTTTCATACTCTCATCAAAGTAGGCTATTTATAAACCAAAAATTATTGATTAAATATATTCGTCCTTGTACAAAGATTCTTCTTTGAAATTGAATCCAATCGTTTGAAGATTACATGCCAGTTGTTAATCAATCAGTCTACCTACAAGATTTCTTTTACGTTTTGTTCTATATTGAATTCTACTTTTACTTCCAATAATTAAACTTGAAGCTACTAAAAAATATTTTGTCTTCAAAATTTAATTACTATCTGTTACTCCTTTAGAAAGCTTTTGATTTTTTCCGTAAAATATTTAACCCAAGATTTAACTTCGAGAAAGGTTTAATTATTTCGAAAATATTTATTTTAATCTATGCCAATCGATAAAGATCGTCGATGACGTTCTAGGAAACCAAGTCCTTTCATCCTGCGACAGGATATGCGAAAGTTAGAGCATAAAAACTAATAATGGATCAACTATTTAAAGCTATAACTAGCAGGACGATGAGCGATTAGCACAGGACATGACTTTTTTGGTTTTCCAGAACGACGAAATATGTCCTATATTGTTATAAATATCCTTTTCAAAGCGTTTAGCCATCAATGTTGGCTCAAAAGCAGAAAAACAACTGTAATTTCATTCTTTTAAAAACAATCAGGATGTCCTTTAGTCAAAATATAATTTTTGTTAATTAAGATTGATTGACATAATCAGATCCTGGAATCTTCTTCAAATAACAGAGATAAAAGGCTATTCTCTATAGAGAAAATTCCTTATATCACGAGAATCCCAGAAAGTATCAGCACGAAGTATAAACAAGGACTATCTCCTGGTCAAAAAACATTCCGTTAGTCCTGAGGTGGGTTTAGATTTCCATGAATTTATGTTTTTACAAGTTCGCCGAGAAAATATTTTTTGTGGTATACTTTTGGGGTACAATTAAGATTCTATGATAAATTTAGCTTTAAGGTGAACTTTTAGCTTAAATATTTGATTTCATCTCTGATGGGTGTCGAAATTGTTTAATTTGTAGACGAAAATATGATAGCATTACTTACTCGAAAAATAGAAAGAGGGAAGGAGAAAAAGAGACAGAGAGAGAGAGAGACAATTAAGGGCGCTATAAGTGCTTTCTTAACATGTACTTGAAGAAAGAAACCTTTCTGGCCTCTTAGACTACAATTTTTAATGTTCTGCAACTAAAAACTCCCTACTGAACGTGGTTCCACACAAAATTTCATGAGCAGCATTTATGACGCAAAATGTGAACGTTGTCGACGTTAAATTCCTTAGTCTTCTTCTTATTCTTAGAGTCCTCTTGTCGTCGTCTTGGTCCACTACTTCACGTGCAAGAGCGAAATGAGTCTGCTGCTTCATTTGGCACACCGAGTGCAAACTGTTACACATTCCACCTCCAAGGATGCCTTCATTGCCTCCTACTATTCTTTACAGCGAGTGGCCATTAACGCTTTTTTATCTGTTCATAAATTTTAATTTTGCCAAAATACTCCAAGTACGTGCTCTGCCCACCCCAGAGGCCAGTGTCAGGGACAGGGACAGAGACAGGGACAGAGACAAGGAGTACAGAGTTTGGGACAGGGGCCATAGCATTCAACTTGAAACGAAGCTACCATAATTCTTCCTGTATACTTTTCTCTCCTCTGCCCACCACCTTTCCAGTTACTCGCAATTGTTGTTGGCGAGAAATATGACTTTGCCCGTTTTGCCTTTGCACTTTTCCGTCTTGGCAACCTTTTTTTTTTTTTGTCTTTTTCTTTCTTTTTTGCAAGTGGTAAGCTTATTTCTGCCAGCGGAGCCATCAGCGGAACGCCGAGCTTGCGGGTTTGTTTATCGTCCTTTGCATCTCATTGAGCTTGTCCTTCCTTCGGCATCATACCCAGCCACAAGCCGGGCAGACCAGACCCCATCATCCAGAGCTCTTTTTTTCGGTTCGTTGAGGTCGTCTACATGAACATGAATCCGCCTTCACCTCTGCCTCAGCCTCAGCCTCTAGCTGTTGCCTTTTTTCTTTTCTCTTCCTTAAACATTTCCTTTTTCTTTGCTTTTTCGCTATTTTTATTTTTTCATTGCATATTTAACCTAATTAAAATGAGTTATACGAGCCAGGTGAAGAGACCAAGTTAATCCTTGACCTGCTTAAGTTCTTTGGGCGGTCTTCATTTGGCCTCGGCTATAAGGAAAAGATTCGATTTAATATGCCAGAGATATATTGATTTAAAGGAATACTATGGCAACATTTTGAATGGGGGAAAAGAGAAAATGATTTATTAAACTTATATCTTAAATATAGTTCTACCATAGGCATAATGCCATACTAATTCAATGAATATACTTAGACAGGATATCAGGATCTGGTCAGATATAATATTTGCAATTCAATTACATGGCATCCAAAAAGGTAGTTTATATATTGAAATGAAAGCTAAATGAATGGATACATAAACATAGATCTTTGATACGGGATCAAGGGCTATCTAAAAGAGCTGGGGGGCCAACAATCTTCAACAAGTGGCAAACCTACAAAACCCAACAATGTCCCAGTAACGTAATCTAATGAATTTATGTGTGTCCTTGATGCAAGAAGGTGCAAAATGGGCCCAGACATACGGGAAACAAGAGAGAGCAAATGCAAAAAGACTCTAACTGAAAGCACTTAAGCCCATAAAATATTCAAGCCGTGAACATGTGGAAAAAATTACAAAAAAAAAGTATAAGAAAAAAGAACAAAGCAACAACAACAACAAAAAGACAGTCCAGGCAAGGACACGCAAACATGAAAAATACAAGAGGGACAACAACACTGAACGAGAAAGGAATGAAACAGAGGAAGCTGGAGGCAAAAGCAGGAATAGTCAGTCAGTCGAGTCGCACAATTTGCCATTGCCATTGCGTGTTGTGAGCTTGGGGAATAGGCAGATATATATAGTGGTATAGAGAAAGAGAGGGAGAGAGGGGAGGGGCCGAGTACAGGCAGAGAATGTCCCAGACCCAGTCACTGATTGAAAAGAAAATTACGGGCAAGTAGTTGGCCGGGTTGGTCGCCAGATGGTCTCGACGACAACATTGACGATGATGCTGATGAGACAGAGACCAAGAGATGTAGAAAGAGATAGAGAAGCAGCCATAAATGTCGGTGCGAGGAAAGGTTACGGGAAACGGAAGCGCACGGCGCCATTGCGGAAGTGGTAAAAGCAACAAAGCGAGACCCAAAGTGGCCCAGTCTATGGCATTTGCATGGCCGCCATCATATAGCCACATCTCTTCAAGCCATCCATCCATCCACCCACACGAAGGCATTCTTACCCAAAGGCTGGTAACTGTTTTTTTCTGCTTCAGCAAGCCCTAGAACAAGCTACCGTGGAACTAATTAGTAATTTTATTAATCAACTCTCAACAACATCAAATAAATTGTAGTAATATTATTAAACTAAAAGGAAATTTAAAAGGTTTTACAAAAAATTTAAGAAAAAAAAATGTTGATTAGAAAATGTTTCAGTCAAGATGAACCAATTCAACTTGCATAAAATTACTTGGCCCATTGTATTGTACATAGTAAACCTCTTGAGATAACTCCACGCTATCTGCCCTGGCAGATAGCACGTTAAGGATATTAAGTATGTCCTTAAGCATAAAATGTCAATAAATGCATCCAACCGATGCTAAGCAGTTTACATTGCCTGCCAACATGACGGCGACAAGCCATTCAGATTCAAACCCCAGAAACCCACACCCACTTGATGCCTTCAACCACGTCCCTTTTTCTTCACCAGCATCAGGAGAAAGACCAGCTTCATCTTCTAACTTGGCTACCAAGCATTACCATAAGGACAACGTGAACAATGCAAAAGGATGTATGCATCTCATATTTTTCGATATACCTAGATAAGCGATTTTTTGACATTTGAAGCCAGTCGCCATTTTATTATATTTCTTACGCTTTCTATCTCACTCACTCTTTCTCTATTTCTATCTCTTTTTGTGTGAGAAAACTTTGGCTGGATTTGCAAGTCGCTTAGTCGCTGCGAGCCAACGAAATGCATTTCTTCCTTCGTCCTTTAACTAGTGCAAAATAGCAACGTAACGAACTGACAGCGACTATGCCAAGGATAATGTGATGAACCTTTAGTAAAATGGATGATGGTGTATATATTAACTGTCTTTGAACTAACAAACTTACACTTATACACAAAAATAAAAAAGCTAAAGAAAAGTAAAATCTTCTTTAAACTATGAAATATGAATGGATAAATGAAAATTTATGTTAACAAAAATGAAACTTTCAACTAACTTAAACACTCTACTTATGGAGTACTTTAATATTTTGTTTTAACTTTAAAATTAAATATTATATTATTAAATTTAATATATTTAATTTGTTAGTGAAAGTTTTCAGTCCAAACTTTCGATTGATTTAGTCTTAAAACTTTGTTTAACTTGAAATAAATTAATTGAATATAATCGTTTTTTAAGTTACAATTTGTTTTGATTTTCAATTATACCAAAGAAGAGGTTAAACCATAAATAAATTTTCTTAAATTCATTTTAAGCTTTAAGAAAATCAAAAATTTTTGAAATGAAAATATTGTTTTAATTTTAGTATCAAAAAATGACATAACTATATTATAGGTCGAAAGTTTATCTAATCATTATATATCTTTTCAATCTTTAAGGAAATTTGTTTTATGTTTTCACTATCTTCTGATTTGCTTTTACATATTCAATTTTTCGTTTCATTTTTTTTTTATCTTTTTTTCTTATCGCAACTTACCATTAATCAAGCAGCCGGGTGAATATGGCCATGTTAGGTTTTATGTTAACAAAATTGTTTTAGTTTGATATTTGCTCTTTGCGGGAATGCCAGAAAAATTCAATAATGAGAGGTAGAGGTAAAAAGAATCGCACAAACAGATGATGGAATGTATAATCCATTCACTACAGCTTCCATGAACCAATTAATACTAGCAATACTTCTTCAGATCTACGCCAGAAGCTGTGGCTATACCATGAACGATTTGTGTTACTTTTGGTCTGGTTCTGGCTATATAGGTGATCCAGCTGATTGTCAAAAATGGGGTTATTGTCAGGATAATCAACTAGTTGCTCAGGGTATTTGTTCAAGTGGTCAACTATATAATTATCAAGATGGCACTTGCAGGTTGGCAATTGAAGTAAGTTGCTCACCGAATCAAAAGGACATCTGTGCGGAATCACAGTTATCTAATTATGTGGCAGATATCACAAATTGCAGCATATATAGAAAGTGCCATGATAATGAGGAGCAATACATTCAATGCCAAAAAGGTAAACTATTTAGCAATCAGTTGCAAAGATGTGTCAGTGTACAGGACAATAGATGTCCACAGAATTCAGATTTATGCGACAAGATGCAGAATGGAAGCCTACTGAAAGATCCCATGGATTGTAGAAATTTTTTTCTTTGTACAAATGGCATTGGACAACAACTACGCTGTTCGGCTGGACGATATTTTAACCCCAAGACTACACATTGTCAATCCACTCCACTAAAGCATTGTCACAATTTTGATGATGACTACTCCATTGCTCAACTTCCTCCTCCGGTGACAGATGCTCATGTGTGTCCAAAATACTATCAGATAGATCGTTTATCGGGGCCACAATTCTTTACGGACACCCTAACCTGTTATGGCTATTATGTATGTAAATCTCCATTTGATATTGGCCAATGGCAGAAATGCCCCATGGGCCTACATTTTCAATGGTGGAGCCAAAAGTGTACATCAGCCGAAACTTACAGTTGCCCCTTCGATCGTTGTGCTAATTTAAATGTATCAATGGTTAGTATTATTAATACAGGTTGTAAAGAATATACCCAATGCAGTTATGATAAATCGATTCATATAGAGAAATGTCCCATTGATTATCCCTATTTTGATGAGATCATGGGCTATTGTGTATTGGATTTTCCCAATTATAAAGTTTGCTTTATGGATGGCTAAATGAAAATAAAAAAAAAGCATTAAAAAATATTACATTATATTTAACCTTTATGTTGTTTAATATAGTATTTGTTAGGGAATAACTTTATATATGAAACTAACTACAGAGTATCTACAAGCCACCTTTTGTTATGTTCTTTTTTTTTTCTCTTTCAATGTAACAACATTCTTGTTTGTTTTCGGAATCGATATGCCCATAAATTAATGGTTTATGCATCAGCTGTCTGCCTATAACAACAACAAGAGTTTACCCAATACGCATCCTCCAAAACCTTATAGCCATATCCCCCCTACTTGCAACTCCTCATCTTTCCTTTTGTTTACCAGCCATCCTTGCTCCATCTCGAGTAACAGCAGCAGCAACTCAAGGATGGATGGCCAACCCAGAGACTAACGCACAAAAAAAAAAACTGAGAGAAGAGCTCTTGTGTCGGAGACAAGATTTATGCTTAGCCAATATTTTCTAGCGCTGAGTCAAAAATTTGTTGGTTTCTTTTCTCATTTGTTTTTTTCACATTTTTTTTTTAACAATAATAACAACAACGAAAAAAGGTACTAACCGGCAGGAACTTCACCCATTAACCAAAGAAATTGGCTTATGCCTAAGTAAAGGTAAATTATAAGGTATCAAAAGGAGAACTTAAACGATTTACTTGGGCTTAACTCGATGTAATTGGATTGGATTTGCCAAACTGTAACTTGCCATTAATTTTTATTTGGGGTTTTTTCTTCGTTTTTCTTCTTTTCCTCTTGCCACGCCCATTTTTAAGGCAATTAAGCAATTTTCCATTTGGCCGTAAATCAAACGCCCATCGATACAAACTAATTTTAAGCCCATTGACTAAAAATACCATTCATCCATACCGCCCTGTTAAAGTAGGCGTGGCACCGCCTTACCTCACCTCAATTTACCCCGCCTGGGGCTTGGCATTGGTGACCGTTGAAAAACCGCAAAACAATAAATTTAAATTTTCTGCTGCCGCCACGAAAAACTTTTTAACTGTGTGCCGCAAACTACAACCAGAAGACTGTGTGTGTGTGTGTGTGTGTGTGTGTGTGTGTGTATGTGTATGACGTGTGTGTGTCTGTATGTATGTGTGTTTGACAGTCACGCAAATAAATGAGCGGAAACGGAAACGGTTTGGTGGCTGATGGTAGTAGGGTAGGCTGATGGGAGGGGGCGTTCCCGATGATAAATAACGTAATTTCTTTATAACTTTTCATTCAAAAATTTTCGCTACTTTCAACCGCTCTTGTTGCTGTGCTACTGCGGCTGCTTCTGCTTGTTGTTAAGTAAAATAAATTGCAATTTCATGTAATAAAAGTCAATCATCATAATTCAATGGCAAATGGCGTGTTGTATTGTTGAAAGAGGAGCAGCATCGGCAACAACAGCTGGACCATTTTTGTCTGTCATGCTGAATTATACAAATATTTGTGAAATTGGATCTGACAATGTCGAGCATTATCAATATAGAGAAATGAGCCAAAAATGTTGTCAACATAAAAACCTATTAAAGACAACAAAAAAAAAAAAAAAGTACTCAAAATAATGTCAAAGATAAAATATATACACAACAAATGAAATCTAACAATAATAAGTAACTAACCATCTGTTGGTTAAAAAAATACAAAGAATCTGTTCCAAATTAACTATAGTTAGTAACTAACAGAACGGTTAAGTTAAATATGCCAGTTATAAGTTTTAAAGAATAAGACAGAGTTGCTTGAAGCTAAACCTAAAGCTGTTTTAACAGAAGCATTTAAAATTTGAATTAGTTTGCTGTTACCTTACAGACAATGTTAATATTTAATTACAGACACTCGTTGACTTATGTTAAGTTCTTTGCGGTCTGTTAGCTTCCGCATTGTAATACGAAATAAGATTTAAATTAATTGAAACGTTTAACTATTTATACCAAATGGTTTACATTAAATAATTGTTTTAAAAAGACTTAAGCATAAAATAAGAAATATTATTTAAAATTTTAGATATGGTTGTATTAGAGAAATGTTTGTTTAAAAAAATCGAATGTTAAACTTACCTTATCAGAGAGATTGTGCAGAAATAAATGAAATTTTCATACTGCAATGACATAAAACCAATTTCATGGTTAAAGTTTGCTTTACTATTAATTAATTATTGATTGATTAATTTTTAAATTCGTTATTTATTTCACGAATCTGGAGGAATTTTCGTAGATTAAAATCAGCTCAATAATCATGTTCAATATCCTGGAGTGATTCATTTTTTTTCATTTCTTTTATTCTTTAATTGTGAACAAGCTGGCTTAAATGACTTCCGACAAGAATTGAACCTCGGCTTAATCTCGTCAACTTTAATCAACTTCTGTTGAAGTCATTGGCTTTCTGTTTCCTTTATTTTCTCATTATACAAAAAAAAAGAGGAATTTAAAAAAAAAAAAAGGAAAATAATTAAAATTTCATTTAAGCGCTGCATTTACTCCATCTGCATATCTCTACCTCTCCTTCTACCTCTCTTTTTTTTCTCTCTCAGTCTTCCTATCTACACAGAAGCAGCTATTTGCTGAACGGCGAACGTTGGCCATCAACCGCAGACCGCGATGCCGCATTCCAGTGTTAAGCACTTCTTTTGATGACAGTGCAACCGGTTGGCTAGCTACCCTAAGGGGTAGAGGAAGCGGCCTTACCAAGCAATTATTATCCTTGACTTTCATTCTGCGGGCTCCCACATACACAATGCAATATCAGTGCCAGTACCAAGGCCAGAATCTCTAGCCTTTGTCTACCATCACCCTGCAGGCCAGTTGTGAATATCTGGCTTTTGTCTTCGTGCTTGTCAGTGAGGTTGACTCCTTTCGGAGTTTCGCTTTTCTTAGCCATCCTGTGTAATAACTGCCTCGTTGTCTATCCGTCCGACTCTCCAACGTCTCTCTACGACCAACCATCGCCTTGGTTACTTGTGTTCGTTCATCTGCTGTGGTTTATGTCCTTCGTTGTTGACATTTAGTTGACATACACATACACACACACAAACACGCAAAAAATGGACACATAACATACACATAACACAGGCATCCTTGTTTGTTCTATGCTAGCCAAGAGCCATTGCCAGAACATCACCAAGAGGAGGGGCTGGCAATATATTATTTAACATCAATAGTATCAACTTGGACTCTAGTAATTTTGGTTAATTCCCTTATATGATTCACAAATCGTACAACTATGACAACTAGCTTTTTGTATTTATGTATTAATAATGAATTATTTATACATTCCATTCTACTTAATTCTTTATGTAGAAACACTTTACAGCTTTACTGATGTTTCTGTTTGATTATCTCTTTTTTTCCACCCCCATCACAAGCTAACTTACTACGCCTCTGGTTTGCTTTCTATTCCACTTCTTCTATGCATTTTCTGTGGTGTAAACAATTTTTTGAAAGGTTATTTCTCTTGCAACAGCCGCGGTCTACACTTTGTTCCGTTTTGCACTTCATTTGCCCGGCAGAGTCCTTCGGAGCAGTAAATTCTGTTTACTCTGTTCGTTGTCGTTGTTGCATCGTCCGGACAGCTATTTGTTATGTCATTTGACTGACTGAAACCGTTGACATTTATCCAGCAAGAGCAACAGCATCAGCACCAGACATTTACCAGTCAGGCTATAAGGAATGCATTGTGATGAGAGGAGATAGTAAAGAAGTCTGCTATTTGGTTCAGATATTAAATCGCTCCAAAGGGGATTTCGATTTGTTACTTTGTCTTGGCTGGTTGCCTTTATTTATGCTTTTGTGAGAACCAATTCAAACTGGCAACTTAAATTGAAGACCAACAAAAATAGATGAATATTCATTAAGATCATCCAAAGTGGATTATATAGAAATATATCTTTCAAGCTAAAAGGAATTCCAATTTTTGTTTCCGCATTATTAATATTTATTATTATTTTAAAACTGTTTTCTGTATATAAAAATTTAGGTGCTTTATTTACAGTTTATAAATACTGATTACTTTATTCCAAAAAAAGAAGGAAGGAGTTTATTTTGTTCATTGAATCTCATTTAAAATGAGAAGAAGGATTGTCTCAGGATAGTACAAAATTATTTTGCCAGTGTTTCTGTTTCTGATTTACTACCAATTAAATTTCATTTTTTCTACTTTCGTCTACCACCGGGGGTCGGTCTAAAAGGTTTCCTTCTAGATTTCGAATCCACAATAAGTACAGATTGACGCTTGAGAAAATTACGTGATGGCACCTCATTATCATCATCAGCAGTGGCAACTGTATATATCAATTTGTTAATTTAATTATATTTCTTGATTGTGTTGTTAACAAAATCTTACCCGCCGCCGGTGCCTGTTCTGGTGAAGATGATGAGGTACCAGCAGCCCTTTGAGCACGACCAGCAAAAAGATTGTAATAGCAAACGGGCATGGGTTGAGGTTTTTCACCCTCGGGAACTGATGGTGATTTAGGTGGCTCTGTTTTAAACGCCTCCTCCTCTTCATCGAGCTCAAGATCGAGCTTAGGTATCTCCAAGGGAGGCACCTCCTCTGGTTTGCTTAGCTCTTGACAGCGTTTTATCTTTAATTTCAGTATCTTAAAAGTAAATAATAATTTGTTATATATATATTTTTTTTTATCTCTGTAGCATTTTACCTCAATAAGATCCTCGTCCTCAGCCGTATGGGTTAAAAAGTTTGGCAATTCGGCCACACTAACGTGTAGTTTGCGATCTGGCATCTCTATGTTACTCTCATCCACCTCCTGCACTTTGAAAATCATCTCACAAATGCGTTCTTTTAAATATTTAAGTACACCCATTGATTTATCAGCTGCATCCACATCCTTTTTACGATCCACTTCCATAGCAGCAATGTTGTTTTTAATTTGCTCAATCACCTCCTGATTCACTTCACTCTCCTTTACATCGGAGAATTTTGAGGCCTCCAATTCGCTGGTTAGAGCTTCACGCTCTGCCTCTAAATTGGCCTTTTCGGCCTCGGCCGCTTTTCGCAGATAATTTAAACGGGCAGCTGACTCCTTTTGTGCACTGAAACGTTCAAATACCTCATAGGGTGATGTGGCTCCAGAGGCTTCCATTAGCCGCTTGAAAAGCGTTTCCATATCACTGGTAACACTCTCCAATTGGGAAACAGGCTCCTCCCCATCACCATTCTCAGTCTTGGCCGTATGCTGATCCCCTGAACTAGAGCCAACACTATCCTGATGCACCAGCGTCTTTGTCTCTGCAAACAGTTTACGCCCAATACGCTCCAATTCCAGTTTACGTGCCTCAACTTGTTTACGAAAATCAAGAGCCTGTCGCTCCCTTGTCTTTTGCGATAAATTGGCCTGTTGCTCCTGACGCTGTAGTATCACCTTGGCTGCATCGCGCATTTCGATTGCCTCATTATGCACTTGCTGCAATCGCTCAATTTCGGCCTTTTGTTCGCTTAACGAATGCTCCAATTCTCTTAAACTTCGCTCGAAACGCTCAGCATCATTCATTAAGGATGCCTCAATGGAACGATATTTTTTACGTATATGTTCTGCTTCCATCCATTGAACATTTGTTCGATGAATTTCGTTCTCCAATTGACAAACAAGCTTCAAAAAACATAAAAGATAAATTACAGTATATGATAAGAAATTGAATATAAAGCAAACCTTTCTATTGGCATCCTCTTCCAGAGTTTCCGGTGGTTTTTCGCCAAGATTTTGATTCTGTGCCTCTTTGTTAGCCAAAAGTTCACGATATTTTTCCACTAATCGTGTAAAATATTGTTGACGTGTCTTGAAACGATGACGCATTAGATCCATTTGTTTGCGACTCTCTGTTATCTTCAGATCGGTAAGAAAGATGGCATCTTCAGCATTTTTTGCACCCACCGGATATGTGGCCTTGCCAACAATAATAGTGGGCGTGGCACTTTGAGTTCGTCGTGGCTCATTCTGTGGCTCCTTAATGACAACGGGACGTTGAAGTGGATTTCGTAAACGACTCACTTTTACTGTCAACTCCTTAATATCCTTTTTCAGAGTGGTTATGGTATCACAATTGATGCGATTCTGTTTTTGCCATTCAGCCGCATTGGCCGTCTTTTGGCCCTCTTAAAAGGAAAAAACAAATCATTTTAAATAAGTTAACAACTAGATAAAATATACTTTTCTTACCGGCCAACAATATACGTTTCTTAATCTCATTGATTTGTCTGTTCAATTCGTTTAACTTCTCCGATTCCATAACTTCAACTAAACTATATCATCTAAGCACAAGCACATTGTTTTTTGTTTTTGTTTGATCAATGAAACTTTCTGTTAAAACGTTAACAACGAAGCGGGAAATGGTTGCTAACAACAACAATAAAAAAAAACCGTGTCGTTAGCTACAATTTATATTACCACAAAATTTTTATTTCAATCACAAAAAAAAATATATATATAGACTGCGGGAGAAAGAGATACAGTATTTCACATCAGGGGGATTGGTGGTGCGGTTTTTGTTATTGTTTTTTTTTTTTCTCTTCGTTTTTTACCGATGGACACACAAGGATAAAGAAGGATAAGGAAGAAATCGTAAATTATTTTGTTATGGGATTAAACCATAAGCAAATTCTCGACACATTTGTCCACAAATAAAACAAAATTAGCTGCCGAAATGGAATCCAAAAACCGATAGCTCAATCTCTCTAATTTACCCTTTGGTGAGCTAGCATAGTTATACATCATCCAGTGGCAAGTGGCGCTTTTTTTATCCGTATATTCAATTTTCCAATCAACATCCAGTTTGGTGTATATTAACAATTCATTGCTCATACTATCCCAAAGAATAACATAGTAACTTAAAATGGGTCCAAGCGATTGCCAAATTAGAATTTTACCCTCGCCTAACAATTCAAAAAAAAAAGGGAAAACATATAAATGGATAATTGTTTGAATCGAGTATAGAGTAATACCATATCGTTTCCAATTCTTAAAGTTTTCCACATAAAAGAGTTCCACATGTTCGCTAAAAATCTGTATGCTTGAATTTCTTACATCTATGAGATCCGCCATTTCCTGTGATTTAATATTTTCTATAACCATTTGTTCCTGTCCTGTATTAGTAGTCCTAGGATCTACATTTTCTTCATTAGATAAAGATCCCAAATCAACATTTTGTTTGTTGATATAATTGTTGGGTTCATCCTCGTCAATATCCAATAATGGATTATTTTTGATATTGTCATGTTTGAAAAGTTGACTAAGCTTAAATTTTGTATGTAAATCATTGTCGAGACTTTCCATACTGTTAGACAGGATATGCTCATTACTACCTATATTCTCAGAATCCTCAAAACACAAATCCGAGTTAGATGTAGTAGAAAGAGAAGTCCATGATGTTTGTGTATCAGCCATTATTTCTAAATTGCACAAGACATCTAAAAAAATATAAGAAATTATATATGTTAAAGAATACTTAAAAAAACTATAATTTATATATTAAGGACAAAAAAAACGAAAAGAATTACAATTTATATTAAAATAAGAAGGCATTTAAACATATATTGTTGTGTTGTTATAACATCATTGACTTTAGAATTGTTAAAATCAAATTTATAGTAGCTTAATTTGGATTAACAGCATAAGCTTACATAGCAGACACTTTTAACAGCAGAAAAATTTATAACATTGATCTGGCAACGCGTAAAAAAACGAAGCATGGTAAGTAAGAGAAGCATATCCATATGTACATATATATAATAGCAACAGAGGTGATGCCAATTAGTGTATAAATTTGCATTTTTCTAAAAACTTTTAATATTCAATACAATCAAAATCTCACATCAATATAAAAATCTTAAAGATATATACAAATCTTAAAGATACATTTTATATTTTAATATTTTATTAGCTGTTAAGAAAACTATGCAAATTTAATTATTACTTTAAAATTTATATAACCTACTATTAAAAGAAAGTCTTATACCAGCAATTACAAAAAAGGATCATCCAAATTTTACATATTTCAAATCATAAAATTACTTAAGCAATTAGTTTTAAATTAATATTAAAATTACTACTTACCCAACAAACTTTTCGGAAACGCCTGCCTGAATGTTTTTGATATTGATGATAAAAATCTTTTCTTTTCTATATAAGGAATTTCCTCTGCTCTACTTCGCCTTCTGTTTGTATCAATAAAATCTGGTCTAAAATTGCATATACCATTAGATATACCGATAATTCTTTGAAATATACCAAAACCATAAAAAGAAGGGAAATAGTTTCCATTTTCTTTGGTTTCGATCAAATTGGTTTCTTTGAAATTTCCCATATTATTATAGTCTTTAATAATCTTTACTTCATTATGCGGTTTGGGCATTTGTAAATCGGGTAGAGTAAAATATTTAAAATTATTCTTATTTTTCAATGACCATTTTGTAATATCCAACTGTCCCATAATCGTCTCGGGAATCTCAGCCAACCTCAAAACCTGTGGCAACGTATAGATAAATTCATCATCATCGTTGATTCCTAGATCCTTGGTTAGACGGCTATGTGAACTGCATACTAGTGGTGTAAAAAACATTTTAGAAATTTGAGAATCCAAATCGCTTTTTGAATTGGTTGAGGCATTATTATCTTGTTCATCCAACATAATGCTGCTACACAACTTAAAGAATTCAAAAGAAAAAAAAAAATTCAAAAGAAAAAACGGATTGAAAGTTGAACTACGACAACCGAAAATATTTTGTAAATGATAATGAGAAACAGGTTATATCGAAACTGATTGAAAAGTCAAAGACTTCTCAAACTCATGAAACTAAAGTCAATGAATATATGTTAATATACGTTATATATTTGTATTAATATATTGAAATGTATGTGTTTTTTTTTTTCAATTGTTTTATGCTTGACCTCTTTGAATACATTCAAAACTTATGGCTTTCATCATTCACATAAACTTACTAACTCACATGATGTTGGCCATGTCTCGAAAAGTTTCCCATTGTCCACATGGCAACTATTTCCTCTAATTACAATTTGCGCTTTGCTAAACAGAGCGTAACCAAAAAGTGAGAAAGTCAAGCCAAAAGGGAAAGATGTGAAACAAAACGAAAAGAAACAGAAACAGAGACAGAAACCGAAAGAGAAGTAAGAAAGGCAGAAAAACAAAGGTGGAGACAATAAAGAAATCTGCTTGGTATGGGCATCAAATTACATTGACAACAAGTTTTTCCTCCAGGGTCTTTTCAATAGAAAAACAAAAAAAAAAGAAAATGGAAGACGACAAAACAAAATCTTTATACACTTAATCAAAGAACCAACATTGAAGATACCTTTTACCGAGATGTAGCAAATATTTGAAATAAATTGTTTGGTTGCGTTCTTAACAAATATATATATATATATATATATATATAGATATACCCAATGTTATGATAACTATAGGGTATTAAAATAATGTAGAAATTCGTTAGATAGAGAAGGGCAGCCCGCCAGTCAAAAGCAAATGGCAAAGTATGTAAAAATATTTGAATCTCAAATATGCATAAAATGTATATATAGAATGGGAGGGCCAAAAGTTGGAGAAGGAAAATGAATTCAAAGCGCTGCTAAAATAAATAAATAGCAAATGCAAACAAAATGGGAAACGGTGGAAAGCACACACAAACATATACCTACACACACACACACACACACACACAAAACGCAACTAAAATGAAAAGAAAATTTCTTTTCATTTTCAAAGTAAAACAATCAAAATTTGCGCACCATTAAACTTGTATGGTATTCCGTTTTCCTTTGCCAGGATATCACATGTGTGTATACGTGTAGAACAGTGTGTCTGTGTGTGTGTGTGCTCCACATTGACTTTTTTTGTTGCCTGTTTATACCTTTAGATTATGCTTGGTTATATTTTTTTTTTCTTCTGCTGGAATTGGCATGTAGCTCACTTAACCCCTTGTAAATATTTTGTTGACACTTGCTTTCCCCTTACTTACTCTCTCTCTCTCTCTCTTTCTGTGTGTCTCTTTCTCTGTCTTACATACACACTGTCTGCACCTTTTGGTTATTTTTTTATCCTTGCACTTACCCCTCTGTCTATGTTTGTATCTTGCTCTATTATTTACCAAATAGAGTCAAGAGCAAACTTAACAAAATATCCAAAATATCTTCTGAAAAAAATCCACTTGTAGATAACATAAATGCCGCGACCTAAAGATACCCTATATCAAGTGTAAATGTATACTTAAATCTGTTTTAAGTATACATAAATTGCTGATAAAAGAAATGAGATTTTCTCTGACTCAATCCTATTAACATATAAATAGCTGTCAGTGGGGATATTAACTTTTTTTTTTTTCAAATGGTCGATGTAAATGGTTGACAATCCCTTTTTTATTTCAGTTAGATCATCGATATACTCTTTTATGATACCAAAATTGTAAATAGCAACTATTGATTCATGAATTTATAAATAGTATTAAACTTTAGTCAAAGAAAAATATTTAAAAATAAATATTACATAGGGAATTGTTAAAAATAAATTTATTGCAAGTTTAAGCCGACATGGCGTATGAGCAATGAGTAAATACTATAAACCCCAAAAATAGGGCAACTAAAAACAAACTGCAATTCTCATTTACTAAATGCAAAAATTTGTTTAAGTCACGTTTTACAGAGCCATTTGAATGGTTGACATTTTATGTTTGAAAAGAGCTATAAAATTGACCTTTTTGAGATCAACTAAAGAGAATTAGTAAACGTTTTTGCAAAAGTTTGAAAAAAAAAGAGGAAAATTTAGATGGCATTTTGAAAATGATTTTACCCTAAGGTAAATGGAAATTACTTTTAACATATTTGTGGCATTGAGTAACTTTTCATTAGGCGACACTTGACTACATGTAATAAGATAAAATTTTGCTTTCATCTAAAGCAGGTTACACCTGACGGCAGCAGTGCCTTAGAAGGATACGGATGTAGAGCCAAGGACAGATGCTTCTGATGTTGCTGCTGTTACTGCCAGCTGTTGCCAGGATATGCTTGCAGCGCATTAAAACTAATTACTCATAATCATTTTGGCGCCAAGTGCTGGCAACTGAATCTAGGGACAGAAAGACATTGCCTAACCGTGAGGCTAAGCTTCTTGGCACACATTGAAATTAATTAAAATTAAGCCACATGTGGCAAGAATTCAAATTTTCAAAATGACTCAACCGCAAATGATGGGGAAATTAGTACATATGTATGTGTGTGTATATATCTGTGTATATTAGAAATGGAAAAATCACAAAAGTACAAAGTCAAATTTAAGCAAACGTATGCTAAATCTCTGTAAAATTAATTAAAATTTGTGTAATTTTTTTTTGTTTTTAAGAAGTCGAATGCCAAAGGAGATCAAATGCCGGCAGAGTAACAAGAGATCGAAAGAGAAAGTGAGATGGGTCTATATAACTGTATATTTGTGGGTGGCATGTCACCTAGCATGTACATATGTGTATGTGTTGGTGTGTCTGTGTATATAGTGAGAGTCAGGTTCGCTGACCTTTCGGTCTGACATTTGCTTTCATCCTCGTCACGTTGCCCAGGTAAAGCCAGGTTGGTTTGTTTGTTTAGTTCATTGGTGTGTATATGGGTGTATGTGTGTGTGTGTCTGTATACCTCCGCCACCTGCCACATGTTCGCTTGGAACAGCATCTGGCAAAACATTTGCAACGTTGGCAAGCGCAACGCAGCGCGAAATTATTCTAATTAGGAAACAAACCCCTTCCCTTGCCTCCCTTTTAACACCAATTCAGCTGTCAGTCCGTCATCCATTTTACCTTTTCAAAAGGTGTCTTACATTAAACATATAATATATGTATACAAACATATTATATAAATAAATAAAGAAATATTTTTATATACATTTAAGAAATACTTTAGTTCCGTTTTATAACCATTAAGCGCTTTACATTGCCCATAATTAGATTTTTTTTAAAGTGTCGCCTTAAATGCTTTAAATAATTTTACTAATCTTAATTTTCAATTTATTTAATTTCTTATTAAAATGAATGTCCTTTGCATGTATATATTTCGGATACCATTAAGATAAAAGAAAATTAAATTTTCGATTGAAAAATTGATATACTGATATATATATATAAAATAGGCTCTAGCTGAACTGAAGCAATGCTTAAATCTAGGCATCTAGGGAAAATGATTTATTATCTAATCTAGATGTAAGAGCCATGAATTTTCTACCTATAATGCCAAGGATAATAAGAATGTGTGAAAGCTTATTGTGTCAGAGGCGATGGCGTTGCATGGCAAAGCATATGCTTAATAGTTGAACGCTTCATGTCGTTAGTTAGGGTATCTAGATATAATTTTGAGGCTTTTCGCACCTCAAACTAAACTCAATTCACTTGGCATGTAAACGACGGCAATGATGATATCGTTGTTGTTGTTGTTGTTGATGATGAAGATGAGTTCAGTTTGCAGGTACTGGACGACACGTGCTCAATTTTCACATCAGACTACGCGTTTCACTTTCACAAATCCGCGATGCTGTTTGCTGCATGTCCGGACGCCTGGTCTATGACACGGTGCATGGCCAAAGGAAAAGGAGGTATCTCACTGATTCAGCAGCGCAGGAGCAAACGTGCTGAAACTGAAATCCAAACCCAGCATCCGTGTCCCCTTCTCATCATCATCATCATCATCACCATCACCAGTGGCAGTGTCGCCTTGATGTATGAGATTTTTGCGCTTCATAACCAAACGCCTCGCTCATCCCGATCCTTTTGGTAATCAGGTAGAGGATGTCCCCTTCCGTCGGCACCCCTCACCCCCCCATCACCCTTCTTTCATAGTCCCCCCCCGTTTGTTGCTCTCTTTTTTCTTTTTTTGTTTTTGTGCACTCGCCAAACAGTCAGCGGGGATACGATATGGTGGTGTATTTTTGGTTAGCTCGACGGGGCGTGAATACGGCTGTAGCCGTGTTGTTTGTTTGCTTAAACGAAATTGGCACGACTAACGTCAGCGTTGGCATCGGCGTCAGCGTCGGCGTCGGCGTTAGCAGTGGCGTTGGAGTCGCCCGTCATGTTGACAATTTGCTCGTTTACGTTGACGTTGACATTAACTGGTGATGCTGACTTGGTTTTATTTTTTTTCTTTTCTTTTGCCCAATGGTACAATTCAAATTGAGCCAAAAGTTCCTTCACCTCACCGCTCCAGTTACCTCTGATGTTTGTGTTAATACTAGAAATAAGATTTTGCTTTAAATTTGATGTGACTTGATTTTAAAAGATTTACAAAAGAGGAGAAAAAACAAAACTTTTGTTTATCATATAAGATATATGTACATATGCATATATCTGTCTGTTTCTATATATATTTTATATAAAAGATTTTGAGCTATGTAAATAAGACACGGTATATAAGCTTTTTAGTCATGTAGGTAAGTGAAGTTCTTGTATGGGTTCAATCGGACCACTATAAGTTATAGCTACCAAAGATAATAAATTTTTATTTTCAAAACATATTTGTTTTAAGAGTTTTTCGGCAGCCAATGACAGCTTTGGTTCAAAAACTTCCAAATGAATAATCCAAACATTGTGTTTTTTTTTTTTAGATTTGAAATAATATGGGATAATTGTTATCGATTTTAATCAATAAAATAAATCTTCAAGAGAATCAATTTTAAACAGAGAAATGCAAACGTACATATGCATATACAAATAGAAGTGTGAAAGAGATAAAAAGCATTTGCATTTTATTTTAGCAAAGAACAAAATTTGATAGAGCGAAATGGCCTGTGCTTGCTGCTATAATGCTTTGATTTTTCCAGCTCTTGAGTTCAATTTTTTGACTATCATTGAATGCATTTTGTGTGGTCTCATCAGGAATGTCATTAAGAGGACATTTCAATTCAATTTGCATAAATTGAAGATGAAGCAAACGTTTGATGGACTAAATTGTTGTATAAAAATCGATTTGAAATCAATTAGAGAATGATTTGCAGAATATGTATATATATAAAATGCTCTCTATCACAGGAGTCACTCTCTCTCTAGCTCTCTTTCATATACATTCTATTCATCTCTTTTTTCTGTTACTGTTCTTTTATTCGAGTAAGTAAATCATTCAATTGATTTTGGTCTTCAGTTGCTCATTTAATCGAATTGAATTTGACCCCACTTCGAATTGGGGCGTGGATATGGGCGTGTTGCATGGTCATGGACATGGGGCAGTAAGGGATTATGACACTTTTTGCGCTTGGCTGCTCACATGTACAAATATATATGTTTGTATGTGTGTATGGCTTTTGCTTTCATTGAGCGAAATAAAAAATTCAATTAAAATGCGCACATGGTCGTCACTTCAACCCAATTCCCCCACCAAAAAACCCCAACACAGTGTATCTATCCAATGCCAAAAACGAAAATAAGAAAAAAAAAAAAAAAAAAAAGAAAAAAAAAAAAAGAGAAAAGGAACAGGCGAAACAAGAACTGAACAAAAACGAAACGAAAAATGTGAAAAATCAGCATAACAAAGTGGAGAAAACTATGAAAATGCATTTGCTGTCCCATGCCTGTTTTCACTTTTCCCCTTTATTCTTC
Organism: Drosophila neocordata; assembly: GCA_018903615.1. Lineage (NCBI taxonomy): Eukaryota > Metazoa > Arthropoda > Insecta > Diptera > Drosophilidae > Drosophila > Drosophila neocordata. Next base: position 13,401,553 of record JAEIGI010000001.1, read on the forward strand.
TTTTTCTTCTTTTTTTTTTCTTTGTTGTTTTTGTTTTTGGATCAGAGTTTTTTTTTGTTATGCTCTATGGGTCTGGCGAACATCCAGCGAGGTATGTCCTGTCCTGCCGCAGGACAGGCGACACAATATCTCTTCCATGCTGAGGGACAAGGAGAGTTAAAGAGTGAGAGAGATAGGGAGGAACGATGCTAAAACAAAAGTGGCAACAATAAATAAAGGATTGTGAATTGTAAATAATGTTTAAGACAAAGAGGTTTAGGGTTTACGAGACAAAAGCAAACAAATTTGTTAAAGCAAATGGCAGAAAAATATAAAATGAAACCATGGTGATTGAAATTTTAATGAGTCAAAATAGTTCAAATGAAAAATGAATATAAAAAATAATTGCTAAAATATTGTTATACTGGGCCAGTTAACTTTTACCAGTTACAATTTACTAAAGATTATTAACTAGATGGAACAGAACTAGAATTCATATATGTCTTAGGTCGATAGAAATTATAAATTTTTGTACTCTTTGGTAAACTTATTTGGCAAATGTTAAATCCGTAGCGTACATTACTTGTGGTTAACACTGTACATACATATATATAAATAATAAGTAGTTAGTGTTCGTTTCACTGCGTAGTAATAAATAGTATGTAACTGTATTAATTCCACTGTGAGAGCTTTGGGGTTTTACTGACAGACATTTGTAGGTTTGATTGATTCATTTTAAGTAACAATATTCAAATTTATCAAATTGTTTATTCAAAGATTTACATTTTAAGTTTATAAACCCCCATTTTAATAGGATATTGTTAGGAATAAAAAAAAATTGCAACAAATTATTAATAGTAATTAAGTATTAACCTTTTCGACTAAAACTGAAAGCGCAAAAATCCGAAGTATCCAAGGAATAGTAAAAAAGGGACTGCATAGCTCAGTTGTTTCGTTTCAATTATTAACTTCAATCAATATATGTATAAAAAATAGATAAATATAAATCACATGCAAATGACTTCTGTCATAATATCACATAGCAAATTATTTCATTTTATGACCTAAAAATTAAGAGGAATAGAATTAAATGGTAAAGGCAACTTGAGAAAATTTTAAAATATTATTAAACGAATTTGTTTTCAATTTAATGTTTGCTTTTGTTTCACTAATTCTTAATTTGGAAATGGTTTTGATCTTACTTGTGGTATTGAAACAAGTTAACATTCAACCAATATAAATATTAGTTACACAAAGCTTCTGTATGTTAAATACAGTCATCCCTAATTGATTTTCATTTCAGTCAAATCCACGAATATATCCAGCGAATTCCATTGATCTGCGAAATAAATAATAACATTAGATATCAAATAAGTCACTCATTTGATAAATGTATAGAAACAACAGAATGAAACAAATAAAAAAGTCATATTAAAAGGGAAACAATTTTGAAATGAAATGAAGCTTGCCAACTGGATCAGAAACTTTAAGTCCATTCGATAACAGCATTTTTGCAGATTGGTTAAGAAATATTAGTTAACATTAATTGACTTTAGTTAACATTATAAAACTTATGCAAAAAAGGAAATTAGGAAAAGAAAATTCTTCAACCGATCGTAACAAATTTAGCACATGTAAGATAATCGATTTAGAAAACTTACCTGAAATAAATAAAATCATTCTCAAATGACATCCAAATTGTTTTTATAGTGTGGCAGAATCCAGAAATATTCCGTCCAGGTCTAGGTCCGCTCGGCACGCCGGCCACGTATGTTTCAAAATCCAGTCCAGAAATTTTTATATTTTGTTTCATCAGATCTAAAAAAATACAATTTAAAATATTAAATATTTTATTTTACATACCAGATAATTCAGGAAAAAATCCAGGTCTGATCTGCTCGCCGGCCACACATGCTCCAAATGCCCGAATTTTTTCCATTTAGTTCCATCCGATCTGCAATAATACAATTTCAGCAAGTCATGCTCCAAATTCCGTAGAGTTCAGAAATTTTTCCATTTAGTTCCACCTGATCTGCAAAAAATACAATTTGAAATATTAGGTATATTTTTTACTTACCAAATGACTCAGCAAAAAATCCAGGTCCGATCGGCTCGCCGGCCACCCATTGACTGAAATTTCGCCCTTCAATGGGGCTCCTTATATAGACAATCGTCGTACTGTAAAGTTAACAGAGTTCTGTAAAGTTAACATTCTAAGCCTCTGTTAAATTCCAAACCTCATGTTAAGTTAACAGACCTATGCTAAATTAACAGAACCATGTTAAGTTAACAGACCTATGCTAAATTAACATAACAATGTTAACATAAATATGTTACGTTAACAGAATTATGTTAAGTTAACAGAGACATGTTAATTTAAAATTTAAATTTTAAATTATAAAGCTTCTGTAAAAGTTAAAGTAAATTTAGCATACTAAGCCACTGTTAATAAATTCCAAACCTCTGTTAAGTTAACATAGTTATGTAAAGTTAACAGAACTATGTTAAGTTAATATAGGTCGTTAAGAGTTCTGTTAAGTTAACAGAGCCATTTTAATATAATTTCTGAAGCCTCTGTTCAAATTCAACATCTCTGTTGACATTTCAAGGCTCTGTTAAAGTAAATTTCAAACTAAACCGTCGTTTCCCAGTATATAACGGGGCTATATTCCAGTATTTTGAATTCCGTCACTTTATTTCAGTATTTTTTGTTTTGTATTTCAGTATTTCAGTATTTTAAAGGCATTTCCGACCTCTTAAAATATATATAATCTTGACCAGCAATAACAAGAGTTGTATTAAAATTATCCTTATTCTCATAAAGCACACCGAATAATATTGCTGAAAAATATCAACTGACAAAATTTCATTTAAATTGAAAAGTAAATATAGGAGATACATACATATATTCACGCAAAATTTATACTAAAATGTCAAGTGCGTAGTAAGAGTGAGCGAGACAGCATGCGTTCCCTTCTGCGGCTTATAGGGTTAATTTTAAGATAATGGAAATTTTGAAGTTTGATTTTATTAAAGTTCCTCTACTTGGTACAGGGTATACTTAAGCTCAGCAACGACGACTTCCTTGCTTCATATTAGTTACAAATTTGCTCTTTTCAATTTTCAGTATGTGTGTGTGTGTGTGTGTGTTCATTCGTTCATGATTGTTATTTTGTTTTTTTTTCTGTTTCGATTCATAGATTTAAATATTTCATGCAAGCAAATAACAATGCAAAAGAAGAGACCAAAACAAATTCATTTTGCCTAACCATCGAGCGCTAATGAAACGGATTGCAATGCCCGGTACCCGGAGTGCCTGAAGCATGATTTCGGATACCGGACTACTCCTCTACGGGTGGGTTTGGGTTTGCCTTGTTTTATGGCGGATTTTAGGCAACAGAAAAAAAAAAAAGAAAAGAATAAATATAAAAATAAAATTGGATTTTTAGCGTAAAATGTAGAAAGCCGTAAATATATTTCAATTCGCTGCTACGAAGGTCGCAATACAATGTGATTTCCCAAAGGGGGTAGCGAAAGGGCTAGGTTTATTTTTACCCTCTTCTTTTTTTTTTTTGGTTGCTTGCGGTTGCCAAATGTTGCGAATCGTGTGCAAATGATTTGGTAGAATTAACTCCCCAAAAATGCGCGGCTAAAGGGGTTTTTTGGCAATGGGGCAGAACATGGTGCTACGTTATTTGAATTGGCGCAGAGCAACATGTGCGATGGCCTTCATTTGAATGCCGAGTGAAACGTTTGGCTTTCCCAGCTCTGGTCTAGTAAACCCTTCCTTTATTTATGTTGTGTTTTTTTTTTTTTCATCTCCATTTTTGCTGTGTTGTTGTTGCTGTTGTCTTTTGCTTTGGGCTGTCTGTGAATTTGTAATGTCGGTCGGTACCTTTACGAAAATCCCCTTAAAACTCATTTCGCTTTTGATGGCGTCAAATTGATTTCGCTGCTTGTTTGTTTTTGAAGTTGAAATGACAGTGAACCTTCTACCACCCCCCCTGCCATGCCCATTCCCATACCCATAATCCACCAACTACACCATCAAATATAACCCACAGCTTCTGAGGATTTCTTTCTTTTCTTTTTTTGCTTAAATTGTTGTTTGGAACAAAAATTTTTATATGTATTTTATTGTGTTTGTCATCTGGCAATGACATTGGATTTATTATTTTCGGTTTATTATTGATTTCAAAATTTAAAACAAAACAAAAAAACATTTCTAGAAACAAATATTAGGCAATGTCACATTAGATTATTCAATCAGTAAACGGATTCCATGTTCAGAAATTTGCAATGGAAGAGAATGGTGCAAACTTTTCAATATTTCAACTGCGTTGCTTTTAGTAGCAAATATCTTCTCTATACAAATTTGGGTATGTCGATTAGTCTAAGTACAATAGCTGATACTATGGAGCAATCCTATGAGCTGTACAATGGTGAAATTACGGAATGGCAACGTACACGTACAATACGAATGGGTATATCTGGTTTTACAGTTGGATTCGTTTGTCACTTTTGGTATCAATATTTGGATTATCTATATCCTAAGCGTACCATTGGTGTTGTTGTGCGTAAAATATTATTGGATCAGTTTGTATGCTCACCGTTTTATCTCGGAGTTTTTTTTGTTACTATGGGCATTTTGGAAGAAAAATCATGGACAGAGGTTAAGCAGGAGATCAAGGATAAGGCATTATTATTATATTTGGCCGAATGGACTGTCTGGCCAGTAGCACAATTTGTTAATTTCTATCTCATTAAACCAAAATATCGTGTACTCTATGATAATACCGTTAGTCTTGGCTATGATGTATTTATGTCGAAAGTGAAATATGGCACAATCAAGAATAAAAATGAAAATTGCCCAACGTGCGACAAAGTGTCAAATAATTTAACGTTTTATGGATTCAAGTACAAATGAAATTATGTGTATAAAAGAGAAGAATACAATACAAAAAGGATTGCTGTCTCGTATTTAAATTAAATAATCAAATATAAAGTGTCAAAGGATATGCCTCAAAAGGCAAATTAGCCAAATGGCCCACAGGCAAACAGAAATGAGCCAAAAAAAAGTGACAATAATGAATATCTTCTTTGCTATTAAAAGTGCAAGCAAAGTTTCTGGTGTAACTTTTTAAAAGAATGACTTTTACAATTATTACACTGGGAAAAAATGTATGTATGGTACGTTAACAATTTTGAAATCCAATGTAAAATTGTTGTAATTGCATTCTAGTGAAATTATTTACATAAAAATCAGCAAAAGTTTTCAATAATAAATAACAATCATATACAAACGATTAACGTTAAATAATTATATATACTAGGAATATATACATATCTTTATATATAGAAAGTATTTTTTTCACTGTAATTAGATTTTCTTTTTATTATCTAAAATTACAAAAAAATTTGCATATTTATATTAAAGTAAGAAAAAAATTGACTAGTTTCTTGTTCATTGCTCTTTGTTTGGGCCATTTTTTTTTGATGGTCTTTGAATCCTAAGTGTCAACTTTTTATCATATAGCACAAATATTGCAAAATTTTCTTTGTTTGAAATCCAATTTTGGATTTGGTAAGGTATCTCGAACTGAATATTTTTACCATTAAACTTTGTTGTTAGCCACATTACTAGAATAGCAAATACATATACATATATAGCCACTAGCACGTATCCTTATTTGATGCATATAGAGTACATTAACCATACCAACAACAGCAAACATCTATGCACCCACTGTCACGCCCACTTTTACTCACAGACGCCCATTTGTACACGCAGTGAATGCCCCAGTTGGCTTTATGCTTGGCCACGTGCCTCAAAAAAAAAAAAAAAAAGGAAAAGAAAAAAAAAGAGAGAGAGAAAGAAACTTACCCCTCGCCCGGTGAGGCTTTTAAATTAAATCACAAAATGGAGATACATACAAACACACTCACACACACAAACACACAGACATATAGAAGCCAAAAAAGAAGCAAAGACGTTGAGGACGAAGACGAAGGCGGCGACGGCGACTAAACCAAATAAATAAACCCTTTAGCCACAGTCCTTGGTGTTCTTCTTTTCTTCTTTTTTTTTCTCCTTTCTTTATTCTTTTTACCCGTTTTTCGGGCCAGAAGATAAGAGTAAAGACAGGAAGTCAACTTTAGTAGTAGTAGTAACAGTCGCCCTACAACCGAAAAAAGGGATAATGGCATAAAATCCAGCAAAATGAAAAGAAAGCGGCAAATCATGTTAAGAGATTTAAATTGGATTAGTTGACGTGCATGTGTGTGTGTGTGTCTGTGTGTGCATGTGTGTTTGTGGCTGAGTGTTGATGTGTATGTGTGTATATCAGTGGGTGTGAAGTTGCGCTGTAACGGTCGCCAAACGCTCGTCTTGACATCAATTTTTCTCACTTGATTTTTATATACTTAACAAAAAAGGGTATATAAGCTATAAACAGAAGCATATTTTAGCTATAAAAAAAATATCCAAATACATATATATATATATATATATATGTATATACCATATAAAGGAAAAATTATAGTCAATTTCATAGATAGGCAATAGTTTTTTCACTAGTAATAATCTGTTTTTTTTTTATAGGGTATTCAAAGTTCGGTATGGGTGCTTTTAAGCCAAGTCCACTGTTGATTTCTTTTTTCCCTTTGTTTTGTTTTATTTTGCTCCCTTTTTCTTTATCTATATACATATATACCTACATTAGGCTGGTTTTCTTACTTATACAAATTTCAATTAATAATATCCTTGGATTTTATTTTCTTAATGAAATTGAATACCTAACAGATCTGGCTTTTATATATCTTAAGTTGGAACAAAAATAAGAGCTTTAGTTTCTTATTCATTTATTCTCTTTATTTTTAATTTGTTATATGAGTTAACATGTCGTATACGTTATATATATTTATATATATATGAAATACACAAATTTGAAACAATTTATAAAATATGAAAAAATTCAAAAATATTTATGGAAAATATTTTTCAAATCAAAAGTAACAAAAGAATTTTACGTTTTTCTTTGAAAAAAAATTCTGAAAATAATAATTCTTAATAAATTCTGATTTAAATACAAAAGTTTCTTTGTTTTTATATTATATTATTTTAAACAATATTGTCTAATAATTTCTTTAGAATATTTATTTTATATGAAATGTTCTTTTATATTTTTTTTATTATTAGAAATATATAAAATTATTTTCTAGTTTCTGGTATGCAAGGCATTTCTCAAGCTAAGTCTTAAGCTTTTGACCCTTTTTTATCGCTTCATCATACAACAATGAAAACCAGTCTAATGCTACATACCATATATCTATGTATGTAGCTATATATATGTATATATAAATATATATATATATATATAAATATGTATATATTTTGTATGCTTGACACAATTCGCTGTAAAGTGCTTAGGGGCTTCTCGAGTATCTCTCAAGTTTTCAATGACATTCAGTCATCTGCTCTTTTTATATACCCTATGCCCAAAGGACAAAAGGGTATATAAGATTAATGATTAATATAGCTAAATAACAATGGATTAATATATATATATATATACATATATTTTGCTAATATGTATGAAAATTTACTTAGTATAAATATTGATTTCAATTTTGACTTGATTATTGTTATTCAATGGCTAAGAAATTTTCAATTTTTATGCTAAATTAAATTACATTTTTAAGCAGGATATCCTTTTTTTTAATATTTTTTTAAATATAAAAATAAATATTTATTATAAGGCAATAAATTAAATTAACTTATAATTTAAGACTAAAAAATTTCATGGCCATCAAATTTCAATTTCCAAACGGATTTAGCTTAAATGATAGAAAAATTATTGATAAACCAATATATGGATCTATCTATTTGTGAAATATATTTGTAAGGCATATTGATATAGATGATTTTCATGCTCTGTTAAATCAATCAATCATCATTTATCCGAATGCCAATCAGAAAATTGCATTATTACATGAATATAACCGCACGTTCATATATGCTACTCTATAACATTGGATGAGTAGGTATATATATATATATGTATATGTATCTACATTATATCCTAGGTATATTCACTCTATTAATTCAGGTGAGAGACATGCACATGTTACCATATACATATATATAATACATGTGGAAGACCAACTGGGCTTGCTTTCTCACACACTTAATTGGCACTCAGAGTCATCAAACAGAAATGCCAATGATGTTTGTCTATGAAATTACCCCAACGGGATGTAACAGAATCACAAACCAAACTACATAGCAGTAACCAGTTGTAGCAGCAGATTCTAGGTATAGAGTCACAGTCAGAGTCAGCTATACTCTGTGATGATGATGATTATGATGATGATGATTATGATGATGGGTGAAGTAGGAGAACAACGCGAATGTGGGTGGTGGACAACTCGTACTCGTTATCTGAATGTGGGCTAGTGCCCGCAGTTATAATTCCATTTGCGACCATAAAAATGTATTACGTTGGGTAAGCCGCTTCTGCTCATAACAGGCTACTTAATTAACGAGGTATTCATGGAGATGTAAGTCCTTTGTTTCGGTTTCGTTTCTACTAACTAACTAACCTGGCAAGCACGTGGCATATGCCACATAATGACTCAACAAAAATGGTTACCAAAGAGTGTGTATATGTGTGTGTGTGTATATGCAGAATGTTGCTTTAACTTAATTAACCATAAATTAGTTAGGATTCACGCATTTTTAACGAAACCCTTGAGATGACACCACAAACATAGACAGAGACACACATTTATATGTACATCCACTCACAAGTCCATCTGTCAAGCATCTTGAAGGAGTTAATTTATTTATCTTGTTGCAACAGCAGCCTTAATGCCAGTTGATTTATTCCTGGATTGTTACTCAAAAGTTCTTGCCTCAGCAGCCCCTGTCAATGTAATCATGTTGATAAAAAGAAAAATACATGTTGAAAGAAAAGAAAATCTCATCTACTTTTGGCAAGGACAAAAAAATACAAAAAAAAAACAAACAAAAATTTTGCTCAAGCAGTCAGTTTTAAGGATATAAAAGGCAAAATCTAAAATTGATCACGTATGAAATATAAAGTTTATAATTTAGTAAACATGAAATCAATTATATTTTTAAAAAAGGAAATATTAAATAAATCTAATTTATTATCAATTAATTTATCTTCATTTTTGTAAACCAAGTTTAGGCCTTTTTTTTATAGATAACTCCTTAATTTGTAATAGAATGTTTTTCTAATGTTTTTTTTTTTGCTTGCTTTGGCAAATTCGTGAGTCCTTGTCTTTTAGTTTATCCCATATTTCTCTGGCTCACTTTTGGCTGTTGCCATTTATGTAACTACAATGGCAATGGGCACACACATTGCTATGATTTCTGTCAGAACCTGCGGCGATGTTCCATTTTGCAATAGGGCAGAAGGCGGAAGGGAACACTGTTGGAAATGTCTTTAACAGATTTTTGTATCAACGGTTTTTTTTTTATTCTTTTGGCTGTGCTGCGATGTTTCAGTTTTTGTCTTTTACTTTTTTTTTTTTTATACAATTGCCGCTATAACCGCGCTCTGCCACCCGCTTCATTTACATTTGTTTCATCCTATTATCCTGGTTAACCGTCTGTATGTATATGTGTGTGAGTGTGTGTATACACCCACCGTGCCATTTGTCAAAGTTCTGCGCCCCATCGCCCCTTAAATCTCTTTTTCTCTCTCGCTCCCTCTCTTACGGCCTTTTTGTAATTACACAGCCAACAGTAGGGAAGGGCAAAAGTACCAGGAATGGGATAGGGACCAACACTGGGACAGGGGCAGGGGATATAGCTGAGCTATGAAGAGCTCTGTGCAAATGAAAAAGGCAGCTTAAAAAGCATAGCGTTGGGGTTTTTGTGGAGCGCTCGTTAAAATTTGTTGCTCTCATTTCGATTGTTCGCTATGTTTTCTGTTCATTGTTGTTGTTGTTGCTGTTGCCGCCACTTTTGTCGATTTAGTCAGCGGAATTGAAGGTATTTTACTTAAATATGCGAATCGGATTTAAAATCATCAAACCGCTACCATTAAACTCAAACCATACCCACCATCTTACCACCTTACCATAACCATGATTCATGATCAACCATTCCATTTCATGGTATACTTTAATACTCATACAACTTTTTTTTTGTTTTCCCAGAGTCCAGCAATTAAAACTTTTTAATCATCGACTAACTCTCGATTGAATGGGGAATAAGGGTAAAAAGGTATAAAAAAACAAAAAACCAAAAAAAAATATATATATATATATTTTGATTTATTTATGCCATGGTTAATTTACCACACCAAAAAAGGTCTTTAAAATTAAATTAAAATCTAGTCCCAATCCCATGGAATTATGGCTGAAACGAACTGTAAAAAGTATTGAAATGAATTTTAATAAGTTGATTTCCTGTTGTAAATTGTCATGAAAATATTATATAGATCAAAAAGATATATATCACATAAATAGTAATAAAGAATCACAGATTTAACAAATATTTAATGTAACAATTAAAAATTTTAAAAATTTTATATAAAAAACTGATGAAAGAGCATATTTTTTTCAATTTTATTTTTGGATTGTCGGTTTTGTGTGTAATTAACGTTCATTCAGCCAGGTCATTCCCACTTGAGGCAGCCGCATCGCTGCTCATCAGCAATGTCCTTTTGGGGGGCGCTTTTTATTTTTGGTCCAACAGTTGGTTGCAGCATCTGGGCATCATTGCCTGAATTTTTACTCCCCAGTTGCAGACCGCCCACCCAATTCGGGACGCAGCAATTAAAATCTTGCATTCGTATTTGATGGCAGCAGCAGCTTGAAAGTATTTTAATTTCCCAACAGAGCTTCGACGGAGCATCCAACCCGATACCCGATCCCACACCCATCTCTTTTATTCCTCTTCTCTTCATACCCAACTACTTAACGCATCTCACAATGACAACAAAGTGGAATCAAAACAAAAACGCCAAGCGGCTATGGCCAAGATGGCGACGGCGAAGAGCAGGCGCATGCGTTGCCTCTGCACAGGCGAATTGGTGGAAAAAGTGGCAAAAATCTCCAGAGATTGGACCAGACAGTTTCAGTTGCTGCAAGACTGTCGCGAGATAAAGTTGTCCAAAAGAGACCAAAACAAAAAAGAAATATAAAAAAAAAATTAAAGGATGAATGTGTGAGCGCGGATTGTAAAAACCGAAGCCCGCGCGAAAACTCACAGGGAGCGACAGAGTGAGGCAGAGAGAGAGAGAGAGACAGATTTGAACTGTGTCTGTGTCTGTGTTCATGTGAGTGTTTGTGTGTGCGTGTGTGTGTGTGTGCCTGTGTCCAGGTGAAACGAAATATTGGCCAGGAATAAAGATATTGAAGTTAACTATATTTGCCACGCCCACAATAAAGCCCTAATATGGAACACCTGCGTCCATTAAGCTATGAAGAGATGTGCCAAATGGAAATGCTTCAGTCTGGTGATACAGCAAATGGTCCAACCGCTGCCATGATGCCAATTATGGTTATACCCACAGCACTATTGGCACCAGCCGGCGGCGTCATCGACGGCAACTCATCAACATCAGAGATTGGGGGTGGAGAGCATTACTATCAGCTGCAGCCCACGCACATACTAACAACGGATCCGGCGGCGTCGGCAACTAACGGCGAATTGGCCCTTTTGCAAAGCGGCAACGGCGGCGGCGTCGAACAGCTTCCACACTCAATTCATCAGCTTCAACAGCATCCACATGCACACTCACAGCATCCGCCCGTAAACATACTGTGTACAGGCACCTTGGGACGAGTCCAGCCATCATCATCGTCTCTAGCACCACCAACGAGTGGTGCAGCGACATTGCCACGCGGCTTCCAACCCGCCGCCTTTGTGCCCGATGTGGAAAGCGATTTTGAAGGTAGCGAATGTGGAGCCGGTAGTGTAACAACTACCTGCATGCCACATTTTCGCTTTGGCGGATGCGGTTTATCCACACTTCAACATCAGCACCACCCACAACAGCAGCATCAACAACAACATCAACAGCAGCAGCAAGATGTTGTCATAGGTTGTGGTTCATTATCCTATATGATGGGTTCCGGCACTTTGGTGGGTCGCGGACGTCGTCTTATGAACGGCCAACATAACAAACCCAAACGCGTATCCTTCAAGGGTGACAATTTACCACCACCATCGCCACCACCACCACCAGCCGTTGAACTGGACGAGAATGGCTTTCCCCTAGCTAGCGGTGATGCTGGTCCTGGTGGAATGGCAGGTGGTGCTGGTAGTGGCCCTGGCACTGGCTGCTCCTATATGCACTTTGACAACTACATGGACTACCAGGTAATTGTCATTCATGGCCCTTAGTCCGCCATTGTGATGGAATGGCGTAATATTTACGATTATTGCCCAGGTCCTTGCCACTACGTGCCGCGATTAAACTGCGAGAAAGTTAGAGCAAAAAAAAAAATAAAAGAAAAGAGAATCGAATGACTTGGGAATCTCATTTCATTTTTATTGTTTATAGATGGGCAGATAACAAAAACCTTCGTCTGCGAAAAAATAAAGAAGATATAATAAGACATGCGAAATTGTGTTAGCTCTCAGTACTTTTATCGCATTAGAAAACAATTTCACAATGAAATGGTGTTCCATACAAGTAGTAATTCAATAGATATATATATAAATATATATATCTAGTCTAAACGACAAATCGTCATAAACAAGAAATCACTTGTAAATCGATTTTTAGCCAACATTTATTTGGGATTTATATATATTAATACAATACGCCAAGTTGATTAAGTCTTCTAACAGCCTGGCAAAAATGGTTAACTACAAAAAAGACTACTTTAAGTATGTACATAGATATTTTTTATTGTATTGTATGTTTTTTTTCGGAATTTATATTTGATATTCCAAACGATAAGTCAGAAATTTCTTATACTTCTGTGCAAAATATTCTATTAAAATAAGAAAACTTTATTATTTTAGGTAGCACTCGTTAAACTATTTCTTAAAGCTCTTTTACCTAGATAAATAAAAATGGCAACAAGATTTGGATAGGTAATAAAGTAAGATTAAAATGACAACAAGATTTAAATAGATAATATAAATTGTTATAAACTTTGGTATATAAGCCCGCCAGTTCTCCTTTAAAAATTATCGACTCAAGTATTGCCGGGGTTCATACTAAAATCACCTGTGAATCGTCTGCAATTTGAAAATTTTTTATTAAAACAATACAAAACAAACTTGCTAGATAATATTTAAGACAGTTCTAGCCATGAAAATTTACTTCAGCACTTAAGCAAAACAAATTTTACATCAAATTGAAACTTTAACTAAGGATCGAGTCGTCAACTATGATTTATATCTCTGGGTGACTGCCAAGGAAAATATAATTTTAAATCATTGGTTTAAGCTAATTCATAAACTAATATTTAATATTATTTAATATTATTTATATAGAATCGTAAACAAGAAAAGGCGTAAGATAATCTATATAATTAGATATAAAGAAAACGACTCTTATATATGAAAATTTGAGACTTCTTAATATTTATAATAGGAGTTCTTAAACTTGCTCCTTTATACAATAAGCGGAGGTGGAGCCTTTAAAATTGACATGGTTAATATGACCACAAAGACAGTTACAGTTTTTTTTTGTTATTTATCGAATATCTAATTCTAACATTTAACATATGCAAATCCTTTGGAAGTTCCTTACCTAAATCCACACATCAGAGAGAAAAGGCAGAGAGAGAGGAATGACAAATGTTAAACGCTTCTATTGTAATTTGTTTTAGACACTTTATCGACCGACTCACCGACTGACCACATCGTTTGATAAACGTTTATATACATGTAACTCAATTTGTTAGGACTTTAGAGACAGAGATGAAAAAAGTGAAAGAAAAAGGATAAAAGAAAGAGAAGAGCGTATCAAATTTAACGCTTGATTCTTATCGAATCTTCAAAAATCCAAATGCAAATTTGAAACACAGCCAGGATAAGGATGTGCATTCAAATAAACTATACTATAGCATTTCTCTTCTAAATGTATGTGTGTGTACATACATACTGTATGTATGTATGTATGTATGTATTTGTATGCGAGAATGTTTGCCAGCAGGACACTAGGGCCAATTGTCCTTTGCGGCCATTAGTCACAGCGCTGAACGCGCTGTCATCTTTGGCCGTTGGCGCCATTTATTCACATTTGAATAATAAATTAAATGTTGCAAATGTCGTTTCTCCAGTTTTGCTCAGTTCCTTTTCACCAGCTCCAGCTCCAGCTCCAGCACCAACAATTGCAATGCGCAATGCTTTTTTCTTCATTTTTTGCTTTTTATGCATTCCTCCGCCAAAAGTCAAAGCCATAAAAGAGCAAAAAAAAAAACAAAAACGACACAAAAAAAAACACTCCTCTTCTTATTATTTCCACGCTTTGTTGCGCTTTTGTGTGTGTTCCAGAAGGTTGTCCACCAAACTCCCACGATTATCATGGCTTATCCTTGTGTTGGTCCTCATAAACTTTGCCAATAGTTTGCCAAATCCAGATTGAATACAGACATTAAGACATATATGTACGTGCAGAGCGGATAAATTTTAATAGCGGTTACCATAAAAACCATTTCTTTAACTTTATATACAAAAAGCTAAAAAAAACAATTGTCTTTGATATATCACTTGTAATGAAATTTTCTAGGAAATATTAATTTTTTTTGCATACTTTTAAGGGCAGTGAAAGTGATATTTTAAATTTAAAAAATTTATATTACCTAAGGGGAAATTTGAAAAACATTGTTACTAGGCAAATTTAAAATTTCAAACAGTCAAACAGAGCAGATCGAAAGATTAATAATCATTGCCTACTTTTAAGGGCGCCATTTGCAACTGATTAGTTAAATCATACTGAAATAACAGACTTTTCGTCTTTTATAAATATATATAGTCGTTTTTCTATATATATTTATAAAAGAGTATTTTATTTAAAGTATTTTAGAAATATAATAGATTTTTAGACTTGATATTCATATTATTCTATATATGAATATACACAGAAATATCATAGATTTTTAGACTTATTTTACTTACTTTAAACAAATTGGTAAAAACTTTTTACTCAACATTTTGTAGTCCGTTTTTGCCTTTAGAGATTTCCCGTTCCAATTTTGTTTATAGTGAAACTTTTTCAAATTTCGTTTACAAGTGCCAGTCAGTTAGAAATTTTCCACACCCCGCCCACCGTTCACTTTAGCCGCCATTTTCGTATTACTCTGCTTCGAGGCGTTGGTTTGATTGATAGTTAGCTGGAATGATGCGTGTTTTTCCTTTCATGTCCATTGTTGGAATCGTTTTCGTTGAGTGCCAACTTCTGGCATTGAAATGATGAAAAGCACTTTGTTTATTTTTTTTTTTTTTTTTTGTTTGTTTTTTGCTCTTGTCAGTTTTGCTAAAAACATTTCGAAACTATGTTCCAATGAAGAGCAAAAAAAAAAGGAAGCGAAAATTATGATGATGTTACGTTGATTAACAACCGAAATCAATTCCTTTGATAAAGGTTTTAAAGAAACAAACATTTTCTATAAGTGTTATTATCGATCTTGTGTATATACTTACCATTTTTACTGTACTATCTGAAAAATCCTAATTAAAATTGATTTTTATATTACTTCTTATTTATAGAACCATTGTTGCCTTATGAAAATTGACTTACTTAATTAACTACCATTTAGAATATAATTGACTATCCATTATTAGGAGCTATTCTAAGGTTGCATTGTAACAATATCACAACTTGTATGTTCGTTTTTTTGCTTTTTGTTGCAATGTTAGTCAACAACTTAAGAGCTATTAAGTAGATTAGCTTTTAAATTATAACGACATTCTCACACCCATTACACTCACGCAACTTTTGAAAGACACGCACTGACCCGAGCATGAAGTCTAAAAGGAACACAGCGGGTCCATATAGAAAATGTAACTTACTCCTTGGCTTCTCTTTTGCTTTTCTTTTCTCCCCCTCTTTTTTTTCTCTTCTCTTATTTCTTTTTTATTTCCTTTTTTTGTTTTTTCTTTTTCTTGTTGATGTGTCAAGCGGACGGTGTACAAATTGGCTTCATTGTTATCTTGCATGTCCCGGGGTAAAAATTCGTACAATTGAGTTTTAAATAAAAATGAGGCAGGCGATATAGTAGCAACAATGCGAGGCTACTCCACCCATGGCCAGCATCAGTAACCTGCCACACATCATCGTGGAGAGAGAATAGAAGAGTCACTCTCGCATGACACAAAAGGCAGTCAACAGCAACAGGAACAACAACAAAAACAATGAAAATGGCAACAGCATATACAACAAGTCTAACAAAAACTAACTAGAAACAAAACCAAAGGAAAGGGATAGACGGGGGGGTTGCCTACAAAAAAAAAAAAAAAAAGGAACTGTAACGGAATGCTTTATAGTTTCCGCCATTATTTTCCCTTTTTACAGTTACACTTTTTATAAAAAAAAAAATCCTTCTTCTTTCTACTCGTTTTTTGCCATTTTATGTACATAAACAACTCTGAGATTGCTACATTTGTTGCACGGATTGTGTCCAACAAATTTTAGAGCGAGAAAAAAAAAACCTGCTAAAAAATATAAAACAAAAACTATGCCACACTGTGCTACTGCAGTGGCATATGCAACAGTAGGCTAAAATATTATGTCACCAGTTGGTAAAAAGTAACAAAAGGAATCTCAATATTTAAGAATATGAAACATTTTAATAAATTAGCTTACAATTAGAAATCAATGGAATGGAACAAGGCAGTAAATATCAATGATAAGTTACACAAAATCAAATGAAATTTATAATTTATAGTTTATGAATTATAAAAAAAAAATTATTAAACAGAAAATATTAGATGATTTTCTATAGTTTTATGTTAATCAGACATTTAATTTTTTTTTTATTTTAATTTAATTTTTTTTATAAATTGTTGCTTATTCTATTTTAAATCCAAAAGGAATGTGTTAAACTAAGTTTTTAATGAGTTTAAATTATTTTTTAAAGGATATAAATTAAATTAAAATCAAACAAGTTTAATTAATACAATTTATTTGCCAAAATCGAATAGAAATTAGTTAAATTTTGTTTTGAAACAAAGGGAATAGAACACGACAGGCAAATGTAAATATTATGGTATCAAATAAACATAAAACATTACAGTTTATAAACTATTCTATATATATATATATATTATACATTTTATTTATAATTATATTTTGATACTCTCTTGGAATTTTTAATATTTAATGATATAAAATTACAAATTATATATTTTTTAGTTATGTTAATATTTATAATTTCAAGTGTTTATTCATTGTTTTATTTCTTAGTTAACAATTTGCCAACAAAATTGAGGCAATATATCATTTTTCATACACAATCTATAGTGAAAGTTAAATACTGCATAAAATAGAGATAATGCAATAAACTTTTTCATAAACATTTATAGAGTGTGTTTATAACTTTTGATGATGATTGATTTGTTCAGCAAAAAGGCAAAAGAAAAGAAACTTGTATATAAAGTACATTTTTGTGGTGAACTTTTTCAATTTGCTACCATTGTAGTATGAAAGCTATGGACCCAATGATGTCCAATGAAGAGACCTCCATCTCCAGTAAGGGGGTATAAGTGAGAAAGATTGCTGTGTAAGAGAAAGAGAAAGAGAGTTCGCCCAGCACAAAATTGGTTGAAGGGAGTTGCCTACATTGGTCGTTGGCAGCTGCTGATGCTGATGCGAATAAGGTGGAGGATGCGGATAAGGATGAGAATGAGAATGCCGCTGTTCATGTCTACGTTAGCAAGTTTCTACTTAGTTTTTGTTATTCATACCCTGTAAATTCTCATGGGAGTGGAGGAAATAGTATATGTATGGTGTTGCGGATGAAAATCCAAATCAAAATATATGAAACTCTTTTTAAAAGCTTTCTTTTGTTCAACTTAATCCATTTGATCACTAAATTGTTATCTAATCGAATAACATAAGTTGAAACAAGAGGGTATTTCTGTGTAGCATCCTACTAACTAAATGTAGGGTTTTTCTGTTTTTTTTTTTTTGTTTTTTTTGTTCCTGCAAATGTCATTTTGGGGCATTTCACGCTGATGGACAACAGCATGAATAGCAGTGAACTGTACCAACAAATGAGGAAGAGAAACTGAAACTTAGCCGCTGGCGAATTGGCGGCTATGACTCTGTTAGCATTTGGTATTTGTTTGTTTGTCTGTTTGTTTACGGACCCCATGGTCCAACCGTCTCCCTTTCCGTCTCCATGTCGTATCTGTGTCTGATGTGAACGATGACAGTTGAGAATTTTGCAATTTTCAAAGCTTAAAGTGCTCATTAAACAATTGAAAATTACGACAAAAAAAAAAAAAAAAAAACTTGCATATCTTACATCTACCTTTCACTTAGCCAAATGGCAATATATTTTAAATTATATTGGCAAAACCATTTTGACTATATACAATAATAATTATTTAATTAATTCGCCATTTAGTAATTACTTGAACCCGTTTCTGGATTCTGTGTATCTTGATCTGGTATATCCTGATCTGGCATATCATTATCTGGTACATCATTATCCATTAAAGGTCGATTAAGTGTTACTTCCAATATACGGGATAACATGATAATTTCTTCCATGTGCACATTAACAGTATTTCGAATAAAGTTTATATTAATACCTTGTTCCACAACAAGATCATTTGGCACATCCTCAATCAATTTACGTGATTCATCCCGATGAAGCGGTGCAATATCATTCTCCTCTTCGACCACCATGATTATATGTTTTTATATGATAATAAATATTATAAATAATTCTATAGAGTTATTGTTATACACTTCAAATATATTCATGTGAATGGCAAATACAAATGGAAAGTTTATTAAGAAATAAAAATTATGGGTAAATTGATAATACATTTTATTCTATGATTAAACAAGATACAAATCTTTAATTTTTCTAGTAGTAATCGTAAAACGTTTCGGTTGCACTCCATGTTGCATTTAAAGGAGAGGGACGGGGAGGGGGGGTGGCAAAGTAAGAACTCGTTCGAAAAGTTTTTGCCAAGCATGTCAAGTGCCAGACATGACCCAAGTTAAACTAATTATAAACTCAATGCACTCAGCAAGAAAAAGAAAATAAAAACAAAAACAAAAAAAGGGAGAGTAAAAATACTAAAATAAAACTAAAATAAAAACTATGGTGAACAAACCTCCAAAATGTTGTCACCTGGTGCCCATGAATTTTGGAATAGTTTTACGCTCTCTCTCTTCCTCTCTCTCGCTCCACATTTTGGCTGGTTTATCTACCAACCGTCAAATGCGAGCGCAAAGTCAGCACAAACTGTGGCCAAAGCTGTTTCCTGGATTACCAAAGCCCAGCCCTGAGCTCAGGCTCCCATGACGTTGCCCATAATGATGATGATGATAATGCGACTCCTCCCTTCTAAGCCCACCACCATCACCACCGCTCCCACGCTCATGCCCATGGTCGCTGCTAGTGGGAAAAGTTTTCACAAAAAGCGCAACGAACGAAATGAAGCGCCTTTTAAGCAGCCAAACAGCATTTCCCTCCAAAAAAAAATAAAAAAAAAAATAAATGAAAAACTAAAATAAATTTCGCGAATTTTGTTTTTTTTATATATATAAAACTAGAAGAAGATGAAAAAAAAAACAAATATAAAAGAAAACTGCAACGGAAGCACGTAAAATATTTGCATTTTTATTAAAAATTGAATAAATTGAGATGATTTTCTTCAGCTCCCTCTTGTTATCATTTGCATACCGTGTAATCCTTACCATGTTAAAGGGTATATCAATGTTATTAAGCTTATTAATAAGGGAACTTTATATATTTATAAATCTCAAACTTTAAAATAAAGATTGAAATATTCCTTCAAAGAATGGGTTACCATGAATATGTTCCAGTTAGCCTTATAAACTAAAAAGTTTAGAATAATTATGCCTTTATTTTATTTCAAGTGACAAGATAATTAAATATATAGGGTATATCAAGGTCGTTTACATTTTATATTTAATTCACGTACTGATTTTTTATTACTTTCATCGTTGAAGCAAAGTTTTGCCAGCATTAATAAAAGTTAATTTCGTTCGTTGCCGTTTGCCGTTGCCGTTGCCATTTTTGCCCCCGCTGACGTCTGATGTTTGAAATTCATAATTAAAAATAGTTGCAAAAATTTTTTAGCAGGCTCCGCCTTTCTCTCTATGTATATATGTATCTATGTATGTGTTAGTCTGTGTGCGTGTATTTTATTTAATTAATTTTTGTAGTCAAAAAGAAGAGCCAAAAAAAGAAGAAAAAAAAGGAGAAGAACAAAAAACGGACAACTTACACAATTTTTCTCTCTCTCTCTGTCTGTCTGTCTGTCTTTCATCTGCACATTGCTCATACGCCATGTGATGCCGATTTTCCAGCTAATTAGCCGCATATTCAAGTCAAGTGGTTGGGAGGAGTCGAGAACAGTGAATGGAATGTGAAACGATTTTGGGACTAGGTATATATTGCCCATTGAAAAAAAAAAAACCAAAAAATAAAAATGTTGAATGCTTAAATTGTGTTGAAATTGGCCCCACTTTCATCTCATAACTAGATGAATCCTTTTTGTGTTTCATTTGCCATTAAACCCCTAAGGACCCTCAAGTCAACCAAAGCTGGTTAAGGGCAATAGTTTATTGAAAATTGATCAATTTAAGGCAGTTGAAACATTCTTTATTTTGTGTTTTTCTCAGTGTACAAATCATCTTGGCATTCTTTTTAGTTTGTTGTTTCCTAAATGTTGAACAATGTTTCAACTTCATTTTCTACTTTTATATATATTAATATATATACATATAGAGATATGGGCGAGTGCGTGCTTAGTTAGATTTGATTTGTATTTTGCACTTTTGCCTCAGTTTATGAGTTTTAGTCATAATTCCTCAAGGCAGTCGCAATATAAACAAATCATAGCCATACCGTTAGTAAAACTTTATGCTCAAAGTTTTGCAACGACAAAGTTTCTTCTTACTCGTTTTAGTATTCTGGACCTTGGGGACACATATATATATATATATGTGTGTATATAGATATATATATGCATGTGCCCACACATATGTGCCACATGAATTATGACTGACAATGGGCGTGCGTGTAGGTAAAATTCTGGTTTAATTATCTTCGGACTTCTATGATGAGATTAACTTGAACAGACCAACAACATGTGTCCATAAGTTTACCATTGTTTCTCTTCCCTTTCTTTTTTTTCAATATATACCCTTACAGTGGACAACTTACAACTTATTTGTAAATGGTTAACATCAATTTTGATGGCCAACTAACATTATAGTTAGTGTATGAAAGTTTCGACATGTCATGGCATATATTTTCAATATTTTTTTATTTTTGGTTCATTAAAAAGTTTTCAGTTTGGCATTATGTTATGAATATTATAAGACCTGTGGAAAGTTTTACGGATGGTGCCACCATCATCATCATCATTATTATCATGAACATTATCTTTGGGCTGCAGTTTTAATTAGCGTAGAAAATCAACAAAAGAACAAAAAGAAACAACTTTTGATGCACAATTTAATGAAGCAACTTTTGAAGCCATCTTCTTTACACTCTTTTGTCACTCTTTCATGTTCATTGTTTTTCTATATGTATACATATATATTTTTTTTCCTTTTCTTGCAGACAACCGGCTTTGGCGGGCTTCCAGACGTAACCGAACACTCTAATATACGCCGCACTCTGTCCCGCCAGAATTCTATCTCGAACAGCGATTCGGGCGGTGAGATAGCCAGTATACAGAAATCTAAAGTGAATTTTGGTACTGCTTTAAGCGGTGGTGCTGTGGTTGTTGGTGGTGATATTGTTGTTAGTCTCGATGCAAAGTCACCCACCTCGCCGGCGGCATTGGTCGGTGTTGCCGCATCGGCATGCGGCAAGGTCAAGGGCAAGACTAGCCGTAAGTCAAAGAATTCAGCTGCTGGTGGTGGGGGCAATGTTGGTGCAGCTGCTGGCCATAAAACAAGACGTGGCTCCTGGCTGGTTGGTCTCACCCTGGTCAGTGCCATTTGTCTATTGGCCATTGCAGCGACATTGGCCTATCAGCACTTTCTTATGTCGCCCAGCCGAAATTCCCATGCCCAAAGACTGAGAATTGTACGTCGAATTTTGCGTGAGGTGCCACTTGTTGATGGTCATAATAATTATGCCTGGAATGTGCGTAAATATGCCCACAGTAGTCTTGAATTGCATCTTAGTCATGATTTGGATCACAAATCTTTATGGGCAAGACCAGCATGGGCGCAAACCGATATGGAACGTTTAAAGCAAGGACTTGTCGGTGTTCAAGTATGGTAAGTATCTATCAAGAAAACTACATTTATCTAGCTTATTAACTATGCAAATTATATTTAAAACATATATTAGTGTTAGTCTTATTTAATGCTTTTTAAGGAGGGCATGCAAGCGTTTACATGCTGATTCCTACTCAAAGTTATCCTTCTCGAAACTCGTACTCTAATTTGTCAGACATTTTGTTAACATTTCAGTTAATGCACTTAAAAAAGATTATAACCATCATCTGGTAGTAGGCCACACCAAGAGACAACTCTCTGAAATTGGCAGTTCTGTATTGATACGCCGACATATTCTTAGAAATCTTGACTACGACCATATATAGTATATAAAATTGATAATAAATGATAAAGCCTGCTCGTCTATAGGTAAAAGAAATCATAAAAAGATTCAAACCAACCCAATCTAATTCTCAACTTTAAGAGCTATCATGCGCTGTATATACATACATACATATGTACATATGTATGTTTGTAGGAACCGGAACTAGATCAAAAGACTATGTCATATAGCTCCCATAGGCACAATCGTTTGAGAATAGAGTTGTCAGCAAATATTATTAATTATCAGTTTGGTATATATATAAATATCCTACCAAATATGATCATAATCGGTTGACCATATCATATAGCTGATATAGGAATAATTAGTACATTTTGGTATGAAAAATTTTTTCATTGGCAGTAAACTTTGCATTGTTTTAGTTTTATAAAAATCGATTAACTATAAAATCTAGCTATTATATATAAATATATATATATATTTATGTAACATATGTTATTTTGTGTACCGAGTAATTAAAAAGGTTATATTAGTTTATACGGCTAACTTAGGGCTGCCACATTGCCACTGCTTACATTGATAGATCACCCGACTGGCAACGCCAATGCAAAATGGGTAGTCCCTCGACTGCATGGCAGCTCCGCTTCTTACATATATGTATATATGTATGTATGTATGTATGTATGTATGTATGTATGTATGTATGTATGTATGTAAAAAGCAATTCAGCAGCTCCCATTAAAAGAAAATCCAAATTTACCACAAAATGTTAAATGCTGCTTATAAAACATTAATTTTCAGTACATTACTTGATTATTGTCCAATTCAAGTATAATATTTCCATTCTCTTATCCATTTATATGTATGTACATATTTAATTTACCAAATGCAATTTGAAAGTTAGCTTACCCATTATAGAATTACTTCAATGGGGTAGAGGGAGGGTCATTGCTTTGAATTTTAAATGCCATGATATGGCCATAAGCGGTATGCAACAACAACAATAAATGAACATTGGTATACAACAACCGCATTCCTATACAGTGGTCCAACTACAGCAATTGCAATCAGACAAAACGAACAATGAACGACCACTAAAAATTAAATGCAGAGTTGGCGGAAAAGTTACGCTTCTAAAAAAAGGAAACCAGATCTAGATTTAGTTGGGTGTAAGATGAGAAAGAGAAGGGGGAGGAGGAGGAGATGAAAATTGAAATAAAGTCAAGTCGATTGCCTATCAGCGTTTTTATTTCTCCTTGCCCCAACTGCATCTGTCTGCCGGCTGTCAAAAGTCATCCAGCTGCTACTTGACTCCATCTGCACCTCCGCATTCACCTCCTTGAATGGGTTCAGACAGGTTGGCTGGCTGCTGTTGTGGCCCAGTGCCAGTTGCCAAAAAAAATTTTATTTTGCAGTCAAATTGTTGGCAGTTTCTTCTTTTTTTTTTTACTCGTTTTCCATTTTTTATTAGCGCACCGTCTGATGCTGCGTTGGAATACTGCGATAGAAGGATGTGGGAGTGGCACTTGGATTGTATCATTGTGTTTTGGCTGGCTTGGTCAAAGATGTTTGGCTAGCCTAAGTCGAATGTTGTATCGATTTGATTACATTTTTATGGCTCTTGTTTTTTTCAATTTTCCATGGTCCATATATATAATGATATTCAGATTTTTATGGAACTTGAATTAATTGAGAATATAATTATCCTATAACACTCAAAGTTAACCAAATCTCTTTATCGATTTAAAGTTTCATCATTAATCCAATGATAGGTTTTCGCATAAGTCAAGAAATCTTATAGTATATCTAAGGATAATAGGATATATTTTTGAATATACTAAAAATTTCGTTTTTATACCCTGTACCCATAGGGTAAAAGGGTATATTAAAGTCGCTAAAATGTATGTAACAGGCAGAAAGAAGCATTTCCGACCCCATAAAGTATATATATTCTTGATCAGCATCAATAGCCGAGTCGATTGAGACATGTCCGTCTGTCCGTCTGTCCGTCTGTCCGTCCGTCTGTCCGTCCGTCTGTCCGTCCGTCTGTCCGTCCGTCCGTCCGTATGAACACGTGGATCTCAGAGACTACAAGAGCTAGAGCAACCAAATTTGGTGTCAGCATTTGTGTAGTGTCTACGCAGATCAAGTTTGTTTCAAATTTTTGCCACGCCCACTTCCGCCCCCGCAATTTAGGAAAAACGAATAACTAGTGTTATATTTAAGGTAGCGTATTCTTGTTTGGCACACCCAATAATATGACCAAAAGGTATCAGCTGACCAAATTTTGTTAAAATCGGACAAGAAATATCGGAGATATATCTATATGCATTTTGTACTGAAATGCCCAGTGCGCCATTGCGTAGTAAGTGTGAGCGAGATAGCATGCATTCGTTGCTGTTGCTTGTGAGGAAACTTTTAGTTTGAATTAATGGCAAATTTTAAGGAGTTTGATTTAATACAGTTACTCTACTTGGTACAGGGTATAGTCAAAGTCGGCAGGGACGACTTGCTTGCTTCATTTTTTTATCTTTTTTTTGATTTGGGTGTGAAATTGTCTTATTACGATTTGATAAAAGATAAAAACAGTCAAGTCAATATATTACAGAGTAACCTTTGGTCATTTCTCTAGCAAATTTTGTCTGTCTTCTTTGCAGGTCAGCGTATGTGCCATGCGATGCTCAGGGCTTGGATGCTGTCCAGCTGGCACTAGAGCAAATTGACATCGTGCGGCGCCTGTCCGACATGTACAACCGGGAAACAGTGTTGGCAACATCCTCGCAGGACATTGTGGCTGCCCACCGACGCGGATTGTTGGCCTCACTCATTGGAGTTGAGGGTGGACATACCATTGGTTCGTCATTGGGCGTATTGAGATCATTCTATTCGCTAGGCGCACGATATCTTAGCCTCACCCATCGCTGTGATGTTTCCTGGGCCGGATCGAGTGCATCGGCCATGGAACAAGGTTTAACGCCATTCGGCAAAGCCATTGTACGCGAAATGAATCGTTTGGGTATGATGATTGATCTATCGCACAGTTCAGATGCCACAGCACGCGATGTACTTCAGGTGACACGAGCTCCTGTTATATTCTCCCATTCGGCAGCACGACAATTATGCAATTCAACAAGAAATGTACCCGATGATATACTCCGGCTAGTTGCCGAAAATGGTGGCCTAATCATGCTTAGCTTTGACTCAGAGGATGTGGCCTGTGGCCGCCAGGCAAGACTTCAGGATGTCATCGAGCATATCAAATATGTGCGAACAATCGCTGGCATACAGCATATAGGTCTAGGAGCCGGTTATGATGGCATTGAGTTGCCACCATTGGGTCTCGAAGATGTCTCAAAATATCCAGAACTATTGGCCACCCTGCTAGAGGATCACAATTGGAGTGAAGAAGATGTGGCCATGCTAGCGGGACGTAACTTTTTACGCATTATGGAGACCGTTGAAACGGTACGTGACTATTGGAAGCGAGCAGCCATTCAACCGATTGAACAAACAGAGCCCCAGCCCAAGACCCAATGCACATATATGTCATCGTGACCCCAGGCCCAGGCTCAAGTTCAAATGCAAATGCCAATGCAAATGCATATGCAAGTGGTAAGAACGCGACGAGATGATCCGTTCAATCATACGGCTGCCATGCTATCGGCAGATATGCAGATTTGGTCTCAAACAGCAGATGCAACTGCTACAAATCGCACAGACACTGAACGAGATCGTTTAATCATGGCGGCGGCATCAGCTGCCACAACTTTTACAGTCAGCGGAATACTTCAGTGAAGGAAACATTAAATAAGGTATAATGGATAAGTGAAAAAAACAATTTTTTTTTTGTCCAACGGCTTACAAACATAACAAAAAAGTATATACATAAATATATGTATGTATGTATACATACATATATATGTATTAGATAATGCAGTTGCAAAAAAAGCAAAGAAAATTATATTTAATATCAATTAGATTTTCATTAGTTTGTTTAGAAAATTATTTTCCATTGGAATTCAATTAAAATGTTATAACATTTGCTTTGTATATAATGGTTTCGTATCTTTAACAGCTGCATGCCCTACAATTTATGTATGTATACATATGTATATACATACATCATATATACATACATATATATGTACATATATACATATGTATGTATGTATAAACAGATTTTGGTCAGTGGTTAATGGCTAGTCAAGCGAACTGTCAAACAGCTGTCGTTTTATTCATTTATATTAGTAAATATTGACTACATGAACTCATACATATTGATAAGCTGATAAATGAATAATCATATATAGATTTATGCTCATGTTAGCTAATTACAACATTTTTCTCTTACTTTCAACTTTCATCTCTTTGCCACTTTGTTTCCTTCTATCGGTTTGTTTGTTTTTTTTTTCTATATGGGCATAAATTATGCGCAGTCACTGTTGGGTGTACCGCAAGCCAAAATCTCTCAATATATGTATGTGTGTACATACATATGTACATACATATGCATACATACATATATGTATGTATATATATACTTTTGTTTGTAACTGTATAATAAATAATGAGACAGCAGCATAAAATCAATGATTAACACTAATTATCGTTATTAAACGGCAACTATATTTAATCATAAATTACACACACATGGACACATGATAAGAGTTAAGCTCTGCAAATCCCAATATAAGTAGATCTACCAACCAACAGTAATACATACATACACATACAAACATACATATATGAAACTATAAAAACAAAAACAAAACAAAAAAAAACAAAAATTTTAAAAAACCAAAAAGAAGAAAAAAATAAAAACAAATTGAATGTCTTTTTTTTTCCGTGTTAGGTTAGTTGAAGTAAGACGGCAAAATGCAAAACAAATGATTAAAACCAACTAATGTTCGTATATATCGTACATATATAATATTAATCCATACATAAATATATATAGTATATATATATACATATGTAAACCAATAAAAACGAAAAACTCAAAATGAGAAATCGAATAGAAGCACACGAATACACACATTTCCATAAAAATAAATCGAAATACCAAGAAAATAAAATGCTACGATTGTCTATTATTTATGTCAACCTTAGGTACAATATATACATACATATGTATGTATGTATATACATACATACACATGTACGTACATATACAGAATGGAACGATTTCTTAACTTTGGTACAGTCGCCTCTTTTTACGGTAGGTAAGTATACACACCTAACCTCGAAAAAACAAACACTGCAACTGAAGCTACCATTCTGATCTAAGTTTATTTTAAGTGTTTAAATGAAGTAACTTAAGGACATAAAGAACTATAGCAAGATTCTTATAAATATAACAGTAAGTGTTTCACACACACACACACACACACGCACAGAACGCATTTTATACTGTTGTGCGAGGCCATAAAAAACCGTTAAGTGGTCGTAAATCAAAATTTTGCTAGTCTGCAAAAGTTCTCTAAGAGTTTTGTTGGTTTCTTTTGGTTTTTGTTTTTTGTTTTTTTTTTTTTTTACTACTTGGCTCTTCTATTTATTTTGCCACAAAAGAAATCACAGCTCAGTGTAGTTCCGGAAATTGAGCTTTGTCCCTATTGGTCCATCTCTTTCTCTCTCTGTCTCTATTACACTGTCTGTCTCATTCTATGTCTGGCTTGCATTCCCCTCACTCTCTCTCTCTCTCTCTCTTATTTTTTCTATCAATTGTGTTCATTTTCAGTCCATTGAGTTTTGCTTAAAATTTAATGAAAACTTTTATCCAACAATATCCGCTAACGACAATTCTTTCGTTTTGACTGTCTCGTCCTGTTTGTGGCCCCTAAGGTCCTTAAGGGGTCCTGGCGCCAATGCCATCAAAAAGTCTCTAATATCAATGTATTTTTTTTTTTGTTAGTCTCTTTTCTTCTTTTATTTTGTTCGTTTTTGTTTACAAGTTTCACTTGTTTTGATTGCCAACCAACACCAAGAGCATTCTACCCCAACACACTTTCCCGCCATGCCACCTACTCTCCCTATATGTAGGTATGTATGTATGAGCTGTTGCCACCATCTTGTAGGTTGCCTCATCTTATTGTTTATTGTTGTTGCTGCTGTTTCAGCATAATGAAGACACTAATTGTTTGTGTATTTTGACAAGTTTATTTTGAGCATTTAATTAGTCAAGAATATAAACTCTGACTACAAAATGATGCAAAAAAACAAAACAAAAAAAAACCAAACCGCAAATGAAGAAAAATGTTAATGCCTAGCAAACTAATATTGATAATCGAGCTTCTATAAAATATCGTTTGGATGATTATATTTTCAGGCAGCATTTTTTTTTTTTTTTTTAATTGTCTGGTCATGTAAATTGCTTAATAATTTGTTGAATTTGTTTTTGTTTTTGTCATTTTTCTTATTTTCATTTCATTTGTAATGAAATTTCTGCTATTAAATGTAATTACCAATTTTCCATGCCCCCCTACCACAAACGCCCACACACACACAACTCAAAAGACACGTTAACAGTCTGAAGGCATTAAGAACTGGCCATTTAACGACATGGCTCGGTCGTCATTTCAACGCATTGCATTGTCATTAACACACCGACACCGACACCAACCCAGTCCGGTTTCAATTTCCGCTTTTAATTTCGTTTCATTAAAAATGTGAACAAGTTTTCTGGCGAAAGCCATAAACAATACTGTGAAGTTGATGGCGAAAATAATGTCTGATGACATTCATAATGAGGTACCAAAAATGTTGTAGCTGTTGCTGTTGCTGTGCGGCTATATGCCTCAAATTGTCCTTGTTGATAAGTTGCAAAATTCCCGTCAGCTTTTATTCCACCAACTGTCCCTTCATACGACAAACACACTGTTGTATTATGGCAATGCCAACGTTTCATGTAACCGAAATTTGCGCTTCATAGAGCGCATCATAAATCCTTAGGGAAATGAAATGGTGTCCACCATCACTTCCATTTTTTTGGCTCTTTGCTTTTTGTTTACATTAAATTTATATTCTATGTTGTCTCTCTAGTAAGCTGAAGGGGATATATAATTGGGAATGGGGTTTTGGTTTAGTTTGGTAAACTGAATTAGAAATACCAACTACTAAATAAATTTTTTGTATTGAGTTAAGCTTGTTGCTACTACTATTTTTCCACATATACATATACATATGTACATACATATATTGTATTTGAAATCTCATATAATTTCATTTCATGCTAAATTTCATAATATAATAAAATTTAATTATCAAATCCATACAGATTGCAGATAGAGCACAACATTTTGCATAGTAAATGAAAATAAAATGGCTTCTAACTTAATATCCATAATATTTATACAATTTCACATAATACATTATAAAATATGTCAAAAAAAAAAAAAACTTCAATTATTGCTCTGAATTTCTATAGGAACTCATAGAAAAAAAAAGACTATTAAATCATCAACTAAATCAATTAATAATATATATTTTTTATATTTTTACTATTATAATGTTATATCCTGTATAAACTATTTTTTAAGAATATTTTACTCAGAGACATGTTTAAGTTTCAGGTACCGTCAAATTTAAGAATTACATTTATTTATTTTATACTATGATAAATAGGTAATTATAAAATTACCTTTAATCAGTATACTAACTAGGCTTAGTTGTTGTATAATAATTATATATTTATTGTATACTTATCTTAAATTAAATAAAATGGTATAGGTTGTGTAGGGACTAAGAGCGTTTTCTTAGAATGATAAAAAATATCTAGGATGAGCACAAGCGGATTGGAGTGAATCTCTTTAATGATATTTTTACAGACTTCTTAGGATAGATAGTTAGAAAGCACAGATGCAATACCAATGCATGCGATCGAGCTTTCATTTACATGAGCTTTTAGGTACAACAAATATATGATCATTATGTAAAGTTCATTTGTATAAGATAACAATTATATGCTTTTATCTACGAGAGCTTAACTAGTTTAACCAAACAGGTTGGTTTCTTTTAAAAATTGCGTGATGGATATGATGTTAGAGTTGTTAGGGGATGGGCATTCAATAGGGTTGATATATAGGAATTTTCTCCTCTGCTCATTTCTATTGAGTGCATTCTGTTAGGATGTGTAGAATTGTCATTTTAGTTTTACAATATTATAACTGTGAGGGGAGGTTTGTTTCTTGAATATTAATTCTTGGGTCCACTTAATGCAGCTTGTTTATAGATCTAAACATTGATGGAACTTACCAAAATTTTCTTTTAAATGTTATTTATAATTTCTTGTAACCTGTATGTATTTATATATGTAAATAAGTATGCCTATATACATTTTGTTGTGTCGACTTTATGTGGGACATTTTCTGGCCGATGTTGTTGCTTGTTATTTTCTACAATCCACAACGTTGAGTATGTGTAATGAAGTTATTGATTTGTTGTGTGTGTGTGTATGTGTATGCATAATGGGAATGTGTATGTGTGTGCCCGTCCAAGTAGCATTCATGTCAGAGATACTTAATAGCAAATGGGCAACAGATGGCACTTGTAAGCCTCTTCTCAGTCTCGTATAGCTTCGTTTTGGTACAGCCATTTTGACCATTTGTCAGTGTCAACTTGATAGGTCGTCACGTCTTTAGCCTAACCACAAGAATAGAAGCAAAAATATACAAAGCATTGTATATTATCCACATATTTGAACAAACAAAAGGCTCAAATCTGACTAATAATATTTTAAAGCCACAATTGAAATTTTAATTCTAAAGAGAGAGATTTACTAGTCAAATTCCATTTTCAAATTTTATAGTTTTTGGTCAAGCCAATTGTCAAATTAAATACACATTTATGTATATATGTATATTACATTTTCTTTTTATTATTAAGCATATTGTTTAATCATATTCAAATTTAGAAATAATGAAATAATATTTTTCACTTAGTGTACAGAAACTTTTATATTATTTTACGTCTCTTGTAAATAAATATTTTAAATTCAGTTTTTTTCTTAATGTCGGATAACAACGTATTATTCCAGTTATAGTTCTAATACAAGTTCAAGTTTGAAACTTTAGAATTATTTAATAACAAAAATTTCATATTCTTCTTACATTTCAATTTAAAAAAAAAAAAAAACCTTTTAAAAAATATTTCATTACAATAATGAATGTATATAGGAATACAGATATATGTATGTTTATACATATGTGCCTCAAGAACTGTCACTTTTTAAATTTAAAATAAATGAAAATCATTTTCCAATACAAATATTTGAAAAATTAACTCAAATTTCTTTGCTATTTACGTCAAAAAATTTTATCAACCTCTTTTAAAAGTTTAAAGTTTTTAATTACATTTAATTTAATTGTCGGTTACAATATTCACAAGTTGTCCGATATTCTTGTTTTGATATAAAATTAAATTTTTCTGCATCTGTCAAAAAACAAGATTTACCAAAAATTTCAATAACAGTGTATCCTCGCAATTGCTTGAAATCAATTGTTTCTAAAAGAATTTTCATTTCGGTTTTGCATTCAAGATTTTCATCATCTTCGTCTTCATCGTCGGCTTGTTTCATTTTTAATTCCATATAATTTTCAATAATATTGAACTGATCCAGTGCCGAAAAGTTTGCAAACACCAATTTAAAATATTTTTTAAACTCATCCAAATTTAGATTCGAAATTCCAACACAGTTTGCCACTAGACTTCCTTTGTCTATCAAAGTCTATTTAAAAACATTTTAGGTATTATTTTTTATTTATAATAAAATCATAATTACCTTTACTACTGCGTCGACTAACTTCTTTTCATCAAGACTAAAGCCAAGTTGAAAAATCTTAACCAATTCACCACCAGACATATTTGGAATATTTTGCATAAGTATTAGCATACAATCTTTAGTGAGAGATTCAATCAGCCATTCTGTTGCATATTTCAATAGATTTCCTATATCCGAATTGCTATATGTCATTAGTGTTTTTTTATCGTACGAGTACATATATTTCAGCAACTTTTCAAATATGTTCAATGGAATCAATTTCAGATGAATTTCTTCAGATGATGCCTCCTCGAAATCACCAAGAATCATGCGCTTGAAATAATCCGATGCACTGGCCAAAATAATTTTGTGACAATCGAATTTCTTTTCTTCAACAATAATTTTGCAATCTGCAAAAGTTTTAGTCTCATACATTTCTTTCAATGCTGGAGATAGCCTGAAAAACATGTAATTGGATTGCATACAGCAATACATATAAAAATATCAAGTAAACTCACCATTGATCCATTTTGAAGGCTTTGTGAAAACAAACAAACAAAAGAAAATGCGCTGAAAATGAACTAAAATAATTCTTGTTAATTACATATGTATGTATGTATGTGGATATTAGTATATTTGACCAAAGGAAGGGAAATGGTTGAGCTTTTGAACTATCAAAAATTTAATTGAAAAAATAAAAGAAATGTAATTTGCCAAGCTCTCAAACTAAAAGTAATTCTCCTTACACAACTACACTTAAACAAACCACATAAAAAAAAGGATGATTTAGAAAAAAAAAATATATATGTATATATATTATTTGATCCGAATTCGGGAGCACTCACCAACTGGCAACTGTAGACTGAAACTCAATCGTAGACTGAAAATAAGTTGATCGAGAAAAAACTGATGACACGCGTTTTTTATGAAATTCCCCCTTTTTTTCTTTAAGTACACGTAAAAAAATTTCCTACTTAATTCACTATCTCTCATTTTCTGAACTTTTAATTTACCCGTAGTTTAAATTTTACCCTTTACATACATACTTCTGCATATCTACATATGTACATAGGATTTTTGTCTTACATTTGTAGATAATTTATTCCATCAACAGTTATGCAACACTTATAAAAATTTTTGATTGGGAAATATATTTTCACCGCATACAACACTGCCGTTAAAAAGAAAAAATTAGGAGTACACTATATTAAGTATGTATGTATGTATGTTACATATACATGCATACAAATGTTGTTTTCCTAAGAAATGTTTTTATACCTAGAACTCACACTAGTGTATTACGTTTTAGGTATGTATATATATGTATGTAACATATACATACATATGTATGTATAAACATATATGTATGTACATATGTATGTATGTACATCCATTTATTGAATATATGTACATATACATATATGGATACTTTTATATGGATACTTTTTGGCCACTCAAGGGCATCAATTACAAAACACAAATGGCATAAAGGCCAATATTAAACTTTCGTGGCATCTGAAATGATAATGATGCACAATGTCCCTTCCTCCGTTGTGCATAAACCCGACACCGACCATTCATATTTTGGGACATAATTTCTATACCAAAAGCTTACCAAACCGAAAGCAATTAGCAAATTTGCAAAATTTTGCCATTCACAACAGTTCTAGCCAAGCCTTACTTTGCCTTGCTTTGCCCCAACTGATGTCCATCTCTATCAATGCCACTCGACCAAATCAAACAAAACCAAAGTAGACAAGACCACATAATGTGCACTGCAAATACATATGTACATATGTACATAGACAGACAGATTTACAACACTCTTGGAATTTGGTCATTCCAATGCATTGGTAATATTTGCTAGGCAAATGGCAGTCAATTATGAGAAATTGTCTTTCATAATTTTGTAATAATTCATTATAGATATTGGTATTTGGTCGGAAGTTGTTGAGGGTGCAATACAAATACATACATACATACATACATATGCATACTTACATTAATGGCATTGAATTGGTTGGCTAACAGAATGAAATAATATGGCTAATTATTACATATGTATGTAAGTATGTATGTACATACATATGCATTAAGATAAACTAAATGGTCATTAAAAAGATTTTGACATCTGCATGTTGATAAGTAAGTTATATGTACATACATTGTACATACATATTTACATACATATATATGTATGTATGAGTAGAGCATGTCAATATAAGGTTTCCGAAATTAAGGAAATGTTTACATAGTTTAATTATTTACTTTTTTCTATCACTTAAAAATGTATAGGTTATAGAAATAAACTACATGTACATACATTTGTACTAGGTACATACATATGTGTGTATGTAAGTTCAAGTATCTACATATATGTATGTCAGTTTAATTTTAAGTCTTCAACATCTACATACATATGTACATATGTAACTTATATACATATGTACATACCATACTTGTTTTGGGTTAAGCAAATGAGCAGAAATATAAATGACCGTATGTATGTATGTATGTACATACGTTTCTTATACTTCTTTTTATATTTTCCATAGCATCTTAGTCTCTATGTCTGTCCGTCCGGCTGTCTATCTATGTCGGTGTAATATAGGGCTTTTCGTGTGTTTACAACAAGAAATTGATTTACTTTTACTTGGAGCCAATTTGGCACGCTCATTTGGAACCAAACAATGGCATCTAGCAGGACACACTCGTAATTAAGCGTCCAGTGTCCTTGTCCCTTGAGTGTAGTTAATGCTTAGGATGCCATAAATTTGACTTTTGTTGTAGTCCTTGTGTAACTGTTTGTACACATACACATACCATACACGTACGGATACGGATATTTATGAGTGGAAGCTGCATTTGTCAGGTAACAACAGGACAAACCGAACACTGAGAATCCTTTATACTGGATTAAAATCATTACAAATTTAATTTCCGTCAAAAATACGAAGAATTTATAATATGAGAATCTGGACAACTGTTACAACTGATTCATATCTTTAATGTACAATATCTATTAAGTTTTCAGGTGTCAAAGTCTATTCTAATTAAGATTAAAATTGTATATGGTATTATAGTATGCTCCTTATATATTAGTTGGGATAGCATTAGCTGAGGATTAATTGTACATATTTGTCCAGGGACCTATGTTAAGTTACATATATACATTCCTACATACATATCTCAACATTTGAGCCAAAATGCTGAAAGCAGTAAATCGCTTCCATGCCCTTTCCTTAACACAATCAGTTGGACGAGAGAGGGAGAGGGCGAGAGATAGAGAGAGAGAGGGCAAATCAACGAAGGCAACTTGGATTTTCATTTTCCCATTTAATTTTATTCGTTTTATTTTTTTTTCTCTCTCTTTTTCTTCTTGTCTTTTATTTAGTTATATACATATATATATATATATGTAACAGCTGCCTCTGTCTCTGTTATCTCGACTTGTGCCGAATCTTTCGGGTATTTGGCCATAAAAACGCTGATTGAACTGTATGGATGTTAACTTTCTGTTTGCTACAATTGCAATGGGTAATCTGATGCCATAGGATTTGAAACAAAACAAAAGAAAAGAAAAGAAGAGAGAGCAATAAATATGTATTAATTAAAAAAAAAAAAAAAATACGATAAAAGAATGTACTTGCAGTATAAATAGATTAAAGATAAATAGTAAAGTGATAACTTTGTAAACTAAATTTTTCTTATGTTCCCAAAACAGAGCATAAATATATAGATATCATCTGATATATCTGTTATGCTTGATGATCAGATTGTACATACATTTTGTTCATAATTTTTGTTACTTACATCATCTTTCATTAAAGGTAAGAACAATTGTTTCTATGGAGATGGCCAAGGTGAATATTTTTTTATTATCATAAATAAATACATATGTATGTATGTATGTATATACATAAACAAATTCTGCTCAAGGACTTTGGAAAACACGAAAATCAATTGAAATGTAATTGAATTGCAAACACTTGAGAGCCAAAAAAACCGCTGAGGAAACGCATGAATATTTTACGTGAGCGATTTTCGAAGGCGCAAAAGACATAAAGGAGAGAAAAAAAAAAAAAAAAAACGAAGAACTTTGCAGAAATCCTTTTACCCAAATTACCCACAAAATATGCAAAAGCGAAAAACAAATATCGCATAGGGAGCATTGGGAGGCGACATGAGTAGGATCTGTTGGAGTTGAAGAAGCAATACCAGCACCATCAGCAGTAGCAAAAGAAAAGTTCAAAATATTCATTTGGCTTGTGGCAACGCAACGCGTATGAGTGAAGTGACGACGATGGAGCACGTACACGTATGTATACATACATATATATGTACGTATATGTAACGTATCCATATATGAGCGTTGCGAGTATTCGTCATATGTCGACACAGGACACAGACTCGAGCAATTGGCAAAAAATCGAATCGAACCAACACTCAAGGCGACTCGCCGACTTGCCAACAATTCAAGAAGGAAACGGAAATGTAAGCGATGGAAACGGCAAAAACGAATGAGGAGCGAAAACATTGGCGTGGTCATGCATGAACAGTAAATGAAGGCGGGATGCAAGGGAGGGGAATGGAAAGGGAGGGCTTTCGACCATGTCGTGTCCATGCTGGAGGCTTCTCGATTCTGTATTAGTATACGTGTAAATTTGTATGTATGTATGTATTTGTGTGTGTGTGTGTGTGTTTCCGCCGGATGCGTTGCGAGTGCACGAACGCGCCCTGGCTTTCGCTCACAAACGTTTTGCCAGTAGAAAAAACAAATTAAGTGACTTTCAAGCGAATGAATTTTTGAATTTTCTTTGTCAGTCGTCCTCCATCCATGATCTCTGGGTGGTCTCTCTTTCTCTCTCTCTGTTCCTTTCTCACTATGCGTATCCATTTCAAAGTAGACAACTTGTGTTTTGGTCTCGTAATTGCAAATTCAAGGCATATACTTGAAGAATGATGATACGGAATTGGTTAAGCAAGAAAAAAATAAAACAGAAAACAGAAAACAACAACAATGAATCGAATTTCATTTGTATGGTAAAAAGAAAGAAACAAAAATAAAATAAATTACCGTAATCGAACCAAAATTTAAATTTAGCTATGGTTCAGGTGTAAAAGAAAAACCCAAATAAGCTATTAACAATGGAGAAAGCAAAGTTAACCTCAAATATTTTTATGGAATCATGTAGAAGAAAAATTAAATTTAAATTATATTTAATATCTATATAAAAATAAAATATTTATATATTTAGCAAAAAAAAAAAAAAAAACAAATAATTTGGTTTATATGGCTTAAAGAATTGTGGCTAATTATACAATGTACTCATAGGGTAAAAGTTTATAATAAAGTCACTAAAATGTATGTAACTGTCAGAAGAAACCATTTTTGACCCCATAAAGTATACTATATTATATTTATCTACTTGTCCGTCCGTATGAACAAAGACTTTTTTAAAGTTGGAGCAACCAAATTTGGTGTGAGCATTAGTCTATTGTCTAAGCAAAATCATTTTTATATAAAAGTTTTCAGTCAAATCTCTCTTCATTTTAACTTAAATTTTATTTGCAATGTTTTGAGTTTAAATATTATTTTCCATTTTGATTTTTTGATTAGAAAGAAAAGAGTTACCTGGCCAGATGTTGCAAAAATAAATTAGTTATAAAATATAACGGTAGTACAACGGAATTTATAAAAAACAAAACAAAAGCTGTATATATACAAGTACATACACACACACATACATACACTACCAGTTGTACACTTTTCGCACACTTTCAGGAAGAGAGAGAGAGAGAAAGAGATAAAGAGCAGGGAGGTCCTTTTGAATGAATGTCTTGTTTCATGTTCATACCTGTGTGCCACGCAGTTAGTAATTCATTTTTAATATTTTCCTTATGCATATTTGCATGAGTCAGTCTGTTTGTATGTCTCTCTGTCTGTCTGTTTGTCTGTCACTCAACTCTGAAGATCCTTGCGTATGTTATTTTTCTCAACTTCAACTTGAATATGCCATTACGCACCAGTGTGCGTGTGCCTGTGTGTGTGTGTGTGTGTGTATATATGTGTTTGTATGCGGGGAAGAAGACACAGGAAGAGAATAAGGCGTGGGTAGACAAACGCTTCTTCTCCGCCTTTAGCAATATTGTCATATTTCCCGAGATAACAACCAGGCGGCAGCAGATGGACAACTCGACATCTAGACTGCCAGCGAATACACGAATATATGTACATACATATATACTTTTCCTTACATGAATGTATATACATATCATCGACATGATGATGGAGATGGTGATGGTTATGGCAATGGTACTACTGGTTGCTGGCTTTAACATCTTCCGTTGGGTAATGTTTTCCCATCGCTTCCTTCTTCATCCATCCTCCTATCAACGATTCCCGTTTACAGCTGGCAAAATGCACTTTGCAAACTTGTTGATAGTCGTTCAGGTACAACGTGATACGTAACGAAAGTATGTTAAGTGTACAAGTTGCATCGTGTTGCTTTAGTGCCCCCCAACCGCCCCCTTAAAAAAAATAAAAAAAAGAAAAAAGAAAGAAAAGGGTTATGGGAAACGAATAAAAAGGAGGAGGGGATAGAAAAGGAATGTATAACAAACAGTTGAAAAGTTTACGCAATGCACAAATTCAGCATCAGCATCGGCATCATGGAACCAATAGGGAAATTAACTCTACAGTAGTCTTTCATGTCCTGTCATGTCAAAGCAAAAGATGAGTGTTGGTTAACGATGGTGAATTCCATGCAAATGGAGACCATTTGACACGTTTAAATTATGGAAATGAAGTGGATTTTGTAGTGCTCATAATAATGCTAATATCTTTGTGATGATTAGTGCGATGCCTTTAGTGAGAGAAGTCCTTGTTTGTCCTTGATTATAGGAAGTTGTTAATAAACAATATGTAAACAAAAACTTACATAAAATTAAAATACATTATATTTATTCGACTATTATTATTTAATTATCTAGTTTTCCATATAATTGATAAAAAATATTAAAGAAAAACTACCAAATTTTTATATTAATGGTATTGGCTTTTAAAGATCCAGTGATAATTTGAGAGTGAACAAAGTAGAATAGAAAAACAATGGCACGTATCCATGTATATACAGTTACTTAAGAGTCAACGGCTGAAATTTGCCATGATCAGCAAAGCTAAGCTAACGCTGCTGTCAACTTTTCATGCGCCTGCGTCGTTGACCAATATAACGGAACCGCTGACACAGCGATTATATGTCAGGGTTAACTTAGTTTAGGAATATTTTGTATACGAGGTACAGTTTGTGTTGAAGAATAAACAGGAGCAGAATGAAATATATTAACTTACACACATATGCCATACATAAATACTTGTTGTTCTCTTAATTATCGGTCCAGACAAAATGTGAAACAAAGTAGAAGAAATCAATTAAAATTGTTGGCAAATGGGTATTAGCCCGAAAGGCAAAATGAAGATGTTGCTATTACAATCAGGAATATTTATTTCACTTTTTTTTTTGTTCTCTTTATTTTTATTGGGTTTGGGGTACTTGAGCATCCTAAATACGCCCCGGGGACTCATTTATGTATCTACATCAAAGACAAACAAAACTTGTTGGAGGCATGGCAGTTTGAAATACTATATGGGGGAAAATTAATTGTGAATTGTAGGGGGGCAAAGAAATGGAGTAATCGTAGATAGATATATATACATGCATACATACATATAAACATGAATATAAAACGCCAAGGTAAATTGTAACCCAATCATTTCAACAACTTCCAATTAGGAAAATGTTATAGGAATGAGCATTACGTGATTGAAATGCAATCGTAATTTTCATATTTATGGAATGCCTTTACATAAGCGAATTCTTAAATAACAAATGAAACAATTATAAGAAAATAATTAATCAATTATTACCTTAATAAACATACATACATACATACGTGCATATACTGTTGATTATTTCATATTGATAACTTTAACATTTTAAATAATATAAATTTTAGTGCATATATATATATATTTGATTTTTGATTGATACGAATTTCTTATACAAACATTCAACTAATTTTTGTCACAAAATTTTACAAACTTTGATTTCATGTACAAATTTATAACCATATAAAAATGTTCAAGTTTCTAATATCCGCATTGTTTCCTCATATTCTTTGATAGTGTAAATCAAAGAGCATTATTCTCAAGTGCACTAAGCCAAATATTGACTACAAGGCAAGGGAAGGCAAGCCAAGGCAAGGCAAGTGGCATGTCAATCCTTACGATGTGCGTAAAAAGTTATGGCAAAATCAAAAAAAAAAAGTTAACTTTGACCATGTGAAATTTTGTATACCCTTTCATTTGGCAATTTGTTTGTTTTAAAAGAAAAATCGTTTTAAAAGCCAGAATTGCCACACCTAATCAAAAGTTTATAAAGCTAGCTATATAATATAGTCAACCGATATTAATGAAAGTGGAGAAATTTCTTTATAAAAAATTTATACAAAACTAATTAATACTAATGTTTAATTTTTAAACAAAAAGTTTTTTTATACCAAAACATGTTTATTATGAAATTGTTCCAGCTATATATATACATATATATAAAGTCAAACGATTTTAATAAAATTTTTTTACTAGTAAAGAACAAAAATTTGGTTATTATATAGTAAAAACCAAGAAAATTCTGAAATCTCTAACTGTACTGATCGTTCAAATGGAATATATAGTCATTATATATATGCTATAGTCCTTTGGTTACATATATGTTATAGTCCTTCGATGCAGCAAATAGAGTATATAAATATTTTTAGAACTGGGAGACTTCCTAGATAAGATTTAAGCAAAGGAGCATACAGACTTAGCCATCAAAGATGTTTTCCTTTAGCTTTTTAACAAAACTAATAGAATTTTTTAAATAAGGGTATAAAAAATAAAAGCAAAAAAGATATATATATATTTATAGACTATATATATGCGGAAGACCAAGACAAGTTCGCAGTTCATAAAACGACGGATGGGCGGCCAACAACAAAAGCAAATTGGTGTCAACCCCAAAAGCAACAGTGCCGGATGGAACAGGCCGTGCCTTTATCCCATTCATTTTATGACCAACGAAAGGGAGTCACTAGTAAAAATAAGAAGAAAAAAAAAAAAAAAACAACCTCCAAACTCATTGCGCCGCTTATCGCAATGTTCGTTTTTTTTTTTTCTTTTTTAAAGGGCTCATTCACCACGATGGTTTCCCACTGTCATCTGCAGGTCGTTGCTTTATCATTTCAACATTACAAGGAAAATTTAGTTAAGAGTAATTCTTTGGAGTAAATGTGGCCATTGTTTAAACATTTTCCTTGATTTGATATCTTTTAAATTAGATATTGATTTACGTTATTTGAAATGATAAGAAATTACAATACTAAAGTAAAGTTTTTTAAGATGCTAAATTACTAAATTCGTAAAATCGTTGACAATTCCAGGGGATTACTATGCATATACATAATTGTCTTTATGCCAGAATATGTTTATAGTAGAAAATTTTATATATACACTTGTATAAACATATATGTATATATACATCTGTAAATACATACATATACATATATGTATGTATAAAGCTTGTAATTCTATTGCGGATTCAGCTCAATTTTCTTTGGATGGATGAAAGAGAATCTTGTATATAGATATGTATGTATGTATGTATGTATGTATATATGTTTATATTTATGCACTATGTATGTGTACAATATCAAATCTTTAAAAAACTGATTTTTGTTTAGATCATCAAGTTTTTTTTCTTTCAAAATTTAAAAGTTTTTATACCCTTTAAATATAAGATTAATACGAATAAGAAAATATACCCGTAATTGAAATATAAAAATGAATTATTAAAATAATAAATTTGTTTATAGAACCTTATAATTCAAAAGATTAATTTTTTCTTTGTTTTTTAAATTAATTTTTTTTTTTTGTTTTTAGAGTATATATAAAAGTCGATCATTTTACATTATCTTTCTTAGCTGCGCTCGGGCAAGCTCAATTGGTTAAAAGTCAGTTGTCGATGTGCTTTGAATGCCATACGATCCCATCGAGTGAAATAAAAAAAAAAAAAAACACACACAGATTTCAATAATTCAATAAAAATTTTATTTGTTTTAAGTATATTTACTCTCTAACAATGGATAATGGCTATATACATTCAATTGGTAGTTTAAATTTTGAAAAACTATGCAAAACTTTTGTTGAGATATGTCCAGATTTTGATGATATGGATACATCTGTATCTAAATTGGAGAAATTTCAAAGTTTGGATTTTGCCAATAGAATACTTTTTGAAATTGCACCAAAAATGCAATATTTGAAGAAGAAAGGAACGAATCAAATGTGGCGTTTAATCTTTAATGAAGGTCATAGTATATATGTCTATACTTATACATTTCGAGGATCAGTGAATCGAGAGCCATGTGTTAAGGATAAAAAACTTTATTTAACACTTAAACAGGCTGGATTATTGGCTGTACGTAAATTGTGCTCTGTTTTACCTGATGTCCATAATCCACATGATAAGATCCTATTGACACCGCTATCATTGGCAGTCTTTGCTCCCGATAGTGTTCCCAAAATAGCAACGGCATTGGGTAAACTGCTAAAGACCACTGTCAACATTGGAGTAATAGTCAAGGCTATCATTAGTAGCTGTCAGACCGATGGATTTCGATTGCCCAATAGTCAATGTCATATTGCTCTAGTGGCCATTGATACAACTGTACAAATTGCCAAGGATCGTCAGAAATTGCGAGCATATATCTTACGTCGATATACTAAATGTGGTAAAATCTTTGACGAATCTCAATATAATATCTATGCCCAATACTCTAAAATGGCTGAAAAAACAAAAGAATTGCCAATGCCCAAAGAAACTCTGATTGCCAAAAAGATGTCTATAAGTGATGTTATAAGGGACATTGTTAAATCTACAGAAGATCCATTAAGTGGTGAAACATTGGATATGAAATTTGTTAACTTTCAAAATGCAAATGATAAGGATGAGGACAATAATAGCCAAAATCTTCCCATTGATATACAAATTGAAGGAATCGATATGAATGACATCAAATCTAAATTACTAATAAAGAATATATAAAAAAAAAAAAATTAAGCAAAGAAACTAGAATTTCACATAATTTACATTTTTAATTAATGAAATATTTTAAATAAATATTAAACTGTATCTCAAGTCTTTATCTTGCCATAAAGAGGTGTGTTGTTATGAGTTAAACTCAAGTGTAAGATATTTTTTCCCGTTTTTTGTTTTTTTTTTGGGTTCAATTGGTATATCAAATTGTAGACAATTTTCACCTGAGAGTTTTTTTTTTTGTGCTTTATTTCGTTTTTTGTCTTTACTTTAGTTCTAAATGTAAGTCCTGCATATATGTATATATATATATATATAT
Source organism: Drosophila neocordata (assembly GCA_018903615.1). Classification (NCBI taxonomy): domain Eukaryota; kingdom Metazoa; phylum Arthropoda; class Insecta; order Diptera; family Drosophilidae; genus Drosophila; species Drosophila neocordata. Next base: position 13,445,462 of record JAEIGI010000001.1, read on the forward strand.
AAATATACAGACAGTAGGTGAAGAAAGGCTTTCTTTTCACCTGTGAATTTAATGAGCTACCGCGGCACGTGATTATTAAGCGAAAGAGCGTACGTGCAGAATTTATGTGGCAAACTTTTTACTTGGCCCTTGGTGTTGAGGGTGCTGACAATGCCCCCCAATTTCACCCCCCACTTTCTCTCTATCTCTCTCTCTGTCACACACACACATACATATCAGCACCAAAAAGTAAACCACCTGGGTGCCATTTCATACATAGTTCACCCTATATCCTATATATTCAAATTTTACTTTGCTCTTTTTTGTATACCCATTAAGCATTAGTTGAAAGGGTATATGCGAGTAGATACATACATATATATACATATATTTCAATAATTATTAACCATTCATTGTTGTTGTAATTCAAATATATATATATATATATATATATATATATATATATATATACTTATGTATACTCGATGCTAGTAATTTCTAATTCGACTCTTTTATGAACATTTTTGAGATACTTTCTTTGCCTTTTCTTTTGGTTTTTTGTCCTTTCTTTTTGTTGTTGTTTTTCTTTTGTTTTCAGGCGAAACATAAACAATTTTCACGTATCTGAAATGTGCACATGACAAAAAAAAAAAAAAGAAAAAATGAGAAACTCGTAAGTTGCGGCAACATCTTTTGGTTTTAACACCCCGTCTTCTTCTTCACTTTGGTAAGAATAAAGAAAATATGTTGCCCCAAAGTGTAGACATGAAATCAAAAGTTTTGTATAAAAAAAAAAAAAAAATCACCAAAAAATATATACATATATACAAAAAAATAAACTATATAAAAGGAAATTAAAAATGCATTATATTAAATTGGAATGCATCAATGAATGTAAATTTATAGACAATTTTTTGAATATTTGTTAACAAATTATATAAAATTTCATAAATAGATTGCAACTGACAGATGCATCTATCTAGCAGATATAGTAAGTGGATATATAGATATATATATAGATATTCATATAGAAAGCGAGAAGTTGAATTAACTGGAAAATTGTTTGGTCTAGCAATTGTTATCGTGAAACGAATTTCATTATTATTATCATCTTCATTATTGTTATCGTTGTTGGTATGAAAATAAACAAAAATTCGGTTTCATTTCTCATTCTTCTTCATATAAAATATGTATGTATGTATGTATGTACATACATATATCTTTTTTACCAAAACTACTGTACATCTCATTTGCATATGCGTTGGTGGTCGTCTCTGACTTGTGTGAGCAATTTACATACGAAATGTATCTCCATCCAGATATTGATATATCGAAAGCTGAAAATGCACAATATACAAGTGTAAGCAGAAATGCCAAGGACAACAAAAGCCATACATATACACAAACAACAACAAAGGAAAAAGAAGAAGGAAAAATAAAAAAGAAACACACAATAGAAAACGCAGATAGATAGTTGAAATGAAAGAGAGAAAGTAGAGGGGAAGCACAAGTATGACCAATTGACAAGTGACACTTTTTCAAATTGAATTTTTTTCCATAGACCACCATAAGGATATACGAGGGTCATTCAATATGTTGCAGGACACCTTTAATCAACATTCCATTTGAATGAGCCTAGGTTGACATAACCTTTGATCATCCAATCACTTTAAAAAAGATATTAAAAACTTTCTTAAAATCCTGTAAAACACTTTATCAGAGTATAAACTAGTTAGTATCTATTAATATACTAAAGTATCTAGTATCTATTAATTTACTAAATAACCCTCGCAACATATGTTAGTCAATTCAACTATTATCAATGATGTTGACATTTCCATTTGACAGAGTTGGCCAAGTACAGTCTGTTCATCAGTTGTCATAAATATCCGATTTGAATCTATGACAATTGATCTAAAAAACAAAAATTACACATCCAAAAGTCATACAAAATACAGAAAACAGAAAATTTAATTGAAAATTTTTGTTGTTTGTTTTTGGTTAATTTCTTTATTAATTTTGTTCTTGGTGTATCCATTATGAAGCCCGATTATACTGATATTCTAAGTCCCATTGTTATAGCCGTAATGGTTGCCTACAATAGACCGGTGACCTTAGATGAAATTGTTGAGGGCGTTACGGAAGTAATGGGTTATTTGCGCGATAAAATGGACACGGGAATTGTGAATGGCAGTGAGTCCTATGTAGATTCAAACTATGCCCGTATAGGACGCAACAAGCTGAAAAAACAAATGCATTAATTTATCCTTAAGGGTATTAACATATTCTTTTTATTATTACTTTTTATTGGAAAGAAATAATTTGAACAAATTATTCTTAATTAATTATGAAAGCCAAAGTAGAATAATTCACTCAACAATAATTGAAAATATTGACAAGACTCAACTAATTCATTTTTCTTAATTGAAGTACTTGATATAATAACTTTGAATAACTTACATGGATTAATGCAAGTAAGTACTATATATCCTTTGTCTTTTATAGAAATTTATAACTTGATTAGTCGATTTGAATATGTATCTATATACATACATATGTATAAATATTTCCTTTAGAATAACATAAGTAATATTTTTTTTAAAGGAAATATTTCTTAGCTATTAGTTACATATACATACATACATATGTACATAAAAAATCCATTTGTAGCAATATCAACAGGACATATTACTTCAATAACCATTTTCAAAATAAACAATTCGAGGTAATGATACTTAAGAGCAATTTAAAGTAAATATTAATAAGCATCTAAACAGTCTTTCGGTCTCCATATTGAGCGAATGTCAAAATGGGGTATTCCCCTTATTTTTATACCTTTGCAAAAAAAGGTATATTAACTGTGGTCAGAAGTTTGCAACGCATAGCAGGAAGCATCTCCGATTATATAAAGTATATATATTCTTGATCATCACGATAAGCTGAGTTCATTTAGCCCTGTCCGTATGTCCGTCTGTCTGGATCAACGCAAGCTCCTCCGAGACCCTTAAAGCTACAGAGCTGAAATTCTTCTTTTTGCTGCAGGCATTGTATATCTCGAAATCAACCCGATCGGATGACTTTATCATATAGCTCCCATAGGAACAATTGGCCAAAAAATTAGTTTTAGATAAAAATCTTGGTTATTTTAATAGAGATTCTTTCCAAATTTGGTATATGTAAGTTTGGTATATATATAAATGTGTCTGTTGAGTTTTAACAGAATCGGCCGACTATATATGATATAGCTCCTATAGGAACAATCGAAAAAAAAGACATTTTTTTATTCAAAACTTTTTTTTTTTTAGACATGATTAGTTTTATATACTTTCTTATGATTCTGTTAATTTGTATGTAATTGAAAAAAACAGTTTGGAAAGGTATCCGCCCATCCTTCTACTTAGATTTGCACATAATTGTAATTTTTTTAAATGTTGAAAAAACATTCAAAAAGAAAATAAAGTCGTATTTTAATACATGTATCTCCTAGCATACAATACATATGTATGTATGAATGTACAGACATGATCAATTTGTGCCTTTTGCGCAAGAATAAAGATTAAAAACTTAAAAGTGCAACTTGGTTTTCCAGCCCTGTTTTATTCCATATTATTCATCTATATACATACATACATACATATGTACGTCTATATGTAACATTATACACATATTTCAAGGGATACATACAGATACATTTATGTACACATATATAGAGAGGGCTTGGAGCATTTTCTGATTCAGTTTGATATTGATCGTCGGATCGCGTAGCTGTAATATTGTTAGCTGTAGTATTCTACACATACATACATATATATACTTTCAGTTTTTATTTATACCAGTTTATTTATTTCAGTAAATAAATACATATGTATGTATATAAATACCTAAAAAAAAATACAAATGTATGTACATAGATACATAAGTGCATTTTGCATAAAAAAACAAAAAAATAAATGCGAAACGACTGCGATAACAACTACGTCAGATAAAGAGAAAAAGAAAGAGAGAGAGAGAGAGAGAGCATTGCTGGTGATAACAGTTATAACACAACTACAACCAAAATGCATTCTCTCCCTTATAGTATTGACTATTACTCATATAAATAAATTCTTTTTCTTTATGTATTAGGAATATTGACAATTTGTGTACATATGTATGTACATACATACATACATAGTAGATTTTGTAAAATATTTGTTGATATTTTAAGAAAATGAGTTTACCATTTTACAATTTCAGTATAAAACATGGCTAAAACATCGACCAATAAAAAATTTATTTTTGATTTTGAAAATCTAAAACAAACATTTAACCAAATATGTCCAGATTTCGACTCAGAGCCCAACTTGATGAATCCCACAATGAGTCGTCGGTTTGCCGAACAGATCATTTTTGAATTCAGCAAAGATGCCAAAAAGGCTAAGATGGAGAAGAGGGATCATACATGGGTATTAAAATTAAAGAGCAATCTGAACCCAATTAAAATTAAGGTAACTGCATTTAACACCAATACACCGCCGCAGTCGCAACCAACGCTTGTGAATAACTGTCTTCAGCTGACATTTAAACAGGCCAGTCTCTTGGCTGTGGCCAAATATTGTCAGGTGGTGCCGCATCAGGTGAAACGCGATCAGATAGTACTTACACCACTGGCTGGTGCCGTATTCCAAACGAAGGACTTGCCAAAATTAGCGGAGGCATTGAACGAGCCTCTCGATACATTGATTATGTCTATTATTTGTAGCAGCCAAACTGATGGCTACTATCTTGATTATGGTCGCTGTCACATTGCCATGGTGGTGCTTATAAAAACTATTAATGATCTTTCTATGCGCTATTCACTGCTTAAGAAAACAATTAAAATGTATAAAATATATGGCAAAGACTTGGATATAAATAAATTTAAAGTAATCAGTGAGTTTTTAGCTAACTCAGAGACTCAACCTAAGGACAATAGCATTCCACATGTTGATGATGATGAAGTGGAGCAATTACTATCCCAAATTTTATCCATAAAGGTCACCAAGAAGGAAATTTGAATTAATCTTGGACACAATCAAATCAAAGGATAAAAATCAAAGGACATAAGGAGTTCCCAAATGAAGTTAAAAAAAAAAATAAGCTAAAAAAATTTTCTGTTCAAATACAAAAATTTACTATTATATTAGCTTATAAAAAATGAAAATTACAAAAAGTCGAAAAAAGCCTCAGCTTTTCAGATTCCTTTTGGATTACAATACTAATTTTCAATTACAGAATATTCTTCATTCAATATATTGGTTACATATGTATGTTTATATATGTATATATATACATTTGTATCCATTCGGAGAGCAGTTTAAACAGTTCTTGCAGTTGCAATTTTGATTTTACTCTGATTAAAAGAGATATCAAATTATATAATTGTTCTCTTAATATTTTTGTTCTTATTGCGTCATAATTATACAATTCTAAATTTTAAATATAATCGATATATGTTAAAATTAAAAACAAGTTTCTTTTTTTTTTTTTTTGGGTTATTAATCCATTTTGTCAGTTTTTAAAGGGAACTATGAGGTTAGGTTATTTTTACATGTGTAAATTATTTTAATTTGGCATTCAGTTTCGGCTTTCGTTTGTATATGATAGTTTGTTCCAGTTTTAGACGCTTGTGCTCCATGTGAGTGCAAAGGCTGACGGATTGCATAAAGTATTCTTTTGTTTGATACATCTTGTCATCATGCTGTTGCTCCTTATATTCCTCTACTTGTATCTCTGTGGTATCCTTTTTCTGCTGAGAGCGAGCACGTTTGAGAGCCGCCTGCAATTTCATGCGACTCTCCTTAATCACATTGGGGGCTGGCGGTGCTACTAATTTTTTTTGAGTCGCCACTGGTGAAACGATCTTTTTTGGTACGCCTCTGGTCAACTCTGGATTACCATTGAGAATGATATATTTGTTAAGTAGCTGACTCTCGGTGGGTCGTTCTGCGACAAAAAAAGGCTTTATGAACAGATGTGGGGCCACTACCAAAGGTACAATTGCTCCACTCATTATTTGTTTTATTAAGTTTTCATTCGGTTGCAGATTCTGTTCGACGAAGGGCGAACAAAAGCGATCAACGTCATTCTGTAAACGGATAACCAAATACTGACATTCGGCATTTAGTTCAAATAAATCGTCCTCCAATTCCGTAAGAAAGTTATTTTTAATTGTTTGATTCTAGAATTTAAGATTAAGGATTATTTTTTTTACTATATAAGAACATTGGTAAATTTGCTTACGGCCTCGTTCTGCTGGCTAAAGACGCCTACTACCATCTGAAAAAAATAGCGGGACCGTAGATTTAGCGCAGGCTTATACATTTGTTTTTTTCTTTTTTTTTTTGCCTTATCTTACCCGATGTATCATTAACATTGTCCTCATTGTACGCTGACAATAGACAATGTCATTCATTAACTTCATCGGTAATTTGTAGAATTTTCGTACATAATAATCAAAAAAACTTTGAGCACTGTCCAAAGAGTTGGCCTGACGCATTTTAATAAGAAAAGCCGTGATAATTTCATCACGTTCCTTTGGGGAAAAGTCATTAAAATTGATAGCTTCCATCTTGAAAGCAAATAACAACTTCACTGTAAAACAATCAAAATAAATAACAAAATTATGCCGGGCTTCTTGATTGCAAATTAAACAAAAACCAAATGAAGTGTGGCAACATTGAAAAAGTGGCAATATCGTTTGAGTAATAATGATGGGACTACAGAAAAAAATACTAAAAGATATTTATGTAGGTGGCGCCAAAAATCGATCATATCGAAGAGCCGTTGAATTTAAGTCTCCATTGTACATACGGAATTTTGCTTAAGAGAGAAATTCTTAAATTAAACACTCAATTTTTTGTGATCAATGTTTGGTCAATGTCAATGGCAGTTCTCAATTTAAATGCCATTATTGTAAATATGATTGATGGACGGCAAACTGCTTGCCCGAGCGTGCAAATAAAATAATTACCACACAATTATTCGCATATGGTTCAATAATATCCATTTTAATTATGTTTACGAACCAAAAGAAAAATTGTGGAACTTTTGTGGTGGCCATGTACCTTGAATAATGTTAATATTAAATTCAGTTGTTTGAACAATAATTATAATTCAGGTAAAAGGGAAACAATGCGCAAACGTTGATTGTTTATGAGTTTCACTATGGTATACTGCCTAAATCAACAAAATAATTAACAAATTTATGCTAGATTCAATTGAGTTTTCTCAATTTTCCTGAAATGTGACTTTAATTTGTGATAAAAATCAGTAAAAATGTCTTCAGAAAAGTTTACCTTGCATGTATGTATGTATGCTTTCCACTACCGCCATAAAAAGAAATTTATTGGAAAATACAAAAATTCCAAAGGTTTCAAAATAGATGAGCAATTTGTTGGACCAAAATAAAAAAAAAAAAAAAAAAACACGATGACTATGAAGGAGTGCATAAAAAATTCAAGCCGGCAGCTAAACAATTGAGCGGAAAGTTGCCGAACCGGCCGCAAAGTGATTTAATCAATGCAAATGATGGGGACTTTTCTCCTTTTTTTTCTTTCCCTTTCCCTGATTCCCTTTCTTTATCCTGTTGTTGCTGGTTTTGGGCATCAACATTAAATGTTAATGGAAATTTTCTTTTTTTCCGTATTTTTCCTTTTTTTTTTGTTTTGTTGTTGTCGGTTGGGCCTGTCGTGCCTTCTTGCCTTTGAATGTTGTTCGCTTGTGTTCACGTGCGTTGGTGTGTAAATGATAAATGAGGGGACAGAGGGACACCGACACTACCACCACGTGGAACTATACCACTAACGGCCCATTAGGCGCTATTGTGCTTTTGCCTTTGCTTTGTTTTCTTTATTCTTTCGTTCTTTTTTCAGGACTAAAAAATGTGTGGCTAGCTATATATTCCCTATGCATTAGAACATTTTTTTTTTTTCAAATCCAACGGCCATAACTAATAACTGAAAGTAGCGGAGGTGGCAACGCTGCGACCATTATCAAACTGCAACAACAGCTGTTTTCGCTGTCGTCTTTTTTTTTAAGTCCGATTATTATTTAATAATATAATGATTTTATTAAATAAAAGCTTGTCCATAAGGCAATTACTCCGCCAATGCCATCGCCAGGGTGAGTAATAATAGACAATAAAATCAAATATTTATGGTTTCTCTTTGACAGTAATTGCAGCCAAAAACAAGGATAATCTAACGGATTTCCATGGCAAATGGCCAGAGAAAGAGCAGCAGGATTTCATTAAGGACATGCGCGTCATTACTGATTTTATAAGCGAAGCTGAGGAGCAACAGTTGCATGAGGAAATCGAGCCTTATATGAGCCGACTACGCTATGAGTTTGATCATTGGGATGATGTGAGTGCCACCCCTTAAGCCCATCATTTGAAACTAACCGAATTAAAAGTAAAACGTCGTTAAGTATTTTGAAACTTAAGCTGATCCCAAAAATTCTTTCAGATTTATAATAAAACACATACTCATTTTGGTTTTCTCTAATTCCAGGCCATTCATGGTTTTCGTGAGACAGAGCGAAAGAAATGGTATCCACATAATCGCAAAGTTCTTGAACGTGTTAGCAATGTAGCCTTCCAAGGTTCCATTATGCCCTATATACACATCTTGGATTTGGCTCCCGATGGTGTCATTAAGCCACATGTGGATAGCACTCGTGTAAGCTTTAATTTTTGGTTTTCCCAATTCCATGCTAAAGTTTTTTTTTTTTTCGTTTTTGATTCCCCATGCTCAGTATTGTGGCAGTACCATTTCGGGCATTAGTTTACTGAGCGACAGTGTCATGCGTTTGGTGCGCACGGATGCCCAAAAGTATGAGCAACGTAGTCTGAACAAAGCTTCCGAATCCAATGAGGATGCATCAGACGAGGCTTATCGCCATCAACCGGTTGCCATGAAAGATGACAACTTTTATGCGGATCTTCTGTTGCCACGGCGTTCTCTCTACATAATGAGTCACACGGCCCGATACAATTTTACGCACGAAATATTGGCCAAGGAAGAGTCCAAATTTCTAGATGTTCCCATAGCGAAGACACGTCGTATATCTATTATATGCCGCAATGAGCCTTAAATGGTAAAGTTATTAATTTAATGCCAGAAACAAATTAATTATCCCTATTTGCTGATATGCTGCATTGTCATCTAGTCCAATTCCATATTAAATAGTTTTAAACAGTTTGAATATTATAGCCTTTTAATTCACACAGTTTTAGTCAGCTTTAGCCAGCCAGTCTTTGAATTATTTTATAACTATTATTACGTTTTCCTAGGTTAAAATACAAACTAACAAGATACAAAGCCAATTATTGTTGCCCAATATCGAGACACGGATCCAGTCTATGTATAAGTATCGAAATTGAAATGAATAATTCTATTCCTTTTGTGCAGTACGGACAAAAGGATCCTTTGCCACCTGCAGAGTAAAGTTAATGCAATAGTTGTAGTTGCTTAGACAGCTCAAGTGGCAAACGAAACGCTTTAATTTAATTTTTTTTTTTGATTTTTAACTATAGTGAAAGGAACTAGCCCTAAGGCTATATGTATGTATGTGCAGGAGCACAGACATACACTCACACACATCTGGCACAAGAAAGAGGGAGAGAACAAGAGAGAAAGAGAAGTAAAAGCAAAAGCATCTTTGATTAAAAGTTAAGAGGTTGGAAAACATCTTAACACCAACTAACGGTATTTGTAGCTTACCGTCCTTCAAGTTCTTAGCACCTTTTTCCTTTTTTTGCGCCTTTTTGCCATTTGGTCTCTGTGTCTGTCTATTGAATTGTTTGTTTATTAGAGAGTTTCTTTCTTTGTGTATTTATTTACACAATCCACAAACCAGGCATTTTTTTTTTTGTTTTTGTTTATAAACATCCTGTAAATTGGATGCTGTTGTTTTTAGCGCCTCATAACAAAGGATCTGACGATTTGCAAATGATGCCATAAATTCGTAATACTCATAATCACGGAGGTGCTATATTGTTTATATTTGAAATCAGAAACGACCAAAGGACAAGAAAATTTGTCCCAACATGGCACTGTTAACTCTCATATGCTGCTGTTAGAACCAACTAAAAGCTCGCTCTCTTATCCTGTTAGAATACCATCCACATTTAGAAAAGAGCGTCCTGTTAGCTTTACAGCCTCACTGTTAAATTTGTACATACATATACATAAGTAACATTGACCAGCAATAAACAGCCTAAGTTAAGACCTCCATATCAGAGATAAGTCGGCAAAATTATTAATAGACTTCCCACGAACTTAATCTTAGTGATAAGTCAAAGAGAACAGGTATTAGTTATATTACGGCCTGGGACAAAGGTTTGTGGGAAAATATGTAAGTAAATATCTGTATACAGTAGACTTGATCAGCATTCAAGTCATCTATCTGTCTTCATAAGACATTTTAAAAGAACTAGGCTTGATTAGAAATTAAATTTTAGATCGTAATTAATGCTCGTTATCTACATATTGAGGGTATTCCATTCAGCAGAGCGATCTTGTATGTGTCTAGCACAAAACGAGAATTGCAATGAATTTAGAGTTTCCTAGTGAAACTAAATTAGTCTGTTTGGATAATAAAGAAATCCAATTTTGTTCTAGCATTTTCAACTCAATCTTTTTAGCACTTGGATTACACTTATAGAAAAGGAAAAGAAACGAACAAAAAATTAAAAGTGGAATTTCTTAAGCTTTACCCAAAAGGGAAAAACAGAGAAAGAACTCTGCTTAAGTGCACAACAATTGCAGTTGTAAAGCGAAAAGAAATGAAGAAGGCAAGGAGGGGACGGGATTGGGTAGAGAGATAATGGGAACTAACACCAACTCAAACTGAAAGTCCTGCAGTAACTCGAAATGAAGAAATATGTATCCCCATCTTCACCTGAGTGCTAGTGCTCGTTTGTGCAGCAGGTGAGTCGATAAAATGGCCATCAACGTGCTCTTCAACTCCTCAGAAATAAAGAGAACATACACACACACACACACACAAAAAAAAAAAACAAACACAAAACAAACAAAAAACAAAATGTAAAGGAGAGAGGATGAGAAAAAACGAAATACGCAAGCAAAGCGGAGTGCCAAAAGTGAAGTCCTCTAACAAAATGGCAGCTGGTAAACTTTGTACAAATTATCAACTAAGCAACAACAATAATCTCTCTCCGCAGAGAAGCAGCGCAGCCACTGGGGCAACCCATTTCAAGTGCTCCAAACTCCCTACACGCCTGCCTTCCCTCTCAAATCACCAACAAAATAACACCAAATAAAATAAAAAAAAAAGAAAAGGGGACGACAAAATCCTAAAGAAAGCAACTTTTATTTGGACCTGCTTTATTTTCAGTTATTGCTATTATTATTTTTATTATTATTATTTGCATGGACCCTGCCCCTTTTACACCCTTCACTTCCCTTTGCAAGCCACTCATAACAATTTGACCCTTTTTCGTGGGTGGGGTGTAGGGGAGGTTGGGTAAAAGTTTTTCAGAAATTTTTGTGGTTTTATTTTTTTTTTTTTTTTATTATTATTCTGTTTCCCCCCTGCCTTGCCCCTTACTCAAACCACTTATCGTCACGTTGACCTCATTTTGTTATTGAATTCTTTTCTTTTTTTTTTTCAAAATATGAAAACAAAAAAAATCAGAAGGGATCTTAAAGCTCACTTAAAAATGGATAATAAATAAAAGGTAACTAATATTTAGAAAGAGTTTTTTATTTATTAAAATTTTATTATGATATGGCATTTAAAAATATGCCTCAAATAATATTTTGTGGCTACCTAAAATTCTTAAAAATATTTGTCAGTTTCACAGGATTCTACTCACATATTTGCCTGCTGTAGAATCCTTTAAACAGCTGCCAAGCTGTGAACTGCCTGTGGCTTACGAATGGGTGGGTTATATTCCATTCTTTTGCTCGCAGTAAAATCCAATTAAATGGAAGTTCACTTTTTGTTGTTATGCTTTCTTTTTTTTGTAAATTTCATTGGCGGCGCTCACTCAGATAAGAAAGGGAGACGAAATGCGGTGCAAATGAAAGAAAAGGAGAGAGCCAGGCAACAGCAACAGCAACAGCTTCAGAAAAGAAGCATAAATTGCATTAAATCCACACCCAATTCCTCTTATTTATTAAAACAAAAACACCGTCCAGGGGGGGAAGCAGAAACGATGGCATTAAAACAGTCACAGCATTTCATATTTAAGAATCTTGACTTAAAACTTAACCACCAAAAAAAAAAAAAACAGTTATTCTTTGCAAACTATTCTATAAAACACTCAACAAAAGCAAGTTAACTACGGTTAACTAACAAATAGTTTAAGCTTTTAAAGCTATTAGACAAAGCAAACTTTGAAGATAAAGCCTAATCCTATCTCAATCAAAATGGGATTAAGTCAAATCTGTAGCTTAAAACGATCTTTACGCCACTTAGTAAAACCAAAATCTACTTTTAGTGGGGATTTACTTACACTAACTGTATGTGGAAATTTAAAACATATTTTTATCGTTCTTAACCACTGTTTGTATAATTTTTTTTTCTCCCGTTTTACTCGTCGTTCATTATCATTGGGCCAATTCGCCGAGGACAGTTCGTCGATTTGTTTCCTTCCACTTGCTCAGATTAATTGAGCATAAATTTTTAATGCGCTTCAGTTGAATTACTGCGTAAAATAGCAGCAATAAGTAAAAGTAAAGTACGTATGAAGGGGGAGGGGGAATGGAGAAAAAGGAAGAGGTATGGTGACGGCTGTTTCGAAATGTAACGCCCTTGAGAAATGTTTAATAGACTTTTAAGTCAATTTTTGCTCATTTTTTTTTTTTTTTTTTTTTGCTTTTGTAATTTTTTGCCCTTGTCAAGGACCCGTGTCGCGACCGGCTGTCACCTGCCGATAATCATGTTCATTAATCATGATTATTTTTGCTCAGCACTAAAATCAGCGAAACTGTGTTCAATATTTGAAGGACTAGAGTACAAAAAGAAATGATTGCTAAATTTCCTTAAAAGCTTAAATGATTAAGATCCTTCCTTTGGCCTCTAAATGTTAGTTATTTGCCTTTTAGATTTGATTATTTTACGCTTGATGTATAAAGTGAAGTCTCTGATAGAAGATGGCAATTTAGAAACCACAGTTTCTATTTTGAACCTGACAATTTTTATTGTTAGTCCTTTTTCTATTTATATAGGAAACATTTTAAAAAACATTCCTGTTAAAAGTCAAAATAAAGCAAATTAGTTTTTTAAAAGATATTTACCCTAAAGAATTATCCTAATCCTTGAGGTTTTTTCAATGTTTTGTTCTAAAACATGACTCCCAACGAAAGAAGAAGACCTACGATGTAATGGAATGGATTGGGATGGGATGGAACGGGAGCCTGTGAGCTTACAGGGACACACAGGCGTGCGTGGGTACGGCTTTTTCCTTAGCTCGCCCTGTTGATTGACATTTCACTTGGACTTGGCGCCAGTTGGTTTTTTGTTCAAGCCGAAAGTGAAAATAAAAACGTATTCACCACAAGGCACAAACTTTTGTCTTTGCCCCCTTCTAACCTCTTACCCTTACCGAGCACCCCCTATGGCGGACAAAACTTTGTGTGGTCATTTGAATGAATGAGCCAAACGGAGGGAGCGAAGCTACCACAAAAAGTTTTAATCGTGTTGCACTGATGTTTGTGTTGTGTCTCTTCCCGTAAATTGGATGGGCCAGATATTTTGTGGGAGAATGAAAAGAAGTATTGGGTTTTCTGGAACTTATCTCATGTTGAATTGATTTTGAATTAGTATAGAAAGAAAAATAAATTGATTCACATCTAAATAGAGATTAACTAAATTCGAATCAAGTGCTACAAATTAAAGAAATAGAGGGGCATGTTCCAACAAATTATTTACTATAATTAAGTGATTGTTATTGATAGTTAATTGTTGTTAGATAATCAAATATGTATTATAATTCTGTATTAAATTCCAAATTGTTCAAAATCAAGCATTTTTGTCTTTAGTATAAATAATCATTTTACTTTACTAGCAGCTGCATTTGGTCCTGGTCCTCAATTCCCTACATCTGTTTGCCTTATTGTTCACGTAATGTGTAAACAATGAAAAATAATATACGAAATCCCCTACAAACGACAGAAAAAAAAGCAAAAACTACAAAAAAGAAAATGGTAAGAAAAAGTAAAATTAAGAATGGAAAGAGCTCACGTATCCGCACTTTTGGTCAACATTTTGCTACCATATTTCTTTTTGCAAAATGTCTTAGACCTGAACTCAGGTAGAAGTGAACAGAGGGATAAAAACCAGGACAAGGGACCTGGGACAAATTGCATTTAAAGCGCCGCACACACACACATAGGAAAATGCAATCGGAATCATATGTAACTAGGTCAACGTACCGAGAATGTGCTAAAGGCATAGCCCGTCACACGCTGCGTTTGCCTTCTTTGCGAACACAATGTCAAAGACAGAGCCAAGAGGTCCTGCAGCGCTTTGTATTACTACCAACAGATAAGATAAGCATCTGCAATGCCGCGAGAATGGAAAGAAAAAGGCGCCTAAAAACAAAAAAGCCGTAATACCTTTGATAAGCTTACTGAATATAAAAGCCATAAGATAACCAGGCAGACAACCAATAGGACAATTACATGACGACAAAAACACATACACAAATGACATTTACTTTTTAAGCAAATTCTTTATTTATAATGTATATGATTGTTTCAATATCTGTATTTTGCAGGATATGTTTATTCATATTCAAGTTCTGAAATTTTAATTTGAGGTTTACTTTTGATTTTTTAACGGCCGCTACGTCTGGCGTTGCCATATGTTTGTAATTAACAGTGATGATCAGATGCTCAGTTGAAATCGCTGCGCTTATTTGGTCGTTAACAGCTTCTGAGCTAGAGGTGGGAAACTATCAATAACAGCATGTTAACAAGCTATGTTAATTATCGATCAAATGGTGTGCCGCCTCTAGTTTGACTGACCGGGAAAGAATCAAACGAAAGAAAAGTCGAAAGGAAAAGTCAAAATCATTTCTAAATTTTACTTCGACAAAGCAAGGTCTGCGAACGAAACGTAATGTGTGTTGAATTGTAAAAAAGAAGGAACCTAACTTCAGAAAATCTACCAAAAATTTACAAACGTGTGTGCGTCTGCGTTTCGTCTCAATGTCATAAATGTAAATTTGCTTTAAGTGCTGGTGTTGCTTTGCGTGTGTGTGTGTGTATGTGTATAAAAAGCGGAGCATAGATCATAAAGCAGCGGAGGAAGCGCGGACCGACGCTCAGCAAACAAACCAAGTAAAAGACGAAGGCAAAGAAGCAGAGAAATAAAGAAAAACGCAAATATAAAGCCACCATTTTAGTAGTGTTTGTGTGTGCGTAAGAAAAGAAAAAGAGACAGAAAACGGACACTGCATTATCC
Organism: Drosophila neocordata; assembly: GCA_018903615.1. Lineage (NCBI taxonomy): Eukaryota > Metazoa > Arthropoda > Insecta > Diptera > Drosophilidae > Drosophila > Drosophila neocordata. The sequence continues at coordinate 13,460,897 of JAEIGI010000001.1, forward strand.
AGCGATATGGCCAATTTTCAAATTCATGTCGATATTACCAACGAAAAGGAGAATTCAGCTGTTGCTCGTCTCAAGGAAAAAGCAGCCGCAAAGCAACCATTGCGCGCTATTAAAGAGAAACCAGTGCTGGGTCCCCGGGAATATTTTGGAGTCCTTAATCCCCATAACAACCAGCAAACCCGCGGCTTTCCAGCTCCAGGCGGTAAAGCGGTAAGTTTCCAAACCAAACCTCCACCACTTTTTCCTTCTGAAACAAAGCCGAGACTTTGGCTATACAGTTATGTTTGTGTTTTATCTCCTTCATTGCGCACATTCTAACGCAGCTGCTGCTGTTTCGACGCGCCTGGATAAACGGTGGTTGATGTCACTTTCGCTCTCTCTCTCTCTTTATGGCTATCTCTCTTGACAAAATTTGATAGGGTTGCGCCTGCTTAGTAGACGAAATGATGATGCATCCTTTTTCTTTTGGTTTTCTTTCATCTAACCTAAAAATTGCATACAGATTATTAAATTATTTGGCGGGCAAAAAAAGTGCAATAACAACAACAACAAAATTGAGTGTAGGAGGTAAAGAGACCGAAAATAGGAAGCCATTAAAAGGCGCGCAGCGCAATACCAACAACAAATTCTCACACATATACACACACATGAATATGTGTGCATGAAAAGGTGCCGTCGTGCACGTAGCATTCCTTTTTCAGGGATCAGAAATATCAAAAAATAAATAAGGAACTAACAGCCATAATAATGTTAAATACAATGTTACTTCTCCAAATTGTGTTAATTTTTTAAGCAAAAATATCATTTCTGTTATTAAAATAATGCAATAAAACCAATATTGAGTGTAATAAATTTATAGATCCAAAAAATTTAAAAATTATGCATTATTTTTATTTATATTCTTAAGGCTCTTCGCGAATTCGACAGTAAGAAGAATGAGGATGGCGTCTATGCAGCTGGCGGCTCTAAAAAATCGTCCGTAGTGGACCAATTCAAAAATTTCACAGTGTATGAAGAAAATTTCGATACTCAGGTGCAGATACCACCACAGGCACCTTCAGCAGTCGACAAGGAGAATCGAATGTTGGACAATGTCAAGAAGTAAGTTTTACATTGATTATAAATCTTTTACCGGCTTTATTAACACCTTTGCTCTTCCAAATGTTTTAGTGAATTTGGCATGCAAAAGGAATACGATTTGAATAATGGTACTCCTATGTCTGTCACTGATGTTTTATCGCCAATGTCGTTGGATCGTTCCATGGGCGGTGGTCAGTCAATAGACGATTGCAGCATCGTTGAGGACAATAGCAAGGGAATCATTGCCGATGGCCAGGAAATATTGGCCAGAGAGTTACCACCACGTAATGATCGTCAACGTTTCTTTGAGGTGGTGCAATATCAAATGGACATTTTGAGATATTTCCAAGAGAGTGAGGTAAATATATTCAACAATAAAGTGAAACGGTTATCTGATTTATCAGATATAAAACCTAATTTTTTTTTTTTGCCATGATATCAAAAAGAGGTTACCAAAAGAAACACAATTCATAACTGCTAATATTGATTAAGAATGAAAATCTATACCTTTCTAATCTTAAATAAACATTAAGTTGTCTTCTCTTGGACCCTTAAACCATGCGTATGTAATTTGTTCCCCCCTACCCAACCGATCTTTGAGTGCTGTCGCACCCTGAAAAAAAAAAAAATAAATGTGTTTCTAGCTACACGCATCGCTGCTTAGGCTTCCTCGAGCGTCACCGATCCTCGGTGTCCTCTATTCGTCTTCTTCGTTTCTTTTATTGTCATGTGTTTATCGGTCTGTACAATACACACTTTGTGCATCCTGCCTACCCTAACAGTTGTGTTTGCTCACTAGCCGTCTCTATCGCACGATCCGATCATCATAAACAAGAAGAACAAAAAATTATCGCGCCCCTACTCATATATACAAACACGCGCTAACAGTTTCTGTAATAGTAAAAAATCTCAAAAAAAGAAAAATATATGCTCCTGTGACAATTTTAATTTTGCTATAAACAGCACTTGATATTCTCCGATTTTAGTTTATTTATAAGATATAATATAGATAGATAGACATGCATATAATTATATTTATATTGTATATTCCGATTTTTGTGAATCCATGTATAGATTTCTTATTTCTTAGCGGGAAGTTTTATTAAATTGATCATAAAATTCATCCGATACTCCATTAGTTAATTGATTTGAAGATTCCTTGCGTTTATTGTCTTTATCTACGGCCATTTGGGCATTTGTACGCATCAGTTCATTTAACTGATTACCGCGGCGGCGATCCACTTCATTCTGTTTGATCATTAGTGTACGATCCATATTAATAGCATACTGTTCCCAATACTGATCTATTTGTCGTGCTTCTGTTTTACGTTGCTCTGACTCCACTAATTGCTGTTCCTGATCCTTGCGAATAGTTTTTAACTCTTCGGGACTCATGCCGCGATACATGAAGGGTATCTTTTTATTGGGATCAGTACGTGATTGGGCTACATCAGGATTTTCATTGAGAATATCGCTTGATAACATATTAAAGATCTCGGCCATATCATCTTCATGTGTCTCCCGTTTGATTCGCTGGCGATCCATCTCTTTTTGCTTAGCCAAATTAATATTAAATTGGCGTATTTTCTGGACTATTTGATTTCGCATCAAGTGTTGCGACTTAGCCATCTCTTCGAGATGCTTTTCCCTACTACTGATATTCTCCATTAAAAGATTGTCGGCTGTACGACGTGCCTCTGCTGCCTGCTTGCTTTCCTTAACTTGCTGATCAAGCCAGGCACGTTGCTGTTCCTGCTGACGTTGCTTACGAGCATTATTATATAGATCTTCACCCAGAAATATTTGTGCACTGGAAACACCCAGTGAGCTATCATCATCAGCTATGCGTATAGGTTTCGACTTTTTCAAATAATCGGGATCATTTAAATCAAATTCACGACGTTGATTCCTGCGCTGAAATTGAGAACGATAATAATTTAAGTTGGAATCGGAAATACGTCTCTCCTTCTCCTGTTCCCTTTCTTTGGCAATAATTAAATTATTTTGTAATTGTTCCTGTTCATCGTAGTGCTTCTCCCATTCCAATTGAACGCTTTGTCCTTTCTTTTTCTCCAATATTTGACTTTCCAAAATATTTAAATCCAGCTAACGATAAAGAAAATTTATTATTAGATAGAAAAAAAAGAAAAGGAATTACAAATCTCATTGGACTTACTCCAAAAAAACGTTGTTTTGCATTAAAGATTCGCTTCTTGCGTTCCTCCTCATATTGTTGGCGTTTCTGTAACTTTAGAGCCTCAGTGAGATCCTCACTTGTACAAATGGGTAACTTCAAAGTCATTGTTAAATAGAGGAGCACCTAAAACTGATATGGTTAGTAAGAGACTGAAAAAAAAGCTAAATAGAAAAAAACTAATTGACTTTTGTTTTGTAGTTTGTTTGGTTGCCTGGGTAAATATTGTATTTATTCTCAGTTGCCTTGTTTATTTCGTTGCTCCACCCAAATTAACATATTCAAACAACGAAACAAGTTTCAACCAGAACTAGGATCAATTAACCATTATAATAATAGTTTTTTTGACTCTCAATATAATCTAATGTATTTCTATATATTCAATCAACTATTAAGGGGGGAAATCTTTTTGTTTTTTCTCGTATCTTTTATTTTTAATAGGATTTAAAATCTTTTTCTTTCCCTCTAAGCAAATTGTATTCATGTTTCCCTTTCCCAACTACAGTTCTACTCAATTGATGGCGCTTGACGTGTCCAATAAACGTTAAACTGGCCCATTAAATAAACACCTAATGTACATATATGATGTGGCTCCCTCATCCCCCCCTTCCACCTTATGTGAACGTTTTTGTGTGTGCAAAAGATTTTTATGCCGATGCTCAAAATTTTTTGCATGCCTCTCACGTACCTACAAAATAACCAATAAACAAATAAAAATTGGTAAATTCGATTGCCGCTGCGTTGCCCGCTAGGGGAAAAATGTAAGAGTTGGAACAAGTTTGAAGCTAGCTCTCGGAATAAGCAAATTGTATATAAGTATATGTATATATATATACATAAACATAAAGCCATTATAAATGCCATAGCAAATAAAAGGAAAAGAGGGGCTACTCCAAAGGTTTTTGCAAGAATTTGCCTGAAATCGTTAAATCAACTGTTAATTTGTTTTTCAAATATTTTTACTTATTGATTGTTCAGTTTTTGCATATAAGTTAATATTATTGTTAGACTAAGCTATGCTAATCTTCAAATTCATTAATATTCGTCCAGCTTATTCTTATTAAAATTTATAAAACTTTGTAAAGGTTTAAATAACGAGTAATTTTATTTTTACACAATTTTTCATTGTTTAGAAAAAGCATCGCCCAAAACCGCTTTATATGCGTCGTCAAAGAGATATTAATCACAATATGCGTTCAATTTTAATTGATTGGTTGGTTGAGGTATCCGAGGAATATAAACTGGACACCGAGACGTTATATCTATCCGTCTCCTATCTTGATCGTTTCCTCAGTCAAATGGCAGTTGTGCGATCCAAATTGCAATTGGTTGGCACTGCAGCCATGTATATTGCCTCGTAAGTAATTAGACATATATAAAAAAATATATTGTTTAGTCATTTCTCTATAATCTTATTTTATTATAGTAAATATGAGGAAATCTATCCACCAGATGTGGGTGAGTTTGTTTTTCTCACTGATGATAGCTATACCAAGCGCCAAGTGCTCAGTATGGAACAGGTTATACTAAAGGTTCTATCCTTTGATCTGTGTACACCAACTGCTTATGTATTCGTTAGTACATATGCTGTGCTCAGTGATATGCCCGAGAATCTTAAGTATTTGACCATGGTATGTATTAAATTAATAATTAAACAGTATAATTATATTATAGAGAATCTATTAATATTATTATAGTTCCTGTGCGAACTGTCACTAATGGAGGGCGATGTATATTTGCAACATTTGCCATCTTTAATTTCCTCGGCATCGCTTGCATTGGCACGTCATATGTTGGGCATGGATATTTGGACACCGAAACTGGAAGAGATTACCACTTACAAGTTGGATGACCTTAAGACTGTTATACTGCAGCTAAGCCAAACACACAAAAACTCCAAGGAGCTCAACACTCAGGCCATTAGGGAGAAGTACAATAGAGAAAAGTAAGTTATATTTATAAACACAAACTAAAAGCAGAAGCAAAATATGGAATTAATTGTCATTTGCACTAGATACAAGAAGGTCGCTTCACTTGAACCCATTGAACTAACAGAGGAGCAATTGAATAAACTGTTTTTGGCTTACCATTTGGAACAGCAGCAGCAACAACAACAACAAGAAAAGGAAAATGAGTCGAAAACATTAGCATCGCTGCCGTCTAATCCCAAATCTAAAGGCAATTTGTTGTATAAGTTTTAAGTGTTTATTTTAATTTTATTCTCTTTTTTTTTTTTTGTTCCCTTCCCTATGTGTAATCACCGTTTTTATTTCTATATTTAAAATAATTTACATTGTATTTGCACCTCTGCAGCCATGATGAAATTGTATTTTAGCTTAGTATGTATTTGCGCCAGCCTCCAATCTATAAATTTGTAGTCTTAGGTTAATTGAAGAAAAGAGGAGGAAGGAGAAGGAAATCAGTCCTTATTTCCAGGATGTTAAACTGAACAATTTTGTATGTGCATTTGCCATATAAAAGATATCGATAGAGATATATATATATATACATATTTATATTTTAGAGAAATGAGATAAGAGATCATACTTTTCCAAGCGACAACATCCTTGTGGAAAATGGCGGCAGCCTTCAATCATTAACAAAACCTAACCACTGTGGTACAGGCTACTCTATTAACAGAAATAATTTTAATTATTTTAAATGTTATAATGAAATATTCAATCTCTGTTCACCTATATGTATTTTAATTGTACGTATTTATAGAACCAACTACCACATATCCAATACCACACAACAAACCAAACCCACCCACTCCACACTAATCCATCCTAAGCACACTTCCGCCCTCCATCTATCCATTTCCTTTTACTACCTAGGCTATAAATGTTCTGTGAACCACGCAACAACAAAATAAATATAAAAAAAAAACAAAAAAATCATATATATATATATAAACACATATATGCCAATTCTAAAATAAAACAAATATATATTAATATATATATATATATACATATATTTATGCATATGTAATAGGTTTCGCTATATGTCTCTCTGTCACTTTATTAACTTAATGACGCTTATTACAGATTATTAAACTAAGTTTAACTTTGGTTAACATTAGCTCAGCCAGTTTTACATGTTTTTTGTATACATAAATATATGATGAAATATTTTACTAACCCCCCTCCCCCCCATCCCTTTAAATTGTAATATTTAGTATTATTGCTGCTGAATTTACTATATTTGGCTCTACAACGCAATAATACCGGTTTTCTTACGAGAATCCAATTGATAATGCGCCGATGATTATTCCATATATTGTACTCAATAAATTTGTGAAAATGATTGCACAAGAATCTCTCTCTCTCTCTCTCTTATTTAATAATTGTTGCAGGGTATAAAATAAATAAGTACATAATATCCAAGAATGATTTAACATAATTTATTATATACCCTTCCGTTGTCTCTCCTTTGTTACATTCACTTTTACAGTTCTTATGGAAAATTTACTTAAATTAGCATACACCGCCCCGACCCGTCTGTTTCACCCATTAAGGTAAACAAATTGCCGTCTTCAAGGTAAAAATGTAAATGTAAATATAGAAGCGATTATATCCTCTTTAAAAGATTTTCAATTTTATTTATATAATTGGTAAAAAAAAGAAACAGAAGGAAACAAACAACAGTTATGGTCTAGAGATGTTAGCATTATTTTATTCGCGCATTGAGACAATGTCATACATTATCCCCTCACACCTCGCACACACACACGCACACACATACACACAAATGCACACAAATATCCCTGGTTTAGAAAGGAACACTGTCACATCGGTTAGTTTTAGTTGTACAGCATTGAAGTGAGTATTCGTGGATACTTTTATCTGTGGAGCATTTACGTTTATATAATAATGAAAACAATAAAACAGAAATGCAAATTCTTTTTTCAAAAAAAAAATAAAAACACTGGCTGGCTGGCTGGGATCTCAACTCTGTCTCATTTGTAATATTTAATATGCGAATCGTGTATCCGGATGATAACCAAGTTTATCCAGAGCCGGATTGCAGGCAAAATTGATCATTGGCGGTGGTCCGCAAAGCAAAACGATCGTATCATCACTGGCCGGGAGTAAATGGGCGCCAATCATTTCGTCATTGATAAAGCCAACACTATAGGCCCAGCCTGTATATAAAAAGGAACAGAAAAATAATGAAATCAGGGATTAGTTTATCATTATTCAGTTTCAATAGATAATAATGGGTATAAAACTGAAACACCTGCGCGTACGCGTTATCACTCCGAAATTTTGCAGTTTGTTTTTGTTTACGGTTAGTTTGACTTAAACTAGAATGACTAGCTAGCTGTCTGTGTGATGAATAGTGAGGATCATTTAATAGCTAAACCGTTGTTCCGACCGATGACCCAGTCGTTCCAGACCCGGTATACATGTATAGTTGACCATAGGCGGCGGACCACATAGCAGACACAATGTATCCGCATCGGGCTGATAAAGATGATCGCGCATCATCTCATCATTAACATGGCCAGTGTTGTAGGACCAGGCTAAGAAGCGCGCATGCGCCGTACGCGGCATCCGTTTGAGGGCAGCATGTGGCGAATGGACAGACACAAAACAAATTCTTAACATAATAGATGGCTTTTTTTGTTTTTGTGACATATGCTTGTGATTCTCTACCAAAAATGAGAACTACATGTGAAACTGTATGAGAAATGCGAATGACGATTCAGACTTAACTATGGCACTACGTATAGATTAGATATATCGTTCTCGTATCTCTAAAGAAGCGACCTCCAAAAGATAGTATAACACTTGAAATTGAAATTTTAGGTAAACTATTAGATAGACAAACAATAGCAAAATAACTTATATAGACGGACCATACAAATTGTAGTGGATAATTTAAAAGAACAGTGAAGTCGATTGATTATATCAAACACACCAAAGATTAATAATTGATATAGGTATATCAAAATATTTCAATATTTTAAAAAGTAGAATGCTTTTCCTATCATTCACTATCTCTTTCTTTTTTGGTTTTCGTATATCATAAATGGAAAAGTTTTAAAAACTAAATAGTATTCTATATATATATATAGACCATTCCATGGGAAAGTATTACGAAATGCAATGATGGATGAGCCCATTATTAAATGATTTGTATTTATTTGCTGGAGCTCACCTTCGGCAGCCTTATCAACGGTGTACCAAACTTTAAATTGATCGGGATGTTTTTGTGCCAATTCATCCAATTCACTACGCAGTAGAATATCCTTTTCGCTCTGTGGAAATATAATGTTTAGTTATAAAGACATTAAATAGAAAATTAAGTTCTACCCTTACCTGGTTAGCAAAGAGCAATGCCAATTCGGTTTTATCCTTGTCACTACGTTTGAGAACCTCACGAACAAGCTGTAACATGGGCGTAATACCAGTACCGCCGGCAATCATATTTACACGTTTGGCTGTCACATGCTTGGGCGGATCCTTGCGCAATTTCTTAATGGAGAAGGTACCATTGCCCAGATACTGCAAACGTCCGGATGGCCCACGGAATGAGATTTTATCGCCCACTTCCAGTTGCTCCAAATGCTGTGTCATCTTGCCTCCGGCTGGGAATTTAGGATGTGTATCCTTAAAATAGACTTTAACCACTAGATCCACATAGCCCACATCTTCATCCGATGAGATAGGTGTATAGGGACGTATAACTAGCTCATTATCAATTGTGGCTATCAAATGAATATGCTGGCCAACAGGCAAACCAAGTACATGCTGCTTGGATGGCAGACCAAAACGAAAACGTCGTGTATCATGGCTCAATATCTCCTTTTCAATCAACGGCAGTTGATACTTATCATTGGGATCGACTAGAGTGCGTAGGCGGGCAGTGCGATTGGGTTCCCGTCTGGGTTTTGTAGATTTTTTGTTTAAAAAATAATGTACGATAAGGGCGCCAGCTACAACAGCCACCACACCCACAGCAATTGGCACGAACTGTAAAGATAAAGAAGGATTAAAAAGACTTTCATTTTATACCAAATATATGTATATATGTATATATTTTTAGTCAAGATGACGGAAATTCCCAGGGACTACATATGTACATACAAATGTATTTACCTAGAAAAAAAAAAGGACAAGAACAGGAAGAAACCAAATTTTTGATTTAACTGTACCCCATATGCTTGTAATCTTGGGAATTACTTGGAATCATTTGTAAACATTGATTTCGCAATTAAAATATTATATTAGACGAAAATTTCTAACGTTATTCAATAATTTTCGTTTGCTTCTAAAGCTGATTAAAGGTCGCAAGGGTGAACGGAAAACAACCATAGAGAATAGAGAGCATGAAATCGGAAATCAGGCGTTATCTGAGTGCTCGCATTTAGTTGGCTATCTCCACCCTGTGGTACTAAAAACCCACAAAAGTGGCAGCAGATCGCTTAACAAACCCATATCGATTGGGTTTAACAGTTGACCCTGAAACTGCAGTCCAAGTTTGGAGTATAAAAATACAAATAAAAATAACTAAGTTGCGAAAGCTATTATGAAAAATTACACTGACGTCACACATAAACAGCTGGCCTGCAACGTGATAGCGAGGGAGAGAGCTATAGCAAGAGTAGAAATTTGCAGTGTAAGAAAAATGGTTAACTCACATCGAATTCGGTCATCTTCCGTTTCCTTTTTACACGCACAAAACACTTGTTTTAGTTATTAATTTACAATTTGTTAACTAATTTCTAATTTGAATTGCAGCTCGCAATGAACTTGACCGACTCCTGAGTCGCACGATTTCCAATTGAAATGAAGTCGACGCGTGGAGCCTCGTTAGAGGTAGCGCCGCCGCTTTGCTCAACATTAAGTGGGAGAGCGAAAGGGATGCCATGTCTGCTCAAGTAAGCAACATACACTGAGATCGGTAAGTATTTTAACCAGTGGTTAATGCAAAACATAAAATAAAAAGGAAATAATATTTTATTGGAAATCGAATTAATACGTATATAAATATACTATATGTGTACATACTTGTTTGAATTTTTATGTATGCATAACAAATATAAAAACCGTAGAAAAATAATCACTGGCTAAAATGTTTCTTTATGAATTTCTTTGGTAGGCATTGTAGACACCCGGTTTTTTGTTATTATTTTTAGTAACGATGATAAGCAAAAAAAAAACTCAGTTTTCAGACTGAGCATGCTAAACAAAAGAGATAAAGACGGAAAATGAAGAGAATAAAAGAGAGACCAAATCACGGTTACTGTAAAAGAGAACATGGTTGAAACAGCTGATTGATTGCAAATTTAACTCATTTTAGCAAATCAGATAGACTATGGGGATTGGTGATGGGTTCGTGTTAAATTTTCTCAAGTTTCCAACAAAAACATGGATTACACATTCGAAATATTTTTTATTTAAATAGCCACACAATGTGATTATTGCTTATGTTTAAAACAACGCGACACGGTTTCAACTTTCACTGCAAATCCAAATTCTATTAGCGGTATGCGAATTGTTTCCTTTAAACTAGGAGCTAAAAAAAATTCGACCCTGGCACTGACCCATTCCACCAAATGGCGGATTGACCCGTTTAACCGGCTCTCCACCCGCTCTAATGTCATGTAATCTTTATATTTATATTGTTTTTGGATGCTGGCTGCTGTAGCATAAAATAAGAATATGACGTCATTTAAAAAGAATCTCTGCCGTGATGAGAATTTTGACATAATTATGATTATGAAATTGGTCAAACAGAAATTATGTAAAATTACGGGAAATTGCACTTGATTTTCATAACTTACATTGCTCTCAATGAGACGCGCCATCTTCCAGAAGAAGTTGTAGGTAATTTGGAGTTTGTCGTTGTCTTACACAGCCGCCTGGAGATCGAAAAATCAATAGTAAATTCTATAATATTATATAATTCCACCAATTGCAATTAAGCTGGCAGAGTTCTGTTTACGCAAAAATACAATAGATTACAAAAAACGCACCCAGACACGGTGAAAGCAATGTTTGTTTGACACCCCCGTAAGCCCCACGCAAACGCAATAGCGCTCTCTCATTCTCTCTTGTTAGTTGGTTGGTCTCTCTTTAAAGGCGATTTAATTCAGTCCACTAGGTTTTTTTTCGGCTCTGGCCATACTATGCTTTGAAAAGCGTTCCCAGATCTTCTATTAATTTTTTTAAATTAGTAACACAATTTAGGCACCATTATATATCAATTCATTTGTGTCTAAATCTAAAGAAACAAAATGTCTGTTAAATTAAATTATTAATCTATAGTATTTATAATAACCACATATAGCTGCATTTTACTAAAAGTCTGGCATCGTTGCGCCTTCATGTTATGTTTCAGTTGAAATAACAATCAGAAATAGAAACGGTGGAATTTAAACCACTGAAGACACTAAAAAGTGTTGTTTAAATACAAATAAATAAAAATATATAACAAGAAATTACAGGGGAAAATTAAAGTTAACATAGTACGACAAATCATTAGTTTCTTTTTGATTCTACTTTTCATTATATTTATCAAATTGGCTATTTACGAAAAAAAAATTTTTGTTCTTTCCCAAACTCCACCGTTTCAGTTCATTGCCAACAAATTGTCGCTGCTTAGCCATACATCGAAACATGTTGAGTATTTCCGATTAGGACTTGTACTCGTTCTTTCGTGAAACGGCATTCGGAAGGTGTAGACATGGCGTGAGTTGATTGAAATAAATTAGAATTAAAAATCTTGAAATATTTTAGTAATCTTAGTAGTTTTTTCAAAAATTTAAATGCCATTATATGGCTGTACTATCAATTTATTCGTTATGTGGAATATTTCAAGAAATCCCGCAATCTAAAACCAGCTTTTTGTGACCTACAACCATGTCCATATCAGTTTGGAAATGATTGCAAAAGTAAAATATAATTTTTGTGTTGAAATATGCAACTAATATGGAAGCTGCATGCATTTGCACAATTGTTTAACATTTGATTTCATTTTTTGAAGTGTTGTAAATAATTTTCAATTTTATTTTCATATTTTAGATCGAAAGTTTCTCGTGATACCCTCTTGGAGGGCGTCAGCGGTCTGCTGGAGGCTTCGGCCAAGAAGAAGCGTGGCTTTTTGGAGACAGTGGAACTCCAAATCGGTCTGAAGAACTACGATCCCCAAAAGGATAAGCGTTTCTCTGGCACTGTCAAGTATGTTGGATAATAGTAAAAACCTAAACCTGACACATATTGGTCAGAGTTTTAGGCAGTCGAGGGGGCAACACTCGGCGGACCTGCACTCAGGGTCTTAAAAACAAATTGAGTAGGTTTTCGCCCATACCTCGCGGTGTGTTGGTTGAATACCGTCCCAAAAAAAAAGATTTAAACAAAATGTGGCTCCGCCGAGGGCTCCGTAAGTTAATACCTACTGACTCTGATTTTTGCCCCCACTATACGCTTTTGTCTTTGTGATGTGTTCTAAAGTTTTATATTTCTTATGTCATATTTTTAGGTTGAAGCACATTCCCCGTCCTAAGATGAAGGTGTGCATCCTTGGCGATCAGCAGCATTGTGATGAAGCCAAGGCCAATAACGTGGAATACATGGATGCTGAGGCTCTTAAGAAGCTCAACAAGAACAAGAAGTTGGTGAAAAAGTTGGCCAAATCATATGATGCCTTTTTGGCCTCCGAATCGCTTATTAAGCAAATTCCCCGCCTTCTGGGTCCTGGTCTGAACAAGGCCGGCAAGTTCCCTGGTCTGTTGTCGCATCAAGAATCGATGATGGGCAAAATCGAAGAGGTTAAATCCACCATCAAGTTCCAAATGAAGAAGGTTCTGTGTTTGTCCGTTGCCGTCGGCCATGTGGGCATGAAACAAGATGAACTTGCCCAGAATGTCAACTTGTCGATCAATTTCTTGGTCTCGCTGTTGAAGAAGAACTGGCAGAATGTTCGTTCCCTGCACATCAAGTCGTCAATGGGTCCTCCCCAGCGTCTCTACTAAATGACTGCCGGCTGTGCCACAATTCGGGGACACTTATTTTACTATCGTTGGATGAGAAAATATACAACTTTACATTTTTTCTAATGTATAAATTTATTTGTTTTACTTTTTACTTAAATTTACGTTATTTTGATTGTTTGATCTAAATCGCTGACTAATCAGCCGAAGATACTCATTGATTCCTGTCAACAGCCTTATATCTATCGGATTAACATTTAAAATTGGGATCTAAATTTCTGTCGAGCTAATGGTTCGTGCCAGGAAGTCTCGCACATCCATTGCGTGCTCCACCAATTCTGCATCGTATTCATTACTGTCCGATTGCTTCCGCATTACTGGCGTTGCACGAAATTGTGATACCTTAACCTTTTTGCCCCATTCAAGCATGTGGGGTTCGCGCAGCTCTTCCAAAAGATTGTGCAAAACAGCTGCCGCTTGAATGATGCAGGACGCTGTCTGGAAACTAATATCTAGCGGTTGACTAAGAAAATGCCAACGCGACATGAAGCGATGAAGGGCACAATCGCTTAGCTCATAGAGATGTTCGGCAACCTCGTTAAAATCATGTTCGTGGGGAGCCTCCGGCTCAACGTAGCGTTGCAGCAACCAGGGGCGCAATGGATAATTTTGGTCTCCGGGGGCTAAGACAAATGCAGGAACTTTACGTTCATTAATCTGACGTTTGGGGAGGGAGGTCAGCGGGTTTGGTGCAACAGAAAAACTCGGCACTAACGGGGAGCAAGTAGCCGCTCGATTGCCATTGCCTAACTGTAGTTCACGAAAGAGCATCCTATCATCTAGCAGGAATTCCATGAGAAGGTAACCGGATGCTCTTATGGGTATGGAGCACACACCCAGTACACCCATCAAGGCAGCAGGCATATTACTTTCCCGATGAAATCCAGCCACCACGTTGTCGCAGTCTGCTTGGCTCTGAGGTAAACGACGCAGAGCTTTGCCCAGACCGGACATAACGGCATTGCAGAAAATCTTAAGGCATTTTATTGCTCTGGCGCGCGGAAGGGCAAATTGTTCAGCAATAATGGATATACGCTCGCCGCTAGCTAGAAAATAGAGAGCTAGTGCTACACATTTATTGGCTGTGACCAACGGCGGTGGCTGCAAATCCTCTGCCGAGCGAAGGGTCGACGATAATTGTCTACAAAGAGTCTGAAAAGTGCTGCGTGTGACATGTAACTTTGAAAGAAACTCCTCGTCACTAAAGCCGGGCATTAGGTGTTCATAGAACTGACGTTGAGGTACACGAACATTATTAGAGTGTGATATTGGGGAATCTTTCGCTTCCGCCTCCTCATTTTTTGCAGCCGAATACAGGTTTGAAGTACTTAGCTGGGCTTGCTTCAGGCGCAGCATAGCATACATTTGCATATAGTTGGATTGTATTTCAATTATTTGCCTCATAAAAAAGGTTCGCAACATCTTGAGCCTTCTTCGGGTACGATGTTGTCTTCTTGGTCGGCTTATTACAACCGTCTTCTTCATGTGCTGAATGTGGAGTTTTATCAAGTAAGCCAGCTTTTCCTGTCGGATTTTTAAATCTCCTGTTGTGGCGGCTGATTCAAGCTTGGCCAGCACATTGTTTAAATGGTTATTGGCCAAGTTTATTTCTTTATCCATTCCCAATCGCTTTTTTTTTACAAACTCGTGGATATTTACAAAACTGCATTAGCTGTACCTCGAAACTGGTTCAAGAACTGGTTCAAAAAATAAATGTTGGTTTTTGTTTCAATAGCTAAATTGTGAATTATTTGTGTTTTAAATGGATGTGCCAATGTGTATTAAAATTTGTATAACAAGTTGGAAAAAAATAAAGCGAAACTTATTTTTAAGCAAATCAAGCCTGTTCCGTTGATCCAAATTTATTTCTCAGATGGCGACGGTTTGTTAATGCCGTTTAAGCAACGGTCGCTGTTAACCCACTGTTAAATTTTTTTGAAATTTATTTATTTTGTTGTTAGCTAACTTTTTTTAAACCAAATAAAGAATAAATTGATTGACAATATTAATAATTATAAAAATGATTGTCCTCTGAGCAGTTCAAAACGTTGCAAATAAAAAAATTACAATTTACCTGGTGGCAATATAATAAGCTTTACAGAGAATTTATAAATTCGAAACCGAGAACTAAAGTGCAATCAGTTTAGAACCAATGTTAGTATCACTGTTAGAAACCAAAAGCTAGGGATGGAATGAAATCAAAGCTTATTTTTCTGGATGCTAATATGTATATGATTAACCATGAGTTTCTATGTGCTTAGCTAACGTTTACCAGTTTTGAGAATATAAAAATTAATTTTTTTCCTTAAATGAAAATGCGTATAGCCCTGGTAGCGTACTTGGTCACTTATGCGAATTCATAAATCCTCTACGCTGGGCGTTTGTTTGGCTGTGCTTTTTTTAATATGCCTTGTCGCGCTGTACAATGCCGCACAGTGTATGCTATAAAAATATTGACACTTATATGACAATGATAGTTTTCAATAATTATTACATGACAAACTAATTTGATTATAAATATAACTATGTTATTTAAACTTCTTGATTGGACAGAAGTAGGTAAACAAATATGTATATATTTTTCTCTTAATAAATTTATTAAACCAATTTTCGACCATACGAAGCAACGAGGTGATTTTGTTAAAACTCTTTCCTGTTTACATTAATGTATAATTAATTTAATATTTTAGCATAGTTAGAAACATATATATTTATAAATAATAAACTAATTAACTACATTTTGATCTTGATCAAGAAATTGTATACGACTTGTTCTGTCCGTTTAATACATTTATTAAGATAATTTGTTATTATACGAGGCAACTTGTAAAATTATAGATAAACACATATGTATTCCTAGTTATGTATATAAATGTATATATGTACATATGTATGTATACTATTTCACTATATTAAGAAACATATAACACATACAAGCATATATTCTATTTACAAAACCCTACATACTCTCCGTTCTCCATGAAAACATGTAAACATACATACATATTACTAAAACCCACTGTTCACCGTCCTGTACACTGATAAAAAAAACTGCAAATATAACTGTGCTTTTGTTTTCTAGCTAGTCACGTAGATTTGTTGTTAGACATTGATAGGAGAAAAGTGGATTTAGGTATTAATTAATTTCTAAATGAAGTCAACTTTTTTGTTCAGTGTGAGAACCGTTGTGTTTTATTACTCCCGCCAAAACAGATCTAGCATACAGGGACATCGTGATGTTTGCGTAAGGAATCCCAAAACCGAGAACTAAGACATGCAAAGGGCGTAGCTAGCAGTCAAAGTTATGATTATATGTACATATAAGATAAAAAAAAATATCAGAAAGAGTTTTTAAAGCCATCCTTATATACATATGTATGTATGTATAAATTAAGCCTCCCTTCAAGAAAACATAACGATGTCCCTGTATGCTAGATCTGTTTTGGCGGGAGTCATAAAGTATAATGCTTTAAATGCACACTGAAAAAAAAAATTGACTTCATTTAAAAATGAATAAATATTGCATACAATAACATAAACAGAGGGCATTTGAACTATTAATGACTCGTAACCAAATGTTACGTGACTAGCTAGAAAACTATGGCACAATGATGGTTGCAGGTTGTTTTTATCAGTTTACAGGACGGTGAACAGTGTGTTTTAGTAATATGTAAGTATTTGTATATCTATACATGCTTTCATGGTAAACGGAGAGTAAGTAGGATTTTGTAAATACAATGATACATTTATATAACCAGAAATACACATGTATTTAACTATAATTGTACAAAATGCGTTTTATAGTAACAAATTTTTTTTTTAATAAATGTATTAAAAATAATATATGTATGTTCTATTTATACTAAATGTAGTTAATTAGTTTAGCAGGAATCTACATAAATTCCTTTTGATGCATATGTACATTCAAATGGTATTTACATACATATACATACATACATACTTAACAAGAGTTCGCGGCATCGTACAGCGACAAGGCACGTTATTAGGAATGACCATAGCCAAACGAACGCACTGCGTAGAGGATTTATGAATTCGTATAAAGTGACCATGTCACATAGCTGTTCATACACTAACGGGTGGTCAACTCATGTTAATAGGTAGGCAGTAAGAGAAATTTTAGCATAGTTTTTCAATTTATAAACAATAACAATTTATTAAGTGGTTTTCGTTTAAATATGTTTGTTGTTAAAGGTTTTAAACGTAGTCTTTTAGTTTATTAACAATTGCAATTAATTAATTATGAATGTTAGTAATTACCGTTTATTGAAAATAACCCATGCTACTCGGGATCTTGTGAGAAAAGAATTTGGAATCCTATGCCATCAAAATTAGGTGATTTTTTTGCGACAATTCGCACGCGATTGCTGGTAATTACAAAAGATTGTGGTTGCCCTTGTCCACATAAATTTTGGACCAACTTTTCGGTACCATCAGTTAATATCTCATAGAATTTAATATTATCTAAGGGACAATTGATTTCTGAGCCCATGTCAAATTCTGTTATAGATAGAAAGAAGCGATTATTTTGCGTTCGATGTTGAAAAAGATTTCGCCTTACCCAAAAAGATGAACATTAAATTGAAAGTTGGTAAAGGTGTTATAAGCCATGTGCACACAGAATGATTGCGATTATCATAGGGTGGATTTACCAAATATCCTTCAAGCGTTGTAATGTTGCCGCCACAACCGCTGGGCAAATTCTTGCTAGTGGCATAGTAGAACAAACGCATGTTACTTACATCCGCCGTCTCTATGAGTAACTCATTTGTGGCTGTAAACTTGCTAATGGCCGAATATTGGCTGCTGGTTATGTTTAAAAGTGTACGGTTGGCCTTCAAATCAGTTATCTGGAGGTAGATACATACATATGTACATAAAAATGAACATACATATTTAGTAAAATTCAAGCGATTAACCAGATACAAATTAACTTACATTTAAGTATTTGACACTGTCATCCCAAGTAAACTGAACGTCCAATAACCTTACTGTTAAAGTATAATAATCAGGCACTCGTATATAATCCTCGCAATTAAAAATTGTAGAATATTCTCTATATGTAATGAAGCCACTCAAGTCGGTATAGGTTCGATTACAGGCTGAAATTTAAACATACATATGTATGTACAAATGTACATGCATATACATAAAAGAATAAGATACATACATATGTACATACATATAATAAAAATAAACAGTGAAAAAAAATCAGACATACACATATTCACACATGCCTACATACGCATGTATATTCATACATAAATAAACAATTATGCATGCACAACTATATATGTATGTATGTGTACTAAAAGAGTTAACAACATAACAAGAAAATTCTCTTCTTATGTCTCTCATTCCTGTTGCTCCTATTTTTGAGTCTTGTTGATCGCTTTTTATCCTTCTCTACTTTTCTTCAAAAAGCGTTTTTAACTGTAGTTGTTCTCTTTCAGTCTTCTTCTGCAATCGATACTTGTTCTGTCTCTCTCTTTCACTTTGTCGCAACCATTAAAAAACTGTAACTGTTCTCTTTCTGTTTTATAATGGAGTAGTTGCTCGTTAAAACCACAAGCGAATTTACGCCGGGTATACAATGTTGTATTTATTTCGGTTTTAATATTAATTATTGCTGGCCATATACAAATTTTGGTTTCAATGGTGATGATTAAATAAGGATTATATACTTATGTGCTGATAAATCATAATTTTAACTTCGGTGTGAATAAATTACGTTTATAACAGTGAGATAGATTTTGATTGCAAAAGAAGAATTGAAATCATTACTTACATATGTACATATGTGTGTATGTATGTAGATATGTATATAACTGATCGGTTGGATATACATACATTTTTTTTTTATTTTTTAACGTGTTAAAGTGTGTGACAAAAGTTTCCATTAAATAATAATTGTTTTTTATATGTACATACATACATTAATACATACATACATCCCATAGGATTCTATTTACACACTTTTGTGTGTACATAAATATGTATCTAAATACAGTTAAAACATTTGGCGCAAATTTATATTTGTATGTATGTATGTACTTACTGTAAGTAGGTACCTTTGTATAACAATATACATATGTATGTCTGTACATATGTACATACGTATGAAATACATAAATGAGGCATTAGTGATTTTGTGTGTCTTACCAATTTTTTCGCTGATTAATAGCTCAAAGCCAGAGTCATCATCTAGTCCATCAGTGTGGAATGTTAATTCAAAATTTGAATTGGAATAATTTGGAATGAATTCGTAACTGTTATTTGACTGCCCGCAATAATATCTGGTAAGCTGTAAAATTTGATTTGCTTTTTATAAAATATGCATGAAATGAGAAAAACTCAATTTTGACTTACACCTAAAGCCTTGAGTCGCAAATATTCGGTACATTTACCCGTTAACTGGGAGACTTCTTTGAGATTCAACCAACGAAAACGGATTTCGGCGTCAAATTCAAAATTGATGTTCCAAGTGCAGTGCATTGTTCCCGTCGCATTGATGGCTGATATGTTTTTGGCACTATTATTAAGGCGTAATGTGTAGGTCTTTAAAAAAAAAAGCGAGCGTGAATGAGAAAGAGAGGGAGGGTGTGTTTCCTAAGCGACAAAAATCAAATTCTACTTACCTTATTTTGACGTATATCAATTTCTCTTTCTCCACATAAAGTACGTTCCATTTGTAAGATCAACTCAAAGCTAACATTACTAAACTTAGTTTGCGTTCCTGATTTTAATAAAATAGATAAATCTTCATACGAACTATAGAGTCTTGGGTGATTTCCGGTAACATTCGAGTACTTTGCCATACTACTTTTATCTGCCAAGGGGCTGTCAAAAACTTCCAGGTAGGCTTGATTATTTAACTGCAGGTTTTTCAGCTCTACCGATATGCGATAAGTGGGTGGAGCACTAGCCCTAAAATCACATATTAGCTCCTCACTTTTATTTATAATATAGTGACGCATTAAACTTAATCGTGTGTTGCCCTCGCTAAGGACCAAATGCTCATTACAGTTCGGAGTGAAACGAACGCTGGCCACAAAACCCCGCCCACTATTGCTAGAATCTGTACGAACCATTATAACAGCCTGATTGCTGTTTATCATAAAACTGGGAGGTGATGCGGTCGCGTTACCGCATAATTTTGCCAATTGTTGCTCCTCTATAATTGAGCTGCCCTTGTAAATTGATAGTTCATCAAAAATACAATTTGTACTAGATTCCATATCTAGATATTTAAACTCTATAAAAATAGCCTGTCGTGGAGGTGCCGTGACATGCCAAATACAATTTATATTTTCGGCGTATGACCCGGATGTTTCACCCTTCGGTGAATGTAACTCAAAAGGTTCGGTAAAATTACCGCCACAAGCCCACAATTGATATTGTAGTTCAAAGAGTTTTTCCATGGACGAAACATAATTAATACGTAATCTTTTATACCCTGTGACCTCAAAGTCTGGGCAAAAACGATCGATTAATTGCTCAACATTATTGTCATTGATTTTATAGGCTTGGAAATATGATGAAGTGCATGTGGTAGCAGACCAAACCCCGATTCCTTTTTTTCTCACATTGATGACCAACTGCATTTGAGTATCAGTGTAAATTTCGTAGCTACAATTTAATTGTCTCCTTCTTGAACCCTGCCAACGAGGACTGGTCAGAGTCTGTAATTCTTCAGTCGCATTGAGCACGGCATCACAAGTATTAGATACAGTAAATGCAAAGCCGTCTCCTGTTATTTTCGAGTTAGTTTTAAAAACAATACGCATTTTTGATGCCTGTACAACTACGTCTGAAGGTAATTCACGACCGCAAAACGTCTTTTCCACTTGCCACAAATCATTTTTATAGCTTTGTACCTGCAACTGATCGTTAGTACAGTTCGGCGAAGCCTCAATAAAAAAGCGACCCTGGAAATGCAAAACTAAGGATAAACCCTTGCTTGTCTGATAATCCCAACTTACTTCCATATTATTCTTGTAGTTATTAGAAGTAATTTCAATAACGGGTGAAGGTCTTTGACCAACATATACCATATTTGCGCCAATTGATCGACGAGCTTGTAAAGTGAATTGTGTACGACCAGGATGATACTGGGAAGAATGATATAACACCCTGGAATCTAATCTTAGTAATCGCGTTGTATTAAGTAAAGTCATACCGCGACAGAGACGAGCCACCTCAACGACCCCATTAAATATAACCAGATATTCCCTATTGCACCTATCATTAAGATTTATAGTTCCAAACAATTCATATCCCCTACTATTAACCAAGGACCACACACACTCTAATTGTCCATAATCATCATCTGCCTGATTATTTTGCGTTGGAAAGTCCACAATTGTAGATTCCTCCATGCTAATTCGTCCACCACATCTGTGACGTCTATATGATGCCCGAAAACGTTTCAATCGTATATTGTTATTCTGTAATAATCGTATATAACCCGAAGTTGTGGCCATCGAAATGTCACTGTTTGTCATATTGGCAGTCATTATTTTGGATGAAGTGGGTAGGATATCATCTCTTATAATAATCGCAGCAGAACCGCCTTTGGTTTGAAATAGATACTCTTCGATTTTAAATGTAATAGTCTCATCGGGTTGCGCCACAAACTTAATTGTGCAAAAATAAGAATTTAAATTATTTAAAGGTTCTATTGAGAGAGTTCCGGATGCCTTATCATCTATATCCGGCGGACAAAGTGATGACTCTGTGGAGCTAAACTGGGCTTGTAGTGTTGTTGTAGCTAAGTTCAATCTATATACCAATATAATGACTAGCATAAAGTTATCAGTAGATTCAATACCGCTGTCATTGTAATCTCCTAAATTGAATTCGGCAATTTGTGATGTTTGTTGATCATCGTTATAGAAAGCAAATATTGGTTTGGGACGCCCACGAGTCTGTAATAATTGTCGCAATAGCAGTGAACTGAAAAGTAAGTTTAGGTATTTTTTCAAACATGTTAAAAAAAGTTTTGTAATAGATTGGAGCTGTGAAAAGGAAAAAAATCGATATATTAAAGGAACTCACCTGCTGAATGTTTGGTTTACATTTACTTCTTGGATATCAGCTAAATTCAAAAATTGAAAACGCACTCGCTGTCCCTTAGGCACAGTTATACGCCATTGACAAGTCCTGAATAAGGACATTTGCTGGTAGAATGGTGTACTTATAGTGCCAGAAGGTGCATTCACACGACGATGACAATTACCGAATATACGTTCATAGACAAGCTTGAATCCGCGATAATTGTTAACACTTTGTACACTTTTAAAGCGAATTTCCAACTCATTTGTGTTAAGTGGTAAGACAAGTGGAGTGCTAGTATTACCATAGAGAACAAAGAGAGTACTATTGGTTTTTATATCAATTATCTCAATGGAGTCACTTTTACTTAGATCATCTTTATCAAGTGGTATATGCAAATCAGTGAAATTCAGTTGTGTAGTCATTTGACTTGGCATCTTTAGGATGTATGTACAGACAGCTGGTTTTGGATAGGCTCCCAGAGCCGGGTAGTTTTCAGATCTTATGAGACCCGAACCACTGGTATAAAGCCCACCACATTTACTTAGCGAGACATTTAAAAGGAATCCTCTATGGGGTTCCGCCAGGTTGGTTACATAATGAACAAGTAGAAGATTGTTTGAGCTACGGATTGTTGTCTTGGGTCGCGAACAACTCTTATATAGACGTTCAGCCATTTGAGTAGAACCATCGTAAAGTTCGACATATTCTTCCTCACACTGCCGTATACTCAGATCAAACCGATCCACAAAAGTTGCAGCTATCGTTTCCCCAGGTGGACCAATAACCAACCATGTGCATTCAGAGTGCGGATGGGGATAGTATGGGTAGCCAGGAGTGCTTATGTTATAGCTATTCGCCAACTCAGTTAACTGTATTTCACCATTACACTCATTAAATTCCCTATATGTGAGACGCCAGCTATTATATGATGGATTAATTTGAGCTGCACTTGGAATATACTTAATAAAGGCATGTGGCCCACTAGTGCGAAATTGTTTAGTATTAAAGCCAGGTTGATTACAAAATTTTCCATTGATCAGGCTCGGAGCATTGTTGTCTAAACCATCGTAGATGAGTCCATATGTGGGACAAGTTTGATTCGGCACAATACCCGTTGCATATTCTATAGTTATATCAATTTTTTTCCCCGGACGCACTTCTATATGCCATTCACAGTCATGGTTTATACTTGAGTTATTAATGATGCCTACTGGATCAGTCATATTTGAACCACAATCCGTAAAAGCACGAGCTTTAAAACCTTTGCCATTTATCGTAGCATCAGTCACAAATTGCATACGAAGATTTGGTGTACCACGAATTCGTTTTAACGGTGCAGTTCCCGAATAGTTGCACAGTCGTAACTCGTTACTCCAATCCTTCAAATTACTTGAACTTTGTATTTGTAGATAATCTGCCCAACAACCGGCCATTGGCTCTAGTTCAGCTGAAAAAATATCAACTACGACTGATTGCGTTCTATCCAATGGCGTAAAAGTCCATTCGCAATTTATATTGGGCTTATATTCTTTAGGATAGTCCGGTGAAATGATCATTTTCACATCTTTGCTTCTGAAAGCGAAGGCTTTGTGACATTCGTCGTTAATCAGTGAACGATTAGCTTCTATTTCAGCACTGCTAACCGCGCGCCAAATAAGGTGAAATGCATCAAAATCAACATTGGTAGTTTTTAAATAAAGCACATTACTGCTTGAAGTAAATTGCCAAGGTGGATTATCTATAGTGACAGCCAAAGCGGTAGTGTCATAACCATCATATAGCTGCAAAAAGAATAACCATTAAGAATAAATTTTTATAATATCTTAAATTATTATTATTCACCATTAGACCAGAATTGTATTCAACAAACTGCATCCTTATGGACATCTCATGTTTTACAAGTATGCGCCACGTATAGGATTCACTATCGCCAAGTACTGACAATGTTGGTGGCGAATCGATGGTACCATTAGTTTGCTCAATAAGCTCATTGTTGTGAACTAAAAAAAATTTTAAATAAATTGTTCATAGAAAATTTGTTCTTACTAACCGTAGGTCCAGCGTAGTAAAAAACCCTTTGCCGTACTTTCCGGCATACTTCGAAATTTGATCCAAACTGATGTATTTGAATAAAGTGGACTTGTTGGCAAATTGTTGTCACAGTAGACACCGAGTGTTGGTCCCTGCATTCCGGAACGTATTTCCAGAAAATCCTCATTACATTGTTCTGATTTCACAATGTCTAGCATGTCAATAGTTAACTCCAGGGTATTTCCAGCTTGGACATCTATTGACCAAACACATTCCACATTCGAGGGATAGCTGAATGGAAAGTTTGGTGAACCAAGTGTTCCTCGTGCTGAGGATATTACACCACCGCAGGTATTATCAATATTGGTATATTGCCCTTCAAAATTAATACCCTTTGCCAGAATACCAACAGTGTTGGCTTGTATTATCAAACTAACTGGATGAGTATCGCAGAAACTGTAAAGTGTTACCGCATCTTCATCGTTTAATATGTTTAGGCCATCGGTGCAATTCCTACCAGAAGGACATTTTGGACATTCCAATTTTGTAATAGTTAAACTAACTTTAGTTCCTTCAGGCGCTGATATAACCCATTTACAGTTCTCGTCGATACGAGATTTTAGATAACCTTCTTCCGCAGTCAATGTACCGCCACATTGCCTCTCATACCGCATGGCAAATCTTCCATAGCTATTCGCTTGAACTTTATATCGTACACGCAGTTTATTACCATGGACTAAACGTATTAATAATTTTTCGTTTCCACAAGCTCGCTCCAGAAAATGTTCACTATCATCCGAATCGAGTTTAGTTAACTCTATAAAAGCAGTTGAGCAATTTGGCGAATCGGTTAAGTTGAAGAACGGAAATTGTAGGCTTATGCCATAACTATTTGGAACCTACAATAAAATATATTTTGGATATTTGAAATCCAGTAAGGCAATAACACTTACCTGCAACTGCCATATGCATTCTATATCAGTAGCTGAAGGAGTAATAGCCGCGTTATCCTCTTGTTCATGGAATCCAGGACTGGTAATTAGGCCACTACTACTGCTACCAAAGCCACCACAAGATGCCGGCTCCAGGACATAAGTAGCCTTAAAGTATTTACGCGCTCTCGTTTTACTGCTTCGAAAACGTACACTTAACTTATTTCCGGGCGATGTGAATGTCTGAACAGATGAGTCTATCTGACAACTACGTAAAATCACTGAAGTAGATGAAGAATTATTGCCATCATCGGCCATTGGGACAGCTATTGTTAAAGCATCTTGACTACAATCCTGCTGGGACGTTTCAATATGCAAATCTTGTAGCAATAAACGTATACGTTCACCCTCCGGTGCACTGATAAGCCAATTGCAATCCAAATCCACACTATACGGAGCATTTGGTGACTCAAAACGTCCGCCAGAGCCTTGCATTTTTTCACCACAGCCCACTCGTTTATACTCAGCATGAAAGCCCTGAGCCTCTGAGGAGACATCACTTTTAAAGCTTAACACTAGGCGATTACCATCGCTAGTAATTGGACTTTGTTTATCAATTTCGCAAAGACGTCGTTCGCTAAGAATCTGTTCATTCTGCATATCTTTAAGCATTACAAAATCAAATATACAGTCTCCGATGATAGTCCGTTCCAGTGATAAATGGGAGAAGGCCAATTGTATGTGATTATTACCATCACCGGCTTTTATATCCCACTCGCAATCCGTCATGGGTGGATATTCATTTGGAAAATTTGGTGTCTCGATGGCCCCAAATAGTTGATCCAATTGAACAATACAGTCGGTGTTGTAGTCTAGTACAAAAACAATACCATCAGGATCATCATTGCCTACATCGTATTGTATTAGTACCCGATTGGTTGTGGAACGTAGAGTTATAGTCTTATTTGGATATGTGCAATTTAGATGCAGTGGACGACTCTGTGTGGTGGGACCATCATAAATTATGAGCTGTCCATTGCATAGTTTTTCCGAGGGACTCTGCAATTCCATATTTATCCGAGACCCTTGGGCCACTAAAATTTGCCAGTCACACGACACTGCACCGCTGGTATCCTGAATCGAGTGCGGCGAGTGTATAGCACCCACTGGTGAATTAAGCTTTCCACCACAACCCGATTCCACCATTTGCCAGTTTATATAGAATCCCTTCTCTCCTAAACTTTCATCCGATCTGAATTTTATGTATAATGCATTGCCAATCGATGGGATGCGAGAAGGAATAAGTTCATCACAGTAACGTCCTATTAGCGGCGACAGTATCATATCTCCATTTCTACAAAAAGGATAACAAAATAATTAAACAATCGTATTCAATTGGCATAATCAAGGTGGATGATTACCTAACTTCTAAATAGTCTGCATAACAAGCATCCATTACAGCTTCCAGTGTAAAATTGTGTACAACAAGCTCGATACGATGGCCCAAAGGTGCTCGAATAATCCATATACATTCTTCAGAATCTCCATAAGGTCGTGGCCAATTTGGTGACTTAATTATACCATAACGTTGGGTAGAAATTCCTCCACATACTAATATCAATAGTCAGAAAAAAGGTTGAAGTTTTGAAAACAGTTTAAAGTTGAAAAATTTCTTTAATGCTACTGTTTAGTATGATCGGAATCGGTTCAATTATAAATTGCTATATAATCGTTGTATTATCCTTTACCTTGGGGCGCTGCAGTGATGGTCATTCGAAACATTTTTGGTACATTAACAGCCGTTAAAATTATAGTCAATACATTTGCATCAAAGTATTCATTCAGTTTGTCCATTCTAAAATTTTTTTTTTACTACTTGAATTGATTTTACGAATATGTAAACTGTCATCTTACCGATCTTCTCTAGAGCTTTTGCTATATAAAAAAAAAAAGTAAGAAAAAAATAATTTATATTAAGTTGTTTTATTTGTTATGTGCATTTTATGTAAACACATTTACCTGGTTAAAAGGTATCCATCTTTGTTGGTACTATTATCAAATATCATGACGGATATATTTTCAAAAATTGGTATGTGAATTAACTTTCTTCCTGGCACTTCAATTATATATTGACAAAAGAAATTATTTAAAATATCATGAAAGAATCCGAAATTTAGTATAATGCCACCACAACCCATTCTAAGGAATTTATATTCTACAGATAAGCCACGACCAATGTGGTCCGTCTTAGTACTATGAAAGATTAGCAAAGCCTCATTCAATTGGGTTACAATTACTTCATTTCTCATTGTTTTGTTGAAACGTCGTTTTTCGTCACGTGATAAAAAGACCTGCGAATAATGATAATAATTAATAAATTAATTTAAATTTAAAGCTAAAATCACTAACTTCTAGATAATTATCAGAGTTTTCCTCGTTTGTAAGACTGAAATTTAAATCAGTTATATTTAATGACACTGCTTGACCTAACGGTGCTCGTATAAGGAATGTGCAGGTCAACCCACCATAATAGAAATTGGGATAATTTGGTGTTGTGGCTATACCATTTAAATTTGAACCACTATTCTTAAAATAGCAGACTGTAAAAGCAGAGAAATGTAGAATAGATTATAATATCAACATAACTATATATAAATTTTTTTTTATAAAGCATTCAACTTACCCCTGGTATAGCTAAGCTCAAAGCTTGTCTGTAATTTCAAACCCTGCAATTGATATTCATACCGCACTAAAACAAATTCACTTGTCGATGTTAATGGTTCAAGTTCACTGTCGTTGGGTTTGCCACAAAATCGTTTAAGTAGCGGATCAGATTCTGTGCGACCATCAAATATCTCAATTCTTTGAAGTTCACAATCTTCTGAGAGTAGCAAATTGACAAATAAGAAATCTAACTTTATTTGTGTGCCAGGTGGTTGCTCAATCAAATAGAGGCAAATTTCAGCATTCATACGTCCGCTAATGTGTCCTGTTGGCTCTGTGTATAGGCCGCCACAACCAGGTTCACCCGCCACTACCTCATAGTGAAGCTGGAATGAGCTATCCGCCAAACGTGTATCCGTATGAAAATCCAATCGTATCTCATTCGTTGAACTATGCAATGGCGCTGGCTGAGCTGACTCACAGGCAACATAAAGCTGACGATCTGCGTCATGTATAGTAAGCGAGTCTTGGCTGCAATTGCCATTTTTATTAACACCCAAGGTAATGTCGTAGAAACGTAACACAACTCGACTTCCAAATGGAGAAGTTATTAGCCATCGGCAATCTAAACCAGGACGAGCTTTGCCCGGATAGCCAGGGGATCGTATTATGCCGGTTTGACCTTGTGTCGTGGTTTTTATTTCACTTCCACAAACCATAGGTTCCGATGTCCAAGTAAAATTAAAGCCACGTCCTTCGGTTCGATTGTCTGAACGAAACCAGAAGAATAATTGCTCATGCGTGGATATGATAGAACCATTTCCCTGGGGCAATGAGGACCCACAGAAAGTGCCTATCAATCTCGCGGCCAGTGAACTACCATCATGTACTTGCAGGAAATCGGCATTACAATCCGTAGAATTCTGTATATCGAATAGTCCAAAAGTTACATTTAGAATTGAACCGGGTGTGGTACGTAAAATAAACGGACATCGTTCATCTGGCTGGTAGGTGGTCTCACCATTATTAGGAGGAAAATGTAGTTGACCTCTTACACCTCGAACGACAAGACCGCAAAAGAATCGCAAGCTTGAACATATTTTATCTGTATAGCCAGGTGGACATCTACATTCAAAGTCATTATTAAGTAACAAACGGCAAGTCCCACGATTCTGGCAAGGATTGGGATGACAGGCATCTGACTTATCGCACAAGGCTCCAGTATAACCCGGTTGACATATACAGCTAGTGCCTTGGCGACCATTTAGCACACATGTGCCATTATTTTGACACAAATGTCCATCGCAGGGCTGGCGGTCTGAATCCTCACTACAGCCAGCCGATCCATAGCCATGACCAAAATAACCTGGTCGACAGCTACATATCACTGTTCCAGAGATCAGCTCACATGTGGCTCGCGGATGACAAATTTGTTCTCCATTACATAAATTCGATTCGGCTGGTGCGCAAGTCCGTCCATCACCAGTCCAGCCAGGCGGACAACGACCACAGCGATACGAGCCTTCAGTATTAATGCATTGCACTCGGGGTTGCATACAACATCCACCATTTTCCTCTCCCCCACCCACAGTGCACTCATCAATATCACGACAGTATTTGCCATCACCTGTATAACCCGCCGGACAAGCTTCACATCGATATGAACCAGGCAAATTGATACATCCTTTATGACATGGATTAATTTCAGGTCGACATTCATCTACATCTCTGGTACATGGACTAGGATTGGCTATTGTTGCATTTGCATTTGCCCAAGTCCAACCTTGATCACAAATGCATACATAGCCTTCAGCATTCATTGTTGAAGAAATGCATGTTCCATGATCACCGCACAGCTCTTTGGACTGTTCGGCGACACAAACGTTATGACGCAAACGGCAATGAGTCCCCGTAAAACCATTCCGACAGATACAACTAAAAATCGAAAATTGACAACATTGCAGAAATAGTTTTCAAACTAAGACTCACCGATAACTTCCTGGCGTATTAACGCATTGAGCATTATTCTGACACGCAGCCAAATCGGTGCCGGCTAAATCAAAGCATTCGTTAACATCATTCTCACAAGTGGGTCCCTGTTAAGCGTGTAGTTAGATACAATTATAAGAAAAGTATTTTTTTTATTTGGTTTTTTGGTGTCAACGCCCCCCTACCGGAACACTTTTTAGCTTCTAGGGGAGACGCCCACCTTCAGAATATAATACTCACTTGCCATCCACCTGCACAATCGCATTGAAATGCCTTGTAGGCATCATAGCAAGTTCCACCATTCTGACACGGGTTCGATTTACACTCATCTTTAACAAGATTTGTTTGCATGACTGTTAAGGAGCCGTCAATACGTTGAATGCGTTGTAAATGTCGTCGTATTATTCTTTGATTAGGACCTCTGCGCTGTGTATCATTTTGCATTTTAGATAAACGTCGACCAAGTCGTCGAAGATCGCGCTGAGTTGATCGAAATTGTTCCTTTAATGTATCCAAGGATAATGGTTCACGTCGTTCAACTGCACTTGCGGCTACGATTTCACGCTGACGACGTTGAAGTACATCCATCATATTAATATCATTCACTAGCACTGTGGCCGCAAAGCCCATCAGGCGTACGGTTATATTCCGATCACGGGCAGTTTCAAGCACCAAATTTCCATCATGCTGCCCAATAATCTGAGCTTGATTTTCAAAATTTTCTTTTGCTCCATTCACGTGATTTTTATCCCGGGACACTATAACTAGCATAAATGCCACAACATAAGCAAAAAAAATGGGCGTTTTAAACATTTTAACACATTTTCATTTTCCACAAGGCACAATTTTTTTCTTTTTTTTTTCTCTCTTTTTCCTTTGCCGAACTTTGTTGGAAGCACTTGAAACTGGTACTAAGACCAGAGCTGCTTGGTACTTGTATTTTATATACCATACGGTTATTTAAAGGGGCGTATGCAATGACCACAATTTTGAGTTATTCTTGGTTCTGTTATCATTGGTTTTAATAATTGTCGGCAAATTTTATTCAACAACAAAAGAAAGAAAATAAAAAAATTAAACAATAATTTTTCAAAATTGGGTGAGAATAAATCTCAACAAAAATCAATATTAAAATATATATTACGGTCATGGCCATAAATCGAACCCACATATTTGTAGTTGTAGTAATTCAATTTAAGCTGTCACGCTAACCGCTCCACCATGAAGCAAGAGTTTAGGGTTTAAACCCAATGATTGTTTGTATATGCAATGACGGCAAATCTATGGAGAGATTATTCCATTGAAAGCAATTTTTTGAGATGTTTTTGTTATTACTTAAATCCATGATTCAGCATATAAATCTGATGACTTAAAGGCTTTTGTTTTAGTGTGAAATCTAGGCGGCAAGATTTTTGGCGGCAAGTAGGCAGGGCGATTTTTCAGTGGTTCTATGGTGTAATGGTTAGCACTCTGGACTTTGAATCCAGCGATCCGAGTTCAAATCTCGGTAGAACCTGTTGAGTACAATTTTTTTTCTGTTATTTTTTTTTACATCTAAACAGTGTGTGCGTATGTGTGTGTGTATTTTACATGTGACAAACGCATCTGCCTTATCAGTGTGCCGCTTACTAATTCAATCAGATAATGGGAAAAATGTAAATGAAATGAAAACAAATCCCTTAATAGAGAATAACCCTGAAAATAATTTGCGCAAACATATTAAACATACATATTTACATATGTTTATGTATATATATAGAGTTATGTATCTACTTTATTTATCTTTATCTGCAAGAACGGCAGCTATGACAACAATAGTGAAAGTAAATTAAATCAATTTTATGTACAATAATGAAGCCTTAGGTAAATTCATAAACTTTGTATGTACATTATGTACAGGAGCGGACTTCTTTACCAAATAGTTATTGCTTTGAGTCTGAAAATATTGAAATATGTTAAGATATTTCGAGTTTTGTTCTATTGAAGAGCTTTCCATATTTTCTCATAATTAATTGATATTTAATTATTGAGAGAAAAATGTATATAAAAAGAAGTTTCAAGTTTTAATTTAATAGAATATATATAAAGTTATAGCAAATCCACTACTGCCTCTAGTTAGTTATGAAACTGAATGAGCAAAAATCAGCTGGTGCTGCACTGTGCGAGCCTCCCAACTATGTATTTATATGGCGGCGAACCGTATTTGTATTTATGGTGGGCCTGTCTATGTCGTTCCATTGCCATCATTCAGTTGCCCGCCAGACATCGTCGTCAAAAGCAAAAAGCATCGCTACGAGTCGTCATCTATAAAAAGACAAAGTTATTTGAAAAGAGAAAAACACACACGAAAAGAAAAAAAAAAAATAGAATACAAAAATCCAGCCATATTATGTCAATTTTCTCGAAAATTTTGCTGTTGCGAGGTGGAGGTTGGTGAACAATATGTAATGGAATAATTTAAGTAATAATTGCTTGAATTCGGTTAAGTTTTAATCAATGAAATACATTTCTATTTATCAGTTGGATCCATAGGTAATCGTCATTATAGTATTGCGGCACAGAGCCAACTACGTGAACTGTTAAGTTCTCAGTTGGCTAGCATTAAGGAGGCAGGCACATTTAAGGCTGAGCGTATAATTACTTCAGCTCAAAGTACAGAGATCACTGTACAGGGCAGCGATAAAAAAATACTTAACTTTTGTGCCAATAACTATTTAGGATTGGCGGTGAGTTGTATGTTTATGTATCTAGGGATATATTTTTATTTGGTTAATTTTAATTTCAAATATTAGAATAATGCTGAAATTGTGGATTATAGTCAGCAATTGTTGTCCCAATATGGCGCCGGTTTAAGTTCTGTTCGTTTCATATGTGGAACTCAGGATATTCATAAGCAATTGGAGAAGAAGATAGCTCAATTCCATGGAAGAGAAGATACAATACTTTATGCCTCTTGTTTTGATGCCAATGCTGGTTTATTTGAGGCCATTTTAACGCCCGAAGATGCTGTCTTTTCGGATGAGTTGAACCATGCTTCAATTATTGATGGAATCCGCCTTTGCAGAGCCAAAAAGCAACGGTATAAGCATCGTGATCTTAATGATTTGGAGCAAAAGCTAAAGGATGCCAGCGATTCAAGAATAAAGCTAATTGCCACGGATGGAGTTTTCTCTATGGATGGTAATATAGCGCCATTAGCACGGATTGTTGAATTGGCCAAGAAATATAATGCCTTGGTCTTTGTTGATGAATGCCATGCAACGGGTTTCTTTGGAACTACCGGACGTGGTACCGAAGAATATGCCCAAGTTATGGGTGAAGTTGATATTATTAATTCAACGCTTGGCAAAGCACTAGGTGGCGCCTCAGGTGGTTATACCACTGGTCCTACTGAGCTTATAACATTTTTACGCCAAAAGTCACGACCATATCTCTTCTCGAATACATTGCCACCTGCCGTAGTGGCCGTTGGGCTTAAAGTTATGGATATGCTACTTAGCTCAAGTGAATTAACCCAACGCGTGCAGAGTAACACGCAGCGTTTTCGCAAAGCCATGACCAAGGCTGGTTTTACCATAGCCGGTGAGAATCATCCCATTTGTCCAGTAATGCTCGGTGATGCACGTCTAGCCTCCAAATTTGCAGATGAAATGTTAAGTAAGTCATCAATTTGTATACCAAACTATATTAAATAGATTTCTTTTAATCTAAATTTTTTTTTTTTAATTTTAGCTCGCGGTATTTATGTTATTGGATTCAGCTATCCTGTGGTTCCTGAGGGAAAGGCACGGATTCGGGTTCAGATTTCTGCTGGCCATACAGAGGCGGATATTGATCGGGCTATTGAAGCCTTTGTTGAAGTTGGACGCTCTCTGAAAGTCATCCAATAGTTAACGATGAAACCTAAAAGAAAACTATGTGCATTTATTAATTAAAATATACAATAATATATATGTGTGTTGCTATTCTATTAAAACAATTCTCAACAAATAAAAAAACTATGTTCTTCATTTGCTAAAAATCAAATCCTTGTTTGGCCTTTGCAGAACATCCTGTTTGGGAAATCAAACACAATTCGGTCGATATTGTTGTGTCTATGGTGTTGTATTTTATTTGGTTTATAAGCTTAACTTAAATTAAAAATAAAGAAACTTTTTGCTAAACATAATTAAAATAATAATAAACTTTTACAGTTGCATTTGAACTTAAGCTTAGATTGCACTTGATTAAATGAAATGACGGTTGGCCGCCCTTCATTCAGTTAGCCGATAAATGCATCCGCCAAAAGGGCAAAACATGAAATAGAAAAGGATATAAAATAAGCGATAACAAAGAAATAAACAATAAATGACTTCGGTCTAATGGGACTTATTTCTCACACAATTAAATCGGGCTTTGTGTTACAAACCACAAATTATTCGATATTTTGTTAAATTCTATTATTTGCTCGATTTTTTTTTATATGCGAGGTAAATAAACAAAATACATAAAACAAAACAAGGAATAGTAAACCAAAAAAAAAAAAAAAAAAATTTATATAAAAAAAAACAACTTTTATAAAGCGTGAAATGTGAGAAGATTGGGCTAAAAACGGTTTCCTTTTTGATTAAACATATTGCAATTGATGTGACTATGAATACTTTGGTTAGTTTTGAATCAAATGAGTGAGTTGCGGTTGTTAGTCAATTCGATTCTATATGATTCGATTTATTTGTTAACCAGTCCACGGGCTTTGGGATATGCCGAAGCTGGCTTTTTGCTAGGCACACGACCAGTGGGCGGACGGCGATTAGAGTCCGCACTGGGCAGACCACGACTGGACTTGATATTACGGACACCGCTTCCACCAACACCGACACCGCCTACACTGCCACTACCAGGAGTTGCAGATGCAGGTATAATGCCATTTCCTTGACCAGCGGGTGATCCTCCATTGCCACTGCCATTAATGATATTCTCAAGACGATTCCGCAACGAATTGGTATGAGAATCGACAATATCGATATCATCGCTTCCTGTTTGCATGGCCTGGGCCAAAACAGCCTGCAATGAAGCCGACACTTTGGGTGTGCGATACTCTTGGGTGGTACGACATGGCATTTCCAGTTCATAGCTGACAATATTTTCGCTCTTAAAACGTAGAGAACTGGGTGAATTTGATTTAGCCTCCTGTAAGGCATATTCAGAGGTGGGACGCCTACGCTGAGGATGCGAGACGGGACGTTTACTGCCAAATTTACCATCTGGAGTAAGGGACATGGGCAGCGACAGCGATGAGAATTTCCACTCTTCTTGTTCCTCATCATACTTGGCCTGTGTGTAAAGTCGTTGCTTTACCTCAATGGGCACAAAGTTATCAATAATCAAGAGCTGTCGTTTTAGCTCTTTGACCAGCTCATTTTGTGCCATTTCCAGCTCACGAAGATCTTGATTATGATCGTGCTTACAATCATTTAGTTCCTGCTGCAAAGCCAAATATTTTGCATAACATTTAGACAATTTACGCTTTTTCAGCTCCACTTCCTGCTCCAAGGAGATGTTGCGTTCGCGTATTTCCAATGTGGTCTCCTCTTGCAGTTCCAATTGCTGTTGGATTTCAATCTCACGTTTTTTCCGCTCAGCAATCTCCACCAGCTTCTTTTCCAGCTCAATTTGACGTTCGCTATAGGTATCCAGAAGATTTTTTCCTCCTCTGACCAATTGACCTTCCAGTTCAGCCAACTTGGCTGCCAGTTTGGCATTCTCCACTCGCTCTTTTTCGAGCTCCTCATTCGATTTGGCCACCTCGGCCTCATTCTCTTTATCAGACTCTGAGTCGGCTGATTCTTCTTCCTCAACCTCTGGCTCTGTGGTGGTTAATGTTAGTTGTTCCTTAGGTTGCTTAGGTTTCTTGACGCGTGGCTTTTTATTGGCTGCCTGTTTCTCGTTCCGCTGTTGTTGCTGAGGCGCTATCAAACGCTTCAGACGCTCAATTTCCTCTTGATATTCCTTAAGTTTGGCGTCCTGCGGATCCTCGTTTTTGATGGGTTGATTTTGTATGGACTTGGCTCTTGAGGCATACCGAAGCGTTGTCAGTGTCTCATTGTAATTATAATTTGAGGGTCCTATATTAGCTATCATAATGGTCTTTGAATTACCACCTAGAGAATCCTGCAGTAGTCGGGTCAACTTTGAGTCCCTATAAGGAACATGCGGGGAGCTCTCGGCCAAGGCAGATATTACATTACCCAACGAGGACAGAGCCAAATTGATTTTACTGGCTTCTTTGAGACGTTCGGCAGAAGCTCCTGTCTTCGACTGACGTTCACTGCCCGCCAAGTCGATAAGATTCAGTTTCCCCACCTTAATGGTATTCGTCTCTGTGTCGCACATTTCGATTTTGATCATGAATATGGCATGAGAACTAAAACATAAACAAGAACATGATTTTCAGTTAAACTATCCATAGGGAGATAAAACTTGTACTCACCGTGAACTATGCTCGTTCATGTTAGTAAAGCCAACAGTTCGATTCTTGTTTCCCAGCTGCATCACTCGACTCATATCCTCAACACTCTTGCAGTTGATGGCATGCAGATTGGGTACATAGACACCAGATCCCCTTTCACGTACTTCCAATTGCTTGGAATGCTTGGGCTTAAGCAAATCCCTTAGCTCCTCCATGTAGATTTCCA
Source organism: Drosophila neocordata (assembly GCA_018903615.1). NCBI lineage: Eukaryota > Metazoa > Arthropoda > Insecta > Diptera > Drosophilidae > Drosophila > Drosophila neocordata. The sequence continues at coordinate 13,497,539 of JAEIGI010000001.1, forward strand.
AATAGGAAACGTCCACAAGAAATTGGAAATTTTCAGTGCGGTTAATATGAAGCCAGATTTGTTCGAAGGTTCTTGGAATGATGCCAATCAATTCGTCATTGCCCCGGGCTCCCTCCATGGTAAATGTTTTGCCAGTACCCGTTTGGCCATAGGCAAAGATACAGCCGTTGAAACCATCCAACACAGAACTGACCAAAGGAAATACCACTTCGTGATAGAGAGTAGTCTGTGAGGCGCTGGCATCGTAGGCGGCATCATAGGTGAAGACCTTTCGTTGCTCCTTATTTACATCAACCAGGTTTTGAAGCTCCACAACACCGCGGTTCGGATAGACGGAGACAACCTCTGGGGAGCCTTCGGAGCGCTCACGATTGCTCATAGGACGACATCGGACAACCACTTGAACACACTCATTGGGCGTTTGCTGCTGCCCATTAGCTGTTCCAGGGCGTTTACTCTTGGCACTCATCGCAATGTATGACTAACTTCAACTCAGACAGCCTCTGGCCTGGCCTCGGCAGTAGCTAAGACAACGACAAGTAGTACAAACGGGACAACAAAAACAAATTGCCAAATAAAATCAATAATTTCATTTCATTGACGCAATCGTTTGCCAAAATTTGCTCAACTCCAAGTTAATGTGTAGCCAATTGCAATCACAATACAATAAAATAAGTTTTTGGCTATTTACAATAAAGTAATTACCTGAGTTTTCAAATTTAAGCCAAATTACTTCACCTTGAAGTTCGTTTTTTTTTTTGTTTTTGCTGTATTCCAGCTGCGGCTACTGTTACTCACTGGCAGATTCATCGACGGTAATAATGTTATCGATAGCACAAGTCTGGCCTGCAGCCCTGGTGTAATTAACCCTTAAATGTTGCAACAAATTCAAATTTGTTAAAAAGCTCAAAAACACTTATTTAAAGGGACTTTTAGTAATATTGTTATTATTAAAAGCATTTTTTATTAATACAAATAGTATAAACTGTTGGGGAAAAACTTAATTTTTAAATACAGTAAGAAAAAGTTCATTTGAAACCACTTGATCCACTTTTTGAAGTCCACACTATGATTGTTTCGATGACTTGGACTTATGGAAAAATTTGACATCACCACGTTTTCGCTTATTTAGTGGATTTCTCGGATCGTAGGCATCATACCAATCATCGCCTTTCTTATTTGCATCCTTTGCTAGAACAGGAGCTGCTGCACCATTAAAATTTAAAGTATGCGCCAGCCAATCATCTCCAACAATTTCCTTCTCAACTTCGCTGTCGTCTGTGATTTGCTTAGAAGTGTCGACAGGAGTATCATCTGCTGAAGTTTTTTGCTTAAGTATATCCAATTTAGAACGAAATTTGGATAGTAATTTTAGAGTAAATTCCTCTCTGTAAAGTGTACATCAATTATTTTAGATTAGAATAAATTTGTTTGCCTTTCTCTATTACCTTGAGGCATCTTTTGTCGTGGAAATTTTGGTTTTCTTTGTATACAATTCTTTTGACTTGAGGAAATCATCAATGTAATGATTTTCGCCACCTCCTTTGATATCAGGTTTGCCTGATTTCTTGTCATTGGAATTATTTGAAAGTAGTTTATCTTTGGAGATTTTATCCAATTGGTATTGTTTCTTGAGAGTGGCGATTTCTTCGCGTATTTTGTTTCTAAAATAGTGAGAAAATTAGATACGAAGAGATTTTCTTACAGTTTGTCATACTTTTCTGTTGAGATCTTTAGTTTTTGTTCTTGTTCTCTAGTCATTAGTTGATCCTTATCGAAGTCCAAGTCTTCATCATCACTAATAAAAGTTTTGGGCGACAACTTGGCAGATGGCTTTGCTAGCTTCTTCTTGATGAGATCAGTGGCAGAGTGGGTTTTGTCAATTGATTCGGTTTGCTTTTCTTCTTGGTTGTCATCTGAAAGGTAGTCTTGGCTTTCTGGTTCCTCAGTTTTGGGTATTCGAATGGGCTCCTTACTAAGTTTTGGATCATCTGTGGCATCATGCAGAGATTTGGCCTTACCGGCATTCTGCTTTACATAAACATTAGTCTCCTGTTCATCGTCCTCAGCTTCTTCTCCAAAGGACAGCAGGCCAAAGTTTCTGTAGAGAAACCAAAAAATATTATTTTTAATCTTAAATCAATATTAAATTCCCACTTACTTGACACCTTGTCTTTGTTTTTTGCTCTTCTTGGGTATAACTTGGGTATTTTTTAACGATCGGGGCACAATATCGTCAAAGGGATTGCTAAGTACTTCGGTTGCTATAATTCGATGGGCATGCATAGGTCGTTCCTGATGATCTACAATGCCCTCCTCTAGTTTTAGCATGTTATAAATTGTGTCACCCGTTACCTTGCCGAACAACGTGTTCTTATTTTGTAACTCTGGGGTGGCGTCAAATGTAAAAAAGAATTGCGAGGCGTTGTCATCCTTTCCAGAATTGGCCATACCCATCAGACCGCGCCGGGAGTATCGCAATCTTGAGTGAAATTCATCCTTGAATGGATGGCCGTAAATGGATTCACCACCAGTACCATCACCATTTGGATCACCACCCTGGACAATGAATCCCTTGACCAGCCGATGAAAGAATGTGTTATTGTAGTAACCTTCTAGGCACAGCTGGACAAAGTTTCGACACGCTTTAGGACATTCCCGGGCCCACAGCTCGATATCAATGTCCCCTACTGTTGTCTTTAGCAGAACCTTGCCCGATGTGAGCGGTTCCTGTATATAGATATTGCTCATCTTCCTTTCGGTTTTTCTTTACACGTTCCAGTACTATTTATTTTTGTTTAGATTTATCAACAAATTTATAAAAGTCAGTGCTGGCTAGTTGTCAAATGTGAATTTGTAGTGTTGCAAAGCTTAATTGGCAAAATCGAAATCTATTCGATATCTTTGTAAACCAAATAAATGTTATCGACTGGCAATGTTTTAAAATCCGTTACTTGGCAACGGTTGTTTGTTTTCTTTTTGCTTATTGACAATAAAATAAATTTTAATTATGAATTTTAACGACGATCCTTTAGCAGAACTTTTAAGCGACAATAGTTTGGATAATGATAACTTTTTCGACACACCATCAGGTACTGGAGGTAACATAAAGAAGCCAGCACCTGTCAACAAAACTAGCAAAGTTGTTGATTTGTTTGGCATACAAGAGGAAACGGAAGCGGATGTCCAGAGCCCAGTAGATAACTCAAGCAAATCCAAGCCTATTGCCCACAGCACGCCACGCATTGTGAAACAGAAACCGTCACTTTCGCTGGATGATGATGCCGCTGTGGCCGATGACGATGATCTGGGTTTTGATCCAAAGAGGCCAAAGAGCGGTGGAGCCAGGAGAAATCTTTTTGATGACTTACTGCCAGCTGCTGAGCCAAAGAAAAACATTTTCGACGACATACTAAGCAGACCGGCAACTGCCAAACCTTCCATGTCCCGCCAGTCAACAGATACAACTACAGAAAACTCACAAGCACGACCAAAGACATCAACGGGTAGGCGTAGTTCAGCCCAATCGGCTATTGTCAATGCGGATCCCTTGGGTTTATTTGGCAAAGATGCAGCAACTAACGCCAATGCAAATGTTTCGGGGATGTCAACGCCTGTGTCAAAAAAGCGGGGAGGTGCATCCACTACAGCTGATTGGTTAGGTTTGGAGACGGGTCCTAATCAAATGGAAGAACGACCGCCTACCCCACGTTCACCACAACCAACCAAGGAATCTGTTGTCACTTCCAATCTAGCTCCCACTTCCAAAATGCCAGACTCCGAGGAGGAGGATAAGTTACCCATTATTGGGACAACTAAGGCCAACTCAGCAACGCAAAATATTCTCCTTCTAAACAGCCTAAATCTGGAGAGTAGCCATAAATTCGAGGCTCTGCAACAACAGGAATCCCAATTGCTTATTGCTGCTCAAATGAAGAGTCAAGAACGTGCTTTATTAGAAATGCAACGACGTCAAGAAGATCAAGATCGCAAATTTCAATCTCTTATCCAACAGCAGTTGCAGCGGCAGCAACAAATGGAAGAGCACATCAAAGTCCAGCAGCAGCGGATTAATATGCATATCCAATTAATGATGTCACAGCCCATTCATCTACGCGAAATGGAGACAGCCGAGAAAGAGGAGGGATTGCCCAAGCCAAAACAAAAGGAGGAGAAGCAGACAGCAAAACAAGATGAAAACAAAGAGCAAGATCAACTACTACAGTTGGAGACGGATGTTAAGCGAAATATGTTGGAGAAACTACGGCTGGAAGAACTAGTGGCCAACATGAAAGTGAACTACGAACAGGAAATTGAGATGATTGAAGGTTCCTACAAGTAAGTCATGGACGCCTTTCTCTGCTACCTTTTGAACAGTATTTCCTTTGTCTTTAGAAAACAATTAAAGGTTCTTGAGGACCATTTGTCGGCAGTAGAGGAACGTCTTAAAGCAGAGAATGGCGAGCTGCGACAATATTATCTTGAAAAGCTGGAAAAACTTAAGATGGACTACACCGAGCAAATAACCACTCTAAAGCAAGATCATGAAGATGAAGTCCGCAAACTTCGCAATTCGCATGAAATGGACATTGAGAGTATTCGCCAGGCTAAGTTGTTGGAACTAGCAGCAGTGCAAGATCATGGCAATTATATGGAAACTCTAAGAATGGCCTCAAGCAATCTTCAAGAGTTAAGTAATGGCCTCACGAGTGGTCAAGAACGTGAGCGCCAACTGGAGATTAGGGAAAGACGTCTAGAAGATCACGAGCGCCGCCTCAAGATAGATGAAGAGAGCGCAGATCAAGAGAAACGCCGTCTGATGGAGTTAGTAAGTACCCTGGAGCTGCAGTTGGGACGTCTATCTAAGGAATCTGCCGAGGAAAACTGGCAACTAAGGCAACGTATGTCCAGTTTAGAGGCGGAAAAGAAGGCCTTTGAGAATGAAAAGGCATTTCACCGGGAGCAAATGGAACGCGATGAAAAACGCATCGAGGAACTAAAGACTTTGCAATTGGCAGAAACAGAGCGATTGCATCACGATCTTCAGCAAGAACGCTTACGTCTGGCCGTGGAACGACAGCAGCTAGAAATGAGACAACAGCTTCATGAGGAAAACGGTCATCATGACCAAGAGCGTTTGGAATTGGAGGCCCAGCTGAAAGTAGCCCGGGATGCCATCCGTCGGGCGGATGAAGAGCGCGAACGTTGTCACAAACTGCAACGTGAAGTGGAGCAAAGAAAACGTCTTCTTCTAGATAAGGAAAATGTTTTGAATGTGCGTGAGGATGAGCTGGCTCAATCCTCTAGTGCATATCGTATGGCCAATGGCCGCTGTCAAATGGCCGAGCACAAAGCCCGTGAGACCGAACAATTGTTGCAAGCCAAACTCCAGTTGCTAGGGAAACGTGCCCATGAACTGAGTGAAAAAGAGGCTCAACTGTCACAGGAACGCATGCTTCTAGCCCAGGATCGCATATCTTTTCACAATTTAAAGAAACAGATCGCTCAGAGTAGGTGTGCCCTCTGTAAAATGGGAGCGGAAAGTGCCGAATTAGCTCTTCGAATGGATCGTAAGGTGAAACATTTGCCCCAACATCTATCCCAACACGCCGATGCGGCAGATTTTCTACTTAAAATGTCCGCTGCCAGTCCAGGTCCTGCTGGGGGACTAACCCAAACAGATATTGTTGAGCGTATGCTAGATGAAAATATTGAAGCATCATATCGTAGGATGTATAATGTGCCACCAGGCGCCTCTTCAGAAGTGGATTACGATGGACTTACCAGCGGTCTCGACGACGATTCGAAAAAAATAGCAATGGACAATGGCAAAATATTGGATTTGGAGAATATGCTATAAAACAATTATAAATAACAATAATAAATTTGAATATTTGATCTAGTACTCCTGAACTTTGTATTTTAGGAAAAATGGAAATCTATTGTGTACAAATTTAAAATTGAATTTACCGATTTAAGATCAACTTTTCGCGCTTTCGGTAGTGGAGATATAAAAAGTGTATCGATAATTCTATATCGATTAGTCGGCTCATTTTGTAGCCCGAGTTTTTATATTTTTGTTATTATTATTCCTGTGTGACGAGGCAATAAAACATACACATACACTTTTTTTTTTTGGTTTTTTATGTTATTTAACAAGTATGTAAATAGAAGTATTGGTAGTACAAGCCACTAAAGTCTAAGTTTAACTAAAGTGCAAGTTTGATCAGTATTTGTCCGTAACCTTTTACTGATTTGTGTGCCTTTATGTGTATCAGTGTACAATTATTGTATGTGTGTGTTTTTGTGCATGTGTGTTGCAATTGTATTTGTGCTTTCGTGTTAGTGTAGTAGGAGTTTTGTGGAGTGTGGGAGGAAGCGTTTTAGTAACATAACGAAATCTACAATACAATATTTGAAATATTTGAAGAGGCGTCATCACCAAAGAGGAATACCAAAAGAAGCGAAAGAAAATTGACTATTTAAAGGAAAAGCAAAAACGTTAAGAGAAATGTAAGTTGGCTAAAAAGCAAAAACTACGTCAAACAAGAAGAAGAGACGCGTAGCCATAAAAATGTATGCATATTAATGACAATCGCCATTATCATTACGTCTTCCCACTTTGGTTGTCTGCCTATCACTGATTGTAAGAGAATATGCAATCGTGTGTGTGTTGCAAAACTGAAGAAAGTAAAAAACTATCAAAAAGAATTTAATTATTATCATTCATGACTTTTGGCTTGCATTTTGTTGTTCCCCGCTTTTGCTATTTCTTTCTCTGTTGGTTATTGCAAAATTGATTTTCAATTTAGTTTTGATTGTTGTTAATTGAATTTTGTGCATAAATTTTCAATTAATTGAGTCCAACCTCAAGCAAAGCATCAACTAATGTCCCTCTCCATGCCGGTTTTATATGTTTCCGATCTTTTCCCGTTCGCAACAAAGCTTCATCTTTCGCTCTCTCTCTCTTTTTCCTTCTCTCTACTTTAATCTATAAACATATTTGTGTGAGTGCACGATGCTCGCATCTGTGTTTTAGCATATGTATGTATTTGTTTGGGCAATCATGCTGAACAGCTGTTTTCTATCATCTATCTAACAATAAGAAAAAAATGCCAGTGGGCCAACAATTTATCAGTAATTTCGTTTCTTATACTCTTTAAATTTTTTATGTCGATTTTTTATGTCCTTTCCGATCATGATCCATTTGATATATTCGAATGGTTTCAGACAGTTAGTTAGTGCATGTCACAGACTTGTAACGTGTATGTACGTGGGTACAAATAAAGTTATTGGCGTTTTCCATTATTTAGTTACTGCTGTAAATGAGTTTTGATTTATTGAATTAAATAGTTGTATATCGTACAGGGTATCTGAGAGACTACTCCCTAACTTTATAAATTAAAAACTATTTCAAATTATCGTTTGGAGTTTCGCAATAACTATACATCTGTTTCCAGTTTTTGTAGTAGATTTAGAACCGGAAAGAAGGGTGATATAAGTGGAATACATTCTTTGTACTGGAACAGTATGTTATATATATTTATGTACCAGAAAGTTGCCTGATTAAGTTGTTTATTAGAATTACTGGTACATAGTAAAACAGCAATTTTATTATTTACTTGTTTTCTTCCTTTCTTTTTTGCTTTTTCTAAAACCCCCAAAAATATCGTTATCTCTTTAGGATTATCGATTTTATTTTGATTTTTGGTGATTCATTTTTGGGTTCGTACGTCCTTTGGCCATTTGGCTGTTTCTCCACTGCTTTCTTTCTGTTGTTTATCTTTTTCCTTATTTTTTTGTGTAAGAGCTTTGTCCTTTTTTGGCTTTTGAAAGTTTTTAATTACTTCACACATTTTTTGTGTTTTTTTGCTACACACGTTTACAATACCTAATCGCTTTTATCGTCCGATTTTGTTATCACTTACGGCCGAACATGGCAGATAAGAGAATATAGCTCACACACATTTGTATGTTTATGTATAAAAATACATACGGCTTTGTTTCGAAAGACTCGGGAAAGGCAATAACAAAATTATAAAGAAAAATTATTTTTCGACATTATATTTTTCTGTAATATAATATTTGTCGACATTTTGCAGACGTCGGCGACTCCGACAAAGAAGACGACGAAAAACTGTTGCACTCTGCAGTGTCTAGAATGTCAAACCAGGCCGATATTGATTACGATAAACAATTTCAAGATGATTTGGCCAAGGCAACTGCTCTAAGTTTAGAGCAACAGGCATTGGATGATTATAGGCGGCACAAGAAATATGGTTCTACCTATGGCTATGGCCAGCGTGGTCATGTTACCCAACGGAGGCATTCAGAGGTCCATCAGCAATCGGTGGCAGCTGTAACAACGGAAGCAAGACCCAGCAGTAATGTGGAAAGATCTCGCACTCCGCCACCAGCTCAGACACAAGAAAGTGACTTGATTAGCTTTGCTAGTCCAACAAGCAAACATCCGGAGGGTGGAGGAACACCATTTGGTAAACTTATCGAGGATTTGCAACGTCTTCAGACAACCAATCCTCAAACAGCTCTAGTCCCTGTTGGACCGGGACAGCCACCTGTACCGCATTATGGCTTTGTTCCGCCGCACCAACAGCAGCAACAACAGATGTTGCCACCAGCAATGCCGTATGGTGGAGCAGTTGGCGGTGGTGGTATGCAATTGGTTCCCTATCAACCTCAACAACAGCAGCAGCAGCAGCGTCCATTGAACAACGAGGAGTTGCAACGACTCTATAGCCTGCCCAGTCATAATCAGTTAGCTGTGGTGCAACCTGTGGTTCAACCCACTGCCTATCTCTATTACGCAGGTTCTGTGCCCATTGTGCCTGGATCGGCAGCCTTTATGCCGCCTCAGTATGTTAGCCATGGATTTGGTTATGGTCAGCACTCTCCATCTGTGGCACCTCCTGCTTCGATTGCATCCACGCATATGGATTTTTCGAGGCCAACGACACATCCACCAGCAGCAAATAATGGCCTTCCCCATCAGCCTAAGTTACCAGAGGCAAATGGCATATCCCTACAGCCACGACGTCCAGCCTCATCCACTACCAGTCAGGTGCCCTCATCGACAGGTGCGGTTCAACGTACAGGAAACGATCTGATTGATTTAAATCAAGACGACTAGTAAGTAGACACGGGTAAACTTTGCTTTCAATTTAACAAAAACATTTTTTATTTCCTTTTCCAGCTCTCGTGTCAGTGTATTGGAGGCTTTTGATCCATTGCTGAATGAAAATACCGGTAAGTTATTGGCTATTACTTGAATTTAAGAAGATATAACAACAATATTCGCTATGGGAAATTAATTTATGGAAACCTTTACATTAATAACCAGTAGTACATAATGTGGGACAAAAAGAAAAGTATATGGCAAAAACAGTGGTTTGAATTGCATGAAGAAATAAAACAGAGAACGATTTATTGTAAATTGATCTCAAAATTCACTGGTTCATCGCCTATCGAGAGTTGTCCCCTAATAGAGTTGTGCAACATATTCATTTCATTTCATTATATCAAAAATAATCAAAATTTGAATAAAATATTTGATATCAGAAAACGAGAAAACGAAATACGTAGTGGCATCCAATTAGTAGTCTGATTTCGCTTTGATCTCTTTCCTACTCGTTTCTATAGTTACAAATTAAATTTGTTTTTGTTTCTCTATATTGCAGTGTCGCAAAAATAAATCACAGATAATATTCCCAATTTAAAAAAAAAAAAAAAAATTACAATATAATAATAATAATAAAAAAAGAAAGAAATACTTTACACCACAACAACAACAACAAACACGTCGGCATCTAACTGGGTTTTGGTCTCTGGATAACCCAATCTAAAAGAAAATTACAAAATAATCACGTTATAGAAGAAGCACCAACCTCTAGACCCACCTACTACTACTACTACTATTACTTAACAATTCCAACTTACACACATACACATTTAAATAACTAAACATCACAATATACACATACAAACATACTTACATATATAAAAAAAATATATATTTCAAAAGAAAGTAATGGTCGAAATTTGTGCCTTTCCGTTGGAATTACAAAACAAAAGAGAGACATAGAGACAAAGAGAATAATAATTGTAAAATTTCATAATGAAACAAAATATAAAAACAACTTAGATAGTTTTCCAAATTTTTTTTTAAATAACAAATTGATCAAAGATTGGTAATTCGTTTGCTTTAATCTGCAATTGTGATTTGCAACTAAATACATTTATATACACATACATAAATATCTTTATAAATACATACATATGTTTAATTCTAAAGTTTATAAAATACATATATGAGTTCAATAATAAACCATTACTTTTAACAATTAATCTTTATTGTTGTTTTATTAAATATTGAACATTCCAATGCCACACTCCAATTAAGCATATGTATGTGTTTATCCAGAACTATTATCCCGTACTATCCCGTACCCTTTGTCTATTTGTCATAACAATATAATTGTATAAAATTTATTTAAGATAATACTCTCGACCTTCTACACTAGAGATAGTGTCTTCTTTTTGGATCATATTTGTAATTTCAAAATTTTGGTAGACTTTTTGAAATATTGTTACTATTATACATCAATTATTGACTCCAACATAACCATTGTAGAATATTATTTATATTAAAAATATTAAACTTTGAGTTTAAACTTGCTAAATTGTTTATAACGAGTACCCATAGTCTCACCAATCAGATTCAATAGACGTGTCCGACATGGTCGTGTCGTAGATGAAAACACCCACTATGTCTTTGAAACATATGTGTTGTCGATGTGTCTATATAGAAATGTCGCTATATTGCGTCGCTAATATTTGCACAAAATTTTATCCCAAATCTGTTGAAATGAGCAAACTTTTTAATCAAATTAATGCATTTTATTATATGTACATATATATTATATGATTACTATATATGTGCAATTACATGCCTCAATTCCGCAATTGTTTCAATTGGTTTATCAGAGATCTTGAGTTTTGAGTTCATTTCAGTCATAAATTCTATTTTATATGATGTGGTTATAAAATATTAGAAATTTTTAAAAAGGGTGAATTAACAAAAACTGTTCAACTAAAAAATTATATATTTTTTTTAACACTAAAATATATATATATATATATATGTACTTAACTTCATTAGCATTAGCATTGATTTAGTTTTGCTTGTCCTTATTCACAAGATGACCATCAAAGGTCATTGGCTGATTTACTATAGACTGGGCAGACGACGATGTCTGACAATTGGCTATTAGAGAGATACGAGTGGGGTTTGTTAGCATAGATTTGTGAAATGTTCTCTGCTTTAATATACTCGCGACGAGCAGAGTTTTTATTTTTGGATTGCCTCTAAATAATACGTATTTATGTCTCTCGCTCTCCCCCTGATGTATGTACATTTGCTTTGCATGCGATCACTCGGTTGTATTTTGTATGTAGATGGGGTCCCACCATCATCATAATTGTGTAATCTCGCCATATTAACCATGCATTCACTACTTGCAGGAAATGATAGCGCCTCCGACTGCACATCCTACTATGCTGAATACGATCCCTTCGATTTTCTATATAGCGGCGATGCCTGTACTCAATATTCGGATCCCATGTATGAGGCAGTCAACAGGTGGGATAAGAGTTCAGCAACGGCGGCGGCATCAGTTAGCCCGAATGTTAGTTTAATTGGCTGGCGGCAAGATTATTTGAGTGGGGTGGGTGATCGAGAACAGGAAATTGAAAATGGAACCGATGTTGGAGTAGCTGTATCAACACCGCCTCCCTTACCACCACGTAATCAACAACTCTATGAATCGGCCCCACCCACTGGATCCAAACCATTAGCGTTTACGGATACATCAGTTGGAGCATCGGGTTTAACGGATAGTTATACATCTAGCATACCGGCCAATGTGGTGCTAGATCGTCGGAAAACCTGTAAGCGGCTCTATGAAATGATAAACGATCAGCCCTCTAATGATCAAGAGCTCTTGGAATTCTATCATATGGTGCGACAATTGCGTTCAAGATATCCGCACGACGATACACCAACTAATGCAGGCCATGTAGTGGCTGCCGAGTTTAATTATCATTATATGATGGATACTAGCATCAAAATTATTGTGCATCCGGCCCTAAATACTCTGCAGCAACATGCTTTAGCGACTTCAGCAGCTGGAGAACAAGTCAAGGGCTATGGCACGCCCGTTACTTTTACATGTGACAGTAAGTTTAACATTTTTGGCTTATTGAATTTAACGATCCTAAGAAAATGTTCATTTTTCAGTTGATTCGGTTGTTGCCCAGGTGATAGCTCAGGCACTTGCCTCTCTGGAGGGTCAAGTGAAGGGTACTGTTACCGATTATGTGGTCAAACCCATTGGTCTGCTCGAGTGGCTGGCTCCCACTTCAAGGCTAAGCCAACTGGAGTGCGTGCACAATAGTTTTCAACTTGAGAAGGATGTCCATTTAGGGCTATGTCTAAGCAGTGCTGCCAATATGCAGGCCATAGCTAGAACCGAACGAGATGATGAGCACGACGCAGGTTTGATGCCCGAGCAATTGTTGCCCAATGAAGTGGTTCCTATTGTGACTTACGATAACATGATGATACTCATTGAAACGCTTGAAATGGAAATTGATAAACTAGAGTCAGTGGCCGATAGTGGATCGGCACCTGGACGAACTGTTGTAAGTTGCTCGGGAGTCGTTCAAGCGGTTAAGGCCATTTGTGCTTTACTTGGTTCTATTGATACATTAGAGATTGCCAGCTGTATAGCCGATTTGAAGAAGACGTGCGAAGATGCTCAGGCAACAAAATATGCCTCTTTGTCAGGTGCCAGTAATCCCGAAATCGTCAGTGATTATGGGGACTACGCACAGGTCACGTTGCGACCACGATCGCTTCTTGAACAGATCAAACTCAAGTGCAATCGACTACGCGATGCAGTTCAAGAGCTAGTGGAGCTTTATGCGAATGTTTTTCGTGTTGCTTTTTCGGTAAAAACTCAAGACTACGCTACAACTCCCATTCCTATCTCTTGTGTTTCAAAACCCATTGTGGTTAGTATTAATTGCTTACATCGACCACCACCACATTGGAAGTACGAAGATTATTCACTCTGCGTTCAATTGGTCTATGGAACCCGTCTGCTATCGAAGCCTCATGTACTAAACTGTTCGAATGATATGAGTGGTGGCCTATTTGCTCGTCTAAATTTCAGTGCTTGGTTGTCTTTTGATCAACACCAAATATGCACATTGCCACGAGAGGCTCGTATAACCTTTGTTCTTTATGGCAAGCAGGCGGCCAGTGAGAATGAGGTCTCAAACACTAATGCGGACGCAAATGGAGAACGCAGGCAGCAGGTGACAACGGAATTGGGTTGGTGTTCCATACAATTGTTCGACTTTAAACGGACTATGATATGTGGTCCATACTTATTGTCGGTCTGGCCACCCACCACAGATAAAATGTTGGGACCAGCTCCGGCTCGAGGTTGCCATCCACATCCGGACTTTTGTCCAGTATTAAGCATTGAAGTGCCCCACTATGGTGGACATATCCAGTTTCCAGAACATCAGGAGGCTCCTAAGCCGGCGCCGCAGTAAGTAATTAATGATTGCTATCTTGAAATTATGGAAGTAACTTATTTTTTTTAACTTGTAGCTATGATTTTGCTTCGCTGGACGCTAATTTGCAGGAGGAACTGCTAAACACCGCTGAATTGGGCTACACGGGAGCTACAGAATTACGAGAAGTGTTTTGGGAGAAGCGATTGTATTTGCAAAATTATCCAAATGCCTTGCCTAAGGTTCTTCATGCCGCCCACAGTTGGGATTATGCCAATCTAATCGATTTGCATGCCCTGCTTCATTCCTGGGCACCATTATCACCATTGCAGGCTTTAGAATTGCTATTGCCTCGCTATCCCGATGCCAAAGTGCGTGAAAAGGCTGTGGAATGGATATCACAAATGCCAAATGATCAACTAGTTGATTTTCTTCCTCAATTGGTGCAATCTCTAAAGCACGATACATATGAGGGTTCGGCATTGGCCCGCTTCCTTTTATCCAAATGTCTGGAGTCGCCAAGATTCGCCCATCACATGTACTGGCTACTTGTTCATAGTCTGCCTGATGATCCTCTCAATTCGATTGGCACTGCAATGGTGGATCAGGAATACGACGAGAGTCAAATAACACAGGCCCGTTACTATCGCCGAAATAAAATGATGTTGCGCGCTCTAATGGCCATCTGTGGTGAAAAGATGTTGCAGCGTTTCATGTACCAGCATCGCATGTGTCAGAAATTAACGAAAGTTGCGGAGTCGGTGAAGGACGCTAAAGAGTCAATGCGCCAAAAGAGTTTGGCAGCCGGTATGGATGAAGTGCATCAGGATTTGATTGATCAGCCCACTTGTTTACCTCTGGGACCCGAGCTGGAGGTTACGGGCATTCAAGTACGGAATTGTAGCTACTTTAATTCAAACACTTTGCCCCTTAAAATTACATTTGTGGGTCCTGATGCAGAGCCTTTGCCAGCCATATTTAAGGTAAATGACTTAGCCACTTAAAGTAACCTAAAAAATCTAAATTAGATTGCCTTTGCAGTGCGGTGATGATTTGCAGCAAGATCAATTAACCATTCAACTGATTCGTATTATGAATAAAATGTGGTTGGCGGAACGTTTGGATCTGAAAATGGTTACTTTCAATTGTGTGCCCACTGGTTATAAAAGTGGCATGATTGAGCTTGTCTCCGAGGCAGAGACATTGCGTAAAATACAAGTAGAGTGCGGTCTAACTGGCTCATTCAAGGATCGACCTATTGCTGAATGGTTGGGAAAGCAAAATCCTAGTCCGTTGGAATATCAAAGTGCAGTACGGAATTTTACATTATCCTGCGCCGGATACAGTGTGGCCACCTATGTCTTGGGTATCTGTGATCGTCACAACGATAACATTATGCTTAAGACTTCGGGTCATTTATTTCATATTGATTTTGGTAAATTCCTAGGCGATGCTCAAATGTTTGGCAACTTTAAAAGGTTAGAGAGACTAATTATTAATCTCTTTGTCTTTCTGTAAAAATAATTCTTACATCTTCTTTCCTTGCAGGGATCGCACACCATTTGTCCTCACATCAGATATGGCGTATGTGATAAATGGTGGCGATAAGCCGTCTACAGATTTCCATTATTTCGTTGATCTTTGCTGCCGTGCATTCAATATAGTACGCAAAAATGCTGATCTATTACTTCATACATTGGCTCATATGGCCACGGCTGGCATGCCTGGTGTAAATTCCAATGCGGTTACCTATGTGCGACGAGCCCTATTGCCATCGCAATCGAATCCTGAGGCGGCAGCCACATTTGCCAAAATGATACAATCCTCGCTGAAGAGTTGGTTCACACAATTCAATTTCTTTTTACACAATTTGGCCCAGATGCGTTTCACTGCCGAAGAGGGTACCGGAGAGCTGCTTTCTTTTGTTCCCCGTAAATATACGTAAGTTTAAAATATGTTAAATCAAATAAAATATTTCTTAAACATCTTTTTTTTCTCTTTTTGAATTGCAGCATGCAACAAGATGGCCGTCTAAAAATTGTGAAGGTTGTAAGGTTTCAAAAGCATTATAACATGGAGAAGTACTATATGTATATACTTCAAGTGACGAGGCATGGCCAACCAGATCCAACACATTTATTCCGATCTTATCGTGAGTTTAGTGAGTTTCATCAGAAGCTATGCATGCATTTCCCACTGGTTAAGCTTAACAGGTGAGTTAAATCTATTTTCTTATATAAATAAGTTAATATTTCATATACTAAACTTGGAGATACGGTTCTATAATTCCAACTATTTTGTATAAGAAGAAGACAACAGTTGTCTTTCACTCTTGTCATGAGATTAGAACTTTTTAAACCTTTTTATTGATTACTATGATTAAATCTTAATCGATTCTAATCAGTCTCACTCTAGGCCAAAAGCTGTTGGATTAGTTGTTTTTTTTTTCAAACCATTTCTTTTTTTTTTTTTTTTTTTTTTAATTTTCTGCTATATATTTTTTTTTTTTGTATATAACGTTAGATATATGGCAATATTCAGGATAATACCGCTTTCTATCGGTATTAATTAACACAATTAAAATACTGTATTCGCTAAGGAAAAATTACATAACATTATATTACATTTGAAAGTCCTAAGCCTCTGTGTCATTACGTTGGGATGATTCCAATTTGATGACTGGAGGAGGCAATGCCTGTGTCATGGATCGATGTTGCCTAACTGCTCGTGCAAAGGCGTCATCATCATCATCGTTATGATCCTCGTCATCATTATCATCGCTGTCATCTTGTGAGACCTGCCTACCAAAAAGTTTAGGCATACCAGTCGATGAATAGTCCATGTCATCGGATTCGCTTGAGCTTGGTACCTCAGCCGACTGATAATATTGCAAATTCTCTGTGTCAAAACGGACTTTTCGTTTGGCAGGTTGTGGAGCAACAGTAGTGGAAGACTGTGCTATAGCTTCGTCTTCACTAGAACTGGAGCCGGGTAGCTCATTTGGTTGGTAACAAGGTAAGGGCGGAGCATTATCACCACGTACATTAAGGGTGACTGGCGGCCTTATGTTACGTGGTGCAGGTTGAGGTGCCGGTCTTATTGCAGGCTCCGGCGCTTGTTCCATTGCTGAAACTACGGGAACTATTTCCAACTCTTGGCAGAGTTCGTCAAACGTGCTTGTCTCACCATTAGTTACCTCTAGGTCGGCATACAGATCATCTATATTAGTAACATATTTCGCATCTTTTTTTTCCCCTACTACATCGGAGTAATTGGGCAAACTATCCTCAGGGGCATTGTGGCTTTCCATATGCATAAGAAAGTCATAGTCGGGTAAAAAGGGAGGCATTCCAGCCTCATAGGGCGGTGGCTGGGGCTCCACTGTTGTCACTTGTGTCTCTTCTATAGGATCTATTAATTCTATTTCATGAAATAGATCTTCTACCTCCTGTACTTCAACATGCTCTAGACTTGGATGCTCTGCCCAGTTAGGCTCTGGCAGTACTTCATTAGCTGTAGCTGGAGCTACCACTACATCTAGATTTTCAAAGTTTTCCCAATCTTCTTCAATGCTTTTACCAAAACCAGGTGGACTACTGGGAACTGGAATTTGCAATCGATCAAAATCAAGAATATCTGCTTCGTTCAGCTCAAAATTCGAACGTATGCGCTGAAACATTGTGTCATTTCCTTCAGCAGTTGGTAATTCCAAATCTGTAAATAAATTATGTTCCAATGCCGTTTCGTTATCAAGTGGCGGACTCTCAGGCTCAGGTATAATTTCCATCACAAATGCCGTGTCATTTAGATTGTTAGCTTGTTCCTGGCTACTGCGTGGAATTTCGGGTTCCACTGGCTCCTCGGTTTTTTGCTGATGTACCACAGCTGTGACAGCTATAGCTGCACCCACTGGACCATCGTCGGGTGTCATAATTTCTGGTACATCATCAACTGCATCGAATTTGACATAACGCCCGCTATCCTTATTCCTCAATTGATTTTGCTTTTCTGGTGATGATGAACCAGATGTTTGGGCACTAATCAATTCATATTTTTCAGCAAAGTGATCAAAATTTGGTATGTCCAGCTCAAGGGGTGGCTCTACAGTTCTTTGAGCTATTACCGGAGCAACTGCAGCAGGTGGGGTTGCTGTTCCTGCTGCTCTCAATTCTACTTCTGATATGGGTGGTGCTGGTGGTTGTCGTGTAGGGGGCAGCGGCACTTCATGGAAATCATAATGAGCGCTATTCACTTCCCTGCGTCGTCGACGTTGCGAGGCATGAGGAGCCTCCGGTCGATATACAACAGTGCTAAGGCCGCTACCAATTGTAGACTCATCTGGCGAAGATATTCCATGAAGACGTAGATTTGGCACACTGCCAGTAATATATCGGTTACCTAAAGTGTACAACGAATTTGTATTAGTATAATATGTCCAAAAGGTAATTAGTTTCTTGATACTAGGAAAAGCTAATCTTTTTGATCTTTAAATTTCAAATCAATTTGGATAAAACTGTATTTTAAAATAACCCTATAATATTGCCATCGCCTTCACTTTGATACGTTCAGGTATTTGGTTCATGATTACGGAAAAAAAAAGTTTCGCATATGTATATATAAATATATATATGTATGTTCCAATTAACCAATATAACGAATTGATTTGGTCATCTTTTTCTTTATATATTATTTTTTTTTTTACCTGCCGCTGACGATGGTGATGGCCGTGTGCTTTCGAATTCCTCTATATTCCGCTGACGAAATACACCATGCACTGCATTGTCTGTGCCATTTATCTGTAAATAAAATGAAGTAAAAAGCATTTTTACATTTTTTAATGTTTGAAGAGCATTACAGCACATTCGCGTTACAGCTGTGGACTCAGCTGTTTAAAACGCTTGAATGCGTCACAAATGTAATTGCGAAGGTGTAGAATACGCAAACACCTGACCACAGACAAAAGGTATAGCCACTTAGAGATGAGATACGTGAGAGATAATTTTTACCTATCGCAAAAACCAAATATTGATAAATGGATAGTTGTTTAACATGAAGTTATAAGATTCTTGATTTCTACATTTCTATATACTGCTGCTACTCTATAATGACCATTAATTTGAAACTGCTACTACTATTTTATCAAGGGCCTTCAATTTACAAAACCCGTCAAATTGCTTAGTATATCTTAAAAGGTGTGAGATTAATTGGCTAGTTACCTTCTGATATCAATTGATGGCCGTAATTTTCTTATCTCATTAACAATTTAAATTACTCACGCACACGTCCCAAATTCAGATTCATTCTTCTTTACCACACTCACTCTCTCTCTAGCGGTTTCTTTTCTCTCACACTCTCTCTCTCTCTCTCTGTTTGGCGTTGCTATTTGTATTGCCTTATCAGGCATAGTTGTGGTGCTCGGTATCGGAGTATCATATTAACCTTTATTAATTGCAGCAATATTCGCAGTGCTTTGTACAATTTCCCGCTCCAGAAAACGAAAAATGGTTACAAAGAAAAGAATATTTTAACTACACACCTGCGATTCATAAGCGGCATAACGTGGCGCTGGCTGTCGTTGCTGCTGCTGTTGCTGTTGCCCGCCTGTATTTCTTCCTGTGGCCTCGCCACGATCGAAAGTTAAACGACGCCGGAAACCCCAGATTTTAATGCCAAATAATGCAAAAATTAAGCCCATGAGTAACATGATTGAGGCAGTCAGGGGGCCCATGACAGCATGTTGTTGACCTGCATATGTAGTCATAGTGGGGAATAAAGGGAAGGTAATCCTTATTTAATGGTCCCATAATATTAAAGAAGGGTAGAGTATTGGGGGGGTATTGTAGGGAATAAACAACATTTACCTTGGCCCACATTCCTTAATTGAGCCATGGCTTGCTATTTTGTCTGTTTAGGATTTCTATTTGATATCTCTAAAACTAAATCACTTGGGCTGGCATTTTGCAATTTTTTTTTACAGTTGATTTTTATGATTTTTTTTGTTGCCAAAAATAAAAAAAAAAAAAAAAAAAAAACTGAAAGAAAAAAAAATCACAAACAACAAAAAATAAACTTCACCACGTCGCCGCTTGATCGAACGACGACTTGGCTAGTTGGCTCGACCGCACGCCAGCTCGTTCGTTAACTGATTGAGAGCTGACGACAACACGCTGTCGCTTATCGGGCCCCCGATATCGTGAACAGTTCGTTCCCTCACCACCCTTTTGAATCAGAATTCTTGTACTCTTCTTTCAAGCTCTCCGCTCTTAAGCGGAGCCCACAACAATGAAATCACTCTGTTTCAGTCAACAAATTATCAGCTATTAGTGGTGTTACCCATGGGTTTGTACTAGACGACGATTCGCGGTCAACTGATAAGCATTCGCTACATACGAATTGGAGTCACA
Organism: Drosophila neocordata; assembly: GCA_018903615.1. NCBI lineage: Eukaryota > Metazoa > Arthropoda > Insecta > Diptera > Drosophilidae > Drosophila > Drosophila neocordata. The sequence continues at coordinate 13,517,542 of JAEIGI010000001.1, forward strand.
TATATGACCAATTTATTTTTATATATATTTAAATATTCATATTTATATACATACATGGAGAATGTAATCTTTATTGTTAGTTCAATTTTAATAAGAGCATAATTAGTAAACATATATTTTATAATAATGTTTACTCTATAAAGATTAAAGCTAAGAATGGGTATCACATAGTCGTTCAGAATTCAAATTTTTTACTAACTGAATCTTCATATTATAAAGTCATATGGTTATTATATAGAAAATGGTCTTTTGAGTTTATTTTTTTATACCCTGTACCCATAGGGTAAAAGGGTATATTAAAGTCGCTAAAATGTATGTAACAGGCAGAAGGAAGCATTTCCGACCCCGATATATATTCTTGATCAGCATCAACAGCCGAGTCGATTGAGACATGTCCGTCTGTCCAACCAAATTTGGTGTCAGCATTCGTGTAGTGTCTACGCAGATCAAGTTTGTTTCAAATTTTTGCCACGCCCACCTACGCCCCCGCAATTTACGAAAATCGAATAACTAGAGTTAAATTAAAGGTAGCATATTTTTATTTGGCACACTCAATAATATGGCCATAAGGTATCAGCTGACCAAATTTTGTTAAAATCGGTCAAGAAATGTCGAAGATATATCTATGTACAATTTGTACTGAAATGCCCAGGGCGACATTGCGTACTAAGTGTGAGTGAGATAGCATGCGTTCGTTGCTGCCGCTCGTGAAAAAAATTTTAGTTTGAATTATTGGCAAATTCAAAGGAGTTTGATTTTATAAAGTTTCTCTAATTGGTACAGGGTATACTCAAAGTCGGCAGGGACAACTTGCTTGCTTCATTTTTTTTTGATTTACTTTTTTAAATTGATTTACTTTTAAAAGGTGTTCCAATTACAATATTACATTATAATACTTTACTGAACAGCCACATGTTTTTTGTCTTTTGAAAAACAATTGTCATAACGATTGTCTAAAGTGTTTCTTTGTTTATATATTTGTAACTCATGAAATCATTTACTTATGTAAATCACATCTTAAAACTATCAATAGAATCTGTAAAACTCTTTGTTTTTTTTTTGCACTAATTCTTTAGAATTTTGGCTAATTGATTTGATTTTTTTTTTTTTTTTTGTAATTACAGCCTTCCAGCTGGCGTGCATGTGGGCCGTTCCAATATTAAGTCTGTGGCCGAAAAACGTCTACCTCTTATACAGCGGTTTTTAAAATCGCTATTCGATGCATCGGAGGAGATAGCACACTCTGATTTAGTCTATACATTTTTCCACCCACTGCTGCGAGATCAGCAGGAAGCAAAATTGGAAATGCCAAAGATTAAGGGTTAGCTAATGAATATAAAGAGATTATTAAATTATTAAACTGAAATATATAAACATTTAACTATAATTTTTCATATTTTGCCAGAGGTTAAACGTCAACCATCTCGCGATAATACCAATGAAATTGGGCAAATACGTTTATCGCTGCAATACCAACGCGGCGTTCTCACTGTGATGGTGAGTTTCTTATATATGGTTAATTTTATAATAATTGTTTATTAAATTGCATACGATATTTTGTTAATTCTTTTTAAGATACACCACGCCAAAGGGCTACCTATGCTACAAGGTGGTCAGGAGCCGAACACCTATGTCAAGTGTTATCTAAAACCGGATCCCAAAAAAGAAACCAAACGCAAGACCAAAGTTGTGCGCAAGACCTGTGTACCCAGTTTTATGGAAACGGTGAGTAATCAAAGGAAACGTTAAAATTATGCTTTTAATTGATCAATGTCTTCTCCGTTCTTTATATATATATCTCTATCTTTATCTATTTAGCTTGAGTATCGCATGCCTTTGAATATTATACAGGAGCGTCGTCTGCAGGTCACAGTGTGGTCACACGATACGCTTCAGGAGAATGAACTTCTTGGTGGTTTTGAGTTGGATCTGTCTAAGCATGATTTGCGTCAGGAGCTATGCGATTGGCATCGCCTAGGATCGGTGCCCAGAAACTAAACAACATCATAATCTGGCCTAGATCTATCTATAGGATTATAACAACCCATACTTATTATATCTTTGTGCCTGTTGTCGTCTCAACGCAATACTACTTACTTATTTCAAAGTGATTGTACATTCCATATATATATATATACATTTGTATATATATTTAATATATACACTTATATATATGTATATATCCAACTATATTATATTTATTACTTACATCTATATATACGTACAATTTAACTGACACCTACCACAAATTTCCCTCGCACCTGGTAGAAAATTGTTGTAGCTATTCATATTGTAAATACTATATACATTTCTTCGTTTCATTCATATGGTATATTATTTGTTTTGCGCACAAAATTTTGAATGCGTTTAGGAGTCTTATTACTCGAAATTATATGCAATAATAATAACATAATTGGCTTTTAAATAAACCATAAAAAATAATTTAAACAAACATGTTTGTGACTTTTGCACATCTATATTTTAAAAATGTCTTTTACTCTTCGTTTAACGAAATTTTGTACTCAGTTTAATACAGTATTAATACGATGTGTAGATCCTTCATAGAGGTGTCCGAGTGCATTCCCAAAGTTATCATTTCTCTCTATATATATACATATATATGTATATATATACTTAAATCAAATTGATTATGAGTACTATATATATACGTATATGTATCTGGTTTAATCTGTTCAGGATTTTGGCTTTGAAAACAATATATAGGTTGCAATATTTTATACAATCAAGCATTAACAGCTCGATATTATTTATAAATATTAATTTATATTAACTTAAGCCGATTTTAAATACAAATTTTATAAAACTTTATTCATTCATTAAACAAAAACAAATATAGAGATTTAAATGTTGTAAATCGTGTATGTTATCTCATTGCATCAAATGAAAATATTTGATGGGATCAAAGTCCTTCAATTCGTTTTTAATATAATTGTTAATTAATAGAGGCAAATTTCTCATTTAATATACAGAAGAACGCACATTGAAAGTATTGAAATGTACTTTTTATATTCAAAAGCTATATACGTGATTGCATACATATTCATATAACAGTTACGGTATTCATTGAAATACTCAACTTTCAAGCGACTCTTTCATTTAACAAATTAATTAACTATCAATGAGAATAAAATGCTAATGAGAAGTGTCTTTACAATTACAAAATGTATATTAAATCTAAGGATTCAATGAAATTAAAATGAACAAGATTCTATTTTTATAACAATGAATATTAAATATTTGTGTATATCTTTGTCTAATGTGTGTTTGTGTGTATATTTGCATATGTCTATATGTGTGCGTGTGTGTGTTAATATAAGGTTGATAAAACATGTTTTACAAAAATCGATGTCTTATAAGAATTATTTGGCTATCCTTTTTTATCTAACAAATAAAGAGTATATATATATTGAAAAAAAAAAAATTAAAATTTTAGTTTATTTTAAAGTTTATAAAGTATTTATGAAAATTCTTGGGACTTATCTATATTTAGTTTATTTTAATTTGTTTGGTGACAGTAATATGAATAACATTTGTAAAAAAAAAGTTATCATTTGCTATTTTAAAAAGCTTTAACATTTAAAGTTATAAAAGTAGTTTTTGAAAAATTTTCAGTCTTCCAACTTTAAGAACATCTTATAACATCTCGAGAGCAAAAGGTGTTTCTAACTTGGATTTAAAACTGCCTGATCGAGTTAAATTAATCTCAAAATTATACAAAATTTATTTAATGATCTTACTTCTTTGCTATTATAATGCTTATCATTTGGAAAACGTTTTCATATTCAGTATAAAATTGAAAGATTTATGAGATAAAACGAGCAATTTAAGAATATTCAAAAATTAGATTTGTAGAAATTCATTATAGGATCTATTGAATTTTATGTCAACAAAAAACTGAGAACAATTTTGATTTCTAATCATAACTAGTTGGGAAACAAAACTGTATATCAGGCTCCCATTTCATTTATATTTCATATAATACAGTTGTAGGATTTCATTAAAATGGCAAACGCGTTATCAAATAGCGAATTCATAACCCATCTGGGACAACAAATGGCTATGGCTAAAGCCAGGGAGGAGCTATCAAAGAAGATAGAGAAATCATTCAACACTTATGCTAATCAAGCGGAAAAATCGGTAAATACTACTGCTGAGGAACGTTGGATGTACCATTGCATAGATCGTTATATGGATTCCTGGATTCTGATGGTACGGATTTATGGTAATTGCTTGCCTTAAGAATAATGACAGGCAACATGATTAAGAAATGTTTCAGTTAATGCTGCATATATTGAATAAATTTGGGATATTGTCACCTAGAATTAATTTGTTAAACTTACTTTAACTCAACTTAATGCAATCGGGTGTCAATATTATAGAAAGATAAGCAACTGATTATACACTGCAGCTATAGGTGCAGTTACGCCCTAATTTTGGGCGTTGATCACATTTGACGTATACGGGTTTTGTCTAGCTTGATATGTGCAATTATACTGATCGTTATCGTGTTTGGAATGGTCTCGTTAGCTAACGGATGAACAAGTGCTTGGAGCAATTGAGCCAAAAATGCAATTTGCCATTAAATCAAATGCTTTGGCCACTAACAAGTGTAGTTTCGAGACCACTCTAATCCATTGCCACATTTTTCACAATATGCAAATTAATGCAAGTTTTTCTAAACTGTATAACATTTACATAATATTATGCATAATCTATTTTTATATTGTTTTTTTTTCTGCTTTATTAAAATTAATTTAAATATTTAACAATTTTAATGTTTATTTAAAATGTATGCATTTTTTTCTAATTTCATTTCAAGTTAATTGATTTTATAATTTATATAATTTTATTTTAAGTTAATTGAAGGGTAACTTTAAAGTCGACATAGCCAAACATTTTTTTCGAATCTAGCAAAAAAAAAGAAAAAAAATTTTTTTCCCCCAATAGGAAACCAAATAGATTATTTAAGTAGACATCCAACGTATTTCGTTATCTTTCTTACTATGGCCCTATGGTTAAAACATTTAGCTTGGCAACGTACAATTTCCTAAGTGGTAAAAAGAGTTATGAGTTCGGTTCCCAATTAGTGTGTAATATAATTATTAATAAAATATATTTTTTAATAATTCTTTTTGTCTAAATTATGTAACTGGCAGAGAGAAAAACTGTTCTTATATATTTTAATCTTTTGCCACAAAAACTGATTAAAATGCTGTCCATAATGAAAACTAGTTTTCTATGTTTAGTAACTAAGGGCAGATAAATGTAGATTAGAATAGATTTTATAAGATGCATTGCAAAAGCTAATGATCCTCTAATGATAATTAATGCAGAAATATTTCTAGTCATTTCTTTTCGTTAGTCATTTCTTAACTAACAACAATTTTTCACCTGCTATCAGGAGACCATAAGCCAATGATGAAATAATGGCTGCCAGTGACCTCTGCAGTTCTTGCAAATAAAATTCAACAAAATAAAAATAATAATAATAAAAAAAAAAAAAAAAAAAAATAATAATAATAATAAAAAAATTCAAAAGATAAAATACGAATTCGTGGCCGAACTTATTGGCTCGAATACCAGAGGTAACAAAATCCAACATTGAATTTTTCCTCAACTAGGTACATTCGAAGCCATACAAGTTACGATAAGAGTGCGGACTAAAAGGCCTACATATGATGGAGGTCCGGGTCCGTTGGAGTCTCTTCTGACTTACTTTACCCACACACACACACTCACACACACACACATACCTACACCTACACCTACACCTATGCACACAAACACTCATAGGGGAAAAGCAAAAGCTCTTATGGCCCACTAAAAATAGAGAAGCACCACACACATACAAACACACCACACACTCACATACATACACACATATTATAACAACTGCTGCTGCAACAACAACAACAACAACAACAACAATGGGCAAGTGCGCCGGGTTTTGAGTAATCATTGCAAGAATACGATAAGTAGTGCGACAGCACCTTATCTGGAACAACTAATCGGACCAGTCAGGTGTCCAACAAGAGGGGATCGCTAGAACGGGGAGGGTGTGCTTTATTTGGGGGTTTGGTACCATATCGAAAAGTAACGGTGAATATGTGCTTATTAGACAATTACATTATCAAGACGGCATTGTTGTCACCGGCAAGGTGAATTATAATGATAAGCACTATAAATTGTTGACAAGCATTTCTTATAAGAGATGATTATAGAGATTAGGTAGTGTAAGTAGAAAATCTGAGTAGTTTTCTTGTTTCGAGAACGGGAGATTATATATACATATATGCACATACATATATACTGTTATAAACGGAAGTCTTTTCTTGATTTTTCACAATGCTTTACTTATATCTAATATAAAATTGTTTTTTTTCCAAACTTAAACTCTTATAATTGTTTAAAAGAAAGATAAAGTACTTATTGGGTTTTTTTAAATTTAAATTCTTTTAAACTTTTTTGCTTAATTTTAACATTAATTCTTGCAAGTTCTTCAAGGGAAATCCCTTTACATTTTCCTTTTTTTTTAAGAACTTTGCTAACTTATTTTCTGGGCCTTAATTGCGACTTATATATATGTATGTTGATATATGTATGTATCTACATACATATATATTGTAAGTCCCAGTACCAGGAAACTTATCTAGGTACTTCAAGTGTGAACAATAGTTGTTTATGTAGAACATTTTAAATATCATTTCCATATCATACATAATGATAAACATTCTTAAATTTCGTAATGCAATTTGTTTAAAATAACTTTTCTGTCATAACAAGTTTTTTTTTTTTACCATGCTATCACTTATGTTATTCACTTAAACAATGAATAAGGGCTTTCAGTTAATTATTATTTACCAGAAATGGATATATAAAGACCAGTTCCATTCTGGCATGAAGCATTTAACCGCATGAATTCTTAAAATGCATTTGGGTAAGTGAAATCCTAAAATTTGTACTTCATTTGTTCAGGTAAATTTTCTTTTTTAATAGTTAAAATTCTGTGGTTTGGTCTGTTGATCACTCCACAGGCATTTGCTTTGAATACCTGTGATGGAAAATCGTTTGGATATAAATTAACGCATCCAGAGAATTCCCAATCATATTATTTATGCTTGGGTTTTCTGGGATTCCATTTGCCTCAGTCATGTGATGAAGGATTTCAGTTTAGTGAAAAGACGCAAAATTGCGTAAGTGAACAGCAAACGAATTCTAAAACTAATTCAATCAAAAACGAACCAAATTTATTCGCAATCCATAAAAATGTTACCGGAAATAAACCATTTTTCTTCAACATCTTTGGTTATATATGGCCATGGTCTAATGCACCGGAGAGACCGGTGACAACACCGTCAACATTTGAAAATGAGCGTACAGAGGCTAATACGAAAGATGATATGTTAAATTCAGAAGAACTATCGTCAACCCCTTCATTGGATACAATAACAGAGGATAATAATAGCCCGGGCTCAGATTTGTCTACTCCAATAACTAAAGACTCTACAGAAGAGGATTACCATTTTAGTGGTGATGGACCTACCCAAGATGACGGAAATTTAAGCTCTGAAGAACCATCAGTTTCAACTGTAACAGAACCATCGGAAGGTACTTCGACGGAGGAGAGTGACTTGATCATAACAGAATCATCATCTCCATCAAACTCCGAAGAGCTTTTGTCTCTTGACTCTTTCATTCAATTGTCTGAGGATATTTTCGCTGACGTTGATCAACCCCCCCAGGACATTTCTACAGAAGATAATGTTTCGAGCTCAACAGAACCATCTGCTTCCACTGAATCTGAACCATCCGAGCATGCTTCAACCGAAGCAAATGAATTTATTTCAAATGATTCTTCATCTTCATCAACAACTGACTTAATCTCAGATTCTACTACTCAGAGCTCCGAAGAACCCTTGCCTCTTGACTCCTTCATTCAATTGAATGGAGATATCTACGCGTACGATAATAATGCCAATTCTGATGAAATCTTTCTGGGTACTTCTACAGAAGATAATGTTTCCAGCTCAACAGAACCATCAGATTCCACTGAATCTGAACTATTCGATGAAGCTTCAAGCGAGGCAAATGACTTTATTTCAAATGATTCTTCATCTTCATCAACCACTGACTCAATATCAGAATCTACTACTCTGAGCTCCGAAGAACCCTTGCCTCTTGACCCGTTCATTCAATTATCTGAAGATATATACGCGTACGATAATAATGTCGATTCTGATGAAATCTCTTTGGATACTTCTACAATAGACAATGTTTCCAGCTCAACTGAACCATCTGTTTCCATTGAATCTGAATCATCCGACGATGCTTCAACCGAGTCAAATGACTTTATTTCAAATGATTCCTCATCTTCATCAACAACTGACTCAATTTCAGATTCCACTACTCTGAGCTCCGAAGAACCTTTGCCTCTTGACTCGTTCATCCAATTGTCTGGAGATATTTACGCTGATGACAATATTGCCGACTCTGATGAAATTTCTCGGGACACTATTACAGGAGAACCATCTTCAAGTTCAACTGAACAACCGTCATCTACCGGGCTTCCGCCAGACAATTCATCGGAAGATAGTTTTCTTAGTTCCCCTGTAACGGAAGTATCTTCGGGATTTTCTTTACAATCTACAGCAAACCTGAAACCACTATCCAAAAGTCCTGAATCATCTCATGACATTTCCTCTCTGGAATCTTTGAACAATGTTTTAATGGATACAATATCTTTACATCTGACAAAGAAATCTGAAATCTCTAAGAGAGAGGATTCTCTATCGCCATTGATTGCCAAGTTGTCGCCATCTAAGTCGAACTCTTCAAAGAAACATCTCGGACTGAAAGTTTTGGCAGGAAATGAAAATCTTTCAATTTGCAGTTTCTTGCCAGATGGCACATTTTTACGTGATTTGAGGTCCTGCAGCAAATTTTTCGTGTGTGCCAATGGTCGTATACTTGCCGGACACTGTCCAGATGAACTATACTTTGATATCGATAAAAGAGTATGCAACTTCCCTAGTCTAGTTGAATGTAAAGTAAATGAGGATGACATTGCCTATCCCTTAAACAAAAGTCATTTAACGAAAACAAGCTCCTTTGCTGAAAATGAGGCCAGTAAACAGGATACTCCTAGCATTAAGGCTTTGTTGCCTACAAAAATTTTATCAGAACTATTACCAAGCATTTCCAGTTCCAAAGATGTATTAGCAGCGACTGAACCAAATACAGATTCTTCCACAGAAAACAGTTTAGCCGATAAACAGCTTTCTTCATCAACACCTTCATCAGAGGACGATACGACGGAAGATAATGAGTCAAATCCTTCTACACCTGAATCAGAGATAAGTTTGACAGAAGAAGGTATTACCAGTACTGAAGAACCTTTGTCCTCTTCTGAATCTTCGGTAGATGACATTACGCCAGAAGAAAGTATTCCAAGTACTGAAAATCCTGATGAACCGCTGTCTTCGTCAGTTCCTCCATCAGAGGATAATACGACAAAAGGAAGTCCTTCTACACCTAAATCAGAGATTAGTTCGACAGAAAAAAGCATTCCAAGCACTGAAGAACCATTGTCATCTTCTGAACCTTCTGTAGATATTTCTACCACAGAAGAAAGTATCCCTACTAGAATTCCTAATGAATCGCTGTCTTCGATAGCTCCTCCATCAGATAACGATTCGTTGGATGAAAATAAGTCAAGTTCTTCTGCACCTGAGTCAGAGATAAATTCGACAGAAGTAAGCATTCCAAGTACTAAAGAACCTTCACCATCTTCTGAACCTCCTGTGGTAGACAATCAAACAGAAGAAAGTATCCCAAATCCCGCACCTCCTGAGGAGACGACGACTTCATCATTAAATGGCGGAGAAGAACCGGATTGCTCGGGCTTACCACACGGAACCTTTATACGAGATGCTCAATTGTGTGGAAAGTTTTACGTATGCTCCAATGGAAAAGCCATTCCAGAATACTGTCCAGGTGTACTTTATTTCGATATAAAGAAGAAAGTTTGCAATTTCCCCAGCTTAGTTGATTGCTCTAATGACAGCAAAAACGTACAAAAAGTTCCTTCTAGTGTGAAGCCGACGGATGAGTTGACAATACCAGACTGTAGTTACTTGCCAAATGGTGCATATGTTAGGGACAACGAATCTTGTGGTAAATTTTATATATGTGCCAATAGGATTCCCATAGCAAAACAATGCCCACTTGGTCTGCATTTCGACATAACCAAGGGATATTGTAATATACCCAGTCGAGTGAATTGCTCCATAAAGAAATCGGCCCATATTAGTTCTGTTGCATCGTTAGTAGGTGTACCCAACTGTATTGATAAAGAGGATGGCGCAAGTACCCGGGACTCTAAGATGTGTAACAAGTACTATATTTGCCACAATGGGAAACCAACAACGCATTATTGTAGTCCTGGCAAATGGTTTGATATCAATCTTCAAGTCTGTGCCAATAAACGTACTGTAGAGTGCAATATTGAAATGTAAATATATAAAATTTTATGGTTAACTTTAGCTAATAAGTGGCGTATATTAATTAAAATATAATTTAGTGTTTACAGATTAATCAATATATTTGCTATATTTATATATATATACATATGAAATACATAATGATATGTCTCTGTTCCCATTCTCATTAATAATCTCTGTATCTCTGGCGGAAACACTGCACAGTGTCATTACCTAAAAGGGTCAAAAAAGGACCACAACGAACCAGAAATACTCTAAAAAGTTGGAAAAGTAAGTGTAAAGAGCCTATGAAATCCTGCATATAGATTTGTTAAGAATAATGTCAATGACTTAACCGATGATATTCCTTCTATATAAGCTGATAAAGAGTATATTGCATTCAGTACTGTATAATCAAAGCTATGATTTCTCAAAGGAACATTTTTATGTAATAATACCCTAACCACAAGAGCATAAAAATTAAGTTGCGCAATTTAAATTTAATTACGAGATAAACGCATGTTTCTGAAGGCGCTTAGGCTTGAGTGCGCTTCCAAGAACACGAATACAAAGATAAAGTAAGAGGAATCAGTGCGTTTTGCTTTTTTTACTTGGGTTGACTTTAAAGTCAACATCCTTCGCCTTGGTCTGGGTCTAATTAAGTTGTCCAATGCCAGTGACAGTGCAATAAAGGTGGCGCTAGGACAAATTACAGGGCCAACTTGGCGTACACTGGATGATATAATCGATTGCAAGTGACAAACGTCACAAAGCAAGTTTCATATTACATTTGCCATCTGATAAGCTCGAGATACGTTCTCGAACAGCCACCCCAACTTAAAGATGGAAAAAAACTGTAGCTTGATTTTTTCTTTTTTTTATTATTTCTTGTCCCCAGTATTCGGCGCCAAATTTTGATTACAGTAAACTGTGGCTATAGAGAATCATTGGTCTACTCTATTGGGCCATTGTGAGTGAACAGAGAGTGACAGAGCAAGAGAGATATAGGGGTTGTTTTCTAGCTTGTGATTTGCCACCACCCGCAGTGACTCTGACACCGGCTTCAGTCTAACGGCAGACGGCGACTTCAGCTTTGTTTTTTTTATATTTGTTTATAGCTTATGGAAATAAAAGAATACAAGAAAGTTATTATTATAGTTATAGCAACTCAATGTGTGTTTTAAAATAATTGTTTTTTTTTTTTGGCAAAACGTCAGTGCTAACGGAATTGTTCTAAAATAACGGGGAATTATCTATGTGCTTAATACTCAAACTGTAGTAGGTGGTGGTTTTTGTGAGTGTGGGTGGTGGTTGAGTCTAGCGTGGTCTCGCTTCCACTTCCTTCAATCGATGATTTAACAGAGGACTGCCAACTTGGTGAAAAATGTTTGACAAAGTATATTTGCCGCCGCAAGTTGAAGCTAGTTAAAGCTACCCATTAGCGAGTGGAAGTCGCAGTCGCAAGTGAAACGTTGAGACGGTAACGTTAGAGCGCGTCGTCCACAATGTAAAAAATTTGAAATAACATCAATTGGAATTTTTTTGTGTGTGTGCCATTGTGAGTGCAAACAAACAAGTAAAATAGATGATGCCAAACATTTTTGAATTGAATGCAAATTGATTGAATGCTAAAGAAATTATAACTTTTTTTTTTTGGCCATTGTTGGTGTATGGAAAACAGTGTGAGTATAAGTTACAGGCGCAAAGACAAAAGATTTAAGTTAATATAATTGGCAAAGTAACATCATATTTTGCAATTGAAAGAAAAAAAAAATTGCAAAAATAATTAAATACAAATTAATGTGTAGAAATTGTAATTAAGACAAACCGCCCTTTGGTTAAAATAAATCTAAAGTAAAAGTAAAGGGAAAAGTAACGAGTGCAGGGCATCATCATTATCATCACTATGGAGCAGCAAGTGCGTTTCGTTGCGGTGCGTTGCGTTGGCGGTTGTCAGGGGTTGATGTGTTCTATAAAAGAGGGTTGATTTTCGAGGGAATTCCGACCCGGCATATCGCCGTATATGTGTACGTGTTGTAATGGTTAATCTCATTCATCAGAGAGCCGAATTTGAGTTTTACACACATTTTTACGCCTGCGAGTACGAGTATGCGAGTACTACGAGCGAGTAGTTAGTAAACCAGTAAGCTCGCTCTCTCTCTATCTCTCTGTGTTCATCTCTCTCTCTTTATCCCCCTACCACTTTCCGTTTTTCACTGTAGAGGAGAGCGCATTGGGGCGCTGTTAATGTTGTTGTCCTGCTTGCACTATTACGCTTAGGCGTAGTGGTCGATTTTAAAAGTCCTTCACGTAGCCTATGTATGTATGTATGTATATACATACCGACATACATACAAGAACTGCGAATGTGTAAAAGTAGTGTCAAGCCACTATACATAAATACATACATACATACATCCGTTTATATGTACGTACATACATATGTATGTAGAATTGTGGTATATGTATTTAGGTTTCCATAATATATACATACGTACATACATATGTGGCCTCACCGTAGCCAGGGTCAGGAAATGTGTAATGGAGAGGCATTCTGTTGCGTCCTGTCTCCTTTTTATTTTTTCATTTTACCTTTTGGGTTTTTATTTTTTTTATTTTGTTTTTGGTTTTTGTGGAAGTTTGGCAGATAGAGTCCAGCAATTATTAGTGGTCGAGAGATGGTGCCTTCTTTAGAAAATGTTATGCGGCAATGTTTTTAAGCTTTCGACAGGTGATTTATTTGTGAACCAAACTCTATTAGTTTCAGTTGGACACGCCATGTCGAGAACGTATTAATCATTGGCCTGACCTCGACCCTTTTTTATGCGTTTCCAGTGATTTTACCCGAAGGCTCTCTAAGCTCACAACTTGATTTGTATGTACGCCGGTGTGTATGTAGATATATACATACATATATATTTCTGGCCACACAAATGAGAAAAGCTGGCAACTGCTAAACATAAAAATAAATAAATAAATTTGATTGCTATTGCGGTTTTTGCGTATCCCAGACTCCGACTTAGTCCTTGCTATTAATCTGACACAAAGATTTGCCCAAAGGCAAATCGAGGACGACTTTGATTTTGTTGTCTTCTGTTTGCTTATATTTTTATTTTCATTTTTTTGTGTTTTTCATTTCTATTTTTTTGCTTTCTTCATCATCATCTTGGGATTGTCTCTCGGTTGTCAACACTCGATGCGTAGCCTTGTCAGCCAACCAACCAGCCAGCCTATCGCAAGTTGAATCTCATGATTTGGCACTTTGCTTAATACGCCGAAAATAGGGCAAGTAGCAAAGGCAAAGAGTGGCAGATGAAGCGAATGATGATAAAGGGGTATACTGGCAAAAAGTTGATGTTTGTTATGTGTGCTGGAAAGTTTGTTAATCAAATATTGACAGCAATTCACAAATAAATCAGCAAATGGTAAAATTCAAATCGAATATATATACATACATATTATATATCTTGACTTGATTCTCAATATATGATTGAGACGATATGGAAAACTGTATGTCATAAAATCAAAAATAAGATTCGTTCTTTAGTAAGAAAATTGCAAGGAATATATTTAGCCAAATACTTTTGACACTGTCTTTACTTTTATTAATGATTATATCGCATTTTAAATGATTGCCTAAGTTTAATTAACTCTTCGAGTATATGTACTTAAGCGTATCCTCTCACATTTATAATAAATTTTTATTCAGCCAGCGCCTATTTGTATGCTACAAAAAATTCAAAATCACAAGATTGATTTACTTCTGGTTTGGTATATGATATGATAATGGTAGCTATCGAAGAGAAGAGAAGTACTTCATAAAAGAAATCCTTTTTTGATTTTTTTCTTTTAGAGTTTTTTTTACTATATATATATATGTATATATACCCATATATATACTATAAGAAAGATATGGTTGTGTTAGTAAAGTACAATTTCTTCTGCCACACAATTTTAATGTTTAACACATTTTGAGAAACTATTCCATTCCATTTTCAATAAAATACTACCTCAACGTCATGGAAAGAGTGGACAAGAAGAAAGGGAATAAACCAGCAGAAAATTACTTAAAAATGGACTTGCACACAGACAGAGACACATACATATAGCAATGCATATGTGTAGGTATACATATACAAGTACATTTACACAGACACTGTGAGGGTGTAACACAAGCAGTGGCCAAAACAATGCGGCTTTTTAGCTTGCTTGAAAAATTACTCATTCACTCATACAAATGCAAGTACACCCATATATATATATATATAGAGACACACACACATACATTGACTTGCATGCGTCGCGTAGGTGGCTGGTGGCAGTTCCGTTCAGCAGACAAATGGACATGCCATGCCTAGTGCAGACATGAGACAGACTGGCGGCAGGTTGAGGTGTGCAGGCAGACAGAAACTCACACACACACACACACACACACAAACACTGTTATAGTCACAGTCACATTTACTTACTTATACTGGCAAAAAAAAATCCATCCATTCGCATTCACCGACGGGGTTGAAGTGTTGCCAACATAAAACACTTTGCCGTTATAGCGTAATTTCTTTTGTTATAACCGCCCGACAGTTAATACACCCAACATGAGTCTATGTCTGAGTGTATCAGAGTGTCATCTGTATGTGTGTCCGTGTGTGCCTGTGCATGAGAAGGTGTCGACAGCAACAACAATCATAATAACACCAGCAAGCTAAAAGTGACCGAAATACAATTGCAATTTGTCTTTGTGTTGGCATCTCCATTTTGTGCGTTGAACCTTTCATTACGCGCAATACATAAATTTCACATTAATATATACTTTATGCATATAAATTATAGACAAATAGCATATATATATTTGTTCAGTCTAAAAGAGTTTGCTTACATATAAAGGCAAAGAGTTACAAAATTTGAGATAAAGAAAAAAGACAGTAATTAAATAGCTTAACTAATTCAAGTTACAAAAGAATTAACATTTTCCTAGAGTTTCTCTGATTGTCATTTATATATATATACTATAGTATGTATTGAAATTGTATGTCATCCTGAATAATTACCATAGATAGTTTATTTTAGATATAGGTATTGTATAACATAAATTCGATTGAGTAAGTAGTAAGCTAGTCTCTTGATGTACGAATTAGATCTTGTCATTGTGATGTCCTTCCATTAGCCAGTCGGGAGTAACGGCAAATGGTAGGGCAAAAGCTAAAGTAAACTAAATATTAGTTTACCCAACAAAAGGCCCACACACAGGCACACACACACACACACACACAAAGAGAAATCCATACGAATGTAACTGCAAAGTGATGGCAGGCGATGAAACCCCACAGGGCCATTAATTGTATGCCGCCTAATTTTTTATACCAGTTTTATGTTGTGCTGTGTTGCGTTGCGTTGTTGCCTGCCACTGTACGAGCATTTTGCCATACAGTTACAGTTACAGTTACTTGTATTTACGAGGGCCAGCCTTTAAGTTTCACGTACAATAAACTAGAAATGTTAAAAAAATGTTCTTAAACTTCATTTTTTTATTTTGAGTATTAAAATATTTGATCTAATTGTTTTTTTAACTAAAAAAAGTTTACTTATTTGTTTTATTATAAACATTTTCAACTAAAAAATACTACCAAAGTGCTTAAGAAATAATCAAATTTTTGGTTAATATGCGTATTAAAAAGTTTGATTTTTGTAACACAATTTGTTGTTGTTGTTTTTTTTTTTTTTGTGTTTTTTGAAAACTTTTTGGTTAGCTTCCTTTTGCTACGCACTTACATGACCATTCCCCTGGCTTTACTTTATTTTTTTTGCTTTTGTTGTTTTTGTTGTTGTTACTGTTAGTTTTGTTTCTATGGTCGACTAAAGCGGCTTTTGTTGCGTTGTACGTTGTTGCTGCTTTTCGGGGCGGGCCTTTATTTTTCCCGTTGTTATTTTTGTTGTTGTTGTTGTTGATGTGCCTCTAGTGTTTGTAATTTATGCGGCTTCTCCGCACTACCACCGAAACATGCTACATGAATAAAATGCGAATAGCAACACACAAACACAGACACACAGAGTAACAAACATTGAAAAAGGACTAGAAGTTTTATGTTTCTCCTCTCTTTGCGTTCTCTGTTTCTCTTCTCTCTCTCTCTCTCTTTGAACAATTTTCAATTTGTTAAATTAGACGGCAATTAAATCATAAAAATTAAACACAAAAGAGCGAGAAAGGAAGAAAAGCATTTTCAAATGTCCTTTTAAAAGCGATTTTCTAAATTGGTCCGGAAAGTTTTCCGGTTGCCATGACAAAGACTACGTACAATAACACAAAATAACAACTATAGCAACATACATATGTTCCTATATGTATGTATGTATATATATGTATGTTTATATGTATATATGTATGTAGTTATGTATTCATGGTAGCAAATCCCAAACAGTTTGTTTAAAAATTCATAGAAATACAATTCATATTGTAGTTAAAATTACAAAAATTGGCGCAAAGGGAATACCAATTTGTTATGATTGTAGGTGGATATATATACATATATATATATAAATATATTATATATATTGAAATGAAAACTCTTTATAGAAGATCTTTTGTTTCTAAAAATATGCTAAGTTTCTAACTTAGCAATAAATTGGCAAATAAATTTTTAATATATTTCACTGATTTAACTAAATTTTAATTCGCATATTATTAGATTACATTAAAGTGAAATTGTTCAACAAATATCTTACATATCATATACTCTTTATATATATACATATATATATATTTGGCTTCACTTGAAAAAATTCTAGCAAATATGCGAAAGTTGAGGACATAAAACGTTGCAACGGCTGATCCCTTTCCGTTCCTTACTCATTGCACATTGTGTAAATCATGACAAAAAGTAAAAAGAAAAGGAAAGAAAAGAAAAGAGGACACAAAGTGAAAAACTATAATGCGATTTAATTAAACAGGAAATTGGAACACAAACCCAGCTAAATTCGAGCTCTGCAAAATAAAACACAATAAATATAAGGCTGTGTGTGTGTGTGTGTGGGTATGTTTGTATGTGTGTGTGTATTTGATATATGTTGAAGTTTTTGCTGCTCCGGGCTTTCTCATTATTATTGTGCCTTTATGTGGGACACAAGCGGAAAAGAGAGAAAGAAAGAGAGAGAGAGAGAGAGAAAATGTATAAGGGTCCAGTTTAGTTCTTCTTTCTGCTCGCTCGCTTTTCGCTCTCTCTTTCGCTCTCACTGGTTTAGTTCTACAACTGCTGCCGCTGATTTCTAATGTGATAAACTTGGTGGGCACAAAGGCGCCGCAATTGCTATAGCTACTGGCACCAGGCACAAAATAAAACCCCAATCTCAAACCTTGGACCAACAGCTGCACCCAGGCAATTTGAGCTGTTGGATTGGCCACCGTCTGCCCGTTGCAGTTGATGCTCATTATTTTCTCACACGCACCTACCCCAACTGAGCCGTCTCCACAGTGCCGACACAACCACCACCCAATATCCAACACCCACCATCCACCTCCTCATCATCATATTCGCTACCTCTCATATGGCCAATGTATGCATGAACTGCGCTTCAATGATAAACTGTTTCAAGCGGCGTATACGTAATATTTCTTTTTGCATAACATACTCGTACTTTTAAATGCACCCACATCCGAGCCAAACCCTCCAACCTGCAAATACACACACACACACACACACACACACACACATATTGTCCTGTATCCGTTGGACGTTGGCTAAATTTATGCATTGATTTCCCCGATTTATGTGATATTTTCTCTGGCATAAATATGAGAAAATGTTCGCATGAGAGAGACATGTTGGGGGAGGAGGGAAACAAAAGACAGTTAAATGACCAAGAAACTATAGCCGATTAAATTGATTATATCAAACAAGTATTGAGAATATCGATATATGATAATATGTTCGATCGATTAAAATTAAAGTAATCGATTTAACCATCAAACAAAGGAACTATCGATCACACTTAAATACAAAACTATATTGTGATAACTAGTCAATGTGTATTCTATAAGTTGCAGCATTATCTGAATCGATTATGAACAGCTTTAAGATCAAATTTTGTGAGTTATGTAATCTTTGTGTTTTCTATTTTAAACAAAAATATTTCATTTTGGTTTACTTTCTTTGTTGCTTTGTCATTATTGTTTGCTTTTTTTCTTTTTTTTCGCCTATCCGATATACGACTAATTAAACTCAATATCCTATTTTTTCTATATATATATATATATAATTCTTTTTGCAGAGTCAACTTTGGGTAAAATGTAGATGAAAATCCCTAAATGAAAGCTCTTCTAATTGCCGAACAATGACACCAAAAGCAACAACAAAAGTCTATACGATAACAACAACAACAACAAGAAAAACAACAAATAAACAAACGAACCAAACTGAGCGAACAAAAGTAAAATCATCATCAGCATCAACAGTAACAGCAACAAGCAAAAACTTTTTGGCCAAAAGCAGCAGCAGCAGCAGCGAAAATCATAGCAAAAATTGAGTCACAGCGTCATCAGCGGCAGCATCGGCAGCATCGGCAGCATCGGCAGCTAAGGAAATGCTGTTGATGATGACGCCCACATCGTGTGGGCCGGGTCCGCCAACAAAACGGAAAAAAGATGCCACCACTAACATCAACAGTAATAGCAATAGCGGTAACAGTAGAAGCAGATCCACCAACCCCATATCGGGTATTCCCAAATGGCTTCTAATGCTGCTCATCATGCTTTTTGCCATATCCCAGAGTCAAGTGGCAGGCGAGAAGAGCAAACATTGTAAGTACAAAACTTGATATAAAAACTTTGTCTAAACATTAACGAATATTTCAAAATTTACTCTATGCAACATATATGTACATATGTGCATCTATAAATCATAAAATCCTAAATATTTATATAAAGTATACGCTACTTTATCATATATAGTCAAATCTTTTGTCATATTAATATCTTTGGCAGTTAAATTCATCAACAATTGTTGAATAAATTATTTAATCTATTGATATACCAAATTCATATAGATTTTGTATCAAAAATTTACTGTCTAGTGTTTAATATTTACTTAGAAAAGGACAATTGTTTGACACTTTTATTTTTGAGTTAGGTTTGTTTGTACATTCATACATAAGTAGACGGGTTGACTTTTCTTTTTGAAGAAAAGTTGTTGCATTAACAATCGATCGATTTCGTTTTCAGCAAAAGTATTTACAAAGTCGCAACAAGAATGTTTGCTTTATGTGATTTTGTGACAATAAAAATTTGTTTGGGCAAATGTAATAAAAATGCCACAAAAAATGCAAAAAAAAAAAATAAGAGAAAAAAAATGGGAAAACGGAAAAAAAATGAAGGAAATGTTTGAACTATAAACACATATCAAGGCACATATAACATTTTCTTTTCCTGCGAGTGTATGTGTGTGTGAGTGCGTGTGTTTGTGTGTCATTTACATTCGACATATTGTGGAATAAACAACAACAAATAAATACCATTTTACGATGCCAATGTCAATGTGCATACATAAGCAAAAATAAATATCTGTAGGTATATACATATACGAATACGAATATATATATGCTATATATATATGTATATGTGTTATTATTTTAGTGTTTTGTCAGTAGTGGCAGTGCATAAAATCAAATAACTTGAACATTGCCAGGCATGCAAAAATTATTTCCGTATTTTAGCATTAAATCATAATTAAAAGAAATTTTCAAGTAAAAAACAACTTACACCAAACTTTGCTTGTGGTTTCGTTCGTTGGTGGAAGCCAAAGGAAAAATAAAATAAAAAAAAAAAATAAATAAGGAGGGGAAAAAAAAAGTTCATTGCATACTTATTTGGGCTCGTTTCCGGTTGCCGGTTTGCTGCTGCGCCACTAATTGCAGCAATGCTCTGCCGCCACTAGATGATGAAATTGAAATCTCGTTGATGGCAAATTCTCTGCTTTCTACCGCACAGTGTGTACAAAAACAAAATCTACAACTTCTTACTTAAAAATTAATTTGGCTTTATTTTATTAAACGTTTTAATATTCTTAAGATTTAAATTTTGATTTGATTTAAATTATCATACCATGTCATTTTTTAGCAAAAAACAGAAATTGCAATCCTAAATCACTGTGCCTGGTAAGGTTTTCATTATATATATATTTTTTTTATTTTATTTATTCTGGCCTTTTTCTTGCTCATTTCCGGCGACAAGAACGACAACGCTTAGGTTTAGCTGCACTCACTGCGGTCACACACGCATACACATACAGACAAAGTTCCCTTACCACCTGCACCTCATAAGCCCTTGGCGTCCCTTTTTTGCTAGGCTGTCCTCGGCAGACTTTTGTGGCCCACGTGGCGTGTACTTAATTTCCCATGCTTATAGCCAGGCGCGTTAAAACTTTGCTTTTTTTCTTCTTTTTTCAGTTTTTTTTTCTCTCTCTCTCTCTCTTACTCCCTCTCTTTTTTTTCTGGCCACATTTTCGAGCTGCATTTGCTTGCGTTAGAGTATAGAGTAAAGAAGTACGGAGTGCAGAGTGGGCGGCTTAGGGATTGTGTGGTGGGCGGGAACGGATGAAGGCTTTTCAACTCGTTCAACAAAAATTTTGCACAAAAGTTTCATAATTAATTTCATGTTAAGTGGCAATGCGAACGTAGCAGGAGGCATACTCCTTACTCCCACTTCCTTCCATTGCCAATTCCGCCTTTAGTCTGCTTTTACCCTTCTCATACTCGTACTTAATACTACGACTACTCTTCACTACGACGTTCTCTTTGCCTCTTCAATCTTTTTCTGCGTTCCTTCATTCGTTTATATACATATATATATATATATATATATAGGTATGTATGTATATCATTTTGGTTGGTAATGTCTTTAATTTGAATTGTCATTTCCTGTCTCCAACACTTCAAAGTCTCTGCGGTCTCTTTGCCACATATTTGTCACGCCCACCGCCTACTCTGCACGTTCAACTTGATTAGCGTAACTTCTAATGACTCGCACGAGCAGCATCAGCATCAGCAACACTAACAGCAGTAGCAAACTTGTTGGCCCACAAATACAAATACAAATACACATACACACACACACACACACACATACATACATTTAGCAAAGTAAATACATATGCGTATAGTAGTGTATGTTTATTAGTGTGTCTGTGTGTGTCTGTAAAGGAGATGCCAACTCCCTTTCTATATGCATGTGTGACAATATTTTTGTCCTGCCAAGTGGTTTTCATAATTACTTTGTGTGCTCAGGCAACAAATTCTTTTTGGCATTGACTCAGTCGGGCGAGGAAAAGAGACAGGTAGAGAGAAAGTGAGGGGAGGGGCATACAGAGAGTAATATAACATTTTAAAATAATTTTTTAATCTTTTTAAACTAAATTAATAACAAAGGGATTCAAAATATTAAGCTCTTCACTTTTTTTTTTATTTTTTTTACCAATAAAACTAAAATTTAATTAAACAAATTATGTGTGTGTGTGTGTGTGTGTATATTGTTGTTGTTGTTATGTTGTTTCATTGTTTTTGGCAACAATGACAGCAATTAACGACAGGCAACATGGATCAAAATCGATAATAGATGAAAAAAAAAAAAAAAAATTTGGGTTAAATGGAAATTCAATTTGAAATATATTATCACAAATTGGCTACAATTTATTTACGCCTTATTTATGGCTAGCCAATTAAAAATGGATCAAAATAACCAAAAAACCGAAATACGTATTCAAATACATGAATTAAATGCCCGAAAATATTGATAAATGATTTGCCGCCCATAATTCGTGGACAATTTCACAATTGTTTGCTAAAGGGGACAATGAATTTTAGTGGGTGTATGTATGTGTGTGTGTGTGTGTGTGTGGTGTGGCTTCGTTGCGCTTGTTTCACGAGATGCCAACGCATCAATAGTCGATTTGCCATTGCCCAAAGGCTGCCACTGTTTAGCTCCTCCTCCTCCTCCTCCTCTTCCTCTTCCTCATACTCTTTCTCGTCTTTCTACTGCTGCTGCCGTTGTTGCTCTTTGGCTTGCTATTTGGCCAAAAATTGTTAGCTACAAATGGCATTTATTATGCGTTTGCTTGATTTTTGCCACTGGCTGCAATTTATCTTCCATAAACATTTATCACTTTTTCCTCTTTGTTTGATGTGTATTTGCTTTCTATGCTTTCTCCTTGTGAAAGCAAAGCGCGCTGAGTCATCGCCAATAGACAAGCAACATATCATTGCTTTAAAACTAATTGACGACTATAAGATACTCTAAAACCACATAGATCCAATAACTTGTTATTATTTCTATTTGCCAGATATTAACTTAAATATTATGATTAAGATTTATTTTTAGATATTAATGTTAATTGATTTATTATATAAGGTTTTAGAATCTAATAACTTTTTATACTTCTCTATAGGGTATTTATATTGTTGATGAGTTCTTCTCTCTGTTTTGCTGTCTATATCTTTTCTTCTGTTGGTCTTTAAGTAAATCATTTTTTCCAGTTAAATAAATAGCAAAGAAAAGTAATAATAATTCACACAATGTTAAGTAAAGCAAATGATTGCGGCGTTTTTTTTTCGTATTTCGTATGCTGGATTTTTAGAAAATTAAAATTTATTGCTTACGCAAAGCCGCTTCCCTTACACCATCTCCCTTTCTCTTACCATCACTTCTTTCTCTCACTCTCACTCTATCTATTTTTTTTTCTTATTCTCTGTCTTGCTTGGTCTTAAACGTGGTTAAACCGCAGCAGTATTAGCAGCCCTTTCTCTTCAAACAAATTCATTTTTGAAATATATATGTATGTATATGTATGTGTGTGTCTGTATGTATGTATATATCTGCCGCAGTGGACCAGTTGGTCCCCAATGTCTGTGTGCACACCCTCACAATCACCACCACCATTGCCAACACCAACACCATTACCATCAGCATCAGCTTTAGCATCAGCTTCACTAGCATCTCTCATTCCTATAAGATTGGGCCACGTTTTAAGTCCAAATCCATCCATTCAGATTTATGCCATACAAAGAGCAAAAGTTTTATTCCATTTCTTCTTGGTAGTCGACAGTTGTTTTTCTCACAAATTTATTGGCAGTGGGCCATCAGCGAGAATGCTTGAGTTGGGTTTGCATTGGTCTTGGACAAGATTGCTGCACACACATACATCCATACATACATACACACAAAGTCCGGCGGAAATCTCTTTGCCAACGGCAACGTGACATATTTTATAAGATTGTATAATGCTCCTATTATTGCGAAAAAAAAAAAAAAAATAGAATACAAAAACAAAAAACCAAAAACGAAAATTTGCACAAAACCTAGTAAAGACTTTGACACAATTGGTTAGGTCAAATGAAGGCAAAATCAAAATGTTAAGGCCTTAAATGTATATATACATATAAATGTGTCGGTACGATAAGAATCCCATATCAATATATAAGTATATATATATATATATATGTTCTGTGCGTAGGCCATACAAGAAATCCTCAAGCATGTTGTAGAATGTTTATTTTTGTTTTCTGTAAAAGGATAACAATGAATATAAAAATTCATAGAATTAAAGTAAATATATAAAAGCAAGATAAAGCTAAATACAATAAAAGAAAGTAAGATAATGCTTTAATTAATTATATAAAAATTTTACTAAATATATATAAAAAAGTATTCAAAATTTAACAGAAATTGTTAATACTAAAGCCAAATTGGTTACTACAAGACTTGAGCTTCAATCGTATATAATAGATAGAAAATCATTATATTTTAATGATTTGTATTCTTCTGAAATATATTTTATATACATATGCAAGTCAGTTTTTAAAACTGAGAATTATATTAAATATATATTTTAATGATTTCAAATTATTTAGAAATAAATATACTTAAGATAAGTCTATGAAAAAGGCAACTAAATCCCATTTAAAGCAAATACATATACATATATAAATATATATATATATATATATATATATATACGTATGTATCTTGTATCAATGCTAAATCGGATAAGTTATTTAATTGATAAATCTAATCAAATTTCTGGCATATTATCTGTTTATGTCATGTAGCTCAAAAGCATATAAAATGAGTATACAAAATTCTTTTTATTCCCCAACAATCCCCTTTATCTTGTGTGAACGAATAAGTATGGTGGTATAAGGGATGTAGGAATGAAGGGGAGGAGGGTGATGAAGATGATGGTAGCGGTAACAGCGGCGGCGTCCTTTTCTCAGTTAAGCACGTGGAATCCCTTTTGTAATCAAATGCACAGAAAATTTTATTCTATTCAACAAAAACAAAAGTCCAAAAAGAGTCCACAAACCTCTCTGGGCTTTGTGTCCTGAGTTCGGTTTGGATTTTGTTGGCTTGTGTTGTGTGTTGGTATGGGTTCTATTCTATATCCATCTCTTTCTCTTTGTGTGTGTCTGTGTGCGTGATCCACTTAGGCGTTGCTAAAAACATGGCAAAAACAAAATACAAGTACAAAAAAAAAAAAAAAAAAAAAAAGAAAGAATGAAAATGGAAGAAGAAAATTCCCGCGCACTTGCAAAACAAAAGCAGGCAACAAAATTATCTGCCGGGCTTGGCTTTTGGTTCACAGAAAAAAAAGCAACAAAAAAAAAAAAACAAAAATAGATATAGAAAGGAATATTACAATAGCATCAAAATAAGCAACAACAGCAACACCAAACAATGCCATAATAAACTAGCGGTAAAACTATGCAAACAAAGTTTTTCTCCTTCGCTTAAGAAAAATCCAATAATTTTTTTTTTGTTTTTTTTGAAAAATGTTTATCACAAATCCGGGTAAAATTTAATTAACAAAAAAAAAAAAAAAAAAAAAAAAGAAGAAAAAAGAGTAAACAGGGAAAGTAAGACAACAAATAAAGAAAATGGAACAACAGAAAAAAAAAAAAAAGAAAACAAAAAATTTCTACAAAATAATTACAAAGAAATGGAAAACTTTAATAAAGATTCGAAATAACTATAAAGTTTTAGATATACAGAAACTTTGGGTTAAAAAGATCTTATCTTTTGAAATCAACTTTGTTTCTTAGAGGTAAAAATCTTATAATTATAATAACTTAAATTGATTCAAATAATTCCATTTGGTTTAGGAATCAAATAATTTATTAGATGATAAAGTTTTTTCTTTTTCTAACTTGATGCAGCTTTTTATTATTATTTTTATTTGTACAAGTTCTTAATGAAAAAATTTGTCATTCCTTCACATAATTCGAATGCCCATTTCAACAATTTATCAGTCGCAGCTGCCAAAACTTTTGTGCACACAGGCAAAAATTCAAAGAAGAAAAAGAGAAAAGGAACATGGACAAAAAGGACAAAAAAAGAATCCTTCATCTGTTGCAAAAGTGAGGAAAAAAAAAAAAATAAATTTAAACAAACTGTCGAAAGTTTCAACAGTGCCCATTGTCAATCAAAGAGACAGCTGAAAATCAGGCTATGATCAGATAATGGCAGAAAAGCTAAAATTAAAATAACAAAATGTCAAAAATCATTTATAGATTGTTACACAAACATACCAATACATAATATATATATTTATATATATATATATATATATATATATATATGTTTTACTGAAATAAGCAAAAAAAAAAAAAATTGTTTCACATTCCAATTTAAGTTAAAAAAAACAAAAAAAATTGAAAGAGAAATGTCACACTTTCATTTTGACAGGCGGCAATTTACTTGATTATTGCAATCAAATGAAATGAAAGACAGGAAAAAGCTCAGTGAAACTTATCGCCATACCCTCGTTTGTACTCATGTTCCATTTCATACATTCCCGCCCACCCTCTCTTTGTACACTTTACTCCTTTTCTCTTTCTGTCTTTCTTTCATTAGTTTGTCACTTCGTCTTTTGTGGTCATGCTCGAGTGGCTTTTGTTTGAGGTTGCCACATCTTTTGCAGTTTCTTCTTCGAAAACTGACAAAAAGTTTAATGATGCGTTTAAGTTGCACAAGACGCCACGTGGTGGAGGGAGGGGAGGGAAGCAAAAGAATGAGAAGGCATCTCTCAACTAGAAGAGAGATGCGGAGCCAATGGAATTGGCAATGGGAATGTGATGAAGTTGACGCTTCGTAATAGTCATAAAATATCGAAAAGTTTGACACTTTGCAAAGTATACAGTAAGATAGACAGAGAAAATGGGCGACAGTGAGAGAATTGTTGGATTTCTTTTGATTGATTTTCATTGCTTAAAAAGAAGACAGAGCTCTGTAAAAAAAAAAATAATTATAAAAAAGTTTACATGTAATTGGGAAAATATTTTAGATAATCTCAAAAAAAAAAAAAAAAAAACAGCAAAATAAAAAAAAGAAAAAACTTTATCAAATTTTACGATTTAAAAAGCAAAGCCAAATTAAATTATTTTTACCAATTCAGTAATCTAGTAAGAGTTTAGAGAAAGATAAGTCTTATTAATATCCTTTAGTTTTTAACAGGATATCTTTATAAGCTAAACTTTTTAATTGAAAAGGGTTCAAAAAAGTTTTGTTTTAAAAAATAACAAATGTTAGGCAAATTCTTTAATTTCCCCTAAGATAATACTTAACCCACTCAAACCATTCTAATTTCCCTAGAATATCCCCAATAATTCAAAAAAGAACTTCAATTTATTAAATTATTTGAAGATTGTGTTAATTTTCAAGTGCCAAATTAATAAATTTATTTGTGCCATTTCATTGATGAAAAAAAATAAACATACATATATAAATTGTATTAATTCTTATTAGTTTCCATAGGATTAAGTACACCATCCTCCGATTTAGAATCCTCCAACTGTTTGAATTGTATCAATATAACCAAATATGTGGTAACAGCTGAGAATATTTTAAATAATGTTGAATTATCGATAGTAAAGAATCCATAAGCTGTAAATTGTACATCCTGATTGATGCTCTTTGTTAGATATTTATCAATTATATTTTGAAACTCTTTGCTCTTGCCATAGACACGGGCCAAGATTTGTGATGTGTTATTGGCTTCGGAGGCCAAGGCATCACAGGAGCTACAGATGATGATCATGGTGGCTGTCTCAGCCACTACCCATGCACAGGATAATCCCATGGTATCTTTGACATTATTTAAACTTGCAGTATTCGTACGAAGCGATGTTAAGGTGGCAAATGCCAAATAACTTTGATTCGTTACCGTGTAGAAGGAGAAGCCAAAAAAGAACAATAGGGCCACTCCCGTTACGGAGTTCATATTCTCAGTGATGTAACGAAATTTACAAAACATTTCAATTAGATTGCTCAACTCACGCCAATTCTCCTTATCATAGGTGGGACACTTCTCCTGGCGACGTGTAAACTCATCCAGTCGATTATTAAGAAACTCAATCCTTTGGGCCAGATTCATCAATATGATCCTTAGATAGATGGCAAACAAATAAGAGTAAAGCATTTGTAGGCTATACACTAACATTACAATGCATTGTCTTTGCATATCCATCTCGCTTAGATAATGGACATAGTAAAAGGCCACCACAACAACCCCAGAAGAGCATATGGCCAGTAGAGTACCCAAAATGCGGCAACTATATTGGCTCTTAAAGCCATTCACTTCCAGATACCCATCGATTTTGGCTATCTCGCGCAATGTCCGACAATGTTTTCCACCATTATGGACACTTGATAAAACAATCATGGTATAGCTGCAGATACAAAATAATGTCTCAATAGTACGATTAATTTCCTCGGTGTCACCCTGTAGGGCTGCCGAACTGCTGGTCACCAGTTTGTATGCAAATGAAGAAAATAATACATCCTCACAGAACATTAGTGAACTAATCACCAAGAGAAATGCCAATATATATCCATAGATTTGGCCACCAGTATTCAATTTGAAATTATTCTCTTGATCCTTACTGAAAAATGGTAACAAGGCAAATAACTGTACTGGTTTCTCTATTATTTTTATGTCTTTTAAAATTTTCATTTTGTTTTTCTATTTTATGTATATAGAACTACTTCCTACTGATGCCTACGATTGAATGTCAGCTTTATATTCCATTCTATAATATTGCATATTGTTTGTAATTGTCATCAAATTGACTCTTAATGTTGGTACTTATGAGTTAAAAGCATTACATAATGATTGCTTTATTGTTCAAATAATCTATTCTATATATCACCATTCAAAAAAGCGATATTAAGTCATTACTTAAAAAAACTGAACTCTGAAACAACCAAATGCATGACACAAGTATTGAAAATCTTGCCCTATATAGTTAAAGAATCTATATTATATAATACAAAAAATTAGATTTAGTTATAAATGATGAAACAATATCAAGATTGAAATACTTAAAAGTTTGCTCAATTACTTTGAAAAACCGCCAAGAGGCAGTCAATAATGACAATTATAATGATGAGCCATGTAAAATTGATGAACAGAATCAAAAGTGTTTGCTCATTCTCAGTGAGATTATAATCATTATGCCAATCGCCTCTAACATCTATGAGGACAAGGCAATGGCTATTGGAATGGTTAAAAGTGGAGGGTATGGTGATTGGTATCAGTTTAGGGACGGGGGGAGGGTATGGGTAAATCGTTCAAGCGAAAAGCATTTACTTCAATTATTTCATTAAAGCAAAAGTCCACAGGCACATCATCTGGGCAACCGAAAACGAATATATATATATTTCGAGGGGAATCGCGGGCTAATGGAGCGTGTGAACTCACTCGGTAGCAGTTGGTCGGCTTAGTCAACTGTGCTGCTCCTGGCTGCCAAATGATGACATCTTCGGGTCAGTCGTATACTAAAATCTAAAGATGGGGCACACGATGCCAACAAGGCAGCTAGAGGGAAAGGGCGAGGGAGTGGAAGTGGAAGTGGGTGGTTTGGCAAAAATTCAATATTGAAGCGCAGGAAATTCATTGTTTAACCTTTGTTGCTTAAATTGCTCAAATTCCTGGCCATTAGTTTGACAAACGAGCCAACGAAATTATTTTGTTGCAACGAGCAGATTTCAGACAGAACTTTTGCCACAGGCCAAACCACCTAGTCTACCGTTACTATAGCTATAGTAGATGAATAGCATCCATCCATCCATCCATTCATCCATCCATTCACCCATCCGCCCATTTATCCATCTAAATACACACACACACACACACACACACACACACACACACAAACCCCTTGCCTTCTTCTATCCATGTGTAGTTAGCCAACTCCGGTTTGTGGTTGGCTCCTGTAAAGTGTTTTCTACTCAGCAAGAGTTTGCTTCCTAGATTTTGGCTTGGATTTTAGATTTTCTGCCAGTGCAGCAGATTTATTTGCGGTTTTGCATAATCACTGAAAATTAGTTTAAAATATTTACATTAAATTTGCATTTCAATGTTTTGGCGGTCAAGCGGATTCCTGACCAAAGGGCCAAAAGAACAAAAGATAAGCCTTTAAAAATGTTAAATCTTGAAATTTTTCAT
This sequence comes from Drosophila neocordata, assembly GCA_018903615.1. NCBI lineage: Eukaryota > Metazoa > Arthropoda > Insecta > Diptera > Drosophilidae > Drosophila > Drosophila neocordata. Next base: position 13,547,525 of record JAEIGI010000001.1, read on the forward strand.
CAATTAAATGAAATCCGCTTATATATATATATATATATATATATGTTTTCTTATATTTTTTCTGTGTTTATCCATTTGCGGCATCTGATTAATGGTTCAATTAGTCAAGTGAGATTAAAATTAGCAAAATGAATTTTAAGCAATTAACCAATTGGAACCAAATGCTTTTTTTTTTTATTCTCATTATTATGATTAATAGAATTATAATGTAATTCTTATAAATTGGCAAGATAATGGCTATTTGGTTTAGCTTTTATCTTATAAATGAAAAGCAAGGAGGATCGTTCATATTGGGTTTATTTTTTTCTGTTACCAATTCAATCTTTATCTTGCAATCTTTAGTAAGGAATTTTTGTAAACCAACTGAACCATTAAGTATATTCTAAATTTTTATTACTTTGTTTTCTAAAATTTTGTTTCATCATTTAGTTCAATCATATAGTAAAATCATTTAGATCGAACCAATACAATTTGTTTCTCTGAACATTTATTGATTAAGACTTTAAATTCCATTTCATTTTGAGGATTAACTAAAGCCTTAAACTAATTAGTTTTATAAGATTATTTTATATAATAATAATTTCAATTGAAATTCTAAATCATTTTATCTGTTGCTCTTCTCAAAATTACTCCTTAATTACATCTTCTGGTAGCTTAGTTTGAATTTTGATTTGGAGACATTCTAATAGGATTCACATTCACAAAGAGATTATATATCATTTTGTTAGATGTAAAATTAAAAGGAAATTATATATTTTGTATTTTATAAGAACCATTTTTTTTGTTTACCTAAGATAAAATTAATAAAATATATTCTATTATTTTCCACTCAGTTTGAAATACAATACTAAAATTAATTCTCAAGATTCATCAATCACTCACTCACTAGAACACAAATACAAAAACTAAACAAATTGAATTGGTACATAGATAATCGAATTTCTAATATTTTAAAGATAACCCAAATGATCCCGTAAAGGAATTCCTAATCTGTTGATTATTCACATTATAATTTCATAAAATAAACAAATGATATATAAGAATGACTAATAAATAAAACATTTTGATAAATCTATTTAAACAAAATTTAAAATAATTAGATAGATAATCATTATAATGCTTTGAAAATCAATTATAATATTGTATATTCTTAAACGGATATTGTTAATGATTGTAATATACGAATTGTAAAAAATTGTTTTCCTTTTTGTTCGAGTTGTTTTTTTTCTGTCATTTCATCCATTAAGGAAATGCACATCGGCAAGGACAAATGATGATGGAGTTTGAGGCAAACCAGAGAAAGTGAGAATGATAATTTCTGCACCATTTGCATGAGTAACAGAGACAGTGATGATGGTGAGAAAAAGAGATAGAGCATGGCAGATAGACAGACAATTGTAAAATATCAATTACAGTGACGAGTTGAGGAGTAAAGTGCTTTGTTGTTGTTTAGGAAAATACTTCAATCATTTCTGGACAGGATTGTCAGCGTATTTGTGTGTGTTTGCTAGTAGAAAGAGTATAAAAGTGGGATTCTATGTGTGTGTGCACATATGTGTGTATGTATGCATGTATATATGTAGAGGGATTATCATGCAGCTGTGCTGAGCTCTACTCCCCAGGTCCTGACTGTAAAGTGTAAGACAAACGAAAGCCGCGTACATATAGAGGATGAAGGCAATGTGACATACGTATCCCGGATTTTGGAATGAGGGTTAGCAGTGATGGCAGATACATTTTCTATAAATTAAGGCATTTACTGGCTGACACAAATGTTGTTGGCCCTGGAGTTGCCATTGGAGTTCTTGGAGTTGATGTGATGGGGCATGGGTATGAGACAGCAAGTGGAAAACAATTCCATTTTGCAGTTTGTTCGCGAATCTGCTAGTTGCAGCTTCAGGGACATAGACGATATCTATCCATCCATCTTTAAGCCCTCCCCCACCCCCCCACCATCCAATTCACCCAGCACCCACATACTTTATCACTCTATATGTGGATGTATGTGTGAATGCTTTTCTTCAGTTTGTTTATGCAATGGAAAACTCGGACTGAGTTTTCGGCTTAACATTGATAGCTTGACTGGCTGTCTAACTGGTTGGCAATAAGCCAACAGAAAAAAGAAAAGAGAAACAGAAATAGAAACATGACATATTTGAAAATTAGGGATAATGCTATATTTTTGTATAAAAGGGGGGGAAAAAAAGGAAATATGAAATAATCTAACTTCGTCTTTTTTTTTTCTTCTCTCTCTTTTCGTAATCGTAAAATCGCAAAGATTTGTGTAAAAATGTTGTCAACTTTTTATCACTTTTTCCTTTCTTTTTTTTTTTGCTTTTTTTGTGACTTCAATATTTGTCAAATTGAATAGAAAACACAACATTTGAGCAAAGTATGAGTAAATGTTTTGGGATTTAGTCTATCGATAGAATGGCCAAAAGCGAAAACATATAAAGACATACATACATAAATATATATATAGATATATATCTATATATATGTGTGTGTAGGGATATGTATTGGCAAACAGCAAGAATCCAAGTTGAGACGTAGAATACTAAGGAAAAGAAGCATGAAATTAGACAAACATGACAGGGCAGGATAAGATGGGATAGCAAAGGTAAACATCATTTGGCTCTCACCAAACTATCCCAATGGAGCATGTGCAGCAGCAGCAGCAGCAGCGGCAGTTTCCTCATCTTTCGAACGAAATCAACGCCAAAAAAAGAACCCAAAGCACATACATACACTTGGTACTTGGGTTTTCTAACCATTTTTTTTCTTTTCTTCTCTTTTGCTTTCCACTTTTCTATATTTCTTTTTTTTTTTTTGGTATTTTGGTAAACGCATTAAAGACCAGCAAATACATCCGGTAAATCCTCCCATTCTCGTGCCCTCTACTTTTTTACTATATCCTTAGCCGGAAACATTAAGGCTGCTCGTGGCCAAAAAGAAAAGCAAACGGAATCCCTGCAATGGCCATGTGGACTTAACGCGAGTTATGATGCGATGGACCCATCGCAGTAGATTTCATGACACAATTTCAACTTGAATCTAAATTGTTAACTAAAAGAAGTATATCTAAAATCAGTGCCAATGACTGAAAAACATTTAATTAGAAGATATTTAATCAATTGACTTTTAATTAATAGTTATAAGTAATTTTTATCTTATCTACTTTCTTTAGGGTTACACATAGCTAAAATCTGTTCTTTCAGTCCATTAATTATACCATTTTACATTTTATTTATATTTGTTGGCCAAGGCTTTTAAACTGTATTGCATTAGCATAGTGAAAATTATTTTGCATTATTTCGCAAGCAACTTTTAATTAGTTTTAATAGCCCAAAAAAAAAGAGAACGAGCTTATATAGTTATATGGAATCTGGTAAAATGAGGGGTAACAAGAGGGAAGAGAAAGATATTTTAAGTGCGAAATGCATTAACATGAAAATGGCAAAGACAAAATTTTCTGGCCAGCTAATGCAAATGAAGTCAACGTGTGCCGCATGCCGACAACCATTCGAGTTTCTAATGTGTACGTATATATATATATATATATATATATTTGTGTGTGTGTGTGTGTGTGTGTGTGTGTGTGTGTGTGTGTGTGTGTGGGTGGTTAGGTATAGTGTGTGTTAGATGGCAGCAGTGGCATCAGCAGCTTATGTGCGCCTGATTTCAGGCAATTTCCTGCTTAGCAACCGCTTCCGCTCTTTGCCGCCGCTGCCGCCGCACTAATTCAATTTCGTTTCAATAAAACGCACACGAGGCGAGAGCCCACAAGATGACGGAACGGCAGGACAATCGGCAGTATGAGAGCACCAGGAGCAGTGCCCACATACACCTAAGCAATTTACTGCAAATTCGTTTTATGATAGCAAAAGCGAGTCATGTGAGAGAGTGTGTGTGTATGTGTGTGTGTGGCAAATGTTTCACAAATGTTGTCGTTGTCGCGTTGCCAACTTCAAAATTGAATTCAAAAATTGAATTGAATTGCCGACAGCACCTTCACCTTTTTGTTTTTCATCTCTTGCCCATTCATATTCAACTCTATAGTGCCAAATTATCCCTTCACGCACACTGGTTCACAATTGAGACACAAACACACAATATAATTATAAATATAACTGATTTGACTGATAAAAGGGAATTTATATATAAAAAAGAACTTTATATCAGTTTTTTTTTATTTCATCAAATAATTATAGTTTTTTGTTAGTTTACTTACTTTATAATTTTGTTAACATTTTCTAGGCGAATTTGTACCACTGTGAAACGGCAAATTGTGGTGCCAGATAAGTCCTAGGTCCTAGAATGGCACATAGACAGTTTCTTCTGCTTTATATATGTATGTAATTGGCAATTTTGTAACACATTTCGCTTTGATCTTTTGCCGCTGCCATCATCAGGCTGCCAGATAAACATTAAATGGGAATAAAGTTAAAATTCAGCTAAAATTGTTGCCTTTAGGCATACATACTTATATATATATATATATATATATATATATATATATATATCTATATCTATATAATTTTATATTTTTATGTTGACCAGGTTTGTAATAAGTCTTCTTTTTAAGCCAAAATGAAATTGTGAAAATTGTTTTTTGTATTTAACTTGAACTTTTTAATTAAGTTAATGAAGTCTCAGCAATATGCTCTTAATTATTATATATATATTTTTCTCTTGAACTTTTGTAAATGCAAAATGATAACGGTTATTTAACTAACATGTATATATATATATATATATATATATATATATTCGTTTATATGTATAACAGAAGCAAAAAAAAACTAAAGTCAAAGCAGTTTATAAGAAACATAATAAAGGCAACGCAACTAGTAAGCCCAAGTACAGGAAGCATGTGCAAGTAATACGACCAAACGAAGCGTAAATGAATTTTTCATTCTTCCATTAAAATTTAAGTGCACATTTTCCGGCACCGACTGGCAAGCAGTTGCAACAGCAGGAGTCGAACTAGAGCCAGGAGCTTTCGCTGAAGCAGAGCAGCCATTAAGGCAAAAGGAAGTTCGCCAACAGAGTTTGGCTCTGCTTGGTGTCTGGTAAACTGTAACTTTAGCAAATTTCAAAAAAAAAAAAAGAAAAACAAAATATGTGTTGAAATCATTTTACTATAGTTTATTTTAGATCAATCTCCCATCTCACACACACACTTTCTCTTCTCTATCTCTTTCCATTCAGACTATATGCAATCGTTGTGCAAAAATCACTTTCTTCAGCAACTTTATAGAAAAATAGATGGAGCCGTTCTTTGGTCACAAAATGAACGTAATCTTGATTGCATTATCACCTTCCAAACGCATTCAGTTCTCCAGCGTTTTATGTTGCGTTTCGATATGCTGCAATTGGACTGCAATGATCATCTATTGGTCTATGATGGAGCTCATGCTGTTTCTACGCCAAAAGTAAGTCAAAGAAAGAGAAATATTTTTAAAAATAAGAAGATCATATATATATATCAGCGGGAATATATATTCTAAGTTATAATTAAATTTATTTTGCCTTTTCCATTTGTCGAGGTTGACAATGTTTCGTTTAATTTCTTTTGGTTGATTAAATTTACAACTTTTTATTTAAATGGCGGTTTAAGCGGCGGAAATAACATTAAGAAAACCGCCTTAGGAGAGATAGTAATTATTATCTCTTGATTTTCAACAGAATACGCCCTTGGGATGTGAGGCTCATCGTTGTCGTCGTTCGACGACGTGTGCAAAATGTTATATTAGCAAAATTTCAAATTTGCATATGCAAATTAGAGAACCTGCTTATTGATGCTCAAAATGAAATCCTTATAAATATTTACCGTACCATAAGTGCTGCACCAATATCTACATACATACATATATATATATTCATTTGTATATCTATAGTATTTATGTAAATGTGTTTCTGTGTGTGCGTGCAGTTGGTGGGATTGATTTCCCTGGCAATAGCTAATCATTGTTAGGTTTATTTGCTCATCAGGCATTGGTTACATCATAGTACATCATCAAGCAATATGCAAACTGAATACAAATTATAGAATATTCATTCATACAAGTGCTTATAATTAATCAAATTGATTCAACTTGAAATTTAGAACAGAAAAAAGGGTTCACAAGTTATATTAACAAATTTCATTTAATTTAAAAGTCAGTTTAAAAGCCAAATTCAATATCTGAAAAGGAATATCAAGTATACGCAATGTTAATCGAATTTTAAAGTAATTTAAAGATATTTATCTTAAAAACGTTTTCTATTATGCTAAGAAACTAAAATGAACTTATTTGGCAGCCAACTCTACGTATACGTGATAAATTTTAGACCAGTTCACATTGCCCTATTAAGTATGCAACAGAATGTTACAGAATGTAAAACAAACTGATTAATTTCCTCTCTTGCGAAAAGCGATACGTTTTGAATCTAAAAACCTGAGCGTAATTCAGTAATTTCTGTTACATTTTCTTTTCTGTTTTTTTCCAATCAGTAATCAGAAATAGTTGTATCACATGAGTAATGTTAAGGGTAATCATTGCCTAGTTGCAAGTGGTTCAGAGTGATGGGGCTGGTCGTCAAATGCACCACAAATTGTGGGCCAACGTTGCCAGCCTCTGACTCAGCCACAACCACAGCCACCACATTATCCAGATCACGTTGATGCTTCTGACATTTTAGGTTCAATCCCTGCGGGGCTTCCGTTCAGCCAGCATGGCACTGGGATTGGGAAGATGATTCTGTACACACACATATATACACACTAACATATATGTAACATATATATATATGTATATACATACATATGTAAGTATATATATGTATATATAGTTACATGCACATACATATGTAGACGGAGGCATAATTTTGCGACATTTGCAATGATGACAGCAAGAATGTCGGTCGGTTAGTGGGAAGAGAGAGAAAAAGAGCGAGAGAAGGTAGTGTTGGTTTGAGTGGGTTTTGGTGGGTCCAATGCGGTTGCAATGCGGCTCCAACTGCCAGTTGCCAGTTGCCTGCACTATGACTTTGCTTTTGCTTTGCTTTGGCTGATAGCGCTGTGATTTTATCAGCAACAATTTCCATTTTTCATATGCTCCGCACTCGCCTGACTGCATTATTATTTAATGCGGGCAAGGCTTTTGCTAGCAGGCAACTTCAAGAGAAGGCACGGGGATGGGGGGGCTGGGCGCAAAAAAAATGCGAGTAGAATGGTATGAGCCAAGAAAAGTGGCAGTGGCATAAGCATAAGCCAAATTCTTTTTTTCTTGTTTTTTTTTTATTTTGCTAGTGCACCGACATGCCAAAGGATGCGGCGTATGAGAAATAAAATAAGAAAAAATGTTCAACTAGAAAATTAGAAAAATGCCAACAGACGACCATTTCACCTCTCTCCTCTTGTTTCCCCATTTGGCAACACTTTCTCTCTGGGGAAAACCTTGAAAATTTATGCGCAAAAAAAAAAAAATGAACAAAGAATATAAAACTAAAACTGTAACAAAAATTATTTTAGCCATGCCTGTCGCCTTTATGGCGGCCAAATTTTCATACTGGGCCATTGCCAAAAATGCTGTAAAAAAAAAAAAAATTATACCAGTTACTTGAAGTAAATTTAGATCGTACCGTTTATATATATATATATTTAAGTATATATTTGTACTGGTAAAAATATTATTTTAATTTTAAAGAAAAAATTTGTTATATCTATAAATGATTAATATATTTCAATTATATTATAGTTTTTCAATATATTATAATGGAAATTGTTTTTCAAAATTTTTATATAGCTTTTATTCTATTTGTTTTTTATTTAAGTTTTCCAAAAGCCCCAAACATGAAACACATCTGTCTCTCCTTAACCATTGTTGCCAGATAGATAAAAATCTAAAAAAAATACCAGTTTAAAAAGGAAAACTATAAAAATACAAAATACTAAAACAATGTATGCATATTAATAATCCATTTAAGGAAGAGTATATGGAAAATTTTTCAATTAACAGAAATTTATTAGGGTTTCCTTGATAATGAAGTCCTCTGTGTCCTTTGTGGATTTGCGTTTTAAGCCATTGTCGATATGGCCAATAACAGTCTGATTGGCTGCTGTGCCTGTTGAATTCATTTTTTCTCTATCTTTCTTTTCTTTCTCTTCGCTTTTTTGTTCTTTCGTTCCTTTTCGTGTTTCTTGTTTATTTCATTGATTTGGCTGAACGGTTTTAATGATACTTTCACTTTTATGGCTCATACAATTCGCCTTCTTACTTATTTACGATGTTAAAAAGGGACAAGACCATAAGCAGCAACAAGCTACAGTAATAGCAGATGGGTAATCGAATCACAGCCATACTGTGGCCTTCACTGGCCATCACATTGCCCTCTATTGGTCTTCACTGGATTAATAATAACTGTCACATGGACAATTTTGCTGCAGCTGGGTCCTTTGCTGGTTGGTTCTTTTGATAATTAGTTTGCTTAAATTGGTTGAATTTGTTGCCATCGATTTGTTAACGTGACGGTAATGATGACAGTAAAGGCGGACACGGAGGCGTTGCTCGTTAAAAATGTCTTAGCCGTTGTCAAATTATTGACATTTTCCATTCCAAAATGTAAAGCAAATGTGTGGCTTAAACTACACTAAAAAGAGGAATAAACAACAGTAAAAGAAATTTTACTTTAAGTTTTTAAAAATATGTTTAAACATTCAAGAAGATTTTACTTTACTCTTTCTCATAATGTTTCTTTATTTGTTTAGTTATTCAATGTCCCTTTAACGGTTCAAAATCTAACTGTTTTATAAATCTATTATATAGGGACATGTAGAGTTTCATCAATCAATTACTCAATCAATGTAAATTTTTCATAGTCAGTACCTTGAAATTTGTTGCAAGTTATATAAATACCTATGAAAGAAATTTCAATAAGCACCTTTTTATAAGTTGTAATGTAGAAATATTTGTCAAGTGACTTGTTTTGCATTTATGTACTACGAATCCTTCTATTTTTTACACCTCTCCCCACAGTTTTTTGTCTTGCCAAGCTTAAGAATCAGTCGACCTTAAGCAGCTTTCGTATGTCTGTCCAAGCAGCTTTTACTTCTCCACCCCTTTACCTCTCTCTCTCTCTCTCTCTTTCTGTGTATGTGTGTGTGTAAGCAATGTCGAGGACAAAGATTTAACTTTTGGCTTAAGCCTTACTCAACAAACGGGGGCGAAGTGGCAAAAAAATAAAACCAATGTATAGTAGGTATATATAAGGCTATAAAGTGTTCTACTACTAGTAGTAGAAATAGTAGTCAGTAACTCGTTTTTACCGGACCACAGCAAAGGCAGCCACCTACTACTAAAAACTAATACAATTTTGCGTATATGTAAATATGTACTTTTTTTTATTATTTTTTTTTTTTGTTTGACAAAAGAAGTTGTCACTGCCTGGAAGCTGGCCGCAAAAATCCAAAATTAAAATTTTTCTGCACACATAGAGGAAGGCATGACAAGGATGATGACAAAGTCAGTTGTACCGAGTGGAGGAGAGACTCTATGGGTAAAAATGGGTTGCAAAAAGTTTGCATTTTTCGGGTTGCAACAAAATTAAAATATGCCACAAAGCGCGGCACGTCGAAGATGCAGGGCAACCACACAAACATACATACATACACACATACATACTTATATATATATATATAAACTCACATGAAGGAAGCAGCCACAGCAAAGCCTACAACGATGACACGCACACAAAAAGCGGCAATGGTTACGGCTGCCAAAGAGAAGATGAAAAAAAAGGGGCAAGGGGCAAGAACTAGTAATGGCTGCAAGTGCGGGTGCACATGTAAGAGAAAGAGAGAGAGAGAGAGAAACAGAGAGGGTAGACGGTATTTCGTTGATGAACCCTTAGTGGAAGTTTCAGAAGGCAATGCCAAACAACATTACAAATTTACACAAGAGATGGAGACGTGGCGCATACACGTGCCACAGGCAGCGACAGAGGCAGCGGCGGCGGTGGCAACGTCGGCATCAGGCAAAGACCGAGACAGAGACATCATCATCATCATTATCATTGTCATCATTATCATCATTTTGCAGTTTTGCTGCGGTGTCAGTGATGACGTGACTAGGATGACATCCTCTAGACAGTGGCAACTAACATATATCGATAGATATGGTTTTGAGTGATTGTCAATTTGCCACCCCTCCACCCATCCTTTTTGCCATATTTTGATTCTATCAAAGTGTACTATACTTTTCTACGTCCGTTTTTTTTTTTTTCTTTTTTGTTTGTTTAAAGGACACTTAAAACTTTTTGTTAGGTTATGTTTACCTAAGAGAAGAAAAAAAATCTAAGTGCAACGCAAAATATTAAGCAATTGCGTAGAATATTACAACAAGAGCAACAAAAATATTTTTATATATGAAAAACAAAAGTTTTAAGCCTTAAAATATGTATTTCTTTTGTTGCTTTAAAAGAAATTAAAATAAAATTAGTTTTTGAAGTTCTTTAAATTGAATTTATTATATGCAATATTCACTTTAAATTAAAATTTATTCAACTTTTTCTTCTTCTTCTTCTTTTACATATAATTTCATTGTCATCTCAGATTGACATCTCTTGTCGGAATACAAAGAACACTGTGAATGCTCTTTTGACCCGCACAAATTTCGTGACACTGAAATACGTGACCGATGGCTGGGGTACCGATGCGAATGGTTTCAAATTGGTGATAACATCGGTAAAGGATCCAAGTAAGTGATAAAATCTACTATATATATAAAGAGAGAAAGAGAGAGAGAGAGAGAGAGAGACAAATATTTAATTGCATAATTTAATTATTTTTAGAGCATACTTGCAAAGATTTTACATGCGCCACACGCGAATTTTGTATACATCCCGATCTATTGTGCGATGGGGTCAATCATTGTGGTGATAATTCTGATGAATCAGTGCAAAATCTATGCCAAAGTAAGTCAATAAAATCTATATCTATATTATCATATTTGTTATTTGGTAATTTGTTTTCCAGGTGAAACAACGAGCACAGTTTTTGGCATGGATATGACCTGGTTTGTTCTAATTGTGGTCGGTGTTCTGCTTGTTCTAAGTGCTCTCATTGTTGCTGTGGCTATTTGTGTATGCCGGCGTCAAGATGAGACCACCTCCAATCAGAATACAGCATTGCAGTGTAAGTAATCAATCAATCATTTTGGAACAATTTGATTTATTTTCAAAAAAACTAAATGTTAAATTATATGATTTGATATATATATGTATATATAGTGCATCATACAAATGCCGATACGAATGGATCATCAAAACATCTGCATTACCATGGCGTTGGCATTGGCACTCTGACAAGGGAACATACACAATTGCCACCAACGTCGGGAAACTGGCATCACCCTGCGGGACCATACGGGTACCACCGCATTCCACACAACTACTTGAAGATGGCCACCAAAGTCCGTCCCATTTGGTGCTTGGCAAATTCCGTCAATTAGGTCAAGATCTTTCACAACATAATTCGGCCGGTCTCAGCCAAACGAACATTGCAGTTGCCGGTGGCAATCATTCGAATGCTGCCAATGCTGCTGCTGGTGCTGCCCAGAAGGATGAATGGTTCGTCTAAATTGACTAAAACCGAATATTGTGAATGATTTAATAAAAATATATATGAAGTAATAACAACAACAACAACAACAACCGACAAACAAATTGACTTGAGCACAATAATCTGTAATTTATTAAGTAAATTCTATGGATATTTGCAGAGCATTAAATGAAGTAAGTAAAGGATCTTACATTGAATTTATATAGATAATAATTTATCTTATTTATTTTACAGGACTGTACGACTAAATAATTAACAACAATTAAAAGTGGACATCACCGCGCAGGGTGTATGATTAAGGGATCTCTGCTGGTACCCAAGCAGAATCTCGCCAAGCATTGGGCAAAAATAGATGCCAATTATCTATTCTTGTCGGATAACCAATGCAATTGTAAATAGTATATAAATATATATATTATTATCATTTAAATTAAAACACAAATACTACAAAACCCAAGAACAAGATATAGAAAGAGAGATATCTCTACTACCAAAAATAATTTACGGGTTAATAACATAAACATTCTGTACCCAAAAGGAGAAATAATATTTTAATAATTGGTTATAAACTTTATCTATTAACTGTCTGTCATGTCGTAAAACTTTAAGACTATATATATATATATATAAATTTTGTTAATTAGATTTACCAGATTGAGTTTAATACTGAACAAATTATAAAATCGTTTGAGTTCTATTCCAATTTTGGTACAGGGTATTATCTATATGTCGGTGCTCCGACTTAATGCATAAAGAAATGTATGTGTTTTTTTTTTTTTTTTTTAAATATTATTAGTTTTGTATTCTGTGTATTTGTTGAAATTAATTTTGCTAGAATAATTCTTAGGAAAGCAATTTTGAAGAACTTCAATTATGAATATATTGCTCTTAAATTAAAATTATTTAGTTTTTGCAAAACTGAATATGCATTGCGGGTTACAAGAAAAATTCTGAAGAAAAAAATTAAAAAAGAAATACTAATTTAAAACCAAAAATAAAGAAAATTTAAAAAAAAGAAAGAACGCAAAGAAAAACAATCGAATCGAAAGCATTTAAAACGAAATTATAAAAAAAAAAACCAAAACCAAAAACAACCAAAATGAAACCCAATTAAGAAGTATTAAAGCTCAAGCAAAAATATGGAAACGATAACTGTCATTAAGTATACAAGAATTAACTTCCGATTTTTACAACAACCAAAACAAACAATGGACACAAGAAGCAGAACAACAACAAAAACAAGGGATGTACATAAAGTAGTAGACAATATTATAATGAACAACAACAACAAAAACAAAAAAAAAAAAAAAAAAAACCCAAAAAAAAAAAAAAAGGGAAAAAAAGGATATCCAAACAAACATAATTTCATAAATTCCATTGTCCTAAATGATAAATTAGTAGATGATGATGGGAACCAAAAGAAACCGAATTCTCCGATAGTAACAGAACTTCACCCAACTTCTCATCATAAATTGACAACAAATTTCTGAGACATTAAGGACAATACAAAGGAAGAAGAAGAACCTTTTGCTTTTTGATAAGTATAAACATAAAAAGAAACTAACAAAACAAAAAAAACTAAAAAAAAAAAAAACAAAAAAGAAAAAAATACCAAGAAATATAAAGCAAAAAAAAAAAAAACAATAACTAAAATGAAAAACCTTTTTGAAAACTACCAAAATACAAAAATTAAACCCAAAGGAAAAAGCGTAAAGTCCGCATACATTTTTCTACAATCAAACCAAAATGGTAAGAATTTTTGCTACAAAATCGTGTTTGATAGCGATTTCTATATAACAAGCCAATTAAATTGAAATTGATGAAATCTTACAAATAAACTAAATGCTTGAAAATGATTGTAGTACTTCCCGCCGTTAATATTTTTTTAAACAAAAAAACAACAACAACTACATACTAAACATAATAATAAATGGAAATATTTGAGAAATATAATAATAATAATAATACAAAATAATATTTAATAAGCTGCTACAATTTGTCTTTCAAAATACTTCCAATACAACCAGTTCAACTCAAATCAACTTATTTTGCTTCAAATCTTAACAAAAAACAAAAAAGAAAAGAAAAAACGTAACAAATAAAAAATCAATACAATTTTTAATGCTAGAATTAATTATAATGTGTTCAGATACGGGGATCTATATCTAAATGCATTTCGTTTCGAGCTAAAGAATAACGATTCTTACACTTTGAAATTGAAATTCATTTGCTAGATTTCAAATAATATTAAAAGGATCCCTGGTCCTGGTATGGATCCCTATTTAAAACCCGTGGCAATGCGTTCAATTCAAATTTTCCTGTTCATTTAGGGTTTCAAAACAAAAAAAAAACAAAAACATAAGCAAAATAAATAAATTAAAAACACAGAAATACAAAAAAAAATTATATATCACCAAAAATCAATTATTTTCATTTCAAACATTAACGTAAAAGAAATGCAACTTATATATATATATATATATAAAGTATATATATATATATATATATATAAATTTATCATAAATTATAGGCAATTGAATTTTTAACCAGAAAAATATAAGCAACAAAAAAAATATAAGCAAATTGTATTAGACGTCAAATTTTAGTAAAAACGAAAAACCGAAAAAAATAATAAATAATAATAATGAAAATTAAAACTAAATACAGAAATTGAACTTAATAATTATTTCAATGAATGATAATAAATTATGCTAAACAAACAATTTACATTATGAATATCCACAAAAAGTAAATAATTTATGCAATACAGGAATATTGAAATAACTGACAAAAAAAAAAAAAAAAAAAAACAAAAAAACATTATGAGTAAATATGTATGTAAATGGGTTTAGATGGAAATACAAATACGTGAATATATATAAATAATAATAATAATAATGAAATAATAAAACACATACACAGAAAACATTTGTAATCAATGTAGTTAAAGTACATATATACATAAATGAATATGAATATGATCATTCGGGGAAGGCAATCGAATAAACAAATCGAAACTAAAAAGTCTTAAAAACTTTAAATTGATCGGCAAAATAAGATAATGTGTATCACCAAAAGAAATGCTAAGAATTTCGATTGCATTCCCTTGATATGAATACTTATATCAATTACCAATATGAATTCGGTATTCAAAAACATTAAATATAAAGAACTAAAAAAGAAAAACAAAGAAAACAAATTAATAATCTAATGATGAAAATCGAATGAATAATGGTATGAATGTGCACTGCTTGGTTGATTAATTCAATTTCCGAATGTATATGTTGAAATTTTCTACTTATTACTATAACTAGTACTACAGACACACACACACACACATATATACACACCTAATACATACAAACAGAAACATATATACAGACAATTACACGCTCTCTCGAAAAGACTCTACAACTTTACATGATGATTATTATTATATGTATGTATGTGTATGTACTTAGATATTAACGCATATGGGAAAAGAAATATATATATATATATATATATATATACGTATATATATATAAAGCAGAGAACACTGCCTGATCAAGGCTTTTAAGTTATGTACAAGTTAAATTCGTAATACATACCCAATAATTATTAATTATAATACCAATAATGAGTACTATGAAAATCCACTAAATATTCATATAATTGGCATTAATATGAAAGTACTTATATATAGGTTAATATACATACATATGCATATATATATACACATATATATCTGTATGTATATATATATACATACGTATGTATGTGTAGTGCAAATGTTAGGAATCGGATTGTACTGTGTAGCATGGCTAAATTGCACTTTAGTTAATAATGCTTTAATTTAAGCATTTGCCGATACAAAGATTTCTTTTTTAATTGTTCAAAGCGAATGGCAGAATGTCCGCAATTATTGTTTCAATGATTCAATAATTGATTCGATAGATTTATTAATATGTGGTGTCATTTTGTATTTATCTTACAAAAAAAAAAAAAAAAGAAAGAAAAGAAAAACAACAAACAACAAGAACAACAATACCAAACAAAAAAAAAAAACAAAAGAAACCCCATAAAAGTAAACCGTTTAAACAAATTCACAAAACTGCTTAGCTTTGTGTTAAAATTGCTGTTGAATATAAATGTATTTGTACAATGATCATAAATATATATGTACGAATAACACAAATCTCAGAATAAAACCGAAATCGAAACTGAAACTGAAACCGAAATCAGAAACAAAAACCAAATCCAATGCAAACACAAAATCAGAATCACACAACAAGCAAAAAATCTACAACAAAAAGAAAAACCAAAGGCAACAACAACAAAAACCGACCCAAAATCCAAAAAAATGCAAAACGAAACTAATTATAAATGAAATAAAGAATACAAAACGTTAATTATTTTGGTTTTATCTTAATTGTTTCAACTTTAAGGAATAACTTACCTCTCTCTCTCTCCCTTGAAAATTTTGATCTTTAACTTTAACAGTTCTCTTTGGTTCTCTACTCAGATCAATAAGATATAAAGCCAAATAGTATACTTATATCCTTATAATTATTATAAAAAACCAAATCTATAGCTTTAAGGCAACCGATGGAGAGCACTTTGTCTTGAAAGGGTTTCACCAAGTCCTTCTATTATCAGATGATGCTTTCGACTTTGGGATTTTCGTTTTTTATTATTTTAAGGCCAAAACTAGCTGAGAATTGCAACTTAATGCAGCGAAGGAATGGGACAAAGTTTGCAAAAAACACAAAAATGTTAATGAAATATATTTGTTCTTAGCAAAAATAGTAAATTTTAGAAATACAATGAAAAGATTTTTTTTTTTACATTTTTACCCAATTTAATTTATTTTATTTGATCAACTTTTTGACATTCTGTTTTTCTTAATATTCATAAAACCTTAAAAAAAATTTTATACAATCGCATATACTTGTTTTACATTAAGCTTTGTTTAAGGTATCTTCATCACTTACATCTTTCTCTATTAAAACATTTCTATTTTCTTCTGGTGAACCGGATCTTTGAGCAACGTTTTCGACCACAATGGAGATACTCTGGAGCTTGCGTTGAGTATCCTTTAAGCGCTGGTAATGACGCTGAGCGAGGGAATTTATAGTGGAAATAATGAAATAAGCGATCATTAGAAATGTACATAATTGAAATGCATAGGCAATCAAGTCAAGACTTGATGTATTCTCGTTATAATTGCTATTGCTATGCATGCGCTGTTTTGTTGATCTTAGGAGTTGCCTAATTGGTAACTCAATGTACGATCCCACAAAAGGCACTTGTCCCAAGCCATGGATAAACTTGCTAACAAGATCATCACTGAATGTCACAATGATAACTATTTCTTGAATGGTTGCTTTGAGAAAAGCCTTGCCAATAAGAGTGGCTACAAAAAACTTCCAAAACGGAATCATATAATGTCCACAAGTTAGGCCAACCAAATCGTACAATGGATTGGGCACACTCGCCAATATTAATATGCCCAAAAAGCCAACCCGTTGTACCATATGCTCCATATGGAGTTTACCTCTATCTAATAGGCTTAATTTTCCATTTAGCTGACCCTTGGCTCGCAGTTCTAGTTTCTCAATATTATCCATATATTCGCCTGGGACACGTTTTGGTCGGGCTATAAAATATGGCGGCAACTCACCTAGAGCCGTTCCAATACCCCAGAGTAAAGTTTCTGGCCACACTTTCGTTAATATGCTCCAAATGCAAATATTTGTTGTTTTTATATACGGCTCGATTGGACAAATTTTTTCTTCCGGATACGGTGGCGTGGGGAATTCAAGAGTCTTACACTCGTAGGCCGCCAGTGCAACGTTTGCAATGTGCGGCCCCAAATATAGGAGAAATGAATGAACTCCAGTACCAAATCCTGCTGAAGATACAACCCCCAATCCGAGCCAATATAAACTAAAGCCTAAATTCTTTTTGCAAATCTTCATGTAGGCTTCATGAGGACCCGGCACATAAAATATAATACATCCTAGAAAACCAATGGTTAGAAACCATTTGTTCAGCAGTGTCATGGTGAAAATCAGTATCAATTCGCATGCCTCAACAAAGCTATACATCAGAGTAATCAATGGTCGTCGCCAGAGAACCAAGGATTTCCTCTCTAAACGTTCCGCTTCATATATATCAGCAAAGTCCTTATCAATTGACAATTCTGATGCCATTTCTCCAACGAAATAGAAATAACTGGTTTTGTATATTTTCGGAATATTTCCGAATAATATGAGTTGATTTAAACAGCTTGCGTGTAAATCAAAACGAAATAAATAATAATAAGACTTAATTCTATTCTTTTATAAATTAACTAGAACTCATTCTTAATCTTGAATTGCTTGTGGCTAATAGTGTTAACATGATTCCTCAAGGCGATTTCTTCCGATGTATAGATATTGCATTCCTAATTATTTTCTTATCAATTTTACAATTGAAGACTTTCATGTTTTTTTGCTTGAGAACTTCAAAAATCCTCTCCATAAATGGTTTTCTAATGACATTTTTAGGTGTGCTTCCCGTTACCAAAGGTGACATTTCAAATGTGTCACTTTTGACACAACTCACTTGCTTCATTTCTGAGTGTATGACAACCTTATTCTTTTGATTTGGATAAATGGAAATTGTTGTAGCCATACATAATGGATTTAAAATGTCATATTGACGCAGTAACTGTATGCGGCAGATTGAACTATTGATTTCGGCTTCTGATCGAATTTTCTGCAATAAATTAAATTATTATTATTTATGAAAGCAAATTATGGTTAATTACTATGATTAATATTTACCTGAGTGTCACCAACAGCTATGCCAGTAAGTAAATTTAATAAAATCAAAGTTGTCATGATTACAAACAGAAAAAAGAATAAATAGCCGAAAATGTTCTCAAATTGAATGGAGCTAATTTCAAATTCACCTGTTGCCATTATGAATGTCTTTATAAATGATTGAAAAAGATTAGAGAAGGAATGATAGGATTTTTTAATTTCAGTTTCTTGTGGTGCAAAGATGATGTAAAAAGAGAAACTGAAACCGCAAAAATAAATTGAGTAGAGTAGAAGGAATTTGAAAAAGTTAATGACTGTCACATGGAGCATAAGTATGTGAGTGGATATAGATCTTGGATATGGTAATGTCCCCAACAAAGAAGAAAACCTAATGACTAATGGAAATATAGCGTAAACGGTCAAATATCGAGAAACCTGCGGATTCCTATACTCTTCTTTGGTACTAAGCAAGCAGAGGACAATGATTGCTATATTAAGAACAGATCCAAATGAAATGTAATGCCTTTTACGAAGAATAATTTTGATAAATTCAGCAAAAATGAAATAACATAAAAATAACCAGTTTAAACAGAATATTGTCTTCTGTAACCATTTGGTATCGTTATTTTGCTCCGGAAACCTGAGATATGCATTAGTTGCAAACAAAAGACCAAAGATTAGATGCATTAGCAGGTGAAAATAAAACACTACGCAAATCTCACTCCATTTAAATAGGATGAAGCTGCTGATCAAGGGATGCTGCAGCAACCGACGGAAACGCTTCGACTGGACTATGTACTCAATACCAGATAAGCTATTGTTAAAATTCCTAAAATCCATTTTTATTTCATAGTCTACGTCAGCTCGTATTTTACCCTCCACCGTTATGCATCGATTCAAATGCTCTTCCAACAACTTGTCGTCTTCCATGTCGATCAGAGGCATTTCACCAAATGAATTCATCGCACATAGATGAGCTCCTTTAGCCAATAAGTACTGTATAGCGTTTTTGTGATGATATTTGGTAGCATAATGTAAAGGTGTTTGACCACCTTCATCCATTTCATTGACATCCACATGTTTGCTTTCGGCCAGAAGCTCAAAACATGTCATATAATTGCGGTTTGAACCGACCGCAGGCTCATCCAGTTTACCAATGACTTTTATTAAGAGACGCTTCTCCGGGGGCAATTTAAGTTCCTTATGATTTAGCAATTCCTTTAACGCAAAAAAATTTCCATGTATCACAGCGAGCTCAACTAGAGATAATTTTTTTTCACCCACAAATCTGTAAGCAAATTTATTTTTAACTTAAATTAATCACTTTTCAAATGAGTCATAAATAACTAATTTCTAAAATAAGAAAAGAAATGAGCTTTATATTTCTATATATTCCAAACTTTTAAACCTTAATGGTTACTGATCTAAAATTAAATTTATGACCGATTGTTCCTATTGGAATCAACTAATTTAGATCAATCTTAGCGGTTATTTTAAATTGTAAATTTAAATTGTTGGAAAATAAGAAAGATATTGTTGACTCTATTCTCGATCCGATCCGTCGGGAAATATAAAAAAAGTCATCCGATTGAAAAGGTTTCGCTGCATAAAATCCCCGAAGAAAAAAAAAAGCTTTAGGAAAATATCAGCTTTGGTGTTTTAAAGGTATCGGAAGAGAGTACGTTAATGAATATAGACAGAGATACGGACTTACGGCCATACGAACAAATAATCGGACACTAAGGTTATCGTGCTGATTAAGAAATCAATTTTTACAAGAAATCCATTGCAATCAATTTTTATATTACCCCATGGGTACATTAAAAGAATACATACCCTTCATTGATATCCAAGTTCTGATGTCTTTCCAGTATAGTCTTAAAGGCCACATTTCGTCCACTCTTAGTGCATTCTTCCAGCAGCTTATACACAACATTTTCACTTGCTCTATAATCTGAAAAGACTGTAAGAAACTTTTGTTCATCCCCATATTTGAGCTCGTTCAGCAGTGTTTCGTCTGTTATCTGGATGCTTTGCATTTCCGAACGCTTGGCTGGTAGTTCCAAGTCAGGATACAGTTCCATGAGTAATTTACGCAATTGACCGTTCCGATAACGGTCTATATCCAAGTATTTCCATTTTAAAAACAACATGACTAATTTACGCTGTTTATCTTTATCAATATCATGTTTTAACACTATATAGTGAAGAGGCGTAATACCCTCTTTATCTGGTATATTGGGAGAGGCTCCACATTCCAAGAGCTTATTAATAACAACTGTTAGTTCAGTCACATTTTTTTTTGTTAATTTTTTCGCAATTGCATTAAGTGGTGTCAATCCGCCATACTGATGATCCAGTTCAATTTCTTCAGTGCCATCAATAAGCAATAGTATATTGGGAGCCCACAATGAGTCTGCCGCAAAATTAATGGCTGCTTTCTGCAAAACTTGATTAAACTTTTTTTTTTTTATTAGGAATTGTCAGGCATAAAATCTTAACTTACATAATTCTTTCTACAGCCATATAGTAGGCATAATTTTATATACTCTTGCCTATGGGGTGTTTGCAGACATCTTTCGTATATGGAAATACCGTTTGAATCAGGACTTTCCGCCTTGGCTCCATTTTCCAAGGCTATTTCAAAGTTTTTTAATAAACCCTGATTAAAGGCAGTGCTGAGTTGCTCGTCAAAAACAAACATACTTGCATAAGATGTAAAATTCAACTGATTGTGTTTTAATATATGACTTTTGTGCGCTGTAATACACTTGCCTTATCAATAGTATTATTATTGCTCCTTAAGTTGAATCGCGAAAGCTCTTGTTTAAGTAATCTTGCTTTGTTTCATATTTTTGCACTTTACACTAAACGGTTTATTTTTATATATATGTATATACATATATATATATATATATATATATATAGAGAGAGATTTATATAAAATTGAGATTTCCAAGAAACAATTTATTTGTAGATTAACTAAATGCATATATGTATTTACAACGTAAATGTATTTTGTATTTTTAATACGATCGTTTAAGTCTAAAATAAATGAATTATAAAGGAAATGCAAGCATAAGATTTTCCCCCTACCCCTAAGCCACGCAAAAGACAAAAATTTAAAAAAAATATAGACACAATTCGATATATCAATCTAGAAATACTATTAATGCGCCGGCTACATCGTTGTTTCTCGATTCTACTGTCTAATTGTAAGGCAAACTGGCGACTCGGACGAGTTTTGACAGTTATCTGAAATTTAGTTCAGATACGGTCCATAATTTTTCAACTATGGTTCACAGTTGGGCCTCCGACGGACCCTTTTTGGTTTTGGATACCTGATATTTTCAATGATAATTACAGCCGTTGCTAATATTTTTTTAGTTGTTCATATGTGATGAAGAATATAATGTTCCAGGGACCCATGCGTACCCAAGTTGGTATGAAGCCCTTGTAAAGGGCGAATAACCCCTCGTTGCGTATCGTTTGTACTGCACAGTCGAAGCTGCCGCTGTAAAGTTTTGGTGTGGCCGATGCAGTTGCCATACCATTTATAGTAAGATTCACATGACGCTGGTTCATCAGGCGAGTCTAGAAGAGTATTAAAAATAAATAAAATAACATTAAATTTCACAACGATTCGTATTCGAAAAGTATTAGACGGAAATCTTGAAATCCAAGTAAAAGATAATTGGGGTTCCTTATCCTTATCTAGCGTTTGATTCTATTGAGTATTATAGTTCGTTTATATACTACAGATTGTTTTTTTTAATAGAGCAATTTAATTTCTTAATTTTATTTCAGTATTAAAATATTGAAATAAATTCGGTTTGTTGTGAGTTTGTTGATTCTGACTAAATCTTGAATTTGAATCTGAATCCTGACAACTTTTGTATGAAACAAATTTGTCATTCTACTTGTTAAGTATTTCACATACTCACCCGAATAACATCAATGGGCGTTGAGGCAATGGCACTACCCAGACTTGCGATAAAACTCGATCTGTCAGCAATAGAATGAATGAGATTAGATAATTTC
Source organism: Drosophila neocordata (assembly GCA_018903615.1). Classification (NCBI taxonomy): domain Eukaryota; kingdom Metazoa; phylum Arthropoda; class Insecta; order Diptera; family Drosophilidae; genus Drosophila; species Drosophila neocordata. Next base: position 13,569,956 of record JAEIGI010000001.1, read on the forward strand.
TATTCCTAATGTAGAGCTACATACATACACATAGTGCCTAAATAGAACTTACATAAAATGATTTGCCACATGATCGCCAAACGCGCTCATAAGTTGCAATTTACAGAAATCATATACTGGCAGCTCGACGGAAGCAATAACAACGGCACGCTGAGCAGTCGGCCCCACGCCGCGCCACAATCCACGTACACCCTCGTACTTATAGATCTCACTGAAGCAGCCTATGAGGCCCAATTGCTGGGAACCCTTCCCATGCACCTGCATGCGAACTTTTAGCACATCTGTGGGATTCGCAATGGCCGATGAAATAGCCCCCGCTGCAGCAGCACAAAGTATATTGCTCCAGACACGCTCGCTACCATCGTCATGTGTGAGCAGGCCGCGTTCATTTGCCAATTTCTTGAGAGTGTAGTAAGTGCCAAATTTGATGGTACCATAGGTCGCTTGTCGCAGCACAGCTGGCCAAATTCTGCAAGTAATGAAATTGGTATCAAAGTTTAAAAGGGGAGTTCGGCTAACTGCTTATCGGTAAAGCAGGAGCGAAGGTTAAAACTGACGCATCAGCGCTTTATCAATGTCGTCGACATCCCACACATTATGCTGGACATGCGACTTTCACGTTTTATGATAAGCAAATCCAATGATGCTACCATGTCATTCTCGTGCTTTGGTTCTTTCCCTTACCCGGAATATAGAGCACGTAATCCTTCTTCCTTTGAGATCTTCACGAAGGCATCTGTCATGCCACGGTAACGCAACTGTGAGAATGTTTGATCAATCTTTTGACCTTGAATTTGGAGGCGCGTCTTTGTTGTGTCAATCGGAAAAGTGCCTGGACAAATAAAAGCATTATTATTATATATATTCACATTCATACGCATATATATATATATATATACATATATACTAAATTGTTTATAATGATTGAAGCGATAAGCGACCATCGTCACAGTCATCGAATCTATATTTACCAAATTCCGCTGTTATAGATGCCACGCCTCCGTATACAAATGGGCGCCAGTCCTTGACTTCAGCCATGGCAGCCGGCTAGATTTAGAAATCTTTTGTCAGTATAAGGCCTGCACCTGTTGATTAAAGCTTTTTCTACAACCGAATCAGATTTTTGCGTAACGTCTACGCAGACGGCTTCGATTATTTCAGTTCGGAAATTGGAATTCGCATTTGGTTGGCTGTTGGGAAAAATATGCTTCTTTTAATAATATTGTGGTGGGTGCTAAATTACTGTGAAGGTGGTGGGAAGGGGTCACTCTGGTGCATGCTTTCCTCATCGCTGTTATCGATAACAGTTCTGTAAATATGGTGAGAAGTGTTGGCTAACGTAAGAAATACTAACAGCTGTTTGGCCATATGGCCTTTATTACGGTTACAATGATGAGCTTTTAAAATAACTTTTAAATATTTAAAAATTGAAAGATATTGAACAAACAAATTCGCACCAAAAAAGAATTTTCGTAAGTGTTTTAACCGAACGGATTTCTTCTTCAAACTAAAAATTTTATATGATTTATTTTTTACATTTAAAGGTCTACAAAGCATTGCAAATGTCAATATAATGCAACTGTCAATAAAACATACATACATACTTTATTTGCTATACTATACATATTATATTTGCTATACTATACATATTTCTAAATTATTTTAGGGGAAAGGCACACAATGAAATACATTGTTGTTAAAAAATCAGCAGAAAAAGGAAAGAAAAAAAGTGGATCAACAAACTACGCGTCAAAGAAATGCAAATTTCAACTAAAACACACAATAACGAAGTCGTATGAAATCAAAAACAACAATCTGGGAATTCCTACTGAACGTTGTGCTCCATCTCCATCAGCATCATCTCCATATGCAAGTTCTCTTTGCTGTATATTTATGTTTTTGTTGTATTTTGTTTTGTTGACAAATTCGCTTTAATTAAATCTTGATTTTTGCAAACGATTTTAGTTTTTGTTTTTCTCTTCCCTCTAGTTTTTAAGTCACGTCACTCATTTGAAATTCAAGCATAGACCGGATCGTGAAAGTCGAGGCGTCATTGTGGCGGCAATGCCAATGGCTCCAGACAGCCGCCATATTGTGAATTTTTTGGACCAGTTCGCATTTGCTTAACTCCCAGAGCTGGGTTTACCCCCAACAACAACAGGGAACCAAAAAAAAAAAAAAAAACAAATCTACAAATAAACATACATATAAAACAAAAACAACAATTTTAAAAGAATTTAGTCAAAATTAATTTATTACCTACATCCTATTGTCCAAAAAGATGCTAAAATGTAATATAATCTTCCATTATTTTACAGTTAATTTCAGTTAATTACGAAACGGGCATTCCTTTGTCGCATATTGTTCTAATAGCTGTGCTAAGTGATTTTTGCCAGTGGAGCATGAGCGTAGCGAAAAGCGTGGGCAAATGGATCATTCGACCGGCTACTGTTAGTAAAATAAATTATCAAATTAACTCTAGCATACATCGACCGCTGATGGGTTTATACAAATATGTAGATAGAAACATTTGAATCAGTTTTATGACCGCAAATAAGGCTCTTAACGACAACCCCAAAAGCTGTATATGTACATATGTATGTATGTATGTATGTGTGTATGTATGAACATGGATAGACGAACTAAAGTATTAGTAATAAGTTTATGGATATTTGAGGATTGTGGGAAAGTTTAAGCGTAGTAAAAGCTAATATACTAAATCTGGAAACAACGATTTTAGAGAAAAGTAACATAACTTTTACTATCAAACGAAAATTATTCTTTTTTGTTATTTGTTGTGGCAATTAAGAACTCTATTGGCTGGCCATGGCTGTCCCTGGGCAATTGTATGCATATACATTTGAGATTTTTGGAAAAGTTCAGGGTGTTCACTTTCGCAAATATACCCAAATGCAATCTAATCAGTTGAACATACGTGGTTGGGTTATGAACACCACTGAGGGCACTGTACGAGGAGAACTGGAGGGGCGGGATAAACAGTTGCAAGAAATGAAGATTTGGCTGCAGACCAAGGGTAGTCCCGAGTCACGAATTGACAAGACATCGTTCAGTGACCTGCGTCAGATCTCCAAATATCATTTCGATAACTTTACCATACGCCAATAGAGTCACGAGTGATAAATAAAAGCAATTTCTTGAATTCCTCTTCAATAAATATTTGAATATTAAATAGCTGAACGCGTGTGCCAGACACGAACTTGGCATAGATAGATATACATAATGATATAGCAAAAAAAAAAAAAAAAAAAAAGAGGGACCTCATTATACATATGTACTTTTTAAGTTAGTCACCAAGTCGCTAAAGCTATCGCCGATGCGGAAATTCCCCGAAATTGTTTATCTCTATTTGGATAAGTTTTAATTTAATCAAATGCATACATAGAAACATATATAAATACATATATACATACATATGTAAAATTTGACTTTTTTATGGCCAATGTTTTTTCCGTTGAATAGATAAACATTTAGCTATTTAAATATCTGTTCATATTTCACGACAATTTGTTTCTCTTTTTTTTGTTTTCTCTCCTTGACGATGATTTCTTAGTTGGTAAAACATGCGTTAATTGTATCTAGAGCCGGTTATGGAAGTAATTGGAACCAGGAAACCTAACCGTTACGTAACCGAAACTATAGATAATGTCAAGTAATCCACCATGACCAATCAATCAAACATAAAAATTTAAAATTAAAAAAATAAAATACATTCCAACTCCTTTGTAAAGTCTACGTAATATGCATTTAAGTGATAAGCATAATCATAATTTAATATTTCCATAATTTCATGTATGAGAACACAAAGCAAGGGTATATCACCATTAATCTCTGTTTAAAAAAAAATTAGAAAATTTTATTTTAAATAAAGACATAAAGATCAGCTTATTGTTTCTATAGTGTATACTTGCTTGTATTTATTGGATCACAAATCAATCAATAAGAAGCTCATTTAGGTATTCCCCAGAATCGTAAATCGCTGAACCAAATGGGAGGGGGGAAAAAAAAGAGAAAGAAATTTCTTTTAATGGCAAACTTGTTGCAGACTTTTTTATTAATCAATTTGTGGCAAATTTGCATATTTAACACATTGAAATGGTAAATAACAAAATGAAAATAAAACAAAAATCAAAAACCCCCAGAAATATCAAATCCGCCTAGAAGGCGTCGAAATCGAAGTGTACTGGCGCCAAAGAAATTGCCAACAATCGATCAAGCATTTTGTCTAGTTTTTTGTTTCTCGTTCGATCTTTGCCATGTGCTAATCGGACTGCCTGAAGATTTTATTACACGTTGGCCCTCATCTCAGCCATAGCTACTGCTAAATATCCCAAAATACCGGTCTATCTCTCATAGACACTACATACATATGTACATACATATCTATATGCTTGAATCGAAGTCCACTTATTTCCCTAACGAAAACGAAATTATGCAGGAATTTTTGATAATATAAAACTACAAACATACATACATACATATGTCGCCTTTAAGTCGCCATCATAAACTTTATGAAATTGACAGTTTTCAATATTGAATGACAAAAACTAATATCATAAATTCCATTTTTAGTGGCACTGATAACCCGTTTACGTTTTTTTTTTTCATTCTTTGTGAGAGATTTGTTAATTCAGGACTTGGACTTTTCTTAACATTTACAAGCTGATTTGTTAGGAAATGATTAGTTCATAGATAATTGTTTATATATTCAATTTAAGAGGAGAATATGGAATAAAAACCAAAGTAGTTCAATTCAGATATATTCTTTGGCAATGTTTCAATAAGCCAACTAATGGAATTAACAAGTTTACTTATGTATATTGCCTATATATTCGTGATTAGCAAGAATCTTAATCAGTTAATTGGAAAAAGTTGCAAGGATACGGTAAATTACTCAACTTTATATACATATATATGTACCTGACATTCCAATGGCATAAAGGATCAATCCAAAGTTGAAAAACTTTTAAAAACCAGTCTTATCTTCCATATGCCTAAGGGGCATATGCATCAAGCCATGTCACAGGCAATTAATCAATAATAAATTTTTCAATAAATTGCTCGTTTATTGGTCCAAAAGGCGAAGGAATTAATTGTCTTGGCTACTGTACAGAATTAATTACTAATTATGCGTCATGTCAAAACAAGAAAAGCTAAACACAAAAAAATAACAAAAAATAAAAACCAAAAAAAAAATATTAACTAAAACCTATAAATATTTATCAATTTGTAGACTTACATTATCCATGGCACGTAGACCAAATCAATATGTCAGCCCAAAAAAGGGAGAGTACGAGAATACCCTTTACATATTAATGGTATTCGTATATAGAATTCCCTTGCTCAACAACAAAATCAATCAACTATTATATTAGATCAATATTGATGCTGTTTTAAAAGGATCTCTTGTAGAATTAATCCTGTTTGATTAATAAGGGAGCTTTAATATACCCTTTTAATATTTTTGTTTATAGGGTATTAAAATGAGCATTAAAATAACATCGTATCGTATAAACAATAAATCAAGCATAAATCGGTTAAGAAACGAATGGAATTTTTAGCCTAGCCAAAGAGAGACCCTCTTTGTGATAAACAAAAATGTGGTTATATTGAAGGGAGGGGATGAAGAACAACAAGAGAGTGAAGGGAGGTGATGGTGTGTTTGCTGTGCTTAAACCAAGTTCAAAAGTTGGAGTCTCAATCCGAATCAAGACAGGGGGATAATTAATAAATTCCAGCGTGCGCCCAGCTCAGACCCAGGGCAAACACAAACAAATTGACGTCACACGATTGCGTTTTAGCACCAGACCCTACCCCAAAACCCCAACAAGATCTTCAACACTATTCACCCCTTCTTCCAGTTTACTTAATCAAACTTAGAGTAAGAGTCAGAGGCGGAGACAGAAACAGAAACAGAGACAGAGTTGGAGCCCAGAGCAAGTGTGACATGCGTATCAAGGCTGGTTTGAGCTTGGAAATCGAAACGGGTTAAACAAGTACAACCCAGAGAGGAACACCAACAACAACAACAACAATAACAATCACTGAAAATGTTTAATCGCAAAATGCGGTTAAAACACAAAAAAAAAAAAAACAAAAATATAAACAAAAATTCTTTTACAAGACTCCTCCACTAGTAAAAGCAACAAAAAGCAAAACTAAAAACCTGCAACAGGCGACACAATATCATTAAACGTTACGCCCCCTTTCTTGAAGGCGACAACTTGGCGTCAGCCAAATAGTATAATAACCAACATGTCTCTTCTCCAGCCCCCTCTATTAAAATCTACTCGTAGCAGTCTATAATTTGAACGGTCGACGGTTTTGTGGCAGGTTCGTCAATCTCTTTTGTTTTTGCTCTGTAACTTTTACAACTAACTTGCCACAAAAGTCAAAAAGGTTAAGGTCAATCAATAAAAAGAACACACTAATAACAGATATCTAAATCTATCTAAGCTGAAATCAAAAATAAATTATACTTACAATACTTATAGTTTGATTTAAGAGAAAATAAATGGATATAACTATATCTATAAGCATATCTAAATATTTTTCAATAGTAATCTAATATAAATGCTGTTGCGAGTGCAATATTGTTATATTTCTTTTTATACTCTTGTTTTATTATAATTTCTGGGACACGCGAGAATATAGCTCTATTAATACGATAACCATATAAGGTTTTCAATTCTTTTTCAAAAATTCTTTAAAATGCAAGATACCAAAATTAGAATTGATCCATCAACACACAGTTAAAAGGTCATTTAATATTATAAGAAAAGCACCAAATATGAATTGATGGAATGTGGTTTAACATTCGTTTGTCTACCAAATTGGCAATGAAATGGCAAAACCAAGGGGCCGGTCTAACAATAATTAATTACCTTAGTTATATACCCTTACAATCAGAAACAAATGTAAGAGATTTATAAAATCATTTTATGGTTTTTTCGTTATAATTTGCTTATTTCAAAAGATTGTTTAATTGACAAATTATTATGTTTAAAAAGTAATTTAATAGATGCGTTCTTCTTCTAAGGAATATGCTTTGCTATTGCAAGAGTATACCACACATACATATATACATATCTCTGGCTTAAGATGACTAAGTGAATCTCCTTTTTTGAATGGGATACCATAAAATGAAAGCAATCAAAGTAAAAGGGTGGGGGCGATACCGCTTACATACCGAATGGATTAGCAGTGGCCGACACCGCCTAGGTACAAAATTGGAAAAATCCCCAAGGCGGTGCCGCCAAGCCAAGCCATTTAAAGATGAAGATGATCATGAAGAAGAAGTCAAAGCGAATAATTAATTACACAAAACTGCAAAATAATGCAGAACAATAGAGAAATGTGGGAGTGCCATCAGTCAAAGAATACAATAGCAATAGCCGTAAGTAAACAAAAGAGAAAAAGAGAGCAGGAGAATGGAAAAGCATTTCGCCAACTACATATAGCAACGCATTGAAAACATGTGCTTTGTGGGAAAGAGACTGACAGAGGTAGCCGCTCAAAAAAGCGCGAGAGCCAATTTGGAGAGAGAGCTGCGCTTATATATGAGCTGATGCGAAGCTGAAGCCTCAGTTATTAACTGTCAAGCGCAACGTGCAGAGCTCTCTCTCTCTGTTTCAAGCAGAAAACTAAAAACTCAAAACCTAAAAGCGAATTTCGCGCTAAAGCCCATTGCAAAAAAAAAAAATAAAACAAAGTGAAGTGAAGAAACACACACACACAACCTATACGTAACTAATTAAGTTTACTAATTAAACAAACAAATAAAAATGCATAACAATCAAATCTGTATGCTGAGCCTGGTCTGCCTTATTCTTAGTCTGGCAATGATTGAGGCAGCCGTTTATACTCAACCCGCCGTCCGGCATCCTGGTAAGCATAAGTGCATAATATATATACATACACATACAATAAAATAATTGAAAGTTGCCACACTTACATACAAATACATAACTAAACTTTTGCACATAATGACGCATTTAGGATTTAAAAAAAAAAAAAAAAAGTTTGTTGCCTAAGTCTTTTGTTTCATAAAAAATTTTCCATTAGTTTGTTTTGTTTATTGTTTATGCTTGTCGTCGTGGAATTTTTTAATTAAGTTTTCCAATTAAATTCTATAGAATTAATAAAAACAAACATGGTCAAATGCCATAAACGACCTTTGGCAAAACTATAAAAAAAAAAAACAAATCTAACAAAAAAGTTGCCAATTTTAAGTGATTGATTTATGAGACAAGTGGAGGATGAAGTCCGATGAGAGGAACAGATAGAAAGAACATAGAAGAATAAAACCAAAAAAAGGAGAGAAATACAATATTTTTCTTATCTTGCACTTATCGTTCTTATTATTTTTTATTGTCTATAAGTTTTCTTCATCGAATAAGTACATTTATCAACCATGCCCATATAAAGATAAACGTGATTTAGCAGTTACTTATTAAAAAAAGATTTTCAAAACCAGCCAATTGTTTTTTTTTATTTTTTGTCTATTATTTATAATGTTAAAAGTTGACAGAATATAATTAGTTTCTTTATGGGAACATAACTTTATTTAGCATCTAAAAAAAAAGTTTTGATGGCTTAATTCAAACAATTTCTTTACTCGGTTGACCTTTTTGGAGCGGTCTTAGATAGTTAGTTAGTTTTTTTTCTTGACGTCAGTTGTCAGTTTAAAAATATTTTATTGAGTTTTTGTTTATTTGGATCTTTTTTTTTTTTTGTTTTGTTTTTTGTTTTGTCTTATTATGTTGTTTTTTGGCTTGTGATTTATATTTTGATTTGTTATTTTTTTTGTTTTGTTGACGTCAAAGTTAAAAAAACAAAACATTATACATTTTGAACAACGCAAAAGAGAGAGAGAGAGAAAAAAAGTATTTAGCTTGGCCCCTTTTTTGCGGTATCGTGGGTTTTTCGCAAAAAGAAAACATAAAAAACAAAACTTAAAAAAAAAAATTAACATAAGAAATGTGCTGATTTTTTTTTTTCTTCTTTATATTGTCTTGCCGTTGTTTTAGTTTTTTAACTAATTTGCATTGCTATGCGGATTTCGGAGCTAAGAAATTTGTGAAGGTCGTTTGCTCTACGTCAAAGCCGGCAATTGGATCACTAATCTATAAGAAATTAGCGCCAAATTAAAAATAGGCAATGATGGGATGAGTTCATATACATATACATACATACATTTGAGAATTAATTGCACAAAAGAGTGCCGCCGGTCATTAATCAACATTTTGCCTTTCACAATGGAACAAACAACAACAGTTGTTGTTGCTATTGTTGTTGGCATTTGTCTGAATTGTTATAAATAAGAGTACGCAGCAATATACATACATATGTATATACAAATAGCCGAAGGAGGCTTAAGCAATTGAAATTTAAAAATAGCAAATAACAAAAACAAAACAAAAAGGCAACCAATTGACTGTAGTACTTATTTTTAGCCCTCTCGAAAGCCATATAAAGTCAGCATAAAGTATTTTGGCCAACTTTGCTAGGGCATGACAATTAAGTTTTCATTTCTGACTTCCACTTGAGGTAAGTGATTTGTGATTGCTGACGATATTTATAGATAAATGATCATTACAATAGCTTACAATTATTTGCGAACCTATTTGAAAGTACCTCTCAAAAGCCACCAAATTATTATAGTCATTCATGTATATTATTAGTAGATTTGGAAACGCAATTGATGATATTCAGTTAGCCTAAGAACTGATTTTAAAGGCTTAAATGTCTGTCACACATACTAAACTGCAATTCAGTTCTTTGGTATAAAGATATTATAGAGTATGCAAGTAGTTCGTTGCATTGATATAAAAGATTTTTGTTTACAAGTTTCGAATATTTAGTTTTATAGTCACTATTTTGGCAATCATTTAAGCGACCTATCCCAAGTTGAGGTAATGTAAATGCCCGTTCGACCATCCGATGCATAATCAGAATTTATAGCCACTTCCTCATATGCATAAATAAAATGCAAAACTGCAACGTAATTCAAGAAAACATGAACAAAGATACAACAACAACAATTTTCAACTTCCGCACACTAACTAACCTCTCTCCCTCTTTATTGCTCTTCTTGTCTCTCTTTTAGCACATCCCGGCAAATGCTTTGACAAGTTTACCCGTCGTGCCATGCTACCCAACAAGGAGTACAAACCGAAGGGCATCTGTGCCACAATGACGTGCAACTTGGAGGCGGGCGAGATCTCGATAGAGACCTGTCCCTACGTCGAGGCCCCTGGCTGCGAAGAGCTCCCCAGCGATGCTAACTGGTCGTACCCAAAATGTTGTCCACAATTCAAGTGTGTCGACTTTAAGACCGGCAAGGAGTTTGTTGTATCACTATAGAAATTGGTGCTGCTACTTCAGGAAGAAGACGAGCGGAAGATATTGAACGTGAACGTGATTTTACATGAAATGTATTCATAGTTTTTATAGTCTATATATGAATCGGTGTGTGTTTGTGTATGTGTCTGTTTTTGTTTGCAAAGTGTGTGAATGATTCATTTAACTTTTTAATTTATTTATTATTATACAATAATTTTTGTAAATAACATAATAATTTGCATAATTTTTTTTTTATAACACAAAGTTTGAACTCTCTCACCTGGCATGTGTGAACCTTTTTTTTTTTTTTAAATGTACTTGTATGTGTTTTGTTTTGATTTATTCAAAAGTCACTGTATGCGATATTTGCAAATATATATGTATATATATGTGTATTTATCTACATATATATATTCTTATGAGTAATTGTTTAGCTTTTAAGTTTAAATACCAAAATAAACAAATAATAATCTAAATGGAATCCCTTTTTAAATTGGTTTGTTCTGCTTTACTCATCTAACTTTAGTCGACCTTAACCAATTTCCGTTATAAATACCTAGCTTCTAAACTGTTTTAATGGCATTTCCTCGTAAATTCATATTCAGATCAGCATTTGGAGACCCATTTTGGGTAATAAACTTTTACTGTTCGTATTTGGTGAACACCACAAGACGGTTTTGTTTTTATGTGCGGAATGTGCGATGTTTGTTAAAATGAAAGGTCCAATGATGATGAATCAGAGACGAAAGATTTGGGGCCTGTAGTGGTTGGTGACGAGAGGTGCAGGGGTAGAGGGTCTACGCTAATTGACAAAGTCCAAAAACAGGCAACGGCGTAAGACCAGAAGTGGAAACGACGGGGCCGGACGGTGAAGCGTGGCATCGAGATAATTGAATAAATTAAACAGTCGTGATGAAAGATGTACAAATTTGGGCATGACGAAGTTCACATATATGCAAATATTTGCAAAATATAATATACATTTAAAATAAAGAGAGAGTTATAATATTTATTATTATATTCGTTACTTTTGCAAATACCATTTTGTAAAGTTTTGTTGAGCTGCACGGTACCTTCATTTTCGTAATGGTAATTTTAAAAGTTGTTTAAGTTGGAGCCAACGTGATTAATTAATTTTATTTTATCGATAGAAGTTTTCGATTTATCGATTTTATTCTATGTTCAACTATGATTTTTATTAATCTGGCAGTATTTTTGTTTCTGGCAACGCTAATTTTGGGCGTTGTTTTTGTGTAAACTTTTGTTTTTGTGTAATAATTAATTAAAACTATAAGAATTTTAGAAAAATCTTCAATATGCAATCCCAAATCATATCCCTTACATTTCTGTTTCTGCTGGCAGTTTTATTTCAAGAAGGTGCGCTTTTCGAAATGGATGCCAAGTGTGTTTTACATTTTGTTGTCATACTTTTATTTTCCACAGGTGCTGCTATTTGGTGTTACCGCTGTACCTCAGCCACACCTGGTTGTGCGGAAAACTTCAACTGGCGTGGCATTGGATACCTGGGAGAACAATGTCCTGAGGCCAATGATATTTGCGTGAAGGTCACAGAGCGCCGAGGAGGTAAGTGATAAAGGATTCAAAAATATTTTTAAATTACAATTCTATTTTATCATACAGCGCAAGAAACTATCACAAGAGATTGCCTTAGTGCCTTAAGTTTTCGAACCGATATTCCTGCCGATAGGTACGAAGGATGTAAGCCAGCGGCCGTCGATGTGCATCTGGGAAACTACGTAAATCACACTATTAAAGAACATGACGTAAAACGTGACTATTTCACGAATACCACATTCTGTTTCTGCTTCCTTGATCATCGCTGCAATGGAGCGAGTAGCCACTCAATGACCCTGGGTCTAATAATGATGCTAACAACCATGGTCGCATGGTTGCTTAACTAGTACCTTTACTAAGAACGAACGACAGTTCATGTTGAGCTAGAATCTCACGCTTACATACTGATATCAATCATTCCCGTCCAGAAATCTTGTACAATTCTTTTTGTATTTTTGCCTTACACTTTTGTAGTCTTTTTAATCGAATACATTATACAATTTTACAATATTTATAGTGAAAGTCAAGTGCATGATGAAGTCTTAGTTTTGGGTGCCCGATAATCATAGAATGCCACCTCGGGATTGGATTTTATATGCTCATCATAGACTTCGGCCAGCCGCACACACTCGTCGACAGAGAGTTCAAAGGGACGTAAAGTTTCAACCACATCAGCTCGACGAAACAGTTCTTGGGTATGCTCTTCTCGTTTTTCTGGCGGCAGTAGATTACTGAATCCTCGGCGACAATATTTCTGCCGCATGCTAAAAATATGTCGCATCACACGCTCCACCAGGTCAAACGGTAACTGCGTCTTGGGACGCTTCAAAGGAATTAGCTTCACCACACCGACATCCACTTGAGGCTTGGGGACAAATGCCTTGCCGGGAATGATGAACTTGAGCTTAGGCTCGGTCCATATTTGTGACATAATCGATAAACGGCAACGCTGTTCGCTTCCCAATTGGGCGCATATTCGATCAGCTACCTCTTTTTGGAAAGTTAAAGTCATGCAGGTGTCCTGTCGGCGAAAGGCTCCACATCGTTTTGACAAGTCCGCATACCAATTAATTAGCAAACGAGTAGATATGGAAAACGGAAGATTGCCAATTAAATGAAGGCGTTGTGTGGTATCCGAAATATGATGATCTATATTAAAGCGCAGTATATCTTCATGATAGATGTCGACCTGGATATCTAAGGGACGGGCACACTCCTTTAACAGGTCTAGAGGCTCTCTAAAACGTGGATCCTTTTCGACTAGTATTAAGCGCTGGGGTTGACGTCGTAATATGGAGCGTGTTATGCCTCCAGGTCCGGGTCCGACTTCCAGCACAATATCCCGGCGATCTATAGTGCCCGCCGATTTGACTATTTTATCTGTTAGGCGCTCGTCCATTAGGAAATTTTGACTTAACTGCTTCATAGCCTGCAGCTTGTAGAGTTTCACTAGATCCCGGATGGTGGGCATCGGAGGCAAACGCATTCCGCTCCTCAAAACACGGACTGCAGTCTGTGACATGGTTCTTTCTACACAACTTCAACAAGGTTTTCATACAAAATAAAAAAAAAAGTGTAAGGAAAATCAAACTTATGGACTAAAAGAATTAACGAGTTAACTAACAAGTGCCGCCTTCTACTAGTTGGTGGACACTTTCTTCGGCTCCTCGAAATCGTCGAGAAACTTTTCCTGCTGCACAGAGAATATGGAGTAACCGTAAATGGCCACTACTGAGAGGCCCAGTGCTCCAGCCGTCAGCAAATTGTTGCGGCGCACACGCTTTAGCTTTTGGACACGATCCAAATTCTGCTCTTCGATCAGTTTCATGAACTGTAGTTGCGCCTTGTCCAATTTGGGTGCGTTTTCTCCGTATTTTATTTTGGGTCCTCCTTGCTCCGACATTATATATTAATTGACTTTAGTTTAATATTTTCTTAATTTCCCTTCTTTTTTCTGGTGCGATTTTCCGGCTCGTCTATGAAATTATGAAATCTCACATGAAAAGTGTGTTTATAGAAAAATACCAAGAAATTAATGTCAGCTGTCAATGCCTTAGCCTTTTTCGGCGACATTTGGCTATATACGAATTTGGCATAAAGTTTAAAAATTCAAAAATACTTGGTTACGTAGTTTTTTATGACATTGGTACCGTATTTTATAAAAAACACTCTGTTTCTTGAAGACAATTCTTTGCAAAATATTATTTATACTTCCTAAGCTACCTAAACATATCTTTCGATGCTCGGCTGCACTGACTATGCTGCAAGTTTTTCTTTGCTGGCTCTGGTCACACTTAAGTACTTTTGATTCACTTGCTCACACAACTTGGACCGTTATTTAAACTAGAGGCAGGAACAGTTCACTTTTGTTGGGTGGCTCGAGTGCAACGTAAAGCTCCAAGAGTTGAAACAGTTTTTTTTTGTGTTTGGGGCAGCAAACAGCAGTGGCAGCAGAGCAGCAGTTTTCTAGACAATTGTCTTGTTCTGTTTTGTGTATATAGTACAACTAAAAAGAGAGTGCTATTACTTTACAAATAGCCAAGCAAAAGTGGAAGTGGGGCTGGGCTGGATTGGTTATTGTGGCCGTGGCTGAGGCTTCGCTGCAACTAAACCAAAGCAATTACCTGCTAAAAGCAGCTGGACAGTGATTGAGCTTGAAAAAGTGCGTAAAATAGACAAAATATAATTGAACTCAACTGAACACACATACATTTGCATAAAATATGTGTATGTATGTGTGAAGCCATTAGCATGGATTTTCGATGCGGAAATGAAAGCAAAAATTTTGTTGCGTGTTTTAAAAAATTGCGCTGGAAAAAAATCAAAGCAACAAAAAAGCCAACAACAACGACAAAGGCAAAACAAACGCGTAATTGCAGAAATCAGCTGTGTACCTACAGTTTCACGTTTAACACACACACACACAAAGCTAGCTGGCAGAGACAACAAAACACTCCAATTGAGAGCCAAGCAGCCCCACGCGCCCCCGCACAGTGGTTAGACATACATAAGCAAAATCAGTTAAAACTTTATATTTGTTATTAAAGTAGCTTTTCAGTTTCACATCAAAATATTTCTGACAGTTTACAACATATCAAAATTTTTTGTTAGCAACATAACATATTAACCGTACTATAAAGTAGGCAATTCTATTGCGTTCTTACTAAATTCTACAAAATTTTGTTGAACCAGAACATTTAACAAACCAAAAAATTTGAAAAATCAGCGTACGGAATCTTAAAGATTTGCCACAAGAAAAGAAGCAAATTTTCAAAACAGAAGAGCTTACAAACGTATGTATATCTTTTAAACCTTTGCGCTTGTATCATAAAAAAAAATGTGTAGTACAATTAACACAAATTTTTTTACTTAAGTCCTGTATTGGCCTTTGCTTTTTAGTCAGTCTTTTAGCATTATTTACCACGGTGCCAATGACAAAAACAACAGCTGGTCGAAGCTCGCTCTCTTTCTCCCTCTCTGCCGCTCTCTTTCTGACTGCGTCGTGTTTTTCCATCTCCCTCTTGCCTTTTCTGTTGTGCTTACGTTTTTACATCAATAGTGCTTTATATTTTTGTTTTGGTTTTTTTCAACGCTTGTTGCTCGATTCCGAATACCCTATAAAGGGTAATCGTTATGTCGGATATAGTGCAGACGAGTTTTGAGAAAAAGCGCAACAAATTTTTGTTTAGACCGTTAGTTTGAGCGTAAAAAATGTTACATTAAATTATGAAATTCACTTTTTACAGCCGTTAAACTAAACCAAGAAAAATAATAATATACGCGTTTCGTAAACTGCCGTCCGCTGAAACCTTTAAACAAATATAGCAACAATAAAACCGACAAGAGAAAAATTAACAACAATAAACGAGCAAAGCAGCGACCAATTCAGTAATTAGTGCAACCAAAAGCAACAAATTAAAAATCAAGCAACATTATGGCATTCATTTCAAAAGATTTTCGCTCACCTGGCGAGGCATGGGTGAAGACCGAAGAGGGCTGGGAACGTCTAAAGGTGCTCGAGTGCGTTGGCAAACGTAAACGGTGAGTGGCATCAATTTTTGTTTAAACTTTAAACAATAGAAATTATGAAATTTATATGGATATTAAACAAGACAGACAATGGTCGAATTTAAATTGTAAAACGTTAACCGACAAATCGATGTTGTAAATGACATCTTTGTTATCTCTAAGCCGACGATTTAGGTCACTTTACAATATAATCTTTAACTTTTACTCGGCTTACGACATTGAAATTATGAAAAGATAACTGATATAATAGTATTCCGACTGATGTCAATTTCCTATATCTTAAAGCAGTCTATTTGGGTCATGAACTATGTTTTGAAACTTGCAACTTTTGCTTATTTATGTACGTAGAAAATTGCGTTTCACTTTTATAGCTAACGGCAATCTAGATAAGATAAGCCCCTAGAATAGTCTTTACGTAGTTTTTTGCAAACCCAAACTCCTAAATAAGTGAAGGCCCCCAAACGACCTAGAAAAAGGTTTTATCAATGGCAAACATTCAATAGATACCAGAACAAAGAGCTTACTTTGGTGTGTAAACACAATTGGACAGAAATTGGCAAATTAAATTTGATTTTCTAAATAAAAAATAAATATGTCTTAGACTCTTATCTTAATGCATATTCAAATAAACCAAATAAATTATAACAAGTGTAATACCAAACCGTTTTCCGATTTAAAATGCAAACATTTCGAAATTATGGTTTCCATTTATTTTTTGCACTGATTTCTAACCATTTTATTGATCCAGTTTAGAATGGTTTGTGGCTCAATTCATATTGTAAAATATAGCTAAATATTTATTTGTTAATATCTAACGGTAACTAATTATTTCAATATTCAAATATTACAATATTTGTTGGCCTTTCATACATTTCCATTTGGCCCCCAAGCATAAAAAATTGAGCAAAGTGAAGCGGCAGATAATTGTTAGTTATATTTTTTAGTGAACAATAACATAAAATAAACAAAAATATATAACCATTCATTGATAATGATGCTGATGATGATGATGATGACGATGATGACTTGTGTCAAGAGCAACAATATATAAAAATACATATATTTGACATACATACGTACATAACAAACAATAGAAACGAATGGGCCAAATCATAAAATATTTGTCTTTTATTGTACAAGCTCTCTGAATATGATTTATAGTGTGCCCACAATATAACATACCCCCGTTGTATCCCCTCACCAAATGCAGAGTGAAGGGAAAAACCTAATGCAAAATCGGTCGTCATTATGTTGATAATAATGGAAAGGTGGTCTGCTTTCGATTTCAGTCATTGATCGATTGTTTTTTGATTGATGGCTGGCCATTAAAATTGCATGAGCGTAAACTTTTTCTTCTCATCATTTTCCTTCAATAAGTAAATCTCATTACATGCTCAGATGAGAAAAGAGAAACAATTTCCTTGATATACATTATATACATATATAGATATATTCATATATTCATATTTTCACTCATCGTCTTAGCCTTCAACCTACTGCCATTGATTTTGAGTTTGGAAGTTTGAAAGGAGGCCAGGAACCTTGTAAGCTTTTGCCTGCTCTGCCAGTAATATATTCCCTTTTGTCCTTTTACTTTCTTTATGCTTCCTATATTTACATACTTACATACATTCATGTATATGTATGTATGTATGTTAGCCTAAACTTGACCGACTTTTAGTCTGGCCAACCAATTGAAATTGAGGCTTGCCAAGGCTTAGCTAAATACCAATTTGATGCGTTTTTTATGTGAAAAGTTAGCTTCTAATTTTAGCACTTAATTTACTTCCGCATTTTTCTTCCATTTACGACTCGACAGACAAAATGAAAAACAAATGCCAAAAATAGTTTTTCTCTTGCTCGAAAACGCAGTTCTTTATGACAAGTCGAAGGAAAAAAAAAAAGAAGAAGAAGAAGATACACTTTAAAGTGACATTTTCCGTGCATGTGTGTTATGTAAATTCTACACTCCACTCTGCTCCCCATCGCCCTGCCCCTTCCGTCTAGGCTAGGCACCCCAGATACTTTCAAGTGGGTCAGTCACGGCACCAAAAATACTATATGTATAGATAGATGTACACACTTATGTATATCGTACACATATGTTTATATACATATATAGAAAGAAGAGCTAGCTTCTCTTTGCTGCACGTTTTATTATTTATACGTATATAAATATATACATATATACATATACTTATGTACTTCTTATCATCTCGACATTGAGCACTGCTTGACGCAATTTCATAAGGTCAAGTCGAATTTGGATTAATATGTTTTGAAATAGGAAACTGTAATTGAATATAATGTCCAAACTCTAATTGAAAATGGTTTAATAGTATAACTTTTGCCATGCTAACTTTTCAAATCCTTAATTGTGATGATACAGTTATTCATTGATAACCAAGGACAACTTGTGGGCTCCCAAAAAGCACTAAAGAGCTAAGTTTTATACATATATCTAACAATAGATAAACTTGGAATATATTTACCTATATTTTACCTGGTTGGAAAAAACTTCTTTTATCATTTTAAAGTCCCCCAGCTAGCAATTTGATGTCTGATTACTGCTTTTTGATATAGAAAGATATATTCTAGACATTTAAGAAGAGGAGTTTCTTTTCTCGTTATATGTATATACATAGGAAAACTGTTAAATCCAATCAAATAAAGGAAATTAAGTAATTTTTATTTTATAATTTGCGTGTTTTTGATTTCTTCACTTTTCTATATGAGAAATGCCAAGTTTAGCTTTCATAACTGTGTTAAATGGTTGGTTTTCCTATATAGACTGCATAATGGTTTTTCATTTTTTGTTTTTCTGTTTAATTAACAATTCAAATGCCGAATTCCATTAGATAATGCCATAATTAGATATTCAAAATTGCATAAAAAGCAAATCAAAGTGCATGGACACGGACATGAAAACACTTTCACCACTCTAAACTGCACTCCTCACTGAACATCTGTGGCAAATGATCGATTTGATATCATTTTTTTTTTTTGATTTTTTTTTTCTTTTCTTTTCATTTTCTTTGTCTTCCACACTTTCAAAAGCAAGAAAAGTATGTAAATAAAAAAAAAGAAACATTCATAAAGTTAAGCAAAGAAAAAAGCAAGATAAAAATTTTAAAGTCAAAGTCTGGCAAATATTGTAAAAGTATTCTACCAATTAAAATGAAGGATCGAAAGGTATTTAAACTAGAAGGTAGGTATAATTTTTGTCTTTGAATCAGCAGAAGTATTATATCTGTGACTAAGAATCAGTTAAGACCCTTTAAAGTCAACAATTTAGTTCAATTAATTACCAAATAAAGTGCCAAAGAGCCATTTTTTTTTCAATTATTGAATGAAATTATAAACTATTTATATCTTAACATAGGTAAAGATATTCCAAGTTTATCTATTATTAGATATATGCATACAACTTTGCTCTTTAGTGCTTCTTGGGAGAAACTTCTTCTTCTTCTTCTACTACTACTCCTTGGGTTACCAGCACCTCTCTCTATTTTGTATTATTTTATTTATGTCGAAAAAGGTCGCATTGATATAAATAGACGAAGCGAATTCAATTCCATTTCTTTCACAGTTGCTCTTGCATTTCATTTGTTGAATTTTTTCTTGGAGAAAAGGTAAATGAACGCTTGATGATGACGATGATGATGATGTCGTTGAGTGATTTATATGAATCACGTGGTCGCTCGGTTGTCGGTCCACGGAGTTGGAGTCATGGTCGGACTTGGATTTGGCTGGCTGGCTGGCTGGCTGGCTGGCTGACTGACTAGCTACATACACAAACACACCAACAAGAGTAAAAGCAACAATTTCTTTGTTTATGTTAGCTATTTTTATATGGCCCAAGATAATTGCTTCAACAACAATAACAACAACTGCTACGACAACAAATCAAACACAATAATTGCCATTGAAAATTGCAATAATCAAAAACCAAAAAAAAAAAAAAAATAAATAAATGGGCTTGGGCTTACATTGCCATTTTCTTTGTTTTAGATCAAAAAAATTAGCAAAGCAATAAAAATACATATCATCTAGTATGACGAATAATTTAAAAAGTTATTTCACCAAAGCTTTTTAGACTTATTTGGGCTTTTCTATAGCTTTAATCTATAAAATATAATCAAATTTAGCTAGAGTTTTTATTTACCACTCTATAGTTAGTTAATTTATATGGAGATTTACATTTAAAATAAAAAAATGGCAAAAATTGTAACAATAATAGAAATTTTAGTATAATAGTTATTGTTATTATTTCAATTGAATTTCCGGTTTTATTTTAACAAAAATAATAGCTAAGGAATGTAAGATTTTGTAGATTGAATTATAAATGAACCAAACAATTAACATTGTAACCAACTGATGAATCAGATTATATCATATTTTCTGATTATATCATATTTGAAATATGTATAATTACCTTTTTCTATTTGCATTAGTCAAGTGCTTTCAATTTGCTAGAATATAATCAAAGTACATTTTTAATCTCTGGTTTTATTTTCCCTCTTGGCCCGTTTCAAAAAAGGACACCCACTCAGTCACCTAGTCGAGTCACTTATTCACACATCGCATATGGCCAACAATTTGAGTAGTAGTTATATGTATGTATGTCTACCGTCTGTTCAGTTCTCAATTGTTGGTGACCTAGTTTTCCTCTCAGTTAGCCAAGAAGGAAAAAAAAAAAAAAAAAGCTTCTCGTTTTGTTGCCAGTCAGTTATGCTCCAGTTTCGTCTCGCCTTTGATTGTTTTCTTTTCGCATCTTTGACCTGGTTTGGGTCCAAATTGATGCTAAAAGGAAAATCTAATTTGCGGACCACGAAAATGTACCACAAGAAAAAAAAAAAAACAAAATAAAAGGTGTATTACTCCATGCAACAAGGACACACACTCACACACATAAACCCTAACACACACACAGATATAAGTTTGTATTACCTTTTTGGGTGGATCGATGTGCCTTGACCATTTGTTGGACGCGGCGGTTAGTGTCCTTGGGTGCCAGGCATTTCCTTTTTTTCACCCCCCTCCCAAAACTAGGTCAGCGTTGCTCTCTTCGATAGACGCCGTCAGGTGGCGGGGTTGATAAATGGGTGTGTCTAGAACTATATATACATATCTTGGCCAGTTTTCTTCCTTTAGAAGTTTTATTTGATTGGCATGTGTTAATTATGTGGCCATGTATCCGGAAGAGAAACTGATAAAGGATTTTATCTGTATGAAATAAATAATAAAAACTATCTTAGTGCAACATTTCGAATGGAAGTCCAGTTTTATTATAATTTATTTAAGCTTAAGAAAATTCACATTCGCTATCAATTGACAAATCTTTCCGGCTGTGTTATTACATTTTTTTTTTTTTGGTTTTTTGTAGTTGACACTCGAGCAAATGTTTCCCTCTTACCGAATTACTTAATTTAATAACCGGTTTGAAATTGCTGGGAAAACTTTTTGTTGTTTTTTTCCAACTTCCGTCTATGGGAAAGCAGCTGGCAAACATTTAACACTTGTAAACCAAATCCAGCTAACCAAACAGGTAGAGGACAAGACATTGGCAAACAGAGAGAAAGACAAACAGACAGATAGGCAAACAAACAGACAGACAGGCAGACAGCAGGCAGGCAAACCAACCGAAACTTACTTCCGAAATGTTCAATTTTACTTTGGTCTTAACTTGTTATATATCTCTTTCTCTCTCGCACTCAATTTAACTCCGTGTTTATAGCCACAATTGCGAAGGGAGCAGTTGCCATGACAGAGCCACAGAGGAGTCTGAGGAGGGAGAGGATCAGGTTGGTGGCATGCCACCCCACTATCACATCACCCTACGTTGCACACGTGAAATAGCGGGATTCAATGGCTTGAGCGAGGCGGTGAAGCGTCTCGATTTCCGTCGTTCAGTGCGCGACCGCAAACGTTTCCATTATATCTGCGCTTTCCTCCTGCTCGTATCCAACAAGGGCATAGCAAGTTTGCCGGGTAGTGCACAACGGCAGCTACTTCAAATGGTCGAAGAGGTGGCATCGCACGGTGAGAGCGGCATGGAGAGCCCCCCAACACACATAAACTCTGCATATTAATTTAACTATAATTATATCTTTTAATTTCCAGTCAATGACAGTCAACAGCATTTGAATGTGCTGCGCGGTTTGGCTCTTAAGTTGGATCATATTGTGAATCAGGAAAAGCAAAAATGTTGGGGCAAGCCCCTAGGTAGTACTTATCTGTGGCAAGAGCATGTGGCCACCATTAAGCGTATTAATGATGTGGCCAAGCAAATTGAGATCAGACAGGTAAGAAAAATTTTCCTATCCACAGAAGAAAATTAGTTTTCGTTTCCATTGCGAATCTTAAAACATTTACAAATCTCTTGGATTTCAATTAATTATCAATTTTCTTTATTATTTTGCTTGTTTAGCCCGATCCAAAGGCCAAGCCACAATTGCATGAGCTACCCGAAGAGTGCGTCCGTGAGATAATACTTTGTATAGCCGATCACCGTGATTTGGAATCGGCTGCCCAGGCATGGGATACCATGGCCAAGCTGGTGTCAGAGCAGCGCATATGGCGCGAATTGACACGTTTCCATTTCAATCAGCGACAGATCAACATCATCCTGGATCTGGATAAATTCAAAAAAATGGGCGAGAAAAAAGACTGGAAGAAGATTTATCATCAGCTACGTCGCACTTATGGCGTTAACGATGATTATCAATTTGCCGAGGTGCTAGCCCTATGCAGTTTGTGCTGTTGTCTCTTTTGGCCCTCAGATGGACATCCCTGCATTATGGATCAGAGTCCAGATTTCAGACAACGATTCGAGGAGGCTCGCGGCCAATTGGCCAAATTGGCTCAGCCTGTGCTGCCGGCTCAATTCTTAAAGTATTTCTCATTGTAAACTAAAGACCACGGGATGGAGAGAGACAGAGAGACAGAGACAGAGATAGAGAGACATTGAAAGTGAGAGAGATAGAAAGAGATACCTTGATATTTTTAAATGCCAGTTAATAGAAGATGGATGGGGTACTGTTTGGGAGCTTGTTTGAATTGCCTATGAAAGTTTTTATTGTACCCATGTTGAAATGTTTTAACATTGTGAAAAAAGTCGCAAGGAGAAAGCAAAGTGATAACGAAGTTTTAATGCAAGAAAATCCCCAGAGTTTATATTAATTATTATTATTATTTTGTTTTTGTTTTTATTATGATAACTCCAACGTAAACAAAATCTAGAGGGATTCCATTTAAATCACAAGTATTACAATTCAAATTTGGTATCTTGTATTTCAAAATTTGGTACCTTATATATCCTAGTTCATATATTTAGCATTTAAATCAAAATTGAAACATTCTGTGAAAAGACAAGCAACTAAATTTAGAACATAACACAATTTAAATTGGCTCTCTATATAAACTACAATAATAAAATTAATGGAATCCCCAAGATACTTTAAATATTCTTCTTGATCTTTCTATATACGTATATGTATAGATATATATGTTCTTGAATAAGTGGAAAAAGCAAGTTTATTAACAAAATGTTCGACCTGTTTTTTAAGATAGACTTAAAAGAACAAATGCTGTCCTATTTTTATTCACAACTTGTGTGAGGAGTTGATCTATGCAAAAACAAAAGAATAAGAAATCTCTTTAACAGAGTGATAAACTATTAGTTTTTTTTACACATATATTATAAAAACAAAACAAAAAACAAAAAAAGAACCTAAAAACCGAAAAGGAATCTTCTTTATGTTGCGCCAACATGCAAAATTTAAAAACTGCCACAAAAACGTACTTTTTGTTGGTTTAGTCAACAAGCAAAAAATATAAGAACTAAATTTTGCAACAAATTTAAATAGAAAAAAAAAACAAAGGGAAAACCTATTTTTAACATATACAATACAGAAATGTATTGTGTAACTATTTGTTTAATTTAAGATAATGATGATGTCTTTTGAATGGATCTATTATATATTAGTCTTTAAGTGTAGTTTCTTTTTATCAGCTGCTTTTTGGTGCTACAACAAACTTCTCTTATAATTAAGTTTCAATCGCCCCCAATCCTTAACCCCCACCCCTTACAAAGTTTACAATTTCAAAATAGAGATCCAAAATGATGAACAAAGAAACAAAAAATAAAAAACAAAATTATGTGATGTTGCAGGAAGCAAAGCTAGAAACGAATACACCTAACAAAACTCTTCAAACAAATATGCCGTTTAAAAACAAAACAAAAATTAAATATAAAAGATTATAAATATATATATTAAAGATGATCTAATGGATGCAAGATAGTTAAAGCTAAGATATAGGAAATCAAATCTGATGTATGTATATTTATCATTTAATCAAAGCTTGGACCTACTTATCAAAGGCTTGTATATGTATAAATACTTATTCAAAACTCAAAAATGAATATGAAAACATGTTAATATCTGGCTATGTGAATAATATATAAATATATATACTTATTTAGGTATATATATATGTATATTTTTTTTATTCTATCCCATACTAATGTAAAAAGTGCAGAATTTTAGCATTCTGGTTAAATATATGATTTTTCCGATCTGTTTTATTAGGACTGCAAACTGAACAGCTTGATGGATCTGCAGATTCAAATGGTTTTGAATGAAGTCATCGTCACCAAAACCATGCAAATCTGTTAATGATCGTAGCCATCAAGTAGAGTTCATCTAGCAGCCTTGTTTTTAGTACCTAAACGAACCAGATTTATTTGTAGATGCACTTTATGTGGCAACAAAGAAATAAACTCTTCAAAATATTTATCGATACTTGTTTACTTGGACAATTTACTTTCTATAACAATGATTATATTTTGTATGAACTTCATTTAAAGTTTTGCACTATCCGCCTCTGACGCGTCAGCCTCCTCCGCATCCTCTGTAAGTAGAATATAGAAATGGGGAACCAATTTAGTAAAGTGTTTAAATGATTTAGCCAATAATTGTTGTTCACCTACGCTTGCCACCGGGCATACGGCGCAAACGTTCCTGCTCCACAGCTGCAAAGTATTCACTTGCCGCCTGCTCGCAGGCACCTACAAATGGGGCCATATTGACCTTTCCATTGAGCATGGTTATGTCGTTTGGTTCCTGACCATGGTTCGCCTTCACCTTGAGTTTGCTTTCGCGCGACTTGGCCTCCAATATTTTTTCGCGACGGTTTTCACGTTCAAACATCTGTGAATAAAAAAAAAAATTTAGGTGCAGGTGAAGATTAGCATTTCCGCTTGATTCTTACTGCTGTCAGTAATGGTTTATCATTTTTGGCCGACATAATCATATTATCGGAAACTTCGATGAGGAATGTGGCACCCAATTTGCTGCCACAGCTAACAAATTTGCCATTCTCATTGGTCCTCACGCAATACAATGGTTCATCGCAGACTTTGACCGTTAAAACAGGCTCGTTTTGTTGCTGTAATAGATCCCAGGTGTCTAGAACACCGTCCATCCGAGTGATAAAGAACTGGGAAACTCTATTCAATTCATTATAAAACACAATTATTTGTAGTATCTTGGTATTATTTTGGTTTTGATTTAAGTCAACTTACTTGGTATAGCTCCAGGCACCGTCAGTTAACATGGAACTGCTGCTTTTGGTCCAAATAATCGAACTCTCGCGACAATCCTCAGACCAAATGCGAGCACACCAATCACCAACAGTTAGGAAATTTTTAACGAACGCTGGATTTCTGGTTATAGCATAAACCGGTCCCAAATGGCACATCATCTATTTGTAAATCAAGAAAAACTAGACAGCATTACGGGCAACTATACCACATAACCCACCCGTATTTGTATCTTCTCCGTTGGGGTTTTACCCTTGCGATTGCATGAGAATAGCATACCCATTTCGGTGCCCGCCATGAATCTCGTCGGTATCGTCGTCTCATACTCTAAGACCGAGATGCCGTATGAGCGGGACAAATCCTGCTCATCACTCTTAACCGGATCCATTAGCAGCCGGTCGAGTGGCTCTGTAAGCTTTCGTGTGTCCCACCACAATACCTGGCCATCGGAGCCGCCCGAGAAGAATTCGGTACCGCTTTTGGAGTTATTCCACAGTACCGAGTTGACCGGATCGCGATGGCACACCTCCCGCTCGCTTATCATGACCGGATGCTTGCCATGGCGCGTATCCCAGGCTGCCACCTGACCATTATACATGCCACTAACCAAGCTGGTTGGATCCTTTTGGTTGTATTCGAGACACACGCAGGGAACCTTAGGCTCCAGAGTGAGGAATGGTTCATTGGGATTTTCCACCTCCCAGATGTATGAGTTGCACTTCTGTCCCGTCTTATCGCCTTGGAATTTCATGTCACAATGGCTAACAGCCATTTTAATGCCGCCGTCTGGTGACCATGATAAGTGCTTCACAGGTACCTTTATGGGATTCGGATCGCGATACACGTTAACAGTACGCGACTTGCACGGTTCGGGCAATGGAGCTGGATCGAGATTCTCGAAATAATTTTCATAAATATTAACAGCATTATTTTGATGTATATAATGTTCCATTGGTTTGGTGAGATTCATCACTTGCGTTATATAATTATCGTCCTTTTCAATCTTACGCTTATAACGCACCGTTTGCTAAAGTGATTGTTAGGTATTGGTAAGTAATTATTATTAAAATGTATTTTTTAAAAATATCCTTACTTCCGGATCATGCATATTAATGTCCTTCGGCCAACCGCCTTCATTATGGGTTATTCCAGTGCTTTTGTAAGTGGCTCGTTCGGTGTTGGCTACACTGAGTGACGTCTGACCCGCATATTGTGTAACTCGGTCCACAGGATTCTTGAGAATAAAATTTTTAACCAACTCAGGATTGGAGTTTTCGCTAAAGACAACTTCATCCTTATCCTCAAAATGGACCCGTGCGCCAAAGGATCGGCGCTCTTTTTTAAAAATAAACTCCATTTTCCAATGTTATATAAAACAGTTTCTAGTTCATTTCGTTATGGAAAGAATTCCGCTATTAACAGTTTTTGTTTGATCAATAACGTGTAACGGTAATGCATGTTCCATAACGCGCCGATGCAGAAAATCAAATTTAAAAATAAAAAAGCGCATGTTACAAATTTTAAAGAGTTAATGATTCAATTTTAAGATCACGATCTCTAAAACGAAAGGAGGAGAGAATTATAAACTAGTTTTGGTATAAAATAAAATTGCAAAGTATTGTTAGTTTTCCCTTAACGAATATCTTATACTGCTCACAAGGTAATAACCATTTAGAGTGCCAGTGAGCAAATTGGCGGCAGAAAAGATGTGGCAGAAGAAAGAAGGTGGCGCTATTAAGTAATGTGATAACAAAAAGTAGGTGGCGCCAGCGAGCAATTTGACGATAGAAAGTAGGTGGCGCCAGTGATTAGCTTGATAACAGTGGCGCTAGTGGGCAACGCGATAACATAAAGTAAGTGGCGCCAGTGAGAAACTTGATTACAGAAACTCGGTGGCGCTAGTGAGCAAGTGGCAAAATAACAGGAGAGCAAAAAAGGCGGTTCAAATACTGGGTGTGAATAATAAAGGTTAAAATACGTGGTTGTGAACAACGTGAGTGGACGTTCATTTTAACCACCTGTGTTTATTATTGAAAAGTTATAAACAATCAAAAATTTGTAAAGAAACAGATAATAAGGTAAAGTAGAATTCGCGGAAGACAAAGAAACCATTGTCAAATTCGTATAAAAGAAACTTAACAAAAATACACTTGTCAACAAAAAAAATATAAATAATATTATTTATAACAAAAGATATAAACAAAATAAAGTGTTACTGTGAAACAAGTTGCATTTGTATAAGCAGCTGAACTGCATAAGAACATTCACTCTACTACTACACGCCATCCACCCCAAAAGACTTGTCCTTGTTGTACACTGTTTCTGGTGGCCTACGTGACTCAGAGACGGTTATCAATGGCGCGCAACAACACACAAGTTCACTAACCGAAATGAAAACCAATTTTAGTGCAACCCCTGAGGCAGACAGTTCAAATTGATAACGAGAGGAGTAAACAGGCGGCTGCCGCACGTGTAGTTACTTTGTTTCAAATATTTTAACGTCCTTATGCGCTGGCAATTGTTTGTTAAAAGAAATAGTGTTTGTATTATAAATTGAAATTGTTGGAATTGAACAAACTAAAGAACCTTGGCGTTTTGAAAGTTGTTGCAAGTGCTTTGTGCCAAAGTGAAGCGAAGTGATTCAAAGTAAAGGTGAGATACAGTCTTATTTGGAAGCTGACTCATTTTGGTTTTTACCTTTTGTTTTGTTGCTAATTATAACTACTTTCGAGGTTGGGTTCTTTTCCGGCTTTCTTTTGGAACTTGTTAACAAATTGGGGGCCTGTCCTTTTTTTTTTGTTTTTTTTTTTTTGTTTCGTTTTATTGCTGCATGTTTGTAGTCACGTAGGCCAATTTGGATATTTGAATCTGTTGATGGATAAGTTGAGTTCAATTTACATATAACTGTTGAACTCAGACTGAAAGTAAATAAGGAATCGTACAAAGTAAAAGCAAATAATAATGTTAAAATGAGTTATCTCCATATATCGTTTAGTTTACAAATTTGAAAATTTTAAAAACCTTTGACAAAACATCTGTGGATTAGTTTTAAAAAAATTGAATATACACAATATTATACTCAAAAGTAAAGCGCTTGTCAACTGGAAGCACGTAGCAAATTAAAACAAATGTCAAAGAGGAAAATACATTACGCATTTTGAATCAAATTTTTATTTAGATATATCCGTTTCTTTGCAGATCTTAATATTTTATAAAGCATCATCATGTTGGACGTGATCCAACCTTCTAGTGAGCAACTAAATACCAGCACCACTCACAATAACAACAATAGCAGCGATGTAGTTGTTATTAAAGCCAGGCCCAAAAAGGTGTTCAAACCAAAGGCTCGCATTAATCGGATACCTCAGGAGCTACTAGATGATCCGTTACTGCAACGGGCTATCGATCGTCTGCCGTCGAATTATAATTTTGAACTGCATAAAACTATTTGGCGGATACGAGAAATGAAAGCTAAACGTGTTGCTTTGCAAATGCCCGAAGGTTTGCTGATGTATTCCATGATCATAAGCGATATCATTGAGCGTTTCACTAGCGCCGATACCGTAATTATGGGTGATGTTACGTATGGCGCCTGCTGCGTCGATGATTATACAGCACAGGCATTGGGAGCAGAGCTGCTAGTGCATTATGGCCACAGTTGTTTGATACCGGTGGATCAGACATGCGGCATTAAAGTTCTATATATATTTGTGGACATCAAGATTGATCCCTTGCATTTTCTGGATTCTGTCAAGCTAAACTTTAAACCAGAAGTCGGTCAGATAGCTCTGGTTAGTACAATTCAATTTGTGACCACACTGCAGGCTGCATCGACAGAGCTCAAGGCAGCCGGGTATGATGTGATTGTACCCCAAGCAAAACCCTTGAGTCCAGGGGAAATATTGGGTTGCACTTCACCCCAGTTGCCGGAAGCAACTCAAATGATAATCTATCTGGGCGATGGACGTTTTCATCTCGAATCGGCTATGATAGCCAATCCTTTGCTGAAGGTGAGTTAATTTTGTTTTAAACTTAATTTTATTAAACTAAATTCTATTTCCAAATTGTAGGCTTACAAATACGATCCATATGAAAAGAAGTTTACGGTGGAGCAATATGATCACGCTGCTATGCAGAGCCTTCGTCTGTCTGCAATACAGCGTGCCAAAAAGGCAAATCGTATTGGCATTATTCTGGGCACACTTGGTCGTCAGGGCAGCGCAAGGGTCCATCGGTTTTTGGAGAAACGTCTGCATGCCAAGGGCATTGAGACAACCACTATCCTGTTATCTGAAATCTTTCCTCAAAAACTGGCGCTTTTCGGTGACATTGATGCCTTTGTGCAGATCGCCTGTCCCCGCCTGTCAATCGATTGGGGCTCAGCATTTACGCAGCCTCTGCTCAATCCCTATGAGCTCTCAGTAGTTTTGGGCGATGTCGAATGGACTCCGGACAATTCCTCGCCACGTACTAATGCCTACCCCATGGATTTTTATGCCAATGGCAGCTTAGGGCCATGGACGCCAAACTTTAAACCCCCGGCACTGGGGGAGTGCGAGAATCGACCATCTGCTGATTGTTGCGGACGTTGTACGCGTGCCGAACTGGAAAAGGATGATTCGGGTAAAGCAGCCGCTATAGCAGATCTACTGGATTTCAAAAAGGGATAAATATAAAAGAACAATGACTTGCGCCAATGTAATTAATTTACTAATTTAGTTAGTACAAATTTATTTGTCGGTTTTTAAGTTATATGTCTCCCCCATCTCCCATACTACGTTTAGAACAAATAACTCTTTGTGTTCATTACAGGCAGAACAAAAACGATAACATAATTCTCTGTAAATGTCTTTCATTAGTTTAGTTATATTCTTTTAGTTTTAGAATTATTTGCAATTGTTATGCAAACAACAGCAGAATTATACAAAAATGCATAACATACTAAAATGTTGCAAAACATTAACAACTCAAAAAGTTTATTATTGATCCAGCGGGGGAGAGAAAGTATCTCAAATAAATAATAAGATTCTTTTAAAGACTTAAATTTTATACGCATAATATTGATTGATTATTTAAATTTAAAATTGTTTGCATAATTCACATAAATTATCGAATTATGGTGTATAACAGTTTCTTTCCATATATGTTTTTTATATAAGAAATATTCTGACGTTCAATGGATTCAATATGGAAACAACAATTTATTAGAAAAATGTACAGTATTTTACATTCGTCATGTCGTAAATCAAATTCAAAATCGTTTACGCTTCTTGTTATGCTAAATTCCTAAGAAATGCAAGTATCCACTGGTGAATATAAAAATTAATGAGACGTGAGTTGTTTTTGGTTTGTAGTAGGTAAATTATATTTTATTGCATTTACAATGTATTTTTTTTTTTTTTGCGTATATTTAAAATATACATTTCAACTTTACAAGTTTTTATATACAATTGGTTATAGGTTTTATGTACAATTGGTATAAAAATTTGGCTAAATGTGTTTCATATGTACAATTGAATTGAATATTTTCCTAGAGGTTTCTATGTACAATTGGCTAACTATAATATAAATGACTATGTACAATTTGAACTTAACATTAGGATGTAACTAAAATTTACAAATTAAACTTAAGTTGGCTGACACTACAAGGTAGACTGCTGAGCGCTGTTCCATGCGTGTAAAAGGTTCCAAGACCAAGCCGCCGGCCATCCATTTAGTTTCGTTTCTCGGTGCCATGTTGATGATAATCAGGAACACGAGGATGTGTGTGATGTGGACGGTTAGAGCGCATCGCTTGTAGTGCAGGTCTACTCTAGATTGAACACCGGCTTTTATACAGCCGCAGGTAAGCGAGAATTGGGTAGATAATTTTCGTAATGTCCGTTTTTACCTAATGACTTTGACCTTGAGGAAAATATCCGCGATATACAATGCGATTACAGTGAAAAATATTTTCTTAGTAGACCTAGAAATCCATATGACATTTAAGAGTGTTTCGAATTTGGGTAGGGTAATTAAGAGGAGGGTGCTTAAAAATGGGAAAATACATTTTATGCTTATCGAGAAAAAGGATAAAAAAAATCGCGGTCTTATATACAAAAACATAAAGTATGTATATTGATTCTTTGTCTTTATTTTTACATATGTATATACATACGTACATACATATACATATGTATAATCAGTCAATTCAACTCAGATTATTGCATCAAACGCATCACAGCCTTTTTCTTAACAACTGAAGTAATTGTGGTCTTTAATTTGCCAGCCTGAAAATATAATACAAGTTCCGTCCGTTAAGACGGGTTAAAAAATGACATTGATTTTCAAAATTAGAAGCTTCAATAGCTTGGCTCTTGATACTGGTCGAATACTGTTTTATCTGTAGATGATATATACATTATAAATTTGTATTTACCATGTCTTTCAATTGTTTTATAGCCTGTTCACGCTGGAGATCTGTATGTTTTAAGCAAGTTCTAAGATTTTCTATTTCTTCCAAAAACTGTTGGCGTTCATTTTTAAGATGGAAAACCTCACATTTAAGACTGCTTCTATGAAAAGAATATATCTTCGATATATTATAATTCTTAATGTTTGTAATTTAAATGTAAACTTACAATTCCATTTCTAAATGCTTGACATAAGCACTATCAATTGATTCTACAATTTCTACATGATTTTCATTAGTTGTTTGAGCATTAAAAGATTCTTTAATCTCCAGCTCCATATTGTCATTACTTTGGGTTTGTTCCGACGACTCAATCGCTTGATAATCATTAGTTTGATAACTCGTATATAAAGTTTCTATATTACTTGAAAAATCGTACAGTTCGATTTCAATTACATCATCGGCAATTTGAACAGATGATGCCTGCTCGTCCTGTGTATTTGATTCGTCGTGTGATTCCTGTTTTACCTTTGTTTTAGTGACTCCTTTGCTTTTACCCCTCACAGTTTTCTTTAAGGGTTTCTGAAGAGCCAAGAAAGAGGGGCTGTTTAGGGTAGGGAAAGAGCCCACCTTTAGTTTTGTGGGATTTTTACGTGTAAATCCAAAATCATATTGCATATTTCGTTCAAAGTCATCGGAAGTGAAGTGTTCATTGCAAATGCAGGCTATGAGAGTAATTTATTTGTTTCAAAAATTGTTTTTATTTAAAATTATTAAGGCATAACCTGTGGCCGTGTTTAAAGTTGTTTCTCGTTGGCAGAAATCAATCCATTTATTTTTTGTCTCATCTTTGGGGAAGTGGAAATAGCGCCATTTTTTTCTATTACCATTTCGATTGTTATTACCACAGTTGCTAACGGCACAGCGCATTTTGGTTAAGTTCTATTTTATTTAATAATAATACAAATCAGCTGTAATTAATAATATAAACCAGGGATGGGGATTAGTTAAAAAGTTTAGTTAGGATGTTTAAATAGACGATCAGTAAAGAACTAATATAAGTACATAAATAAATAATATAGTAGCACCCAATATATATATATACATATATATTTCATATATTTTCATATTGCATTATCAAGTGGAACTAGTTCCACTGTTCGTGGGGTAACTCAACCCTGGCACATCAGCTGTTGCATTTTTCGTTAACAAGTTGCCTGCGCATTTCTTATCTATTATGTTAAAAAGTAGCAATTTAAACAGGTATTTTGATAAATTAAACATCTTAAATGCTGTTTAACCAATTTTGTTATTGCTAGCATTATTAATGAACTAACTGACAGCAATGGCGAAGGGGAAATGGAATGCCAAGAAGAACAACAACCACATCCTGTCAAGAACACTGACCCACAAACAAATACAATGCCTAACAATGCCGGCTCCAGTTCATTACTCTCGGCCGGTATCCTTGAAATAGCTGAGCCGCCTCTTGATCGAGTACGAGGGCAGCTTAAGGAATTGATGTAAGTGTTGCATACATGTGTAAATTCGTATGCTTTTGTACATACATATGTATGTATGCACATATCTTATTCTTCTTATTATTCAGTGGCAGGCAAAACAAAATCTACATTGACTTGTCTAGGGAGAAATACAAACTAGATTGCAGTGAGGTTGCCAAATTAAATGATATGGTAAGTTTCAAAGAGCAACTGTGTTTTAGTTGTATTTCTATATTGAGCGATCCGATAATGAGTTAGTCACTTTAACTGGTCTTCTGTACCACCAATTCTATGTCTGTTCCTATAATACTAAACTTTTGCGTACAACGTTATTGCCGAAATTTCGTCATGCGATTGTCTTAAATCACCCAGAGGGAATTAAAATAGTTTTGCTTGGATACGACTTAACTCAATTAAACTTGTAAAAATCTGTAGTAATAGGTTTTAAAATTTTATGTGGCAACGGTGCTATTCAAGTTATCTAAATGATTGTTTCGAAATTAAAAGAAATAAACATGCATTTAGGTCAAACAAATTCTCGTTACAATGTCGAGTAGTAGTTGTAAAGTCACATCTTATCAAAGTCTGTCTATCAAATTACTCTGTTTAGCTAATCTAATCTCCCATTTTGGGCAAATAACGCAACAAAGTAACTTGCAAGACACGCTATAATCGTATGTACATAAAAATATAAATATACTAAATATACAAAATCGATTGAATTTTTGTCAACTAGATGAACGATGTGAAACGCTACAAAGAAAAATTGACACGCATCAAGAAAGAAATGCAAAATATATACCAGCGCACAAAAGACTTAAAGGTAATTTATCATTACTATTTATAACAGAGATAACTTAAGGTGTTAAATATTTTATTAACATTGCCTTGTTCTTCGATTACAGAAACGCGCCGCCAATGTGGCAGCGTGCAAACAGCGCGATTATCAACGCAAACTTGAGAAGCAACAGCATGAGGAGTCGCTCATTGGCAGCCAAGGGCACTAGACTAGCGACGCCACACGGATAGTGGAAGAAAAACTAGGTTACATTGAGAGTTGAACAAACGGTAAATACGGTATAATTACATATTAACTACTATAAGTAGGTAAAGATTACTATTTCTTTTCATTTTTCATAACAATAAACCATTTGTTGTATAATTAAGTAAATACTTTTGGAGATTTTGCAGCAGAAGACATAAATTAAACTAGAAAAGGAAAATCCAATCTAATTATAATAGCCAATACTTAAACTACATTCGTATACATATATCAATATATAAGATATAACATATTAAATATATATATTTTTATATAAATAGTGTATATAAAAGGAGTGTGTGTGTGTGTAAAAGACAGCAGTTAAACATTCACAGCTCAAATGAAATTTCGTTTGGCATGCAAAGGGTCATGCATTTTAAATGAATTATTAATATGTGTATGCGTATAAATGTAAATGGATATGAGTGTCCAGAGATGAGATTTTGGTATATGATTTATTACCAATGCCTAATTAACAACTACATACAACTACACAAAAAAATTAAAGCACTTTTACAATACAATTTTTCAATTAAAACTTTAAAATTAATTCAGCATGCAGCAGCGGCAACGACTCAAGTGGCAGAATAATATAAAAAGCATATACACATATATATATATAAAGATATACATATGCATATATATTAGAATCGTGTGATTTTGTTGTTCCCAGGTAGAGTTGTTGGTGTTGAGTTTGGTATTGGTTTTTGTTTAACTGATTTAAACATCCATCTTGGGATAGCTTAGCTAACACTACTATATTCCTGATCATTCAGCATGTGCATTGCATCTGTCGGTGCAAAATATTTGACAGTGCCTACAAAAAACAAACGGTTTTATTAGTTAAAAATTTTTATAAAACAATATAGTATATTAAATTCAATAAAAATTATACAATTTTTAATTACTTTTTCAGGCATTTGGTTTTAAAAAATGGATAATCATAATCATCTATCATTCATTTGCCGATCAGCAATCAATTTTTACCTGCTGTACGCGTCCATTTTTACATCAACTATACTATACAGATTGGCATTTTTAATTTATGTCATATAATTATTAGCTTTTTGGTAACCAGGTGAGTAATGGAAAATTTATAGTAGAAATCTTCCCATATCAACAATGTTTTTATAACATTTGTGATTGAATTTGTTTAGAGATAACAAACAGAAACGTATCGCTTATCCAATATCTTTATGAGCAAATCCAATCTTTGGGTTGAAATTTCTCAGATTTTATTATGTCTTTTGGTAAAGTTACTTTATATACAAAGTTAATAATGGCTTCAAGTTTGGTAGATTATATAAAAATACTTCGTTTGGTTCGCATTCTGTAAGGCGTTAAGTACAATTGAAAAATTTTGCTAATATCTTCGGAATATTTTTACTAAATTCGCTCTTGGAAACTTGTCGTATAACTATTTTTTAGTTTCATAAGGATTCAGTTAAATACCTATCCATTTAAATGATGTTTTCACAAAGTTGTTGCATAATTTAGGGGGTTCGTATTGATTAAATCTGTTATATTTAACATAATGAGTATAACCAGTCGGAAATAAGTTTTTCTAGGAAAAACTCCTTGTTCCTTTGCGTTATAAACTCAAATGAATACGGTTATTAGGCAATTATTCTCTTCTGCGTTTGCACTTTAATCTCGGTTTGTAAGAATGTTAATATAAAAAAGCAACAGAAATGTTTTGACAACATTTTGTCAGTTTTAAAATCACTGCATCTGTTAACAGTGATTGTTAGCTAGCCCATTTAGAGGATTCACAATTTTCCTCTTCTATGTGCATTAAATTAAGAATATGTTGATTGTTTATGGCATCAACTTGTTAAGTCGACATCGCTAAAACCAGCTTTCGACTTCTTGGACACCTGGTCGACTACCTCAGCCTCCTCCCCTGCAATCTCTGTTTCCCGCCCAGCCGATGCGGAGGACTCTGAGATTGAAACTCTTGCCTTACCATTTTCAACGGAACCGCTACTATTGCGTTGCAGAACCATTTGAACTGTGACATGAATAAGAAATATGATGAAAGCAGCAACTCCGAATATTTCGAATGTAGTCCTAGCGCTGACTGCATCAAAGAGTATGCCACCAACTAGACTTCCCATAGAGACACCCACTCCCTCAAAGATGGCACCGACGAGACTCTGTGTATTAAGGGAAATAGAAAAATAAGACTTTTATGATAGGATAGATTAAAATATTGCTACTCACCTGCATGGTGGCCTCTGTGCCGGGTGGAGCTACAATGCTGGCATATGATGCCATTGTTGCATAAAACAGACCAAAAGTAAGGCCATTCAAAAGCTCTATTGGTAGTATATACCATGGATTCTGCAGCATGGAATACAGAATAAAGCGTACACCAAATGCGAAGAGCACAAGACTCATGACATTCACATGGCCCATCCGTTTTAAAATCCAGCCAGATAAAAAGAAGAAAGGCAATTCACCGCCAAAACATTGTATCACCATCACAAGACCCTCTAGGGTCTTAATGGCGCTATCACAACCCTCATATGCCCTATCTAGTTCCTCTAGATAGATAAACAAAAAGTTCCAAATCAGAGCTGTTCCAAGGCCAATTGCCACGCACCAGAGGAAAAACACAATACATCGAAACGAGAGGAACATTTGCCCCACATCTCTCAATATATTGGATGACAAATGTTTTTGTGTGTGCTAATTGATGGAAGAGAAAAATACAGCGTCAATTAGATGTTATTTAAGTCAAATAATTATAAGCTAAAGTTTTTCTATCAATTTAAAAAGACGACCAGGTATGGATACCTACTACTTTGTTGTAATAAAATAAGTGCGGTAACGTTTGAGGTTTGATATCTGTTTACCAGCATATGTGATTGGAACTTACCCTTAGCTTGGTTGAGGCAAAGAAATCGCATCCCATTATAACCAATGCCATCCAAAATACAACTGTATAATTCTTATTGACGTCACCGGACGACATTTGATCCACCAATACGCCAGCTAGCAGGGCAAACAGGCCCCAACCCAAGGAACCGCAGAGGCGTTGCTTTCCATATAAGTGATGTCTATCACCTAATATGCCAAAGCATATGGCATCTCCAATGCTGACCACCACAGCCATGCCTATCCAACTGATTATAAGCATGCTAAAGAAGAACCAAAACTGTGGTTGGCCTATAGCACTGCGTGTATTAATTACTGCACTTTCGGACAGCTGATTGTTAATATAGTCATCATGGCAATCCATGCTACAGTTGGCTTTAAAATATGGCTTATCCTTGGGGCAGTAAAGAGTAACATTTTTGCCTGCCACAACGCCTCGATCATGGGGTATGATAAAATGCAGACATTTTTTGTTCGAATCGCTCTCTTCCACAATGTCCTTCATGCTTATGGTCGTACTAAACTCTAAAACAGAACTATTGCGATCCATCTCACAGGATTCGGTTTGATTCAACCAATTTTGGCAAACAATATCCCACATATAGGGCTCTGCTTTGCATTTCATATCACAGTCAAGCGTTCGGTTGCCATAATAAGATTCCAAATTATTCTCCACGCACTCGCTATATGGAGAACAGTATCTGATATTAGCCACGCCCGCATGGCTATGAAATTCAACTTCGGGCAACGGCTTCTCAATCCCAGGCACAAACATGATCATAAAGAAGGCAACACCCGTAAGTACTTGACCGCTTAAAAAGAGAAACCGATGGCGATGGAAGCTGCGGATACGAAAGAAATCAGAAAGTTATATTGGATCTCCATACATATATCCTAAAAATAACAGTTTATAACTTTACCGATCTGCAATATAACCGAATAAGGGCTTAGCCAGCATCCCAATTATGGGTAAGATCATATACATGGTGCCAACGACAACTGAGGAGTAACCCAGTTGAGAGGCCAGAGTTGGCATAAAGGGTACAACGGGTGCGGTGCCTGAAAAAATACCACAATATAGTCATAGAATGAATGTTAGTTAGTTAGATAGTTAGATAGATAAGTAGTTAGTAAGGTAACAGTAAGGACCATAAAACAAAACATGCAAATAGCCTAGCTCTTTCTGTGAGGGTGAATGTCAGATAAAAACGTGAGCGTCAGACAGTATAAAAACACACACACACGCACACTATTATTGTATTTTTGTATATATACCTATGCACATACAAATGTATATATGTTTACATTATATAGAGAGAAAAAATGCAAATATCAGATAATGAGTTAAACGGCAAAAAACATGGAATTCTATCTACATAGTAATATAGTCGAAATACGATAAAACATTTTACAAAGTGACTTTCAATTAATTTAGAAAAGTAAAAGTTGACATTTAATTGCTTAAAGTAGTTTAGTTCACTGACAGTAAAAGTAGGCAATGCCAGAAAACAGTAGTAGTTAGTGCAGGAGGAGGATGAGGGGGAGAACTATCTTTGTTTGACTCTGTTGGAACAGGGCCGCTAATAAGATCACAGTAAGTTGCGTTACTTTAAATGTGAAAGTGCACTTGTGAAAATTTTAATGAAATGTTCTTGGATACAACAATCTGGTAGATCAAATAGGATTTAAAGTATATATTTATACATATATATATATAAACAAGATCTCTAGTTGCATTTCAAAAAAATTTAATTCTGTTGAAACGTGTTCCGTATAAAACCGCATAAATCCGTTGATTTCTGGATATACATTCTAAGTTCTTACTTTTACATCAACATTGCATTTAGTTCTTGTTTATATAGAATAGTAGATATAAAAACCTCCAGGCTTTCATAGAATGAAACTTCGTCCAATAATATTAATTAAATTAATCTACCATACATGTTCTAATAGGAATTATATATTGTCCCAGGCTTTAGTTCCATTTTTTTTTTATAATACTCCACAATCGTTATCATAACAAATACTTGTCCATCTGTATGCTAGACAGGTAATCGGCAAGCACACATTATTTCATATTATTATCGACAAGCAAATTATTCGAACAAGTTCACAATTCTTTGCTCTTATCGCCACACTTTGCCCGGACACAGGTTTTAAATTCTAATTGTACATATACAAATTTATTTCTTTTCCCACGGACTTTGTTTTTGCTTAGTACGCGATAGATTTGTAATATTTAGTATTCGCACTGTGTGCGTGCAGCCCTGGAGTTTTCTGACCCACAACACGTGCTTATGTTTATATATATGTACATATGTATGTATATATAGCGCCGGTAGTTGGCTGATGTAAGCGATTAAATTCACTCACCTTAATGAGTTTTATTTAACGTAAGTTGCCATCACTACTTACCAGCATTGAAGAGAAAGTAATGCGCCTTCATGGGCAGCAGTTCCTTATCGATGGTCATCTTCATTTTTCCGGCCTTTTATTATTTGTTTATGGTAGCAATTTGACCAATGGAATTGTTATTCAATTAAGATTAATATAACACATGGGCTTCGTCCGATTGCTTATTTGGAAGTTGCGAGACTTCAAACTGAACGTTACCCTGGCAACGGCACTTGTCTTTTAATTCAGTTTACAAAAACAATATTTGTCAATTCATTCACAAATTATGCTGAGGCAAGCATATGTATAAATTCTTACAAAAAGAACGAGTTGCGATTAAAATGTTATTAAATACATATCACGTTTCTGGTATTTGTTATGTAGAAGTTCTATTTGAAATCAGATGACATATACCCAATTACACATTAGTAGATATTTTGATCAGATTCATGGATATAAATTGATTATTGTTATCACAGTCTGCTTGTAGTGTATTTAGTTATAAATTGACGAGTCATATTTTATATATACATATATATTTATATGTAATTTAAAGTAGAGTAATCTCGGAGCTCGGGCTCACACGTCCAGCACGACACGCATCCGCAACTCAACTGAACTAGTAACGTATTCAATAAGATTCTTATTGGACTTTTCCCAATGTGTGTGTGCGTGCATAGTTCTTGTTTACACACAGCGGCGCTTATCTCTGGCCCACAATTTGATGCACATATAAACTAAGGTACGCCCACAATATGGAATATTGGCGGTATGTGCAAACAAAAATATTAGTGTGTTAAACAGGTGTTGCCCGGAGGAATATGAATTAGTGCTATCGATTTAGCCTTTTTAGGTTAAAGATATCGTTATCCAAGTATGCTGTTGTAGCCTTTTTATGGCTAAATAATACTGTAATCACCGAATACACAGAGGCAAACTAGAACTTAGTTTGAACATCAGGCAATTTCTTTGAAAAAGAAAACATTTAGCAATTTTTAGAGACTTAAAACAATTTTTAATGAAAGATTTTCCTTTTTTGTACACTGCAATTCAACTTAGTAGGCAAACTTAAGTCTACAAATGACACTTTATGCATAAATATATATATATATATTTCTAATTCTCAGTCAGCTAGTCCAGATAGACGATTTTGTACATAAAAGTTTTTGTTCTCAATCATAAATGTGGCTGTAGTGCTGCTGATAGACATGTATATAGTTCTCCTTCTCTTGCGGCGTCATTTGGGCGATAAGTTTATCATCGATTTGATCCAACGGTTGTGGACGTCCAGCCACTAAAACCGTGGGGACATCATCAGCATCATCGGCCGAATCCGAGTTGATGTAATTATCGTCCTCGGAATCCAAATCGGCTATTAAAAGAATTCAATTAAATTAATTTGGATCTATATGGTAGTTTGATAGTCTGACACTTACGTTTCTTGGCATTGGTAATTTCTTTTTCGTCATCACTCGAATTGGCATCCGAGGAGCCTGACGGACGCAACCCCTTCATATGGGGCTCCTTCTGGCCCGGTTGCTTTTCATGTTGCAACAGAACCGACATTATGTCCTCATTCTCCTTGCGATTGCGCTGGCTGCCAGCCCCAGATGCACTTGGTACTAGGCTATCTGCTTCTCCGTCCAGCGAGTCGGTTATTACAGTACTCTCTGTCATCCAAATGGGTCGCGATTTACGCTGAACCACTGCATCTGATGCATCATCATCACCAATTGTTACGTCTACTCTTGTCTCCTCAACGGCAAAGCCTTGATTTCGTGTCGCCTCGCCCGACCAGGCTAAGCCATCGGGACGCAAGGGATTCGGCTTAGCTATACCACGAATTGTATCTATATCGACAGGTTCGGGTTCGAGAACTTCCGGGGCCAGCTTAATGCCCTCTACCTCCCGAAGAAGATCGTATAAAGGTTGCAACTGCTCATTGAAATGTGCCAGCATCAGACGTGAATCTTTCTTGGGCATGGCCGCACTATCCTCCTCTACAGAACTACTGCAATATGTGCAGCGAAATTCTAACGTAGCCATATCGAACAGCTGATCCGCCTCGAGATCCGTAAATGTTTTTGAGCACATGGAGCACTTAAAGCTGGCTCGACTAGTTGCGTCCCGTTCTTCTGTTTCCATGCGCTTGCGCATCAAATCCAACTTGTATTTTACTACATTCACGAATGTCTTGTAGTTGATAAAATAGTAATTTACCTTCTGGGCCTTTCCATCCGGCCCTGTTTCCATTTTCAATCGGATTTGAATGAATTTGTCTGTACGTAGGGTGGTAATACGCGCTCTCAATTGCTTCTTTTCAAACCGTAAAAGTTCTCCAATGTCATCCTCTTTCATGCATGGATTTCGTACAAGCATATCAATGATCAGGGCGTCCTCAAGGGAGTAGAAGCCACGTACCACAAGGCGAGCCAATTGTTTTAGGCTGCTAGGCACTTCGGTCACATAGCGAACTTCTGTTTTTGTGGTCGAGCCGGCTGCTGCATTGGATGCGGCAGCCGATGTGGATGACATTTTGCACTGGAGAGGGAGAATCGGTCAATGGCGGGGCGCATACGGAAAACCCAAGCTTCCAATTCACTCGGGACGTACGCCGATAAATACGGTTCAGGTGCGGTTTCTTTTGGGCATAGAGATCTTCATTGGCCTATTGTAACTGGGCGGACAGCACGTTATATTTTATTATCCACTAGTCCAACGATAAACTGTTTTTGTTAATTTTTTTCTAACTTCGAGCTTCGAAAAGAAAGTTTTGCAACACTGCATGCCAGCTGCCGGAGCTATAAGCGTAAGCAAACACTAGAAATATCGATGAATCGTGTCGGAACTAGATGACTTAGCTGTCGATTAATGTAATGGCAAAAATTTCAAATATTTAGCGCGTAAACTTACTAGTGTACTCAACAATCCCTTATGTTTATGAATTTTAGAAAAGGCGCAAAACGCCTTAGTTATGTGATTTTAAAATGAAAATGCATGTGTTAGTTACATATTTCTTATAGGAACATATTCTGCCAAATAAATAAACATAAAAGCTGTTTCTGTCTGTCTGTGCGTAAGCTCCTTTACAATGATCCCTAGCACCCATTTTGGTTGCTTTATATCTTTGCATTCTTGTGTATGTGTGAATGTGTATGTGTGTATTGTGTATGGGTGTGGGTGTTTTTTGTACTTGTGGGCGAGAGCACAGTTCTAGGGGATTACACCAGAATGCACTCGAACGTAAGGCGAAGTTCGTGGTGTTTTAAAAAAGGAAACGGCCGTAGACAGTGAGGCATAAAATATTAAGTGCTTTGGCTTGGATAAACAAAGAAGACATAACAAAAAAGCAAAAGACTTGTTGGATTTATTTTCTTTGCAAATACAACTAAAAAAAAAAACAGGAAATAAAGGAAAGTCTGCTTAGAACCCACACGGATTTCCTTTCACCTTTAATGAATTTATCTCACTGTTTATTTTAAAAGCGGCTTCTTTTCCCTATTATAGAAGGATTATTTTTTTTATAGTTTTATATTTAAAATTTTTTTCACTTTAAATTCTTTCGATTGCAACAACATTGCGACTACCTTTTTAAAAATTGAAAAGAGCGCCATATTTTCATTAATACAACTTTCCCGATAAAAAAAAAGTTGCTCTCCCTTTCTCTCTCTTTGTTTTATAATTTTACGCTCCCTTACAAAGGGTGGGACTTTAATTTTTTATTATATCCATACCAAGCTCAACAATAAGGCAATGAGCTGATTTTGTTTAAAAAAACGATGAATGCGGTTTTACCACTTGTCACAGCTCCAGAGTTATAAAGATCTATATTCTTTTCTATATATATAACATAAGGATATTCTTTATTCTATATATATAATTCAGCAAGGGGTTACATAAAAGCGCCCCCTTTAAACTAAGCCCATGACAGAAGCTTCGACCCAGTGCGCAGGTTCACTCTCTTTGGCGAGAGTTCTTTCTTCAGTTTTCTCTCTAGTTTTTTTCTGAGGAAAAGCACTTGGCCTTTTCTGCCTTTCGCCACTTTTGCTGGCCGCCTCCACTTGCAGTTTGTATTTTGAGTTCGTGCCGCGCTAATGCTCGAATTTTCCTCAAATTTTCCGTTCAAACCAATCGAAAGCGTGCAAATAGTTTTGTGATTGTTTTTTTCTTGTTCTTGTTCCTTTTTTTATTGCATTTTTGCTTTTCCTTGGCGTCGGCGTGGAAAACAACAACAAAAAAAAAACAAAACCGAAAAGGGAGAATTTGGTGTTAGCATTTTTTTTTTTTTTTTTCTGATTCAAAAGCAAAATCCAAAAAAAAAAAAGAATAGCAAAAATTTGTAAAATTGATTTTTATTGCTTGAGACAGGCAAAAAGAAAAATATATAAATAAATAAATATATGTAAAAAAAAAAAAAAATAAATACCGAGAAATATTATAAAAATATATATACGTATATATATTTAAATATATATATATATATACACTCACATACTCATATATATATATATAGAAAGGTGCGTGATTGTAGTTAGAACAAGTATGTAAAACATATTTTACAGATTATAAAACAAAATGGATTTTCCTTTTTGAT
The DNA here is from genome assembly GCA_018903615.1 of Drosophila neocordata. Classification (NCBI taxonomy): domain Eukaryota; kingdom Metazoa; phylum Arthropoda; class Insecta; order Diptera; family Drosophilidae; genus Drosophila; species Drosophila neocordata. The sequence continues at coordinate 13,614,329 of JAEIGI010000001.1, forward strand.
TATATCTTTTGCTTTGCAAATACAAACTTTTCCTACACGTGATTTGGTGTTTTTTCCCATTTGCTTTGGTTCCTTAAACTTTTTGTTGGGCCATCCACCAACCAAACATCCAACCATCTAACCATTCATCCATCCATTCCATTCCATCCCATCCATCCATCCTAACTAACACCCCATTTGCCATGAAGAGCCGGTAACTTGGCTCGACGTAGCCCGCTCTCCCTTTTTACCCGCCCGCCTTAAAGAGGAGCAAGGGTGGCTACAGTTCTGTTTGCATCCCCTCCCTTTGCCCTGTGATGTCATGCCCAGCGATTTTTACATCGAGTTCGACATAATGGTAATAATAGAGTCTTTAGACATACTGGCGCACAACCCATCCTTTTGTCCAGTTTCCGCTTTAAGGCTGGACAACATTGATTTTACAATGGGCAAGATATATTATCGGTCATTTATAGTTTATCATTGGCATAAGTGGACCTATATTTGTACTTGTATATGGTCTCCTATATATCCACAAACATATCAATATATATATATATATATGCATATATATAACTATATAAATAAGTCGTTCTACTGCAAATCAGGTCAAAGTTGCATAGTTTGACCCAGATATGCGGCACTGACGTACCAGCTGGCTTGTTACAGGATTCACTTATTGAATGCCAACAAATGAATGAGATTTTTTTTGCCTTTAAATAGATATCTCACACTTAAGTTAGTTAAAAGAAGTAAAAGTGTTTTTCTACAGTAGATATATATATATATATATAGGTAATTGATAAAATAGGAAATCTTAGTAAAAACAAATCTTAGTTAATAAAAAATATAGTTGTATGAAGTTAATGAAATGTTTGATGTGATGGTAGAGAAACAAGCTAGTGCCTTTGCAATCTGTATGAAAAAGTATATTCGACAATATAATTATTAATATTTTGTTGGAATTAGATAATTAAAGTGTAATTAATACTTTACTGAATAAGAAACTTTTGTTAATTTTAATGAAAGATATTTAATATTAAAACCTTCTAAATTTATTGTAAACCAAATATCTTAAATATTTTCTATTGATCCATCAATCAAAATTAAATTAAAGAATCAAAAGACTGAATGGATGAAAAATATTGTATATGTATTGCATACTTTTAGGAGTTCAACTAATATATTTGCAACTTAGTTAGATACACATATGACATATATCAATGATTGTTTAAAATACATTATATGTCTTTATATTACCCTCTCTCCCCTCATCACTCTCTCTGTCTCTCTTTCTATTTGTCTCTTACTAACTTGCTTTTTATATGATATTTGTGTTTGTTTTGTTCGCATCTTTCTTGTGTTTTGCTTTTCTTTCTGCACTGAAATCTCCAGCTGTGCGAAAATGGGGAATGGCAAATGGAAAATCAAAAACAACAATGAACTTGAGAGCAGGGAAAATCCACAATTTATTGACTTTCGCCTTATGTGTGTCTAGTTTCTTTTGTTTCGTTCATTTGGATCAAAGCGCAAATGGGCATAAAAACAACGGGGACGAAAATCGATAATATTGCCCTGGTACTGCTAGAGAGCAGAGCCCTGACACAGAGCACCGATTTAAAGGCAAACACCAACAACAACAGCAATAATAAAAAAAAAAAAAAAAATCCAATAAGCACGCGAAAGAAACTCGAACCAAAACTCCAAAAATAGACAGGAGCCCAAGCGCTGGAAAATGTATGGTGGTGTGGTGCATAAATATGAAATACGCACACACCGACTAACAGGGAGACAGAGATAGATAGATACATAGAAGGAAAGAGAGAGAGAGAGCGAGAGTGAAAGAAAAAGGAAGAGAGACTGAGATAGATAGACACAGAGAGACAGAGAGAGAGAGAGAAAGAAACAGTGGGAGAGTGGGTATGGTAGCAAGTACAAGAGAGTTCAACTTGTTGGGGGATGGCTTTGGCTACCCACCTGCGACTCCCATAAGTATGCAGCATGTCCTTCCCCGCGCACACTCCCTGCTCATACGCAATCAAAGCAAAGTTTTTCTGGCCCAGCTGCTGCCAACAGCTAACAGCAGCCAACGCATACCGCCTATCGGCTGACGGTCCAAGCGGAATGCACTTACTTGGCCATATTAATCAAATTACTTTGATGTAATTACACTTTAGCGCGAGGCAGAAAATTTGTTGTTGCATAGTTTGTTGCGTACAAACTTGAAAAATTTCATATTAAATCATATGCAAATAAAATAATAATGAAATAAAAGTTACTTTGCCAACCAAAAAGAATTTTGATGTTCATCAAAGTAAGGTTTCAACTTTCAATGGAATGTTCTCTTCTCACCACTTGTAAAAGTCTCAAAAGGATTTAAAAGTTAACCGAAGTTGATACCCTTTTTTTTTTTGCTTTACTAAAATTATATTTTGAAATCATAAGATGTACTTTTCTTGACCTATTCTAATCTGAACTTCTATTGGACATACAAAAGCTGATAGAGATTAGATATTCTGATTATTTAGTCTTAGTTTAAACTTCAATATTTCATTTGACTTCTGTTTTAAAGCATATGGATAAGGAATTATTTGATGAGATGATTCTCTGTTTAGTTATCATTAAGTTTAATTAAAAAACTTTTTAGTTTTGACAGAGTAAATTAACTTGTTTGTCTAGGCAAATTGTAGAGTTACATTTAGAGCGCTCTTTGCACATTTTTCTTTCTGTTTCTTTTGTCTGTTGATAAAGAATGAAACTGTACCACTTTTCAAGTGGCTGTACATGTATAGTATACAGAAGGTGTGTGTTTGTGTGAGTGTGTGTGTGTGTTTGTGAGGATGCGGCATGTATGCCAGTATGTGGCACAAACTTAACCTGCTCTAAATTCCGTTTTGAAATGGCTTAATTTAAATGCCCTGAGCCAGTTTTATCTCTGCTCATAAAGCGAGCAAAGGACTTGTGGCATGAAAGACAATTTAATTGCCATAAATACGCGAATTCTGAGAGACTCAAGGTGAAAGCCTCAACGATAATGCTGATAATGATGATGATGCCACTGCCGCTGCTGCTGATGATGCTGATGATGCTGATGATGGTGATAATGTGAATGCATCCCATGCCACAAGCTAGTGCCAGGTGCCGCTTATCGTTGCTGGTCCGCTTCGCTGCTTCGTTGAGCGTTTAAATCTTTGCATTTGTCTTCAGTTGTCTTTCCGCTTGGACGTGGGCACAAACAAAGGTCTTTGTCTGTCAACTTCCCCCCTTTATTTTTTTTTCTTCTTTTATACACGTGTTCCTACTGCTTTTTGTCTTCGGTCCTCTCTATCTTGCCTGTGCTGTAAATAGGGAAATCAAAAGCATGAAAGAGTGTACAAAATCCGTTGATATTTTATTGTCTTTTGGGTTTTTCTGCTGAAATTTGATTGTGCTCCAAATGCAAATACACAAATTGTTGTGCACAAGACAAATAAGGAAAACACAATGTAAAAGTTAGTTGGACGTCCTTACAAAGCAGCTTAGCTAACTTCCCTTTTGTCCTTTCAAAGTTTTACAATTTTCTCCTTGACGTAGGATTTGTGATAGGAATTAGTTGATGCGTTCAGTTTGAAATGAATTCTGTACTTTCAAGTCAAGTTGCCGACTTTGAGATTTAACCATTTCTCGCTCTACAACAACTTTTCAAATCGAAAGTATAACTTGGCACTATTCTAATCTACAAAGTCTTTCATGGATTTGCAAACGAGGACAATCAAAGGTCACAGATTGTGAATAAGACTTTTATTACTATAATCATATAAAAATAAAAAGGTTTATACAAATATATAAATATAATTGTAATTAAAGCTGACAAGAAAGTTAGTCAACTGAGATTAAATTAAAGCAAATGTAAAGGATTAAAAATAGAAAAAGGAAAATTATTGCAACTAAAGTAAACTCGTATTATTAAGACATCAAAAATGTTTCATTTTCATTTAAATATTTGCTTTTTCGTTACTTTTTTGTCGACGTTTTTCTTCGTTTTTTATCCCTCTCTTCCTTTTGGAATTCTTTGTCGAATATTGTTTTTATAACAAGTTTATCTTAATCCATTTAATTAATTCAAATATTATCATTAAATAAAAATCCGTTTACGAAGCAAAAGGATAATGAAATGAATGTCAATATTTTCATGATGGAAAATAAACAAAACGATAGACAAGTATAATAAACTAAAATAATAGATCCTATCATTATTATTCTGACTATGTAAAAAGAGAAAAAGAAATACAAAACTTTTGTTATCATTTCAAGGACTTAATTTTAAAGTCTACCTCAAATTTCTAACCATATTTTCTATTGGCCAAAAAGTAATACAAAACTGTGCATAAACGATGGAAAAGTGCATAAGTTTTCCCTCTTGATGTGTGTGACCTAAGGGAAGGGTGTGTGTTGGTGTTATGTATGTAGGTGTGTGAATAGAAAGAAAATATTGCAAATTTATGGCCCACATTCATTATAAGTCGCCGGCTTTTGGTTCTCTGTTCTCGGTTCTAGGTCTTTGGTTGCATGTCATAACCCACAATCTTTCGACCATATTTTATTCTTTGCTTCTTTCTCTTTCTGCCATTTGTGCGATTTGTTGTGGCTGCACTCAACTTTGACGATTAAGCTAACAATGTATTTAAACAACAAACAACAAACAATGGCAAAAGCAATAACAAGTGAAGAAAAAGTAAGCCAAGGTAATGTGGGCACGTGGTGCAATGGCTTTTCCAATTCAAATTTCAGTCAAGAAGTTGTGAATGTAAATGTGAATGAATGGTTCTACAAAAGATACTAGCAAAAAGATATAGTCACTTCAAATCACTTGCTATATTCCCCAAGAACTATTTACAGCATACATCTACCTATATACTTAAATATGTTTTAATTTACTATATAATTTTTTATCCATTATCCATGCTTTATTTTAAACAATTTCGATTTAAGCCTAATAAGTTTTATTTAAAATATTTTAGTTTTAACTCAATTGTATGTCTCTTTTTTATTATCTTTTTTGTATAGATTGATTATCCATTTGCAATATGGATCGTATGGCTAAAGTGTAAGAGTAACAGTCTGGGACTGGTGGAACAAAGTGATAGGACTAAGTGCAAAATTGCCAGGAAGAGTGGAGGGGAGGGCAGCAAAGTGAATTTGTTTCAGCATACAATGTCTTCGATTTCGGCGCAGGGTGTGGTCGAACGTGCCTCCGCCGAATTGTCGAAACGTATTAACGGTTTAGGATTGCGATCTAAGCATCATCATGGTTCGACTGGTGATGGTGCATCTTCTAATTCAACATCTAGTGCCACGTCCAATACATCAACATCGAGTGGAAAGACCTCAGTGATGGAGCGTGTGACAAATGCTTTATGTGGCGGCGGTAATAGCTCCAATTCCAATTCCACCTCCTCCTCTTCCTCTGTAACGGCTGCCACAGGAGCATCGACACCGGATAAGCCATCTCGTGGTAATCAGAATACTGGTACAATTTCCATCTCTAGTGCACAACAACAACAACAACAGCAGCAACAACAACAACAACAGCAGCAACAACAGCAGCAACAACAACAACAACAACAACAGCAGCAGCAACAACAACAACAGCAGGCGCCACCAGGAGTCCATTTAATGCAACAACAAATGGCCGGCTCAACACTGATCAATTCGAATCATCATATGAGCGGTGCCCCAGCGCCACCAGCTGGCATGCCCTTGGGTGCTCCACCCACCCCCACTGTCAAATCGATTGCCAAGCAAATGAATATAACAATTCCAGGTGGAAGTTCGCCAACATTTAGCACTATGGGCATGGTGGCGGCCCAAAAGGTCGCTTCCAGTGGCACTGGCACACCCTTACAAATGCGCAAACAGCTGCCCAATCCGCATATGCACCATCCGTATAGTCAGCTCAATGCCACTGTTGTGGATCAGCAGTCGACACTGATACTCCATAAGCAGCATCCGCCCCATGTACCGCCCCACCCGCCTCTCAATCACATCCATAGCATCGATGCTCTGTTGCTCGATGATCGCTTCCTAAATCGCTTTTTTCAATACTTTTCACCCTACGAGCGTCGCATACTCGCTCAGGTGTGCATCAAATGGCGGGACATACTGTATCGAAGTCCGCGCTACTGGTCCGGACTGTTACCCACACTACAGTGCCGCGAACTACGCCAGATGCCCGGCTGTGATCGAGGCAAACTTTACAATTCGCTCATCCGACGCGGTTTTCATGCCCTGGGTCTGGTTGGAGCCTCTGATGAGGATGCTCTCGATGTGGTCCATTCATTCCCGCTTGCTTCAAAGCATATACATTCGCTCAGTTTGCGTTGTTCATCGATTAGTGATCGCGGTCTGGAGACACTCTTGGATCATTTGCAGGTAAGTGAGCAAAAAACGAATAATTTAAATGAAGTGAAATGAAATGAAATCAAATTGTCAACAACTTATAAAAGATTTATTATTATGCATATGCATAATTCTCGCCACACATTTGCCCCAACAATTAGAGCAACAAAATGCAAATGAATTATGACAAGGCTTTGAAGTGATTTGCGCCTGAAATTGATCGCATCAATTCATTACTGAATGCCGAATTCATAGTCTCTACTCGACACAAATGACACACTTTTGCCCATTCTGACACGTTTCATTTAACAAGTTGGCGTGCCGCACAAATGCTCAAAATAAAATACCCAAATTTCAAATAGTTTAGCACAAAATGTTACCTATAGATGTGTGTGTGTGTGTGTGTATATATATATTTTATTTTTGTTTTTTTTTTGCCATGCGACTGACCACTGTCAATTTGTTTGTATACCACGGTCATGGTAGATTGGATTCTATATACACACATACAACAAATTTCGTTTGCTACCAAAATAACAAATTTTAAATTAGATAAAACAATACAGTCAACAAGCAATCAGTCAGTCAGTATAGACCATGGCTAAAACTTTATTAAAACGTTTGAAATTCGATTTGAAATTCAATTTTGTGTATATATTCAAGAAATAGATTACAAATATGGTTAGAACTTGAGTCAATTGTGTTGAAATTATACAGAAAGTCTTCATCCATATGTACATATATTGCATTTGCCCCTTTTTGCTTATTCTCAACGGGTTAGCTGGGCGTATACCGAAATCTAATTTGCCAAAACAAGCGAAACAAGTGGCGTAATGAGTAGCTACTCAGTAGAATGATGTTGCTGGCAGCAGGCGTTTGCCTCAGGTTCCATCTATGAAACTAATCTATTCATTTCAAAAGCAATCTGAATGAGCGGGAGAGCCGTCAGGCAATCCATCAGGAGCTCAGCATGAGACAGCCGCTAGCGGAAATGGCAGCGAACCAACTACAAATACAAATATAAACATACACATACACACACACACTGACACATACATTAGAGGCACACTCACAAATCAGTAAAGTGGATAATGTTGGCAGCATCAACATCATTCAGTTCGCTTCTGAATTTGTGGTTTGGTACTGGCAGCTTGTCAGCCAGTGAGTTGATTTTTTTTTTTTTTTCTATCTTTCCTTCTCTCTTTTCGCTCTTTTTTCGTCTCTCTCTCTTACTCTGGTATTGCTGTGTTGTTTCTCGTTCTCTTTCTCTCTGTATGTCATTCATATAGTCACTTCTTGTTGCTGATGCTGTCGGAATTAATCCAATGTGAATGCATGTCATGTTTATGAGCCTAGTTCAACCTCTCTTTCTACTACATTTTTTTGTGTTTCTCTCTCTTTCTCTAAGTACGTGTATGTAGGTGCGTGTGTGTGTGTGTGTGTGTGGCAAACCCAACAAATGGTTTGATTGCAAATTGTTGTCGCTGGAAATGTCAACAACAATGACACGCAAGGGACAGCAGCAATACACTAGTGTACACGGAAATTTGACCTTGGGGTTTCACAACTGACTGAATAGACCTATCCCCATCACCTCTCCCTCCTCTCTCTCATTTTTATTCTCATCCCCATTCTTGCATCTGTATATGCATACATCTCCATTGACATTACCAGGGACATGTACATACAATTTTCTTGTTATTAAAATGCCTGGTAAATGCAAACGGCAATGGTAACGGAAATGCAGCTACTTTATAAGTTCTTTCTGCATTTCATACATATTTAATGGTCAACGGTGGCAATAGCCTGCAATTCCCCTTACATACATATAGTATATATATATTTATATATGCTATATATTTGCTCTACTGCGGCACTTTTTCAACTTTCAACGAGCGAACCCAGTTGACCCATAAAACTATGCTACAGTTTTCCCCACTCTTATATGAGTAAAATTAAATACACACACGGACACATAGACACATGTGTACAACACATACAAACGACAATATTTGACTGTCGTTTTTTTCTTTTACTGTGAACACAAAATGAATTCCTGTTTATGTTTAATCCTCAAGTATGAGTCATTATAACAAAAACAAACTAAAATTTTTCTGCTTCATAGTCTTTTTTTTTTGTTCTATATAAAAGATGAGCAAAGATCTTTTAATTATAGTAGAACAATTAAAACTTTTAAATTAATTAAAATGAAAAGTGCTTTTATTGTTATAGTTGTTGTTTTTTCTTGGTTGAAAATGTGCTAAGAGCAAATGTTAGTCCAAGAAATAAAATAACTAAAACGAAATGTAAAACAATTTCAATTTTCTAAATCTTTGCCTTAATTCTATTCATTTTGCAATGTTTTTGCTGAATATAAATATTTATTCATATGCTAGAGTATGTATGTATGTATATGTATATATGGGGGCTATTAACATTTTTATTGTGGAATTCCGTTTGCATGGTACCTTTCTCATATCGATTTTGGTGGCCCTTTCTACATATGTGAGCTACCTTGTTACTTGGCTACATGTTTTGCCAAACCATTTGGGTAAGAGAGTTGGGTTAACAACTAATACAATTGTTCATAAAAACCAGAAAAAAAAAGACCATATGAAAAAACAACTAACAAGACTCTTAACCAACTAAACATGCAGTGAACTTGTTCGTTTCGAAATGGCCTCAAAGTAAAGTTCCAGTTCTTTTATTTTACCATGAAGTGATGGCAAAATTAAGGATAATCTTAAATAAGAGAAAAAGAAATCATCTGCTTCACTCTATAAATTCTTTCGCCAGTATTTAGTTTGTCTTTAGTAAACCACAAAATGGCAATGGAAAGTATCATTAAATTGTTAGCCAAGTAATTGCTTCTCATTGGTCCTGGACAGCAATAAAATTACAAAGACTGAGTGTGTGTGAATTGTTTGAGCAATTAAGGTAGCATACTGAATCCATTCAATGAATGGTAAGGTTGTACTTACTTGTATTGTCCTTTGTTGTGGGGCTATTAGAAATTAATTCACTATAATGATTGAGCAAATTATGGTTTAGATGCATTTAGTGTTCATTTAGATTGTTGTTTGTTTGTTGTTGTAGTTTTTCTTTTCTATTTAGGGGGAAAATTAATCATAATGATTTGGAATTTTGGCATTTGGTTTTCTATTCCAGATCTTAATTTTGCTACACTTTTGCTTTTTTGTTACGTTTTCTTTTCTTTGCTTTACTATTATTTTCTTTTCTTTATGTGTGTATGTATGTGTGTGTGTGTGTGGCATTTCCTTTTGCACTCCTTGTTTATGGCCATTGTTGTTTTGTTATTTCACTTGACGTGCGTCTACAAAAGAAGCTAAAGAAATGAAAATGTTCCCTTCGATTGTGAGCCAAGAACTTCAAAATATATATATTTCTTTATAAAAAAAAAAATATATATATATATATATATAGTATATGCAACAATAACAATAGCCGACTATGTAGTTTACCCGACACATTGTCTGGCATTGTCGAATTGAGAATTTGGGGTCGAGGGCTTTTGGTTTTTTTTTTCCTTTCGCCTTACTCGCCCGTTGCCAAAGGTCAAAGTTTATTGAGTTTGAGTTTTATGTACGAGATTTTAAACGATTCAACAAAAACAAACAACTTTTTCTCAGCCATAAATCTAATCCGACAAGCAGGAAGAAAAAGTCAACAAAGAAAAACCAGTTGAAAATATCATTTCATTTTATTTCATGTCATTTCATTTGTATTTTCTTTACCGATTATCTGGAAAACTTTATTATTTAACTGAGAATTATTATGAAAACATTTTGACTTTATGCAATTGAAGAGACCGCATTATCATCTTGTATAATTTAATGAAAAACTGACCTCAGAGATTCCTCATACTGAAATGCTTTTATGATGATCCAAAACCTTCTTATATATACGCTCGTAATTCTCTTGATTTTGTTTTTTTTTTTTTTTTTTGTTTTGTTTTATGGTTTCCACGCTTTTGATTAGCTTTTGATACCGTTTAAATGTGGTTTAAAAAAAAAGAAGGAATATTAGGATTGAAGAATCTTTTAAGCCCCAACATAAAGGGACATTCAAATATTCAAAAATAAACTTAATGATATTTACTACCTTGCTTTATTTCTTGATATTATTTTGAAATGTAAACTGGTGAGAGTAAATTTCATTCCTTTGTTAGTGTAGGGTATCAAATAGTCAGTGCTTTTATTGATATACCTGAACGAATGGTTAAATATGTACAACCCACGACAACAATATTCGGGCGGCACTGTGTGAGAAGCATTTTGTGTTGAAAAGTATTTCAGAGATCATTAGCACAGCGGGTCATGAAACATTTTTTATTTATTTTTATGCGTCTAAAATGATGATGAGGTGCCAAAATTAATGAAAGAGACACATGACCATGGAGAACAATATCTCTCTCGCTCTTTCTCTCTATATATTTTTTAAATATCATGTCACCTGAGCAAAGTGAAAGAAATTAAAACAGTTTATAACAAACAGTTAAAGTTATATACATACATATATCCTTTTATATACTAAAGGATCTTAATTTAAATGCATAATTCATGTAATTTTGTTTTGTCATTTTAGAGTCTATTTGAACTTGAGCTGGCTGGATGTAATGAGGTCACCGAGGCCGGTCTCTGGGCTTGCCTAACACCAAGAATTGTCTCCTTGTCGCTGGCGGATTGCATCAACATTGCGGATGAGGCAGTGGGGGCTGTGGCACAGCTGTTGCCATCTCTATACGAGTTTTCGCTGCAGGCAAGTTCTTTCTACATACATATACAAATGTATATATGTATGCATGTGTGCGTGCTTGTGTGTGTATGTTGTATCTGTGTCTCTGCATCTAATTTTAATTGAATCTCTCGGTTTGTCGCCTCCACTGCTTCCTTCCAGGCCTACCATGTGACAGATGCCGCCCTCGGCTATTTCTCACCAAAACAGAGCCACAGTTTGAGTATATTACGCTTACAGTCCTGTTGGGAGCTAACCAACCATGGCATTGTTAATATTGGTGAGTGAAACATTCAATTATCAATTAAATCGAAAAAGTGAAACAAGTTTTTTAAGTCAAGTAATTCGAAAACTTATCGAAAGATGTAGACTTTAAAGATAAAAGGAAAGATAATTAAGATGAAAGAATTTTTTAATAGCTAAGAAAAGGAAACCCTTCAAGTAAATAAATCTTTCTACAAACAACTGCGAATAGGTAGAACTCAAACAGTTTAATCTAAATACATTTTATAGTTTAATTTGCAATTACAATAGTTTCTACGATAGTTTTTAGTTAAGTATCGATTATGTGGTCGAGAACTTTCTTTGGACATCTCTCTTGATAAATGATCTCTTTTTGCTGTAGTAATATAAGAATATAAATGTTCATAGATTTCCTCTCTATTCTTTCTCTCTCTTTCTCTTCTCTTTCTTCTTACATGGCACTCAACTAATTGAAACTCTCCATTTTGTTTTCCTTTTTTGTGAGCGGGTTGACAAAAAAAAAAAAAAAAAAAGAATTAAACTAATGTAACTGGTATCTCTATGTCCCTTTTGACGTCATGTAATACCAAAAACAAAAAAAAAAAAAAGGATACCAAGAGTAGGAGGCAAAGAGAAAGGGATACAGAAACAGAATACCCTTGTCAGCTTAAAAACTGACATGGCAACGATACCCAGATTCTAAGAATTCCATTAACCGAATGTCCTTTGAAGCATACATATGAATATCGATGAAATTGAATCCGATATTTTTGTTTTTTACCCATAAATATTTTGCTGCATGTTGACTGAATAATAATGAATCGTTTAATGCAAAACGTTTAATTACCTCATCCTTATATTATACATGCATATATGAGCAACAGATTCAGCCCCTGGCCACAGGCGTAGTCAAGTGCAATAATTCAATTTTAATTTAAGGTAGGACAAAAGGGTTGCGGGACCTACCACTTGGCTTGCCCCTGCTGCAATCTCCAGCTTAATTTGCGTCACTTAAAAAACAGTCGAGAGGAAAGTCCAACGAATAGTGATGCAGAGAGGGGGAGTCAGAGAGGGCGAGGGCTAGGGAGACTATATATATAGGAGTATGGTGCAACGGATGTCGTCTATCCGGGTAATCCATGGCGCATGGCAGCCATTTTGTAATTTGTAATAACCACAAAAAGAAAATGGCTTGCCATGAAAATTGATTGCAAAGTTCGCGCACAAAAACCGAAAAAAGCTAAAGAAAAAAAAAAAAAAAAAAAAAAAAATAAAAACAAAAACCAAAAAAAAGAGGAAAAAACAGAAGTGAAGTGCTGCAACCGAAGCTCAGGCACCTAGGAGCCTAGGAACTCAGGTGGGCGTCATCGCCCATTGCCAATAGGCAAAAAGGTCAAAGGCAGCCCTTGCATAGGCGGCAACCACTTGGCTTCTGATGTTTGCCTTGCTCCTGCTACCAATCTTGTCAATTGCATATTAAATGAATCTTTGCTCCAGCTCCCTTGGTTCAGCAAACATGCACGGTAACTTCAAATTGATTTCCGTAGACTGAAATATTGAAAATGATATGGCCAAGCTTATGTTAAACTCTTAAAACTATCTTTTAAACAGCCACGTGTCGTATACGCAATAATATGAGACTCATTACATGAACTTGAAAGAATCATAATTCAGAAATTGGCGACTAAATATCTTAGTTTTAAAGGGCTTAGGTTGAATTCTCTCTATATATTTGTTGTAGTAATATATTTTGAAAAGAATTTTTTTTGATTTTTGGAAGTTGGTATATGATAAACAGTTTGTCTTGAATCTTCATCCAGGCAACTTAAGGATACCAGCTTTAATTTAAAAAATATATATACACGGTAGAAGAAATATATATTCAAACAATTTAACAAATAAATAAACATTTGCAAGAATATAAATGTCAATAGAAAATGATTGAAAGCTAAAAGATTAATGTGCCTTAAAAACAGCAATTAGATTATTTAAGAACTTTTGGCCAATCATAAATTGTTTGCTCTGTAACAACAATATTTAAATATTTCAAATATTTAATTAAAGCAATCAAAAAAAAAAACCATAAAAAAGGAGAAGAAGAACCCTTGAAGTGTAGGCTTTGGGTAATTTGCAAGGGTCATCGAATCGTTTTACGATTCGTTAAACTTAATTAATTGATATGCTCATTTTTTTTTTACTGAATTGTTTAAAATTAATTAAAAGGACAAATTGTAGTTTTATCATGGATTTTTTAAAGCAAATACTTTTTATAGTTTAACGCTTTGAGTTTAATTAGCCTTGAATTAACAGACAAGTTAGCAAGCAAAAACACTTTTGCTTAAAAGCAATTCGATTTCAGAGTCACTTCAAATTAAAACTCGTTAAGTAATTGTAAAAAGGTGTGTATGCATGTGTGTTGTGTGTGTATGAGTGTATGTATATATATTAACTGAAGTTTCGTGTCTCCTTAAATTGCAATATAAAAAAGAAAACCTGCTAAACTCTTGATTAAGCCTTATATCTATTCCATAAAGAAAATTTGAGTTCATTTTCACTCGTTCTTAATCAGAATACTATTCTTTTTGAAACCTTATTTGATCATGTTTATTAAATGAGAAACTTCTGACATGATTTTTTAAATTTCCAAATTAAATTCTAGAATTGTATTTCCCACGTAAATTTTACAATCAATTAAAACATAACTATCTAAAATACAAATTTACAAATAGCTTTATCAAATCGAGCAAAATTAGAATAAAGTGCAAAACTTTTAAGTCAAGGTTACTTTAAAGGACCTATCTAAAGTCCTGCTTCTGAGGCAGCATACAAATTTTGTTAAAGCTCTTATTTGGACATCTTTTGGCCAATTTTTCAAATTAAGACTTTCAAAACTATTTGATGAGATTTTTGGAATCTAAGTAGTAGTTGTAACATTCAAAATTGCACACTGCAGATTAGTTTTGCAGATTTGAAGAAACGTTTCCTAGAAACAAATAAAGAAATAATCTTAAAATCGTCTCATTTCGTTTCTTTTATAGATTTAAATGTCAGCAGAGCAAGTTATAACCATAGAAACTAAGTTAGCAAATATTTTATAGCAGTCACTTACAACTGACTTGAGTTATGGAATGGAGTCCTTTTTTATTTTCTGATTTTGTTGTTCTGTTACTGACTTGGATGTTCTTTAATTGCATCCGATGACTGACGACACTTTTGCTTTGCGGTTATGTCAACTACGTCAGCAGGCAAGTCTTGTGAAGCGTGGGCGCTTGATGTTCAGGGACCTTGATGCTACTGGGCGGCTTATCAACCATTTGGTTTTTGTTGTGGGTTGCAGTTCCTGCGTGTGGCATAACCATTTTGTGTTGCATACTTTTATGCGCAATTTGGTTTGTTTGCTTATGCGTGTGCTGCGTGTATGTGTGTGTGTGTGTGTGTGTGTGTGTGTGTAGATGTGTAGGAGACCAAAAGCTTTGCAAATGTCTGTGTGTGTGCGTCCTCAAATGCAATTAAAATGGAATTTCTGCCTGGTCTGGTTTGGTCTGGTCCTTTGCCTTGACATACACTAGAAGGACCAACTGATTTTCTATTCCTGCTTGCTTTTCTAGTCTTGCTTCAGTCTCAACTTTGGCATCTGCTGCTGATTTCACTTTTGTTGCCCACTCAAATCGTATTACATAAGCTAGCAATTATATGTACTTACATATACATACATGCCAACACACACACACACACACACACACACACATTGGTTACCCCCTCCTCTTATGAATGCTTGGGGCTTACTGTGGCTTGGCTGCTCAACTTTGAACTTGTGTTTTAGGTTGAATGCAAATATAAGTATGTCTGAGTACTATATGAATATATATATGTATATATATTTCATTTTAAATTGAAAATTGGGAGCTTTTGATTTAACATAAAACTGTACTAATCTGTAGACACACATAATTTTACTCAGGGTAATATCAAGGACTTAAAAAATTATTCCAAAAAGTTCATTTTATTCTACTAAATCTTAATCAGATTTTGGAATTATTGAAAAGAAAACTCCAAAGTCGAGTGGCTAGTACCTAACTATATAGATTTATTTATCATTCAGTTTTGGTTTTTTAGTAGTCAATTAATTAAATTAGAAGAACTAAAATAAATAAACAATTTAAACAAGAGCCAGTTCAATCAAAGAGAAAGTTAAATAAATGTTTTTTTTTTTTTGTTTTTGTTAAATCAAAGATTAAATTATTAGATTGATATTTACACACTTTTTACATTTTCATTTCCATTTTCTATTTTATTATAAAAAGCAAAAAAGAAAACTAAGTTTAGTTTTGCAGCTTTTGCTGTTGCACTGCACTTGAAATAGCCATTAAGTTTTGTTCATGGTCAAAACGGAAAAGCAACAAACTGACAATTGATTGACAAGTTGGCCAAGTGGTCGACAATGCTGTGATAGAGGGCGAACAAGGAAGAGGGAAATTGCGTAGTACCAACAAGAGAGATTCTTTTTACAACAAACTAAAGTTAATTAAAAATTTGCTAAAAACCAACAACAATAACAATAACACGCAAAAAGCGTGCAAACGTTTGGCACATTAAAGGGCTTTGAGCAACAAAAACAAAAACAGAAATATATAGCTAGAAGATATTGTGAAAAGAGTGAAATATGTATATATCTACAGTGGTGGTCATAAGTATAGTCCACAACAGTTTTTTTTCTGATGTAGGTAGACACCAATTAACTTAGATGAATAAAGGACGAGAACTTTGACTTCAGTTTAATTGATAAGAAACCTTTATGAGAAAAATTTAAGTTAAAAATTGTTTTAAATTTATACAGTTATATGTGGAGTCTTACAAGATTCTGGATATATCTATTATCAGATCAGCGAATTGAGAAATATAAGCAGCATTAAATAATTGTCAAATCATCTTCTTTTAATAACAAACACATAGTCAAAATCAAACTTATTCAAAAAAAAGAAAATCAAAATTGAAATCAGAATACGCATCGCGGACTTTACTTCTAGCCACCACTGTATATAGGGAAATGTAATTAAAATAAACACTTGGTGTTAAGTAGAAATGCATGGGGACAATATACCTATATCTATACCTATACCTAGATACAGATAGTGGAAATGTGGGTGTGGTTGTGAAAAGCAGCACGTCCACTACCATTAGAATAGATTCTCTCGTGGCTGACTGGCTGAAGAAGATGAATTTGTTTTACGCCCAAGAATTTTTTCTTTTTATACAAATTGCTACTAGATGAGGAAAATACGTAAATTTAACAAAGATATAAAAAAAAAAATGACAAAAAAATAAAGGAAAGAAATAAATGAGACAACATGCAATACATTTACATATATATATATATGTATATACATGTACATATATATGTTTGTATACCATATATGAATAAATATATGTAACCAAATGTTTTACATAGCATATAGATAAATATGTGTCATCTGCACAGTGGTTTAAAGTTAGGCAAATCTTTAGTTTTTTCTTTTCTAAAAGTAAGCAAAAATTAAAAATTTTCTAGAAATTGTTTCTCTTTAATTTAGATGCAAGCATTTAAAGTCCAAAAAGAGATTCCGAAAATAATTTCCTTTGGATTATATTTGTAATTTGTTTAAAAAAGTTTTTAAACTTCTTATTTACTAATACAGTTAGACAGACTATAACTAATTATCTCTGCTTTTGTTTACCAATTTTCTTCTCAGAGTTATAATTGTTAAGGCAATCTTTGTTTGTCTGTAGGACACTGTAGCTTGTTTTTTTTGTCATTGCATTGTCTGTGTTTGTGTTTGTGTGTGTGTTTGTGTTTGTGTTTAATGGCAGCAACGGGTTTTCGGGTTTGGTAGAAAGCGAGAAGGGGTAAAGAGAAAGAGTGAGTGCACTTGCGGTTAAATTGATGGACATTTCGTTTTTGGCGTCGACATTAATGACAATTGCAATTGTTCAGGCGCGAAACGAACCGCAACCAAGCACTTCATTAGCTGCAAGCCAACAAAATGATCGGAATCAAAGCACACTCTGACCATAATGATGATGATGATGATGATAATGATTATGATGTTGATGTGGTTAAGAATAATAATGTTTGTTTGCTCTTTGTTTGGCTTTCTTTCTAGTTTCCTCTTTTGAATCTTCTTGTTTTAAAATGATATTGAGGCATATTTGTGTTGACAATGTTAATTAATGTGAAATTAACTTGTGTTGTGCAATTTGTATATTTAAACACATTCATATATCACGCATACGCCCAGTTGAACGACCTCGTCAATGTCAATGTGTCAGCCAGCCGTTGTGTCGAGTGTGTGTGTGTGTATCTTCCGTTTTTGTTTCCGTTTCCTGTTGTTTCTTTCGGTCAGATCGCGTGCCAAACGATGTGACAGAATCAAAAATCCCCCAAAGAGCCACATTGGCAAGGCAATAAAAAATCGAAAAGCCAAAAAGAAAATCAAAAAAACACAAAACGAAAGAAAAACTGTGACCATTTGGCGCCTGGCCAGCTAATGAGCAACTGCATCGGCATCAATAACAGATACTGTAAAACTTGAGGCAAAAGTTGAAACCAATTGAATTAGATGTACAATGCCATTAGCCAAATGGTTTCTCCATGTTGTGATAAATCCTGACTGACTGAGAACGACTACGAGTTGTGATTAAAAAGTTTCTTTCGCTGTCGGCACAAAAGTTGTAAAATTTTTTAGTAAAACTTTCATCCAGTTGACAGGTTTGAGAGGCACTGGCAACAAAAGGTCTATACAACTTTCACTGAAACTGTCTGCCAAGTTGAGTTCAGTCCAATTGACTTAACTTGAACTAAGTTAAAGTTAACTACTATTCCTGAACCTGAACCTAACAATTTCACTCATTTTTCTTTTCTTATTTAATAGAAAACAGATTGAAATTTAATTTAAATAAAATTATATCTAAAGTTCTTTAAGTTTCTACTAGATAAAACAAGTTGACCATATTTATTATCCTCGTAATAGTTGTTGTCGATTGTATTTATTTATTTGTTTGCTTATTAAAATTGCATTGCCAACGATTAACTTCAACTGTCCTCTAATGATCCCCTTGAGTTAAATGCCTGAATTTGTCTTTGGGTCACTTGTCTGCTCTGTCTGCTCCATGCGTGGGCAAATTTGATTGGCAGCAACAGCTGCCCTTTCCACAATGTCTGCAAATTGTTGTTAACCCAGTTAGTTTCTTATGTCTTGCCTTGTGTCTCTTCACCTTCTTTTACAGCACCGCACCGCAGCGCACATTCCTTCCATCTTTCTTTCTGTATCCTCCTCTTCTAAGTATTTCCAGTGAATTTTATTTTTTTTAATGGCTCGTCCTCGTTTTGCTTCTAATTGCTATTCGGAGAATAACCACAATCATTTTCATAAAAGTTTTGCTCTAGTTTTAGAATGTGAGTTCCACATAATTTATTTATGTCCTTTTTTGTTTTTACTGCAATGTAGAACACAAGAAAATGATTTAGTAATAATCCTTTACCAGACAAACATAAAAGAAAGCTAAAGGAATTTGATTTGACTTAAAAATCATTAGAGCATAAATAAATGAAAAGCACTTTAAAGTATTTTACTTGTGCTCTTATTTGTTTATTGCATATTAAGCTTCGATTTGTACAGAGATTTATTATTATTATTATTATTTACCTCGTTATTGTATCCATTATATTTTGTGACTTATTTACTGTGAACAATAGAAGAATTTAAAGAGCTTCAGTTTCTGTAAACACATGGCTGGCAACGACCTACGCCATTGCGTAATCCTATAGCATATTTTGCGGCAGTTTAATCTTTTACCATTCTCGAACCAGACCGTTGCCCTTAGCCCCTCAACCCTCAATCCCCGCCTAATGAGGCCTACACGTTTCGAACATTATTTGCCTACCAGAATGCGCAACTCCCGCGGGTCCTTTTTCCACAACCATTCACTGGGAGTCACTCCCTTCTCTATCTCATTGTTGGCTCTTCTACTTAGCATTTGGCGGTACTTTAGCTAATTTTGCGCATTCATTGTGTTTGGCCTCAAAACTTTGCCGTTAATTGACTGACAAGTTAAAGCACTAAACCAAATAAGGCCTTAAAGATTGCCAACAATAATAAATTGATGCCGAAAATCATTGATTTACCGAAAAGTCTAAGCCGATTCCTTTTTTGCAAAATCCCTTGTATAATGTCTATCCAAAAAATTATAATTTTGTCAAAGTTTTAATAGCTTGTGCCTTTAACTAAATATTTTCCCGTATTCCCATATTAAAGCATAACAAAATTAGTGTTGTCAGATGAAATTCCTTTGCTTGTTTGGAGAAGTTTGCTTCATAAGAACTTTGGCATTTGCCAACTAATTTTTGTTATTTTGCCTTTGCTTAATAAACTCGTAAAACTTTTCCTGACTCTGTAAATTTTCATGGTTGGAAGTAAGTAATTGGCACAATAATTGCCATTGCGACGACATTTCATTATGCTTGCCAGCTTTAATATGAGTCGAAATTTTCGTTGTTTAGCTATTGTGCCAAAAATAATTTGGCATTTGCATTTAAGTTCAGCTTGATTAAGAAACCTAAAATCCAAATCAAGTTTGTTTGCCAGAAAAAGGTTTTAACCCTGCTGATATATGTATAACTAAATGTCAGATCCAAAGTTGAACCATAATATCTATAATCTTGGCAAGATAATCTAAACAGGGCTTGCCTTTGCTTAAGGTTATTAAAATTGCATTTAAAATAAATTCGATGCTCTTACATTTTGCAATCTATCTAAAAGTTTTGCATACTTTGAGGCATAAA
Source organism: Drosophila neocordata (assembly GCA_018903615.1). Taxonomy (NCBI): domain Eukaryota; kingdom Metazoa; phylum Arthropoda; class Insecta; order Diptera; family Drosophilidae; genus Drosophila; species Drosophila neocordata. Next base: position 13,634,502 of record JAEIGI010000001.1, read on the forward strand.
AAAAATACAATTACTTTTTTGTGTACTGTCATTATCACCTTATGACTTTTCCCTCAAGATGCGAAACAAATTTTGTGAATTTGACTTTGATTCGTGGAAAATCAGTAAAAGAAATTTCCTATAACCTACTTGATATGTAAATGGGAAATTTGCGCATGACAAAACATTATGTGAAAATAGTGTAACGAAAATAAATTCGCGTTCCTCTTGCACCAACACGAATAGACAGTTGAAGGAAGCTAGAAAGAGAGACAGAAGAGAGAGAGAGCAAAGCGGCATATATAAGACAGAAATACACGTAAATACATACATAGTACATATATACATATTTATTTGTAAACGTAAAGATGTCGGGTAAACAACTTGAAACTGTGTAACTTATATACATAACATGTATCTCTCAGATACATTTACATTTCCCATAACAACAAAACGACATTGATATCCTGTTGTGTGCCTAGTTTGGCATTTGAGTGGCTATAACATTCAGTTGGTTTTTTCTTTCCTTTATACTCTTACATGAGCTAATACTATTTGCTCTCACTTTGTAAGAAAAATATCAATATATTCAACAATCGAGCTTACTTTAGCATTTAGTTTAAGTTTTAAGAGTTTGTTTCTTTAGATTTCGAGGAAAACAGTATTTCAGTAGCAAAAAAAGTATATTCCTTAGCTTTCTCTAGGATATATATACTATATAAATTGTAAGGAAAATAAGCGATAAGTTTTTTTTTAAAAAGTTTTTGAGCTTAATTGTTATGAGAGGAGTCATACGGCTATACTCGTTGATCTCTCTATCTCTCTCTCTCTCTCTCTCTCTCTCTTTATCTATCTCTGTCGTATGTTGTCATTCGCATTCCCAGTAGAACAACAACAATAAAGATGACAAAGCAGTCACAATCATAAATTCAATATTTAGTGGCCAACAGCCATTGCCAACATTTCATATCATTTCATTTTTGGTTTTTTCGTTTATTTTTTTTTTTATTGATTTTCTTTACAAGTCATAGTACTAGTGTACTAGTGAAAAGTTAACACAAATGTGTGTGAATAAATGGCAAAACATTTATTTATGACATTTATATGATATTCCCAAAAGTATGCTACACAATTTTCAGTTTCATCGTATTAAAGTAATTTTACAGCATATTCACACCCACATGCATATGCAATGTCATACATATATACTTACTATATGCATATATGTATGTGTGTTATGAATTGTGATTAAACGAGTTAATTAATTGCCATTCAAATTAAGTGAGTGTCAAGTTAATAGCTCGCTTTTTCATTAAATGCCCGTCCAACACATTTAAGTAATTATCCATTCACGGCATTCTGTAATTTGCCTTGCAGGACCAATCATGTCTATAGTCAGTTCATTTTTATTACTATATATTTTTTTTTTCTTATATCCATCCATCCAAGACTGCGTTTGTCTCCCTAAAAAGAACACAAAAAAAAATTAAATTTAAAAGTGTTTGGAAATATTTTATTACAAACCAAGTTTCTTTTGTTTTGTATTCATATTTTCTATTCTCTAACTCAATTATTTTGTTTTCAATATCATCATAAATTTATTATATTATACAAGTGCGACTCAATTTTAAGCAGGATCAGTTAAAGCTGTAAGATGTTGACTTGATATTACTGTTCAAATCCTCATGACAATTAAAGGATATGATTTTGAGAGGCATAAGAGAAAATATAGAATTTTACATTCGACCAAAAGTAATCTTAGTTTAAGCATTGCAAAACAGAGATTTGTTTTTGATTAAGATTTAATCTTACTTTGTTTTTTAAAAGAAGTAGTTGAATCTCAGTATATCAATTGTAATTATTGTATATAAAATTAATATATAGATAAATATTTGATTTGTTTCAAGAGTTTCTCAAATCATGCTTTATAATTCAATCCATTATATCAGTATAAGAATTGAAGCCTTTGGATTGTACATATAAATCTTAATTCCTTTCTAGTTTTCTCGTTCTGTTTCCAAATAAATCTGATAAATTTTCTATTATATATAACTGCATTCATGCAGTTTTAAATTGATAAGGAAACGCCCTAATCGTCGCCTTGAATACACTTTTTGTAATAAACAAAATAATTCTATTCGATAGACAAAAGAATACTGTGTTACACTCACACACACACACACCATAGAGATGTGACACTTGATCAATAGAGAATTTTCACAATTTTTTATAAATGCATATTATAAATATAAATACTCGGTATTTTACACTTGCATTCGCACACATGAACTCAGTTTTGCACTATATTTTTGGTCCTTCGTCTTTCCTACTCTTCCTTCACATTTAGTTCTCTTTTTTCTTCTCTCTTTTTCTGCCCCTTATCACTTGTATTTGTTACACGTATATTCGTTGCTCTTTTGCTACAATTTCAGAATTTGTGATCGCAAAAACGAGTAAAAGGCCTAAAAACGATTTGTTAATCCGTTACTACCCGTTAGTGTCGGTCACAAAATGAAACTGCAACAGGATAAAATACCAATGCAATAGTTAACAATAATAAAAACAAACAAACAAACAAAAAAAAAAACCGAAAAATATTGAAAGATTCAATTTGAGTATATAAAATATTCTTCTTCTTCTTCTAATTGGTATCGGTAAGAGTTGGCAGATTATTTGTTCCGCGTCGATTGGATGCTGATAACGAAATGAATTTCAGCGCCGATTACAAGCCTGATAAATATATGCACAAACCCCTGAGCTAGGAGTGGGAAGATTGAGATTGAGACTTAGACCGAGACTTTTCTAATAGTTTCAAATGTAATTCAATCGATGTCACTCAATTACTGATGATAATGATGATGATGATGATGATCATGATCATCTCTCATTCGTATTCTCTCTCTCTCTCTGTCTCTGTCTTTCTGATTAGTTGTGGCGGCATTTAATCACACAATTTCCAATATGAAAACTCAAATATAATGCCATTTGCATTTATGTATGTATATATATAATTATATATGTACCCTGACATAGAGGCGCCTTTTGTTGTCGATTGTTCGTTTTTCTTTTAGGTCGCCTATTGCTTGATTTTTTTTATTTTTCTTTGCTGTTGTTTTGCGGTTTTTAACTTTGAAGGCGTCGCAAACATTGTGGCCCCCTTTTTTAGTAGCAGCTTCCATTGATAGATACAATTACAGTTACATTGGATAGCTGCTCCTTGCGGTTAAATGTTGCTTCGGCATTATTTGACACCATCCTTCTGAATCTACAATTTACAATCGGCAATCGTTATATATTCCCACCTTACCACTCCCCCATCGCCTTTTTCAATTGGAATGGTTGTTGGTCGTCGTCAACGTTACTGTTATTTTGTCATTGTTGTGGCTTCAGCTCACTCCATTTCATTTGACGCCCCATCAATGCCGTCCATAGTGAATTGCTTAAAGATTCCATCAAAAGCCATAATATTGGTAAATTTCTTTAAATCAGACAACTTTATCTTATTGGGCTATAAAACGTAATCACAGTAATGCAATTCCAACTGCCATCTAAAGATATACACATATACATATATATATATATATATGTAGTACAATGTTGTTGTTAGTGCTTTCTTTTCAAGGAACTGAAAACACATTGAGCAAATCGAAACAAAACTAAAAATTAAATATTTAAATAAATAAGAAAATATTAACAATTATTAAACTAGCTTTAATTATTAAGATTAATATTTAAATAAGCAAACTTTACTAGTAAATGCAGCTCAACCACAAAGAAAAAGAAGTAAACAAGTAAAAAGGGGGAATCGGACATTCATGATGTATCTAGGATCTGTTTAAGAGAAAACTCTAAATTGTAAGAGCATGATTAGGGCATTGAAATGACGACTTTACCAGGCTTTCATTTTTGTTTACCGAGACGACTCCATTTAGGTTGCCTTTGTATACATACAACTTTTATATTTGTTTCCATACAGCTGGACAGATGTAAGCTACTCTATATAGATCATCAAAAGGTTCGTTTCAGTTTAGTTTACGGTTCACTTGATGCATATTTCGAATGCATCAGTCCATTTTTCTTTTCTTTTTTTTTGTGTTTTTGGCCTATTTTTTGTTGGCTTTTAGTTTTCCATCAAGTAGGGCGAGTGTTTAAGTTAGTCTCTTGTCTGGTTGTTTGTACGTGGCTACCCATATTTTGTAATTCAAATCGTTTTTTATGTATGTGCATATGTGTTGCTTAGTCTGTGGTTTTTTTGGTCAGAAGCCAAACAAGAGATGCACTTTTATCTACTTTATGGATGGATGGGGGTAACTAAAGTGGGGCACAGTTAGATATATTCAAACTGAAAGCCGCTTATACATCCATCACTACTTGACTGAACAGCATTTTTTTGACTTCTTTGGATTCTTCTTCCTGCGAATGCCACTCTCTATGCCGTACTTCACTTCACTCCACTTGATTCTTTTCCGTCAAGTTTGTTTTCTTTTGCGCCTGTGTTTTATCTTTGTTTAACCAGCCAGCAACCAGCTGGAATGTTTGTCGGTTCGACGGTCGCACGTGCCTGTGCCCCTCCCCTTGCCCCTGCGATGAGACCCATACTCATTTCCCCGTTATCCATTTCCATAGCTTATTCCCATTAGCCATGTTGCTTCAGAGTCGCACGCTTAAGCAGCTTACAGTCTTTGGTAATTGTAGTAACCCCGTTATCCGTTATCCCATATCCCTTATCACCAAAGGCTCAGACAACTCGTTAGGTATACCTACTTTGCCTTTAAATAATCAAGACAACGACAACTTTAAATTATATTTAACAAAATGATTTATAATATAAATGATTTATTATAACCAAAGGGAGGGAGGGTCAATTAGTACATAATAAGCTAAACAAAGTCAAACAATACTAAATAATCTTTAAATAATTTCCTAAATTATCAGATGCGATAAACCAATGCAATTGATTTTCTGTCTCAAAATTATTCTCATAATCCTCAATCAGTTCAGAAGCCTTAAAAATGTTATCAATCAAACTCCTTTTCAATGCAATTGTTCATTTCAATAGCATTGTCAGAATGAACCAAGTAAAAGCAATTTTGTGACAAAAGAGAATTGATTGATAATACATTTGCAAAAGGGTATATTGCTTTTGTTTAAAAGTTTGGCCAGCAGACAAGATGCATTTCTTACTTTTAAAATATAATCTGATTCCAATTTTTCAAAGTTAAAATATGTATCATAATTTATTTTAGAAATAAGATATTTTTATTTAATTAAATAGTTAATAAATACGAAGACATTAAAGCTTTTTTATTTCAGCAGCTAACACCAACCACACACACACACACACAAACAAATGTACACACGGCGTGGGATATTTTAATGCTCTAATTCTAAAAGAAAAGTATTGGCTCATTCGCTAAACCACTTAACATCAATGAAGCTGAGAATCTGATTTAAATGAAGGAATAAATGTTCAATCATAATTCTGTTAAGAGTTTGTCAAACACTTTTGTTACCATATTTAATAGATTGTCCAGGACGCTTCTATCTCAAACGACGTTAATTAACAAGGACTGTCTTTCGACCAAAGGTCATCTCAATAGTTCTTTTTTTGACAGATATATTTTATTAGATCCTGTCGAATTTTGGTGTAGATTAATAAACCTTGTTCTGGACCACCTAAAAAATTGAGTGATGTAGAAAACACATATCGTCCCGTGAAGTTATAGCTTCAAAAAGTTGATCCTTTTTAGCCTTTTGGCTCCAATTTGATTTCCAGGACGGGCATCTTGGGCGCTGTCTAGAAATCCTGGCCTTAATTAACTGGATCCCAAAAGTATGCCTCACAAAATGTATTTTTCAGCGAGCGTGAAAATAAGAGAAAAAGGATAGCTTCCCGTAGGAAAGAAAAATGCCCTTTGACCAGGAAATAGTCCTTATTAATAAAACTCATTAGTAATATGTTTTGTCCTGATCCTTTTAAGGACTCACAAGATATACGCAGTTTTCCGTATAGCGAAAAGTCCCTTTTTTCTCGCACTTTCCAGGACTTTTCAATTTTAATCGACGTAAAAGAACTAGGACTATTTTTTGGGCAGACGACATCTCCATAATCCTTAAAATGGCCGAGTTACACGGATTTTAAAGAGTTTTGGTTAATTTCAATGGCTAATCCCCCTACAAAAATTGTATTCACAAGATCCTGGAAATCCTAAAGTGCATATAGAGTGCATGGTTTTAGGATGAATCTAAGCGCTAAATAAACTTTTTAAGTGTACATTCCGTGATTTTTATAGCATATTTTGAAGCAAAAATAAAAATTCTAAATATTTATAAATAAATATTAATTTAATGTAATATACTTTTCGGTGGTATACATTGATTTTAAGCAAAAATATGTATAACATACTTTTCGAATAAATTGAAGCGTAATTCAAATGAGCAGAAAAGCGATAAAAAAAAAACAAAAAATCGCCGATGTGTCACCTTCCCGCAGGACTATTGATGTCAGAATTTTAACAAAATTGCAAGGATATGTTTTTTAAGATCCTGGAAATCTTTGGGTGCAGATCGATAGTCCTGTTCCTGGAAAGCCCCAAAAATCTTGTCCGGTGGAAATCGGACATTATCCTGCGGAGTTATGGCTTCACAAAGTTGATCCTTTTTTTGTTTTAAGCTCTAACTTTCGAATACCCTGACGCAGGACGAAAGGACATAGTTCCCTAGAATGTCCTCGACAACCTCTATCGATTGGCATCATAAAAAATGTGGGTCATCTATGAATCCAGCACTTGTATTTTTCAACGGAATCTTAATTGCACCCCAAAAGTATACCCCACAAAATTTATTTCTCAGCGAGTTCAAAAATGGTATAAAAACTATAGAAAAACACAAAATCACCGATATCTCAGCTCCCCGCAGGACTATCGGGATGTCCTTTGGCCAGGAAATAGTCCTTGTTTTTTAGATTCATTTGACCTATATTTCGTCCTGATCTGTTAAAGGACTCGCGAGATATTCACGTTTTTCTGTGGAGAGAAAAGTCCTTTTTTCTCTGTTGTTTGAAGGACTTTCCAGGATCCGATTATGCCAATCGATCACAATTAACAAGGACTATCTTTTGCCCAAAGGACATCTCGCTAGTCCTTTAAATGGCCGAGTTACAAGAATTTTTCCGATTTTTGGCCAATTTTGATGGCTAACCCCCTTGCAGAATTTAGGAAAAATTTCCAAGTGTTTTTCCCTGTTGTTGGTGTAATTTTAATTGTTGTAGTCGCGGCAACATACGATTATTGCGCGGACTAGCAATTGTTGCTGCGGGGACTTGTCAAAGTCTATTGCTGCAGGAACCAGCAACTGTTGCTGCGGGGACTAGCAACTGTTGCTGCGGGGAGTAGCAACTGTTGCTACGGGGCGAATTTGTTGTTGTTGTTGTAGTTGTTGTTGTTGTTGTTGTAGTTGTTGTTGTAGTTGTTGTTGTTGTAGTTGTTGTTGTTGTTGTTGTTGTTGTTGTTGTTGTTGTTGTTGTTGCAAAACCAAATGTTGCTGCCGGGAGTAGCAACTGTTGCTGGGGGAACTAGCAACTGTTGCTGCGGGGACTAGCAACTGTTGCTGCCGGGAGTAGCAACTGTTGCTGCGGGGACTAGCAACTGTTGCTACGGGGACTAGCAACTGTTGCTGCCGGGAGTTGCAACTGTTGCTGCGGGGAGTAGCTACTGTTGCTGCCGGGAGTTGCAACTGTTGCTGCGGGGCGAATTTGTTGTTGTAGTTGTTGTTGTTGTACTTGTTGTTGTTGTTGTTGTTGTTGTTGTTGTTGTTGTTCTTGTAGTTGTTGTTGTTGTTGCAAAACCAAATGTTGCTGGGGGAACTAGCAACTGCTGCTGCGGGGACTAGCAACTGTTGCTGCGGGGACTAGCAACTGTTGCTGCCGGGAGAAGCAACGGTTGCTGCGGGGACTAGCAACTGTTGCTGCGGGGACTAGCAACTGTTGCTGCGGGGACTAGCAACTGTTGCTGCGGGGACTAGCAACCGTTGCTGCGGGGACTAGTCCTTGTTTTTTAGATTCATTTGATCTATATTTCGTCCTGATCTGTTAAAGAACTCGCGAGATATTCACGTTTTTCTGTGGAGAGAAAAGTCCTTTTTTCTCTGTTGTTTGAAGGACTTTCCAGGATCCGATTATGCCAATCGATCACAATTAACAAGGACTATCTTTTGCCCAAAGGACATCTCGCTAGTCCTTTAAATGGCCGAGTTACAAGAATTTTTCCGATTTTTGGCCAATTTTGATGGCTAACCCCCTTAAAAAAAATGCAAGGATATTTTTCATAAGATCCTGGAAATCTTTGGGTGCAGATCGATAGTCCTGCTCCTGGAAAGCCCAAAAAATCATTTCCAGTGGAAATCGGACATTATCCTGCGGAGTTATGGCTTCACAAAGTTGATCCTTTTTTTGTTTTTAGCTCTAACTTTCGAATATCCTGCCGCAGGACGAAATGACATAGTTCCCTAGAATGTCCTCGACGACCTCTATCGATTGGCATCATAAAAAATTGGGGTCATCTAAGAATCCAAGACTTGTATTTTTCAACGGAATCTTAATTGCACCCCAAAAGTATACCCCACAAAATTTATTTCTCAGCGAGTTCAAAAATGGCAGAAAAACTATAGAAAAACACAAAATTACCGATATCTCAGCTGGCCGCAAGACTATTAGAATGTCCTTGTTGATAAAAATCATTTGACTCCCGTTTATCCTCTAGAAATTGGGCATTCCAATTAAAATGAAACAAATTTATGCTTGTTTCGTCTATTTAAAGCTTGTTTTTTTTAGTTATTTGAAGTTCTCTCTCTAAATGGGGATAATTGACATTGCTTTTTCTTGTCCTATGAAAGTCTGTCAATTTAATTAGCAGCAAGCATAAATGTTACAAATGTAGCCAATCTGTAAATGCAATTACATGTATATCGAACCAAACCAAGTACACTGTTTCTACTGCCAATTGATTGCCAAAGGATAAATAAGTTGAAAGCCTTTTGTTGTCATTGCCGCATTACCTTCGTTTCATCCAGTTCACTTGGTTATGATTTGCATTAATGTCTATCAACTTCTATTTAAAAGTATACTCATTTATTCATGAATGCTTTTTTGATCTGAAAAAGGGCGCACAATTTTTGGCAATTCAATTGGAATTTATCTGTCAATCAAAGAGGGAATTATTTGCCGACTTAAAAATAAGAATGATGAGCATATTTTTCAAGTTGATGGTTTTCCATTCAAAATTTTAGCATTAGAAATATAATATGTATGTATATATATATATATATACATATGTATTGATGAAACTGGATAATTCTTTTTGTAAAAGCTTCAAGAAACTAAGACTTGCTTGCTCATTTACATAAGATATGTGTATTAACAGATAGACAGGGTTCGATTGGAGACTATTTTCTTATTGCTCTGACATGTTTTGCAAACTGATTGATTGCGTTTACTTAAACAGTTTGCTGGATATAAGAAAACGTGGGAAAACTAAAACGGATTTTCTAGTTGAATCACACGCCTCATGGACTATGCACAAAATTGCCTTAAAAAGTACTAAAAAGATGCTAGTGCACGGTTGTCAGTCAAGAGGAACAGAATAGGGACAGAGCAACCCACTTCTGAAGAGAACAAAGTAGAGCAGCTGCAGTCAGTTGCCTAACCTTTACGTGACGCGAATGACTAAGAAAAAAACAGAGTAAAATAAAGAATGAAAGGAAAAAAATCCTTTTCCCAGTTAAAGTTAATGCAAACTCTTTTGTTCTCATTCTCTATATCATTCTTTTTGTCTCTTTTAGTGCACTCCTTGCCGCATCTTACGGTGCTCAGTTTGTCCGGTTGCAGCAAACTTACCGACGATGGAGTCGAGCTGATTGCCGAGAATCTACAGAAACTGCGAGCCCTGGATCTCTCCTGGTGTCCCCGCATTACGGATGCCTCGCTCGAGTATATCGCCTGTGATCTGAATCAATTGGAGGAATTGACGTTGGACAGGTAAGTGTCTGCAAGGTCGCATCGTTGCTACTGTTATTGTTGATGTTGCTGTTGCTATTGTCGCTGCCACTGCCTCTGCTGCTGCTGATTGTGCTCGTAATTATTCATGAGTGAAATTCAATTTCCGTCATCACGCCCACACTTCAGGCACACCTTCCGTCACCTTTTACCCAACACCCAACAACCAGCAAGCAATCCACCCACATCTCCGGCAGCCCCATTAGTCGTCATATTTTCACATACTTTTCCATAGTAAGAGATGTGATGGTATGTGTAAAGAGCGAAGGGGGCGCTAGAATGAATCACTACACAAAAGTGTTTTGGCTGAAACAGGATATGTGCATACTATAGTAGGTAAAAGCGTATGAGAATAAAAGGATTGGGGCAAATGAGGAATTCCTAGTTGACATATTCTTTCCACTTCTCCAGACAAAAGTTTTTTAAAAACATAAAATGAACTTGCTGCACAGTAATCAGAAATTCAATTACAATATTTAAATTATTTCTTGTCTTTAAATTCCTTGCAGATGCGTTCACATAACGGACATTGGAGTTGGATACATTTCGACAATGCTCTCGCTGACGGCCCTCTTTCTGCGCTGGTGCTCGCAGGTTCGCGACTTTGGATTGCAACATCTGTGCTCCATGCGCAATCTGCAAGTGTTATCCCTGGCCGGATGTCCATTGTTAACCTCATCGGGACTTTCGAGTCTCATACAGTTGCGTCACTTGCAGGAACTGGAGTTAACCAATTGTCCTGGTGCTTCACATGAGCTCTTTGACTATTTGAAAGAACATTTGCCACGCTGTTTGATAATCGAATAATCAATCCAATCGAATCGAATCGAAATGAAACGAATCGAATCGAGTCGCTTTGTTGAAGATATATACATATATTGATGGTGATGTTGTGGATTACCAATTACGGATTACTGATTACTTTATTTAACTATTTAAATACTGATTTTAATTTAGATATTCAGTTCTTACAACTAATTCTTCGTATATGGTTCCTTTACATATAGTTTTAGCAATTTTCATTTATGATTTCTGCTGTGATTAAAAAAAAAAAAAACAAAACATAAACAAAAAACCAAAAGAAAAGCAAAGATAAAACAAAAAAGGAAAGAAATGGAAAAAAGAGAAGAAGAAGATGGGTCTAAGTTAAGTGAATCCCCTCAAAATGATATTTATTTACATGCAATACAAAGAAATATTGTCTAATATATATACATACATGCATACATACATACATATTTATATTATTGTAGTTTTTAATGGATAACTTTTTAAATTATTCTCGCTGTAATTTAAACACACACACACAGACTCACACACAAACACACTGATAAACACACATACAAATATGAATGTAAATTACTAAGAACCATTGCGCCCAAAAAGACAAAAAAACAAAACAAACAAACAAAAAAAAAAAAAAGAAAAATGATAACAAATCGAATCAAAACGTATGCAATTTATTGTTCAAAGGAATACTAATTAAATAAATGTAATGAAATAAATATTTATAGCCCAAATGGGCAAAAGTTGCTAAAATAAAAAAACAAAACCAAATATTGAAAAAACAAACAAAAACAAAAAGCCAGCTTTAAAACTTTACTCACTTTTGCCGAAACCCCGACGACCACAAAAATCTAACAAACCAAAACACTAAAAATAAAAACAAAAAATTACTTCAATTGTACCATATTGACTCTATTCAATTCTGTAATGTGAAACTTATGAAACGCGAATTGAAACCGCAAATCATCATAGAGCAAATATTAAAATAAAATATATTAAATTCCAACAAAATTAAGAAAAGTGAATGCTAAATTCTAAAATGATTTACATATGTATATGATTGCCTCTCCTACCCAATGATAAAATATCTTTTTCTCAACAACGCTGGAGAACAAATTATTGTAAATGCTTTTGTTTTTAAATGTAATGTGAGAGCGTTTCATCAACAAAATGAACAAAAACAACAATTACAACAACTCTAAAAAGTACATGTCGAAATAAATTAATGCAAAATTCAAATAAAATGTGTGTTTTCTAACGATATCAATCAATTTCCATTGTTGGTTATCCTCTTTTCCATTATGAAAACTAGAAAATTTCTAAGGACAAAGAAAGATATATTTTTTTTAAACTAGTTTTCCTAACTGTGATGCTAATTAAAAGATCCAATACTAAGAAGCAAAGAGAAAGAGATATAGTTTTTTTTTTTTTTTTTAATCGGCCTTAATTTCAGTGCATTAAAGCCATTTGAATTTAAGATTTCTTTGAGGGATTTATACAGATTTCCATTTGTTCGTCTCTTTCACCGAAGTTAAATAATTAGATTTTAAAGCCTTATGGGGAAAAAAAACTAACAAGAATGTACTAAGTTGAAGCTTAGTTAAGTTGAAGGACAATCCAAGTCATGTTATATATATATTCGTGTCTCCTCATATAAACCTTCATCGACTGAAACAGTATATTAGGATTTGCAACATACCTTTATAATGTTATATTCGTAAACAGCCTTAGCAATTTGCCTTAACCTTGTCCTTTACACCATCATTAAGCATCAGTAACAGCCAGATCTTGACGGCTATATAAATATTTACATATATATTTCACTTAGAATCATACAAAGACATTTTTGTATATAAATATCAATCTATTTCTTCATGCTGCTGACTTTCTCCTTGCGCTTTTTCACATGTTTCTTCACTTTGACTTTTCGCTGCTCAGCTTTAGCCTCTTTTACAGCCTTTTTGCGCGCTTTTTTGCTATCCGGGGATTCGTCACGTGGCCGAGCTGAAGTTTTAAATTTTGATAGGTCTTCGTCTCCGTCATTGTCGTCGCCATCGTCTTCGCTTTGTCCTTCTTCTTCACTTGATTCGTCTTCATTTTTAACTTGATCTTGTAAAACATCTGGCTGCTGTTGCACATCTAGTCCGGGAGTAAGACCCGTAATCTTGCCATAAATAAGGTTCTTTTGTTCACCCTGTTTGGCCTTGGTCACATCCCGTTCGAAATGACGCACCTCATCAAGACGCTTAGGAATATAGGTATTCTGCCAGACAGCTTCATCAATCTTCTCCTGCGCTGTAATGGCATCAAAATCCCGATCTGCTATGCGCTCTGAGATTCGCTCTAAACATTGTTCCATATTGTTTTCGACAATCGATTGGTCTGTAATAAAATCGAACAGCTCTTTGACAGTCATAGTGGCCACAGATTTCTTGCGAAAGAATTCCGAAACGTTGGTGCAATCCTTGCGCAGAAAGTCGAATGCATGTGGATGGTCATGCTCTACGGCCTGGCTAACATCTATGATGACCAGTTGACCATCCTGGTAGAGGATATTAAACTCTGACAGATCGGCATGAACAAGATTACACTGATTATAGATGCGCCACATAAGAACAACACAATCCCGATACAATTCTCGAGCCTTAGAGGTGCTAAGCTCCACATCTTTAAGCTTAGGCGCCGGCCAGCCATTGCGACCGCAGAAACGCATTACCAATACGTGGGAACGAAGCAGTATGGGCTCAGGAACAGGAACGCCAGCATTACGCATACGCAAATAGTTCCGCATCTCCTTTTCGGCCCAGGTGCGGACCATTTTTCGTGGATTACTTTTGCAGTAGCCATGACGAAAACGGAACTCACCCGACACATACTTATCACGATCCTTAAACACCAATATGGATGTCTTGTATATCTTTATAGCGAACTCATCAGCACCATCCTTTGAAACGGCATGGTAAACATTTGCTTCTTTGCCCGTCGAAATGCAGCCGTTGATTTCTTGGATGAGGCCACGATTAAGCAGCTTAAAAAGAATCATGCGAGTACGCGGGTCCATCACCTGTTCGGCTGTGGCGCGATCATGTTTGTCTCGTACACGTACCCGATCCGTTTCCTGTCGCCGATCAAAATTAACCAGCCGATTGGCCGCCTGAGCGCTCATATTTGTAGTGGGATCGTATTTCTCCACATTAATGCGAGCGGAATAACGACGCAAAAGTTTCTCATTTGGCTGATAGCTGCTTATCCGAGAGGCGCCGCCGCCACTTCCCGTTCCTGCGCCGCTTCCTGCGCCAGCAGTGGCAGTCACTTGTGAATGGGCGTTTGGCTTATTGAAGCCGCTGTAGGTTTCCTCATAGGTGTCATACCCATCACTCAAATCGTATTCTTCATCATCATCATCGTAATCATCCGCGTCGCCCTCTTGTAAATCTGTTAAAAAAACTTTTTCTGTCAGGTCATCGCTAGCTTCCTGTGGACATTGTTTTATGTCCTTAAATATTTCATGCTTTACTGTCAAGGATTTAAAATCCTGAAACCATTCCGACTGCAAGTACCGATAACAATTAACAATGTTAGGGAATTATATTTAGGTTTACTCACATTTTTCAATTCATCTTCGTCCTCTTCGGGATCGCTATATTTATGCACGTCAGTCATCGAGTCTCTACGGAATTACTATATTTATGATCAGTCGTCGATTTATAAAGGTATAATTCAAACTTTAAATATTTCACAACAATTCCCAACTCAAAAGCTGCACGTGTTGTGCTGCTATTCGCCCCGAAGCGACAACATTGTTTTGGTATTTTCTTTATTTGGTATTTTCTTACTAAAGAAAAGTTATCGATACTGTATGGTGCTGCCACCTTATTGCAGACAACGTAAATTCAAAAAACCAGTTACCAGATAACGAAATTAGAAAAAACAAAATAGACTTCAATTCTTAATACCAGATATTCAACAAAATATTAGTTTTTAGAATAAGGAACGCGTTTTTTCACTAATTTAAAATGTCTTCTATTTAAATGTACAAAAATTACAAAAAAAAAAAAACAAATTTTATGTATAAAAAAAGGTTGTGTTGATTCAAGCTTCAATTAAGAATCCTCCGTGACCATGAACGGCAGCATGTTCTAATTCTGGATCTACCTTCTTTTTGGGTATATAAGGATTGTGTTCCGGATCGGCATTCAAACTGAGAAATTAAAAAAGTTTTATAAACGTATTGACTTTCACTTTTTCTTTATATTTTTCTTTTAACTCACTGGTACAAGTTGATAGCCTCCTCACACTTGACATTGTACCACCAATCGCAGGCAAATTCCTTTTGATTAAATATTGTGCCATTTGTACATAAAAATGAAGCACCCTGATGTCCTTCACGTCCATCATGACAAACATGATAAGCCTGACAACCAGTCTCAACATTGGCATACATGCCCGGAACCGCTGGAACGTTGTGGCAACTGAATTGTGTGTGGGGAACCTCATGATAAATGGGATAATCAACGCCAGGAACACCAGGTATTTTATTTAAGTCCTGCTTCTCTTCATGGTGGGAATGCTCGGAATGAGGAGGATTATACAAATGTCCAAATTTCTACAAACGAGGGATAGTAAAGCGGTTAAACAAATGATCAACGCCAATTGCATAAGAAAGCTCTCATGTTGTAACCGGTTTCTTTTTTAGTTGCCGTTTTGCAGCAGCCTCCCTCTCTCCTTCTAATGTGTGTGGCACAGCTCATTATTAGCAAACAATTAATGTTAGTATGTGTGTGTGCCTCAATTGCATGTTAGTTTTTGGGTCAAAAGTGAACGTATGTAGGCGCACTTACAGTTTCATATGTGTATGGATAGTGTTGTACGGTTGGACCCACCCTCAATCTTGATTTTTATGTCATAATTATGTTTGTGCTGCTGCTTACCTGAACCTCAATGGCCACTACTAACGGTGATGCTCCAAGAGCTAATAGCCAGGCGAAGAAGAGCTTCCACATCATGACTCCTTTTCTTGGCTGAAATCAAGTTTCAATTCGATCTTACTGTTACAATTACAACCGCTCGAGTTGAGTTTGAAAATCGCACTGAATGCAGTTTTCCAAAGCACCAGCAGTGACTTCAGTTCGTGGCAAGCTTTCAAGGGTAACGGTTTTTCGGTAACTTTCGTTTTTTCCCCCTTATACTTGATTTGGTTTTTGTTTTGAAAAGCTTTTGCCAAATTGGTGGCTTTTGCTTTGCTTTAATTATGTGCAAATTATAACCAATAGATAAAAGGAAAGTTAGGCTTAGCTACTAAGTTAGGTTCCATGTCTTGTAGATTTTTTTATTTTGCAAGCCGTAAAAATTGTTTATGCTTAACTAGCTAAGACAAATTTCTGTAATGTAATTTAATGATGCTCTATCGATTGGAGTCTCAGTATTAATATTTTATGGTTATGATCGATTAAAGTGCTTTAAAAAATAGAATATGATTTTGGGAATGGCTAAAATGGCAAATATTTTGAAATGTTTTGCATCGGCAACGCATATACATATAAACTTATATACCAAAATTAAAAATCGGCTGACCGAATTTTATAAGCCCAAACAACTTGAAATATGTTTTACAATTTTACTATCTTTAAGGTTTTTTTAACATTAATTGGGCAATTGTATACTAGCTTGAATCAATCCAAGAAATTAAAGTCCATTAAATAAAGTTCTTAAAACTTCATTTTTAAAATATTGTTATGATCGAAAACTTTGTCACAACATCTTAAAACAATTGCGAAAGATTACATTAAATATAAAAACATCGTTTTTCAAGCGGATGAACATTTTCATATTAAAATTTGTTTATCTATAGTTGAAGATTTATATGAATAATTGAAATCAGCACAATTGCAAGGGCATAGGAAAGATATGTTAAATAAACTTTAATACTAATACAACTTTTGCTTTGATTGTTGTAAATCCAATTTAATTAAAAGATCATCAAATTCACTGAAAAGCTAAAAACAAAATAATATTTATATTTATTACATATAAATTGCATCAAACATTTGTATCTACGTTAACTCACATGGGTGGTGCCATAGCTGTCCACATAGGTTTTACTGCCTCCAGTGGTTTTCTTAAATGCAGGTAGCACTGGACCATGTAAAAGATTCACATTCTGATAAGATTGAGCTGATTTGGCTGAGCCTGCAGCTGGTGAAGTACGACTCTTGCCCACAGTAGGAGCCAACTCTAAAAAGTTGGGCACTAAATATATATAAAAAAAAGATGCATAAATGCATAACCACATAAACCAAAAAGCCATGACCATGACTTGCCCCAAAAGTACACAAAGGTCTTCTAAACTTTTTACCATGAAACTTACTTTTCTTAGGCTGAAATTTCACTTGATTGAGCAAGGGATTATGCAATTGGAGTTGCTTATAGACCGGCAGTGCATGCTTGGGCGGAACTAAAATGTGCTGACGACCCACAGCCTGGGGATACAGATATGTGGTCTCCACAGTGGGCACTTGACGATAGTGATAACGACCCTCACGCGGTGTAAAACGCCCATCCGAACTAAGCGCAATATGGAATACTGTACGCATGGGTTTGTTATAGTACTGATAGACCTACACGAGACAGTTTTTAATGACATTTGATAGTTTCAGATCTTCTGAACTTTACCTGTGGATTACGTTGTTCAGGTACTATACCATCTGGCACCGCAATGCCCTCTTTTTGCAATCGATTTAGAAATAGACGATCGGTTTCAAAGGCCGTTTCAGGTATTTTACCACCCGCATGGGGTAAGACTTGCTCGCGATAGATTTGACGTTTCTTGAAATAAGTTTGAAAACATAAAAAAATACAAAAACATATTACTTTATGAAGTTTACACTTGAAGATTATAACAATATTTAAAATTGGAAGCAAGCAATAAAAAGAAACGTTAAATGTTAACAATTTCTGCTTAGTATTTTAATGTAAAATAATGGCACAATATGAATGTTTTTTATCGTTTCTTTTATAAAAAAAAAACTATATTTAATATAGTAATATTTGTGAATTTTTAGATAAGAAGAATCAGTCAATATTTTAATACAATTTATAAATTTCAAACGTAAACAAATGAGTCCTTAAATTGTTTACAAAACAAATATAAATAAAACATTAATTATATATTATTTTCAACAAATAATTAATAGAATTGTGCTATTCTAAGGGCAACTTGATATTCGATTATACAAAAATCTTCAAAGACAAATTATAAATTAAAATTTACAAAAAAATCGCACCACAACTAATTTATTAATATTTGTTTAATTTGTGATTTTCTTTTGTTAAAATTTCCAATTCTTTTTATAATAGAAATTTAAAGAAATTGATATTCTCTTTTAAAGTTCTTATTATAATTATGCGTTAATTAATCATTATTAACTAAGCACAATTAAATATAGAATTTCTAAAGATTTCAGCTATATATAGCTGTTTCTTGTGCCCCAAATTTTTAAATTGCGAGAAAGTTTTAACGATGTTTACTTCCCATATGTATTATTTGATAACACATACCTTGTGATTCCGTTCCATATTATCGGATGGATATTCCTGAGCCCAACCGACATCACTGAGACTTACATAGAGTAGTACAAGTATTGTGAACACAAATTTAGATGACATATTGTCGGTTACAATTGGTTTTTTTTTTTTATGAAGAATTTTAACAATTTCCGTTCACAATTGTTCAAAGATCGAAAAGGTCAAGTTGATCGACAACTCAGAAGTCTAGTTCTTGGCAAACACACACACTCACACAATCACACGCAAAAAAAAGGAGAAAAAATGATTCAAAAGAAATCCAATTCAGATTTCAAATGAATTGCACAACACAAAATGAATGACGAGCAGAAAGAACCAAAAAGCAAGATCGATCGATCGGCACGACGAAATGGAAGTTAAATATGAAGATGGAGACGACGGCGACTATGAATGACTATGACGTGGAGGAGATGATGTGCGATCGCGTCGACAGTTTGAATGCAAATGCACAGAGGGAAGACCAACCGAAACCGATGATGATCATTGGGTGCCCTCCTCTGCCGCTGTTTCAATGCGCAGTCGCAGCAGACGTCACGTGGTAAGCATAAAACCATCATTTCAAGTTGGCCAAAAAGACAACAACAGCAACAATAAAAACAACAAAATATAAACACATACCTTGTGTTACGATGGGGCACCTACATAGATATACCCCTTACCATATACCAATAATATTCCAAATTTATTAGAATTCTTCCACTAAATAAAGTCTCTTTAGAATCTCATCTTTCTCTGATTGTAAGGGTATTTTGAGTGCGTAGTGATATCAAAGTTACTAATTGTTTAAAATACCCATTGTAGACAAATATTAAAGGGTATGAAAAAACTAAGCCAAAAAAAGACTAAACTAAAGGCAAGCAATTTGTGTTAACCAACGTTTCCTATTGCTTTTACTTTGAGGTTTTCAACTTTTAGTCATACCACTTTGATCCGTTATAGTTAAAGCATATTCGAGTGATTTTTGGCCAAAAAAAAAAATCAGTTAATTTATTTTGGCCAAGATGATGAGCTGCAACTTGTTGGCTTGTTATTCGAAAGGGTCTGGGTCTCTGTTATATCTTTGTTATAGATAATTACAAATACTCCAAGTGTCTTGGACATGGCCAAAAAGGTTGTTGAAAGTGAATGGGAATTGGTTTTTGAACCTTTTTCTGACGTTTTTCTCTTGTTTTTTTTTTTTTTGTTTTTTGGGTATTTTATTTGTTGCTGATTGCACCGCAAGTCAACACTTTTCTTAAACGTCTTCTCTACAATATATTTTTTTATTGATTGTCTTTTTGTTATTATAATAATTTTTTTTCTTTTTCTTCTTCTTTGTTTTTGCTTGTTGAATATGGTGAAGTGGTTTTGTTATTGTTTCAAGAGTTGTTGTTTTTTCGAAATGTTTTATTTGTCATAGAAATGTTATTGTATAAATATGTAGTTATAATTTTTGTTTTGTCTTTAAGTTGAAACAAAATCGAAAACCTTGGACAAATTTTGTGAAAGTAAATCTGACTGATAAGTGGCAAATTTGACAAAAAAAAAAAAGCCAATTTTCCAAAAATATTTCATTAAGTAAAAGTTACTAAACTAAGTCATATTTAAGTTAAAGCATTTAAATAATTATTATCATCTTAAAGAATGTGTTGAGCAAAAGCGTTAATAACTTATAAACTGATTTAAAAATAAATATAAGCCATAAATAACTTCTTATCATTATAGATTTGAAATATAGTAAGACGTGGAAACATGATAGTTTCAGAAAAATTCCCACGCTTCTGTTTTGCATAAACATTATAATTCCGTTGGCATATGATATATATGGGTAGACATGGTTTTCGATATGAAATGAACGTGTCAAAATAATACCAAATCTAAAAATGACTTTGCGTAAGTGGGAGAAAGTAAGTAAATGTAAATATGTCATATCAGAGATATGATTGGATAGATAAAAAATGTAAGAAAATGCCTACAAAAAAAAAAAAAACAAAAACTTTGAATAGGCATTTCAAATGCCAAACACAACTTACAAAAGAAACAACTTGTAATTGTTGGGATTACGAAATTTGTTTGTAAAAAATGGTTTTACATTACCATTGTAAACGAGAGCAAAATGTTAACTGGCAACTTCTGGCACTTACCAACTTCTATTGCTTTCAGAGATTAGACCAGACCAGACTAGACCAGACCAGACAACCTTGAAACGGCAAACAGCAATCAAAATGCAACATCAACAACAGCATCCATTGAGAAGAAAATGATGACCGACCAGAGATTAATTATTTTAAAAGCGCGACCAACCTTGGCTCCCCTTAGACAAATTGTCGAAGCTGTGGGCAGTTTAATTTTTTATCTCTTTAAACACCCTGTAATAATATTTTAATTGGGTATATTTATATAAAGAAAAACAGAAAAGTTGAAAGCCAAGATTGACATAGAAAGAATTGGATCAATCAATTGTTAGTTCAATTTTAATTTTGAATTTTAAAGATATGCAGGGTATCTATAAGTTGGTTGACAATCTTAAGATATAGATGGAATTTTGCCGCATTTTGGTTTTAATTTTTTTTTTTTTTTGTGAGGCTTTAACTATTTCAGTTTATATTTACTTTTGCGGTTGCTTGTTATGCGCCAATTAGCTTAAAATTTTAGTTTTGGTTTTGGTTTCCTGAAGGGGCGTACCTTGAACCCATCATCATAATGCATTTGGTGTAACCACTATGGATCAAAAAACGACAATATTGTAGATTTGGAAGTCAAGGATATTAAATCATTCCCACGTTAAAGTCAGAGGCCTTTCTATTCCAATTTAGTTGATCCAGTGTTGTCACAAAAGATGACAAGCCAATACCATAGTAATGACCACGATTCGTACTCGATTCCGTCTTGATCTGTCTGACAGAGTGGTTCCATCTTCATTTTCAGCTACATTGGAGGTTACCTAATTGGCCCATAGGCAAAGGCAACAGCAACAGCCACAGCCACATCAACAGCTAACACCAAGAGCATAGGCAACGGCAACAAGTTCAATTGAGAGTTTGGTTTGTAATGGCAACTGATTGAATTTGCAATCATCACAATCCCAAATTGTGTGGGATTTCCGATCAACCAAAATGAGGAATTTGAATTCGCTGCGCCCGCAGACTTTTCGTCTTCCACCTGGTTCGTCTGCACACTTAGTGCCAATTAACGCACGATTTTTAACAATTAGTAATTGAAGTTGGTTATTTTTTTTTTTTTTTTTTTGTTTGTTTGTTTTTTTGTTGTGTTGTGTTTTGGCCTGCGTGTGTGTTGATGCCACGCGTTGGACCCGCAGGGCAAGTTTTATTTGGGGGTATTGATTTTTTATTTTTTGGGTAAACCTGTCGACATCTGACAAGAAAAGTTCAAGGGAGTAAACATAAAATTGATTGATTTACGAATGGTAATTACACCTATAACCAAACAAAATTGATTGGAAACATAAAGAGTTATGTTTCATTCAGCATTTAAATCAATTCATCAATCATTAATACAAAATCAGAATGAAAAGTCAAACCCATAACAAATAGTATATGTATATGGTTAACGAATCTATGAACATATGCGAATATAGGAGACCGATAAAAATAAATAAAAGTCAATGTTATTATTTAGTTTATTTTACATTATTTTATTTACTAGAGATGTGCTTGAGTTAACTTTGTTGATTTCGTTTATTGAGTTGATTGATTTTTAGTTTTATTATTAGGACAAAAGGACCTTCACATAGGGCCAGACAAAACAGTTGCAATTAACACCTAAAAAAAAAGGTTAAATTTGGTTTACAAAGATCAAGTTTTGAGGTACAAATTCAACAATTTCTGAAAGTCAATCCTTACATACGTTTCTCAATACGCTCACGGACCGTTCTTTGTCTAGAGAAACTAGATGGCAATCAAATAATTCAATCAATTCAATCAATCAACTTATTTAATTTGCGAGTCGTTTAAAGATTCTTGACGAATGCACATTTGTATTATTTACGATAAGTTCTTGTTGTTTTTCTTTTTTTTGTGTGATAATTTAAACACTTTTCAAAAAGGAAATCGAATATATCAATCGATTTTTCTTTCTTTCAATATATATATATGCAAGTATATACACAATTGACAAAAGAATTTTACATAGTTTAGTCCTTGCTTCATTGTGTGGTGGCTTAATATAAAAGTTAACTCTTTTTTGTCTCCGTTCGTTTTGTTTTACAAATAAATCTGTTTAAAATTTTAAATGCAAACAAAAAGTAACCGTGTTTAAATAATGTTGTTTTTTTTCTTCTTTTTTCATTTACTTTTCCTTACAACTACAATTAAAATACAAAATAGTAAGCAACAAAAAAAAATCAATATGAATATCTTTCAAGTGAATATATATACATATACCTACATATGTACATGTATAGATACATATAAATCTTGCATGCATGTATATAAAAATGTATGTATGTATGTATGTGTTTCTTGAGTAATCGTTTCAGAAATCTACAAAATTTGTATACAAAAAGTGATATAATTTTTGTTTTGCAACTTAACATTGCAAAGACGGAAAAGGCTTTTAACGCTTCTTAAAAACTAAACATGCTAAAAACAAAAAAAGAAGAACTTAAAGTGCAAGTGGAGTAAACAAAAAAAAAATATATATATATAATTTGTATATGTAAGAATTTTGGTGATTTTTGTAATACTCTTTTAAAACAGAGAAAGCATGGTAAAGTAAAGATGTTGTGTGACCGACGATGATGATGTAGTGGCGGGAAGAGAGAAACCAGATGTGGTCTTTTTTTTATAGAACTGTACTAAAAATTGTACTAAAATTATTTTCAAAATGTTTCATCTTCGCCTGGCCAACTAGGAAATTAATTTACTAGATATTCTATTATTTATATATACTCACACATATACATATATATATATATGTATATATATATACAAATATGGATATATATATATAAATGTAAATGTATGTATGCAAGTGTACTAAAACGTGCTAAAAACGGCATATCGTTTGGTGCTGTTTGTTTGGGTGTGCTAAATAGTAGGCACTCTCAAATATAGGATTTAGACACTAAACAACAGACAAAAAGTTGATGTATGGGCCTAGTTTTACATCTAACAATAGTTAGATAATGTTAATTGTAGGAAATATTGGAACGCAAACTCCACAAGTACTAAAAAAAAGAGCTTGCCTCAGTATAGCGTTACTAACTATATCCCTCTTAGATACATATATGTATATATATATATATATATATATATATGTTTAGTGTGTATAATAAATATATATATCCCTTGGTATAGCAGCAATGTGTAATTTCTCTTCTCCATGTGTATGCGCTTATTCCGCTGTAGTTTTATATTCGCTAAGGATATCCTTAATAGCATCTTTCGATCCAAAGACCAAAGCGGCAAAGCCACAGAGGATGATAACAACATTCTTCCAGACAATCCAATTATAGGCACCAAAACCAGTATCCCAATGAACAACTAACTCGATGAGAACCTGAAAGAAAAGTTTATACGACACGGTAAGTTGATTGTACCATTCGTTGGATTCACAATACAATGATATAATACATATACACATACATATATCATGTATTCAACTTACCGGGAAGATCAAACCAAGTATGGAGAAACAGAAAGCTCCAATTAGGCCCATAAATGGTGCTATGGTTGGTACAGACACGGCCAAAACGACAGCAGCAGCCACCAGCACTGTCCGAAGAACATAATTGACGAAAACTGGACGCTTAGTGCACTTCTCCTTAATACCATCCCACACAATTTCAAGGCACACATAGAATTGTAGACCAAATGTACAATAAACAGCCAGACCGATCAAAACCTTCACAGCCTGTGCAGGCCATTCGTGAACGGGCAAATTCAAGGTTATGCTTTGGGCCGTTTCATCACCATAATGCAAATAACCGAGGAAACCCAAGAGCATATAGACAAGGGTCACTCCTGACATACCCTGACTAAGTACACCACAAATTCCAAGGAAGTTTTGTGGTGTCTTCATGTTGTTCTCCAGCGGCATGACGACACCAATGGCTTCCATTGCAAAAATGGTTATGGAGAAGAATGTGGGCAGTGTTGCTATAGATACCAACTCGCGTGTATCTAGAGGCGGCAAATCCTGAACCAGATAGTAGAAAGTAATGAACAGACCTAGACCCATGAAGACGTTGGCCACCATCGATACGGGAGCCAAGTATTTGAGATTCGGGACCCAGGCAATAAGTATCAATGGCACAAGCATTACGCAGATAAGGAGACGAGATGATACACTTGTGTCGAACCAATGATTTAACACTTGCTCAAAGTTTTTGGCCACTATGACAGTGTATACCGAGCAAGTGCCAAAATAGGTCAGGAACATGCCAAATAAGATGGAGAATTTTGCCACTGGGGCAAAGCCACGGCTCCACTTGGGGCCCTTCTGGAATGCTGTTTCAGCAATTTCTGCAAAGGTCATCTTGGTGCGACGTGTTTTGTAGTACAACTTATGACCGCATTTAACCTGTTACAAGCAAAGAAAAAGACAACATGAAACTTCAAATGGTCAGAACAAGTTAAAGGAAATTCAATATCAAAATGAAAAAATGTATCTGTCTGTCAACATAATTCCAATATTTACAATTCAAACTTGAGGCAGACTAATTAAAGAACACATTTATCCACTTTATATCGGAAGAAGTTCCTAATTACACTTACCAGCACATAACTGCAGTGTGTGCATATAAACGCAGTAAATATGGTTGCAAAGATGCCCATAACCAAACCAGATGATCTGAAGGCATATGGCATACCCAAAATGCCAGTACCCAATGAGGCTTTTAGCAAATGGGTGAGAGTTTCATTATCACTAAAATAGATTAATAGTGGCGAAATTTGAAAATCAAACAGTTTGCAATATACCATAAATGGAAAATATTGTATACTTACGTTGTGGGATGCTCATTCTCACGCATTGTAAATGGATCGAAATCATTATTGCCCAAGGCCTGCTCGGCATCTGATTTACGTGGCTGGATTTTATATCTGAAAGATGTATAAGGAAAATCCAAATTTTAGTTATATATATTCTTCAATTGATTCAATATTTTCAATGAATCAACCTCAATTCCACATTTGTGGATGCTACTAAACCACGGTCACCCATTATTATGCCTCGATTGTCTCAAGACAACTGAAACTAGCTTTGAAATTGCAACGTTTTCTTATATGCCAGTGAAATTCTTCTTGCCATGGAATTGCTGCATCTGCAATTACATACATTTGTTACTGTTGCATTTGCTGCTCCGAGACTCATAATACAACACCAACACATGTAATTTTAAACGCAACTGGGCAAAAACAATGCTAAAAAAAAAAACTGCCTGCGTCTGTGAATTGCATGAGTCCCAATTTGGCGTGTGTCTGTCCAGGCCAATTGATGGAATTCTTTCCGTTGAGCCTGAACTGTAAGCCTGACTTGACTGACCATTTCTATTGCATCAGCTTTTTACCCATATAGCTCCCATATTCATGCAACAAACTACAAAAATGCGATAGTTTTAGCTAATAAAATGTGAAGCATACTTTTCGCCGGAGACTCTTGAATTGTTACAAGTTTTGACATTGAACTAAAAAAGAAAGGTTTTTATTTATATTTTCCGTTTTTTTAATGGGAGTGCTTATATGGAGTGATAACAAAAGACTCCTTAAGTTTCTGAGAGAGTATAACATTTTATTATAGTCTTTGATAAGACAACATTAAAGGCTTTTCAACAACCTTGCTTGTTATTTAAAAGTGTCTTATTATTTTATCTATAAAAATATAATTTATATTATATTAAAATTTAAATTTAAGTAAAACAATTTTATTACTTTGCAATATTTTCTGATTTAAGCAGAATCGGTGAATACGGTGTTTGAGTCTTGTATAACATAATACTTTTGTTGATATATCCCAAAATAGAAATCTATACTACAATCTTGATATTTTGAACTATAAATATTTGTTTTTTGCTAAACAATTTAAAGGTTTGAACTTGCATAGATTTTTTTCAACGTTCACAATCTATTATAGATTTACGTTTAATGATTATTTATTTAATTTAATATAAGTAAATTCATATCAGTGGATGGTTTATATGTAAGTACATTTAGCAAGGTCCGCTCGCCTAACCAAATGAAAAGGTTATCAGCTTTAGTTCATTGATTTATATAGAAAGGCAAAAAATATAAAATATTTCCTTGTCATTTCGACAAACGCAAAAACAACTATAAATTCTATTATATACATATACATTTAGAATTTATGAATTATATAATGTAAATCATTCAAATATTATCGGAAGCTCATTAAAAAAACAAGATTATCATTAGAAAATCATTTGACTTTCAGTTGGTTTGTCCATAGTTCATTACAATATAATTTGCATTTGAACAATAATCAAGGAATTTGCATTCATCTCTGTGTGTTTGTTTCTCTCTCTCTCTTTCTCTTTTTTTTTATTTGTCTCTTACTTTTGTCTTTCCTGTTCAGTTATTATTATTTTCATATATATATAATAGGTTCAACTACGTCAACAGTTCTTATTTGAGGAATATTTTGTGTGAGCAAAACCTAACACCTTGAACTTGAAAAAGCGATTACAAATTGACATGGGTACGGTATATAAAAGTAGTCATGTCTGTGCTGAATTTTCTATACCCTGAACAAACAATTGCAATGCCATATGGATAAAATACTGGATATGATTATTTGAAAATTTACAATTAAAATTGTATAACATCTTTTGAAAACCATTACGTTTCTTTAATGCTTTATTTTTTTGGCCAAAACCAAGAGTACAGTTTAGGAATAACAAACTCCCCATTGAAATTAAAGAATACAGTTTTTAAAAGGGTATTTAAAAAAAAAAAATTATATAGTAAAACGTATAAAGAGACCTGTATAGATTCTGGTTTTACGTTTTTAAATAAACAATTTTACATTAGGTGCTGCTGCTTTGACTTTACTCCGACTCTTACGTGATGTTTGTATATGGTACTAAGCAATCGAGATGATTATATAGTTATATGGCATTGTGTCTCCTCCTAGTTATAAAGCTTAGTTAGTTACTTTTGGATTACCGCAAAATGCAATAATAATTTGTTTTTACTAATCCCATGAAATGTTTTCTATATAGAATGAAGATATGTATGTACATACATACATGCATACATATATATGTATGTATGTGTCTGGCATGATATGTCATCACATTGTCAAGTTTTGTCGGTCAATTTACGAAACTAATTCCTAGCTAAACATTTAATTGGCACACAAATGTAGTATCTCCAATTTAGTTTATATTTTTAGCTAATTCATTTAATCAGAGCAACTTACTTAGTGCCTCCATCGCCGGGAATAAATTGTTCCATTTCCTGCGGAGCATGTTTTGAGCCGCTATCCTGTTAAATGAAAGAGGGAAATGATATTATACCATCTATTACTTCTAAGAAATTTGACAATATGTTTTAAATACTTACCGCAATGTTAACCATTTTGCTCTTGTATATTATTTACTTTAAGTGGAATTGAAGCTATTATACAGCTTAATTTCTCTCTGTGTATGGCCTGCAATTAGAATAACAGATTTTTGTGATTTAATAATGAATATCAATTGACAGACACTGTCTAGAAGCACAACGTTTAAGATTGAGACGAACACAAAACACTTTCACTTAATAGAGTTTCCCATTGATTGGATTTTGATTGAAATTTTTATTCGTATTGAATGGTTCCCCCCGTTTTAAATGTTTTGTACGGGTTCCCTTTCAATTAAGGGCTATTTACTTTAATTTATGGTAATCAATTCATTCACTTATTGTAGAATTTTATTTTTGGCAATTTGAAGAATCTCTCATCAGACATTTCGTCAAATCACATAATTTCTACAGATTGTACAAACGATCAGGTTCTTATATATTTAATTTGAAAACTTTGGTTCTAAAATTGTTTTAAAGAAACTTTGAACTTCCCCGGACTCAATATCAGTCTTGTTTCGGCTTCTAACATATTTTTTTTTCTGAAATTGTTCTTTATGATCTATATAAATGACAAATCTTTTTGGAAATCGGCATACAAGTTGACGACTGAGAAAATTGAGAAACAATACAAAAAAAAAAAAATCATGACAGAAGTTTGCCTTATTCTTAGCACAAATTTAATTTTTAATAAGTTGAACATGTTCTCGAATTTTTAAGTCATATCAAATATTAAAAGGGCATAAGAATATTGCCTGGTTCTTTGATTGTCTGGTGTGTGTATGAGTCTTCTTTTCTTTCTTTTTTTTTTGGTCATTTGTATGTAAATTCTTTTCAATTTAATTTCAATTTATGCCGCCCGCCTTTTGCTTTTTGCTTACTGAAATCTCATCTAATGAGTTTTATTTTTAGATATTGTCAATGAACTTGTTTAGCTGATTTTTGGCTTGTGATGTATTATTAATCATATGGTAAATCTCTGTCGCATGTGCTAAATTTCACAAATAAATGCATAAATAGGTAAGTGGACTATGGAACGAAAGCACTGAGTATCTATACATATCTATTATATATGTATATTGTATCTATAGAAATGTATGCCACATGTGTTCTGTTTTTTAAATGTGGGTGGAGTGTACTTTGCCTTTGGCTAACAATTAACACATTTAAAAAGCAAGAAACGAGAACATCATATTATATAGAACAAAATCTATATGTAGGCAACATTTAATAATAAGTAAATACAATATTTCAAGCTTTGGGCTAAATTGCTATAAAGTTGTTATTCGTTCCCTTCAATGGCACCACCCTCGAGCGGTTCTCGTTTACATGGTAAACGTATTAATTTTCATTTCACCGAAAGCTGCGTAGACGGTTTTTTTTATTTTGCTTTAAGCCATGTTTCTAGCCAACAAAGTTGAATGAACTTTGACTTGGACTTGACTCTTAAAGTATGCAAAAAACCAAATATAAAAAGAAGAAAAACAAAACCCAATGAACAAAAAACAAAACGTGGCTAAACCAAAATTTATTACTTGTCTGTATCAACATTATATCATTCATTTGCTTTCATGCTCTCTCTCTCTATTTTATTCTCTCTCACTCTGTGTATCTCTCTCGTTCCAATCAAACACCATAAAATCACGTCGAAAACAAATTAAAGATAAGATATAGGCCCAACCACAGAGAATATACAAATGTGTTTAGCGAATGAATGAAACTGGTGGAAAAACAAAACAAATATGCGTAAAGAAGAACCTTCACCCAGTGACGAAACGCACACACATACACACTTTTATAAATATACAAATATATAAACATATGTATACCAAAATATATATATACATTTAGTAGAATCTATAAAAATTTGGCACAGTTTTTCTAGTTAGTAGTTTTCATGTTTTTTTTTTTTATTATTATTTTGTTCTGAGTTTTTACCTTATGCCAAATGTTTGCCCTTATCGCATTGTTTTTACTTCATTGTTTGATATGTAGAATCGGGTTTGTACTAGTTATTGGATTTTTTGATATACTATATATACATAGATACTATATGGTATTGGTATCCTTGCCAAATATGCATTGTGTGCACACATACAAACATGCATATAAGCAATTTGTTGTGCGTGTCATAGCCGAAAATTGTCTAACTGTTAAGTGGCTTTTTTTTCTCTAGTTTTTTTTTTTTTTACTTTTGTATTCGATCTGGGGGTAATTGAGGGCAATTGTAGCTTAGAAATTGCCAAAAACACGAAAGAAAGACGGCAGCAAAGTCGATTACATCATTTGAATTGTAATTGAAAAATGTATCTCAAAGATATTTTATTTTAATGATATCAAATTTAAATGATTCAACAGGTTTTCATATCTATTTGTTGAAGATTCCCTTTATATTTGCAAATTAGCTTAGCAAAAATAAACTAAAGCGATAACAATTGGTGTTATGAGTATCTATAAGATATTCGTAAATACAATATTGGAAAAATGACTCAATGACAACAAAAGCTAACATTAATGTAAGAAAAAGAACAGACATTTTTAAGCTACTCCCCACGATCTAGTATAGCATGTACATATATCGGTTTATGAAATTTAACTTTAAAATCTTAAAAAAATTAATGATTTGTTTTTAAGATTTCTATTATATAACATTCTGATTAAACAGAAATTTTCAAATCTGAAAAACCATTTAGCATAGAAACAAACTGATACAGCTGACAACGTCCAAATAGATTTCTAATTTGATTAACACAATAAAATGAAGAGAGAGATAACCTTGAATTTGAAATGTTTTTGACAATGCAAAGTATTTTCAAGTTATTTATAGATACAGATACATTGTATTCAAAATCAAAAGGAGCGCCCGAATTCGCTTGAATGAAAAAAGAGGCAAATTTATGGCGGCAAATCAGAAATGTAAACATTTTAAGGCAAAAACTTTAGTTGAATGCAACATTTGTTGCTCAATTAAGAAAAAACATAAACTAATGTCTGCTCTTTCACTCTCTTTTCTCTCTTTCCTTTTTCTCTTTCTGTATTACTCTCTTGTCTTTCTCTCTTTTTGGGGTAACTACCGGCCAAGCCCTCAAAAGACCGAAAGAAAAAGTAAATACAAACACGTGTTTTCAAATTTTTTACTAAAAATACGAATATATTTCTAGAAAACTAACACATTAACTGATTCATCTGTATGTACTGATATATTTCGCTAGTATTTTTCTGTCAAAATCAACTCAGTGGAAGTATTCGAGTAATCAACATACATATCTAGGAAATACAACTTCCTCATTTCGAAAGATAAAGTTCTTATTGAGAAAATAAAAAACATGAGTATTTTCGTATTTTTAGCACAAATTTAGCTGCTTGTAAAGTTTTCAACAAATTGCATCAGCCGAAAATTGTTTTCATATCGGCATTTGTAGTTATTTAATACATCATATTTTTTTTTATTGCTATATTGACGATAAAGCATATTTGCAGGGCCAAAAAGAGAGTGCAGTCCTATCGCATTACACTAACAAGAATATTTTGAGGGGTGATAAGAATATCACATGAAACCATTAGGGTTTGCCCTGGGAAAGTTATTTGAGTTCTGCGGTTTTTTTTTTTTTATTTGTTTTTAAACATAAATTGCTAATGACTAATTACTAATTACGTTGTATGTATGTATATATTTGAATTACAAGAATAAAGAAATCCCAGTTCTTTGAAACAAAACAATGGAATTGAATGCTTATGTAATTATTATAGCTACCTTATCATGTGTGTCTTTTTTTTTTTTTACAGCCAGCTTCAGAAAATCTCATATAAATTATTTAGAAACTCTTAATCAAGATTGGGTTTAAATCGGGGAGTGTTTTTTTTAAAAACGTGTTAAAAGGCGAAACCAATCAAAAGATAAGATACACGCAAGTTTTATGATAATCACCGAAAAATTCACTACCGCCTTCGCTCAATGGTCGGCAAGAAGATATAAGAAATGATCAGGCCTTTGTTAAGAATAGGGAAGACTAAGCGATTTCACTTTATTGTACTATATGTGGACTTAAAAGACTTTTACGAAAATATTTAATCAGCTGTTGGGCTAGGCATTCTTTATATAGTTATTGCACAAAGGTCTTTCATTCATAATAAGAATTACCTTTAATTGACGTCACTGTTCCTACTTATGGTACGTATGCATGTTCAAATATATAATGTATGTATATAAATACAAACTATTGTACATATATTAACAAAAAAAAAAAAAAGGTCCAATTAAATTAAACTAGGAATTGTCGGATGTGGTAACTGTCTGTTAACCTGTCACTAGATTATCGTTGATCAAATAAAAATGCCTCGTAAGCGTCTACGACATTATCAATTCGTAATATGGGAGCCACATGTTGGAGGGGATTTTTTTGTTGCTCTTTCTCTCCCTATGTACCGATTTATTTTTTTTATAATAAAACCAATAATTACTATTATTTATAACAGATATATACATATATATATATGTATGTACCCCACCTGTGTTTGGATGTTTGAAGTGTTTGTTTTGCACCACCTCATACAGATAAGTAGCAACATCCACTTTATTGTTCCAATATTCTTACGTTTTTATATATGCAGTCAAAATTTGTTTTGCATGACATTTTTAAGCATTATCTTGAAACACTTCCTATTTTAAATAACGCGCTTATCACTTTGAACCTAACGTCCAGAGTCTAGGCCATTTTATCAGGCAATGGGAAGGAAATGGCAACGTTCTAACGTTCTTAGGTGTGTGCCGACAATGAACAACGTTACGGAAATTGGTTACATCTAAAAATAAATCAATTTTCAATTTATAGGTTAGGTTGCTTAAGTGAGGAAGAGACCCTCCCTAACAGCGGTTCCATAACATATTAACATTACCAAGAAGAAGGCGGTCAAGTGTAGATTCATTTGTATGAACAAATTGGCAAACAAACAAGTAGCTCATAAAGAAACGACGTTAGGCAAAAGACAACACCATGAATAACGGTGAAAAGGTGGGGCCAAATGCAATTCGAAAGAATCGAAGACTAAATTCTCTTACATAAAAACCTTTGATGGTGATGGAAACTTAAATGCTTGTGGATGTCCATTTTAAAGAAATGCGAATAGATACAGAAAAACAAATAGAAAATGCTTGACAGAAACTATATTAAAAATTATATACTTATTATTTGTTTAAAATAATGGCTCTCTTCGTTTGATTTTTCAAACACGTTTCATGATATTGAATTATATATATATATATATATATATATAATATATATTATATAGAATTTGTAGCTGAGATTATTGCATTCTACGTTTAAGGGCATGAAATTATATATCTGACAATATTTCAATCTCAGACACTTCCCACGCAAAAAGCACCAGTTGCAGAATCAGTGGGAGTTTTGGCCTTTTTCTTGTCTTTCTCCAGCTTATTCTCAATGTCTTTATGTATATATTTTTGGCTCGTTTCACACTCGCTGACGTCACAGTTTTATTGCGTCGTTCGTTGTGTTATGTTAATTAACACTGCAATACTAACAACAAGCTAAAATCAATAGACCACCAATAGCCTTACCCATTTTTTACCACTAGATAAGGACGAATTATCCACCTTAAAAAATAGAGAAAGCAAAGTAACAAAAACTGTTGAAGGTCAGTTTGATGATGAATTTTAGTGGCCTCGCAATTTTCCAACAATTTTAATGCATTTTCCGCATGTCCTTGTATGAGTCAGTTAGACGTTCACTCAATTCAAAGGTGTGAAGGTGTGTGTGTGTGTGTGTGTGTGTGGAGGTGTACGAAATGCATTGACGTTTATACCTACGTCACTTACTAAACTGTCAATGTGGGTTGCCATTATTTCGATTATATTGTAGATGTAATTTGCTATAGTATTATAGGCTGGTCACGGTGTCTAGGTAAAGTTATATATACATCAACTTTCCCAAAATCACTATGGTAGATCACAATTACTGTTAAATTACGTATCGAAATTGTAGAAGAAACGTGAAGCATTAGCAAGGCAAATTTGGAAAAGGAAAGACAACAAAACAAATACAATTTTTTTGTCACAAGCAAGAAGCCGACATCGAAATACCTTATCTTAGTCAATTTGCCTCAAAAGAACCTTTGAAATTGGTCTCCACAAAAATCTAACAGAAGTAATAGAATCAAAGACCTTAAATAGACAATGACTCAAGCTGTAAGAATAATTAAAAGGCATTATTGAAAAAAAAAACAGTAGACATTTACTAAATTTCCTTTTAACTTATATTCCATCCCTCAAAGTAACCGGTATAGAAAATCCCAGTCATTGAACTAACGTTAGCAAAGAAACAGAAAACAATTAAATAACCAGAATATCTTTAAGTCGAAGTGTCTTTACTCTTGCAAATATATTCGATTTTAACGTATTTAAGTGCTTTATAATAATTAAAAGGTTTTCATGGATTTGATTCGATTAAAAAATACTTTTTGGAATAGCAAATTTTGAATTTGTTCCAAACTAGTGTCCAAAGTTAATATACCTTTAAAATAATACAAAAAACGAAGTAAAACAGAAATTAAATAAATGCCAAGAAAATGGGAAAAGCGCGCTTTTTTAACATTTTTCCATTCATGATTTTGGAAAACTATGTTTTTTTACATGCTTTTCTTCCTTTTTGATTGTCTTTTGGCATTCGTGCACAATGCCTCTAAAAATGTAAACCATAATTAACGGGACAGGTGCAACGTAGGCAGGTCGGCAAAAGCAGCGGCATTGTAGTTGACGTTGCGCCACTGTCAGCACTCTTACATTGCACGCGTGTCAATTTGAAGACCTGAGGTGGTAAGAGGCAAAGCCAGAGGTATTGTAAGTTTAAGGTAAATACTATACGGTTTGTGTTTTGTTATACAAATGGCGAAGAAGATTCCGTATGCAACGCAATAAACCAAATCTGTGTTTGCATAATTGACATTTCAAAAAATTTTCTGGTTTTCAACCAATTCTCTGACAATTTGTTTGACATTTTCTAATTATTTTTAATACGTTTTTCTATAGTTTTGTAAATTTCATCATCTGAAACCATGTGCGTGTGATTCTCTTCATTCTCTCTGTCTTTCTAATGCTTTATGTCTATGTTATAATGCACTCTGTCGGCTATTTTGAGACCGCTACCAAATTGGTGCCATGTGCTTGACACTTTTTTCAACATTTCTTAATTTTTTTTTTTTTTTTTTTTTTTTTTTGGCATAGAGTTTCTTAGGAATCCACTTGATATATTTTGCTGACTTAAACACAGTGTCTTTTTGCACTACTCTTTTTTATATTGATCACCTTTTTTTATTTGATTATAAAAAAATTTAATAATTCTGCCAACGGCACAATATATAATAAAAATACCGCCCTTTTGGTGGTGATTTTGTACCTTGGTGCTTGCTCTGGGAACGACAACGCGGCACAAAGATTATGTAGCAACTGAAACTCGCTTGGCTGAGCGGCTGCTTTTCAATGACGATGAGCATGAAAAATATAACGGCTGAGCAGCAGTGTTGGCTATCTTAGCGATATTTTTAAAAGAGAAATTTCACAATTGAGGCGCAAATACAGTCTTACATATTAAAATTAGTATGCAATGGACTAAGAAATTTAGTGCACTATGAGTTTAACTTTTAAAAGATTGCTCGTTTTGCCGCAATTTGTATTTTGAATTTAGCCAATTTTTTTAAAAATGAATTCCCAACACTGTCTGTACAAATACAAATGAAAATGAGCTGAATGTGTGTAGTAAACGCGCGCAAGAGAGGCGGCTCTCTTTTCTTGATATGGTAGGGTAGTAGAGGTAGGGTAAAAACAAAGGATAGTCTGGTCAGGATATGCTGAATTAAGAGAATATATTTAAACAAAAGGCCAAAGGCCCTGTACATGCAGTTTGGCTGATGAAATTTTTCGTCAATCTTTCATAAGAAGAACTCAAACGCCAATTCCTATCGTAAAACGAGACTTTAAATTAGAAATGTTTGTTTTCTTGTTCAACATCCCTTTGATAAGAATTTCTCAAGAATCATTTGCTTATATCGGCAATTAAATAACATTCAACATCAGTAACTAACATTCATCAAGTTTCACTTTCACCGCGAGTGGATATTAATACATACATACCATATGTACATATGTGTTAAATATATCTACATATATGACCAATGACTCTTTAGAATTAGCAGCAAGCACCCCCACAAAATAAGTCATACGTCATTTGTATATTCTTTCCATAATGTTCGATTTCCTCTGATGAAATTCTGTTATAACAAACATATCATGCCGTTATGCCGGTTTTTTATATATTTCTGCAAGTCATTTTCAATTAAATATTTATCATTAAGTAATGCAAAATGCCGCATCCCCAACACGTTCCAAAATCGTGTGCCTTGTGCACGAGTATGTTCTCGACCGATGGAGGGGACCGTGTGCAATGGAGGGGATTGGGCAATACCAAATAAAACTTTGTCACGCAATGATACAATTATATGTACATACATATGTAGTTAGATATTAGGTAGTTACAATTTCAGAACTAACCCATTTATTTCACCTGGAAGGCGCCTATCAAATTAATAAATATTTAAGATTCTGGAATAAATGAGAAGATTCGATTTGGTCGAAAATCATCTTTATGGCGTTTTTCTTCACGGCAACGACCAACATACCAATAAATGGAGTTTTTTATTTGAATATTTTCGACATAACCGCCATTTGTAGAGTACCTAGAACCAAGTTAGAGCATTTTTTATGGTATACTTGAGTCCCAATTTTAATTTATTACATTAAATATTTTCAATTCAAATATTTTGGCTGCAAATAATCTTAAATTTTGCCAAATCATTGAAATGAAATCAGTAGTTTACTTATAGACTCAATTGTCCCGCGTTAATAAAATAATATATAAAATATATTATAAAAATATGCATATATATACTATAAATAATCAAAATCAACTAGGAGATAAAAAGTTTGATTATTATAAGCGCGCTTATTTTAGTAGAAGTGGGGCCATAAACGACATGATAACCAAATATATTGAATTATTAGGAAATGTCATATAAATCATTTTTCAATTAAACTGATTTCCCAAGACCCAAATCGAAGTCGATACTTTACCTAGAGTAGACTTTTTGTCTGGATTTCAGTGTGCATAAACCAACCTTCTTTAAGAATACCCTGACACTGAACATACTATTCACTTGTTTATATTAGGATCTATTAAAGGGTAATTATTCGTTTTGTAAAGTTTTTATTCCAATAAAATCGCTTTGTTTTGTATTTTTACAATTAAAATTTGGTTTAAATTATACATGAAACCACTTGAAATTTTTTTTAATTTACATCAAATTTATAAATAAAAAAATGAAAATTTCGTGCATTCTTCCATTTATGTATATAAGATTTCAAATCTATTGGAATTAAATATTATGGGGGTATATCTTAAAATTTCCTATCCGTAATTTCGCCAAAACTTTTCGTCGTATGGCTTCAACGTGGTTGAACGTCGCATTTTTGGTCAAATTACGAATCGAAATTATAATGACAAATCCCGTAATAAATAGCATTTAGATCTTGGGGAAATAAATTGCACAAAAAATTCTTTTAGAATGTTTGATTAGTGTATGGATTAGAGTGTGTTCTGTTGTATGTAAGTATGTAATGACTGTGTCTATAGTTTCTATATGTATGTATGTTTTATTAGCCAGTTTGGAACTGCATTTCAGTTACTATTGAGTTTGAGCTATTGTTTAGTTTAGATAAGTTGAATTGATTGAGTTGATTGAGTGTAGTTATGTTAGCCTTTTATAAGTAGTTTGAGTTAAAGTCTGTCTGTGTGTGTAGGTGTGCGTGAGTGGAAAAAATTTCTTGTAGATAATTAATGTCTATCAAAATATATATGTATTTATATATATATATGTATGCATGTATACCTTATATATGGCAGTATATCAAAAATTGTTGCAGTCGTATATATCCATCTCTAGTACTCTCCCCACACACGTTTGGCGCTATATATCCGTCAATCATTTTTACACTTATTTGAAGCCTTCAGCGCTCTGTCTTCACATCTCGATTTCCCTGATGAGTTACGGCTTCAAATAAATGAAACGTCAGTGCTCTTCAGGCGGTGTGCGGAACTCAGAAATCCAATCAGTCACACGCAGACGAAAGATTTCTGTTTTGGTTAGAATCCAATCGCGATATTGATGTGGAATATATTCAACTAATTTATCAGCTATATCGGGATTCTTGAACATAATCATATAGATAATTAATACATTGATCATGAACAGCACCAGGAATGTCATCAGAGAGGAAAAGGCCGCCTTCGAGAGCAGTTTAAGCCAGTTCTTGCCATTTGTTGAACATTTCTTTTTTTGATTTGACTTTTGATTCGAAGATTTAGTCACAGATGCTGTTGGTAGAGGTGGACTTGCACTAATTGGCTTAAAAGTTAATTCATTGTCTCCGCCAGCCATGGCTTTCTTTAATTTTGATTTCTTATTTGGTTTTGTTGACTTTTTCACACCGGTTGACCCATTACCATGAGCATCGCCACCTGCAGCCATTGGATTGCTTTGGTTCTGCTGACGTTGTTCACGTTCAATAACTTCGGGTTTAAAGTTTGCGCAAATGTTGACCTGCCGAAGAAGGTAAACGAAAGCATACATTTACATACATACATTACATGTATACGGAAGAGTGTCCACTCAAATATGCAAGTGCCACTTCTAGCTTACAGTATTCTTAGCTGCCTGTTGGCAGTCCTTTTGCGTTGAACAACGACCCACAATTTTCTCCCAGGCTGGTGTCAAGGGATTCCCCTTTAAATCCAAATAGCGTAAACGAGTTAAACGTGCAAAACTCAAGGGTAAATGTTGCAGATAATTGTTATACAAATCCAAATGACGCAATTGCTCCAATTCGCCAAAGTCTTCGGGTAGATAGCGTATTTGATTCTTACTCAAATCTAGACGTACCAAACGGGTGAGGGAGGTGAAGTTGCGCTGGGATACAGATAAAAAGTTTTTGTCAATATAACGAACTAGAGCTTTCGTCTGTCAAACACATTCATAAACAGTGTAAAAAAAAAAGAAGTATTTTCGGTAATAAAGTTTTTTCAACTAAAAAAATTTATAGCAAATCCAAACGCAGATTTGCCACCACTTTTTTAAATCAATTTATAAAAGCCGTCCAGTATGCACATGTGTGTATATAAAATGGTTATTTCAACGTTTCTAAATGTATGATCCTAACTAGCCTAATAGGACAATTGTTTCGTTTTTAAATCATTAGTCAAACAAGAAAAAAAAGGCTGTAAATTCACATGCAAAAACTACTTTAATATAAAGTTGACGTTAATGGAGTTCTTAAATAACGTTATGGGAGAACGGTAAAATATCCGACGCATGATGGCATTATCTTTATTATATATGTATATAAAATTGACTTACTCCAAGTGATATCAGCCGATTGCTAGAGAGATCGAGGACCGTGATCCGTTTGAATGAAGCCTGTGAAAAGACAAAAGCAAACTGAGAATTTTTGTGGAACCAATGAAAACTACTTTAAAATTCCATCTTTTTTGGCAATCCAAACGACTTGAACGGGGTGGTAAAACCCAAAAATCAACCCCCTCAAGCCATTCTGGACTGCAGTCACACACATATACACATACAGCCGCAAGTGCTCTCAAGTGTAAATGCAAGGCAGAACGACAGAGAGAGAGAGAAAGACAGAGAAAAGATGAGGAAGTCGCCGTTAATTGCAACCCAGCCGGTAGCCAGCTAACAACAACCACAACATACGCGAAGGAGGTTGAATGGGAAGACGTTGAGAAGTGGGAGTCGTATTTGCGCACAAACACATACTGGCTAGACTCTTGCCAGACAAGGCAACCAACATGTCAAGGAAGGGGGCAGTGGGATATAGGTAGAGGAACCGCAGAAAGACATTACCAACAGAAACAGGCGAAATTATAATTAACCATTACATTTCACTTACAATTTCACGCACTGGTATTTCACTCAACTCCGACAGGCTAAGATCGCACATTTCATCATCCACACGCTCCTTTACATTTACTTTCACCTTTTCGCCGGTTTTCGGCATGATTTCTGTATTGTTTTCAAATAACAAATAACAAATTATTAGCAGTCATTCCGTTCATATTCTTGAATCCCCAACACGATAGCTTTTATAATCGATAACAGTTTTGGATTTTTCACCCATACCTGAAATTACTCTCATCACTGTTGTTGATTCGCAGTACCGCCATCTATCTGCGTACCAAAACCCGTTAAGAAATTCAAAAGCTTTAACGTTTCTTTCATTTATAATCAACAACTTGAAAATCTTAGATACAAAAACAAAGTGTTAAGATAAAATAAATAATCATGAATTGAAAGAAATATTTTTTTATAATGCAGCTCATATTTTCCAAACATGTATTTCTATATTTATGTAGGAATACAAGAGGGAAAAAATTGGTCCGCTATTTGTAGGCTATCCCAGTTTTTTCCTGAATCCAATTTACATAGGCTGCTACCCGAGTAAATCCAGAGGGTCCTCTTTTGCAATTTCTATTCACCAAAGCAGTTATTCCCACCAATTGCGGATTTTTTAATGTTACCAAAGGGCCGCCAGAGTCACCATAGCAAACTGATTTACGACCATTATTTCCCTTATCACTAGTGCACAAAAAACTGTCTGCATACTGTTTACGATAAAACCATTTACACTCCCTTACTGTGGTGATCTGCACATTCATGCATTGTAGGACTTGGGCTACAGTCCCATTAGATGTTTTTCCCCATCCACAGGTCACAGCAGCCTCGTTTTCATACTGCTTACTTCGATCACTTAGTTGAGGCAAGGCAATCTTATTTACCTTGGCGTTGAAGTTAACATGGGGAGTACGAATTAGGGCAATATCAGTACCCCATTTGCGACGCCATTCGGGATAGATAATAACATTTGCCTTGTCAACAGTGTGATTAAACTCTCCTTTCCAGGCAATATTGGAGCCATAATGAATTTCTAGAGACTTGCTCACAGAGTCTACACAGTGAGCGGCAGTTATCACCCATTCGTTTCCAATAATGGCAGCTCCACACATCGGCTTACGTTATTGCTCGTTTATTGCTAGGCCAACTATATATGGAGCTTTCCCATCTTCTGCGGGATAACCATTAATTATAATATGGTTTGGCTCATCATAGAAACTCCGTGGTGTAGTAGTTATACGTTTGGCCTCATTAACAAAAATACCAGTTAAAGAGAGAAATAATATTACTACCTTCATTGTTGCAATTCCAACGCTATCGTTGTTGTAAGTTTTTTATACCTTCGTTCTTGCCATTTATAAACTAATTAGGTGGCCACATTTAAGCATAAATAATTCCAAAAGAGATAAATATTGATAAACTTAATGGTTTCGGACATTAGCTATGCAAATGAACGACAATTTTTAAGCTGCTTAGACAATTGTGAACTAGCTACACAGATATTAAAACGAGATAAAATTAAATTTGCTTAAGAGGATTGACAGTTTTTAATAACTATGGCTTTGTATAAGGAAATGAATGACAGTTTAATGAAATTCAAGTTAAAGGGATGTATAGACGTCACCTCGCCGACATGCCTGAGGTGTTTATTAAATTTAGGATCAATTACAGCTGCTTTTGCAAGTGGTCAAATATATATACTTACATATACATTTTCAATAAACAAACAACTTTTTATAGTTGTGACAAGATAAATTCTAGGTTTTTGCTGATGGAAATTTGCATAAACAGTTATTTCTCGTTACGAAAAATTGTAACCAATTGCGCTAGTTTTCCTTGTTGATATTAAAGTTTTGTTTTCTTTTGGGTAAATTATGTTCAAATATATAAATAACGATACTCTTACCAAACATCGATGTTAGCCGAAGTGCAAAAACATCGATGCACCGATAGTACATCGATGTTTTCTCCACCTCTAACGCTATCCGCATATATACAAAATTCATTGATTTTCGTAAGAAAAACACACACACAAGGCTCAAAACTATTTAATATAGCCAAAAAAGAAACAAAGTGAACCCGAGAAAGAGCGAGGGAGATTGGTCAAACCGTTTGGAGCCAGGCCATAACCATCGATGTGATACCCATACCCGAGCTCCAACTGGGCCTGGGCCATTGCAATAAGAGTTTTTCACATACGACGGGGTGTAAAAGGAAAACGCAAGACAAATAGTACACAGCGAAAACGAAAGAGAAGAATAAGAGGAAAAACAATAACAACAAAATTAAGAAAAGAAAGGAGAAAATCAAAATGGAAACCAACTTTAAAATGACAATCTATTTTCCGCATTAACATTAAAGAAACAAAAGCAGAAGCAAAGAGGAAGGGGAAAGGGGAGAGCCGCGGGGCCGGCCGTAAAATGCCAAGGAACACTTGCAGGCCAAGTGAAGATTGCGTAGATAATGCAAATGGTAACCAAGAACAGCAGCAACAAGATGCCAACACCAACAACAATAACAACAACCACAGCGGCACCTCCAGCATTGTCAAGCAGGAGTTTCAAGCCGCTCCAGCTGTTGGACACAGGAAATCGGAACGCCGGAGAGTCGCCCGTGATATTTTTTTGGTATTCGAGGAGCAATCGTCTCGGCGCCGTGGTAAGGGGGCACGTGGCAAAAATACACGAACCAAACAAAAATTCGGTCATCTGAAAGTGGCCAATACGCCACGCATCAATAAAAATTTATTGCGTGAAATCAAAACGGAACCAAAGTGCAGCACAACGGAGACAGTGGCAGCTCCTACTCCCACTCCTGTTCCGACTCCAGCATTGTTGCCGGAGCCGGGACCGGAAAAACAACCAGAGGTAGTTAAGCCGAAGACCAAAACCACTGCAGTGAAAATTGAAACCAAAACTCTAACGGAATCCTTAAGAGAGCCAAATCCTGTATCCAAATCGCCTTCTCCTGCACAACCTCCCCCACCTCCTCCACCACCTGCTTCCACATCTGTCGCAGTAAAAGATTCTTCTCCTGTTCCCGCTACCACAATAACTACAAATCCTGTTTCTGCTCCTGCACCAGCTTCCTCTTTAACCACACCTAGTGTTAATCCAATATTCCTGTGGGTCAAGCAGGATGATACTCGCATAGTTGAGGTACGTTGTGAGGATTATGACAAACGGAATCGCATACGCCTGACTAAAACCACAAATGGTTGGCGCTCCATGCCACGCACAGATGCCTCAAGTACCAG
Source organism: Drosophila neocordata (assembly GCA_018903615.1). Taxonomy (NCBI): domain Eukaryota; kingdom Metazoa; phylum Arthropoda; class Insecta; order Diptera; family Drosophilidae; genus Drosophila; species Drosophila neocordata. The sequence continues at coordinate 13,677,712 of JAEIGI010000001.1, forward strand.
GATAGTAAAATTCCTTCATGGCTCTCATGCGGCACCCTTGATGAAGGTCAAACGAGAACAGCAACAGCAACAACAGGATCACCACCATCAGCAGCAACACCAAGAACAGGAGCTGGATTTGGAGCAGGAACTAGAGCCGGAGTCTGCCAATCTCTTAAACGAATGGGAACAAATGCCAGAAGAAATGGAAGAAGAACAACAACAGCAGGTAGAAGAGCCTGGCACGGCGGTCATTGAACATGTTGTGGTCCTGCCTGCAACAATGCAGCAAGTGGAAGACACTTGCACAGCCACTCCGACGCCTTGTTTTGATGCCTTGTTGGATAGCGAGACAAATGCTTCGTCCACTAAAGCCACCAAGACCAATACGCCTACATATCAAAGTTCCACTCCCTCGCCCATGGAATTGCAATTATGTCCAAAGACTGGCTTATTTTTACCTAAAGGAACGAATATGCCGTTGGTCAATGATCAGGTGGAGGAAGATGAGGCGCATGAAGAGGCACAACATACGCAAGAGCAAGTCGACAAGCCTATGCCATTGGATGCTATCGATTGCCTCGATGCAAATACTAAGAATCTTAAAGATCTTCTTGATGATGCCGATGATCTTTTGCAAAATTGCACGAGTGATAATGGCAGCAGTGGAGCTGATCTTCTTGACTCATTGGTTAAGCGGAGCTGCGAAGATAATCTAATGCAGGACAATAACAATGCCCAGCAGCAACATCAACAGCAGCAGGAACAGACACCAACGGCCAGTGATGATGATGCGTTAAGTTCATTTTGTGTGCCCGATTTGGGCAAGGACTTGCCCAGCATTCTTAACATAGATAATGATGATGATACTCCGAAATGCTTGTCCTTTAATGAGGCTGGCGAAATTGAAGGATTGAATGGTGAACTTTTCCTCGGCATCGAAGCCTTTGAGAAGCAAGCTGCGGCGGCAGCGGCGGCGACATCAGCAGCTGCAACAACAGTGGATGATGTGGTTGCGGAACCTGAACCGATAGCTACACCCGCTACTGTTGAACTGACTCCTATGACCCCTACTCCCACGCCGACACCAACACCGACACCAGAGAACGAGAGGGAGACAACGGAAAAGTCGATACCAGATGAGACACCTAAAGATTTAAGCTATAAAAAACGTGAAGAAGTCTGCCCACCATCCGAGTCACGAAGTCAGTGTGCGGTAACTTCCAGTTCGGATATATTAAAATCTCCAGAGTCTGAGCTGCAGACCAATTCCACCATCTCTGCGGCCACCACATCCACATCCATACCCGCCGAAGTTGAAACCACTTCGGAAACAATTAAAAATCTCATCCTGGAACAGTTTCTGAAGCTTAACTCGCAGCAAAACTCAAATACCCAGCAAGCGGAGCCCATGGATTTGGGTAAAACAGGACGAGACGGTAAACTGGAAACTGTAGTCATTGATGATGAAGAGGAGTCGCCTCCATTGAAGAAGCGTCCCAAAGCTAGCATTAAATTGGATAAGGATCCAGATCCATTAACACAATTGAAGATGCTCATCAGTAATCCGCAATGGAAGGTACCCGATCCAATATTGGTGCCCAAGGATCGTTTGGGTGCTGTATTGGCATCTCCGGCAAGGGAGATTCCATTGCTGCTAACAACCAGGCCAGAATTACGCTTACCGGAGGCATTTGCCTATCCGGAAATCATACAAAATCCCAATATATTAGTAGTAACTATGGAACAACTGGAGGCCATACTGAAAACCGAATCGGAACAGTCGGCAAAAGTGGCCAATAATAAACTTAATCAAACTTTAGAGGAACCACTGCCCACTGGTAAAGTGAGAAGTAGTCCTAGTCCCAAACAATTGCCAGCTGCGGCAGCTATGCCAAAGGCTCCGCTTCCACAATCCAAACCCACGCCAGTTGTAGCCCCTACTCCCACGCCACCCTCACCCTCGCTATCGGCTGATTCCAGTCATTTGTCTCCAGAACTAAATGCGACCACATTGGCTTTGCTTCAGCAGATGCTGTGGCTCCCATATTTTGGACAATTATCGCAGGAATTCTTCAAAACTCTCAAGGATCCTTTGAGTTTGCAAAAAAAGTTTATGACCAACTTGCTTCCTCTGTACAACAGTCAGTTTGGCCTCCAGCATTTAGATGAACTCTACAAGCACTGCGTCAAGCAAAAGCCAACGGCAGCGGAAGAGCCACAACAAGCCAAAGCACCGGCTGCGGCAGCAACAACGGTGCCTCCTCCAGCACCGCCACCTGCGCCAACAGCTGCATCTTCTGCATCGACAGCAAATGCAGCAGCAGCCGCCGCCGCCTTGAATGGTTTTGCCAATCCTGTTGAACTGGCTATAATGCAAAAACTGATGCAGCCGCAACTGTCCAATTTATTTAATTGGAAAGATGGAGCGTCTGCTGGCAAGGATACGGCAAACTCACTCTCCTCTACCTCTAACAATTCAACGCTTCATCAACAACAGCAGCAGCATCATCACCAGGAGCATAAGCGAGCCAGGCGTGATCCCGAAACTGTCAAGTCTACTCCAGCAACTACACACGCACCGAATCCGCAGCCAAATCCTGCTCCACCTGCGGAACACAAGCCGCGTCTTACCTGCAAATCACTTTCGAATCTGTTGGAGCCTGAACCCAGTAACGTGATGCCGCTTCTTAATGTACCCTTTGATAGCCTACGGCGAAACCAGCTGATGCAAAAGCCAACAGGACCTGAGCACGTTAAAGAGCATGCCACCACGGGACGCACTTTACGTTCTAGTAAGGCGAGTGTTACCTATAATCCTCTAGAGCAAGCCAGGCAGCAGCAGCAACAGATACAGTCTTCCTCGGGCACGCAGCAAAGAAAGCGCGGCAATATGTTGGCCACACAAGATGCCCAGCAGCAGCAACAACAGCAACTGGCTGAGGCAGCGGCAGCAGCTGCTAGTTTGGATGCCAATTCTGCTCTATGGCATCCACTATTCGGCAGGTGGGTTAAAATGTCAAGGTAGCAAAAGCAGAGGAACATAAAAATTGGCTATGTTACTTTCCCTCTCTCTCTCTTTTGCGTGCACTCTTTTTCTCTTTCTATTTAACTAATAAATAATTGTTATGCCAACTCTCTTGCAGCAATCCCAAACAAGGTTACAACAGTCCCTGGCAATGGACCACAGTGACTGCCACTGGCGAATGACAGTCAAGCCGGGCTCACAAGGAGCCGGCAGCAGTACCTGCAGCGGTAACAAGAACGGCCAGCTACGAGGAACAACAGCAGCAGCATCATCATCATCAGCAGCAGCAGCAGCAACAACAACATGACTTTGGCAACTATCATGCTCCAGCCAAACAACAGCATCAACAACAGCTTCCACTACCAACGACAGCCAACAATCAAAATCAACAACAACAACAGCAAAACAACAACCACAGCAGCAACAATAATAGCAATAAATTCGGATATGCCATGGATAATATGTTCCAGAACAATCAACAATTGGCTGCTGCTGCCGTAGCCCGCGAATCCCTAATCAATTCCTATTTGTATCAGAAGGATAACACTGAGGCCAACTCAAACAATTATATGAATGAGCAGCAGGGCTACTGGCAACAACAGCAACAACAAAAACATCAACACCAACAGCACCAACAACAACAGCAGCAACAGCAGCAGCAGCAACAATCGTGGAACAACAGCAATAGCAGCAATAACGGCAGCAACAACAACAATAACAATAGTCAGCGTAGCAATAACTATGCCAACAACTATGCGGCAGCAGCAGCTGCCTCCATGTATATGCAACATTTCAATCCCTATATGCAACAAAAGGCTGCATTGCTGGCTGAAAAGGCAGCACAAGCGGCAGCGGCAGCTGCAGCCGCTGTCAACAACAAGCAACATGGCCATCATGCACACGGACGCTTTGGCGGTGACTATGGTTAGATATGTACATCGGCAACATCGTTCACATCATTCAGATCCCAAGCATATAAACATAACATATAGATATATATACCTACGTACTATATATGTATAATGATATATATAGAGGCAACTTATAGGCGCCATTTTAACGCCAGGAATTGGTCCTTTAATTTAACAGTAACAACATGAACAGCAACAACAACAAGGTAACCGGCAAGCAACAACAATAATTTAAAACACAAAGAAAAAACGGAAAATGGATAAATGAAAACTTTAATTGAATTAGTAAAAATTTGTTATTGGTAGTTTGTTAACAAAAAAAAAAAAAAAAAAAAAACATAAAAACAAAAAACATTAAAAAGAAAGCAAATGCTAAGTAGTAGAGAAACCGAGGCAACACAAAACAGAAAAATGAAATGTAAGGCGAAAAGATGAAAAGGAAAAAACTAATTATTGTATTATTGTTAACCAAAATCTATTATTATTATTATTATTATCTCAAGCTGCGTTATATTATTATTATTATTATCATTATGATTATTAACTCGTGTGTCTGTATATAGCGTTTTTATCTAGATGTATTACACTTAGTGAGTGCCCCCACAAACCCCGCTCCTATCTATCAACCATAAACATTACGATCATCACTCTACTCCTGAAACTCTTTCCTCCCCCTCATCCCTAAGACCAAAAATCGCCCCGCAGCGCTAAAAAAAAAAACGGCAACCAACAAAAAAGCAAAGCAGAAAAGAAGAGAACTGCAAAATCACAGCTTATTTTGGTTCATAAAAAGCTCATGTCTAAATCTTTATATACCTATTATACGGAATATCTCTTGACATCTTTGAACCCAAAAGTAAGCAGTGATTTTACAGATCTAAAGAGAAGCAAATTATTTTGTATTCATTCCGAATGTTTCCGAAATACAATTTTTTTTTTCGTTTTTACCTAGTTATTATCATTATAATTATATATGCTTATTATTTATGAAATCAAATTGAGAAAATCCCAAAAAATGTGCAATCTAATAACGATAATGGACAAAATAAAGAGAAAAACCTTTTAGAGAATTTCGCTGATAAAGCAACAGAATAGCAAGAAAAAAAAAAACAATCACGACATAACATATATTTCATGGGTTTTGAATTTAAAAATTTGTTTTGGGTTAAACAAATGCTATTAATTTATTTTCTAAAGGTGGTATATACGTATCGCATGTAATGCTTCTCTTTGGAAAAAAACCTTTAGAGCACCTTGGAAAACGATTTGAAGCATTCTATTACAGTTTAAAAAAAAAAAACAGTCATTATTGTGCAGTTAATCCATTGCTTACTCATTAAATTGCACTTGTGTTAAGTGTAGTCTTGTTTATAAGATGATAAAATTTTAAAAGTAACTGCAAAACCAATAAACATGTATCCATCTAGATGGATATAGTGTTTCGATGTCAAACCAATATTCAGATAGTTCTACAACCCAATCATGCATTATTGTTTCTGGTTTATATTAAATCATATGTCTCATTTCATGACATCATCCGTTTCTTAATATATTTTTGTTAGACTTTTCCACGGTTTTACCGCTAGGTCTTAATCTGACCGCAAAGGGTTTCTCGTTTAGAAAAAGTTTATACGTACATATAGATTTATCGTTTTTTTTTTTACATGGATCAATATGAGAACTAGAGGGTCGTTCTCTTTGGTTTTCCAGCAGGTAAGAGTTCGCTTAGCTGTTGCATTAAATTGCATTTATTTATATAAATATATTTAGATGTATGTATATATATATTTGCATATACGTAAATTCCGGATGTATAATAAACGTTAATTCTTTTCTGTATAAATACACAACTTTTTCACTTATAAACAATATTATTGATTATTATTATTTATATTATTATTCTTTAATCTTTTTTTTTTTTTGTTGTTTTTTGTTTTTTGTTAAAAACCACATAAAATTGAAAGAGTTTTTTAAAGCATTTTAAATGCGACCGTGCGAATGTTTTCAGCTATTTGTGTGAGTGTGTGTGTTTGTGGGTGTTTTCATTGTGCTGGCCGTTTACAGATTCCACTTTATCCCAACGCTTATTCAATCTGTCGTTGGGCTTCTTGAAGTCGCGCCACCACACCCTGATAGAATTTTATCTGTTCGGCAATAAATGTTTTGAGTGTTTGCTTTAGATGTGTATCGCGTTCCGTTTTAAAATGGGTTAATTCAGCTAGCACCGTATAGGAGACAACATCGGTGCGTCTATTCACATCCTGCAACTGGGCATTGTTCATCTTGCCCTCGGCAGTAGAACGTTCGCAATCTTTGCGCTTTTGTATAGCGCCCTTATGTGTAGAGAATATGTCGGGAAAGCAGTTAAGAACACCTCTGAAATTAAAAAATTGTTTTACAATGAAATTTTGATAATAAATAATACTACAAAATAACTCACCTGTATATGTGTAGACGATCGGATAATGGGATCCAATCGTGTTTAGGCTGATCGCCAAACATTTGACCAATGCCAATAAAGATGCCACCAATGCGACCCACACTGTCTGACAGAGGCACACTATTTCGCGTAGGAGCCCTTCTTTCATCGATGGCCAACGATTTGGCCAAATCAGAAAGACCGTCACCAATTCGCTGGAATTCCTTTTTACTCTGTGTTTGGGAACGTTTGGCCATGTCATTGGAAATGGTATTCAAATTGCGTATAGCCACATCCATGCTATGTATGAACTGTGAGCCACTTTCCAGCTGAGCATCCACTTTTGAGTGCAGCAGATTCTTGTCTGGCGGCGAAATAGCCAGGCAGTAGTTAACACCCATATATGGATCCCGTTCAGCCCTTCGTTTGCCCGATTTCCAGATTTTCTCATCGGTACAGGTGAGGAAATGATACCAGACCTCACATTTCGAGATGACTGGATGACGGCATACCCAATCGACAAATTCCTGGAGCTGAACGCGACGATGTTCCACAAATTGTTCCTCATAACGTCCAGAGATCTGCTTGTCCGGCAATGGTGGCACGGGTATCAAACAAAATTTGTCAACAAGACGTTCGTGCAGCCAATCAAAGTGCTTATAACGACGCGACACCTGCCAGTGTGAATGAGCGCAAAAGAAAGGGAAAACCAGATTAGATATAGAAATATGAAGAATTGTGAAATGGAATTGGTGCTGCCACCGGTGCATTGAAAGAGAGCTGCTGATTCATATTTATGGTAGAGCCAGAAAGAAAAACAGAAGCAATCACAGAAGTGGTTTTTGTTTTGAATATGCCAAAAGTTATTGGTCTGAGAAGTGCCCAAAGTGAAGTAATAAAGCTAATGCCAAAAGAGGGTTTTTCCTCTGATAGAACGCCGAATACCCTAACTAATTTATTATTTGCACATATTATTCAAACTATAGTTTTTACAAAACTATGTTCACTTATACATAAGGGTTCTAATCGAACGATTCCTTAGCTAATATTAACTTGGCCTAGAAATTTGATGTAGAATATTGTCTGATCTATTAAATAAATAAACAAGCTAAATAATTTTATAAACGAGATTTTTGAAAGTTAAATGCTATTATTATTATATTAATCTTGTCTGCTAGGGTTTATCTAACGTTTCTTGATCGTTGATAGCAAATTAGCAAAGTACGTCGTTCATACCCATAATCCAGGGTAAAGAAAGGCAATCAACTAATTATCAGCGCCCACCCATACCACTACACGCGTACACACACACACACATACACAGCCAGTAGGGGCTTTATCGTGTTATGTCGTTAATCATGCCGATAGTCAACGAGCCCTAGTTCCCTCCCTTCTTCATGATACACACTTACTATAACACCCTAGAAGACTCACCGATATATTATTAAAACTAGGCGTCAGCTGGTAGGCAATGAATGTTTTCATTCCCTTAAATTTGGATTCTTTTTTGGGACTGGCCACAACCACCGTATACGGTGAATGATTCTGTGTCCACTGATAAATAGAGTCTTCCAATTGTGTTATATAGGCCAGTTCGCATTCTGGTATTTTCTCTTTGTTGTTACCGGACAATCCCAAAATGTAAGAGTCTGAACTTTTTGCAAACATTCCTTTCTTCATGGTGGCCGAGGCTGCTGAAGTTGAGGCCATTGATATAGCATCATCATTGGGAGCAACAGGTAGATGCCTATTATCGTAATCGCTTGAGGAATGTGCCAATCCGCCAGCTGATTTACTAGCACCAGCAGCAGCTGCCCGTCCACTTGGACCAATTTCCGAATATGTCTCATTGTCATCGCTCCAGTCATCTTCATCGTCCCAGTTGCTGCCATCATCATCGGCCGTTTGATCATAGCGAGGAGCTTGCGTACTAAATGCATCAATTGGCGCCGTGGAAGTGGTGCTGTTGGTGGCATTGTGACGTTGAGCTTCTGCGGCTGACATCACCTCCACATAGGCAGCTGGAAACAGACCAACCTGTCCACGACTATTTTTGCCTTCCCACCAGCCTTCACCCACATCTGAACGAGTCACTGAGAGAACTTCGCCCGTGTTTATCGACAACTCCGATGAGCCAGGCTCACCGCTGAAGTCATATATGGCCCGTACGTAGGAAGTCATCTTGGTCCCTTCTCTTTTTATTGCTATTGCACTGCGGATATATCCAAAACCCGCTCGTCTTAAATATTATTAATTTAGCAGCTAGGTGGAATCCTATTGGACACACCAAAAGCTTTCCAAGTACTGAGGTGGGTGATGGTGTGTGAGTCAGTCAGTGCTGCGCGGCTCGCTAATCAGCGAAAAGGAACTTGTTCACTGAAGGCAACCAACAAATTTGGTTCATAGATGATGGCTATAGGGCTTGGCACTTTTGCAAAGACAGCTGAGAAGTATCGATATGGATAAAGAGCTGGACATTTCATTTATCGAACCAGTAACAAAAACTCACACCGATAACTTATCATGACTCACAGTTTCGTTGGAGTTAACCATTCAAATCTGGACATCCAAAAGAATCTTCCATCACTAGCTGCTTGGAGCTAACTTAATCACAAAAGAAAAAATAAATCCGTAACACGTCAAAGTTGCAACAGTAAAAAAGAGTGCCTCGTTAAGGAAAGAAGCATATTGTCGAAAGATATTTTAAGGGAAATAAACAAATCAATTGCAAAATCGTAATAATGAGTCGTCAGTCGAATTATGCGCTTGTGTGCTTGTTTGTGGGCCTCTTTGTGGCCAGTTTTGGCGAAGAAGGTAAGAAAGAGACAGGGGAATTCCTTCAATGTGTGTGTATGTGTGCGTCTACATATACATACCTACACATCCATATATATTTGCATTTTAAATGCCACACAATGAAGTCAATTGATGAAAATTGAACTTTTTCTAAGCGGGCAGGGGGGACATACTTACCAAGTACAAATGACTTCATACTTACATATATCACTTCGTGTTGGTTTTGCGTTTTGATATATTTTCCCAGTTACCACACCGGCAGCAGCTGTTACTACCACTGTGCCGGACAAAATCATCTCGACGTCATCTACTGTGAAACCCACGACAACAACACCAGGGACTACTGTGCCGCCAGTACCAACAACAGTAACGGCCAATCCCAATGATACAACAACTATACCAACAACAGTGTCACCTGAGCCCAAAACCACTACCCCTCACGACAATACCACCACCACCACCAGCACCACCACCACCACTACAACCACAACGACAACCACACCTGCCACTACTACCACCAAGGCAACCACTACTACTCCGGAACCAAAGACAACTACAACTCCGGCTCCAGCACCGACATCCACCACACAGGCACCACCAATCCCTCCATGCCACCGCTTTGATGGCTCCTCATTCATTGGTGGCATTGTTTTAACACTGGGACTTCTGGCCATTGGACTGGTGGCCTACAAGTTCTACAAGGCTCGCAATGAGCGCAACTACCACACTCTTTGAGCCGCCACCGCCTTTACGTCGGCCTTTAATGCGGCAGCCGGGGCGGCCGCAGCATCAACAGCCGCAACTCATAACAACTCTGCCACCGATGCGGCCGAACGTGTAAGATTTGTACAACCTTCGATACCATTGCGATCACCCCCAGCTCAACCGCCACCACCACCTCCTGGTGGGGCTGCAGCTACTGGCGGTGGAGGAGGCGTGGGGGGTTCATCATTGCAACAACTACAAGGTTCGCCATCGGCCAGAGACCGGCTGCTGCATACGTAATTTACTCTCGGGGCATATATATATATAATACCGAAACTATATCTATCCAAAGAGCCCCCTCCTTCCCTCAACAACCCTAAAACAAGAATCGAACTAATCGCAAACCTCTCAGTCAAATTGAAATATATAAATTTGAAGTCGAATTCCGATTAATTGTTTATGCCCTTATACATTAAAAAACTTTTTTTCTTTATTCACATATATGTATATGTTACACAAAACCACTCCCACTCCTCTTATTCGTATATTCCTTATCATCTTATATAAAATGATATATATATACCTAGAAACATATATATCGGAATATATAATTTATAAATGGAACGATCGTCATGCGTTTGCGGTTTTATTTTTCACAATCAGTAAATGTCAGCGGATGTTTAAGCCTTATTCAAACTGAAATTATCAAAAAAAATTAATAATTATATACATATTTGTATATATACGTAAACGTATATATATAAACATATACAATTTATCAGAGAGAGACAGAGATGTGTAAATGTTTGTATGTAATAATACAATAACAGCAAATATGTGAGACTGCTTGATAGAACGGGCGAAAAGTGAACAGAAATAATAATGAAAGTTGAAAGTGACAAAGAGGGTGAAAAAAGCAACTTGATAAATGTAATGATAACTGTTTTTTCTTTCCGTTTCTGCAAAAGGAAATTATAAATTTTGATCATATTTACACAGTTTAAATAGCTAGCAATAGCTCAAACATTATTAGAAACTAAGAAAATGTACTACTAAAAGCTAACCGATTAGAATACATCCGATTGAGGTTCCCATTTCAAACTCTTAGTGTATTCTCAAATATTTCAATCTTGTTACAACTAAGCCAAAGTTTGCACTCAACTAATACTGTATTTAAAAAAAGGTTATGATACAGTATTAATATACTGTATCACTAGCAAAACTAGGGCAACCTTGAAAACACGGAATAAATCTTGTCCATAGCTTAGTGGTTGAATTTTATGCCACTTAGGAACAGATCGATATGTAGAAAATTGTTAGAATTTGGAATCGGTTGCTACCTCGACTTGGATCTCTTTGTCGTTTATCCCTTTAAGTGCATTTTTCTTTTTTCCTGCTAATTCAATAATAAAATTTATAAATGCATATACTCCACAGCTTAAGCTTTGACAACAACAAAATAAAAGATAAGTGTAAAAGTTAAAACACATAAAAACACATTCAGAAAATTTGAATCGCCTGATCTATCCTTATATCCTCCAATCAAACCGACTTCCCTCCTTGAAAATTGTTTGGCACCAAATACTTTGGCTTCAGAATAAAAACATATAATACACATATAAATATATATATATATATGCAAATGTTGAATATGAATATTTTGTATTAGAATTTCATTACATATTAACCTAATACCCCTATTCCTGCTTATTGTTAGATGTCTTCATCCCCCAATAATAAATCTGTAATCTTTGCATTGGAAAGTAAAAAATCTCATAAATATATAAGCTTAACTAACCAACTTATTGTATATCATTGGGCTTACTATAATATACTATATATATATTTATATATATATATGTATGTATAAAAAACAATAAATCAATATTTTAAAATTGGAAAAATCAAATGTTAGCGTTTATTTATTAACTTAACCAACGTTTTCGTAATTTCTAAACTGACTCTGAAACTTTATGTTTCAGTTTCTTTGCGGGGACTTCCCCTTTTTCAACTATTTTGCGTTTCTGGTTCTTTTTATTCTTTTTGCTATTGCTGTTGTGCTTATTATTAAAGCGCAGCAGTAATTTGGTGCCACTTAAGTTAAATGTTTCCTTAATCAATTTTCGGGCATCATGTGTGGTGGGCATGGTAACAGATGCCGCGTTGAAATCACGGAATTTACCCTTACCCGGTTTGATTTGAATATCAACAGCATTTTCAAACAATTGACGTACTTGCGCCACAGATGTAGTTTTGGGCAAATTGCTAATAACAAGAGTTGAGGTGAAATAATCTTTGCTGCCTTTATCCACCTTTCTGGCAGCGCGTTTCATCAATGACTTCGTCTTTTTGTTTTCCAGCGCCAGAGTCTTGCGGGCTACCAAATCCTTGACGAATTCCTGTGACTCTGTCTTGGGCAGAGATACAACGATGCCCTTAAAATCGTCTTTTCCCTTTTCAATGTTCGCTTTAATATCTATAAAAGCTGTGTCACGATCCTTCTGCGACTTAAAGTCTACTAAGCAAAACCGGGCATGCTTCTGGCGCGGCTTAATAGGCTTGGATATCAAAGAGTGCACTGATTTAACTTTCGTTACGAACTCCGTCTCGTCTAAAGGCAGTTTTTTAGGGAAGCGAAGATAAAGGCGTGTGCCTTTTAGCTGGTCGTATTTGTTATGCAGCTGCTCATCGATGATTTCGGCTTTTGTTTTTGGTGTAGGTCTTTTTGTTGTTTCCTGCTCCTCATCATCATCGACATCGTCATCTGTATTATCTTCATCTTCGTCCAAGTCTTCATCTGTATCGGATTCCGTAGAGCTGGCAGCCAAATCCAGTTCATCTTCGGTGTCCTCATCGTTTTCGTCTTCTTCGATTTTAGCTGCACTTTTTTCCACTTTTTTCTTCATTTTTAAAATATTTGTGGGCAAATCGTTGTGCCCTTAATATTTTCTTGATTTATTTTTAATATTAGGCCAAATTTGGTTTCTTTTAAAATTTTTTTGATGGCAAATATGTCAACATTGGTTTTAATACACGCGCACATGGCACATGGTAGTTAACAGAGATGACTTCTTGAAGAAATCGATATATCCGATATCATTGCAAACTCAATGCCCGTGCTTTTTGCTTGTACGAAGCGCTCAATACTCTTTTAAATTTAACTTTTAACAGAACGATTAAAAAAAGTCAGTTAATTATAAAATTAAATATCAGACAGGAAGGCACCGCTATTTGATATATATATATATATACATATATATAAATTCTATTCTGCTGTCTTCCATTCGTTGCAATCGTTTGGACAAAACCAATATACTATTTATGCAAGGGTATAAATATATCGATATCATCTATCAATTATTCTTGATGTCAACACGTGCGGCGCGCTGTAAATCGTTAAAAGTTCTTATTTGTTTATTTCATCTAGACAACGTAAAACCTGTAAAACTATATTGAAATGGGAAAAAAGGACAAAAACAAGAAGAAGGGGAAGGGCGCTGAGAAAACAGCTATGAAAACAGACAAAAAATTGGCAGCTAAACAAAAAAAGATGTTGGAAAAAATGGGAGAGGTACAATATAATACCGCCAATTCGCCGTTTTCTATTCCATTTATTTCTATAATCTAATGACTGAACGAACCTCAACTTAATAAATTGGTTTATTTTCAGTCTGATATATCTGAAATCGTCAAGAAACTGGAAACACAAGAAAGTCGTTTGGTCAATATATGCGAAGAAGTTTGTCCGCCTCCCAGCCCTAGGGCTAATTTCACATTGGTATCCCATCCTGAAAAGGAAGAACTAATTATGTTTGGGGGGGAATTCTATAATGGCGCGAAAGTGTGTGTGTATAATGACCTCTACTTTTTCAATATCAAATCCAAAGAGTGGAAACAGCTGCGTTCCCCAGCAGGACCCACACCGCGTAGTGGCCATCAAATGGTCTCCTTAGCTAGCAATGGTGGTGAATTGTGGGTTTGTAAAAGCGTACGTTTTATGTACTACAAAAAGAAATAACAAGTTGTCTTCGTAGATGTTTGGTGGCGAGCATGCCAGTCCCTCACAGTTGCAGTTCTATCACTATAAAGACCTTTGGAACTTAAACCTCAAGACACGGAAATGGGAGAAGGTGTTGGCGCCAAATGGACCAAGTGCGAGGAGCGGTCATCGTATGACAGCTGCAAAGAAGCGTCTTTTTATATTTGGTGGTTTCCATGATAATAACCAGTCCTACAATTATTTTAATGATTTGCACATCTTCTCTCTCGAATCGTATCAGTGGTTAAAAGTTGAAATTAGTGGACCTGTTATTCCACCTGTTCGATCCGGATGCTGCATAGCAGCAGCTACTGATGGCAAACTCTATGTATGGGGTGGATACTCCAGAGCTGCAATGAAAAAAGATGTAGATCGCGGCGTCACACATACAGATATGTTTGTCCTTAATCCAGAAAGTAAGTATTAAGCTGGTACTGTGCCTGATTATTTTTTTGATTTCCATACAACTGTACAGAAGGTTGTGCCGAAGGTGAAAACAAATACAAGTGGAGTGCAGTTAAGGCCGGCGGTTATCATCCCAAGCCCCGAAGCAGTGTGGGTTGTGCTGTGGCTCCCAATGGCAAAGCCTATTGCTTTGGCGGAGTTATGGATGTCAATGAAGATGATGAAAATGTCCAGGGGCAATTTAGTGAAGATTTATTGGCCTTCGATATGAGTTCACAATCCTGGCGTTTTTTGGAAATCATTGGGAAATCAAAAACAGATAATCAAAAAGCCATAAATGATGTGGAAATGACCGAAACCTCCGTTGATCCGACTACAGTTAAGACTGTAACCACTTCGACAGATGGTATATTTACAGTGACAGTTGGCGGACCAAGTAGCAGCAGCGCTACTCCTTATGTATCTAAAATACCCAGTCTGTTTCCTAGTGCCGCGCGGCCCACAAATGTACCATCACCACGCATGAATCCAGGACTTTGTGTGTGTAAGGGCAATTTATATGTGCTTGGTGGACTTTTTGAAGAGCATGAAAAACAGTACACTTACAGTGATATGTATTCCTTGGATCTACATAAATTGGATGAATGGAAGGTTATTATAGCGCCTGATAAAAAGGACCACGATTGGGTGGATAGTGAGAGCAGCAGTTCCGATGAAGAGTTCAGCGGCGACGATGATGATGACAGTTCTAACGATACCGAAATGGATACAGACTAAACTAATGTGTATAAATAGTTTGCAAAAAAACTCAATATATATTTAAATTTTTGTTTAACAATCCTAACAATATGGAAAGTATTAATGGGTTTTTCGTTTTTGGAATTGTGGGAAAAGTCGGAGCATCATAGGTCCAAAATTTCAGTTAGTATACGTTTGGTATCATGTGGCGTCCCCACTTTATGTCCAGTAACACGAGGATCGGTATATATCTCAAAGTCATTACCACCCTTTTCGGTTTTATCGCCAAAAAAGTGAATTTCCTTGTACTTATTCTTATAGTGGGCTTCGATGTGTCTCAGACAATAGGTCTTATCCCAGCCATGCGGGAAGACATCAAAACTAATTTGGCCGCCAATACTATATGTGAGATCAATGTCAGCAAACTCCTTTTTTAGCGTAGCAATCATTTGCTCTCGTACCTTATGCTCCTCATCATAGGCGGCAAACATGTTGCGCTCTTCTCGGCTACATTGCCGGCCAATGGGACACACATTCATCATACCATTACGAAATTCAATAAACGTTCCACGTTTAATAGGAATGTCTAATTCAGACAGATATCGCAGCACAAAATTGATGAACCGCTTTAAGGTGGGTTCGCCTAAATGTTTGATAATATTCTGTTTACCCACTTCCTTGCCGCCCTCAATCTGCACTAGTCCATTCTCGGGAAATATAAAGTCGAATTCATTTAATATTTTTTGGCCATTGAGCTGTTCAAACATTTTCTCCAAGTCGGATCCACCTACAATTCCAATAGTCGCCCGTGGTTTCACCTTTGAATAGAAGAATTCCTCAAATTCCGGTTGCACTACACTGCGTGGAAAAGTCAAGGTGCCATCTACATCGAAAAGTAGAAGGATTTCATCACGCTCCAGCTTGGATGAAGTCATTCTATTAAAAGTTCTGACTGCAGAATAATAAAGGAGTTCCAATAAGAATGAATCAAACAATCATAATTCGCATAACCATGACCACGTATCACATTATGAGTGTTGCCAGACTAAACTTGCCACAGCGCTGCCACAGAAATCAAATTGCACACATCAACACTATATTTTCAGCCGTTATTTAAGAGTTGTTAAACAGCAAATTTTCTTAGTAATAGTCAAATTGTTAGTATACAACAAAAATAAATTTTTAAATATTATATATTTTTAAAGCAGTAATAATGATGATACTGAAACTCAATTTAATTTATTAGTTTCAATAAATTTAAAAATAGTTTATATTACGATTTACCGTAAAGAAAATAAGATATTTGTTTTTATTTTAGCCTATCTTCAAGTTATCTGTAAGATTTTTTTATGCAAAGAATTTAGTAAGATATACCAGTTGTATCGCGAATCCAATCTAAGTAAGCAGAAACTCGAGTAAATCCCGACGGTCCTCTATTGCAACCTTCATACACCAACGCGGTAATGCCCACCAATCTGGCACCGTCATGGGTGACTAGAGGACTGCCAGAGTCACCACTATAAACCGACCTACGATCACCACCATCACTCGCTTTATCACTGGTGCATATAAAGCTATCGGCATTACCACATTGATTATAAGCATTTTTGCATTCATCTTTTGTGGTTATCTGCACATCTATGCATTGCAGCTCTTTGGCCAAATTGCCATCGGCCATACTGCCCCAACCACAGGCAACAGCCCACCAATTTTCATAGTGCTCATTTCGCTCATTGAGACTGGGCAAATATACCTTATCCACATTATTCCCGGAAAATTTCACATAGGGAGTACGGATAAGAGCAATATCTGTTCCTTCTTTTTGTTCGTATTCGTGATAGACAATTATCTTGGACTTGTCAACTGTATGTGTAAATTCCCCTTTCCAGCCCCAATTCGAGCCATAATTGATTTCCACGGAATTAGCAGAAGACACACAATGGGCAGCCGTTATTACCCATTCGTTTCCAATGATCGAACCACCACACAAATAATTCTCATCCATGCGAAGCCCAACTATGTAAGAAGCCGTGTGCCATTTGCCCTTTTCGGGCAAATAGCCATTGCCGATGATATTATTAGGTTTATCGTGTTTAGGCAAAAAGCCACTTGCAAGAGCCAACAAGGCGCAAATTAATACAAACGACAACATTTTTTGTTCTGATACTAAAGACACCATGCACCAAGATTTATATAAAGTTTTGGTACCCATATGGCTTTAACTAAGGGTGCTCATTTCGTTTGAAGTGAAAACGTTGATAAAGAACTCAATTTGCAATAAATCAGTCGACATAAAAAAAAGTAGTTAGAAATTTAATTATCTCCTTGTCAACTTAACGTCTTGAAATTATTTCGATCAAATTAATTAAATACCGAATATTCAACTGAAGTCTTAAATAAA
Organism: Drosophila neocordata; assembly: GCA_018903615.1. NCBI lineage: Eukaryota > Metazoa > Arthropoda > Insecta > Diptera > Drosophilidae > Drosophila > Drosophila neocordata. Next base: position 13,695,133 of record JAEIGI010000001.1, read on the forward strand.
ACGTAAAAAACTTGTTGCATCTTTAAAAAGAATATAATAATAGTTCTTTAATAATAGAACTATTAAATTGTAAATCCAGATTCGCAACAAATAAACTTTTTTATAGAATGGATCTCTGGCCAAAGATCGATAAAATCGTACTTTTAAATGTACGTACCTTATAGATTTTAACATGGTGTATTTACCATAGTATCTGAATAGTTTGCGCAATTGGAGTTTTGGCACTATTTCTTGATAAGGAACGCTATTAATGTATAAAAATTTGTTTTAGTTTTTAATGACAGCCTCAATTAAGGTATATTGTACTACAATACATTTTTGATACATAACAGTTGTCGTCCTATTCTTCTCTATTTTAGGTTTCTGTGTTGCAGTTCATCTCGCTTGGTCTTACTGTACTCCTGCAGGGACTTGTATTTCTCGGTGTGCAGCATAGGATCCACAACAATTGGATATAGAGTTAAGCCAACCGCTCCGACAATGCAGGAGACGAAGCCAGCGAATCTCCATCCACGTAAAATGGCCATGGCAACGAAAAACTTAAATATTACAGATTGATATTTTCTCGGCCTTTTCGTAACAAGCAATTGTGTTTATAGAGATGGTCAACTGAGAACCAGTTCAAGTTTATTGTTGCCAGATGCCGTTGAATTCAGCTAAATCTGGCTTGCTTTAACAATTTAAAAACAGTTTAGTTACGATTTGTTAATTTTGTTTTTCGTTTAAGGACTTGCAATAAGACATTAAGAGATCTGTGGCTACCATTTCATTTAGATTAAGCCGGATGTTCAAATTGGACTTTATTTGTATTTTGCTAGCCAATTGTAGCGGGAATTTCGTAGTACTGGCATCACTGCTCAATTTATTAGTGAATCAGGGCTACAGAGTAACAAGTGCGAGCTAGGCTTGGGCGTGTCGTGGTGTCGTTATTCTTTTCTTTAAATATTTTTGCTTTAAAGCTCTTCTTAATTGCATTATTATTCATGTGAAATCATGTTTAGAGCTGCAGTTAATCTAGCTCTAATAGGCGCGCTTTTTATCATCCTGCCTTTCATTAATGGTAATATCGAGAACCTGCAAAAACAACCAAGCCATGACATGGGCTTGGGCGTTGCTCTGCAACAATTGTAAATATTATATTTTGTTTATAATTCCAGCACAACACCATTACAATGAGCACAAGACAAGCAATATAATATGGTGCACCAAAAGCCAGGAGGAACAATTTAAGTGCCAGAACCTGACCCAAGCCATTGAGAGAGACCGTGCCCTTTTTGATGATGCATTTTTGAACTTGACGTGCTTCATGGCCTATAGCGCAGATGAGTGCATTCATCATATTGATCGAGAAAAGGCTCATATAACTACCTTGGATGCGGGCGATGTATTTACAGCTGGACGTTATAATTCTCTTATACCCATTATGCAGGAGAAGTTGGAAGGCGGTTTCGCTGAATATCAATCTGTGGCAGTGATCAAGAAGGGTACACTTCAAGAAGTCACTAGCCTAAGAGATTTGCGAAATAAGCGTGCATGTTTTCCCTGGGTGGGAAGCTTGGCTGGTTGGATTGTGCCCATACATACAGTAAGACTACATTTAGTATTAATACAATGGCTGTTTTAATTTATTAATTTATCTTAATTAAAAAGCTGCAAAAAGAAGGCGGAATGGAGGTGGTAGATTGTAATAATCAGGTCAAGACCGCTGCTAACTATTTCAATAACTCGTGTGCTGTTTACTCTCTGACTGACAAATACAATCCCATTGGTGACAACTCGGACAAGTAAGTTTATTCTAGATGCCTTCTGATTCTATTTGTGCAATAAATTGTTTGTTTATAGGTTGTGTACTCTATGTACTGGTAAAATACCTGGTGGTCGCTGCTCATCCGCAGATCCCTACTATGGTTATGATGGAGCTTTCCGTTGCCTTCTAGAAGCAGGGGATATAGCCTTTTTGCGTCATTCCACCATCTCCGAGATGCTAGACAGCACAGAATTTAGTAAGCCTAATAATCATTTAATTTTTTCAAAAGTATTTTTTAATTACATATCTGGCAATTCTAGAGAGCCAGTCGCCCAACAACTTTGAATTACTATGCCGCGATGGCCGTCGAGTACCTATTGCTGATTATCGGCAATGCAGTTGGGGGCAGGTGCCAGCCGATGCTGTCGTCACTTCCTCAGCTCGCAGCTTTCAGGATCGCAAACAATATCAACAGTTCTTAAAACGCGTTGTGGAATTGTATTCCGACGGTTTGCGTGAGACTCCAAATAGTCAACACCAAATAGGCAACGGTGGCTACAATTCCTTTAATGACCAAAGTCGTAGTTATCCATACGATCAACAACAGTTTGGTAACGGCCCCTATGATAATGTCAATGGTAATTCATACAACAGGAATCAACAAAATCCGTATGATCCTTATGATACCAATCCAAATTATCGTAATGATCGCTTGGACAGCAGTTTCACCACTGAACGCAATACCCTCGATAGCAACTCGTCGATTCTCTACGAAAAGTTTCATGTATTTGATTCCAAAAGATATGGCAAACCTAATCTACTGTTTCAGGTACTTAAAATAGCTCACTTTTTCCAATTTTATCTTATATGTCTTTTATATATAATTAAAGGATGCCAGTCGATCTCTCACTGCCATACCAGAAGATGATCAAAGTTTTACCAGATATTTGCAAGGTTCCATTGATTATATCTATGGTATACGTGAATGCCCAGTGCCTGCTATGACGCTGTGTGTAACTTCTGACCAAGAATTGGAAAAGTGCATTAAAATGAGAGTAAGTTAATAAAGATATTCAAATAAGAACATCCTTAATATTTATTAAACTTCCAGACTGCTCTAAAAGCCCAAATTTTAAAGCCCGAATTGATATGCAAAAAGATGCATTCTCATATTAATTGCATGCAACTGATTCAGGCTGGCAAGGCTGATATTTCTGTTTTTGACGCCGGAGATGTTTATACCGGAGGTCTAAACTATGATTTGATTCCATTTATGTCAGAGGTATACAATCTTGGTGAACCTGAGTATTATGTGGTTGCAGTGGCTAAAGAAGAGGATCCCGATACCGAGCTCACTTACCTAAAGGGTAAATATACTTGCCATACTGGTATTAATACTGCCGCTGGCTGGACTTATCCAATGGCTTTCCTAATCTCAAATGGATGGATTCGTCCGTATGGGTGTGATTCGGTGCGGGCTGCTGCTGAATACTTTACCAAATCGTGTGTGCCCGGTGCCATAAGCAGTGAGTATAACACTGGCGTCCCCTATGATAGCATGTGCGATTTGTGTCATGGTACAAGCTACCGGTATTGCCGTCGTGATGCATCTGAGGATTATTATGGTCATACCGGAGCTTTCCGTTGTCTAGTGGAAGGCGGTGGTCATGTTGCATTTATGAAACACACCACTGTCATGGAGAGCACCGGTGGTAAACGCAAGGAATGGTGGGCACGAAATGCTCTTAACGATGACTTTGAATTGCTTTGTACTGATGGCACTCGCGGCGAGCTGCAAGATTACAGGCGCTGCAATTTGGGCAAAGTGAAGGCCAATGCTGTAGTTACACGCGGTGGTGTCAATTACAATGAAACCCAATTAAATGCCTATATCAATCTTCTTACCTATGCCCAACAATTATATGGACGCAAGGATGTGGATGCTTTTAGTTTTAGTATGTTTGAATCACCCATCGGTCACTATGATTTAATCTTTCAGGATGCCACGAGACAATTACAAGTCATTCCACCTGAACAGCGTCGATACGATACCTATCTTGGTAGCAATTTTATGCGTGCTCGTCGCATTACTGATTGTTATGCCGGTGCTTCACAGCTGGCAATCTCTTCGCTGTTATTGCTCTTCGTCAATGCCCTAGCTTTGAGATTATTCCTTTAATCTGCCACAGATGGCTAAAAAATTAAATATGAAAACATTCCATGAGAGGTCTCCAAACCTTTATAGTCTAAACATTGCGAATTATGACGAATCTCCAGCACAAAGACAACATATCTTTTATATTATATAAATAGGAACCTTTTTACACTCCAATTATACAAAATATATATTTATAAATATATATATATATATATATATACATGTTTTATACTGTATAATACTTATAAGCCACATGGACCCGCCTTACAAATAGGGGTCAGCCTTTCATAACTGAGTGCCTTGAAAACCGTCCTTTATATATACAAATACACATGTCCGTCCCATAGATTTAAATCAAATTCGACAAGCCGCCCAGGTTGTAAGTAACCCTTTAATAAATAAATGTATTTAAATTAAATTTCATTTCTTTCAATCTTTACCTATGGGAACTCTAAAAAAAGTCGTTAATTTTTGTTTAGAAATTTCGTTTTCTAGATGGCAATTTTAATAAATGGAACATGTCTTTTAACAACAGAAATTTTACGAAACTGAGGGTGACAAAAAATAAACACACTAAATGAAGTAATAACATTAACATTGCTTAGACTTTTTTGTAATTTGAATATTTGTACATGTTTATTGTTTAGATTGATATAATTTACAGAGAGAACTTAATATTATAAAAATATATATATAGAAAGTAATGTTTAGAGGCACAAGCTATACACAAGATTGTTAAATTAGTTAAAAAACTTAACACTATAAAATTGGCATTCAGTCGGGCATACATCTAACATACAATTCGATTCACTCAATTCATTCAAAACAGGAGATAAGCACAAAGCAAATTTGTAAAGTAACGGCAATTGAAAGCTTTTAACCTTGACAAAGCCAAAGTCAAAGTTTAGCTAATATTCAACTTTAAGCTGAGCTTTCAGATTTACGTTGCTTCAGATGTTTTTTGTTATTTTATTTTAAATTTGGACTGTTCTTAATGGTAACGAGAAAATTGCGATATACTATCTTCATTTGGTGGCGCCACCAGCAATATAGGTTGCAAATTTAATCCTGTAATATGAGGATTTGACTTTCTGGATCCAGCCAAACTGATGGCATCTGTAAGGTAGGCATTATTGATTTCACCTAACAAACAAATAAGTTAAGTATAAAAATTATATTTCTTTCTGTTCATATTCAAATGAAGTTTACCTTTGTATAGTGAATTTTGATAAATGGGATCTGGCTGGAGACGAACATGTCGTGTGGCCAAAATGAATGCCAATGTGGCCAGTACTACACCATCTATGCAACCAATGATAGCCAGAGGATAGGCCCAACGTATACCGCAAAGACCCAACTCAAACCGATTGGCCTCCGGTCCGCAAATCTTACGGAAATCATCCGAATTCCAACCAAATGGAAATGCCGCACAGGCCACAATCATGCAAAAAGCTAAAAACACATAAATGTTTTAGAAAAACGTCAGAACGTGCTCAAATGCAATAGTTTAAAATATGTACATCTTATATACATACATAGATAGAAATATTATTACCTGAGATTATTTGCATCCAGCCACAAATATAAAATACACGTGTAGATTTCAAAAACATTAAGCATACCAAAAAGAAAATGGTTAACAAGGCCAGACCAATTGAGCTTAGCATAAAGAATGTGGCCAACTAGAATTAAAAGGTTGTCCAATAATTGATAACAATAATATTAATAAACTACAATTATGACACCTTACCTGAAATGAAAATGTCGGCACTGCAAAGATATTCTCCCAACGGCGACGACAATTGTCAAAGATCTCATCACGTTGGCATTGCTGCCACAGACCCAAACGTCCGGCACCATCATTGTCTGGATCACCGATCCATTCTGAAAGAAAAACGCCAAGAAAGAGAAAGAATAAAGAAAGATGTATAAGTATGAATGCCAACATCCGTCTTTGTTTGGTCCGTCTTTTGTCTCACCTGGCGTCACAAATGCCACAATGCCAATGATGGCATAGCAAATTGTGAAGATGGCCCAGAGTACTCCAATCGCTTTCGAGTTGCGTATATATTTGGAGGCGTACAAATGCGTGGTGTCCACGTACTCAATTTTTGTTCCCATTTTGCTTTACTTCAACTCTTTGTTGCTCTGTGGAACAAGTTAAGCATGGTTCAAAGTTAATAATGATGTTGGAGTAATAAATGGCCAGCAGAAGTAACATGGAAAACAAACAAAAAATATGGCAAACAGCAAACAAAACAAACAACAATCAAATTCCCTACAATTGTCACTAAAAGTAAACCGTATTTGAATACCCTTTAAAACAAAATTTATCAAATTAAATTTACTACTCCTAGTAAATCCATTTATTGATTGCCCAAATAGATCAGTGTTACTATATACATATATAAATTACATCCTGTATATCTTAGATATAGATTGTTATACCCGATGTCTAATGCGTATAGGGTATAATAACAGTTGCGTTTTTGTCAGTCATAAATGGCTTTGTTTAAGCTTATTAAATGGGAAAGATTTTAGTTTAATGACCTTCGTTTAATTTTTTTTTTCTCTTTTATATATATTTTTTTTTTTTATTTTTGGGTGTCAGTAATGGGCTTAAGATGTGAACTGGAGCTTGAAATTTGGAGGCGACACTATGATGATGTAAAATGGCATTATTCTGCTCCTTAAAGGTCTAACTAACCATTCAACTTTCCAATCAACAATTTTCTTTTTTTATCAACTCATACAATTTAATTGTTTATCTGCATTTATTGTATATAAGTAAATATATATATATATACATATATACAGCCATTCAAATCATAATCATTAACAACAATTTATTATTATTTTTTTATTTGGTTTTGTTTATGAAATTTTCCCCTTCACTTCAATCATTCAACAGTCACCAGTTTGCCAATTTAGCTTTTTTTTTTTGGCCAACAACTTATGTAAATCATAGGTAAAGATAATTGTTAACAACTTTGATTGTTGCTTCTTTTTTCTTTCTGTTTCTCTCTGTTTTGACTATTGCTTCATTTTTCTTTACTAATTCTATCATATGCCAAAAACTCAATGAAAGAGAAAATATTATGCAAAAAAAATAAACTTAACAAGCTTCACACAAATGATGAGATCGTGAGTTAGAAATTTTCAATTAAATTGCTTTTAAACCTATATATATATATATCTTTGCATTTTACTTATTCTAAAAGATTGCTTTAAATATATCAAAAAAATAAGTGATTTAATGATGCCAGATCAAGTTACAATTTCATTTACTGTTATAATGCATTTATTTATGCAAACTCGTGTCACGCTGCCATCTCAAAATTCACTCAATAAATCTCCATCCGTCGGCTGTCTAATTTTAACTGTGATTCATGGCAAAAAGCTGCGAAATCACCAAATCAACTAATTGACTTTTTTTTTTTTTTTTTTTTTTCATTTTCGTTAGCCTGGCCTATCAAAAAACTTGTTTTCATTTTTAAAGTAAAATCTTAATATATGTAAATTTTGAAAGTCTCAATGATGATCATCAAAGTATGGGTTTTCGAATTAAAAAGAAAAGAAAAACCAAACTAAAACAATAAACTAAAAAAACAAAAAACCAACTACGAACATGACAAAGTGTCCATAGTCTTGCTAATTTGGCACTTGATAAGTAATATTACGCTAAAATTGATATACCCTTTGTTGAAAGTGTATCTATGTCCATGGAGGAAAAAATGCAAGTGAATTGTGTGTGTGTGTGTGTGTTTTTTAATGCATTGTCTTGTCACGAAACACAAACTCACGAACCACATTGCGTATGCTTAATTTATAACATTTTTGGGGCGGAAATTATAACACAAAAGCAACAAAATATATTAAAACCAAAATCATAAAGTCTAACTATGAGAAATAAGACAAAAATAAAATGAAAGAAAACAGAAAATTAAACCTTGTCTCACCCAAGATTAGTTCATTAAAGTAAATTAAACCACGCACACACACACACACGCAGACACTTTACTAACCCAGACATAAAGACATACAGATTCCATTATCTTTAAGTTAAAGTCCAAGGCAAAGCGAAATCGATTAGCATAACAATGTTAATAGAGAAAGAGAGAGCTATTTGGCTTATTGGCCTTACCTTAACCCATATAATGGCAACTGAAACCGAAACAGATGTAGAAGGAGATATAGCAAAAAAGAAAGAGATCTTAAATGGAAATTGCAATAGTCCACATGAAGCCAGTCTCTCTCAGTTATGAGTCAGCAATCTGGAAAATCTGGTCTTTGGAAAATTATAGGTGGACATGGAAGCAGACAAACCGCAGACACAATAACGATTTCCTTCTACTTTGCGTTTTTTCATCAAATTTTTCTGAGTTGTGGTGTAATTGTTAATTGCAGTCCAGAGCCAAACAAAGAGTAACAGAAACTGGTTAAGTTTTTGGTATTTTTTTTTGTTGTTGTTATTTTTGGTGTTTGCATTCTTCAACAACTTTAACTCCAACTCCAACATCAACTCCAATACCAATACCAATATCAGCACCAACTACAACTCGGACGTGACCAAAAAGAAAGTGACCAACGGACGAGCAATGCCTTTGAAGTACATTCCCAATACTCGTACTTGAATGACTTAGCAATTAATTTTTTTTTTTTTTTTTTCAAACTTGGCTTACATCCGTTCACCGGCCGGCAGTAGCTTTGGCCCCTTCTCATTCCCAAACAATTTCAATATATACACATATATAAGATATATATACTATATATTTACACAAATCATCATCATTGCTTTTGACGAGTTTCACTTGCACAAACAGAGAAGAGCCAAGATCAAAAATTTGTAAGATCTTATAATGGAATATGAAAAATCAGCTTTAACTTTGAATTAACATTAAAATACAAAATAAAACAAAGTTAATCAAGTTGCATATGTATGTATATGCAACCTTGCATCATTTCATTTGCTGATATCAGCAATTTTAATGCCATTAAGCAAGATCCAAATGATATATATATATATATTGCCATTAAATAAGGTCAGTTGGGTAATGTGCATGTTACCTTAAACGTGGCAAAATGCATTAGCCAAATGCAACTTAAACTGCAACTCGTGGAATTGGCTTTCTTTTTAACACTCAAAATGTCGAGTCATTCAATTTGTACACTCGAAGAAATATATATAAAATGATGCAAATATAAAGAATATATAATATATGATGTGATAAAGAAATATTTAGAAAATTTTATAGTCACAAAATTCTTAAAAAAAACTCTGCAAAAAAAAAAGAGAAGCCACAAACTAAACTTAATGTTCATTCAGAAACCAAATCCTAAGTTTAAGATATACATATGTATGCTATGATATATAAAGATTTAAAAATAGTTTAGCTATTGTTTATAAGGAAATGGATTTAGCATTTTCCATGACTTTTTAGTAAAGTAAAATAATTTTTTATAAATTTTAACTAAACTGAACTTTGATTTACTTTTTAAAGTTGTAAATTGTTAACATTTTCTTTAAAGCACTTTAACTAAATTTTTGTTGACTGTATAAACACAGATACATACATACACACATACATATATACATACATACATATATGTATAAGCAATACATCTTTGGCTTAATGACTTTCTACTTTGACGCATAAACATAAATTTCACATTAGGCATAAGTAGCTAGGGGATATAACCGCTCCCACCTTATCCAACTTTGGCACCCTCTCAACCCCCTATCTGACCATTCTATTTATGGCTAACACACAGTTTAAGTCAAAAGCGGCTTTTGACTTTGATGGCCCATACCACCAGCCACGCACTTGCAATTAATTTTCACATTTAACTTCTTTTTTTTTTTTTTTTGGTTTGTTTGAAAAAATGTTTTTCTCAGTTAATTAAACTGTTTTAATGGCGGAAAAAGTTTTTCTTTTTTCTTTTTTTTTTTTTTTTGATATTGTTACGCCTTACGATTTGGTTAACTTTTTTCTTTTTATATCTTGTTATAGTTTGTTTCATGTCTTTCCTTTCGGACCAACCGAGTGGAACCTAAAACAAGTTGAGACGCTTGTAAAAATGGGCCTGATTAACACGGCTATAGTTATAGCCGCCTTTCTTGCTTTTGCTTATTTATTTTATGTTATTTTGTTTTTGCTTAAATTTTCAACCACCAAACTTGTTTCGAACAACCACAACATTTCAGAATTATGCGGAAATGTCTTTAAAAGTCGTTTTATACCCTTATAAAAAGGTACATCAAATGAAACTTGAAAGATAAATCAAAAAAAAAAGGAGAAGACATATGGAAATTATATATTCTTGATTCGTCAAACGACAAAGAGAAAACTCTCAATATTCTAACTATAACCTACAAATACAAGAAACAAATAAGAATTCTATTTCAAGAAATAGCTAAATATAATTGAAAATAGTTTGATATATATATATACATATATAGCTACAATTATGTATATAGACATTTAAGGGGATGATATAGAACATAATTCAATGAAATCTCAAATAATCTAATCTTATGACTTTCTATTAAAATCAGGGTATAAAAACTTCGGTGTGTTGTCATTAATTAGTACCGGCCCTCAGTTTAGTTTTTGGTCTTGTCCAGGCGTAAAAACTTGTAGAATGTTTTATATGCATATAATATATACATATAGGTATGTATGTATATATATATATATATAAATTTTTCGGTTTTCGCCTTTACTCATTTCTTTTTTTTTTCAATTTTACCCCCTTTTGTGATCAGTTTTGCATATATATATATATATATATAGAGTTGGTTTTTTGTTTGTGCCAAAGACGATTTCTTTTTTTCTTTCTTTCCTGTTGGCTTATGGGAGAGACAGAACTTGGTTAGCCGGCAAAAGAGAGTTTTCAATTTATTGACAACATTTTTTTTTTTTTTGTATTTGGCCTGATCTGGCAGCAAGGCATCGCAAATATTTATGCGCGAATCTTTTTATTTAATTTTTGCGAAAGTTGGCGGCTGTTCTAAGCCTTCGTTCCAAAGCTGGTCCGCTCACTTCATTCACTATCTCATTCGCTCACTCATTCACTCACTCAGTCAGTTGCTGTGTGTGTGTGTGTGTGTCTGTTTTTTTTTTATTTCCTTTTCTTTTTTTATTAGATCACGATTTTTATGTTAGCAAACATTCGCGCATACCAAAAGCCAAGTCAGCTAGCAAATAACAACAACAACAATGGGCCTTATACATAATAGTAACTCACACCAAGATTCTTCAGCAATTTTTTACCTTCAAAATACAGGAGCGTTTTGCCTAGATAAAGGTAAATAACATTAATTTATAAACTTGCCTTTTACATAAGCAATTTATTTTGTTAATAAATTCTTAAATTTGTAATTCAAATTGTTTGAAAAACGGAATATTAAAGATATAACTTATAAATCCTTTATTCTGGTTTGATAAGTAAATTATATCATGATCTAATGTTTATAGATCCATTGCAAAAACAAATTCTTGAAAAACTTTTCTACATTATTTGTATTCTTTTCGTTTTACTGAATATATATTTATCTTTACTACTTTCCCTGTGTATCTTCCTTACTCATATATCCATACGTTGGTTTGTCGCCCTATTTTTTTTTTTTTTCATGGCCCTTTGTTTTGAGAGCATATGGGCAAAGGCCGTCACTGGGCCCAGTTGCAGAAGTTTCAACTGGGATGCTCGTTTGCCTTAAATAACAAAAACAACACAAAAAACACACATAAAAAATGGAAAAAAAAAACAACTGTGCCTCTTTCTGGTTTTTCACGTTGGCCGAGAGCGCGGTTTTTTGTTGCAGTTGCAGTTGCAGTTTACAGTACGCACGTCTTCAAAAGGGGTCTCCCATGTGTTAGTATCTGAGTACCTATGCATGTGTTTCTCTATCTATAGTTGTGTGAGTATATGCATCTGTGTGTGAGCTTAAATGTGAATGTTGCCTGCAGTTTGCAATATTGTTGCTATATCAATGTTGTTTTTTATTTGTAGGTTTTCGCGTTATAATGTTGCATGAACTTTGTTGCCCGTTTTATATATATATTTTTTTTTTTTTTTTTGCATTTTGTTGTCTTTTGAGTTTGCTGTTTTTCTTTCTCTCTCTTTCTGTCTTCTTTTATAATGTCAAAATGGCAATTCGGGGCGCAGTTCTGCTGACATTTAATTTTTGCCGTTAAGTTTGAAATGAATTTTGTGTTGTTATCTTACAATTCTTGAGGAGCAGAATCTGGAACTGGTTTTTTGTTTTATTGATATTCACAATAGCTTTAAATATTTATTTATTATAATTTGTTGCTGTTGATTAACATGTATTTGGCATTAATTTTTCTTGTTTCGAACTTAAAGGCGAAACCAAACAAAAAACAAAAAAAGATCCGTTTACGAAATAATCTTTAGGAAAAAAAACCCGCTTTACTAACCGTCGCGTTTGGCATATGGAAACGAACTGAATTGCGGCTTAAATGTCGGCGCTCACCTGGCCCAAACAGTAACAGAGACTGAGAGAGAGTAGAAGATAGAGATATGTAGTGAAAGAGAAGGAGACGCAGAGGGTGAGAGAGAAAATCAAGAGATATATGAGATACTTCAACGATCTTGGCGCGCCTTTGATAAGTGCAGCGTAAATTATTTGAATTTCTTTTCAATTATTTTGCTTTATGATAAATGCAAGAAAGAATTTATTTTGAAATTTCTCCCACTTATCGCTTTAGATAGTAGTCTGGCATGAAATGCATGATATAGAAAAGTATATAAGGGGAGAGGAGAAACATAGTAGAGAGTTTTCTACCTGCACAGGATGTTAAGTGAATGTCTGGGTATACTTTCTTTGTGGAAGGAAATGCCTAGGTAAACACCATTGCCCTCAAACATCAAGTCAAGGAATGTGGTTAACAAAATGAAATACAAGATAAAGGACAAATCGAAAGATAATAAGATATGCAACACAGAAAGATAAATGACATTGTTAATCATGGAAAATATATGTATAATAAAACGTGCTCAGATTAGCATACATTTTAAGTATTTTCTGCAATATGTTAAAAAAGAGATATAGTAAATGTGCAAAAACTAAAATAGACCAAAAACTACCAAAAGCTAAGATATAGCAAGTAAAACTAAAGATGTTAATTCAAGAATTAAAAAAAAATATATGTTACGAAATGAGTTATGTAATTTTTGATTAATTCTAGCACTGAAAGAGAGATAATATACCCTACATATCAAAAAACAATTATTATTCAATTTAAATATTCATCAAAAAAACAAAATAAATTTAAGATCTCAAGTATAGCCCCAATTTAGCGAAGTCTAAACCTTTTTTTATTTATTCATTACTAATTTTTACAATATTTAATATTGTAACAATCATTGGAATTTTATCAAAATGGAAAATTTTGGAATTTGATCGTATTTGAATAATTGAAAATTGTTTATGTAATTAAAATATATAAAAAATGAGGCAGACGATTTGATAAAGATATACTAAAATTAAAAAGAAAATCTAGGCTTTGGTTAAATATTTTGTCTTGAATATAAATATGAAATAAATATTTAGCATTAGTACCTATCTACGAAAGAGTACCCATTCTTTGTTATACTTAAAATTAGTTCAGCCTCTGGTTTATCTATTGTTTTTATTTTGTTTCAGCAAAAGAATCAATTTCAAATCTCCCGCTTTTTAAATTCACCTCAGTGTGTGTGTTGAATTTATCAGCAAGCAGTCAAACAATCAGCTGGAAAATATCAGCTGACAACCTAACAGTTGGTTTAGCACGCACTCACGTACCTACCGATCCGAGCCGCTTACTAAAATTTGTTGCAAAAATCGAATTAATCTTTAATTGTCAAATCAAAACTAAAAGAAATGAGCGAAATCAATGCGGAAGACAAACTGACCTATGTAAAGTCAAAGATAGGCGAATATCCAGATTTTCCAAAACCGGGCATTCTGTTTCGGTAGGTCAACAAGGTTATTCACAAAATATGCGTACAAATGTGATGGTCGCTATTATATACATACATACTTATGTGTATGCTCACACAATAATGATCGGATAATGGGCCTAGTTTCCTGATTCTTATCGCATCAATATACATACATGTGTTCAACAATTTAATTTTACTCTTATCAGTGATATATTTGGAGCGCTAACCGATGCCAAGGCTTGTGTGTATCTAAGGGATTTACTTGTGGCACATATTAAAGCAAATCATCCGGATGTTGAGATCATCGTAGGCCTGGATTCTCGTGGATTTTTATTTAATCTTCTCTTGGCCACGGAATTGGGTGTGTCATGTGCCCCCATACGCAAGAAGGGCAAGCTGCCTGGTGACGTGGCTTCCATCGATTATCAACTGGAGTATGGTACTGTAAGTAGACTCAATTAAAACTTAATTTACAGTATTATAATGCTTTGATCCTTAGGATACCTTTGAGATCCAGCTTACTGCAATAAAGCCCGGTCAAAAGGTTGTCATTGTCGATGATCTTTTAGCTACAGGTGGTTCCTTAGTGGCTGCCACTCAATTAGTGAGAAAAGTTGGTGGAGTTATATTGGAGTGCCTCGTTGTAATGGAATTGATCGACTTAAAGGGACGTAAGAAAATTGATTCCAAAGTACATTCCCTTATTGAATACTAAAGATATTGAAAGAATGAAGAAGTGAATGATACAGAATCCTTCCATAACTTGCATTTAGCAAAAGAAGACATATTTCTTACCTCATATAGCAAATTAATCGAATTTTTCTAATACCATTTATTGTAAAAGTTGAGTATATTCAAACAAATCTAAAAAAGAACAACATATTTTTATATAAAATAATATATATTTATACATATATGTAAATTTTCTATCCAAAGATATTACTGTAAACAATCCCATGTAAATGTTACTATTAACTATTAAAAGAATGTTAATAGTAACATTTACATGTGATTGTTTGCTATTAAAAGAATGTTAAAAGAAAGTTAAGATCAAAGTTTTCTGTTTTTTTTTTATTTATAAAGTGTGAACTTTTTAAAAAGAGTTATAAATACTTCTTAATTATTTCATTTTATTACTATTTATATTTGTTGTCAACTATTGTTAAAATGTTAGTCAATAGAATAATATATATGGGGATCACAACTTTTTAACAGAACTACTTTAGAAAACATTTTTATTGCCCGCTAATCTGCTACTATGGCAACCCTGTTTTATTTCAAACATTTTACCCTCTCACTGCGCAACTGCCCCGTTCAACACAACTCTCTGAGTCTTTGGTTAAATTGTTCCTTTTGCCGGCTCTTTGCTCAGTTATAAACAACAACAGTTTTTTGGCCCAGAAAGAAATGTTGCTTGGCTATAAACAAAATCAAAAATGTAACCCACCACCCCCAAAGCCCTTATGGAACTGAATGGGTAAATAAACAACAAACATTGTTTGGAGTAGGGAAAATGGGAATCGCATGCGCTGGGCAGAGAGATGCGACGTCAGGCATCGGCGAAACGTTAACGCTGACGTTGACGTTGGCTTTGGCTTTGGCGTTGGCGGTGGCGTTTGGTTTATGGCATGCAAACTAAACTGAACTGAAACTGGGCAATAGCTAAAGGCTGAGAGTATGGGCAGAGACGCAAACAGAGTGACAGAGAGGCAGCCAGGCAGTCGTAGAGCGGCAGTGGCAAAGGCAGAGGAACTGGCAGTGGCATACAGCCGCAGCCTGTGCTCATTTCGCATTTGATTTCATTCGTGAAATGTGCGTTGCTCGGCAATGACGTTGACGGTTTGTGTTTGAAACTGTTTTTTGTGTTTGTGTGTATATATGTGTGTGTGTGTGTGTCTTCATTTGGTGACTGACCCCGTCCCATCTATCTCATCCTCCCACCTGCAATAGTGTTTGCCCATACCCTACCACCCCCCTATCTGCCTAATAGAACAACAACTATCCTATCTAAACCCTACAACAGACACCGTCAACGGCACTCGCCCTTCCATTAGATCTATCTCGGTGATAGAAAGAAATCACATCATGCTCCTCTTTCAATTGTGATATTGATTGCGGGTTTTTTCTTGCCTCAATTGGCAAACAATTGAATAACAAAAGAAATGTGTTTCTCTTGTGTTTCTTTTTTTTTCGTTACTTTTATTGTTGCTGTAGACAATTGACAGCACATTAGATTACGTGTACGCCGTGTTGGACTCCCCCCAAAAAAATAAAGAAAACAGAAAAAAAAAAAAACAAAAAATGCTTATGTCGAAAGTGAAATAGAAAACAAAAACTATACAAATTCAAATTTTTGTTTGTATATGTGTTATGATTTGATAAACAAATTAAACAAATTTTTAATAAGGCGTTGAAAGCATTAGTTAAAACAACAACATCGACAAAAAAAACATCTACAACAAGAACAACAAAAGCAGACATAATATAATAAAAAAAAAAAAAACAAAATAATAAACAAATTTCAGAGTCAATTTTCAACTTGCAACTTCAGTTGAAGTTCTTCAAATGGTTAAAAGGGAGTACAAGAGGAGAACGGGGAACAAAAAAAAATCAATAAACGAAATCTTTGCCTCATGACTTCCTGCCTCTTGCAGTTTGGCCTAAAAAACACACCCCCAAAACACAACCAAAAACAAAACAAAAGGAACCAAAAAAAAAAAAAGAGAAACAACAAATAAAATAATAAAAAAAATAACAATTAATTGGTGCCCATAATGAAATATCTAAAGGCCAGCTCGATCAACAGAACTGATACTGCTGATCAAGCAATGTATATACACATCAATATATATATATATATATATATATATATATGTATATATATAACTATATAATAAAGCAATTGCCTCTATAAAAAGAAGTAGTGAGTCAGAATGCTTATGTATAGTAGATTAGAAAGCAATTTTGTGTCCATTTGTCGACTTTTTAATCCAAATTTATGTATATATATATATATATACATATATATATAATTAAAGTAAAGAAAACATTATTAAGTCAGTTGAAATCTCCCTTTGATATGCTTTAAATGTTTCAATGCATTTCAAATTTTCCAATCCTGTAATTTTGGACAATTTTCAAGGGTCATGTTTTTTTTTTTTTATTAGATTTCTTCTTGGGCAAGGCCTTTATATTTGGGAAAACATATTTTTAAAACCGATTTTTGTGCAATTTTCACTAATGTAATTGATATTTGGGAATTTGCAAATGGGATTGCATTAAGAAAAAAACATTAAAGATAAATCATTTACTTAACATTTACCTTTAAAACAAACCTTTTCTAAACTCATTTATGAAGAATATGAAAATCAATCCTTAAGCATTTCCTCATGTACTCGTCCCTTAAGTTATATCATTTCCTTACTCAATATGTCTTTCTTTCTCCTTTGTTTATATTTCCTTTTCTCACAAAAAAAACAAAATTATTTAGCACAAGAGACTAATTTTAGCCAACAAGCAACGGCAGCTATGAAAAACTTTTACAAAAATTGTCGCCAACTGCACGCCGCGTAGCAGTCTGAAAAAAAAAAAAACACACAACAAAAAAAAAAAAAAAATGTCTCATAATTATCAATAGTCACCGCCACCCCCCCAATACCCTGCCGCATACCAAAAATAAATAAATATAAATCAACAACAACCAAATCAAAGCGAGAGAGAGAGAGAGTGAGCAAGGAAAAAGAAAAACGAAAAGCAACAAACCAAAAAAGAAAGAAAAACAAAAAAATCAGTTCCTATGCATTTAGCCTTGTGTTTAAATGAAATTGAGCAAGAGCTTGGCAAATTGTCGCGCCATAAGGCGTTATTTGCTCATCTTTACGGCCATCTCGGTATTGCTATTACCACTCTCATTGGTCTATCTGGTATGGAATGAACAGCTGCAGAAGATACGTGGATTTGAGGTGAGTCTCCTTTGTTATACTATTCTGTTGGTTGTGTTGGGCCAAGGCCATCCTTTGCTAATAGTACCAGTTGTAGTAGTTGTAGTAGTAGCAGTAGATGCATCAGTAGTAGTTCTTATATGTATGTATGTTTGTATGTATGTAGTTGTGGCATGGCATCCAAGTTTATGACATTGTATATATATTTGTGGCATGCAACTATGCAGTTTATTGCCTTCAAGGGCCCTGCAAACATGCCCAGAGAGTACTCCATGAATATGCCTGCCACACAACAGTTGTATATAACTACATATGTATGTGTGGTGTGGTGTATGTGTATGTGTGTGTGTGTGTGGGAATAAGCAAAATGCATTCAATCGATTGTTTGTTACTCAACTGCAAATTGACAAAATTAACTTTTTGCATTAGAAAAGAAAACGAGTCCTTTTCTATTCCAAATCTTTTAAATATCTAAACTATTGCATTAACATTACAAAACTATTAAATTGTTTAAATCTAATTATATATTTTAGAAAAAACTATAAACAACAAAAACTCGTATTTGATTATAGAAGAAATTTGCATTATCAGCTATTAGAAACAGCAAATTATATATATATGTATATAGAGGGAATCAGTTACAGATTTACTTTATAGTATTTACAGTGAAACTTTCTTATAAGTTAAGTTCTATATTATAATATTTACCATATAAACAATTAGCTTTCTGATTCCATTTAGATTTTTTCATTATATTTTCATTTCTATAATAACAAAATTTCTATAAAATGCAATTCATTAAAATGAATAACTACTGTAGTATCGGTTACTACTATCTATAAATCTATCTATCTATATGATGCATTTCAATTAGTTAGCTTATGCAGATACATTTCACAACTATTTAGCTATCAAAGCTGTCTGTCTTGTCTATCTATGTATATCAATGGATTTATATATAATATATAATGATAATAAAAGTATATATAATTACACTATAAATGAACGATTCAATGTGTGTGTGTGTGTGTGTGAAGGGCAAAAGTGCTGCCAAGTAGAAATTGTTTGTTATAAATAAGCAATTTAAGCAATTTGATTTAGTTAAATCAGATAACGATTTGTTAAATATATATATATATATCTGTATATATATTGTGCCTATAACATTTCATTATTTACATTATCAAAGTGGTTAGAGCTTTTTGTCTGTTTGTTTTCTGCTTGCCGCTTTCACACCTCATTGCACGTTTAGAGCTTCGATTCCAGATAAACATAGAACACGGTCGAGGTCAAATTCAATATCGTTTATTTGCCAATAGATAGCAAATCAATTATGTGCAAATTAATGCCAAATTAGCTAAAGGTATTAGCCAGTCATAAGTGTATCTATATTTGTTGTTGCTGCTACTGCTGCTATTTTTGTTGTTGTTGTTCTTATTATTATTGGTGTATTTAAAAATAAAAATTGCCCACAAATATACACACATACATACAAGCAAATGAAATATATAAAGACGGGAATATACTAAAGAATTTTCAGTTTTATAATCTTATAAGCTGGCTCAAATGTCTCATACAACGGCCATTTCTTGCCACGCCCCTCTATATATAGTGTCTGTTAAACCAACCCTTTGATAGGCGGCACAGACAACCACTTAAGCCGCTTAGGGCGTCGCTTGACTCTTCTTTTGAATGTTCCAACACATCGCCGCCGTCGCTGACATCGTCTTAGTCGTCAGAGACACTTGGGCGCCCATTTTTATATTGACCTTGGCCAAATGGTCGTCGTGAAAAATTAACATTACATTTAATTGCAATTGGCTTCATAAAAAAATCAGCCAATTTGGCCATTAAATATCGATTACCACCGCTCCCACTGCCTCCCCTTGTCAATCAATAATAAAATAAGCAATGAATAAAAAAAAAAAAAAAGAAAACGAGAGCTTCTGGTAATTTGCCTTACATTATTTAAATGACTAATGCTTAAAGAAAAGCGCGCACACAGAACACGCATACGCCGTGTTGTGCTCCACATTTCAGTTTCGGGGGTTTTTTTTTTTATTTTTTGCCAGCCACACCATACGCATAATTAAGCACAGCATTTCACAAAGAAAAGAAAAAAAAAAAGCAAAAAAAATTATACACACCCAACCACACACCCACACATACACTTATATAGAATTGTGATATACCTAAGCAAGCCCTCTTAAAGTCTTCTCTTTAGAGACAGCCCTACCCTGCCCTGGCCAGTCCACATCTGGCCGCACAGTTCACGTCATGCACATAGCGCCACTTTAGCTTTAAATGAGATGGACAAAAGCTATAAAATATAACTCTATACCAATTAAGAGAAAGTACAAAATAATATTACTTTCCTCTGAGCCCATTCATAATATTGAATCCATTTAAATAACTTAGAAGTATATAAGTTAACAAATATCATGCTAATTTCAATATTAATTGCTAGTATTAGTCCCAATATCGCTCTATATAGTAAATATATCTATATCTTTATATCTATTGTATATGCAATTTACCAAAGATATAATTCTCAACCTGTTAAATCAAATAAGAAACATAAGTGAGAACTTATGGGAAATAAGTATTTCCAATTATATAAAAAAAAACACAATGATTCTAAAGCATCTTAGTAATTAGTAACAGTTTTTAAATAAGTATTAATTATCCCTTTAAAACCGTTTCTCTTATTTGGTAAAACTTTCCAATGAAACAAAACAGACTTATGCCAATCTATAATTTATTATAATTCTATGAAATTGAATATCTGTTTATTTATCTAACATTATTTATATAAACTGGTCAGATAAGTGAAAGATTTTATAAACAATTTTTAGCTCAAATCTAATAATTTATAGTTCAAATAGAGATAAATTATTAATTCTAGAACAATATTCTCTTATATTCCACTTTTCTGTTTATATTATTGGAAGAAAATCAATTATTATAGATCACAGCTATATAATGCACAGAATGCTAAAGAGAATCATAATATATTCACATATATTCATTTGATTAATAATCAACAAAAAACAGAAAAAATTAGCATTATATATATTCATATTTGGCATATTCCTTATGCATTATAATAGTTCTTAAAAACAGGATATGAAAACTCTATGGTCAGTTTAAGTTTTCCCATCTTGAGTCATTAAAAATATGCAAAAGACGAAAAATCTACTAAATGTTTATGAGCAATAGACAATTCTATGCCAGTCACATGCAAAATGGTAGCCATGACGCCAACTTGACCATTTCCATTTGATTCATTTTTAGCTGGCTTAACAAGCCATATATACAGATATGCATATATATATTCATATATATAGATATATATATATATGTATGTAAATATGAATATATGATGGTTGAATAAATGGTGTCTGGGCAAAAATATTAATTGAGATGCTTAGCCTGAGACCTTGAAAATGCTTATAGCTTGCGCCATTAAAGTAAAAACGCTTGTAAATTACGCATACGCCACGTCATACGCTAGCTTCGCTCTATTCTCCAATCTGTCTCTCTCTCTCTCTCTCTCTCTTTCTCTCTATGAATCTCTGTTCTTCTCTTATTTTCTATTTCTCTATCTCTCTTGTTGAATGTATCAAAATGCCACTGCTTTTCTAGGCCTTTAAAATGCAGCAGCAGACGCAACAGCAATCGCAGTGGCAGTCGCATCAGCTGCAGCAGCAACAGCAGGCACAGGCGCTGCCAGCGGGGCAAACATTTCGCTATCCAGTGCTGCTATTAAACAAAAACAAGAACAAGGAACTGACTGTGGTGGCAACGGGCAAGACAAAGAACAAGTGGCGCTATGTTGATAAAGTAAATATGTAACGAACCACCATAGTAGCGAACACACACAAGCACACCCAACCCACACAAACACACACATATACACATACATAATGATGCATACATCACTAGTATAATAGAATACCATAGCCTGGCACTCGTATAATTAATGATGTAAACAAGTTTCCCCAAAAAAAAAAAATGAAAGAAAGAAACACTGAAAAGGGAACCTCAAGTTCATTCGTACGCCCGCTCAACCAATTCCACCACCCGCTCTCTCTCTCTCTTTATTTCTAACTTTGTCTTGCTGGTTTATAGTCCTCTCTCTCTCTCTCTATAAAGCTATATCCATTAAATTGTTTATTGTATTTCCAATATATTTGCTTAGGACATCAATCAAACGCGCATACCACTCATACCAGAGAATGCCGTTCAAACACTTACGCCCCAGGAAATGTTGCAGGTGGAACAGCGTATGGATGAAAGGCGCGAACGTTTGAAGGATAAATGTTCAGCTTATGGTTTAGATGTGTTGGGTGAGTACAAACAATAACAATATTCTGTT
Organism: Drosophila neocordata; assembly: GCA_018903615.1. Lineage (NCBI taxonomy): Eukaryota > Metazoa > Arthropoda > Insecta > Diptera > Drosophilidae > Drosophila > Drosophila neocordata. The sequence goes on from JAEIGI010000001.1 coordinate 13,717,305, forward strand.
GCCTACTTTTCAACGTTGCTTGGTTTTTTCTTTCTTTTTATTTTTTTACCGTTTCAAATATAACGGAAATTAAATTTGAAACTTTATTTACAGGTCACGATGCGTGGCATACGCCAAACACTTGGGAATTTTTGGTTAACAAAAAATATCATATTATCTGGTAAGTTTTGACAAAGACAAAATATAAAATAATTAAATATGATAAAAAACTAAATTATGCTATCGACCTGTACAGGTGCAATGTATTTAAGGCAGCATCGTCATCATGGATGTTTAATTTTAATGTTTTAGCTGGTTACTCACCCAGTTATTTACGTAAAACTAAAAAAATTCTTCTAAATTTGGCTAGAGAGCGTTATCCACGTGTTAGCCTAGATGAGGTGAGTGCCTTATGCTGGTAAAAAGAAATTAGATTTTTATTGTATTGTTGAATTAAATATGAAATAAACTGTTGACATCTTGCAGCTTCGTGAGGCACAAAATGACTCATTGACTTTTATCATAGCACGTAATCCCTTCGAGAGACTCTTGAGTGCCTATCGTGATAAAATGGTGTTCGCTTTACCCTACTCCTTCCATGACAAGTTGGGGCGCAGCATAGTGCGAAATTATCGTAAAAAGGTTATCTAATAGCATATAAACAATATAAATTTTTCATTTATATATTGAATAATTTTTTTTTTTTTTTTTTTTTTTGTAATAGCCCTCGCTAGCGGCTCGGTCGTCGAACACAAAGTATCCATCATTCCCGGAATTTGTTAACTGGCTGTTGGATCAGGTGAAACGTGGCAGTTTCATTGACATGCACTTTGTGGCGGCAACTTCATTTTGTACACCATGTCTAATTAAATTTGACATGATATTGAAGTTTGAGTCACTTACCGAGGATCAATTATATCTAATCGAAAAGACTGGCCTGAAGCGGGTGATAGCTCCTGTATGGCGCAATATGGGCAAGGGGGGCCGTAAAACTCATGAGCTGCAGCAACAATTTTACGCCCAATTAACGCGACAAGAGATGCTCGAGCTCTACGAGTACTACAAGTTAGTCTAGAATCGAACATAATTATGTTTATTGAATACTAAAAACAAAAACAAAAAACCAATATATTTCACTCACAGATATGATTTTGAGCTGTTTGACTATGATATCCAGGAATATCTGCAGGTGGCCCGCCCTGATGAGAGCCCCACAGATGCTAAGAACTAATCCAATATCTATGAAATTCTATGAACTCAAAGTGAAAAATGCAAATAAATAACGAAAAGCAAGGAAAGAAAGGAAAGAAAAACCAAAAAAGAAAAATACATATTAGCCGTCACAGTACGTAATTGCAATTGTTGATAATAATGAAAGAAAACAATAATAAACTTAAATCAAATAAACATAAAATTTGAAATATTTCATTGAAAAATAATTCCTTTTAAGCCTTATTTTGGATTAGCTTTAATATATACATATGTAGATATACTTCAATTCTGGTTAAAAGACACTTTGTTGTTTTTTTATAACTCGGATTAGATATAGCTTAAGTGATCCTGAGATAAGCTATGGACTATAATCAGTTCAATCGTAACATAATCTAATCACAAAATTGAGTCTTAATATTAGCATCAGTTTGCTTTGATGTATTTTTATTTTAATTTCTTTTATTTATAAACTATATGTATAAGTATGTTTTTATGTAGATTGTGTATAAGAACATAACTAAAGAACTAAAATTTCGTACAAATTATAAGCAGCACACTTATTTGATCAGCTCAGCTTGCTAGCTGCCATTTAGCATCTCAATTTTAGCGTATTTTTGTTACCATACCAGCGGCAATTGTGACTCCAGCTACTCGTAGCATAATCCTTCCCAATTCTTTGTAATCGGCGTAGCGTTCGATGCAAATGGGCCGCGATGTTTCTACTTCCACCAAGGCGCATGAATTGTTGCCTAAACAGCGTGGCTTCTTTTTAACCACCTCGCCAGTGCTCTTGTGTATGGATGCGGTGAGTTTGCAGACTACAGCAGGTTCAATAAGGGATTGATGATGCAATAGCACCGGATAGCCCATGGTAATAGGCACTTTTACGTTAAAGACTATGATGCGGGCTTGAAAACGTGTCGTGACTGGTATGGGAGTCTGGGGATCGCATATAATGCAGCCAATGGTTATGTTATTGATGTCCACACCGGCTAAAGTCACCGATATCTGATCGCCGGCAAAAACACTTGTTTGGGAGAGTTCATTCATGGTCAAGGACTTTACCAGGCCTTGTTCTCGATTTGAACCCACTAGGACTTTATCGTTAACACACAGGACTCCAGTTTCAATTCTTCCCGAAATGCAGAATCCCGATCCAGTTCCCTTGTAGATGTCTGACACGGACATGCGAAGCGGTCGATCGATAGCCCTTTCGGGTATTTTGAACTTTTCTATAACATCAAGTAAATGCGGACCATTATACCAAGCGGTCAGTGCTGGTTCCTGTGCAGACTTGGTAAGATTCTCTCCGGTTAGTCCCGAGCAGGGAGTAAAAGTCACATCTGACTCCTTAAAGCCAGCTTGCTTTAGGAAGGACTTTAATTTAGTGACAATTTCTGTAAATCTCTCCTTAGACCAGCCTACAGTGTCAAGCTTATTGATAACCACACCCAGCTGATTGACACCCAATGAACGCACAAGTATTGCGTGCTCCCGAGTCTGTCCGCCGAGCTCAAAGCCCGACTCGAACTCTCCCCGTGTTGCATCCACTACTAGTAGAGCCACATCGGCTTGGGTAGCTCCAGATATCATGTTAGGTATAAAATCTTTATGCCCCGGAGCGTCAAGTAATGTGACAATTTTCGATTTGGTCTCAATACGCGATTGGCCGACATCCATGGTTATACCTCTCGCACGCTCTTCTCCCGTTTCGTCAAGCACCCATGCATACATAAAGCTCTGCTTACCCAGCTTTTTGGATTCCTGTTCATGCTTGTGCATTACACGCTGTGAGACGTTCCCTGTATCAAAAAGGAGATGGCCCATAAGTGTGCTTTTGCCGGCATCCACATGACCGATGACAATCATATGAATGTGACTTTTCTGATCTGATCTTTCCTTAGCATATAGTTGCTTAGCATTGCGCTGTGCTTGATCTTTGGAGACCTTAAAAATACCAGCTGCACTTCGGACAGCATCGTCGCTAACGTTATCAACGGGAGTATTTCTACCAGACACCACCGGCGAAGACGGAGTTTTGGGTGACGCAATGTCAAAGCCACGACGTGGTTCTTTAAGGCTAATCTTGTTTGGTGGTGTTGGTTTAGTTACAGACTTGACTGTTACTGTCAAAGCAGGCGCAAGTGCAGGCACGTATGCAGTCGCAGGAGTGGGCATGGTAATTTTTTGTTTTTCTGGAGTTGTTGGTTTTTTAGTTTCCTCGTTTAATATCTCGTCAAGTATCTTCTGTATATCGAAATCAAATCTCATTGAGGTCTCTACAATGCAACGCTCAGAAACAGCGTCACCGACCACACTCCTTACTTCATCCACACAGGAACTCAGCTTGGCCTGCTCCAACTCATCCAATTCGGGCATTTGAAAGCTTTCCGAGTCTCGTCGGGCCTTGGCGAAGGCCTCATCGTCATCATCATCGCTTTCCTCCTCTTTTATATGCTTGTTTTTGCTTATAAAAGCGGAGATGCTCTGCTGGCCACGCTGTCGGTCGTATAGCCATTGCTGTGCATCTGTTGGCGATATGCAATGGTCGTCGTCTACGGAATGACCATAAACGTCATCATAACCATCGTATTCGTCGTTATAGTCCATGGTGCGTACAATTCTGTGGCGCGACATCTTGATGATGGCTATATGTTATAGCCGGTTATTTTAAAATTTCCAAAAAATATAAACCAATCACTTCGAGTCTCATCGAACGAAAATAATAAAAAGCACTTGGCATGCCTAGGGTTGTCAACCGCTGTGCAACAACTGTCTGGTAACGCCACGCGTACTCAGTGATTTAAAATTGAAAATTACGATATTAGTTAAATATTCTATAACTCATTTTATTACTCCTCTCGCGTGATATTAAGCAGTCGGCAATTCATGATTTACCTTTTGTACAATTCAAGAAGCAAAAATAACTATTTAATCAAAAAAAGTTGATATATAGCTAAATCCAACTTTGCCGCTACAAACAGTGCTGCAAAATTTAAAATAGTAACAAGAGACGCATAATATTGCGTTGTCAGCTAATTTATACAAACATATGTATAGTGATAAATATTTATACAGCTCTTTCATATTTTAACCATACAATCAGACGCAAACGAACTGAATTGGAAGAAATAAAATCGAACAGTTGGCAGTCCTGCTAGCATTGGATGTTGACCAGCACTAATTTTTCTCGATAAATTCACTTTCCGACACAAACTAAAACAATATAATTTGAAAGAGGGGAAACACGGCAGTTTTCTTGAGAGTCGATTAGTTTCACTTTTTGTTGTATTATATTTCTGGCAAAGCAATGCAGAATACATTCAAGGATCATTATCGCGATTTGGGACTAACCAGAAATGCTAGTACAGAGGATATTAAGTTCGCTTATCGCAAACTGATCCGCAAATACCATCCTGATAGTAATAATTCTGTCCAAGACGACAATTATTGCAAGAGAATTAACGTTGCCTACGGCATATTGTCAAATAAAGAAAAACGTAAAACTTATGACTATATCTATGATAAAAAAAATACAAATTTCGACCAAAAGAGAGTATATACTAAAAATTGGATTAAAACGCATTGGCAGCAGATTGGCATTTTTGTTGGAGGAACTACTGTGATTGGATTTGGAGCCTATTACCTGACTAATAAAATTCGAAATATGGGCGTATCAGCACCTACACCGATTGCACAGGAATTACCGCTCCGAAATCTCGACAATTCATTAAGGATGTTTCTAGAAATAACCAAAATTGACGTTATGCCGCAATATGTGGGTGCTTTGCCTTTAATTGTAAAGGTTCTAGATTATGTTCGTTCATCTTTTGCTATCATGTCAAAAGTGTGGAATAATACTATTTTGATTGCCGACTCAATCAACATACCCACACAGGTTGCAAAATCAGTCTCTTTCATTGAAACGGAAGCCATTGAGACTATTACAAAACACATTAATAAAACATTTCCGGGGATTGCAGGATCAACAAAAGCTGCAGCAGATGGTCTAAGTGAATCTACTTCTGAATTTATGGGATCAGTGGAGAAAAGAATTCCCAGTGAGCAAATATCTGCTGCCAGTGCTGGGATTAAAGCAACTGCTGGACACATTGGAAATTATTGTCAGAGGGCTGCAGGATCAACAAAAGCTGCAGCAGATGGTCTAAGTGAATCTACTTCTGAATTTATGGGATCAGTGGAGAAAAGAATTCCCAGTGAGCAAATATCTGCAGCCAGTGCTGGAATTAAAGCAACTGCTGGACACATTGGAAATTATTGTCAGAGGGCTGCAAGATCAACAGCTGCTGCAGCGAGTCGCCTAAGTAAATCTGCTTTTGAAGCAATTGGATCACGGGAAAACTGGATTTCTAATGAACCAAGATTATCTGCAGCTGCCAAAGCTGGCACTAAGGGCATTTCGGTAATAGCCGAATTTATAAAATTTATCTGTAGTTTATTGTTGGGTATACTAAACCTATTTAGAGTGTAAAAAAAAACATAATCAAAATAATAAATTACGATTTCAATTATTTTTATAATTCCTTTTAAAATAGTTTTATTATGTTTTTGAGCTATTTATTGTTCTTATTATTTTTCCGTTTTTCAAAAAATTTACACGCTAAATTACAAAAAAAAAAAAAAGAATTAAGAAAAAGTACTATAAATGTTTTGCAAAATGTACACAATTATTATTTATACTTAATAACTATGGCTATTTGTGTGCTCATTGCGGTTTCCATTCATATTTGTATATGTATGTATTGAGTGAGTTTTATCATGTTCGCATTTCACATTTTCAATATGTATGTATATGTACGTGTTTTTTTTTTTTTTTTTTTTTTGTCAGTCCAGTTACTAAAAACGTAATACATTTAATTTGTTGTTTTTAAATGCAACAATTAAGTAACATAAATTTTAAATGCTTTGCCTAGACATGAATTTCTTTCTTTGCTTGGAAAAGGCACATTTTCCCTAAAAAACAAAAAAGGATAGAAGTGAAAAAAAAAAATAACAAACAAAAAGGAAAAGGATACAAGGAAGAAGGTAGAAGAGAGGACCATTTTTCTTGTGAGTTGACTTAGATGACTATACCAAAATGAAAATATGTAAACTAATGCGTTTTATTGGCAGCTGCTGCTGCTGCCAGACGAGCCCATTCGGGGAACGTGTTGATATTGGGATAGACAATCAGACCCCATGTCTGACAGAATATGAATAAAATAATAATGGTGATAATTGTAGGACCAATGCCAGCAATTGCCATATCCTTGGTTCTAATATTGGCATAGCCAGCTACCAACGCATTGGGCGGTGTGCTCACAGGTAGATGGAAGGCCATACTGCAGGCCAGGCCAGCGGGTAGTATCAAATACAGTGGATGAATCTCAATTGCCAGTGACTAAAAGTGTTTAAAAGGTTATGTATGTAATTAGAAAAAAAACGTCTCTTGAATATATCAGAAAACTCACCATTTCTGCCAGCACTGGTATAATAATATTGGCAATAGCCACATTCGAACTGAATGCAGTGAGGAATACTGCCACCAGAATTACCACCAACAGGAGCACAGAATGCGGCAAAACTTTTAGGCCAATTAGAGCATTACCGATCAGTTTGGCCATTCCACTAACTTTACTGCCTTCGGCTAATGCGAAACCACCGCCCAGTAGAAAGACCAGACCCCATGGAACTTTACTCTGAATAAATTTCCAGGTAATTAGAGATGGTGTTGGGCCTGTCGGCACTGGCTGGCCACCACGTCGTGAACAATAACGCAAGAAGGCATAATTGGCAGGCAAAATGAAACACATAATCACCACGAATATGGTTGGCATTGAATTACGAATGTCCCTGTAAAGAAGAAAATATTACAATGAGATGATTATGGCAATAAACTTGATTATTTGCAACTGTTAACTTACTTGGTGTTTAGCCAATCGGCCCATCCCAAAAAGATACCAGGTTTACGTGTAAAGTACATAATAACCATAAATATGAACAATATCATAACTTGAATTTCATGCACTGACATTGGTCCCAGCTCCTTATAACGTTGATCTATTACTTTCTTTGCCACATCGGCACCATCTTTGCTTGCTTGAACCTCTTGGGCTTCCTTGCTCTTGGGACGGAATAGACCCATGAAATGCCATTGCAAGAAAAGGAATGTAAGGAATGTGTAGATCAACATTGAGGGTACCGAATAGAACATAAATGTTGGGAAATCCATTTGTTCCGTCGAATTGGGAAAACGTGATTCATAGATGCCTTTGAATGTTAAATTAGTCGCTGTACCAATAATGGTACCACATCCACCCAAAGAGGAAGCATAGGCAATACCCAAATAATAACAGGTGGTTATTTTAGTCGGATATGGTGGCTCATCCTCATTGTTTTTCTTATTGCCACCGACAATTTGATATTGTGGCTCATGGTTTATTTTGCAGACACCTTGAGCTTGAAGTTCCTCTAGTACAGCTTGTATAATAGGGCACATCATAGCCGTGCAGGCAGCATTGGAGATCCACATAGACAAAAACATGGTAACAGCAATCATTCCAAAGTGTAATCTTCGGGGACTGCAGCCCACCACTTGAATGACACGTAAAGCAAGACGTTTGTGTAAATTACTATACTCCACCGCAAGAGCAACCATAATGCCACCCATAAACATGACTAGGGTGTCTTTAAAGTATAAACGACATGTCTGATCGGAGCTCTATAAACAGAGGAATCAATAGAATTCGATATTATTATTTACATATTGTGGATTCCCAATCATTATTGATATATCTTACCATTATGCCCATTATGGGAAATGCTACAATTGGCATCATTGAAGTAACATAAAGTGGCAAAGCTTCTGTTACCCAAAATATAGCCATAACGATCAGAAGATACATGCAACGATATTCCTAAAATAAAACAAAGCGATTTTAATGGAAAAAAAAACCAAAAATTTAAATCGATTTACATGGCAATACTTACAGGTGTGTTATTCATTAGCATTATGGGCAGGCATAGCAAAGGTACTAGAAAGACCACAAGGCCTTTCCAATGATTCGAAAAGAAGTTCGAGCATTTTACAGGCGGTTGTGCCGGTTCGCCGATTTCACTATAAAAGAAAGAATTTTAACTAAACGGTCTATACTTCTGATTCCTACATAATATATAGCTAATTTCTAAAATTATCGATCGATTCCAAATATAAAAAAAAAATGCCACAGAAATAAATTGAAAAGGATCTTGATTATTGGATTATTTAAAAAGCAATAAAGTTACTTTTAATGATAAAATAATCCCAGGTTTTCTTTTTTTTTTTATTATTAATCATAAAAAATATATATATAAATAGTATGGACAGGTTGTTTGTAATAAAATCATATTATATCCTATCATATATCATCATCGTTTCCAATACTTACACTTCCATTTTGATATCGGCTGGTGGATAAATCTAAAAGTAAATAAAAACATAGAGAAGGCAAATCAATAATAATTTCAACAAAAGAACGAGCCCCTAGAATGGATATGAAACCAAACACTTGTTGCCATGTAAACTTCTCTATTTCATTCCCTACTACTCCTCCTTTTTCTACCTCACCCAATTGATTGTCATCGTTCACGCTTCATTAAAATGCCATTCATCAATATAAAAAAAAATTGTTTTTCATTTTTTTTCTTAAGACAACAACAAACCCAGAAACGAAGCAAAACAAAAACCGTCAATTGAAAATCATTAACATAGAAAACTAATATCTAGAAAACACACAGACAGGCAGGCAGGCGCGTGATACAATTTCCTTTGCCTAAGATTTTATACACACATATACGGTGGGAAATGGTTGTGTGTCAGTTAGAAATTGTTGTTTGTATTTGGGCAAGGATTAATAATCGTTATCTCTCTCTCTCTCTCTCTCTCTCTCTGCAAAATACTGTTGTTTATTTATCGTGTGACTTAACCCTTTATAACTCAAAAATATATAACATAGGCTGAACTTGAAATAGTTAAATTTCAATGTTCCACAGTTTATTGTCTTTCAATAGTTCTAAATTGATAAGAAATGGAGCAAGCAATTCATCCTTGCCGACTTGGATTATACCCTATATTAAGTTAAGAGATATTCTCTCTCGATAAATCGTTGCACCGTTGCATTTGGAATATCAACACAAAGTAACATATATATTGTAGGTTTGTTTCCGATATTTATAAACAATGAAATTTGGTCAGCTGATACATGTTGGCCATATGATTGGGTGTGCCAAAGATGAATGCGATATCTTTAATACAGTTTTAGTTCATCATTTTTTTCTGTAAATTGTTAGGGGCAAATATTTGAAACAAAAAATATCTGTGTAAAAACTAGACTAATGATTAGACCAAATTTGATTGCCTTAGCTCTGATAGTCTCTAAGATCTAGGTACCCCAATTGGACTCGACTATTGTTGCTAATCAAGATTATATATACTTAATGAAAATATATATTCATACTATTTAGAATATATATACTTTACTTATATTGCTCTTTATTCAGCTAAATACATTTTCACGACTTTAATATACCCTTTAAAGTACTGGGTACAGGGTATAAAAGACGACGCGTTAAATAGAATTTTATATTTGTATGTATGTTGTATAGTATACAGTAATATATATCTATATATATATAAATATGTATATATCCATCTATGTTTCTATATACATACATTCATTTGTTGTGCTAGAAAATTGTCAACGTCTGGTCAGAGTGTCCAAGGCATTATACAAGTAGAATATTCATGACGTTTCTCGCCTCCATTCGATTCGGTGAGCGTCATGGCATATAGAGTGTTGTTAGATAATCAATTTGTGAGTTCTTCAAATAGAAGTAAACTATGTATAGCAAAAACTATATAAATCTATATATGTACATATATGAACATAGAAACTTGTCTATATATATTTTTCTATACTTTTATACATTATTTTTTTCATGGAGGCACGTCCTAACATTGTTTTGTTATTGGCCTTATCGGGTAATCAATCAAACCATTAAAAGCTAGACAAAATGAAGCTTTTTGTTTCTTGGTAAGACATTCTAGCACGTGTTGTTGACTTTTACAATAATTATATATATATTTAAGATATAGAAATTCCAAATATACATAGATATATATATACAAAAGGCCCTTACTAATTATAGCTAGGCCCCCGACAATGTCAATGTCAATGTTAGATATAAGCATAAATATATATGTATATCTACATATATAGGAGAAAAGGAATACTTTTTAACAAAATGGATATATGGCGTGCCACATGCCACAATAGTTCGTTAATCAACTTATTAATGACAATTTATTTTTTAAAGATTTTTAAATTCAAATACAAACTTGAATTGTCCATAAATGTCATATAATTTTCTATATATTCTGATGAATTGATTGATTTCATGTAAATGGTTAATCTGATAAGAGTTTTTATACATTTGTTTAGATAATATTTGAATATTGTAATATTATGTTGTATTACTACATATGTAAGTATAAGTTGATATATGTATGTGGGATTTTTTGATTGATATTCAGGGCAGAATTTGACGTAGGTAGGCTCAATTGTCAATTGATAGCGCCATTTGCTAGAGATTGGGTCTATATATATATAATAAACATATATATATATATATATATATATGCCTGCTTTTATGTACATAAATACATGTTCCACTTTATCAATTGAAGTCTCTTTCTCTCTCTCTCGCTTGCTGTCTCTCTTTCTATATTTTCCTCTCTGTCGTTTCTGTTGCTATCAGTTTTTGTGAAACAAATCATATATAGTAAGAACATATAGAGAGAGAGAAAAAAAACAACCTACAAAATATAAAATTGTGACATTGTATTTACATTTGTATTTATTAAGGGCGTGGCTTTAATTGAGTAGTTTGTACTTTTTGCTACAACAACAAATGGGTCAAAAGATACTAACAGGATGTTTGTACCATTTAAATTTGGTTAGAGTATGACTCCTTTCTGGGAACTTAAGGTACATATTCAAAGGATTTCTGTATGTATGACTTAAACATCTTCTATGGAAATAATCTTATTACTATCTTTATTCTATGGATATATATAATGTTTCGTTACGAATATAATTTTGTTAGGGTATAGAACATGTTAGGAAACGCTTGTGTTCAAATTTCTCAATAAACACTTTATTTTTAATTGCCTGTGGAAATATTTTCAATTAATGACTGACTATTGACTCATTCCGAGTCTGAATATCAGTTTCAATACACAAAAAGCTAGCTTTGGGAATCTTTTAGCTTCCACCAAAGTTAGACTTACTATTACCCTATACCTATTCTGCTGGCACTACCATAAACAATTGAGGGCGATAGACTAAACAAGCAAAATAATGATCATCAGGGTGTGAAAGGAACAGAGAGAGACAGAGAGCTGCTCGTGTAAAAACAACAAACACGTATCTCAGGTTACAAATAACTACGACAATATAGTTAAACAGAATATATATATACGTATATGTATATACTTCTCTACATATATAATTACAGCAAGTAAGATAAGCACTTTGTTAAAAGGCGGCAAGTTGTTAAAATATATATATATACACATATAGGGATATATATCTAAAACACAAAAAAAAACAAATCATAATTAAAACAAAGCAACAACAAAATGAAATTTTTTACTTAGTTAACTAAATAACTGCAATTGATGGTTTTCAGGTTTTGAAAATATAATTTATTACTGAATAGATATAGATAAATTTAATTGAAAATGTTTATCAATGACTTAGAGTTATATATATACCTATATATAAAATTAGTTAGTTTTAGACATTGAAATATATTAAAATGTTTTCCACAGGGTTTATTTAATTGCCTATATTCCACATGAGGGGGGAGGAGCGGTATATGGATAATCTTTTAGCACGAATACTTACAATTCGAATATTAGAATTGTGTAATTATTTGTTAAACTTCGTGTTGATTGTAAAAATACTTTACGCTTGACTTCCATCCCCTCCAACTTAGATATCATCACATGATCTTGTGATCCATTAATAAAAATAATACAAGCCTATAACTAATGATAATATTGTATTATTACAGATTTTACAGCTTACAATCAATAATTATTGAAACAACAATGTAAAAGAGGGGAAACAAGACAAAAAGTAAATCCCAATTATTGCTAATTAAATTGCCTTTAAGGCACAACAATCAACTTAGTAGGCATTCTTAAAATACATAAATACATACTACGTATAAAGAGAGTCTGTAGTCAATAAATTAATTGCCCGTTTACAAAACAATTTACGAAATGGCCTATTGTCATTTTAGTTTGTTTGGTCAGATAGATAAATAGATACATACAAAAACTTAGAATAGATGAAGCAAAAGTAATATTGTACACATTCTCTCTGTGCCAAGATAAGTAAAGTGTTTACAAGCCAATTGATATAATAACATTGTTGAGAAGGGAGAAGACAGCTCGGTCTTTCATTCTTTCCATGCGACAGAAACAAAGTGTCAGCTGTAGGAACACAAGGCAATCAACCAACAACTGTAGGGAACGATTTTACTCTAAAAGCCATAATTAGTCACGTATTAAGCACAACACATTATGCAAAAAAATTATTTGTAAGCAGTTTTACATTTTGTATTACATGATCGAAATAAGCATTTCATGCGGAAGTTGAAAACCAAAAAAATTAAATACTTTTGTTCGTTTTTTTGTTTGTTGTACCTGCTTCAACAGGTGAAAACTGGTTGGTTGCACCTCGATGCAAGTCCATCAGGATGAATGTGAAAATAAATTAGAGTTAAGAGAGTTGAATTTCGTTCAAGTTTATTTAACTAATTGAAACCACAAAACATACAGACGACTACACCCAATTTATTTTTTATTTTTAACTTTTTGTCCAAGGGTTTGGTAATAACTTGAAAATCTTCCTTAAGGTCGATCGTTTCTTGTTTCGTTTTTTCTTATAAACCAAAAATGATTCAGATCAAAAAAAGGGCTTTATTTAAAGTAGATATCGGTACATATATATATAAACATTTATTTGTAAAGCAAAACGTTTCAAGGATATGGACTAAGGGAAAAAACAATATGGTTAATACATTTATATAAATATTATAAAAAAAAAAAAATGTCCAAAATCAAAATTGCAAATTTAATTAGAAAGATTATAAATCTGTTTATTATTTGCAAATTGTATTAATTACTTTGTAAAGAAACTCGTCTAGATCCAGTTAGTAATTTATGCATTAAAAAGTTAGACATAAACAAAATCATAAACAATCTCAACAAAATTAACAACACACAAAACTGCATTAAATACAAAAAATAAACCAAAATTAGCAAACAAATGTTCAAAATTTTAAATTGCCTAATTTAAAAACAATAGAATATGGAATGAATACAAACGTAAAGCGGAGAAAGGAAAGCGGTTATGGTTAGGCTATACGCTGGTTCACTTGATAATCTCAAGTGTTTCGTTATGCACTTTAGACCTTAGACACATATTTACGTACATACTGTACTATATATATATATATATATATATATATATGTATAAACATATATATAAACTTAATCTGGAAGCTGGTGACTTGGTAGTTAGTGTACCGATTAACAAAATCTAAAGTACAATTTCAATAGAAATAAAACAAACTAAAATTAAACTTCTTGTCGCAACCTGTTAACACAGAGAAAATGAAAAAATACAGGGGGGGACCATGCAATACTTAGACTCAACTGTACTTGTTACTTAAGTACAGTTGTGTGTGTGTCTCTCTGTATGTTTGTGTACTCATTACGAAACCGTGTACAAGCTCACCTTAGGCGACATTTGCGCATAAATTCTATATGATAATTAGACTTTTCTTCATTTTTTTTGGGGGTTTTGCTTAACCAATGGCACTTGGCAACAATATAGAACAGCTAAGTAAAACTAAACTTTTTTTTTTAATTTTCTAGCCAGTATACTTTAATACATAATGTATAACAAATGCATGAACATGTTTTTAGCAACACAAAACACAAAAAAACAAACCGCAAAACGAGCAAAAATGTATGTATTTGTGTGTTTTATATTTATTTATTTTTTCATGGCATTTGAGTATAATATTTTTGCGGATTGATTCATCGTGTAGCAACGGAAATACACTGAGTTGAATACCAGATTATTATAAATGAATTGAAATTTAATTGAGTATTATAAGGAATTCATCAAGAAAAGTTATGTAAATTAAGAATTTATTATTGTTTTGTATTCTTTTGTTGTTGTTATTGTTGTTGGTAGTTAGTTAAAATTAAGGTTATTGTACTGCAATTGTATTTTCATCTAGTTTTCACCTTCATGGAACACTTCCTCGTACATTAATGAATTACATCATTGTACATAGTAACTAGTTATAAAATTTGTATTATAACTATTTCATTGTAACATCTAAATATGGAAAAATTATTATCGGGGCAATTAATATGTCTATCTAGACATACATACATATTGTATTTACCAGGCGGCATTATTTAAATGAACTTGACATTGACATTGTGTGTCTAAACATACATATGTATGTATATATATATATATATATATATGTAGGTAAATAAATGTGTATAAATTCCAAACCGATGGAGAATAATTAGTTAACCAAAGGTGGTAGTGGGAAACCACATTTCTAAAAGGGGGATTACAACTAAATGTTTTGTGGAGCAACGGGGTCACCAAGTTTTTAATTTTTATTGAACAGAGTCTCACATACATATGTAAGTATATAACAATATCTATGAAAACAAATGACATTATCTAGGTGTATACATTTATTCAATCAAATTCATTAGATACAATTTTAAAAATTTTTAAAATCCCAAATAATGTTACTCTTTGATACCGAGCTCATGCCTAAGCACTTAAAACAGATGTGATGTGTAAATATTAAGTTTAGAACTTGTTGATTTATCTACACTTATTAATGTATATTTAATTAACAAAAATGCCTGAGTAATAACAAATATAAATTTTGACATTTTCCAATAATTCTAACACCATTTATATATGTATATGTACAACAATTTAAAAATCTCATTGCTCATTATTTGTACCGTTCAATGACCACCAAAAAAAGAGCAAAATAAAATATCTGATATCGTTATATGATATTTGTATACAAATGTTCATATGTATATATAAAGTAACTATTTGTGCTTTATGGAATGATTAAATTTGATTACGTTCTGTGACGGTTAGTAGGTGTTAATTAAATCATAATAGAAATCACGTTATCTGAGCTATTAATAAAGGAATGAAAGTGTGAATTTGTTTGGCATACACTGTCATACCCTACCTAAATCAATATTAGTCTTATAAATTCCAATTTGATGGATATATCATTTGATGAAAGTTGATCATTAGTTTAATTGAGAAAACTTTAAATAAGAGCAATAGAACCCTTTCAAACAGATATACAAATATATATAATTGTATGTATGTATGTATGTTAAGGAATTAGTTCAGTAGTCATTTGAATGAAATAATTTAAATTGAGGTTGAAAGTGATCACTTCATTGCATAATGATTAACAACTCGTGCCACATTTTATTCTAATCAATAAAGAACCACGACGATCTTTCGTCTATCTGCATGTATTATTAAAAGTGAAAATCCAATTAAAATACATACATACAGGCATATATATATGTATTTATTTATTTTAGTAAAGTGAAGTAATAGCTATACATACATATGTATGTATGTATAATGATTTGTAGCACAACAATCAAAAAATTTCATGTCATTGAACTTTATCATATTTCTGTTTTGTTTTACGAACTTCACAGATCAGCTGGTGGGCCGAAACGAACTTTTGCCACAATATTTTGTTTTTGTTTTGAGTTTTTTGATCTTGTTAAGAATATTTCATTTGTATTTGCTACAATAATTTACTTTCGTTTTCACATGTTTAATTATGTAATACTATTTAAATAAAAGTATATTATTTCTTATCAATGATTGCCATTTCAGGACCTTTCAAATTAATTGATAAGGAGTCTTTGCAGCAACTATCTCTTTCGCACCCAACTAGGTAGCAGTATAATTCAAAGTATAATTCATATAAAATTCCGTTACTCATTAAATTGAAAATGTGGTTAACGTTATTGAGAACAGTTCACCTGTTGTTTTAGCTATATTTGGTTTGTTCCTAGTAAGAAGAAATTCTTAACCAACTATGAAGCAACAAGTTCCATTGCCTCTATTTCGCATACCAATTTGGTGACTACGTGTTTGTGTCTGGATTGCTGTTCATTAGCCTGGTTTAACGGTAATATTTTTCATTAACCTATATTTTTTGCAATGAACTGAAATAACTCAACCAATGTGCGTCCTTCCTTCTGTTTTAAACCTTCTGTTGTTTTCTACGGAACTTATGACGTACGTAAGTAAATTTGTTCTATTTATGAAAGTATAAACAAAATGCTAGAAAAATAAGTAAACAATATTGCGGAAAAACTTTAATTACAATTTACACACACACACATACACAGGCACACTAAGCCAATGGTCAATGCAGCTGCCTTTACTATATTCTCTTGGCGGTAGTGTTCGATCGAAAAGGTGTCAGGTGCAAGCAATGCAGGAGAAGAATGTTTTAGTCGCGGTTGAACAAAGAAAGCATTTACACACGGACAGAAGTATGGCAACACATACATGCATATGTATACATATGAATATATGTACATGTATTTGCATAGTTGTATAAATTGGTGTGGCGTGGTTCTTTGCCTCCTCTGTCAGCGATCTAGACGACGTACGGATAAGAGACCTTCACACTAACTTGGGTCGAAAAAGAAAAGCAAACGTCACAAGTTCACATCCTAACCCAAAAACAAAAACAAAAAATGCCCACAACGATACACTCACAAACACACACATACACAACCAGAGAACGAATTGTAAAATAAAACGCGGTATTTTTATAGACTCTAAGAAGAAGACACGCACATGGAGCAGAATTTCTATGCAAGATTTGACAATGGTACATATTGCTATTCGATTATCTCTCACACTCTCAATTCAATATATGTGTGTACATATGTATATACTTATTTATATATATTTGATGATGTATTTACTTCTTTCAATTGAATTTCCACTTTTAAGATTTTTGGGAAACACTTGGAGACGCTAAGAAAACGAAGGAATCGCACGTCCGTTTCGTGACCGTTACAATGCGCGACTAACTCGACGAAAACAGAAATCGAAAATCCAACCGATTCGGACTGAGACTCAATGCGAGCCGGCGCAGCGCGTGCTATATGTATGATACAGTAAGCGGCATAAGTTCTTGGATAAGGTCAAGAGAGTTACTTTGGATATTCATCGCTTAAAAAACATATATAAATTAAAACCATTGACCAATATGAAAGAAAGAAGTTGACTTTAGGTAACACCAGTTCTTAAAATACACCGTCAAGCTGTCTGTCTCTGCATTTTAAAAATGTATATGGCCATTTGTTAACTTAGAATATTAACATATCATATATTTCATCCCTTTGTCGGTAGACTTTTACAGCGCACTATACGTGTGAGCAGGCGGCGCAGCTAGCTGAGGTGTGTAGTACGCTATAGGAAATGGTAATGCAAAAGAGAGACAAAGAGAGAGAGAGAGAAAGAAAAACAAAAACACACATGGTAAGATATTTTAAGTTTTGACTAGTGATGAGGACGTGAGCAATGATACTATTACATAGTGGTCATTGCAAATAATAAACAATAGTTTTATATTATAAACTGTTTCTGTGTCTAAAGCCATAAGGATTCACATGTTTAAGCGGATATATGTATGTTTGTAGACTGAGAAAATCCTTTGTAGCATCTTTAGAATAATATGAAATTCTTGTAACGCGTCCAATAACTCTCTGCCACGCCATATCAAGCAAATTCCTTATTGAATTCCTTCACTGACAAGTCACGGCGTCATCTCTATCGCGACAACAACTCAAAACGAAAATGTAAGATACGACGAGAAGCAACAGGAATACAAAAACAAAACACACTAAGAGAGTGTTGAAGAACGAAAAGGAGAAGGAGGGATCTGAAGCAGCAACGTGAGAGCAGCCACATACATTCATGGATGTGTATGCGTGTCTGTATATGTGTACATATATGAGCATGCATGCACAAACGAAGCAGGAGAAAGGTTCGAGAAACATGGAATCAACAAAAATGTGGACAAACTGCATTGCAACTAGACTGGATCTAAATAGTGGATACTTGTTGCACTGGCCAGGAAATATATCGACAATTTTAAATTACAGATCTAGCACTTAGATTAAGGGTATAAATACATGTACATACACATATGAAAACATATGTACATACATACATACATACATACATACATTCATTCAACTTATGTATATAAAGTGCAATTTGTTTCACAGGGTAATTAGTTGTAGACTACCGGGTGAAAGTATGATAGCAAGGATCGTTGCGTTTAAAAAAAAAACAAGAATTTCACCAATTGACACATACACATACTTACATACATACATACATACATGGTTTGCATAAACTTGCATATGTATATACAGTAGGTCAAGTAATTACTTGCTTAGTAAAAAACATCACACAAATTCATTTCAACTAATTTTATAGTTTTGTTTTGTGTGATATTTTGGGTTTCTGTGCTTTACACAAATGTACATACATACATACATACACATGTATGTATGTAAGTATGATCATAAATAAAACTTAAGATCTACATACATACATAAGTATGTATGTATTTAAGTCTTCATATGTATATGTACATATATGCATTGTATATACAAAAGATAAAAAAATGTAAACTAAATTTATGGAATGTTTTCTTACTTTCCAACAATTACTTTGCACACTGCCTGCAGATAAACTGCATGCACTAAGCAAACATTAAGAGTGTGGTTTTCCATGACACTGATAATAACCATACCTTTTAGTTGATAAAATTTAAAATCACACATTTGAAAGGTGATATCCACATGTTTGCGGAAACCACTCACCAAAGGAAAGAATTTTTAAAGCTCAAGTACGATTATAATAAAAGACACTTGAAATTCGATTAAAATGTTAATCAATTTTTTGATTTTGAAAGTCAGGCACTAGATTTACATACGAAGGTACAATTACACATTTTTAATAGACTTTAAAGAGACATAATTCAAACAAAAGAATTTATTTCTCATGGGAGATCAACAATAATAATATAACATACATTTGTACTTACTATATACATACATACATATGTATGCATTCATGTACATATGCACATATAAAGGAAGTATAACTTATCAGAAGCAAAATGCACACGTATGTATGTACATATGTATGTATGGATGTATGTTAATGTATCAAAAACTACATTAATGCGTACCGAAGAAGCACCGATTACCGTTGCATTTATTTACCAAAATGTGGTAAAATAATTGCTCTTTCATTTCGGACTACATTTTTGCTTTTCTTTTTTATGTGCATTTCTTTTTCTGTATATGCAAATGTAAGCTTTTCATGAAAGTATACATATGTATGTACATGTACATATGTACATACATACGTGCATGTGTACATACATACTTATGTATGTAAATAGGTACATACTTTATGTTCTTGAATTGTTCAATATACATATGTAAATAGTAAATTCGGTTCGTAATATGTACATACATATGTATGTACACCCATTTATACATAGTTAGATTTGTATGTACATACATACATACATACATGCATATGTACATATGTATGTATGAATTTTAAGCTGATCGTAGAAATACAAATTTTGGTGCTAAATGCAACAACCGGTAGCCGCCAAAACCAACGGGACAATTCATGTTGTTGGCGAAGAAGGCGCATAAGGGTGGAAAAGATTAGGAGCAATTCATTGGTGTGAAAGAGATGGAAAGCGATTGTTTTTTGTTTACCAAGCTTTCTTATAGGCAGAAAAGTGAAGAAGAAAACTTATTTTATTATTGGAAGTCTATGAAGGTAAAAGAGATAGAGAAATACTCCTTGAGTTACATTTTTAAAGTTGGACATTTTAATTCCTACATACATACATATGTGCATATGTATGTATGTATGACGTCATGATATTAAGAAACAAAAGAAGAGAATGGATGATCATTTTACTAAATTGTCAAGGAATTGTCGGCAACCCGAATCGCTTTGTTATTATTTAGTATTTCGTTTGAATGGTAATAAAGGGACAGTGGTTATTCACTGCATTTACAATTGCCCGTCCTCTACGACCTTTAAAAACAAACATTTCTAAGGAAAAAAAATCAATAAGCAACACGTGCATACATATCAACATACATACATACATACATATATGTCAATAGTTTTCAAAGTTAAACAAATACATATATACATACATATGTACATATACGCGTTTCCACTATATATAAAGTTTAGAAATTTTCATCAATATTTGAGTAGATCAATTAGGAACAAGGACAATTTAGTATGCACGCAAGTTGTATAAAATTTTCATTGCATGCCCGTTGAATCGTCGAATTGTTCACATATACATATGTATGCACCCATACTTACATACATACATACATTTAAATATGGTAAGCTCCAAAGTGTCTCTCGTGTGTATTGCTCACTTGAAAATGAATTCTTGAATACGCGTAAAGTACTAATTGCATCAAAAGCCAGCGCAAATTGAAATTCCACTAAATACTCAAGAATTTATGTAAAAAAAAAAGAAAAATGACACCTAATTGAATCAAGAGCAAAAGTGGCAGTAAATTGTAGGGAAAGTCTCTCAATGCAATTAATGGGAATACATACACACACACATACATACATACATATGTATAAAATTTGTTACCGAGTGCAATTTCTGCATGTCTTTATTAAGTCCGAAAATGTTCCGAAATTTGAAGTAGTTTAAAGGGCGCCAAGGCCAAAAATTCCGTTAGTTATACCCCTAGTAGTACGTATGTATGTGTGTACGTATGTTTGTTTGTATGTCTTTGTACATACATATATGTATGCATGACATCTAGTACCAATTTCCTTGCTAAATAAATAAAAGCGAAAATTGTGTGAAAACTTGTTTGAAACACGGATCGTATGGCCTCTGTAAATGGATCGTTTGTATGTATTTAAAAAGAAAGTAAATCATACAAAAAAAAAAAAAAAAAACTTAAAAGAAAACAAGCAAAGACTTGTTATATATTTATACAATATATATTAAAGATTAATTATAATAAATCACAGAGTCAATATAATATCTGGATGTATGCATAATCCAGGTGTATTTTTAGTCAAATGAAATCTTAATTAAAGCCAACGGAGAGACTCCGTTTTGACCACTTTTAAAAACTTTTCGTCTTTTAAATTGTTTTTTTTTTTTTTTTTTTGGTTTTCGAAAGAAAACCAGTTCAACTTGCAGTTGCTACTAGCTTATCAGTTTTGTTTCTTTTTTTTTTGTATTCATGTTATATATTTTTTGTTGCTGTTTTTCTGCTGTTGTTTTTTTTTTTTGCAACTTGTTTTTCGCTTAAATAACCAAATCAGGCATACATAAATAACGTTTTGACCCACATTAAGAAGACACTTCTTTATTTCGAATGATTATGACAGTTTTGGTTTTAGAATTGACAATGTCTTCTTTTGTTGTGTTCGGTTAGATAATATCTATGTATGTATGTATGTATGTATGTATGTATGTATGTATGTTTATGACAAGAAGGTTCAAAACAACACCTCAAAATGTTGCGTATTATTTAGTTTCCTTTTTTCTTTTTTTGGTTTTGCGTCGTTTGTCTTCAATTGTTTTATGTGCGTCAGTTCATGTCACGTGTGGGGGCGGGTCCCAGCAGCCCAACCCCCCACCACCCCAAAAAAAAAAACAAGCAAAATTTTTTCAAGGCAACTTGGAGATTATAAGACAAAAATAATGTTTAAACAAATGGATAGGGGCAAAGTTCTAAGAGATGTTCTAAAAATATTCACACAAAAATACATGTACATACACTTAGATAATGTACATACATATATATATATATATATATACATCTGATCAGGTGCAATTGAAAATATATATATATATCTACATATGTATATTTGTACATCATTGTACAAAATAGCTTCGAAAAATATTTGCTTCCCTTGTTAGTTGTGTACTTTATCAGTTTCAGTTAATATCAATTACTAAAGAATAATTCAATTCACTTTCCTTCATATCATATCATTAAATGGCCGATAAGGTCGTCACACAGAGAGACACCACATGGCCATTGGTTGATAGATAGATAAAATAGGGGAATGGAATGGCAATAAAATTTGTTTTAGTCAGTTGTAATTAAGGCCTTGATATATGTACATATGTATGTACATACATACATAGTACTTCTCTATACACTTTATTTTTATTTATGATACTAAAACTACCGCAAAATTAGATAACTGATAAAACAAGTTGATAGACAATGAAAATTATAGGTTATATAGAAAGTTCTTTATAACTAGTTGATGTAACTAACTGCCAAGTAGAAATGTTTATCTAAATTAAGATCATATTTTTTAAGTAGTTTCATTTGAAATCAAAATTAAACTTGATTATTAACAAACAAAAATATAAATTTCTAAAAAATGAGTGAGATAAGATCCTTAGAAAGACATTTGACACGATCTTTAATGAATTTGCATGAAAGTTAAGGGTAAACAGTGACTTTAGTTGGAAGTCTTAATCTATGTAAGATTAAGTTTTCAAAAGAATTGCGAACTTTTGTTGTTTATTAAACTGATTCATACTTAAAGTAAAAGATGAGTTAATTCTCTAGATAAAGTCGAACTAGATTTTATCGAAATACCCCAAATATATGCACCCACATATATATAATCCCAACCATAACGTTATCGCACGTGCTTTTGCATGCAGTGTTAAAAAAGAAAACCAATTTTAATCCATTTAAGCCAACAAAGAGCCTTGACTTGCTAATTATATTTGGTTTATTTATTTCAGTTGGTTATCTTTTGGTGTCGTCATTTTTTTTTTGTCGTCTTTATATCTTAATTGTTGATCAGGTGGTTTTTTTTTTGGTAGACACCTTCGCCAAGATTTGCTCTCCCGCCCAGATAAGAGACACTAAGAGGTGATGGCGTCATTAACTAGATGAGGAATTTCACAAATATTTTTGCTCCTATTAGATAATTGACACAAAGAGTCATGGGATCTAAATATACATACATATGTATGTCTAAGTATTTATAAATATATTTTTCTATGCATGTATGTATGTATGTGTGTATGTAATCAAGGGGTTTTCTAAAGTAGCAGTAACTCGGGATCTTTAAAGGGGTTAAAAGAAGATAAGGCAAAAGCAAATAGTGACGCTTGTTTACAAGTGGTTGGTAGGGGTTCGGCGGGTACAAGTAAGCGTACATGATTGTTATTGTTAATAATGTATTAAAAACAAATATACATACATTGTACATACATGCATAGATCGTACATAAGAAAATATTAAAACGTTTTTACAGCTGTCTTTGGGGTTTTTTTTTTTTTTTTTTGGCTGCTTTAAAAAAAGTTTGTTTGAGAAATAAACTTTACAAGAAACAGGTTTTGTTTTTCTCTTATTTCTTTTATCCCATTTTCGTATTGAAAGGGTACCGTTGCATTGGCAGAAGACACTTTGACTTTTCTATTGCATCTTATCTTTGAAGACAATTCGTTTAAGATCTTTAAAGTTGTTTAACAGTTGTTAAAATTAGCTTAGCTGCTGTAAATAACATGTGTTAAGTTTTTGTTAACCAACAAGACTGAACCTTCCTCAATCTCTTATCTGTTGTATATACTTTAAACTAGAGTTATGTCATATT
Source organism: Drosophila neocordata (assembly GCA_018903615.1). Taxonomy (NCBI): domain Eukaryota; kingdom Metazoa; phylum Arthropoda; class Insecta; order Diptera; family Drosophilidae; genus Drosophila; species Drosophila neocordata. Next base: position 13,741,391 of record JAEIGI010000001.1, read on the forward strand.
TATATAACTTTTAGCAATAGCACATTTTCAATCAAATATATAGATTTAGGAAAAAAAATTTGGAAAATAAGAAATAAATGGCATTTAAAAAATATTTGGAGGCTTGCCCCCTCAATATTATTTCAAGGTCGCTACCATCATGCCACGTTCCATGTAGAAAGCAACAGGAAATGCTAATCACCTTTCTAATCACAAAACTATTAACATTAATGCAAAGAAGAAGAGAAAGACAAGAAGAAGAAATAGAAGAAGCACTTACCATTTTTGTGGTTTCCGTAGCCATGGCTAATATTATTTTTATACACTTTTTGATTTTGAATTTCAATATATTTCAATATTTCTTTTCTTTTTTTTTGCACTCACAAAAATAATTTCATAATTTTTCGTTTTTGTCTTTAAAGACAAGTTTATTTTTTCTATGGTGGGATTATATATACATATATATGTATATATAAGTATATATATATATATATATATAGGTAGACAGGTGTAGAAGGTACAATATGAGTGGTTGAGTGTTGTGTTCCTCAACGTTCGACGACTAATTGGCGAATGCTACCAAAAAGCGATTTTCTTTCATGTTAGCCCATAGCTCGTATAAGCCCTCTGGACAAAAGAAAAACATCTGATAAATGTGTTTGCAGAGCACGAAATGCGATGAGAAAGATAGAGAGACCTAGAGAGGAAGAGGGACAGTTAGACACAATGTGTAAGAGAGAAAGGTAGAGGAGGAGCGCGTGAGTATGTGTATGAGAAAGAAAGATAGAGAGTGGTTATAGTATTTTGAAGAGCAAAGTGCAATGTATTTGTTTGTTTCATATTTTTTTGATTCTAACGGTTGTTACACGCTTACTCATCGGTAGTGTCGAGAGACTAAATCGGTGTAATCGTTAGGGGGTAAAGCCACTCTTGGGTCATTTTGGCCCTCTCTCTCTCTCTCTCTCTCTCTCCCTTCATTTAACAATCAACCTAACATTGACCTTTTACTGACTATAAAAGAACAAGCAAACAACCTGTTCATATGTATGTATGTATGTTTGTGTGTGTGGTAGTAGAGTTTTCCCTTTTCGTGTCATGATGAAAACTCATTCATGAAATCGAAATGTGACGTCAGTGGAGGAGTGGCGAAAGTGGCGAAAGTGGGTGGCAATTTGGCGTCATGTGGGGTGGTAAAGATTAAGAGAATGCGAAAAAAACAGTGCACACATTGGTGTTAGATGATGAAACCATAATTGTAGGTTGCTGTAATCGTTTTAATGATTTGTTTTTGTGGTTTCTGGTAATGTATTCTCAAACTGATTTAAATCATAAAGTTAGCCATAGTAATTAAATTTGTGTAAATATCAATTATCAATAAATATTAATGAGTAATTTTAAAAACCATCAATAGTGACTTTTAATGCTTAAGATTCTATAAATATATTGACCAATTATCCATTTTGGATGATTTCATATTGGAACATTTTTTAAATAAATGTAAACTTTTTATTTAAAATGTCCCTAAATTTTAACTAATTGTTTTTATTTCTTTTAATTTGAATTTTTGATCTTAAAGGGCTTTTTTGTTTTTGTAATTTCAACAGGTTGTTGATTTTAAATTTATATTTTGGCGCGTCTGATATTTTGGCATTTCATTTTTTTTTTGATACTTTGGCATTTCACTTACTTTGTTTTATGGCGTTTTTATTTTCCCCCTATTTTTTTTTTTTGGCGCCCCTATATGTTGCTCTGGCAATGTATGAAAATGTTGTCGCCGCCTAACTATAGATGGCGCAGCAATAATAGTTGGTATTGCCATTTGAAATGAAATTTAAATTTTCTAATGAGACCAATGAAAGAGTTTAAGAAAACTTCAAATTAGCAATAAAATATTGTTAGCTGCAGAGTTAAAATAAAATAAAAAATCTTATTAAGGTATAAAAGATGAAACTATAAGCTTACATAGAGTATATCGAAGTCTATTTTTAATTTTCGATCTAATAATTTATATAGCTAAAAGTTATTTTAAAAAAGTGACTTATGGGAATAGGTAAGTAATTACGGTGATGTTTAGTTTCATTAAAATGGAGTATATATAGACTTTATATTTAGATTTAGATCAATTCTTGTGTTTTTTTTAACCAATTATTAACTAAAATTCGTTCAACATTGTATAGAATCGAATCAATTTAGTTATTCAACTTTAGTTCCGTTTTAAAAGTTATAAAAATAGGTTTTAAATTTCCATCAGCATCCAAATTAAGCGGAAGTACAATTCATTATATTGATTCTCAACAAGATCAGCATTAACGTACTTGCAAAGTCATCATTATCATCAACAACAACTGACTAGCTGACTGGCTGGACCAGCAGCCGTTAACACCCATCTTTTTTTTTATTTTTTATTTTTGTAAAGAGGAACACAAAACAAATAAAAAAAAAAGAAAGAAAATAGTAGAGGTAGAGGTAGAGGCAGAGCAAGAAAGGAAGCAAATCCCAACCCTATAACTAGTCTAGAGAGTGGCATAAAAAACCGCTGCAGTTGCGCTGTCAGATGATGATGATGATGATGCAGACTGAGCTAAGCTGAGCGTGTTTGTCTCATTGTTTGGCGCGACGACGATTTTCGGCAAGGATAACGAACTCAGGACCTTTACCATTGCGCCATTCATGCAATCAGTCGAGGTCTCTTCTCGCTCAGTCTACCCTTTTCACGGCATTGAATTTCCCCCTTTTTTTATACACCGCACATTTCTCTTTGTTTTCGAGATTCCAATTTTTGTTTTTTTTTTGCAGCGGGATGCATTTTATTATATATATATATAAAAATATATATGTATACGTATGTATATATAGTGTTTTTTTTTTTTTGCGCAGCTGCCAGGGGTTTTACGCTTGAAAACTGATTTCGCTGTGTTTTGTAAATTGATCGCCCACTTGATGGGTTTCTCGGAGACTTTTTGGCGTAGGTGTTTGATTAGTTCAATGAGAAACTCTTGCTTTTTGTCTGAACAAAGTCAAGTTTTTGGAACTAAAAATTGCCTTTCTAGGATTTCAGCTAGTCAAATAAGCAGGCACTAAGAGAGAGGGATAGAGAGAGAGAAAGAGAGAGAGTTTGAGATCTTTGCTTTTTTTTTGCCTAAAAGGGTTTCCCTCCCCTTTTTTTTTGTTGTTAGGGAAGTGCTCACAAAACCGTAAGTAATTGCTGGGATATGCGTGCAAATATTTTCTATTTTTGCCCAAAAAAAATGAAAAGAATAAAAAATAAAAACCCTATAAAAAGGAACTAACCCTCCCCACCACCCCTTGTTTTGTAATTAAAAATCCGAAATTTTGGGTTCAATGTGCAGAAATTAAAGGCTAGATGAGGAGCGTGATAGAGTCTCTTTTATTTTGTAGTTGTTGTTGTTGTGTATTTTATAGATTGATTGGGTGAAAAACTGAACCGAGTTGAACTATAGCTATGTATAGTTATATCTTTTATAAGATTCTGTGGGGTTGTTGTCCTTTCAAGCCATAACCATCCATTTATTCTCATGTCTTAAATTAGTTGCGCCTTTTTTAAAACATCTTCCTGTCTTTCTTTTGGTTGACAAAAGACCAAGGGGATGGTACAACAGCAACAACAACAAAAACAAGAAAACGGAGAAAATCTTCCTTTCGTCTTAGTTTTTTTTTTTTACCTGGCCTGTGACTGCATTTCCCATCTATCTTATAGTTCATTCACCTTTTTCTCGTAATAGGGATCAAGCAGCTAATGTTCCAGGATCATAGAACACATTGCGAAATTAGATAAGAAGAAATCTTTTTCATTTTTACAGTTCAATGAAGTTTCTAATATGATTTAAAAAGAAGGTTCAATAAACTCTGAAAGTTGAATAATACAAAATATTTACAATATTGGCAATATTCTTTGGAATAGAAAAATGAACAGTCTAAGCTTTACATTTGGTTTAAGGAAAGAGTTAAGAATTAAGAATCGAAGATCTTATTTCAAAACTGTTTTTGAGTTCCAATATTATTGAATAATAAGCATATATCATAGTCAAGATGATTTCTTAACGTTCTTTTATGTTACTTAGACTAGATACGAACAGTAATATGCCATAAAAGTGTTTTAAATTATATAATTTACATATATATTCTTGATCATCTACTTTTAGCCTTAATCAAGTCTATCTTAGGTTCTATTTAAGAAAGCTTTTCGTTTCTGTTTGAGTTGAAAGTAAAACATTTTGCAATGATTATCTTTCAAGTTTTAAAAAATTTCTTCTAAATAATATATATATATATATTCTTGACCATATCTTTTATCAAGCCTATCATAGGTTCTTTTTTATAAAGCATTTAGTTCCTGTTCGGATTAAAACTAAAACATTTTGCCATAACTTTTAAAGCTTTCTTTTAAGTTCCAAAATGTTTCTCTTGAATTTTATTTTTCTAGAAACGATCTATAAGAGAAAAATAAAGATCATCAGTATCTTGTTTTAATGTTAAAATGTGCCATTATATTAATATTCATGAGAGGATTAAAGAATTTCCTAAATTTTTGTCCTTTTTCTAAACTTTTATTAAAGAACAAAATGTCGTTTATCGTTTTTTAAATAGAATGCAAATGAGTTAAACTTAAACAAGAACAAAAACACAAAATCAGCAAAATAAAAACCGGAAAGCAAATGGCAAAAGCCCGCCAAACAAAGATTTTAGAGGATAAAAAAAAAAAAAAAGAAGAAGGATAAAAAAAATGAAAAGCAGCAGGCAAATAAAGGATGTCTCTTTCTCTCTCTCTCTCTGTCTCCCTTTTTCTTTCTCTTTCTGACCACTATCTTTCTGTTTCTCTGTCTCAGTTTTTTAGGCTTCAACTGAATTGTAGAATAAAGATTGAGCAAAAGAAATCATTTTTATACCCTAACAGAAATGGCATATTACCGTTATATATGTAACAGGAAACTGTTGATATTAATACATACATACTTATATATATTCCTGATCCACATCAACAACTATAGTTGATCTAGACATATTTTTAATCTGAACTAATTAAAGCAGCTGATAATGTTATGTAGCCCTGGTAAAATTGGGTTAAGTTAGGAATTTAAATTTGAAGATCAAGAATTTTTTTTCAAGTTTTTAACTTGTTGTAGGGTATTACCAAGTCGATAAAACATAATTTTTGATATAAAATAGTTTTTGATTTCAATACCTCGGAAAAAAAAGGTGTGCAGCAGAAATTCATCTAAGGACAACACGATGATGACGCAACTCAAGATCATGAAGCGGATGATGATGATGTAGATGATAATGACTATGAAGAGATTTGCTAGCACACACACACACACACACACACTGTGACACACATACGCACATAATAGGGAGAGAGGAAACCCTAAAAAAACGGGTTGCCTACTAAAACTAAAGGGGGATGATATTTTGCCTGCCCTTTTTCCGTTTATTTTATTTCAATTTATTTTTTTTCTCGTATTTTTTGCCGCGCAAAACAAATTACGTTTCACCCCTTTGTAGGATGAAGAATAAAATAAAATAAAAAAAAAAAAAGAGGCAAGAGCGATCGGTATGAACATATATGTAGGTATATATTGCGTTTGATTTCGCAGCAGTCGTTGCCAGTTTTTTAAAATGTGAATTTAGTTGTGAAAAGTGCGTGGCAGGGCAAGCAACACGGTCCGAAAGAAGCAAAACATCTCTACTCAGCTTTTTTTTTTTTTGTGTGTGTTTCAATTATTTCTTTTCAATTTTTTTTTTTTTCTAACTCTAAAGTTTAGTTTAATATTCAATGAAAATGGACAAGTATTTGGTTATTCTTACAAATTGTTGAAACTTTTGTTAATTTTGTTTTCTTTTTGCTGGTTTTTGAAAAGTGCGCGGTAAATATTTAAACAATATTTGAAATATGATAAATTCAAAAAAAAAAAAAAAGGAAAAAGAAATGAAATGCCGCACGTGGTTTTTTAGAGCTGCCCTCAAACTTTTTGTTGGATTTTGCGCATTTGAAACTTTAAACTGTAAACTGGCCTTAAAAAGAGCACAAGGACACAGAGAGAATGGGAGAGAAAGAGCGAGAACTTTGCCCAGGGAGAGCCAAGCACAAAAAGTGAAAAATCATATAAAAAAAAATTAAAAAAAAAATAAACGCCGACAAAAATTTAAAACAAAAAGCAAAAAGAACTTAAAAAACTGTTCAAAAGCTAATTTGATTATTTTTTTTCTATTATTTTTGTTTTAAACTAAAATTGGAAATGGAAAAGTCAAAAAGTTTACCAAAAAAGAAAACCAAAAGAAAAAGAGTAAGGAAAAACAAAACAAGCACACATACAAAAAAAAAAAAAAAAAAAAATCCGTATAGAAAATGTATTAAATATATTTTTCATTCGATTTCAATTGGCTGACAAATTTTGTTTTTGGTAAGCTTTTGGCCATTGGGCATAAATTGTTATTAAAGAATTTGGCCAAAAGGCAAGAAGATGAAATGTTTAAGTGATTTTATTATAAACAAATTGGCTTTGCAATCAAAAAAATTAATGAAAAAAAATAATTTGCTTTTTGTGTGACATGTCTTAGCCATGTGTCTGTATGTGTGTGCATATGTGTGCCTCTGTCTGTGTGTGTGTGTGTGTGTATAGATACTTTTCAAAGATGGCCGCTGTTTGAGAGTGTGCGTAGAGTTGGCATATATTTAGGCGTAGGGCATGGCAAATACATCAATTAGACTGTTGCTGACTGAATTTATGAATATGAAACTTTGTTTATATATCTAACTATATATATATATATATTTCTGATTGAAAAATTTGCTTAATTTTAAATATACGTATGCTAATTTTAGAAGACAAAATCTAGGTCAAAAATATGTTTAAAACATTTCACAAAGATTAACATTTAACAATGAACTAAATCAGGTTAAGTAATCTATATTTTAACTGACTTGAGCATTCTATAAATTATTTATAATATAGTACTAATATTTAGTACTAATATTTTGCAGTACCGCCAAAATTTGCATTTTTCATTTATCGATAAAATATTTTCTTGTATACCCTTTCACAAAGGGTATATACTTTTGCAGTTCGTAAGACATCTATAATTTGCATAAATTTATAATGCTTTTAGAATCAATTTTTAACTCTTCCAAAGATATATACATAGCATTATTACTCAGATTTCCAAAACATCAACATTTTTATATAGTTACTTTTACTATATAGACAAAGTCAGTAGCTAAAGCTTTAAACTTTAGTTTCTGTTTGGAAATATATTTAATACTTTATAAATAATTAAGTTTATTGTGCAATACAATGTGGAATATTTTGTATTTCAGTTAATGTAAATTTTAAAATTATTCCCTAAATCTAATTTCATTTCAAAAGATTTTAAAGATCATATAAAAATCATATTTACTTTTCTCAGTTGGGATAAGGTTACAGTTTCTGTCTTATATTATAATAATAATTTTATTAAATAATTCAACTTTTGTTTCCAAAAATTTTACGTTTTTACTTTAGTTTTTTCAATAAAATAGAAAAAAAGTACTAATTACATCTATTATGATGGAAGTTGAATACTTATATATAATTATATATATATTTTTTTAACTTGATTTGAAATTAGAACTTTTAACTGTTTTATATTAATTTTATAATAAAATTTAATATTTCTTGAGAGTTTTCCTTTGGCAAAGTTCTTTAATTAAATTATAAAATTTAAATGTATTTAAATTTTTGATTCATTAAAAACTTTACCAAAAGTTTTACATAATATAAGTTTTGGTAAACAATATAAAGAAATAAAATAATTAATAAACTATTAAATAAATTTTCAACTTTTAAATATGTTTAACATTTTAAAAGTTATTTAGGAGATCATCAATTCTCCAGAAAAGTTATATTAATCATTTATCAGTTAGATTTTAATTTTATAAAATTTAAATACAATCAAATGTTTTCTTTTCTTAAACTTAAAACTTCTTAAACTTGTTTTCTCATAAAAAAAAACTTAAAAATATTACTTAATTACTTCAATTTTAGATGTTTATAAACAATTTCTATCAAATATTATGAAGAGAAACCTTAAAACATATTTGTCTTCTTTACTTTCTATAAATTTTCTAGATAAAAGTTATTTTATTACTATGAATGTGAATTTATTCAAACTATTATAGTTGATATAAAACTTTTATATTTTTTTTTAATATAAAAGTTGATTCTATATTATACCTGAATAATACAAACATATATATCTATATCTATATATTGTATTCGATTTCAATTTAGTTACAGTAAGAAATTTGTATTCCTTATATCTTTCACTTTAATTTTAGTTTCAAAATTTTATAATTTCAGATACTTTATAAAATTTTATATTAGTTCCTTTTTGATGTTGGGCTTTATGAACGCCATTTTTGACATATAGTAAAAGTAGTAAAACAACCCCTCGCAAAAGGCAAGTCGATCGCAGAGTCAGGCTGACGCTGACGCTAACGTTAACGTTAACGTTGTCTTGACCATCTTCTAACCAACCCCTAACAGAGTTTTGTTGCCTTTGCCACCACCATGACCATTGCCAGTAGCGGCACCACCACAAATGTCGAACACTGTTGTCGAGTGGAATGGTCAAGCGAAATGAGTTTTATGAAAATAACAATAACAAAGTCTACTAAGGGTAGACACACACATACACACACACTCACACACACACTCACACACACACACACGCATAATAAGTGCGAGTTTGTGTCTTGTGCTGGTCAGTAAAGTGACCAATGGCCGCTTGGTATGGGTTAGTGGCAAATGCAAAATGGCAAATATTATACAAAATATTTACATTTTTATCACTAAGTGCAAAATAATGCTACGTAGCATCAGATCTAAAAATGGATATCAATTAAAAAGTTATATGTTTCTTATTTCTTCATTTTTTTTTTACTAAAAATTCTTTTGACAAGTTGACTTTTTATTAGTTAGTTGTAGGAAAATGTTTTTTGGAATATTTCTATTTTATATATGTAAATTATACAGTAGAAGAAAGAAAGATAAATAGATAAATCTCTTCAATTTATTATAAAATAGGAACATTCCTTAGGTTAAACAATTGCCTTAATTAAGGATTTCTTTTTAAAGGTATATACAGATCATAAAATGGTTTTGATTACTTTCAAAATTGCTATTAACATGGGAAATTATTTATTATAGCTAATTAAAAAATTTTCTAAAAATATTGCTGCGAGTTTTCCAGTTTTTTTCATCAAATTGATTCATTCCATCAGCTTAAATTATACAAATAAGTTTTATTTTACAAATTTACAAGCTGAAATTGTTTCTTCTCGCATGTTTTATGAGTTTTAAATTGTAGCAAAAGTATTAACATTTTCATATTTCAATAGAACCATTAAGATAATCGATTCGGAAGTTTCGATATAGTATCTCATTTTAAATTTTTTCTTGTTTACAAAGCTTAAAAGCTGTTCTTAAACTAAAATGAAGCCAGCAAGTCGTCCCTGGCGACTTTGAGTATATCCTCTAACAAGTAAAAAAACTTTTTTAAATCGAACTTCTTCGAATTTGGCATTAACTCATCTTAAATTTTTAATACAAGCCGCAAAAGCGAATACTTGCTATCTCGCTCAGTCGCACTTCTTTCAAATTGCATTTTAGTACAAATTCTACATAGACAAATCTCCGATATTAATTGTCCAATTTTGACAATGGTCAACTGTTATCTTTTGGCCATATTATTGGGTGCTCCAATTAGGAATGCGTTAACTTTAGAATAACTCTAGTTATACGTTTTATCTAAATATCGAGGTGTAAAACAAACTTGATCTACGTAGATACTAGAAAAATGCTCACACAAAATTTGATTGCCTTAGCACTTATAGTCTCTGAGATCTTGGTTTAGATACGGACAGACGGACATTGAAATCGGAATCGACTCGGCCCTCGTTGCTGATCAAGAATATATATAAACTTTATGGGGTCTAAAATGCTTTCTTTTATAGCCTTTTATTCCATGAATCTAGACCCCTATGGGTTTTAGGCCAGATCTTGTTGGAGAATTTTTAGTTCTATTATATAAAAATCATTTTTCAATTAAAAAACCATTTTAAATACTAAAAAAGTCAAGTGAAATTTTGTTTAATATTGTCTTCACTTGATTCTATAAAAATTAGTTTAGAAGAAAGAGTGAAAATTCAAATTATTAAAGTTTGCAACAAAATTGTTCAAAAATAAAATATTTAAAAAATACCAAAATTTTTTAATAGATTTGTAATCAAAGATTAAAACTGATTGAACTTTTAAATAAGTAAAAATCTTTGTAGTGAAAAGTTAGTAAATTTTGTTACATTATAAACAAATGGTAAAAAATATTTCTACAGTTTCTTTTCAGTTTATAATAAGTTTTATATGGTTTTGCTTTCTTTTTTAGTTTATAAACAATTAAGATCTAACTAAAATTAGAAATTTAACTAAAACTTCAAACAATTTCTTTTTTAACACTATAAAATTATAAATTAAAAGAATGTTTTTTATTATTTCTGAGTCTACAAATTCGATTTTTCCCATCGATTAAATTTAAATATAAATAGTAGAATTAGTAATTTCCATTAGAAAAACAACAAATTTGATTTCCAAATTAAACTAATATAACTTTTATAGTATCAAATTTCACAAATAATTAAATTAAAAACATTTACTTGGAAAGAATTTCACATATCACTTAATAAACTCATCTTAATTGGGAAACGTCTCAAGTTAAAATTTGATTTTTTAAAATGATGTAATACTTTTTCAACCTTAAGGCACCATTGATGTATTTATTTTTGTTTTTTTGTTGTCTCATTTTTATATTAATAATTGATCAATGTGCCATAATTTGTAACGAAATTTCACAACTTTTGCATATGAATGAATATGAGAGGCATTCAACCCACTGTCATTTGCAATCGCCTCCTGGGCTAATGGACACAAATGGAAATTCTATTAAGTCAATTCCTTAACTTTTTCCACCACAATGGTTGACACATTCGTAGAAAGCACTCGTCAATTAAACAACAACAATAACAATAACGTGATACGGCAAAAATATCCATCCAAATTTCGAAAAATACCTACAGATATATATGTATATATGTATATATAGTACTTACCTCTTGTCAGTGACTTTTAACCTTTTTCGAAAAAGGTTGCAAGGATGTAGAGTGTATGTATGTGTGTGTGGCAAATCAGGTGTCATTTTGCGAGAAGTGTTCTTGATGTCAGGAGTTGGGGGAATTTTGCGGCATGATGCGGGGGGGCTGTTTATTTGGTTGGTTTTTGGAGAGAACTGCCAGTAAAAACTGTCAAGCGAAATAATGCCTCTGTTGATATATATATATATGTATATATATCTATATGTATAGTAGATGTATTGTATCCACACTTGCCACAGCAATTTGGTCAACGTTTTATGCTTCCACCTGACCTGTCCTGGGTTATTTTTGCGTTCTTTTTGCCTACTTTTCTGCATATTTAATACGCAATTAAGCAATTTGAATAGCAGCTAACATGGAAAATGCATTTTCATGACTTTTCCCCCTTATAAATCTACCTAGGAATGGGTACGTGGTTCAGTAGCCAATGGAATGGGCCACTTTATCAATACAAAAAAAAAAAAAAAAATATATATACACACACACATACACTTCCACACACATAGGTATACAAAAGAACTTCAAACAGATGTAATTAAGTGGCGGATTGAGATAATAAGTCGCTTGGCAACTGTTGTCAAGTTTTTTTTTTTGGCTAAATCTTCTAGTTGCAAAAATAATTATTAGTTGGTTAAAGCTTTGACAATTGAGACAATGATTCTATATACGATATATATGTATATATATATCAAATTTAATAAATTTAATTAATATGTGTCCCACAAATCAAAAATGTTTAAACTTTCTTTCTCATTTAGAGTTTCACTTATATATAAAAATTCAAAATTTAATTAAATTGGTTTTTTTTTATATATTTTAAACTAAAATGATAGTAAAAAAAATTAGGCCAGACATTTATCAATTTTTTAAACTTTAAAGAAATGATTTTTATATATATTGAGTAAGGATAGTGTTAAGGGTTGGAAAACTCTATAATTGGGATAGTTTAAGTATTGGAAAACTCTTTAAATAAATGGGGCATTGAAAAAGAAAAGGTTTCAACATTATTTATTACTTTTAAATAATAATAATATATTTTATACTTAATATTATTCATATTCCCATTCAAAATGGCTTTTGAACTAGTTTTTTTTCATTTAAATTATTTATTATTATTTTTAAAATTATTTGATTATAGGGCCGAAGACAACTATAAATATTATATTAAAAATTAACAAAAAAATGACTAATTGCAGTAAAAAACAATATTTTTTTTTTTTTTTAAACTGTTCCTTATGGAGCTCAGGACAATTATAAATATAATATTTGAAAATTAAAAAATAATTTAAAATTTAAAAATATTTTTCAATAAAAAAAAGTATTAAAAAATATTATATTTTATTAACTATAATTGATTACTTAATTATAATTTTGAATAACAAATAAAATATAAGAATCTTTTATATTTGACAAAATTATTTTAAAATTAAAACAAAAAAATTAATTACAGTAAAAAATAAAGTAAAAAACAATTTTTTGGGACAATTATAAGTTTAATATTTTCAAATTTAAAAACAATCAAAAAATACAGTTAAATATAAGTTTTTATTTTTAAATTTATTGAACTAATGATTTTTTTCGGGGATTATTTTAAAAATAACAGCTATATTCGATAACTGTTTGATATAAAAATTAATATAATATACTTATATAATTTGAATTTAAAATTTATTATATTATTAGTTGATATTTGAAAAAGAATTCCATTATAAAAATTTTAAAAGAACTATATTTAAATAAACAAAACAAATTAACGTCTTAAAAAGTTTCAAAACTTTAAGTTTAGAACTTACAAAATCAGAGCTATAGAAAGATATTCAATGCTTCTTTTTAAATATATACTTTACCGTTACTAATAATTAACCGTTTTAAATTTGTTTCTTTTAAAAACATTGCTCTACATATAATTTATTAAATGTAATATCTAAATCTCTTAAATCTACAAAAATTTTTAGTATATTTTAATATCTTTTCTATATTTCATTCTATAACTTCATTTTTTATCTTTTTAATCCGATTCTTTAGTTTAGGGATATTTATTGTAAAATATGTAAAGGATATATATATTATAGATATATACATAATCAATTGGTAAATCTCACACTTCATCTGCTACTTAAACCAATTTTTCAGACTGTCCCGCTTTTTCTTGGTTCTTGATTTGGTCAGGTGTCTTCCTCACCTTGATGAACTCTATGTTCCCCTTAAATAAGTTGATTGAACTACCTTAAATGTAAGTGACACAACCTAATTAAGGAAACCCATTCGCAGCTTGTCTATAAAAACTTTCAAGACAAAACAACAACAAAAAAAAAGAGAAATAACAGAAAGAAAAGAAAGACTTAAGGTAAAAAAGTTTCATTTATGTTTCTTTGCTTTTGTTTAGTAGGAAATCAATTAGAAAATTCGTAATGTAAAAAAAAAAAAAAAGAAATGAAAAAACTTACACAGGCATTAAATGTTGAAATCCAAAACATTGGTAAAATATCATCCATTTCAGGCATTTGGCACTGGCATCCATTCCATGTGCCTGCACTTCCTCCTGCACTGGCATTACTAATGGTTGACTCTTGGCTGGCTGTCAGTTGTGTGATTCTGCTGTTGCTGTTTCCTATTGCCATATTGCTCTGACTTTTTAACCTAATGAATAATAAATTGGGCCAATTGTCACGCAGAAAACAATGCCGCGAATCGAGATGGATAAGGGTTTTCCTTTCTACTCATTCTCATTCCCTCTCTCCTTCTCTCTAGCCATTCAATGGGTTGGCATGCCATGCAATATGCCTCAATCTGTTTGCCTTCCCCTTGGTACTATCCTAAAGGATGAAGACGACGACGTCAGGGTATAAAACATTTCCAAATTGTAGACACATTTTAGCTAGGAAACTTTCTGTTTTGGTTTTTCGACTATATATACTTATATATATATCTACATATATATATTCTTCTTGGAAAATGTCGCCTTCAATAGATTTTGGCATTTGTTAAACCTGCAAAAGAAGAGGCAAAGAGAAAGAGTGAGGGATAAACAAAGTGAGGAGTAATCACTGGGGAAATTGCAGTGATGCTTAAAATACTTAACAAAGGCTCAAATAATAAATATGTGAAGGTAAAACCAAAAGTAGCAGGTGGGCCCAAAAGAAGGTAAATAGCGCCCACTTGCATATCCAAAAGTCAAAAAGTAATTAACATATTGAAATGTAGAGGGTTTCTGTAACATGGAAAACTTACATAGATATATATATATATATATATATACAATAACCCATTACACATTTGTTATTACCTGTTTTCTTGTTTTCCAATCTTATCAATAATATATCAAGATGATGATTGTTTGGCTAATGCAGTTCTTTGCAACAATGTTCAATTGAATATTTAATTGGCCCAAACAGCAAAAATTTGCTTTAAGGCGCGATGGGGTTAAACATGGTCGAAACTTAAAAGCGTGTCAACATCTTGTCAATCACAATTTACCAAATAAAATGTAAATGTCATTCGCATGAGATGCCTCAGAGATTTAGTTACCATATCAGAAACTTAACTGTCACCATTGGCAGTGAGAGTTTTGTGGTCTGTCAATAGATTGAAAAGAAATGGCTTAAAAAATTCGAATAATTTCTATAACTAGTTTTAGTTAAATATTGAAAATACCCTAAAAGATGTTGTATTAATATTATGAAAGAATATTATTTAATATTTAACAGGTTTTTATATAGAAAAGTTGATATATATATAGAAAGAGAAGCTTGATGAGGTTTTAATATTATGAAAGAATATTATTTAATATTCTAAAAGTTGATATATATGCATAAGATGTTTAAAAAGTCTCTTTTCTTTTTATAAAAGTTTAAAAACTTTTTCTCACTTTTTTAACTGATTCCTTTACTTTAAATCTCTAATTTTATTTATCTCTTTTGTAGTGCAAAAATAAGATAGAAAAACAAAAGTTACAATCTTTTTTTAAACCAACTAAAGCTAAGCAATCAATAAGTGCTTAAGCTAATGTAATCTTTATTACAAACAAGGATCTAGGATATTGAAAATCCATTGCCTAGTTAGTTGAATGTTTAGTTGTTCGTACAGAAAAAGTTTATATATATTCTTTAATAACTGAAAGAAGTAAGTAAATTAGTTAATTAATTTAATATACAAGAAAAAGAGAAAAATATTATATTATATATCAAAGAGACTCCTATTTAAGATATAGATATTTATATATATATAAAATATAATATAGATAGTTCTTCTCACAACAAGATAATCCGGAAAAGTAGTTTCAAAGAATAGAAATAACCCAAAGGTTTTATTTCTTGGATCGTTTTAACTTTTAATTAAGAGATTCCATTCCATTTCAAGCCCAAAATAAAGTCAATTACTTACAACAACTTTGTAATACTCTTTTACCAAACTTAAGTAAATCTTCCTTCCAAAAAAATAGTTACAAAACAAACATAGAAATAGTCATAGAGTTTACTTTAGTTATAGATTAAGTAGTTAGTGTATAGCCATTTATTCAATTGGCATAAGTTGAAGGGTATATAGAGTCTATTTGAAATTATTAATGGCAAAATATATATTTCACTTTTAGGGGCGTTACAATTGAGCCTCCAATAAAACATATTAAAATAATTGCTAAAAATTTTGCCATAATTTACGCCTGCGCAATTCTTAAAACTATTAAGTGGCGGCAACAACAAACAAAACTCATTTCTGATTGGCTAAAAAGACTTTGTTCACATCGGTGGGCCATCGTCGAGTCCTTTGCCATCGTCATCGTTTCGTATCCAGTTGTTATTTTGCTTTTTGCATAACAAGCATTCGCCGTGTAGGCCGAAGGGCAACCACCCTCGTATAATATAAATCGGCACGAGAACGACAGCAATGGGAACTTCGTGTTACACAATTTAAACAGTCATCGTAAAAAAAGGATCACAAAAAGGATACATCGTCACAGGATTTACAACAGAAGTGCAGTTCCTGTCCGGCTCTCATACCGTGCAGACATGGCCATCTAAGCCAAATAATAAACAAAAGCCAATTATTATTATTATTATTGGTCTTATAGGCAAATTTTTTTTCATGTGAACAAAATCTTGTGTTAAGTGTTAATGGCATTTGTCCAAAAATCGAAGAATTTATATCATCTGGACACTTATATAATTTTGATTGTTGCTCAGAAAGCCCTCATTAATTTATCAGTTGGCTTTCGAGCAATAATTGAAACCAAATAAGTGAGCCTGCCAACGTTTTTTTTTTTGGTTTTTAATAAAAAATAAAAGGAAAACTAAGAGATAAGGTAAGTTTAATGAATAATAACAATCAATAAGTTGTTATTAAGTTAGATTAGATTTCTCCAATAATAAAGCATATTATTTTTTAATTTTAGAAGTTTTCCCATTTCTATTTATAATGTCTAAATAGAGCATTCTATATATTGAAAATTAAGATATGATAATGAAATGAGAGATATATTAAAAATAAGAAATTAAGTATATTATTTTTATTAAAGACCTTTAAATAATCTTATAAAATATTATAAATCATCTATTATAATTCATTTATTTTTTAATACTATATCTTATTATTTGGTAACAATAATTTATTTTCTTTCTCAACACAAAACCTTTTTGTTTCCAAATATAAAAGACTTTGATTTATAGAAAATCTATTTTAATATTATTTTAATATTCTAGGTCTTAGCTTGTAATCTTCTATACTTTATTTTTGAACTATTTTTTATATAATATTTTAGACTTTATTATTTCAGCCTTTTTAAATATAGTAAGAATATATTTTACCTTTAGATCTACAAACATGTTTGAATGAAAATATATAAAGTTATATAAGATATATTTTAAAAATAATATAGTTTATAGTGAGATTTCTGTAACTCTAGCTCTTCTATAATAAATACAAAAAAAATTATTATTTTTCACATATATTTTTTCCTGAAAATTTATAAATTATATATAAAAAACTATAAGCGTTTATATTAGATGATTTCTTTGATTCTATTTTTCTTCAATATCTTTTCTTTTTTCTTCTTTAAATATACAAATATTATTATCCTTTTTCCTTAAAATAAACATCTTCTCTTTTTATATTTACTTTTGTCTAATTTTGAATCTCATTCTCAGTAATAGCTTTTGTGACTTTTCATCACATAGAAACTTCAATATCGAAATTTCAATATATAAAAGCTTGATTATATAGAAACTTTATTATAAGAAAACTTCTTTATGTAGAAACATTAATAAATTAAATAAATTTTGATATACAAAGTTCCTTATATAGAAATTTTTTTTAGAGAAACTATAATATATGGAAATTTCCTATAAAGAAACTTCATTTTATAGAAATTTGAATATATAGAAACGTTTTCAAAAAGAAACTTCATATGTAAATACTTCATTATATAGAAACTTCAACATATAGAAACTTTTTCGAATAGAAACTTCTTTATATAAAAACTTCATTTTAAAGACACTTCCTTATATAGAAATATCAATGTATAAAAACATTTTCATATATGAAGTTCTTTATATAGGAATATCTTTATATAGAAATTTCAATATGTAGAAACTTCATTATAAAGGAACCTCATTATATAAACACTTCATTATATAGAAATTTAAACATATAGAAACTTTTTAAAATAGAAATTTCTTTATATAGAAACTTTATTATATAGAAAAAATGATGTAAGCCTTAAAAAACAGGATAAGAGATGAGAGTCTTTGAAATAAAGTCATTATACAAACAATTTTGTTATAGAGCAGTTTATTTGAGGTAATTCCGATTATATTTCTATGATATTTGTATACTTACTTCTTCAAATCGGTATATTTGAAACTAATTTAAAATCTATTTAAAAATTTTAACAAAAACTTAAAAGTAACATTGTTTTCCAACAATTTTCGATCTCTTGCCATAGACTCTAGAATCAAATGTATTCTCTTTGCATTGCATTTCTTTCGGTTCAATCACATTTGCCACTTCTATGTAATATTCACAATTCACCCGCATAACCAAAATTCACTTACTTCCCTCTTTTGACTGTAATTAGTCACCCAAAAAAAAAAAAAAAAAAGCAAAAAAATATAAACAAATACGTTGGCAAACAAATACAAAGAACAAGAACGTCGTTGAACCTGACAAAAACAAAAAATTGAAAAAATTAAAAGGAAAAGCAAATACCCGTACTGACCTTCACATTGAATGCGTCTAAGTTGTCCAAAAAAAAAAAAAAAAAAAAATCTAGTGTCAATGCACACTTGAAACTCGTTTTTGTCGTTGTTATTTTCGGGGGGGAACTATTCACTCGCTTTTGCTTACTATTATTTCATTTTATTGTCGTTGTCGTTGTTGTTTTTTTTTTTGTTATACATATATATTTATTTATTTTGGTCTCATAGCCAAGTTTAATAGCCAATTTGTTGTGTTAAATTAGCATTTAGTGTGAACTGCCGCGATCAATGAACTTATAGGATGCGTGTTTTGGATGGATTTCTGGTTATTAAAAAAAATCAAAAAGAATTGTCCAAGACACATGTCTCAATACGTTTTTAGTCTACTAAACTGATTTGTGTGATTCCAATTCCTGATTGTCCACATGAAAATGATTCGTCATTGATTTGTAGTGAAATAGAATGCACTTCCACCTGCATAGGTTTCTGATTTGACTACGACCTTATAGTATATATATATATATATATAAATTTTTTTTACTTTGTTAAGGGCAATGTTAATGGCAAATTACATTGATAACAACATTGAATTTCAATTATTACTTCACATTTGTGTGGCCCAAACGGTATTCATTTGCATCTGGCCAGGCTAATTTGCATATTATGGAATGATTAATTGGTACCTCAAGTGCAACTCTTGATGGAAATATGACGTCTAAGGTTATTTACAAATTTGAGCAGGAAAAATTATGTAAAATCAATTCGACAATGTCAATATAAATTGAATGTAGGTGAAGTTCTTAAAACAAAGGTTATAAAAAATAATATATATCCTTGATAAAATTATATTTATTATATACTCTTCCGAGAACTTAAAACTCAAACTTGATTAAAATTTTTAAAATAAAATCTAAACAGGACATATGATTGAAATAACTATAGCTAAAATCTTTCTTTACATGTATAAATGTTTTATTATTATTATTTTAGCTTCCGATAAGATTATATAGTAAAAGTATTTGCTATAATATAATTATTTAAAGCTCAGATCAGAACATATAGTAAAAGTATTTGCTATAATTCGATTTACAAACACTTTAAATAATAAAAGTAATACTTTTCCAACTTCAAATTTAACAATTAAGATTTGTGGTTAGTATTTATATAATTCTTTTGAAGAATCAAAGTGTGTTTAATCCTTTTTTGAGTTGAAAAATATGTTAAAATAGTCTTCTATGATTATCCTAGAAGTTCTGCCAAATAAAGAAGATATCTTTAGAGATTAATAATCTCTTATAAACTCAACATAATAAGAACAAATCAAAGTATTACTTAAATGCAATTAAACTATTATTTAATATTAAATTTCATTGAGATCTTTTCAAAGTTTAAAAATCTATCTTATATTTAGTTTTAATTCGTTTTCCTAAGAACATTTATTTACATTATTTATTTATAAATAAAACCATTTGAGTTTAATTTTCCTAAAAGCAATTATATATTTTATTTTATTAGTCATAGGATAATGAGAAATATTTTTAAATATATATAATATTAATGTTTTTGTAACTGAAATAACTTGTATAACATTTATTATCTGTATTTTATCACCGATTATATCAGATAAATTCAATAACACATATTTTGTTTTTTATGTAAGTAAGTACGTGTCATTAATTACAAAATCAAAATGTACAATTAAGGATAATGGGCCAATAAACTTTGCTGCAACTATACCTATATACATATATACACACTCATTGATACAGATATAGATACGGATTCAGCATATATATTGTCACACCTAAAGTATTTTTTTTTTTGTTGGTCTACACCCACAACCATATTCAATGTCATGAACTTCATTGGGTCATAAAACGCAAAACACAAAACTTTTTCAGTGTGTGTGTGTGTGTGTGTATATATTTTAGTTTTGTTTCTTTTGTGCTCCTCCATTTAATATGCCAAAACGTGATGGGTGCCAGCCAGCCTGCCTGCCTGCTTGCCTTTCTGGCTGCGCTACACTGCAATCGGGTACCACAACAAAAGCTCCACCTCTCTGCTATGCTAGAGGCAACAGGTGTGTGTGTGCTAGCACTTCCGTTTGTTATCAGAAATGAGCTTTTTTCGAGTTAATCCGCATAGAACAGCAACCAGAAATTCGAAAATAAGTCAGTGGAACAGAGAGACGAGGTTTAAACGTCTCTTATTTATACATTGGTCTACCTATATATAAATTAATTGGCACACAGAATATTTGTGACAGTTTGTTGAAAAGTTTCCGTTTCAACAGTTCGCTTTCGGTTAGAATTTTATTTTTTTACTTGTCTCCCAAAAAGAAAAAGGAAAATGTTTAATTATTTATTTATATGTTTGTGCATTGTTGGGGGGTTTGTGACATTTGCCGAAGGCCAAATTGCTTGTAAGTGTAACTGGAGTGACATTAACAATTAAACAACTGACAAGGCTTTAGTTTATTTCTATAAATACTGCTTTATGTGTGATCTATCAGAATAAAATATTATATATCAGTTTGCTGAGTAAATTTAATTTGTAATTAAGACATTTAAATTTAAAACAAAACTCCATTTACTTAATTTTATATAAAAAACAATTCTTGGAAAGTAAGAAAAATCGTGTATTAACCACAAAATTTTTTCAATTTCCTGAATCCTGAATAAATCAGATTCCATTTGGAGTCCCGTAAAGTAGTAGTAGTTCTCTCTTGTTTCTTAAAGTAGTTAAAATATTCAATTAATATTGATCTTGTTTTATTAAAACAAAATTTATTTCCATTTGACAGTTACCAATTTGCCATGTACAGTGAGAAATCCAAAAATTGTTGGCGGTACTGAAGCTGAACGTAATGAAATGCCCTTTATGGTTAGCCTGATGAGGCGTGGTGGTCATTTTTGTGGGGGTACAATTATACATGAACGATGGATCCTGACGGCAGGACATTGTATTTGCAATGGTTTGCAGAAATTTATGAAACCGGCTCAGATACAAGGTGTAGTTGGTTTACATAGTATTAGGGAGTATCTGAATGGTATTGGTAATGGACCAGATGCTTTGAAAGTGGACTTTAAGCAGATTGTACCACATCCGCAATATGATTGCAATAATGTTAAACATGATATAGGTATTGTATTTGGTTTATTCCATAAACTATCTTTTATAATAATGTATTGTGGCTTTTAAAGCTCTATTGGAATTGGTCCAACCGATAAGCTTCACATCGCACATTCAGCCCAGTTGCTTAAGTTCCGACAAGGGTCCACGTAGTTTGGAGCAGGAATACGGCACTGTTTCCGGTTGGGGATGGACTAATGAGAATCAGGCCGAAGGCGAACGTGCTGATGTCCTGCGAAAAGCAACGGTCAAAATCTGGAATAATGAGGCTTGTGAACAATCGTATCGGGCATTGGGTAAAACCAATAGTATTGGTGAAACACAATTGTGCGCTGGTTTTGAAAATGGGCAAATTGATTCGTGTTGGGTAAGTATAGGATTTGCTTATAGAACACCTTTTATTATGAAAAATTCAATATTAATATAGGCTGATTCCGGTGGACCGTTGATGTCTAAAGAACATCATTTGGTGGGTGTTGTATCCACTGGTATAGGTTGTGCCCGTCCTGGCTTACCTGGCATATACACCAGGGTCAGCAAATATGTACCTTGGCTACAGAATGTGATATCAGGCAGAGGTTAAAAACTATTAATGATAAGCGATTTATGTGATTTTACTGTGATATTTTTTATATATTTATACTTGTACAAATAATCCAAATAATTAATAAAGAAATGTTTTTATTAAAATTGTCTATGTTATAAGAAAGTGAAGAAAACCGTGAAATTTGAATATATTAGCAGTATGGCCACTCAGTATTTTCAAAACTCAAAATGATACGAGTGCCCGCTAAATTGAGTTCACTGTCATCTCAAGAGTGGTAACGCCACAAACAGCTGTTAGTGATAAACAAAAATGGACGACCCACTGACTAGGTAATCAAAAATGTTTGTTTATAAGAAAAAATTAGCTAAATTCTCTTTTATTGTAAACAGTCAGGCCATTGCTGAACTTATGTGCGAGATCGAAAAGCAGACTACAACGTCTGCGAAACAGGAGCGAAAAGTGAATCCTTTAGGCGGCAAGCCAAACAAAAACTTTCTGGGACGAACTATTTACTCGGCCTTGAATTACAACAAACGGGAGAGCGAAAGAACACATGCGAATTGTCAACAAAAGCTGCAGGAAATGGATGAGAGACATGAACGCCGAAAGTATAATTCATTTTACAATAAAAGTGGAAGCAAAAGCAGAAGTCGCAGTCGAAGCAGGCGAAGAAGACGAAGTAGCTCCATCTCAGATAGTTCACGTAGCTGTAGTCGTTCACGAAAACGCAACAAAAAGAAGCATAAGAAAAAACATAAAAAACTGAGCAAAAAGTCTAAGAAATCCAAACAGAGGCGCAGAAGCACAAGCAGGAGTAGCAGTAGAAGTTCCATTAACAAAGAGAAAGAAACGTCACCAGAGCAATTGGTAGCATCTATGCAACCGCCATCAGAGCTGTTTATGCAGCATTCCAATCGTATGGCTTTGGCTGTAGCCATGGCTTATAGTCAAAGCTTGTATGGCCAAACCTCTAAAGAAATATCAAATGAACCCGTCTCCGATGGATTATCTATGAGTGATATAGTTAAAGAGTTAATGTCGGATGAGGATGAAAATGAAAAAGATAACTCAAAAAAACAAGTTGAATCATTATCCCTCTCGTCGTCCAGTGACAACGATCAACAAGTGCTGACTATCAATGTGGAATCCGAAGAAGACAAAGACGAATCCTCTAGAGAAAGCTTTCATCAATGCGACAGCAGTTCTGAAAGCTGCATAAGCTTGGACGATAGCACAGATAACCAAGAGGAACCCCAGAAGAACGACACCAGCGACCTAGAAATAATTGAATCTACGCCTGAGCAACAGGCGATACCACTTGTTGTTGAGCAAAAGTCTGACCTAGAGACTTCCACAGTGGATTTGACTGAAGATTAGTTATATTAGATAGCCAAAGATACATCACAGCAATTAATTCATTGTTACCGAAAATGTATATTTCATTTAAATTGATGAAGTCTGTTTAAAAAGAAGTTTTTACAATGAAAAATAAATTTTTTTTATACATATGATGCTTTTGAATACTCTTACTTCTGCATCCCAACACCAAAACTGGCGTTGGAGGTATGAAACAAGAGATAAATTTAACGGATGATTTATTTTCTATACCTTTTTAAAATTAAATTAAAAATCTTGATTTCCTTGATTCTATTTTAATAAGTATTCTGCCCGTGAATATAATACAGTGTAAACCTACCAATGTAGAGTATTTCATTGTGTTTCTCTCTGCGTTCGCTCTCTTTCTTTACCGTGGCTTTCTCTGTTGCTCTCTGTTCACCATTATCTAGTCACTCTCAGCTGTTTTTCTATGTCAATTAACAACATTAGTTTAGTTCAGTCCAAAATTTATGTGATTTATCGAGAAAATAAAGCCCAATCCATGTTTGCATAATGTTTGGCAATTTCAAAAAAAAACTTAGCAATGTTATCCAAGAGGGGATTGTGATATCGGAGAGTTTACAGCAACAATATCGACAACGTGTCAGCAGTAGCTCTGGAGCAAGTGGAGCAGGAACGCCAACATCGGCGACAACACCAACGACGCCGTTGGGATTCGACGAGAGCCTATCGTCTTCTAGTCGCAGAAGTAGTTCCCTTTCTCTGAGTGGTCAGTTCCAATTGGCAGATGGTGTGCCGACTCATTTGAATGTGGCAGCTGGCTGCAATCTTTTGGCCAAATATGAAGACGATTGGCAACTTATACATGTGGCCAATGAGGAGAATGCTGGCCGCGCTGCCCAAGTTGCCAAACAAATTTCCGCAGTGCAAGAGCGTGCCAGCGGGCAAAGGAAAGTGATAAATGAACTTAACCATTCCCTAACGGGAATCCCTTCATTATTATCCAAACTACAGGCCAGTGCGAAGACTTTGGAATCTCTGAAGCAAATGGGAGAGCAGCTGGAATTGGAACTAGAAAAACTGGAGGATCTCTGTGAGGAATGTGAACTGCAAGAACTTATGTTGGAGAAACAGTTTGAACTTTCCCGTCATAAGCAAAAGAAACTCAACGAATTGGAGCAATATAGACAACAAATCGCGGCCCAACATCAGGCTAGGATCCAAGACCATGAACAAAGGTTGAGGCAACTGCAAAAAGAACGGCAGGCTGTATTTGATGATGCTTTTCGTAGTGACATGGAAGAGTTCAAGCAGAAGGGACAATTGACTAGTAACTATGCCAAAAAGAAAAGAAAACTAAGTTTTCATACAAAAATAATATTGTTTTCCCGATTTTACAGAAATTCAACCAACGCCAAACGATGTTAATAAATTGGCTTTGGAGGAAGTAGTCCTAGAGCCTAATGAAGTGGAGTGTAAAGACGCATTGGAGCAGTTTCTGAACGGTTGATGTTATATGTATATTACTTGTATTCAAAATGAAACCATTTTGTGCCTTCAAGTGCAATTATGTAAAACAATTTACAATTTAGCATATGTTTATAGAGATTTTTACCCGCTGTAAATCTATAGTTACGATAAGCAGCTTAGTGATAATAATTTTTTTCAGTGTAAAAAACTGGTGTGAGTTGCCAGATTTTGACAGCCTTTTAAATGTTTAATAATTTTTTTTCGAAAATATTAAGCAATAAATCAGTTGTATATTATATATTTCCTAATAAAACATTTAAAATTTCTTATAACAAAGACAAAATGGTTGCTCTACTTCTTCGATATGGAGGGTACGTTTGCAGGTCAATGCTTTACCTATCTGGCAACGCTATAAGAATTTCGCTTTTTAACCTTTCTCCCTCATGCTCACAGGCGTGTCCGTTATCAAGGTATAAACAATCTGATATCCCCATCCTCCTACACCACATCAACAGAGTCGCAGAAGTTTCCGTTCCCTTTTCTGGATTTTGAGCTTATGGGTGCAGTTGCTTCGCGACCAGCCATAAATATGTCCAGCACACAGGCTAAGTTCGTTAAAGACACTATTGCTAACAACAAAGTGGCGATATTTAGCAAAACCCATTGCCCCTATTGCACTATGGCCAAGGAGGTAAGTAGTGTAGGAGGAGTAAAAAAAATTCATTGTCATTTATCAAAGCGATTGACCTTTTAGCAATTTCGCAAGTTGAATATTCAGCCCACTGTAGTAGAGCTTGATGGTAATCCTGACGCCCATGAAATTCAAGCTATTTTGGGAGAGATAACAGGTGCCACGACGGTAAGTTTAACGACCTGACCGTGAAAATGAATATGTATTTATTGTATTACTCATAAAATTTGTTTGTTCTTAAAGGTGCCTCGGGTTTTTATCGACGGCAAATTTGTGGGTGGTGGCACCGACATAAAGCGAATGTATGACCAAGGCACCCTGCAAAAGCTATTTTAGTGACCTGTTTCATATCTAGAAAATTTGTATATTTACTCCTTAATTATGTAAAAAGTGTGTGCAAATAAAAATAAACAATTATAATGTAACAAATACATTTAATGAAGAAAAGTCTAATGGTGTAAAAATAGTCTGGCATCTCACTGTAAGACCATTCATTCAAAGCCTGAATTTGGGATTTTTACATAGTTACGGCCACACCGAAACAGTTTGTTTATCGCGATTTAAGCGGGAACTTAATTTCGCAAATTAATAAGATAAAAAAATTTGTATAAATGAAATGCACTTTAGAAGGCAACAATGCAAAAGGTAGGCAAAAGCTGCAAAGTAAAATGGGTATTAATTAATACAACCACATTGTTATTTAGTCATCGCAAAGGCCATTCAATCGCTGTCCAAAGTGGGCAAAGAACTGTACATTGAGGCGGATCAGCAGGGTTTACAATTAAGAGCTATCAATGCCACACACTCGGCGGTGGGAAGTATTTCCTTTAGACGTTGTATGTTTGAGACATATGATTTGCCGTCCTCCTCGTATTGTTATTGCAAAATATCAATGAAAGTCTGCCTGGCCACATTTAGAAATATGAAACAGGTAGGATGAAAGACTTGATACTGCTTATTGGGGACTTGGAGTTTGAAAATGGACAGTTTTATGCACGTTACAGGTGGAGCATTGTGAAATGAGCATTGTGGAGAATCATACCAAGTTTCAAGTGAAATTACGATGTAAATTAGAGACCATGAAACAGGCTTTGATTGCCATAGTCGACGATCAGAACATTAATGCAGAGATATCCAAGGAACAGAGTCCAAATGTGTAAGTGAATATTACCTAGGTCTTAGAATTAGGATTGTGTTTTATAGTCCAATTATATCTAGCATACGCGGAGACTTTAAATTATTTATGGAAATCTCAAATAACTTCAATACAAACGAAGAAGAACTTACTTTAGAGGTTGATTCAAAGACTTTGACGGCCAAAAACTATATAGAAGGCGCTCGCGTTAATGATCGATTTATGCGATCGCAGCTTAAATTGAAACCAAGTGAATTTGATCAGTATCTGGTCACTAAAAATACAGTTATTACATTTTGTATAAGAGAATTTCGAGCATTTCTGCTATTTGCCGAATCTCTTAATGCTCAACTAATATTGGAATTCAATGAGGCTGGTGATCCATTCTTTTTGAAAATTAAAAAGCATGAAGAAATAGAATGTCTATTGATAATGTCCACATTGTCACCGGACGATGTGAGTTTCTCTGAGGATTATTGTCAACGGGAACTTACTGTGGAGGAAACACCAGATTCTCAGGGTGGTTCTAGATCCCAAAAGCGAAAAAGTAGTCAGCCAAGTGAGGCATCTGTACCCGAAAAGAGACGAGTAGAACCTGATGATTCCCTGATGGAGTCCAATTCTCCTCTGTCAAATTCACTCTTTCAATTTCGGCCCTCAGAAGCTCCATCAGTTGAACCAGCTCGTCAACTGGCTGATGTAGATACAGTGGTGGTAATACCAGATGAGGCCGATGAGGAGGCTTTAATGTTAGCCGCAGCAGATGCTGCCTTGGAGGCCACACAGATGCCAAAAACTAATCCAAATCCCAGTGTTCCAAGCAGCACAGAAGTGTGTTTTTATAATACTGAAGATACCGTTGATAAGGATCACCAGGAGGAAGATGAGAGTATACCCCAATCGCCTGAACGTGAGCAAAGCAAAGTGCGTACCATATTCTCACGATGCTTTCAAAGTACATATGTCCCGCGGGAGCCTTCACCCAATAGTCAGGTTTATGCCCCCAATTCTGATACAGAGGATTAGACTTAATCCTAGATTTGTTCATGTTATTATTGTAATAAAAACTAAAACTAATTGGATAAATTGATATTTATATGGGGTAAAAAACTACTGCCCGCCAAAACAGCCGATGTTCTCGCCTGCAGTTCATCCATGTGATGCTGGGCTTGCTGCAGGGCGGTGTGAGCCGATTGCAGCGACACCTGCGATTTAATAAGCATTTGATCTGTGTTCAACAGTTGCTTGGAGGCATTCAGGACAAAAGTGCGTGTTAGTCCAGTAAGAGACCGCCAAATGGCAATGTTGTTTTCAACTATTAAGGAGGAGAAATAAGAATAAATGGAAATTTCATTGTTAACTTTCACCATATACTTAGTTTGCGTTGGAGTAGATTATTGCGATAAATGGAAGCTGTGCTACTTGCCATTGCTTGGCTGGCACTACCGCGCTGCTCATAGATCTCTTCGTCTTCATCCTCATCTTCCTCTGAAGCTTCGCCAGGTACTTCAGCCGCAAAGATCTAAAAAAAAAAATGGAATTTGGCATTGACATAAGAAATTTTCACGACATACTTTACTTTCACTTACCTTATGCCTATCCTGCAACTCTTCATCGGATTCGGAGGCTTCGCCCCGCACCAAATCGGCCATTATCAGACAGATTATAATAAATAAATTGTTTACAGATTCTGTTTGTGCATGACACTAACACAGGGGCGTGTCAGACTTTACCATTACTGGGGTCAAAACAAAAAAAATATCATTAAAAAAATATTAAAACTCTAAACCATCATCTGACTGTGTTTTTAAAGTACATTATTAGGTTAAAGTAAAATTAATAAAAAATGTTAATTACTGGTATCCCTCAATTACGCCCATGCGAAGTAAATGAAACATTTTCGGTATTCTGCTTCTCAAACGGTCACACTGGCGTTCTATGCAGGCCGGCTGAAACGCCACATCAGTGTTAAAATTAAATTAACGAAGCAAAAGTAAGCTGGAAACGATTAAAACGATCCATTGGCTAACTAGATAAATCCAAGCTCGTGGCTTGGCCATTATGTGCATAAGGAAATCCACATTTAACTAGAATCCAAGAGAAGAACGTTGTCAAAATGTTACGTTTTGTGTGTGTGTTTGTGTTGCTAGTGGCTTTGTTAGCACCTCCTGTTACCTTAGCTCAGTCCCAGTCGACTGTGCCCCAATCTCAATCTATCCAGAGTTTTCCAATTACCACTCTTATCAATGCGAAGTGGACCCAGACGCCATTATACTTGGAAATTGCTGAATATTTAGCCGATGAGCAGGCGGGTCTTTTTTGGGACTATGTGGATGGAGTAACCAAACTAGAGACGGCTCTTAAAGATTATGGTGGGTTTTCGGTTCTATCGAACCAACTTTAAATAATAGACTACTAGTACTAATGGACAAAACTATTCTCAGATACGGAGTCGCAACAGTATAATGCTGCCCTGCAATTGGTCAAATCTCATGTGAGTGCCCCGCAATTACCGCTACTAAAGCTGGTGGTGGCCATGCATAGTCTGACACCAAGGATACAGACACATTTTCAGTTAGCTGATGAGTTGCGCAGTTCTGGAGCCTGCGACGGATCAACTTATGCGCAAGTGGGCACCGAATTGGCCTGTAGTTTTGCCGATTTACAAAAGAAGTTGGCATTGCCAGAGGCTAAAGAGAGTCTAGATAGTTTGGTGGATATCTATAGTTTTGATCACATCTATCCCGGTAGTGAGAATAATACGAGGACTGTTATTCTATACAGCGATCTGGGTAGCTCACAGTTCCGGTCATATCATAAACTCCTCGAAAAGGAGGCAAATATTGGTAAAATACGTTACATATTGCGTCA
The DNA here is from genome assembly GCA_018903615.1 of Drosophila neocordata. Classification (NCBI taxonomy): domain Eukaryota; kingdom Metazoa; phylum Arthropoda; class Insecta; order Diptera; family Drosophilidae; genus Drosophila; species Drosophila neocordata. The sequence continues at coordinate 13,770,947 of JAEIGI010000001.1, forward strand.
TCAATTGGCCAAAAAGGACAAGCGGCCGGTACGCCTTTCCGGGTATGGCGTAGAATTGCATTTAAAAAATACTGAATATAAGAGTCAAGACGACGCACCCAAACCAGAGGCTGGAGGTAATTTAGATGAAACAGATGAAACCAATGAATCAGATGTGCACGGATTTGATTTTAAAGTTTTGAAACAAAAGCATCCAAATCTAAAGCGAAATTTAGATCAATTGCGTCAAAGACTTCTACAGGGTAACGATGAGATTGCCCAATTGAAAGCATGGGAATTTCAGGATTTGGGACTCCAAGCTGCTGCAGCAATAGCCGAGATTCAAGGTGACGAAGCATTGCAAATATTACAATATACCGCTCACAACTTCCCCATGCTGGCTAGGACACTACTAGCTCACAAAGTTACAGATTCACTGAAAACGGAAGTTAAATTTAATACCGAAGCCTTTGGTCGTAGCCTAAATGTGGCTCCTCCGGACGGAGCACTGTTTGTTAATGGTCTTTTCTTTGATGCCGACACCATGGATTTATATTCGTTAATTGATACATTACGTTCTGAAATGCGAGTACTCGAGAGTCTGCATAGTAACAATGTGAGAGGGAGCTTGGCCAGTTCTTTGTTGGCATTAGACTTGACGACATCGAGTAAAAAGGAATTTGCCATTGATATTAGAGATACTGCAGTACAGTGGATAAATGATATTGAAACTGATGCCCAATACAGACGTTGGCCTTCATCCGTAATGGATTTGCTGCGACCGACTTTTCCGGGAATGCTTAGAAACATTAGGAAAAATGTTTTCAATTTAGTTTTAGTTATTGACGCCCTACAACCCTTGGCACGTAGTGTGATCAAATTATCGGAATCGTTTGTGATACATCAGGCTCCCATACGTCTGGGTTTGGTCTTTGATGCCCGCGATGCCAGAGACGAGACTAAAGATGATTATATTGCCATAGCATGTGCCTTCAATTATGTTAGTCAAAAGAAAGATGCTCGTGCCGCATTAAGTTTTCTAACCGACATTTATGCAACTGTGGGAGAAACCAAAATTGTTACCAAATCAGACATAGTGAAACAAATGACCAAAGAGTTCACCACTTTGACTACAAATAAGGCTAATGAGTTTGTCGAAGAAGATTCTGACTATGATTATGGCCGGCGATTGTCCGAAGAGTTTGTCCAACGCTTGGGCTTTGCCGATAAGGGTCAACCTCAGGCTTTGCTCAATGGTGTACCCATGCCCAGTAGCATTGTTACGGCTGATAGTGATTTCGAAGAAGCCATATTTACCGAAATTATGAGTCAAACAGCAAATCTACAGAAGGCCGTATATAAAGGAGAAATGACGGATAATGATGTGGCAATAGATTATTTAATGAATCAACCTCATGTTATGCCACGACTTAATCAACGTATACTTAGCCAAGAAGATGTCAAATATTTGGACATAAATGGTGTACCCTCAAAGCAATTAACCAATGTTGGTGCCCTTAATAAACTTTCCAATCGTGATATGACCGCCACTTTAATGGAAAATCTTCGATATTTTGGTGGCAAAAAGTCATCTGAGGAAATTGGTCGCGCTAATTTACAATTCCTTACAATATGGGTATTTGCTGATTTGGATACAGAGGAAGGCCGTTCATTACTTACACATGCCTTGGAATATGTTCAAAGTGGTCAGAGTGTACGACTCGCCTTTATACCCAACACGGAAAGTTCAAATACAAAGGATATGAAAAATTTGAATCGTTTAGTATGGGCAGCTGTTCAAAGTTTGAGCCCCAAAGAGGCAACAGATCAAGTGCTCAAATGGCTAAAGAAACCTAATGAACAAAAGGATATTCCAAAGAAACTACAGGATATTCTCGGTTCAACAGAATTGCATTTAAAGATGCTACGAGTGTATGCGCAGCGTGTTCTGGGCTTAAATAAATCTCAGAGATTGGTCATTGGTAATGGTCGACTCTATGGACCACTAACAACAAAAGAGACCTTTGATAGCGCTGATTTTGCTCTATTGGCACGTTATAGTTCACTCCAATACGGTGATAAGGTGCGTCAGGTATTGAAAGAATCTGCCCAAGATGTGAGCACTGATTTTACTAGCGACACTTTATTAAAACTCTATGCCAGTTTATTGCCCCGTCAGACAAAAACACGGTTTAAACTGCCGGCAGATTTAAAAACCGATCATTCGGTAGTAAAATTGCCACCAAAACAGGAGAACTTGCCGCATTTTGATATTGCTGCCATATTAGATCCAGCCTCAAGAGGTGCACAAAAGCTATCGCCAATTTTAATTTTAATACGTCAAATATTAAATTGTCAATTAAATCTTTACCTGACTCCAGTGCCTCAGCATAGTGATATGCCGGTTAAGAATTTTTATCGTTATGTTGTTGAACCGGAAGTACAATTTGAAACGCACGGAGAAAGATCTGATGGTCCTTTGGCCAAATTCAGTGGTTTGCCTGCAAATCCTTTATTAACACAACAGCTTCAAGTACCAGAAAATTGGCTTGTAGAGGCCGTGAGAGCCGTATATGACCTGGATAATATTAAACTGAGGGATATTGGCGGACCTGTGCATAGTGAATTTGATTTGGAGTATCTTTTGTTAGAAGGACATTGCTTTGATGCTGCCAGTGGAGCACCGCCAAGAGGTCTACAACTAGTATTGGGCACCAAGACTCAGCCCACTCTAGTGGACACAATTGTGATGGCAAATTTGGGTTATTTCCAATTGAAAGCGAATCCAGGTGCTTGGGCTTTGCGTTTACGTGATGGCAAGTCCACAGACATATATGCCATTAGTCATGCAGAGGGCACAAATACCAACCATGCAGTGGGTTCAACTGACGTACAGGTGTTGATAACAACATTGAGATCTCAGGTTATCAAGCTACGGGTATCTAAGAAACCGGGAATGCAGCAGGCCGAATTACTCTCTGATGACACTGAACAGGCTGCCCAATCAGGCATTTGGAACAGCATTGCCAGTAGCTTTGGAGGCAGTAATGGCAATCAAGCAGCCGCGGATGAGGATACCGAGACAATCAACATTTTCTCCGTAGCCTCTGGACATCTATATGAGCGTCTATTAAGAATTATGATGATATCCTTGCTAAAGCATACCAAGTCACCGGTTAAATTTTGGTTCCTAAAGAATTATCTCTCACCACAGTTTACGGATTTCCTGCCTCATATGGCCAGAGAATACAATTTCCAATATGAATTGGTTCAATACAAGTGGCCACGTTGGCTCCATCAACAAACGGAAAAACAGAGAACGATTTGGGGATATAAAATTCTCTTTTTGGATGTTCTATTCCCCTTAAATGTGAGAAAGATCATTTTTGTGGATGCCGACGCCATTGTAAGAACAAACATTAAGGAATTGTATGACTTAGATTTGGGTGGAGCACCATATGCTTACACACCATTCTGTGATTCGCGCAAAGAAATGGAAGGATTCCGCTTCTGGAAGCAAGGATATTGGCGTAGTCATTTAATGGGTAGACGTTATCATATTTCTGCCCTCTATGTTGTAGATTTAAGACGATTCCGGAAAATAGCAGCCGGAGATCGTCTGCGTGGTCAATATCAGGCCCTGAGTCAGGATCCAAACAGTTTATCCAATCTGGATCAGGACTTACCTAACAATATGATTCATCAGGTTGCCATTAAATCTCTGCCCGATGACTGGCTATGGTGTCAGACCTGGTGCAGTGATAGTTCATTCAAAACGGCCAAAGTCATTGATTTGTGCAACAATCCTCAAACAAAGGAAGCCAAACTAACGGCTGCTCAACGCATTGTGCCTGAATGGAAGGATTATGATGCAGAACTGAAGACGCTAATGGCTCGCATTGAAGACCATGAGAATGGCCATGGCACAAGAGATGCCTATAATGATGGCGATGAGGATGATGATGATGAAGAACAATTAACTGGTGATTATCACCGTGTGGTGCGAACCACTTTGCCTCCTCCGCATGAACCCAAACACGGCGAACTGTGATCCTTTTTGTAGATGAATTTCCCCCCATTAACGTCTTTAGTAAATATTAAATCCAATGTCTTTAACTCAGTAAACAGAAACAAATTTTAAATAATAGAAATTACTAGCTCTAAAAAGTCTGAAATTAATTTCTTTTTTTTTTTTTTTGTGCATTCCAAGAGCTAAAGCAATGAATTAATTGTAAAACAGAACAGAAAACGCCTGTAAATTATAAAGTTTATTGCGAATTGTATTAAAAGAACTTAAAAGTGAAAGAATCTTTGACCTTTTAAATTACAGTTACAAATTACCCCGAATAAATCTTATATATAAAATTCTCGTGTCTTGATGTTTGTTCTTGAACTCTTAAAATATTTTTTCAATTTTTTTTCGTGAATTTATATTTATAAGCTAACGAAAAAATATATTATTTTTAATCGGAAATTAGTTAGAGGAAATGATCTACGACTATATAAAATATATATATACATTTGATCAGCCAGATATGCTATGTTTATATAACCATATACGTATATCCCTCTATAAACACGATCTGAATATCTGAAACTTTGCCCATAGGCTTCTTTTTTTTTGCTGATGGCCTTGTAGATCTGAGAATGAATCCCGATTGGATCTTATAGCTCCTATGGGAACGATCGATCCCAAATAGGATTTAACATCAAAAACTTTACTGTTTTTTAATCGAATATCTGGAAATTTAGGTTTTATATATTTCTTTGGTATATAGACGAAATATATTTTTTGTGTTTTAGCAGAATCGGACTATATATTATAGCTGACATTGGAACAATCTTACCAAAACAAATTATAAGTATGGAAAAACTCTTCCATGAGCCAGAGACTTGTAATATACCTATATATTTTCCAATGATTCTGCTGATAAATAATGATATATAAATCAAAGAGGAAAGAGTATTCGAACTGTGGCACGGCAGCAGGAAGTCTATCCTTCTCGTTTTTTTTGAAAATACCTATACTTGATAATTCGTAAAGGTTTTAAGGTTTATCATTCGGTCCATAAAGAAAACCGATTTTTGAATAATCCCAAATTAAAGTTTACCATTTCAAACAGTTTAAATCAAAGTCCCAAAATTAAAAAATATTATATCGCTTATCCAGTCGCCTATGCTGTCCCAGATTTGGTAAAGCAACCTTGATTCCTTTTAATACAATATTACCCAATTCTAATTTTTCAAGCTTAATAAAAATTTGCTTGCCGGGGTTATAATTTAGCAATCAATAAATCTATCGAAATCGAAATATCAAACTGTTTCCACTTTTCCTTTAAAACAATTCCTACAAATCAATAAGATGTAAATAATTAACTTCAGGTTATATTAGTTATTTTTAATTCTTTATTTATATAATAATATTATTATCATTGAAGGTTATTTTAAAGAGAATTTTCTTTTGGTTTGCTTCTATTTTCTTGGGGGTTTTCCATTTATAAGGCAGACAGTGCAGTCCAAAAAAGTTGATTAGATTATTTGATTAAGTGTTTCATTAGCGATTTCTCTTCTCTATATCATTTTTTTTTCTTCTTCTTTTTATATGCATTATTATCATCATCATCATATTAATATTATTAATATTATAATTATAATTCTTTCAGCATTTTTTTTTTTAGCATAGTACGTATTTACTTAATAAATAGTTTAAAAATTTTGGTATACGATAGTTTAATTAAAGCTTTCAATTTGTTTTTTTTTTTTTTTTGTTTATCAATTGTTGCTCAATATGTTAGTTGATTTCCATTTCTGATTTATGTTTTCATTTTTGTATTCAGACTACGCCATTCTAAGGTAAAGTGTGTGAGTGAGAGTGAGAGATAGGGATAGGTAATTAGATAGAGAGAGATAGAGGGTTATATAGTTAACATTTTTTGTTCTCATTTGGTTTTTAATATATATAAAAAAAAAAATGCTGCTGCCAAAAAAAAAGGTTTTTGGTTTTTTTTATTGTTTCTTGTTTTTGTTGTTGTTGTTGTTGTTATTGAAACTTTGCTTTTGCTTAATTGCTAGGAATTGACGAAACTACAAAAATTCCTTCTCGGGAATCACAAATGTTGGTTTTTAGCCCCTGCTTCTAATCATCTTTGATATTCAAAATATTGTAATTCTGTAGTCTTAGTTATCATCAGTTTATTTTATATATACATAGATATATATATGTATATATATATAGGTATATTTGTTTATCCGTTTGAATGCTAATTAGTTTTTGTTTTTGTTTTTTTCGTTGTTGTGTGTGATTAATTTCTGTTTTAGCTTCAATCCAAATGTTTATACATATCCTCCAATTGTGGCTTGAAATAGCTCTTCAATTGCGGTCTCTTTGCCTTAAATGTGGGCGTTAGCAATCCATTTTGTACCGAGAAGGGATCTGGATGCAGATAAACATCCTTGACCTACAAAAAATTTAAAATATTTTTGGATTAGTAAATTTAGAATGCTTTTTTTCCTTCCAAAAATTACTACAGAAAGCTGTATCTGATTAGTTATGGAAAGTTTTTCAAATCATATAATGAATGAGACATAGGAAAATTTATATATAGATATATAAATTCCATACTGTAGAAGAGTATTCGTAATTATTGGATCAAAAAAAGGAATGTTTCGATTCATATACCATTTTATGTTTTAAAAATGAAAAATGAAGAATCGTAAACATTTTTAATAGAAACTTCTATAAATATCAGATCACTTTTTTTTATGGTTCCGATTAAAATGATTTCGGGAATCTATAATTATTAATAGGTTTTTCTTTTTACCTGTTCGAATGACTTCAGTCCACTTTGTTTGCCCCAATTGAGCATATCATTCATAATTAGTTCCTTGACATTTTTATTATTGCATAGGACGGACAGCGTGCCGCGTACATTGTTCTCTGTGGCCCATAGTTTTAGTACATCGACATCAGGTACAACAACAGCAATAATGCAGCTCTAAAACGATATATATATATATAGAATACATACTGGTAAAGATATATTCATACTTAAACTAACCTTTAAGCTTTCACCATAAACATAGACTTGATTCACATATTGACTCAATGTGTAGATATTCTCAATTTTCTCGGGCACTATATATTCACCCTGACTGAGCTTAAAGATATGCTTGCGACGATCAATAATACGTAGAGTGCCATTTGGTAGCCACATTCCCACATCGCCTGTATGATGCCAACCCTCGGAATCTATAGCTTCGGCTGTCTTCTCGGGATCTTTATAGTAACTGACAAAATGTATCCAATCGATTTTTAATTGTATAATTAAAATTTATATAATATTTTTGTCTTACCCATGGAAAACATTTGAACCGCGGACGCAGACTTCACCAGTATTTTGATTAGCAAAATATTCCATTTCTGGTACATCCACTAGTTTGACGGCATTACAGGACACTGGTGGACCCACATGATTGGGTACATGATCCCCCTGAACTGTTAAAGTAATGGCACCAGTGCATTCCGTTTGACCATAACCCTCCAGTACCAAACAGCCCAAAGCACAGCGCATAAAGGTCAGGACATTGCCAGCCAATGGGGCGGAACCGACAACCATGAGACGTAAATTACCACCAAATGCCTGATGGACCTTCTTAAAGACAAGTTTATCCCAGCAGCCATTACGTCGCATAATACCTCGGGCAATCTCCTTCTCCTTGGCCTTCATTGCCATATTGAAGAGTCCACGTTTAAGTCCCGAGACGGAAATATCATTTTGTATCTTATCATAGACTCGATTCAATAGACGTGGTACAGCGGGCATTACAGTGGGTTTTAGCATTTTCAGATCATTGGTTAGCTCTTTAATATCACCGGAATAGAAGCCCACACAGCCACCCACATAGTACATGCCATTCTCACAGCAACGTTCAAACATATGCGCCAATGGCAAGAATGATATCATCACATCTCCGGCCCTAATGCGATGATCACCCATTTGCAGTATCACCGCACAGACACCGGCCACTACATTGCCGTGGGTGAGCATAACACCCTTTGGATTGCCAGTTGTACCCGATGTATAACAAACTGTACACAGATCTTCGGCTGTGGGTGGTACTTCCGGATGATTGCCTTTAGCCCCAAGTTTCTCCACATCAATGAAGGAGAATATCTGTATACCTCGACTACGTGCACGCTCTAGTGTCGTTTGACGAATCGGTTTAATGGATACTATGATTTTTAGGCTACGCGGTGCCTTCTCCAGCAGCATGGCAGCCTTGCCATCATCCTCCACTATCACTATAGACATTTCCGTTTGTCGTATGATAAAAGCACAGGCATCTGGACCCAATGTATCATAGAGTGGCACAACCACCAATGAAAATGAATAGCAACCCTGTTCATACAATATCCATTCTGGACGATTTTGAGAATAGATGCCAATCAACTGTTTAGGACGGGCACCCAGGGCCAACATGCCGGAACCAAAGTTTTTGGCTCTAAGCAAAGCCTCATCATAATTGATCCACTAAAAGTACAAGATTTTAATGCATTTGTTTTCGATACTGTTTTTTATAGGGACCACATACCTGATATGGCGATGTTAGGGTCTCACGCCAACCCAAACAGGGTCCATTATTTGAGGCGTAGGCACCTTCACGAAATGTCTGATACAAAGTTCGAACATTCTCTGTGATGTAGGAGACAAATTTACCATTTTTTGATTCCTTGTAGAACTTGGAAACGTGTATTTGTTCTGGACCCTAGAAATAGTTTTTTTTTTTTTTTTTTTTGGTGGAAAAAAAGAAAGAGAAAAAGTTGTGTTCATGCGATGAGTGAGAAGACGTTGGTAAAAGGAAATAGTGTAAGGATTTGATAAGGATAATGCCAAATGAGACTGTGTTTGTTTATGCATAGATTATTTATTCTGTATCCTAGAGCCCTCTCATGTGACTTACAGTGACTAAAAGAACTATAAATTTTTCCCTTAGATACAAATTTTAATTATAATCGATTTCCATTTGGTTAAAAAAAATATTGAATCTAAATATTTGCACTATAATTTTTTATAGTTCTGATTCAATAGTACTTATAAAATCAATCAATTTGATTATCTTAAATAAAAAAAAAAAACCCAAAATATATATACGCATTCAAATTGATGGATATAAATCAATAACAATTAAAATTTATGTACGATTTCAATCGTCGTGATATATGGTTTATTTTGCCCCAAAGACATAAACCTATCACTCAACACTTTTACCCATAAGAACAAATAGAAAAAGAAATCTCTCGCAATCTATAAAATGCACAGTGAAATCGATTCAAAATACTAAAAACCATTATAGCGCACTTCCTTTATGGTCCACAGCTGTGTGTGAAAATTAAAATTAAAAAAAAAAAAACAAAAAAAAACGAAAAGAAAAACCCAAAAGTGTTGATGTATGGGAACGTATATCCAAATAGACTTCAGTGGTGGAGGATTGCGAATGTTTTTAATGAGCAAAAACAAAAACAGAAACTGAACTAATAATAATAATAATAATAACAATAATACTAACAAAACGAAAACCAAACGTAAAACAAAACGTAAAGTAAATGTATTTCAAAAATTGTATTTCGAATTGTTCGATATTGTTTAGATTTCAATATTGATGACGCATCGAGACGAAAGGGAAGGAACTTTGTTTTTTTTTTTTTTTTTATATTTTCATAGTATACACCAAGGGGCTTGGTTGGCCTACCCTGTGATGAATATCTTGCCGGTGATCGTATTTGATCTAGCATAAAAATCATAAAAAATAATCCAAATAAAAAAAAAAAAGAAAGGAAAATGAAAAAGAAGCAAAAAAGAAAAAGCGAAGAAAAAAAAAAAAAAGTAAACAAAATTTTTGATTAGTTACGCTTAAGCTGGGTTAGATTACGACCCGTGGTACGGGATCAAAGCGTTGGTTAAAGGGACCTGAACACTTGAACATTTCCCAATAACCATCGCTAGCTATCATCCCCTGCCACATCCAAGCAGAATCCTCTCAAATAGTTTACCTTGAGCACATCGCTCTGATTGTTTAGTTCGATGGGAACTCGTATGCTGGTGATTTGGCCGCAACAAGACATAATTCTGGTTTATTTTTATTGTTGTTCTTAATTGTTCTTTCAATTAAACAAAGTATTCACTTTTTTTTTCAATTTTGATTTGTGTTTTTTTTTTTTGTTTAACTTTTTTTTAACTTTTTAATTATTTATCCGGCGTTGTTGTTGTTGTGGCTTTTGATATGCACATTTTCTGCAAATGTCCGCAAAAATCTATGAATTTTTCACTTTTCATTAACGACATTTTAAATGCCCCGTTTTTCGGCCCGAGATACAAATTTCTTATTTTCTATTCCTTTTTACCTTTAATCATATATTATATATATATATATATATATTTAAATATTTTGTAAGTTGTGCCAATTTAAAGCCAATTAATTCAGGTGAAACAGTTTTGTTTTATTTATTTTAAATTTTTCTTTTTTTTTTGTTTGTCATTCTTTGCGGTTTTTATTTGATCTAAAATTGGCAGTTCAAAGTAGATGTGGAAAGGGCATGAAATGAAATATTTTGAGAGCTGTCTAAGGATAGCTAAAATGATTTTGAAATATAAATTGTTTTCCTAATACTCTGCCTCACAAAGTGTTTAATAAGCTAAATGAAGCATTTGGTTATCTGTTGTGGTAGTTGAATTTGTCTATATAAGATTCTCTGTCTGTTTATATCTATGAGAAACATTTCAAGTTTCAGAAAACTTTAATATACAAATATATATATTTCAATGATTTTAATAAATTTTTAGATCCTTTTGAATTGTATTTGTTATCCTAATAAAAGGAGAATGAACTGCTAAACTATATAATAAATAATCAAATTAATTATTTGCTGGTTGCTTTATGAGATTCATTTTAAAGTTTAAGAATCCAATTCCATTTTCTAGATAGATAGGTGAACATATTGATAGATAGATAGATAGATGTAGATATTCTTTCAATATATTGTTACTTTTTATTTTAAATTCTTATATTCAAACATTTTTCTTGTAAAATTTAATTAAAAATCAGTTCATGGCATAATTATGTATATATATTTTTTGGTTTTCTTAGATATTTATATGGCAATAAGTGTCTTTGATTCGTTAGAACATTTTCACTAATTTGACCATCCGATACATATCAAAGTGGCAGCATAATTATGACGCCTTCTCTCTCTCTTTATTGCCCTCCCCATCTCCTTTCTTCGTTGTGTTGGTTGTCCTGTTCGTTTACATATTCTTGTTTTTTTGGCAAGTGTAGCCAATTCAATTTTGTTTATAATTTTTCAATATTGTCAGCTGCCGTTGCAGTTGAAAATTGAAAAGGCAGACAGACAAACGGATGGACAGAAAGAGACCGCATTTTCCCCCCCATTCCCCGCCAATATATCGACAAGGCGTCGCCCCAAATGTTTATAAATAGTTTTTTGGGGGTAATACACAACAAAAAATCAAAAAAAAAAAAAAGCAAAAAAAAAATTTAAATAAAATGCTTGCTCCTCTGTTGTTATCTTCGCATGAGCGTGGTCGCAAAAAATTACACACACACGCGCGCACACCTATATATACATATATATATGTATATAAATACATATGTATTGATATATATTTATATACCTATTCTAGTCTAGGCATAGATATTTTGCAAAATTTTTTAATATAGCTTGAGTCATGGGGAACGCGTTTTCTAATTTTTTTTTCGTTTTTTTTTTTTTTTTTTTTGATGCTCCCAGCTCTATGGGATGCCTCTGGGTAATGGTAGAATGAGAATTTTCAATGAGCAATTGATGTTTGAGTTATGGTAATTGTAGAAACATAAAAATGCTATAAACTGGTGGAAAAGAGAAAAGTGCAAATCGGTGGGGTTTGATGCCGGCGGTGCGGCGGGAAGAGCCTATGCCAAAAGGCATGAATGAAGTGAGAAAATTCTCTTTTAAACAATATCAATGGGTGGTCATGGGAAAACCAACATGAGTGCAATAGACAAAACAAATTGTACACTAATCAAAAAAAGTTTTGAAACATTTCAAAATTTGTTGAATTAAACAAAATCGAAACACTTTTCTAGGCATTGGAATTGAATTAATTTGAAACAATTTATAATTGATTTACTTTAAAAAAACAAGATAATAATTACTCAACAAAGAAGAGGAAACGATGTGGAATACAAAACTTAATGGAATAGTTTTTAGAATCTTATTTCAAAACATTATAAAATAGTTTTCAGAACGTAAGTTTTTAAAAAATTCACTTTCAAAACATATTGAAATAGTTTCGAGAATGTAATTTGACAATTTCACTTTTAAAACATAATGGAATAGTTTTCAAAATGTGACTTTTAAAAGTATACAACAAGTTTTAAATTATTTATCTTCTTTTTTTTTTTTTTGAATTGTATAAGAATTTTACTTTTTGTTTGATGGTTAAAAACTTGAAATAAATATCCTAAAATTGTTTAAAATTTTGCAAACATTCGTTCTTGGAAGAACTATCCCAAAATTCATTAAAAATTAACTATATGTGTTTTTCTTGTATTCTTAATTTATTTAAAAAACAAGAATTTCAAAGAAGTATTCCAAATTAATCTAAATTTGACTATTTTTGTTCTTCTTGTATCCCAAATTTATATAAAATTTACAAATATTTTGTTTGTTTCAATTTTAAAACAAAAGCCACATCTTCTTTATGTCAGATTACACATTTACAAATGAAAGAAATAATTGAATTTAATGAAAGGTTTATGTCGAAATCTATGAATAATATGAATACTTGCAGTATTTCATTTTGAAATATTTCATATTTTCAGAATATTTAGTTTTAGTTTATTAAATCTGGCAAAGAAAACTAATCTATAATTTTGAAAAGTATTCTTCATATCATTAACTAGTAACTAAACAGTTTTCTAATCAATTTTCAAAATATAATTCTAGTTTCTAGTTCTTCAATTTACTTAAATACAAAAAACATTCTATTAATTTTTTATTTAAATGATTTGACAAATATATATATTTGTATAGGAAACTTTAGGTTTGTATTTATAGATAATATACGATGGAATCTTAAACATATTGGTTTTAAAGACAAACAAACCACAATGACAAATTGTGATTGATAAAGATTAAGTGGCAGGAAAATAGCTATAAAATATTTGTATTTGTATTATACAAGTTAAAACCACTTGAGACAATTATGAAAATTCTTTCAATATAATTTGAATGTTTCAAAAAGGTATTTAAATAGAAATCACATGAATGAATGTAAAATATGAAAACATATTTAATGAGGCTAACAAAAGTAATGGATTCTACTGACCACAAAAGAAAGAAAAACGCACATGGCTCTAAATAATAATCATTTTTATGATCTATGTCAGGCCCCCCTTTTAGAAATTTCATTTATAATATTGAACGTCAACAACAACTATAACTATATATATATATGTATATAAACAATTTTTATAGTTAAAATCATTTCAATTTGGATTGTTGTCGAATTCTATCATAACAAAAATCTTATAGAATTGCTCTTTTAGATGGGCAGGGGAAGGGGCCTTGAATGAACTTGAACTTGGTTAACGACAACGACATCGGCGACAAGGCAATGAAGGCACTTTGACACTTTGGCAAATCGTCTATTATATATTATATATACATATGTATATAGATAAATATATAGATATATATATAAATTGTAGATATGATTTATACATATATGTATGTATATACATAAACGTGTATATATATTTCTATGTTCAACATATTTTAAAAAAAATTTTGTGCCATGTTTTACGTAATGATTAAATGCTTGTATATTTTTTTTTTGGTGACAATTTGTTGCAAATTGTGTGCGTATTTTTTTTTTGTTGTTTTTTAATTTTTTTTTTCATTTCATTTTCCTTGGCTTCTTTTTTTGTCTTCTGTCTTATTATTTAGTATAGGCGAGCTATTATTTATAAAAAAAAAAAAAACAACAAAAACAAAAAAAAAAGTAGGAGAATACGTGTTTCATATATACACAATGTTTCGTTTCGTATCGTATCGGTATTTGTTTCCTTCTGCTGATCTTTTGAAAATATTTAGTTATTTTCTCTTAGCCACGCACTGACACACGAAGTGTGATCTTTACGACACGACGTTTAATTTCGAACTGTATGGCAAAAAACGAAATTCTTTTTGGTAGCTAAAAATGAATCTTTCGGCAGAGAGTGATCGCAAAATACCGTGTAGTCAAATCCTTAAAGAGTATATTTAAATCATTTGAATTATGTATGCCTATGCAACAGGTAGATTATGCATAAATAATACAAATTAGCTATAATAATTCTGAACTACATCTAAATGTTGCCATTAGAATTGAGTTCACTCTTAAAATATCCTTTCTATGCATTAATGTATAATTTTAAAAAGGTCTTTAAACAAAGTAACTAAAATTAAATTGTATTTTTTTTTCACTAAATCTGCTGGGAAACTTTTTAAATATTTTAAAAATCTATTTTAAATTAATGTGTTATAAAACTGTTATACAAATAGCATAATACGCTTTGTTTTTCAAAAGTTTTTAAAGTAAATCAAGTTTTTTTCCGTTTAGTTACTTATAAAGGGTAACACAAAGTCGTATAATTAATTTCAAGCATGATATTTATTGTTATTGCTAGTAGCTAGGTGGCTAAAACGGGTGAGAGCAAGAGATGTTTGTTTAAGAAAGAATGCAACGGCTTTGCCTAGAAATTTGATTTCTTCGTTTATATTCTTTCAATTATTAAATAGTTTTTAGTTTTTGGTGTTTTCTTTAATTTTTCTCTCTTTCTCTTTCTGTCTCTCTCTCACTTGATCAAGTTGTCTGTCTGCTTTCTGTTAATGTGCACGCGATCAAATTAGGGAATTGTGACGTCGTTGTTCTATCTATCTTTTTCATCCTCTTTGTGCCACTGAGGTGAGATGAAGTGAACTTAGGTGAGGCGAGGTGAGAAGTATAACAATGGACCTTGATATTCTTGCTTCTGGTTCTGGTTCTGGTTATCATAGTGCAAAGCATGTCAGCACATTTAACGCTTTGATGTTGTTAACAATATGATTTATTGTTTATATATAAAAACAAAAAAAATACAAATGAAAACAACAAAAATCCAATCGTTTTAATTTCTTTATCCATAAATGTTTGTTTACTTTTAATTTTTAACCACAAAATGTTTATAATAATCAAAGAAAATTTTGTAAAAAAAAAAAAAGACTTTTGAAATAATTAGTTTTTGCTAAGTTTCAAGTCTGATTTCATTATGTTTTTGGGAAAAACTTCAAAAGATTCAATGAAATTCAATATAAATATTGAAAAATAATGCTAATATTCCATTTTTTAATAGAATATTTAAATTGTAAATTCAAATAGCAAGATATTCTTATTGGCATTAATTGAATGCTGAAATTATATATACTAGATTTATATAAAGTGAAGATGGAAGATATATTTCAGACAGAGCTTAATCTGAATATATGAAACCTCATACTAATGTTCTGTCTAAACTTTTAAGATCTAATAAGTTGTATTATTATTTGAATATTTATTGCTGTAGAATTTGAACAGGATTATATTCAAACAGTGGTTTTTAGTCTCGGACCCAAATTGTCTGGTTTTGAACCGATTCGACAACTTATATATATATATATATGTATGTATATATAGACAATGCCAAAATGACAATAAAAATATTGTTATAAAAGCAACAACAATAAGGAAATGTCAAACATTTTGACAAGACAGGGACAACTTGTCTATGCAAACCGTTGCACCGTTGTTGCAACGGTAAATATTTAAACATTTATTTGGCACAAAAAAAAAACGCAAATATGAAAAAAATTTACTAATGAAAGCAAATTGAGGTGTAAATGAAATGCAACAACCATTTTCCGAGTAATGAGTAAATGATGTAAATATGTTTATTTATTTAAAACAAAATCACCAAAAAAAATAATAAAACCAAAACAAAAACTATATAACGGCAACTAATTGCAAACAAGTGCCGAAATATTATATACCCTGGCTAAACATTTTGGTTTTTGTTTAAACAAAACATATTTACCATTTTAAGTTTATTGATTACTAAACTTAAATATTATTCACTAATTATTCTATTCCAATAATATTCTTAAAAAATCATAAAAGATTTATAGTTTAATGACTAAATAAAATCAAAATTACCTTTTGTTAGTGTATTAACATTGTTTTGGTATGCAAATTCTATATGAATGAAGTCCAAATGTAACTGTATATATAGTATATACATTCATGTTTGCGCATTGAGGTTAAAATTGAATTTATGAAATAATATATGAATGGTTGTGGTGGAATGGGGTGCGGTGGGGTAGGGTGGGTTGATGGTAAATGGCAGTTAAAATTTCTATATACTAAATATTTGTTGGCCTGTTTGTTTACAATTTAAAAATTTGAAAACAAATATCGACAATCGAAGAACAGAAAAAAAATAACAAAAGATATGTCGACAAGAGTCAATAAATAAATATGCCAAAAACTTGTTCTTTTGTTTATGACCAGTGTAATATAATAATTTTATGCATAAGTCATAATTGTGCAAATTTAGCAATTGAAAAATCCAATGAAATTGACTTATATTGCAATTGAGTTTGATCTAATACTAATTAAAGTCAAAAATGGAAAGACCAGGGATAGAAATAGAGATAGTTAAAAAGAGAGAGAGAGAGATCGGGCAATTGACAAGATTTATTGTGAACTGCCCGGCGACATTTGATAAATTATCATCAAGTGAGTGAGAATGTTTGGTTATTGCACATTTTTGGCACATATGCGAATTGGTTGGCAATTAGAGCGTGGGATTTTTTTTTGGTTAGTTTTGACTCATTTTGGCACCACTGTAACCAACAGTCACGTCATTGAGAAATGAAACAAACATGCTTAAGGTGAAAATTCGTGCAAAAAGAAAAAACCATACCATGAGACAACATCATGTGACGACAAAGAGGAACGAGTACACACATTCATTCTCTCTCTATACATAAGATACAATGTAGAAATATTTGTGAACGTGGACGTGAATATAGGCACATGCTGGCACATCAAAGGGGAATTCACGATGATGCCAGTGCCGCCTCCTGGTTTACCTCAATAGAACGTAACAATGAACCAATCGATGATGTAATAAATGGTTGTTTCTCGATATCAATAAGTGTTTGTGTACTATATAGTATATATGTATGTTTGTACAGTGGAAAAATCTTATGGCATATATATGGGTATATATATATAGATTTAGCTTACCTCCAATAATGGTGATTGATTTTCCAGAGGCACTAACGGTTTTTCAGGTTGTGGTCGTGTTGCAAAATAATAGGCAACACTTGCTGCCACACTGGCCAAGGTCAAGGTGCCCAAAGTGCCACCAAAATAATTAAGATACCCATCAATTTCATCCCCTGTAATAATATATATCCAATTAAAATCACATCAAATAGTAAAACAAAAAATATGCCATTGGATTCAATCATGCAGCAAATTTACAAATTATAGCCATTATTTAAGGTTTTGTCGGTTTTTAATGTTGGAACCTAAATCAAATTTCTAATAAGTTTTTAAACCAACATTAGCAATTTTGTTTAAATTTCAAATCATAAAAAAACCAAAATTGTTCATTGAACTTTAGGTAAATTATAATTTCCTGAAAACTTTTAAATATTAAATTATTAAGTAATCCATTTCAACACTGGTTCCTCACATTTTGTTGTCTAGTGTTGAAAAGTCTTTTCTTTTATATGAATTCATTTTATTACTTACAGAAATATGAAAAATTGCTGACTATCAAATGATTGACATAGGCTAAAACCGATTTCTCTGGCGTCATTATATTTATGTATTCCTTTTAATGTTGTTCCGTTAATATACTAATTGTTGTTGTTATTATAATATAGTTGTTGTTGCTGTTGCTTTTAAGGGTTATTCTTTTGCTACCTGAGTGAATAAGTATTACGTGTTTAGCTTAATGATTGCCCACAAACAGTTTGCCTGCAATGGTAAAAAACAAAAAAAAACACACAAAAAGGAAAGTTTAAAATCAATGAAATGTGCATACGTCAGTTAAATATCATATAAACCAATTATAAAAATAGATATATATATATATATATATAGATTATAATGATATGTTGAATGGGAAATTTAACATTTTTTTTGTTTTGTTCAAAAGAAGCAATCAAGTGGAAACACAAACGCAAAGGAAAACCAACCACCAGATCAACACAACAATTTTCCGGCTAATTAAAGAGTTTATCAATAAATATAGATATAGATAATTGCCACAACGGGTCAAGTGATAACAATTAAAATGCACTCATTTTGACATGAATAAACAAATTGATATACTAATTTAAAATAAAACAAAGTTCAATTATTCAAATATATATATATATATATGTATATATAAAGATGAAAGTAATCCTACACAATAAGTATGTTTATATTCCAACCATAATCGACAACAAACTGAAACAACTTTGACTTTATCTCCTTTGCCGTTTTTTTTTTTTTTGGCCCCGACTATATGAAATATGTACCGTCTTATCAGAAAGAATATACAACAAAATGCAACTGATATAACAAATACAAATACAAATATATGTATATATAGTTATACATATGCTACTTAGTACTTTGTTTTTTTATGGGTCATACTGAAGGTTAGATGCTCTACTTATGAATAAATCATTTTTTATTTTCAATATTTGAAATGAAAGTAATTCCCATATCAATGCTATAAACTTATTTCCTATATTATAAATCTTAACAACTGCATTCCTTAACATTGCAATTAACAAAACAAGTTTTATTATACATTAATTTCATATGTCAAACTGAAATGGTTTTTCCGGCAATAAGAAATTGAACAAACAAACTTGTTTCCAACCAATTTATGCAATCCCCCCTCCACCATCTAACCATATATAGGAAAACATTCTGATCAATTGATATAGGGAAATTACGTTGTTTATGTTTATGAAATTTGAATATATTAAATAGAGAAGTTTTCAGCTTAAATACTTGTTTTTTTTTCTTGTTGTTTAGCTTTTAAGTATGTGTTAAGCATATTAAATTCAGTTTATACAATATTTTCTATACTCTATAATCATGAGAAAAAAGGAGAGCATATTGGCTTTAGGATATAAAGAAGAAATAAACCTATTTAGAGTTAAGAAATAAAATTTAAAAAATTTTAATTGGAATTTCTTTATATAATATTTGATATTTTCTTTTGCAGGACTAGAATTTTTTTGTTTCAAAGTGTTGTGTATACTATATCTATATATATATTGATCAGCTAAATCAATACAAAGCAAAGAAGTTTCTTATATAATCTCATCAAGCGGGTAAGATTTTCTGGAATTTTTCAACTCTTTATATTATTAACTATCAACGAAACCCAACTCCCTTTTAAAGGAATTCAAATTTCAAAAAATCTTTAATAAACTATTTAAAAAAAAAAAATTGAATTGATGCCAACTGAAAGAGAATTTGTTTTATAAAATCACATTATCCCTACATAATATAGGGTAACTTATTTTTGATTCTTTGACTAAACACTCTGCTCTGTTCCAAAAAGTTTTCACTTTCACTATAAATATTCTGTTGTATAAGTGTTGTAATTCCTTTCGGCTTTTAGCCATCTCTCTCTCTTTTGACAACACTTCAGACTTCAGGAAGCTCTTAACTTTGTCTAAGACGATTTGTCGACCCACTTCATCCACATTTTAGTACAAGCGCATCCCACAAAGCTTTTTTTTTGTTCTTCTTTCCACTGATAAGTAGGCGGTAAAAAAACAATAATAACAAAACAGAAGAAGAAAAAAAAAAGCAAGAAAAAAAAGAATCTTGTACTTTATCAGGGCAGTAGAAATGGAACTTTGCTCCCCAGACAAATATATATATATATAGCTACAGACAGATATACAGACTGACAGACAGACAGACAGAGAGGCGGACAGATGGTTGGACTTATTACCAATCATAAGATGATTATAAGTACTTTGGCACCATGCAGGGATCTGACCCCAAAACCAAAAAGGAAACAGAGAAGACAAATTTTTGAACTCGAACCTAGTTTCGTGTGCTGCATTATATAAGTGAAATATACCCATTGATTTTTTTTTTTTTAAGTACCGGGTCAAAGAGGTGACTCCGTTGAGTGTGTGTACGTTGTTCCTTTTTTTTTTTTTATTTTTGGTATTTCTTTCTTTTTTTTTTTTGGCTTAGGGCGGCTTTTGTCTGTCGGGTCAAGGTGCTTTTTAGCCAATTTATGACAAAATTTGTTTTCTTTATCATTGATTTTTCTTTTTTTACACCTACGCTTAAAAGGGAGGGGGGGTGAGGCGAGTGAGTTAAATGAACTTACCACAGGCGTGTTTGTTTTGTTTATTTGTTTTCTTTTTTTTTTTAATAATAAAATGTTTTCTAATTTGGCTAGTTGTTGAAACGAATGAAACGCATTGGTTTGTGTCTAAGCTGAGAATCAATATTCAATATTTTATATAAATAAGTTTCGATTTTAAGAGAAAATCAATGAAAGTATTTTCGACCATGCGGCATTTACAAAGATTCCTTTTGCTTTTTGCTTTATATTTTTTGCATTTGATGTGTTTGTGTAACCGCTTGAAGGAAGAAACTAAACCGAATAACCAAAAAAGGTTGCTAAACGCATCGAGCGACAGAACAGAACTGAGACTCAAAGTCAAACTGAAATAGAAACTGACTTTTTCCGACCAGACAGTTAAGGCCAGTTTAAGGTCTATCAAGCCGGGCATGCGTTCTGTTTCGGCTGTTAGGCGATTCAGTCTCTCCGATTGCATGAATGAATGCGCCTGAAAGAGATGGAGACAGAGAGAGAGAGAGAGAGAGAGAGAGAGACATAAAGAGAGAATGCCAGAGAATAAAAGAGAGCATTTACTAAAAAGTAGGAGAACCTGAGAGTGAATTCCAGTCAAAACAAAACGTGGTTCAAAGCGGCTAAAAACGGCAAACAATCACCACGTGCTGGCCAGAACCGGGAGAAACGTCAATAGTAAAAAGAGAGAATGATAGGATAATGTACGTGGCCATAGAGAGAAAGAGAGAGAGAGAGAGATGTAGAGTAACTGATTGAGTGTGGTGGAACGAAGGCGAGAAGAGGTGAAGCCTTGTAGGCGTCTTGTATTGTGTCTGGTCGGTGGCTTGAGGATAGAGCATTTAAAAGTGGGCTCTAACTAACCTGCAACTGTTCTCGTGTCTGGTTCTTGTTTTCTTTACATTAAATGGAAGGGGCCAAAGTCTCCCCATTATGACGCATTTCGTCCTGGATGGTTTAAAAAGTTTTTGGTAGCACAAAATAAAAGTTTGTAAAACTTATTTATACATTTTATGGGTGGTAGGAAAACTTTTGATATATAGTTAGTATATATATATATTAGATTCCCTTATATATTATATTCTTATATAAATTATCTCGTAATAGTCAAGTGCAATTAGTTTACATTTAAATACTGTTATTCTTATTAATAATAGAAATCTTTTCTATAATGCATAACTAATGAGTCACAAATTATCTGTATATAATATAGATCACTCGTATATTAAGAATCTGTTCAACAAATCAAGTGAGTCGATTAATTTAAAAATTAGCACCTGTTATAAACAAACAACTATGCAAGAACTAAGTATTTCTTATTCTAACATCTAACAAATCAAAAATATAAATAATCATTTGATTAACTTCTGGGGCAACCCTCTTACGTGTGTTTGACAAACAATTTCTAGATACATGTGTTCAGTGTCCTTTTCGACATCTGTTAGTTGAGTTAAAAAAAAATATATAGAAAAGAACCAAAAAACAAACTAAATAAATAAAAAAAACATATAGTATAGAATTTTTCTGTCTATCGAATCGATTTGAACATTTCCAAAAGGCTACCCCCCATGATTTGTTCATTAATTATGTAAGATTGTTGCTATAATTTACAGCCTAATTGAGGTAAAATTTAAAATGGAAGTAAAATGCCGTGTATGCACATGAAAGGACAACTTTTCCTCTTATCCATATGAGTCCTAAAATGGCCATTTGTTTGTATGTATGTATTTTGTGTTTTACGATTCACGAAAAGTAAACGCAAGCCTTCAGTTTTGGCCTATGCAAATTTAATATAGCATACATTATGGCTGTCTTGCTTAGCAAAGTTCTCAACCATTGAGATACAAACTCAAGATAGAGATACAGTTACTTTATGTTGCCTTGTCGTTTGTTATGCTTCCATTTTTTCTTTGTTTGTGATCCGACCCAAATTTTTATGTTTCATTATACATATATATGAAAGGGTCAGTGTCAGCTGACATACATACATACATACATATATATGGGTGGCTAACCTTTATTTACTTTTTGTTTTTATCAACTTACCGCAAAAAGTCCAAAACCGCACAAGTTTTTAAAATTTGTAAAAGCTTGCATTTTTCGCATTGGTTAACACAAAGCAACTGAAAACTTTAGTATAATTAATTAGAAATAAAATATTATTCACAATGAGTAGCCACGCAGTGGTTTTATCCATTGATGAGGAGCCCAGTTCAGAGAGCAGCTTTACCAGCACTGCGCCAGGACAATGTTGTAGCGGTGCTGCTAGTGGTGCCGATGATGAAAAGCATATAGAGGAAACGATTGTATCTAAACATTTAGTGGAACTTAATCAGATTGAATCTAAACAAGGCACAACAAAGCAAAGTTCAAGTGATCTATCGGGCGGCCAAAGTTATGCTACTAACAAAAATGTAGCCGAAGGTAAGATATATATAGAATACGATTTTTAGTGCTCTATATATATATAGTAAACTAAAGGATATTCGCGTTCAGTTCACAGTCAGTTTTACCTATTCATTTTAGCTTGAAAATGATTGAAAATAGAATCAAATTAGCCAATGTTCCTGTTTTACATTGTAGACAAATCAAATTTTCTATAATTAGTTTTAAAAATTTCCTTTATAAATCTAATTAACAACAATTAACTAAATAGTGGCCTCCGTTTCATCTCATTTTACTTCACGACGGAAACTTTGTCTTTTATCAATATATATATGTATGTATATAATATGATTTGTTAATCATTTATTTAGGCCTCATGGATATTGCTTTGCTCTCCGCTAATGCCAATCAATTGCGCTTTCTGATCACCTACAATCATGAGGCATCAACTTTCTACTATAGTCTAGTTCTGGTAGTGCTTTCCCTTGTACTACAACTGCTCGTAGGCATAATGCTGATCTTTAAGGTAACGAAATATTAAGTATAAAGTTAAGAGCTTTTAATCAAAGATATATATTTATATACATCTTGTAGCGACGTCTTAAACGCTGTCGAAGTCTACGTTATGCCCGTACCAATGAGCTTTTAATAATGGGCGTCTTTATGATTACCGTTATCAATATTCTATTGGCTGCCTTTACAACAACCGATCAAACGAAACATTAAACAAATAAATTAGTCTTGTTTTTTTTTTTGGAATAAAAAGTAAATTTTTCTTTGTATTTGATACAATATATAACAGGAAGAATTGTATTATAGTAAATGCTATACGTATAACATGGAAAGAATCGGTTATTGGTCAAAATGCCCAAACAGATTCTAACACTTAAATGCACTTGACGTATCTGATGTACGATATCTCAGCTTTCAGTAAAATCCTAAAAATCTTAAATTCTCCAAGAACTGCTTATACAACGGTTCGGTGTATCCTAACCGGAGTATTCCTTCTTAATGCACTTGGCAATGGTGCTAAGCTGCATGTTGGTGGTGCCCTCATAGATGGCTCCAATTTTGGCATCACGATAGTACTTCTCTTGTGGGAAATCACGAGTGAAGCCCACACCACCCATCCAGTCAATACACTTGGTGGCAGCACGTTGGGCCACTTCACTGGCATAGAATTTGGCCATGGCAGCCTCCTTAAGGAATGGTACACCTTGCTCCTGCAGACGAGCGGCATTATATGTTAGCAAACGAGCAGCCTCAATCTCTGTGGCAATGGTGGCAATCTGATGTTGCATCGATTGGAAATTGTATATGGCATCACCGAACTGCTTGCGTTCCAATAGATAAGGAATTGTGGCATCAAAAGTACCCTGAGCCAAACCAACCATCTGGGCGCCAATGCCAATGCGTCCCTCATTCAAGAAGCCAGCTGCATATTTATAACCATGACCAAAAGTACCCAAAATGTTCTCCTCGGGCACACGGACATTATCGAAGGTGATCATGCAGGTGCCAGAGGCACGAATACCCAATTTATCTTCTGGTTTGTTAACAATCAATCCGGGTGTTTCGCGATCAACAATAAATGTGGTAATGCCGCGATAGCCCTATTATTAACGAGAGCAGAAATAGAATTCAGTAATTAGATTAATGTGAGAAAACCTTATCATTAATAAAAAGTAATTTGAACGAAGCTTGAGATAAGCGATCGTTTAGTTTAGAGATAAGCAAGCTATTAACATTTGTGTGACCGGCGAAAGATCATTTTGATTGCAACTTTTGAGTATAAATAATTTACTTACATCCTCTGGCTTGGCATTGGCAAATACCAAGAATACACCAGCTACATCCGAATTGGAAATCCACATTTTTGTACCATTGATCACATAGTGTGAGCCATCCTTTTTGGCAACAGTCTTCAATGAGAATGCATCAGAACCGGCACCTGGTTCGGTTAAAGCAAAGCTACCGGCATACTCTTGTGCAAGCTTTGGCAAATATTTTGCCTTTTGTTCAGCATTGCCAAATTTGATCATCAGCGAATTGACTAGAGTATTATGGATATCGACAAAAGCAGCAACGGCAGGATCAATTTTTGATAGCTCCTCTACAACAATGATGTTGGTCATGAAATTGCAACCGCTGCCGCCAAGTTCTGTATCAATTTCAATGCCCATAAGGCCATTTTCGAAAACAGCTTTAACCACTGAAGGATCGAATTTGTGTTCAAAGTCCATTTTCTTGACCAAGGGCAGGATTTGATCCTGAGCCAGTTTGGCAACTGCAAAGATAAATAAAAACCAAAATAGAAATATAAGCGAGATATAATTGAAAGAGATAAAAAGTTATTTTATAGACCATAAGAAAGCTTTTATTTTCAAGAACAAAAGCTCTCCCAAATACGATCGAATAGATTCAGTTTATAATAAAAGCTTGATGGAAACCTCCTAAAGCTTTTCAACGCATGTTTTTCTAAAAAAAAAAAAAAAAAAAGTCGTTTGTCAAACTGGTTCCCCCCTGTAAGTTCTTGCCCGTCTTCTTGGGGTTCCTGGGGGGCCTGTTGTATTTGCCGGTCTTTTATTTGTATAGATTGAGTTATATATACATACATTGATGCATGTGTTTGTATATATGTCTGTAGTACATACATGCCTACGTATGAACATGTGTGTATATGTATGTATGTGCGCGTGTGTCTACTTTATCAGCAGAAAACGTTTGTTCTCTCGATCGCGTGTTGCTCTCTCTCTACACAATGGCTCTCTAGTCCACTCAGATATACAATATACATATATATATGGATACATACATATACATATATATATGTATGTGTGTTTATGTATTTATTATTGATCTTTTTTTAAGCATTATATTTTTATTTTTTCCTTCTTGTTTTGCTCGGAAAGCCACCAACTGGCACACACCCACAAAATGTCTTCCCTTAACCTCACCCCAGTGCCAGCACCATCCCCAGTCTCAGCCTCTGCTTTAGCCATCCTACCTCACCGTTTGCTCAATGCTTTTGCAAATGCTTTATTTTACTACTTTTGCGGTTGTCGTTTATTATGGGAAATATTTAAATAATTGATTATGTGTATATATAATTATTAATTTAGTTTTTGCCATATGTGAGCAAGGTAGGTTTTACTTTAATTGAGACACCTGTTCATTTTCCCACACAGAGGTCCTGTGAGCTCCTTTGTTTATACTTTTGGAAAATTAACCATGAACAGTTTTGCTATGAAGTTTTGCCTTATTTAAATCAAATTTCTTGATAGAGACTAAGATATTTAGAGGCAACTGTACCATCACATTTGTTGCTGTTTATTGTTGTTTTTTGGACAGTTTTTTTTTTTTAGTGCGCATTTATCAAAAATGTAGCAATGCTTTTTTCTGTTTTGCTATGAGTTTGTGAGGCAACTGTACTTGAGTTTTCTATATAGGAAAATAACTAAAATATTTTGTCAAAATCTCGTTTAAACTACTTTTGATGCTTGTTATTTAAAGGTGTGACACAGATGGCAATGATTTTAGTAAATTTGATTTGTATTATATAACTGATAACCTTTGCTCCTAATGGTATGCAGTAGTTTTTTTTTTTGTAAAAGCAATTTAAACAGTTTATGACAATTTAAATGAATCAAAAATTTATAATGACCAATGAACTTTGCTTTTAATGAATACTGACTGTACCTGGCATATCAGTTAACAAAAACCCGTTTATTAACTTATGCACTTAGCCACTTTGCATGCAGTTGGCATTACGCAACAGCAATCAGACCATAAACAAATATATATATATACATATATATAAATAAGTAGATATTCCTGAACAATATTAAGATTGATAAGCTTCGAAATGAAATTCAATTAAACGTGGGTGGTATAATAAAAAGTTATGTCAACTCTCCAACTAAGAATCAGTCGTATATATCGAATCAAACTAATTCAACTCTCTAGGGGAGTACACAACCAAGAACCACGCACACCCATTGCCAGGTCGCATTCACTAGAACAGTGAGCACATTAAGGCGGGGGCGTGGCACAGTTGCAATATTTTTAATTTGCTCTATCACAAGTGTAACGCCATGTAAATAATATAATTTAAATTCACACAGCTGACTTGACTCGTGAAAATAACAGATAGAATAAGAAATAAATGAAAGAACTAACTGAGAGAGAGAAAGAGAAGAATTCAATAGTTATATTTCCTTAAATCTAGCATTTTTCTTATACCTCCCACACCCTCCACCTCATCTCTCCCACGCAATACGCTCCGAACTCGTTGGTGCTTCACATTTAAATTGAAATGGTCTCTCAGCGATCAAGACCAACAAAGATGCGGCAAAAGCGTAAGCAAAAGCTGAATCTAAAGCTAAAAAGCTTTTATCAGTGTGTGCGCACTTCAAAAAGAACCACCCCCCACTTCGTCTGTTTCTACCATTGGTGGTGAGTTTGCCCAAAGTTACTTTAACGTTGACAAATAAATTAACAACAAAATTGTTGTCTACAGTTAGAAGAAAATACCTTGAACTTGAATGTGTCCAAATAAAAACTGTTGTTTGTTAAAGGGAAATTTTCATTAAAAGGTCCTTATGATGTGGCAAAATTAGTTGGTTTTATAAATTTAAACTAGGTGAATTATTTTTATAATAGACTTGTATAGTTTATGACGTGTTTATTTTTTATCTATAACTCGGCAAATTTTTCTTATATTTTTTGTAAATTTAAATGAATTTTTATATACATATAAAATGTAAATTAAATATTATTAATTTACTTATACATATATATTGAAAGAGATCGCATGTTGATCAATTAGAACTAAAAACGTAAAACACGTATAAAGGACTTGAACAATAGCAAGCAGTATAAGGATTCCATATTATTGCAAATTTATATATATATATGTATATATGTATATACCTAATGTATACGTATATTATATTTTATAAGGATAATTTTTGTTGCAAGGATAACATTATCTTATATATATCTAATATTCTTCTAACTTTTTTTGTACACGTATACAATTCTATATATGTATATATATATACATATACTATATAACACATACATATGTATAAATTGTTTTTCTTTATCTAAATTCTTTTGCTATATATTTATCTTTTTTGCTATATATAAAATTACAACTCAAGGATAACATTAACCCACAAAATAAAACCAATATAAAGTAAAATAGATATACATACATATATATAATACCTATACATATATATATATATATTCCACCTTTCAAACACCTTCTACCATATGCCTCAAGGATACCATTGTCCTAGTCTTAAAAATCAATTTTGCATCTATATACATATATTATTTATTTACTTCCCTTATGAATTATATAATATTTCTTCATTAACTAAATTGATTCAATTGCTGATTCTAAAGTAATAGAAACATGCAAAGCTAGCAAAAAAAAAAAGAAAGAACAAATAAAAAGAAGGCAAAAGAAAAACACACATACATACGTATGTGTATGTATGAACAAAATTTATATATGTATTAGTGTCTGCAAGTTAAAAGAAAAAGTGAAGAAAATTCTTAATAGTGAGAAATCCTTTTCAACTCAGTGACCTGACACCTATTACCCAGGTATGTATATTACACATTTTGTTCACTATCAAAAACAAGAACAAAAAATAATGAATTGTGCTTATCTGGCCCAAGTCAACAGCAGCAGCCTCTCCCCACACTCTTCGGCCTTTACCACACCCTCCACGCTACCTTCATACAAAAAACAAAAAAAAACTGTTTTATCAGCAAAAAAAATTAAAATGAAAAAACTAAAGGAAAAGTTTATTGCATTAATTAATTGCAAAGGCAAATTTTAACTATTGAACTCTATTCCCAAAAACAACAATAATTTTCAAAAATACCATTACGTAACAACAACTGAAAGAAATTCAGAAATATCTACAACAACAACAAAAATGAACGAATACTATTTAAAAAAAAAAAAAAAAGAAATACGCCTTATCAGAAGTTACAGTTACAAAAGCCAATTCTAACACTAATATGAGCAACGGCAATAACAACATCTACAATTACAACTCACCCGTCTCCTTCATCATTTTCTCATCGTCAGTGAGATATGTCAATGGTGGTGGCAAACCCGATACCGAGGACATGGCCGCATTTTGCTGACGTGCAGCACTATTAACCAGCTAAAACAAGTAAAATTAAAACATGTTTAATATATTATTATACATCATATTTTACAAATAGTGTGATATGTGTTATGGGGGAGTATTTGAATCCCGTGACGGTTACTTACCATGCGCATGGGCAATTTCTTCAGGCTGTTCATCATGTTGAATATTAAATTTAATTAAAGTAAATTGAAAAGAAACTGGACACAATTCTTTATTATCCTTATTGGCTTAGCCTAACGCAACAGTTGGCTGCACACACGCGACTGATTTCTAATTAGACTCCAGTCGAACATCTAGTAGAGATCAGATCCGAAAAAGCAGTAGTAAGAAATAATTTAAAGAGCTTTTCACCACCAAACACAAACTCAACAGACTTGGAACCTAAATTCAACTGCGCATTCACGCAACTGTTGAGCAAGCGTTGTTTAAGTGCTACAAAATTTTGTATCTTTTAGTCTGATCATGGTTCAAAAATATATACATTTAAAAAAAATTTCAAATTAAATTAAAAAAATAGTTTAATTGCCACTTACGGTTAAATTTAATATTCAAACTTTACCGCCTTAAAATTGCGCGCACAATTTTTTCAGTGTTGAAAAATATTCAAATTACCTTCATTTAAAAAAGTGATGCATTTTTTTAATTTAGACCCAAGTAAATATACTTAAAACTAAACTCAATATACTTAAAACTACGTGGGTCTCTAAACTCTGGATAATTGGATTTATGTTTATGCATTATTTTAAAAAGTGTTTGACATAAGTGTTTAAAAAAAGACAACTCTAAAAGCTATTGTTATCGAAGTTTGACAATTACTTTTGACACTTTGAACTGTAGTGGTGGAAAATTATTTAAACAGATGCAACAATTTTAAATTTCTTTGGTTAATTATCATTAAATAATAGATGTATAAAAATTTAAATAACCCTGTGTATAAGGTTGTGTATAATAATTTTTAGCATGTAATAAATACATGTAGTCATTATTATTAAATACACCATAATTATTAAATTATAATAATATTTTAATTATAAAAACATGTATATAATTTTAAACCACTTTCAGAATTAAACTTAAAGACTTAAAATTTGGAATGTACCAAACTAATTCAACGTACGTTAAAACAATCGATGTCATCGCTATTAAGTATCGATAGTTCTCTAATTTTTCACATCCCTTGCCGACACTCGCTGCTGTCAAATTTCTTTCTTTTCGTTGTGTTTACGACGGTAGGTAGGTTTTCGAAAAAATTGATAATTTAGTTAGCCATCCGTTAATATTATTTAACATAAACAATGGAAACTATAAAAGAATTTAATATTCTACTTGGCTGTGATATTATGCAGAGTTATTGTGATCAACTATCTAAAGTTTTCCATCATTTTTGTATCTTTGTTTACAACACATAGCAGCCTCCAGCAAAATGAAATTGAATCAGTTTGTTTCGTCGTCGCGCAGGAAGAACCGCAAGCGTCACTTCCAGGCTCCATCGCACATCCGCCGCCGCCTGATGTCTGCACCCCTCTCCAAGGAGTTGCGCCAAAAGTACAATGTGCGTTCCATGCCAATTCGTCGTGACGATGAAGTCCAAGTGATCCGTGGCCACTTTAAAGGCAACCAGGTTGGCAAAGTTGTCCAGGCCTACCGCAAAAAGTTCGTGGTCTACGTTGAGAAGATCCAGCGCGAGAATGCCAATGGCACCAATGTCTATGTGGGCATTCACCCCAGCAAAGTTTTGATTGTGAAGCTGAAACTGGACAAGGATCGCAAGGCCATTCTGGAGCGTCGCGGCAAGGGACGTTTGGCTGCATTGGGCAAGGACAAGGGCAAATACACCGAGGAGACAGCTGCTCAGCCCATGGAGACGGCGTAAACCAACTAGCCCAACGGAGATGACGTTTTTACCGTAACGTTTAAAGTGTGTAAAAATAAACAAACTAAATACAAAAAAATGTGCGAATGGTGTGAAAAAGAAACGCATTTCTTTACAAATAAAGAACAGTTGATTTTTCAATATGAACAGTTGTTAATTTTTTTTAATTTTTGTTTTAGTTTTCTAATATAAAAAATCGTTCAAGTGTGGTGTGTCTAACGTTGATCTCAGAACCTCCAGGCGATTCAGCAAAGAAATAGAAAGCAATGTTTTATATGTATTTCGGTTGTTTTTCAAGATGTCCATCTATCTCAACAGCTTAAATAGATATTTTATGTTGCATGTTTGTTGTTGCACATGTTTTCCTATATATTTAATAAGTTAAAAATTTGATTATAAATATAAACTCTTTCTATATATGGACACCAAAAAAAAAGCTTCCCAAACGGGTGTTCATCTTAAATGTTTAGAATACCTGCGTAAAAAACATATACACATCCCCTTACTTGATCTTTTACTAACGCAAAAATTATATTTAGAATATAAATTGCTTTTTTTTAACGTTATTAGTAAAAGTATAATCTATAGTGAAGTATTTTCCCCAACCTATAATCCAACACTGAACCCTAATTGTTTTGGTTCATTTTCTTTATGTTTTAAATACTAAGGGGGAATAGCAATTTAGATCTTTTTTTTTCAGAAATCATTATGTTTCCGATTTTTGTTTTACTTTGTTTTGCGTTTCCAGGCAAATATTAACAATTTAAGCTGACATTTAAACTTTAGTATTGGGAACTCCAGTCTAGGTTTTTCAAATTTTACCGTTTAAGCTCTGAACAAACAATGTGACCATTAATTTTTGTGATTGTCACTAAGAAAATTTTTTTATTCAGCTTACAGTATATTTTTTCTTATTTCTATTTCACTCGTCGCTTTTTCCAGACATATAAATCTTTGCTTAGGTTTCCAATTGGTGAAAGAAATTAATAAAATAAGATGTCAGACAGCGAACCTGAAGGAGATTCTTTTAACGATTTTGTAACTTGCCCTTTAAATAAGGCCCACCGAGTTCTGCGTGGTCGCCTAGCAAAGCATCTAGTGCGATGTGCCCGCAATCCCAACGACAAAAAAAAAAAATTTTTAATATGTCCCTTTAATCCAATGCATCGCTTTCTTGCAGCAGAAATGGAGGTGAGTTTATAAAGGATTTTTTAATTGTTACAAGGCTCTTTTCATATGCTGAACTTTTCTGTTTCAAAAGGATCACAAGAGAGTTTGTGAAAATCGCGTTGATGTCGATCTATTGACGGATAAGGAAATTCCATCAATGTCGTCATCAGTAGACAAAGCACAAGTTATAGCTCCTATACAGAATGTGGAATGTGAAGATGATTGGGATAAGGAACCAGATGTAGGAACCTATAATCCATTACACCACTGCGAGGAGAATTTAGTTGTTCGTTCGATAAAAGGTTACTCGCGTGCTGTACGGAATGACTTCCGCCAAAGCGAGCGTCGCCGTTTTGCCGAATTGAAGAATCAAAAGCAACATGCCAATAAATAAGGGCCTTTAAATAAAATGTACCCACTTTGTAAAACTTATGCTTTTAGTTTTCCAAGTAAATGATCAGCTGTTTCTATCTCGCTCACTTTCATTTTCATATTGACATTTTGGTATGGTTGTTAGGCCTCATCCGGTTCTTAACCGAACTGCTTTAAACAAAATTTCAAACACATTTTAATCAGTTTTTCATATATAACTATATTTTTAATCAAACGATAACTAAAATCCCCCAGTTATCGACCCAAAATTTTTAATGAAAGAAAATTAGAATAATCCTCTAATTCTGCACATTGCGATCGTTCAGCCACCGCTTTTGGAATACTTTTTCCAATAACGTTTAACATCATCGTGGCCATTCTTTTGTACTACCATGGTGCGCGTTTTTTCGTTTTGCCAAACCAAAACTTGAATGGATTGAGCGTAGTCGCGTAGAGTGACAAAATCAGTTTGTGATAGAAATTGGTTATAAACTACGCCTTCGGTATAGGTGAAACGATTACGTTCCATTTCCCACAACTTAATTTGATCCACAACTGTGGGTGGCAGGCAGGATTTTGAATTAATAGCTGATTCGACAAGTTTCATATTGGGATGGGCATATTGCTCTAAATACGAGATTATTTGCTCTGCTGTGATACCGCCTCTTAAAGCCTGACGCACAGAATCGCGGGTTAGAACGCCTACAACTAAATTTGGAAACCGATAGAGCAGCTCAGTAAAGAGTCCGAGAACAGCTACTTGGAGTGGGGAATCTGTATAGGCGTAAACACGATAATTAGTCTCTACCACAATGTAGCCCCGATCCTGCATTCGTTCCTCTTCCTCCGATGCCGATGAGGTAACCATGGCTGAAGTAGCATCTGCTAAATCTTTGCTAGTAACATTTAACGCCAATCTTGTGGGATAGAAGCGCCCTTCTTTCCGTTTTCTTTGAAAGACCAAACCAAATTCTCTTAAATGCTGCAAAAAAGCCAGCATTTGATTGCTCATGCCCTCAGAACTGTAATCTCTTCCCAGCGTAGAGAAACTCAGTTGGAATAACATTGATAGGCACTCTGGTAGGGAAATTCCACGCTCTTCGCATGTATCTAGATATTGCATCATGAAATGCCACACTTGCGCCCTCGTGTCCAGCAACAGGAATTGAAAGCCTTGCCTTGTTATTGTTATGCCATCACGTTCGTCACGTTTCATTAGGTTGGCGTGTAGAAGAATTCTTACAGCATCTGGACTAATGGCCTCTGCATCTGTGCCATTCCGATTGCCAGTGCCTACCATATAATGAAGTACGCACCGCCAACGAGCCATGGCATACGAATCCAGAAAGGCAATATCGCGCGGTTTCGAGTCTTTCTCAAGTGTATTTGTCATGGGCCAGGGTTTGCCGCCGCCCAAAAGAATTTGTCTAACGCTCTTTTTAAACGTTGGCGATAATTCCCATGCAGCCAATCCACCTGGTATAGCTGTCACTCGCCACACATTCAGAGCTGTTAAACAGCTGGTGGCCTCTTGTTGTTCTCTGCAATAGATGTAAATTCTTCTGTTAAAAGAAATTTATTTCGGCAAGATTTTTCCACTTACTTGGCACACCGTTGAGCTCCCCAAGAGCTGACGACCGCCTGCGGTACAGGTTGATCAACAAACATAATACGTATAATAAACTGACGGGCTATTTCCGGCAGATCTCGATATACTGCCAAACATATAGGGGGATAATTGTATAGCTTCTCTAGCGTTTCCGGCGTCTGCCTCGTACGCAAATATTCCTGGAAGTCCTTGCACTCTAAATTAGCCGGTCCCTGAACCAAGAGTGAGACGTTCGTGGGGCCATTGTTAGCACTGCTGCTACTGGGGCCGCCGCTTGCACTGGAATTAGCATAACGACCGGATTTAGTATCGGCCATGCTTAAGACCAATTCTTTTAGTTAACAAAACGAAATTGCCGGACAAAGAAACAAACAAACGTCAATACCGGTCAGTGTTGTAAAATTGATACCGCAGATGACTTAGTGCTGTGCAAAACTAACGATGTTGTTAAAAAAAATCGATTATTTGCAAACATTTCTATCGATTCCCCTCTGGTTGGCCAGTACTTGTCAGCTGTTGCCCACACCGCGTGGTTTAATTTGTTAGAATTGTTTATTTTAGCCCTTTAAAAATGAGTGACGATGAAGAGCTATACAATCCTCAGTCGCATAAGAAACTACTGCAGGCTATCAGTAGTCGCGGCAATGTCCAGCATATACAGAGATCCACACGTGATGAGCGTCAACCGCAGCAAGATGAATTTCAATTGGTCAAGTCAAAAACGTCGGCGACAATCGCTGAACCACGGTCTGTCGGTCTTAATGATCTGGTACAAATCTTGCGCACCTCATCAAAGCATATAAATACCGGAAAGAAGCTAAAAAATGTCCAAAATACCAAGAAAGTACTTGAAAAACCGTTGGAGAAGCCAGCGGCGGATCGTATTAAGCGAACCATAGGTTACGAAGGAGTTAGCAAAAAACTGGGACGTTGGGATGCTGTGGTAGCTCAGCAACGTTCAGCAGAAACTCAGGTAAGCTGTAAAAATACCAAGAATATCAAGACATTGAGTCAACATTTTCGGCATCAATTAACTATCAACAGATATTTCCAATACCGGCGGAGACTATCTACGTGAATACCTCTGCACATGCCAAGCCTCTTAAAACAAGCATAAAATCGGATCTGGCAAAGAAATTGGATGAGAGTAATCAAAGATTGCGTGAATTAAGGAAAAAACAAATAGGCGATCTCACTGATGAACAAGCCCTAGCCCAGGAAGAGCGCGCATTGCTAGAGAAGAAGTTGACAAGGGATGAACTGTTTGCACGTCGCAAGGAATTGGCCTACCTCAAGATGCGTGAATCGCAAAAGTCTGCCAAGGCTAGAATGCAGAACAAGATCAAATCCAAGAAGTATCACAAGCTTCAAAAGCGACAGAAAATGCTGGAGCAGATTAAAGAATTTGAACTACTGCAAAAGACTAATCCAGAGGCTGCACTCGAGAAGCTTAATGCCTTGGAAAAAAGCCGAGTACAGGAGAGAGCTAGTCTGCGGCATAAAAATACTGGCACCTGGGCCAAGAATTTGCAAGTACGGGCAAAATATGATAGAGATGTGCGTAAGGACTTGGCCGAACAGTTAGCAGTGAGTCGGCAGTTAACCCAGAAACAGCACGAATCCGATAGCGAAGATGAAATGACAACTATGAAACTAAAGGAGGAAAAGGAAGAAGAGGTCTTGAATAATGATCCCTTTAACCCTTGGACCAAAGCTAAGCCCAAAGGCAAGACCAACACAAATGAAGATCAAGCAGAAGATCCCAATTGGCGTAAATATTGGACAGAACGTAATGAGAGTGAAAAGCTACTAGCAAAACATCACGAAGATGTCCAAGAACTAGAAGAAGCAAAGGAGAAAGAAAAAAATAAGGAGGTTTCTCAAGTTAAGACAAATTCACGAAAAAAGAAAGCCAAAAAAGAAAAGGCTACCTTGCAAAATGGGTGGAAAGTAGAGAAGCTAACTAAAACCATGGACGAAATTTTTGAGCAGCAGGAGGATATATTGAAAGCAAAAGTAAGCAAAAAATTGGCAAAATTAAAAAAGCAAGCAGACAAACTCAAACCGTTGCCAGCTAAAAGCAAAAAACTAAAGAAAGATAAAGATGCATTACAAAATCTCAAGGATTTGACACTCAAAAAAACAAAACAACGCATCGAAATTGATGAACCCCTCAATCATGAGGAGAATACGGAATTGAATGGTGATATAACACTTCATGCAACGCTAAACAACGTGTCTGAAGTTGTGGAAGTTAAGGGCAATTCCTCTACGGTTATCGACTCAATTGATCCCACAAAAATAACAACTTTAAATTGGAAACAAGCTTCGCGTGGCACCTTAAATCAAGCCCTGGGAGACGGGGAACTTGATGCTGATTTCGATGAACAAGATGTTTCTACAGCTGAACGCCAACTTACCCTAACTGAAGCATTTGAAGATGATGATATTATAGCTGATTTTAATAAGGACAAAGAGAAGGATTCGGAGCTGAAAAATACTGAGTTGCAATTAGCCATGCCAGGATGGGGCTCATGGGCCGGTGCAGGCATATCTGCGGAAGTTACGGAACGTCGTAATAAACGTCTTCTCCTTAAACTTGCTGTTCCAGAGAAGCGACGTGATGAAAATAAGAGTAACCTTTATATCAATGAGACTGTTGGTAAAGAGATTCGCTCCCATATGGTCTCATCGGTTCCATTCCCGTTCAGATCTCTGGCTGATTATGAAGCAAGCATACGAGCTCCAATTGGCCGGAATTATGTACCAGAGACAGCTTTTAGAATGCTAACGCGTCCCGCTGTAATAACACGCAAGGGTCAGGTGATTGAACCGATGGATGAGAGTGAACTGGTGAAACCGGACCGACGTCTTAGGAACATTGTCGATAGGAGAATAAAACGTCTACCCAAGCATAACCCCGGGCCTCCTAAAGCTAAAATAGCTTAAGAGAAGTGTGTATATTACTTTTGACCCTATTATTAGGAATATAGGATACCTTTTAAAAAATATCTTAAATATAATACAAATTTCTGCCATTGATACATATGCTTTTGTAGTTTTTCTTTTTATCATAACCATTTCTTAGAAGTTGGAATTTGAATATGTTGAGTGCTAAAGTTAAATATCGATACATATCTTAAATGTGTAATGTAAAATTATCGACAAAGTGTTGATAATTATCTACATGTGTAGTAAATTTCTTAAGTTTATTTCATTTATTTATATAAAATGCTGTTAGAAATTATATTCTAATTAGTTTGTTAATTTTTTTAAAGCTGTATAAATACGTTGATTAAAGCGTAATAACAGTGGGTACTCCTTTATGGTTTGGCCGCAAAACCTTACCACTACTTTTGAAAGTAAACTATTAACTTAGTACAAAACACGACCACATGTGCTTTTGTAATCCATGGTCACACTGTCAGTTGTTTCCCACGGATATATATATATTGTGCTAGCGAAATGTACGAACTAAAAACTTTACTCCCTCAATTCGATATCAAATTGCCCAACTGTATGTATGACCTGAAGAATGTGAGCTTGGCGGGCAGCGGAAGTGCCGGCGTCAGCAGCAGTGGCTCAAGTGTAAGAATCATCATTATCAATCACATAGTATTAGTATTTAGATGGTATAGTTTATTAAGAAGATCCAGTCACTCCCACAGCAGGTTGTCAGCAGCAAGAGCAAAAGCAGCAAGAGCAGCAGCAGCAGCGCCACATGTGCACTTGACTTGGACACTTTAGGCCGACAAATCCAACAACTGCTAAAGGTTAACAACAACAACTAAACCAAATTCTATTTATAAAAAACGTATAAACGACTAACAAAAAAAAATATATATAACCAAATATGATGATGAAATATTGTGTGTGTTGCTTGCTGTCTCTTGTGTGTCCTTGGGGTCGCCGTCCATAGGTGGACGCCGCCAACTCATTTTGAATAATCCTTTTCATTGTTTGCAGGTTAATGGCCAGGATACGACAGCGGTGGCCGCCCGTCAGGATAAGGTGTTGCAACAACTGGAAGATCTCAAAGCCCAACTGGGCAAGATACGTGCTGGTTTAGGCTTATGTGGCAAGACAGTACAGCATACAACAGCCTATCAGAATGGTGGTTTAAAAGAGGTATGAATAAAATATGAATTATGTGGCAAAAACACTTTTTAATCTCTTATTTATATTTTAGGTGCCACTAGAGGATATAGTCATCAATGGACATCCAAATTTCATACCCTACGCCTTGTTGGCCTTGAAAAATGCATGGCGTGATCTTTATACAATCGACATAAAAACCTTTACACACTCCACAATGGCAGACATAGGACCAGGGGCAAGAGAATTTGAAGAAAATCTAGCCAAAGTGCCCATTAATGCATCATTGCCCAAAATCAATGTTACTTTGATATGGAAAAATTGTAAGCAAATGAAGTTTTCACACTGCAAATTGTGACTTATATATAATTAATTATCTTTTAATAGGCGAACACACTGAAATGATTAGCTCACCGACTATGTATGTACCCATTTATGGCGAAGTGAACATAATACGTTATTTGGGTCGTGTGGGTCCAGCTGAATATCGCTATGAAGGCTCTAACAATTGCAACGAAATTGATTTGGTACTGGACATATGCTATCAACTCTTACGTTGTACCACTCACAAATCTCAGGTGGCTATGGTCAGGCTGCTTGAGAAGCGTCTACAAAAGCAACAATATTTTGGTGGATCACAAATGTCAGTGGCTGATATTGGTGTCTACAGCTCCCTGATACGCATGCCTGCCATTACCGATAAGGATCTGACGCCTGCTTTAGTAGCATGGCGAAAGCGAGCCAAGCTGGTGACGAAAATCTAAAAGAAGTGATTTATTCCACATAAAAGTGAACAAAATAATAAACAAAAACAAAATTTAATCCAAATCCAGAAAAGATATATATCTATCAAATTACAATTTACCTTCAAGGAGTTCAGATTTGATAAAATTCAATTGCTGCACATGGATAGTTTTATTTAAATGCAGCAAGAATGATATAAATCTTTAGATAATCATTAGATAATCATTAGATAAATCTTGCTTATCTTCTCTTTTGCTACCGCATTGGCAATCATACATACATATGTGATCCAGCTCATGCTATCTCACTTGTTTCCATTTGCTCATTAGCAGCTAACGTTACCAATTATTCATTTGTCCTTTGGTTTCTTATATTGTATTTCCGCTTAATTAAAAAGTTATCTTTCATCATATTATCAGCGTTGGACTTGGAAATTTATACGCTAAAGAAAATAGCCATATAAATAACATCAACAACTAACATATTATACATATATACATACACGTTTGGAGTTGGAAGTGCTTACATTAGAACGAGTTATTGGTTTGTCAAAGAGACATAGAAATTTCAAAAAGATTAAACAACTGTTTCATTGGAATAATTGATATCGGCATGGAAAAAACCAATAAATTTTTACAGGTTAGTAATAATTTTTCATATTTCGTTCGAAAATCGGACAAATAGCATCGATCCATTGTCTTTCTGTCCATATTTAATATTTATCTGTATAATGAAACTGCAATAATTTAAAGTGTATGTATATATAGTATTTCTAATCTAAGAAATGATAAATTAAACAGTCTTTAATGCTTTCCCTAAGAGAAATTATTCTGTTTCTGACTCTAAATCAACTTTTAGTGTTCATATCTATATCGAAAATTTTATGAAACCTTTACCATTTTTTTTGTCATTTTATTTGGCTTATTTATCTTTGTTGCAATTTTATTTGTTGTTTATACAATACGGTTTCTCGTTTCTTATATATTGCAGTTTCTTTTTTGTTTTTTTTTTTTGTTTGTCATTGATCATTTTAAAAATTTGCTTAATTCTAGATCCTTTTGTGTTTATTTATATATATTTTTGTATATATATTTGAAATCCGTTGATTGTTGTTGTTAGCTTTTTAACTTTGTCTCTGTTCGGTTTTCTTAGGATGTTTTTCTTTTTTTATTCGTTTTCACTTTTCTTTTATTTATTTTTAATCTCGCTAGGAGAGATTTGTTTTTTTCGGCTGTTTCGGTTCTTGGTTGTTAGTCATTAAAAAGTTGTTGGTTACCCAAAAATTGCTTGCACATAAATAATAATTTAAATCTAATACATTTATATTATATAAATCATTTTATGTGTATATAATGATAATCAGTTGGTTTTTTTTTATTTTTGTTTGTTTGCTTGAGTTTGTTTCTTTTTCTTCTTTCTTTAGTTGTTTTCTTTGTTTAGTATTATAATTAGATTTGCCCCTTTTTTTGCTCTTGTTTTTACTATTTGAAGGAATCGGAAAAGTCCCTGAACTCTATATAATTGCTTTCATACTCAACTTAACTTAACTAAAGGTTTATACATGGCTGATGATAAAAAAAAACAAAAAATAATGGTAATCTATATATGTTGGGTAAGGGTTCTTTTAATCGAAAAGGCGAAATAATTTTCGAATTTTTTTTGTTTTGAACTAAATAATAACGATTTTCTTAAAATGATAAATATATGCCTTTAGCTAAATTCAAGCAGATAAATAAATTTTATTATTAAATTAATGTTACAAATGCTCAACTAAAGCTCGGATAAAGAAATTTTAATTAAATAAGCTATTTTGCACACAAAGTAATATAAATTGGTTAAATAATTTGATGGTATACTTATAAAATGGAGAGAGTAGTGTAGATGAAACAGTATCATTCGACAGAATTAAATAGAAGAAATCTATAGAAATAGATCTCATCTAAAGATGAAATTTTAAAGTTAAAACATTTCTATCACAAGAATTGTATTTAAGAAATGTTTAAAAAGACAAGTTTTTAACAAAGTTCCTATGGAAGTTTTTGTTATAAAAGAAAATTTACATAATTTTACGGCAGTTGAAATTTATAACCGTCTTAATGGTTTTTACAGAAAGGTTAAAAATATATATATCTGTATCTGTATTATATGTCCTCTGAACATTATGTATAATTTTGATAATTTGACTTGTTCGAAATTTATTTGCCCGTTTGAATTTAGCTTTCTGCTGTTGTTCTTTTCTTCTTTCTGTATGCAATAGTCAAACTAAAGGCTGATTTGAGTTGCATCTGATCATTTTACGTCTTAATTCTGCTTTATAATTAGACATTAATTATATTATTAATAGTTTTGTTTTTTTTTTTTTTTTAAATTTTTTTGTTGTTGTTGTTTTTAATGAAATTAAAATTGTTGGCCTATTTAAAGCCTAGGAGAGCGAGAGAAGTAGAACAAGATTTGGTAAAGAAGAGATGAAGATGTAAAAAGGGTCGGTTGGTTGGTTACTTGGTGGTTGTTGGGTACCAATTATGTAGTTTCTCCTTTACCACTATCATC
Organism: Drosophila neocordata; assembly: GCA_018903615.1. Taxonomy (NCBI): domain Eukaryota; kingdom Metazoa; phylum Arthropoda; class Insecta; order Diptera; family Drosophilidae; genus Drosophila; species Drosophila neocordata. Next base: position 13,812,375 of record JAEIGI010000001.1, read on the forward strand.
AGCCGACTCGGCATCGCCATCGGCCTCGGCGGCTGCTGCCCTAGCTATTCCCAGTCCATTATTGTTGCACTTATTTTTGCTAATCTCGGCACTAAGCTCCTTCTGTTCATCGTCGTCTTCATCATCCTCATCTTCATCCTCGTCATCATCATCGAAATCATCGTCTGTCGGTAAATCATCTTCGGTCTCTAGATCAAAATCATCATCATAAAAATTGGGATCTAAGCCAGATTCCGTGTTGACTTTTCGTGCGGGCTTAAGGCAATAATCCTCTAGTGTCATGGGAACAACAATGCCCTCTCGTTTAGCTTCAGCATTGGCGGCCAAGGCCTGTTTTCGTATGATATTGGGATATTCCGTGTCCTTGCCCTAATAAAGAAGCCGGTCAAGGGTCGGGTTTCGATGCAGGTGGAAATGTGGATTTTGCTTACCTGTGAGTCTCGCCATCGCCGATACATAACCGATGCATCTACATTGGCCGGCGAAAATGTGTTCGGTTCATTGAGCAAGGATATAACCGACAATAGAATTGTTCGCACATTCTGCGTTGGATTCCAGCGCTCGCATGGCAATTCACCGCTTTGGGGATCGTCCACAGGCGGATGCAATATAGATATGCATAGGTCCCCATTCTCATAAACATTCGGATGCCAGACTTTGGTCAGGAAGCGTATGGATGGCGGTGAATAGGGATAATCGTGTGGAAATTTCATATGGGCCTTGAAATAACCGCCCTGATACAATGTATCCGGTGGCCCAAATATGGCCACTTCCCATTCAAAAAGATTATCATCGTTAATCAATTTGACGCGAAATCCCTCGACAGGTTCCTCTTGCAATGATTTGTATTCCATAGCCAAGGCCCGCACAGCTGAGCTACTGGGTGTCGATGTGGTGGTGGTGGAACCAGATCCCCCTGTGCCTGCTGCTGAGCTCGAGCCCGCGGTAGCCGCCATCAGTGTGGACGAAGCATGTTGCGATGTGGAGGCGGTGGTCATTTGTTCACCTAGCAATTGTCGGCGTGCTCTAGAAACAAAAGACATTGTTATAGGTAACTACGTGTTTTCATATATATATATATTTATTGTACATTTGTACAATTGTGCATATAAATATATATATATATGTATATGCTTTTGCAGGGTCAATATCTTGACGATGACGACGGATTTCAAGGTGAGCAAGTTAGTTGCTTGTGTTGTTGTTGTGGTTGCTTATCTTTCATTTTGTTGAACTTGAAAAATTTGATTTGTTTAACTAAGCTAATTCTTCATTTTCATATTTAGTTTTTCTTTAAGGTATTGTCTCCCTTGTTGTTTTTGTAATCGAAAGTTTTTTATTTGTGGAGGAGGGGTCAGTGGGGGTGGTTAAAAACTTGTAAAATTTAAGTTAAGGCCCATTTTGTGTCTTACCTATTTAGTTGATTTTTTCTGCAAGTAGTGCTGGAGCGGGGGCGTGCGGTTATTTTTTAAAAATGCAGTTGCAATTGAGGGCTTTGTTTTTGTTTTTTGTTGCAACAAATTTGTAATTAACTTAGACTAAATTTTACAGCATCATTTGAGAGTCTGTTAAGTAACATGAGCTAGTTCTTTTAAGTCGTCTGTTAACAGCACAATTTTGAGTCTGTTAACTAAGAACGCGCTGATGGACATTCTGTTAATTAACAGTATTTCGACTTTGACTTTAATAACTTCTGAACATACCTCGTTTAGTTTTTCTAAAATTTCTTTTTAAAATGGCAGATATGGCAGCTCGCAGACAATTTTTTATCCGGTGCTCCTGCAAATACCGGATAACCCTAAAATAGTTCCATCATTGTATATGTGTTTTCTTTCAAGTTTCTTAACTTAAAAATCTTCGCTTTTGGTGGCGGGCTTAGTGGTGGTGGCAAAATAGCATCGATACTTATGTACATCAGTCAGGCAAGTAATTATCGATAATACGAGTACTTTTTACTACACATCGAATCCCCAATAAAGCATAATTTATCAATAGTTTAATAGAAAGAGAATATTTTTGAAATTCGAACCCTTTAAAATTAAATTCAAAGAGCCATAATAATATTGTTATTCAAAACAAATATTTTTTAAGGTCGTTCTCATGACATAGCGCAAATTAAAGATACAAAAATGTTAATCGTCAAATATGGCAATTTTTCTAAAGTGTAACAATTTAGGAGGCCGGGCATAGGCACCGATAAATAATATTTTACATCTTCAAAATAAAAAAAATCGATAGTGGCGACCCAAAATCGATTAGTTGGCTCAAAACGAAAACTATCGATGTTTTCATCGATGTTACTCCCAGCCCTAGTCCCCAGTAGCCAGCAAGTGTTCCTCTCCGTCGGAGTTGTCACGAACGGAAATAAGTAAAAAAAAAGTAAAAAGAGAAAAAGGAGAAAAGAATTGAAAGGAAAAAGAAGCATCTATATCTATAGAAATCCAGAGGAAGTGATAATTAGCGTAATTGACAAGTGCAAGTGCACGTGCACTCAAATCACGACAAAAAAAAACGAATCGAACACAGTTTAAAATAAATACAAAAAATCGAGAGGCGTTGGCCTGAAAAAGATAGAAAGAAGCAGCTGAAAAAAGTGCATACACCAGGAGGAGCAACACAGACAAACAACAACGAAGCCAAGTCCCGTTTGTTGATTGAGAGTGAGAGAAATAGAGAGAGACAGAGTAAAGGAGCGACCGATTGTGCGAGAGAGTGGGAGAAAAAGATAGACGATGAACATGAATGTAAAAAACCATAAAAATCTTTCAGGCACATTTTTTGCGTGAAGGCAAGGCAAAAGCAAAGAAGCAAAAACCCACACCCTCATACACCAACATCAATCTCACCAGCCCCACCCCTCCTCCCTCCTCTCTCACTCCCATCCAACAATCATGTCCAGCTGGGCTGAACGCGTTCATCGCCGTGCCGCCGATCTTGGCAATGTGGTAACTTCTTGCGGCCATCCAGCCACCTCGCCCTCATATCCGTATCGCTTAGAAAAAGTGAAGTTCGGTGTGCCCCTCGAGGAGGTTTGCAAACATAACAACAACATTCCAGGACCTTTACTTGTCTTGATACTCAAACTGAATAAGGAATCACCAAATCGTCGCGATGTATTCCGAGCTCCTGGCCATCAGGGTGCCATGAAGAAGCTAATACATTTTCTTCAAGCTGGCCGACTGGTTAATGTTGATAATTATTCCGTATTCACCATAGCCAGTGTTCTTAAAAAGTTCTTAAGGAAGATACCAAATGGCATCTTTGGTCGTCAGGGAGAAATGGAATTGTTTGCTATCAACGAGTTGCAGAATGAAGCGGAGCAAACGGAGCGTTTACACAGGTGAGTGTCAAATATACACACATACACACAAAATATACTTACAGAGGCACACACACAAGCACATATACCCGTCGTACATACTCGAAACTAGCTTGCGGTAAACTTGCTGAACCGGATCTAGATTTTTTTTTCGTGTTGTTGTTTTTGGTTGCAGCTCTGTAAGAATCTTCAAGAAAAGGAGTAGTGGGTGAGGTGGGGAGCCAGAGGAAGCGGGGGCGATGAAGTGGAAGTGGAAGTTAATTCAGTGGAAAGCTTTTTCAGTGTGTGCGAGTGTGTCAATGTGTGTTTGTGTTTGTGTGCCTGGCACTTGTTGACACATTTGTGTGTGCGCGCGGATTTTCACCAATTTTCACTTAAACATGCTAAAACGACGATGCGGCGACAACTTACAATGGCCTAAAGTGATATTCAACTGTAGCGATTAACCCTCGAGTGTGATTTTGACGCTTACGGGCTATAAAATTGTTATTGGAGGGAAAGGGAGACTCTGTGCCATTCCTTACTTATTTTCTATGAAATTTAACGAATCTTTACTTCTACACCCATACCCATACAAAATTTCTTATCGAAAGACGACTTTTGTTGTGGTAATTATTTAAAATATTTACATAGAATAAACAATATGAATCATTGTACAGAAAAGTGACTACGCAATTCCATGCAAATGAAGGTGGATGTTACATATGTCAGGAGAAACCAACGTGCCGAGTATGGCATTCCAACAATGAATTTCCAATTAAATCTTAAGGTCATGCATTTTGTTTCAGTAGAATGGCTCGGTCATGTCCCATTTCTTAAGAATGCTTGGTCGTAAGGTACTATCTGTTTTTACCTGAGCACGTGATCCTGTTGCTTTATGCATTCTTGTTATCAAAGTAATTGATTAACAATGTGTAAACTACAGCGATGTTAGGGCATTCCTTTTCATTTGGATTTTATCTTTTGGGTTTGGTTTTGTTTCTTGTTACTTTGGGATTGGTAAATTTTGTTGCAGTCTTAAAAATGCTGAAATATGTGCATTAACCCGATTTCAAATGCAACTGTCAAAACCCAGTGAAGGGTTAAAGGCTCTTAAGCTCAAATGTTTTGCTTTTTCTTGTTGTTGTTGGTGCTGCTGCAATCGATTTCTAACCAAAAACTGAATTAGAGCATGAAAGCGTGGGCAAACACAGACACACACACACACATACGCATGCTCAATTAACGAAAGAAATGTATTTGGTTTTTTTTTTTTGTGTATGATTGCAGCAATTTGCAATTGTTGCAAGTAAGTGGCTCTGCCGCTAGGCAATCGATATTATCTCACGAGTCTGTGTGTGTGTATATATGTATGTTAATATCGAACCAGTGTTGATGAATTGCATTGACAGCTGTTTGACTGACAATCTTTAATTTTGTTTCCTTCTTTTTTTTTTTTTTTATTTTGCGCTTGTCTTTATTTTTCCCTGTGTTAATTTGTTTAACATTTGTGTGTGATCAATGGCTACTACGTCAGCCAGTCAGTAGTCCATTGGTTACATTAAAAGAAAAAAGTGAATAAATAAAAAAATGTGCTAAATGTGCGTGTGTAAACACCCACACTAGGGTGGGCCAAAGATTCTTTTTTCTTTTTGCCTTTCGAATCATCGTTTCAACAAGAATGCTTAACACATTCTTAAAGTTCAAAGAAAACAGTTACTACTACGTTTTGTTTTTTGTTCCTTTCAAACATTTTAACAATCATCTTCTTTTGCTTTGATTTGGTAAATTTAATGGTTAGTTCTTTGCTTCAGGGGAACGCAATTAATGTAAGGTTTTTGAGCTACCGATTACAGGGATGTGTTTTTTCTATTTGATTTTTTGGTTCTGCAATTGCAATTCGAATTCGGACCACTCTAATAACATACACACACACACATACATACGCAATGTTTCAATAAAACATACATTTTCACAAAAATCAATGCGTAACATTCGACCGCCAAATTAAGAGAAAGAGCGCACACAAATTTTATTGTTGTAAATTTGTTTATTGTTTATTTACTTTTTAGGGCAGCCCAATAGCAACAACATTGCACCAACAACAAGAAAAACAAGAACAAATACATTAAGCAATAGCGCAAAAATCATTTCTCTTGTTGCTGCTGTTGTTGTTGTTGGTGGTGGTGGTGCTGCTGCTGCCTCTGATAAAAATAGACACGCGTTTGAAACATTGTATCAATTAGAAGAAACGTAAACGACGCAACAACAGGTCCTCCTTGCTGGCGGCTGTCAGTTCGGCGGCCGACGTCTTGTCGACGTCATTGTTGCACGTTTTTGCAATAGAGAAATAATAGAACAAAATCGAGAATAGAAAAAAGGCCAAAAATAAAATCTTATAAATGTTTGCTCTGTGTATATTTATGTTTTTTTATTTTTGTTATTTTTGTGTGTGAAATTTACAACTAGTCATGGCTACAATAACAAATAATCGCAGCGCCAGCATCGGGCAACCAACTAACATGCTGACGTTCGCGGCAGAAGAAGTAAAGAGAAAGAGAGTGCTACTGAATGGGAGGGGAGATGGAGCGTAAAAGCTTGGCTCTGCTTGTTAAACGAGTCCTGTTGCTGCTTCGACTTGTTGCCTGCCCAAAAAAAAAAAATAAAATAAAAGCTTCATCGCTGTTTTTCTCTCTTTTCATAAGCTTTTTCAATAGACGCCTGTTGCTTTCTGTTGGCACATTAAGTCAGGCGTTGCTTCAGTTCATCGGCACAGCCTGTACCACCAAATATATATAGTATTATAGCATTACTCTGTGTTTGAAAATGACTTATATTCCCGCTTATATTGTGTGATTGTTAAATTTGGAAAACTATATCATTATATTTTCGTAAAAGTGTCCTTTTTATAGGAACAAAAGTAGAGTTGACTCCGTCAGGAAACAATTATTGATGAGATTAAGAAGGTCACAAATATTTCCTTGACTAAACCTTGTCATAAGCCAACATCAGCTGCTTTGTCTTTATCCCTTCACTATTATTTTCCCCTCTCCTACCTCAGTAGTTGTGTTCGAGCTCTTTTTACTTATCATTTTAGTTTTATTTATTGTGGCTGCCATAGCTAATAGGTTTCTCTGGCTATTTGCACAATTGCCATGCCCTGGACAATAGTTAAACGACACAAACTGCTTGCTGCGAATACCGATAAGTGCAAAAAAGAAAAAAAGAAAAAGAAGAGAATACCATTTTTGCCCGCTTTTGTGTTGGTCTAGACAAACAAATGGCAAAAACTGCAGCAACTGCACTGTAGCAGCAGCACCAGCAGAAGGCAGGCAGGGCAACACGTCCGGGCAAATGACGACAAAGCCGCATTGTGCTGTTGTGCATGTTGTGTCCCCCAGACAACAGTAGAGCGACATCGACATCGATGTCTTGTCTTGTCTGAGCTTCTCTGCTTCCTGATTGATTATTATGAAAGAATTGTTTAAAACAAACTGAATGTTCATAACAAATGTGCCACTGTTGTAAATCAATTTAAGTTCTTTTGCCTATATAAACAAATTACTGCGACCAGATAAAGTTTAAATAAAGCAAAGACAAGATCACAAAAATATATAAACAGTATTTAATATGTGCGTCAGAGGAGCTTTCCTCGTGTTCGTTTTCTTCTACTCTTAGTGAACTCGACTACAGGCAACCTCTGTATAACCATATGGCGACGGATAGACACTAATCAACAAACAAAAACATTCAAAAGAAAAAAAATTGCTCAGAGAAATAAAAGATTGTGAATTTGTTTCATAAGAAGCTCTAACAAGTTGTCCATTAATATAGCCATTTCGTTGTTTAGCTATATCCAATAATATTATTTATGGAAAATCAACATATACTTTGTTTTTTCCTTTACTTATTTTCCATTATTGTTTTCCCTGCAAATTTTGTTTGCATATTTTTCTGACTAGTGTAAAATTTTCAGTGTGCATTGGTCGTTGGCCTGACAGTGCTACTGCTGCTGCTTACTTGACTTGGACTTGGATTTGGCTGTATAGGGTTGGGTTGGGTTGGGTTTGGTGGGTCATATATATTTATATATATATACATTCATACATACATAGTTGTCGTTGTCGTCGTTCAGAGTCATAAGTATGCATTATCCACACATAGTAATGTTTGCACACTTAGTATATTTATTTTGATATGTTGAAACTGCTTTTTATTATCGGTAGATACATACATACATACATACATACTTACATACATACTTACATACATATGTATTGCATGTATGTATATGCGTTTTCATTGTGATTTGCCTTTAGATAGTTGTTGTTCTTGTTGCTGTTCGCTTGTTCATCATCATTATTATGACGTATTGTCTTTTGTTGTGGCTTGATAATAAAAAACTTGCTTCTGCTGCGGTTATGTTTCGCATCTGCTAAAATATATGTATATATATCTATATATATATATATGTATACAATGTACAACACAATCCAATCCAATTCATTCCAACACAAAGAATATGAGGAAAGGCGTTAACTAAACACGACAAATGATGCATATTGATGCTGATTTTGCAGTCTCCAAAGATATAAGCTGAGATATGGTCAACTTTTCACGATTTGTCCAAGCTTCAAACTGATGTGTGCTGCAAGCAAAACCTAAAAGATCATAGGTACACACCCCTTATATATCGTATATATGTATATATATATATATATATATATATAAATCTGTAAAGTATGTGTAATCATAGGCATAATCATTCCACCGTCTACTATATATCTTATTTTTAACCGTATTCAATTTGTGCGTAATTTCGATGATTCAATTCCGATGAGTGATCAATTGTGACTATTTAACTATATATGTATGTATGTATATATATAATACCTTTTTCAATCTATAATCAACAAAATTTAGTTATTCATTGCAATAGTGCAATATATAGGAAATCAGATCATTGATATATATCTTAAAAATATATGTTATTATACCATTAATTCTGTATCGTTAAACTTTCTATTCATAAGAAGTTTGATTTTGGTTTCAAAGTTACCAAACAAATTAAACGATATTCGCAAAACAAGAAATTTCTCATTGTCCAATCCAAACTCCAAATCCAAGATAAATTTTCCCTAGATGCCTTCATCTAAAGATCAATTTAATTTTTGTTTTTCTTATGAAATGCTAAGTTAACAAATTATTGATGAACTTTTTGGTGATTTTGTTTTATGGTTTTTTCATTCATTAAGTTGCACAAATTTGAATAATAAATTTCTCGTGAAATTTGTTAAATATTTTTATCTTAAAATCGACATATGTATAAATATTTTCTTTGTTTGTTTTTAACTTATCGGAATAGTTCAGGGTTTTCTCATTTCTCGAGGTTATTTATCAGTCCTTCTATAGTCAATGTACGCCAAGCCCATTATTTCTGTCTCAAAATCCTTCCTATATATTTGCCTAAAGAAACTATATCTAACTGAACAGCAAACAGACAAAAGAAAAACGTGTTGATTGGTGACTTAATCTTATCAGTTTCCATTTCTTTTTATTTTGCGAAAGTATAATGTACTTTGTAGAGGCCAAAAAAAAAAAACCAAAATGAAAAACGAAGCCAACTTCTCTCCGACAATCTATCAATTAGCTCTAACTTGCAGATACTCTATATCAAATGAGTGAAGAGATTATTTAAAATTCATTAAATAATTGCCACTTGAATATATATATATACAATTTTTAATTAGGTTTTTAAGTTTTTATACCCTTACCTATATATATACACATATATTCTTGATCAGCATCAATAGCCAAGTCGATATGGTCATGTTCGTCTGTCCGTCTGTCTGTTTTTGCTGCTTTTTTAGACCTTTAATTTTAAGCTATATGGTTGAATCTTGGTATTTAGGCTTTTTAAATGTCTATGTAGATAAAGTATAAAAATCAGTCGGATCGGACGACTAAAAGATATAGTAAATTGACTTTATCCCCAGCAACCTCAAAAAGACGCAGGGTAATTAAATATAATCTTATTTTATTGTTTTTTGAATTCATTTTGTATAAGTACTCACACACTGTACATCAAGTATTAATCAGATCGGATAAGTATTACTATTATTATCCATAAAAGAAATCTGAAATCGAAAAATGTTGAATTGAAACCGATATGACAAAATAAATAGTTAATTAGTCTAGAACTGCAAGCGTACATCGTTGATTTTTGAATTTACATTAAATTATTTGCTTAGATCGCTCGACCAACAAAAGTCTATAATATGTAAATTGGAATGAAGGATCGTAAATATTGAACTTTGAGTTTTTTTTTTTTTTTTTTTTTTTTTTGGAGCAGGGTATACAAATTATCATAGTTAATGGAAAACCTTTCGTTAGACATTGGCGCAAATGGCAGATAAGGATTATCAATTTATATTTATTTGCATTTTGTTACTTGTTATTGTTTATTGGAAATGTGCGTACAAATTGTTTATTAATTGCATTTAATTACATGAAATGTGTCGTTAAGAAGGCAAACAAAATAAATATTTATGTCTGGCCTATTGATATAACAAGAAAGAGTAAGAAAAAAAAAAACTATAGAGAAAGAAAGAGAGAGAGAGAGCTTTGCGATAAGGGTAAAACAATCAAAATTTGTTTTTCCTTTTCTTTTCTTTTCTTTCTTTATTTTTTTCTTCTACTATTTATTTGTTTATTTTTTTGTTTTGGCTATCTAAACCCACAAAAACTTGTTAGAAAATCAATGAGTAATTGTGATTGATGAGGTTACATTGAATGCCCATTAGTAGGGTCTTGAGATTTGAGTATATGCTTTATTAGACGTTATACAATCGTCTAAAGTTACGTATGTATGTATGTATATATACATATAAGTATATACACGAATATACATTGATTCGATTGAATTTGTATTAACATAAAAATAAAACCGGCTTTTCTATGAATTAATGCTAAATAGTTGTTATTTTTTCTTTTTGTTTTATTTGTCGTATTGTGTTTGTTTAGTATTCTTCATGCGTAGCTTCTGCGTATTTGAATGAATCACATATCATTTATTTCATTCATAAAAACAAAAAAAAAAAAAAATAAAAAAAAACGAAATATGTCGGATAAGGTTTTCTTTCAGTTTAGTTCATTTTGTTGTTGTAGTATTTTTTTTTTTTCCTTTTCAAGTGCCGCCGTCATTTGATTTGCTTTTGTAACTGTATTTAATATTTTACTATAACTTTTTTTTTTTTCTTCTCTCTTTTCTTCATATACACTTACATATATGTAGTTGTTTGTTTTGTTTTGTTTTTTATATGAGACATATATTGTGTTACGTATAAGATGTGAAGATGATGATGATGAGATGCTGCTGCTGCTGCCCTACAGAGGAACCAGTTTGATTTTGTTTTGTTTCGAATTATGTGTCAAGTGATAAAGTCAAGGGGGTAAAGGAGAAGGGAGATGGCAGTGGTGGAGGAGTAGGAAGTGATAAAGTGAAACATCATCATTCCCTTTGACAGATAAAACAATTCAAGTGGATTTACGAGATTTCTTATTTGTTTTTTCTATTTAAACGTTTTTACAGCAACTGGGGAAGAAAGACATCAGCTTCTGCATATAGACTATAGAAATGTATATTCTTTTATTGCATCAATATGATGATTATCGTTACACTTGGATAGACTATCCAATAGAATGGAAACTATGTTTGAATGCATCAAAGTGTTTAAAAGCGATTCTTTTGTTAATTGTATACCAAAAGCTGCACATTAAATTAATGAAATCGAATAAGAACCAAATCGACTCATCATTATAAAGTTGCAAATGAGCTGGTTTGGTGAAAAGGTGTACCATTTCCATATTTGCATTTGAGCCGATCTTTTCTATGAAAACTTTTGATTATATCGTTCTATATGAAAGTTATACGATCCGTCCGTCTAGTTTTGAGATAAACAACAGTGTAGGAATGTTATATACAAAGTATGATAGATTTACAACTGACAGACTAGTGCTTGCTTGTGTTGATCAAGAATATATATATACATACATTATATGGTTAAAATGAACACGTATACACCAAAGGGACAAAGATAGTTGGAAAAATGAACTCGATAATTTTCTTTATGGCTTATAGACTTTTTTTTTTTTTTGGTTTGCTTTTGTATATATGTATAATATATTAAGGTATATATTGTTTTGAGTAAAAGATCTCTTATCTATATAGAGCTAGAGCTGGTTCATAGTTTGGTTGGTTGGTTGAGTTGGCCTTACAATTAGTCATGTTATTTTTCATTACAAGTGCACTGACTCATATTCCTAGCCCACCACTACCGACTTACCCATCATCATAATCAAAGAAAGTCTGTTTCATCCTCTATATGCGATGTATGTCTGGGTCTCTCTATCTTTCCCTTTTCCACTTTTTGTTTCTGTCTCTGTCACACTGTCTAGCTTACATACATTGTTCACACTTTCATTTTGGCGTGCCTAATGATTTTTCGAAACAAAAATGGTTGGCTTTTAGTGTTTAGAGAAGAAGAAAAACTGGTCGGTCTCCTCCTAAGCGTCGTCCGTCCATCCACATTACACAACCCATCCAGCTAGCTAGCTAGCTAGCTAAAGCTAGGCGAAGGCGAAGCCAAAGCTAAAGCTCCAACTCAATCAATTAATGCTTCAACTCTTCTCCTTCTTCTCCTCTGTGCAGCCATAGCTGCTGAACAGCAACAAATGTTTCGTATTTTTGTGGCGCTAAAAAGTGAAAACTTGAATATACAACAATAAATTGATAGACGGGGAGAGGGATAGAGAGAGAGAGAGAGAGAGTTGACCGGAGTTGGCGGGGAACGCACCGGTCGGTTAATGGCGGGCGGCGAGTGGAGCGGACGGGCATAGTGGCAATCGTTTGACAATGCATTGAAAATGCCATGAACAAGGTGGAAGAAGAAAGGTGGCAAGTAAGATAGAAAGAAAGAAAGAAAAAAAAAATAGAAAGAAAACAAACAAACAAACTAAAAGAAAAGAAAAGACAAGACGACGAGACGATTTAGTTGTTTGATAATGATAAGAAGCTCAAAAGGGACACAATAGACCAGACCGAGATGGAGACATGGAGATGGAGACCCAAGACTCGAGTCTTATAGAGTGTTAAATGCCTTTTGATAGGTCTTAACTGTAGCGTAATTTGGACATCATTTCAAAAGGGGCAAACCGCCGTCTCCGAAACTGTCACTGTCACATAACGGTACCAAAATTAAAGACAAATTGTTTTCCTACAACCATTTGTTAACAACTAATGATATAATTTTCTTTTATATTATATACATACATACATAATTCTTTAAAAATTTAATTTTATTTTCCTCATATTTTGTGGCATTTCACATTAGATAGCAATAAAAGATTAAAAATTAATCAATTTTTTTTTCTTTCGCCTTCATCTATTTCTATTTGCAGACTTTTTGGTTTTTTGCCGAAATATACGCAACATCTTTTAGTTTTACTCTTTGGCACATTCCGTGTAATAGCCAGCAATGCCGCCCACGCCTCCACGGGTATGACCAGCGAGGCCTTGGGTGTCTCTGTGGCACCCAGTTTCTTTCAATCCTGCGTAAGCGATGGCAAAACCGCTCGCATGGAGGATGTGCTCAAGTTTAAGGTAATTAAATTGATATCCAATATACATATATATATATATAGATAATTCGACTAATGTTTTCTTACTTTCAGGTGGCCACAAAGATCATGCAACATATAATTGATAAATTTGCGACACATGATATTTTTGGACGTGAGAATTATGAATATTATGCTCGTGTCACGGGACGAATTCTAAGGGTACAAGATGAATGGATATGCAGTTTTCAATATCCACCACCGCCGCGTGGCAAATTGGCACAACAGAAATATGCATGTGAGTGGGCAAAACAACAATATTCAGAAAAGATTGTATCAGATTGTAAAATGTGCATGTTGCATTAATTATTGGATTTTTTCAAGCATCTAAGAAATTTCTAAACTGCACTGAATGAGAAACAAAGTTGTTTTATTTGATGACATAGATCATTTTTAAAGATTTCGATATATATGTATACCGATCTATACAGACATGGTGCACTATTTCCTATTTGTATTTATTATTTGACTTGACATATTTCTTGATATTTATTTGTTTACTCTGATCTCCTTATCTCAAGAAGTCTCTTGCCTATTTAGTTTCTTTGAAATTTTGTTGAATCATCAGAAAAGGATTTTAAATATTTATATTTGCTTTTATTAATATTTACTATAACAATGAATCGTGATATTTAACCCATTTTTATATAAGAATATTATCTTATATTCTTTATTATTTATATAATGTTTAGTAATAATTTATTTTCATTTTGTAAATGCTTCTTATCTATAATATATCTTTCTCTCTTCTCGTTTGTATAGTGCAACATTCTTTGGAGGCCGAAAAGACTTGGCTACAATGTCAGTGCGAACGTTGGGGCTTACGTGAGTAGCAAATTTTATACCTCCTTAAATATCCTTAGATATAGAAATAGTTACCTTTTTTTTTTTAGTTTTGTTTAAGATATTTAGTATATCTTTTTCCCCTTTAATCTAAGAAGAATTATCCATACATACATACCTAAATATCTTTCTCTGTCTATCCAACCATCCATTCAACTATCTATCTATCTATCAGTCTATCCACTATTATTGCTAACTTTGTGTAAATAGTTTTGGTTTCTCTATTATTATTATTATGTTCTGGGTGGTTTCTCTCCTCATATGGTGTCCTTCTCCATTTCTATATGCCTTTCCATCTACCTATCTATATACATTGTATTCCCATTTTGCTTATGGCTTTGCCTATTTATATGTAAACTGCACGCTTGTTTCTTACTCATCGAAAAAAAAAAAGGAAAGAAATCATAAAACAAAATCCTTCCCCCATTCCTGATCTATATCTAAACTTTAGTGGCTCAAGAGGAATCCCGTTCGACGCCCGCTTTGCTGACCAGCTCCAGTTCAGCTTTGGAGAATAGTGTGCTCTCGTTGGGTGTCTCGCCAGAGCACTCATTTATTGAGAGTTGTGCCCGATTGTCGGTGTCATTGGAGGGTCCGGGCATCTTTGCCATGACCTCGTCACCGCTGCCAGCCAAGAGACAACACCAGCAACAGGGAAATGGTAATGGCACTGATTACGACTATGATGACTATGAGGATGAGGATAATGATGAGCTGGATGGTGGACTTGGACATGGTCATGGGCGTGCACAAGGACATGATTTTGCAGCCGAATTGGAATTAAGTCACATTGCGCCGCCGTTGCCAATCCGCGGAGCAGTGGGAGGAGGATTCTTACGTCACAAGCAGCGTCATGATGATGATGACGACGACGATGACGACGAGGATGAGGAGGAAGTGGTGTTAAAACGTCGCTATCGTCAAAACAAAAAGAAGAATTTAACCACCACATCCAGTAGCCATCACCAGAGACGTTTACGAGCTGGCACCAAGAGTCTAGATGGTCAAGCCAGTGCTGGTGCTATTTCTGGTGGTGCTAGCGGTGCTGTAGGTGTTGCATCATCCACTGTACCCCAAGCTACACCGCCCAAGCTCAAGCCGCGCACTTGCAGTCGCTGCAGTCGAGGCATACGTCACTCCAGCTCGTGCAGCTCAAATTCTGGTGGCGCAGCAACTGGCCCATCCGGCAATGGTGGCAACAATGGCGGCATGACCATGGAGGAACTCAGAGCCGTTAATCGTTATGCAGAGAGCACCAAAAGTCTCTCCTATTTGCCACAGGTGAGGGATGACTTCTATCCAGGCTCTAGAATTTCCGTATAGAAAGCCTTAGCATATAGACATAAAAAAGAGAGAAAAAAAAACACCAATTTGACGTGACTTGCAAACTCTAGCAATTGAAAATGAAATCCTTAGAATTTAGTGTGCTCGAATTTCATAATTTTTGATATTTCCTTCAAGTTTTCAATTCTATTTTGCAGGAAAGAAAACAAGAAAATGAAATATGCAAATCTTAATTTTAGTTTTTAAGTTGATTTTTTTTTCTTCTCACTTTCTTTTGTCTTTCTTTCTCTCTCTCTCTCACACTTTGTTTAATTTGATTCGTAATATGATGAGAATAGAACTCCTATAGAGATATATCATATTATAAATCTCTTATTATATATACATCTATATATATATATATATATATATATATATATTCATATAACAGTTTTTTCTCCTTTATTTTTCTTATTGTTTGAATTTACTTTAATTTGAGTTTATTTTTCAATTTTCACAATTATTATTTCCTTTTTTTTTTTTTTTTTTTTTTTTGTTCCTATTCTATATTGCTCTTTCTCTATCTATATCTCTCACTTGTTTTATGTTTATATTCTATATTAACCAAAATGCTAAGAGCCTGCCCTTTTTACAACAACAACAACAAAAAACAGCAACAACAACAACAACTACTACAACAACAACACACTCTATATATAAGTGTTTAACCCTTAAGTATGAACCTCGAAAAGCATTCCCAAACTCGAAACCCAGCCAACACAACACACACACACACGCACACCCTTCACACCCCTTTAATGAACAAGGTACAAAATGAAAACTTTTCTCAAATATATACTTTACTTAACATAACTATCTCTCCCCCCTTTGCAATGCCCTCCATCACTGAAAACTGTACAAAAGAAAAAACTTTCAAAAGAACACGAACAAAGCAAAAAACAAAACAAAAAACCAAATTTCTTATATACTATATTAAAATTAATAATTTGTACACATTAATTAAACTAAATGTTAATTCATTTCACACCATTTCAACATTTAATCTATATACTATTTACTTATATACACACACACACACACAACTCCAAACACATACACACTATTTCTCCAAAGATCTATGAAATATATATTTCAATTTCACTAAAATAAAAAAAAAAACAAAATAAGTGATGAAACAGCTTTTTTTTAAAAAAAAATGAAACCATAAACAAAAAATTGCGTTATAATTAAAATTCGAAATTAGTTTCAGATTAACTCAAGTAACAAAAATTCAAATTATCTACTTTAGCTTCAATTAGAACTTTAAATTAGAAAGATATTATTTTAATTTAGGAGTGTAATTATAAAATACAGGAGAAATACGTATTCTTTTAATTGTAAAGGATGTCAAGAAAGCTTTTAAAATTGTGAGAATTATATATTATATTTTTATATATGAGTGAATATATGAAATATCACAAGAAGAGTGTTTATCCGGCTCTGGATTTGACATCTGGCTAAAGAAGTTCTTTTAAAGCTATTGTTATGAGTGGAAGGGAGGCATGACTTGCCTTAAGAAAATGTTTAACAAATTAAAATTACTAGTATTTGGTTATTGAAAAAGCTAGTTTTAATTCTAAATTCCTTTTGTTTACTGAAATTATATTATTAAATTTGAAAATTAGTTAGATTCTCATATAAAAGACAAAAGGTAAACAATATTTTGAATGAAATTCATTATGTCTGCGTGGGATTATAGTTGAAAACTAATTGATTGAGAGATATTTACTCTAGATAATAAGTTTTCAAGAATCTAAATGATTTAAACTTGTTTAGTTTGTTTTTTTTTTTTTTTTAAATCAAATAATCTATTAAACGCTAAAAACACTGTACATATTATATACATATAAGTTTTTGTACAACTATCAATTTTTGTTTTGTTAATTTTGCTTTTGTTGTAGTCTTATTATCATTCGTTTTTTTTTTTTTTTTTGTTAGTACTACTACACACATTACACCATGTATCATAAGTGGCTTTCAAATGTATTTTTAGTATGTTTTTCTTATCTTTAATTAATGTATTTGTTGTTAGCGATCTAAGTTTAATGTTATATTTGATATATATGTATATGTATAGTATGAATTTTTGTGCACATGTATTTGTATTTACTTTCGATGTATTTATAGTAGCAGTCACTTGTCTTGTAATTGTCTTGTTTTGCTGCTTGTTTTCCTGTGTTAACCAACTATTTTTTTTTTTTTTTTTGTATCTGGTAACATTTTATATTTTTGTTAATGCTTCTTGGCACTTTAATCTATGTATTTTGTTGTTGCTTGTCCCTATACACTCAATTCATTTAATCATTATTCAGATATGACAAACTATAAAACATATTCACTTAAGAGAAACAAAAAATTAAATGAAATTTCATATATAAAAAATGTTTTGCAAAAAGAAAAACTGTTCGAAAAAGTGTCTTAAACTGTTATACAGTTTTCTTTTTCTACTGCAGCTATTTCATATTGTTCTCCAGAACTACAAAAACCAACAAATATTAACGTTCACAATGAATAAATTTTAACTTTGGTTCACCAAAGTTTCTATATCCTTGCATGTGATGAAATGAAATGAAATTCGTCATTAAAATATTTGAAGCCCAAACGGTTAAAAACAAGCTCTATTTTATACGAGATATATCGTATAAAGCTGTCTGATCTTTGCTTCTCGGCTTATTAAAATAAGCTTATTTCTCATTTAATCTGCAAAAACTTTTCTTTTTACCCCAAAAGCTGCAAGGATGTATCTATTTATACGTAGAATGCCATGCCATGACTTTATTAACTATGTGCTCAATAGATTAACCATAAAGGGCATTCATGTAATCATAGTTCTTTGCCAAAAAAAAACAAACAATAGATAATATTTTGTACTCATTAATAATTATTTAAATGCTTAATTTTTTGTCAATTTTGTTTTCTTCGTTTTGCACTTACTTGAACGAGACTACCCCCTAATATATATTTTTGCTTTAAACAAATGCACTTTATTTTCCTACTTTCCACTTAAATTTCATTTTGTAATTTTCATTTATTATTTCAATAATTATTATTCATTATTTTTTATGGTTTATTAATTTATAATTTTCATAAATTAAAGAAATTTCCTTTTTTTTTTATATTGCTATTATTATTAAGTGTAAGAAAATCGAACAAGAAAAATCGAAAAAAAAAAAACAAAATCCAAAACCAAAAATCTCTAATGCGAAATTTTGAATCCCCCCTCGTTCCACTCCCAAATACAAAACAAAAACACCAACAACAACAACAACAACTACACATCACTGCAACAACAAACTGCAATGTGCAACATGTGGCTAGGTCCATGAACGTCAAACTGCACGCATGCGCACCCGTTCCGAATGGTTCTTGGGTCCGAGAGATGCTGCCATGGTGTCCCTGCAATTGCCCCTGGACACATGCAGCAATTGTTGCCTGGCTGCTGCTGCAGCAGCAGCTGGTTATCTGGGCGGTGGCAGTACACGGGATATGCGGCAGGGATCGGTAGCAGCAGCAGCAGCTGTAGGAGGAGGAGTAGGAGGAGTCGGAGGAGCTGGAATTGGAGGATGTATGGGAGTAGGTGGCTCAGCTCAACTATATCATTTCTATCGCAAGCATTTGGATGACATGATGGACACCGAGGATAGCTACAGTCAGCATCAACAGCAGCAGCAGCTGCTACAGCAAGAACAACAAATACATTCCAAGGGCCTCTTGAGGCCACCACCAACACTTTTACCTGGTTCTGCTGGACAGCATACAAATCGACGATTGCTCCTGGATGCCAATTCGGGTAAAAATCAAGGACTAACTACGATCACCAACACTAACAACTACTACAACAACAACAACAATAATAAAAATAATGCAGCGAATACAGTGCCAATGCAGCAGTCAATCTTCCATTATCCACTCAATACATCATACTATTATTCCACACAATGCTTAAGCTCCAATACGATGGCTCCAGCTGGTGGTCGTCCTGGTTCTGTTGTTGTTATTACCAAAAAGCAAAAGAAACATGAGATTATTGACCAGCAAGCAAACGATGATGACGATGATAGCGATTGTGACTCCTTGGATGGCATATTGCAACATACATTGCAATCCCATGAATTCCAACAGCATTCACATCCAAATCATCCAAATTCGCATACACATAATCATCCAATCCATGACCGGGATGCACTTTTCATAAGACATTCTACACCCCTAAATGCTGGTGATGGATTACAGCGGCAACGTTTGGCCAGCAATGCTTCTACTCTATATCAATCCTTTGAGGCATCTGCCCATCAAAGGACTCACAATCGCAGCAGCAACAATAACAACAACAACAACAGCAACACCAGCAGGAGCCAGAATAACAATAATTTCATCACCGTCATTTTTAATGTCCTAGACTTTCTGTTCTAAATTAAGAATTCCAACATATTAAATTGAGAATGTCATGTGTTTTGTAGAAACTAAAAAAAGATACAGACAAACCAACAAAAGACGAAAGAAAAAAAGCAAAAAAAAAAGAAAAGAAAAGAAAAGAAATAGTACACTGAAGAAAGAGCGCAAACTCATTTCGAATCATTTGATGCATCCATTTAACTATATATACGTATACATATTCATATATATTATCATATATTCATGCTTTGCCAAAACTAAAACATATCCAAAATATTTATACATATATTATTATTCATGAATTTTTATGTATTTGTTTATTGATCGATTATTATACATACATATATATAAATGTATATATATATGTTCATAATATTTATCATGCATACAAATTTCAAAATTTATTTCGATTATTTTACCAAGCCAAATTCGACACAATTAATTTTAACAAATTACAAATATTATTTAATTTTTTTTTTCTTAATCGGTTCGAGATGTGCGATCTTAAAAATCAGAATGAATGAATCATTATAATCTGACCATAGTCAAATACAGAAGTATAAACTATCAGTTTTCGAACGTCTAGACAAACAAATGAGATTGATGCTTAATGCATATTCAACAATTGTCCAGATTGATCCATAATCCTTTACAAAAGGCTTCAAGTGATTCAACTCAGTCGAAACCATTTAGGACCCAATTGTTTACCCTCATTTGTAATTGTTCTACTTAATCACAGGTAAAGACTACTCTAAAGTCTTCCCTCTTTATCCTTCTCCCGCCATGTTGTTTATGCTTCATTAGATCTCCTCTAAAAATGAACACAATTGTCCATCCTTCGGGATTCAATATGGCCTTTACCGATACTATCATAAGTTTTGCTTTCTGCTATGTGATTTTGATAGTGAAAACAATTTAAGGTTCTCCATTGTAATAGATCTTCTCACTGTCCGTCAACCTTGTGTGGTTTCATCTAGTTTGGATAATTTCTGAATAGTATATTAAATTTTAGTCGTTATCCAAATGGATTAATATCTAATGATCAAACCAATGATCGTGTTTTATCCAAGTTCATACCATCAGTTTTGGTATAGAAGTCTCTTGATTCTAAATAGTTTGTCCGTATCATAACTATCAGACTTTAATCAAAATTCAATTAATTTTTTTAAAGAAAAATCTTGAAATATTCCGATTCATTTTTTGTATATAAATTGGATTAATTTTTGATAAAAAAATTCTATATAAACTAAAATTTGTAGGCATTATAAATATTTATATGTATATAAATATATATATAGATATGTATGTATATATAATAATTTGCTAGATTTGGTTTTTATATATATATATAATTTTATATTGTTTAACCTATCAATAATAATAATATTAATAATAATGATTTCAATTAAATGTTTAACTTAATTTCTATGCTAATTGCATATTAATAATTTCATTTATATAAAATTAATTATGGCTTACATTTTCCACCGTGTCTGTGTGTGTGTGTGTGTGTAAGTTATCGATGCGTGTGTGTGTGTGTGTGTATATGCTTTATTGAATATTAAAGTATTATTTAATTTTTTTACATGTATAAAAGAGAAAAATGTGTTTTTTGTTTTTGTTCTTGTGTTCACACATTCTTGATTTAATTTTTCTTTATGTCCTTAATGTTGTAATTGTTGTTGTTCTCTCTTTTGTTGTTTAACTGTTTTCTTTATCTCTCTTTTATTTGTTGTTCTGTTTTGTTATTTTACTAATATTTTATGTTTTTATCACAGTCACGCCCACCATAGCCAGCTAAAATAAAAAGAAAAAGAAAGCAACACAATCAACTTGCCACTTGCAACAGAAACGAATCAAAATCTCATTAACAAATATATAAATATATATATAAATATTTTCTCTCTCTCTCTCTTTCTCGTTCTTTGTTTATTTGCCTCACCCTCTCCCCTGTTTCTATTCCTGTGAATACATGAAACTCTTTTGATATACAATGAAAAGTTGGCAACATCCGTTTGAGTAACAGCGCCGAGTCCATACAATATGCTGCACGTCGTCCAAATGTCAACAATAGCCACAACATCAGCGGCATCGGTGGTATCGGCGGCATTACCAGTGGCAATAACAACAACAACAATAATAACAACAACAATTCAACAAACCTGCAACAACAATTGAATACGCAACTTGGCCAAAATCTTAGTACTAGCAGCTCGCAACAACGACGTCTTCTTATCAATGTGCCACGTCAGTATCGTTCCTCGTTAAGGCGCCACAAGGAGAAGCAAATTGGTGGCGGTAGTGGTGGTGCCAATACACAGAGCAATAGCAGCAATAGCCTGGGTAGCGATCCAATAACCACCAATCAACCACCGCCACTTAATAAGCCATTGCTGTTGGTGGGACTATTGCCAGGTGCAGAACAGCCACCCTCAGTAAGAAATTCCATTGCCGAATGTGGTGGCGGCGGTTTGGGCATCGGCCTCGATGAAGATCATCAAATGGATACTCTGGAATCACACCATTTGGTCACCAGTAGTAGCACCACAACATTGAGCTTCAAACCGCCACGTCTGTAACAGAAAGAATAATAGAGACTACATCGACTTTGAGGAGAGGATCAATCAATCAACAGGAACCGGCAACAACAGGCAACACAACATTTCAACCAGCTTATAAACTATTTAGAAATTTACAATTTTAAACAACCGAAGAGGGGGAAAAACTTTTAATTTCCCCTCCCATAAGAAAGGAAAACCAACTGACATAGCCTAGGATTGTTGTGATCATAATGATTTATCAGTTATGAAAGGATTAATAATGAGTTTCCAACACAAAAGTCTATAAGAATTTATGAAACGAAACCACGAAGCAATTGTAAATTGAATTTATTATTTTATAACATAATTCATTTCAATTTTAATTCTAAAATTTTAAGAACTCATTCTGAGAATTGATTTTATATCATTTAATGTGCCAACAGAACTTTTTTCTGAAATCCATTCGAATTCAATTTAGATAACCAATTCGAGATTCGATAGTATTTGTATTTTTTATAAACACATTTTCAAAATTGATTTTGTTTAAATGTTTAAAAATGTGTTTTAAAAATCTACAATTTAAATCTAAAAATTAAAATTACATTTCATTTTATGTCTTTATAACCGATTAAATCGAATTCGAATTTAGTATATAAAAATGTTTAAAATCATCTTTACATCAAGATTGTTTGTTTTTTTTTTAATATTTTTATTTAAATGATACAGAAAATAATTTGTCTTTGATAAAATGTTAAAGATATCGAATTGATATAGAATATCATACCATTCGAAATATCCGCCAATGATCGATAAATTGTTATTATAGCAACAATCCAACCAAAACAACAAACATTCAAAAAAAAAACAAAACCATCTTATATATATATATATATATATATATATATAGATTTATAATGTATTTATGTGTATAGCAAGAAAAGGCTGATTTTCTTTAGTTAAACAAAAAACAAAACAAAAAAACACAAAAAGGAAAATGTACTAAGAACTAACATTTAACGAGATATTGCAACAAATTGCCAAATTTTATTTAAAAAAAAAAAAAAACAAAACACAACACAAAGAGAAAACAACAAAAATCAATTGAAAGAGAAACTGTGCATAAGAAAAATTGGAATGAAGTTTCAATTTGAATTTTTGTTTGTTTGTCTTAGCCAAGAATCTCTCGCAACTCGCGCACTTCAAATTGAAACATTTCGGATAAAAACATGATCCAGAAACAAATACATACAAAACAAAAAACAAAATGAACAACGACACAACAAAAATGAAAATGAGAAAATCTAATCAACTCAAGTCAGTTTTTTTTTTATTTTATTTTATTTTATTTTATATATATAGAGAGCTGCCTCTCTTTCCGACACAAAAGAAGGTTTTCTCTCTTTCTCTTTTTATTGTAACTAAAGACTCACTCGCTTGCAATCAAAATAATCAGAGTTACCAACCATTCTCTTATACGTACAAGTACAAAACAAAAAATCAAATACAAATAAAAGAAGAAAGAAACAAAATATTAAACGAGAACATTTTCCTAGTATGTAAGAATAATAGAACAAGAAGAATTGCAATACGAATTGCAATTCCAAAAAAAAAAAAAAAAAAAAAAAAAAACAACAAACTACAACAATTGTAAAGCATATACATATGGTATATGTATGTACATATATACGTATATGTGTATGTCTCTCTGTGTACCAAGATATATGTATGTTATAACTAACTATGCAAAGTAATCGGCCTAGCCAGGAAGAAACCACCTAATTCTCAATATTATCTTATTTTAAAGGAATATTCTTGATGGAGCAAACCTCAAGCACAAGATAATCCATTGTTGGTCCATAGTCCCACTTACTTTTGTTAAAATTGTCGAAATAGCAGTTGGTACTCATTATAAAAGTCTACAACAGATTGATATATCTGACAGGTATTATCTAAATATCAATTTTCATATTTCTTTCTTGATTCTATTTATCTATGCTGGGCTTCAATGGAATCCAAGTCCGTTGTATATATATATATATATATATATTGGTATAGCAATCACTCAAAATAACATTGAGGTGCAGGAAATCCATAGTTAGTCACTTCGTCGGATATGTAGTACATCTCGGCACCCATTGTAAGGTGTGCATCGGGTGAGCTTATAAAACTTACTCGATCCACATCATTTGTCTGAGCTTATTAGCAATGCAAAATGTACGAAATCATCTTCCAATTATTATTATTATTATGAAAGGGGTAAGACTGGGGGTCTGGAATAAAATTTAATAGCAATAATGTGGATAAATATGCCAAGTGGTTCTTAGCTAGGATGATTACTATTTACCCAATCCTAGTTTATATGTATTTGTATATATATTATATATATATATATATGCTCTAGCCACAGATTGAGTAAGGAATCGGAACTTCTCTATGATTAAGATCCCAAGTTGACTTCAGAAATTCCATTATTTTTTTTTTTTTTATTGTAAATTTATAGATATAGGTATATATATACATATAAAGTAGTTGTTAGATAGCCTTGAAAACCTCCCAATAATGAGAAATATTATAAATCTTTCAAATGATTTTTAAAGTAATTTCTCAAAAATCACATAGACCCACATACAGACATTCATACACACACACACACACACACATAGAAATCCTAATCACTGCCCCGCCTACATTTCTACTACTGTAGTAAAAACACAATCAATCAATTGTTCTGTTTCCCCATCTCTAATGATCTAAAATAACTTTCCGATTTTTTTCACAAGCAACAAAAAATCCTGCAAATGTTATTCAACTTTTTTCGCTCTTTGTGTGCTACAACAAACAAACAAACAAGATAATATATATGTATATATATGGCTATGTATATATATGTATTTGTTGAATATATATATTACTATTGTGTGTTTGTTATATCATCAGTAATATGAAAAATCAATCTTATAGCAAAGCGCTCTCAAGTACATTAGAAAAAAAAAAAAAACAAAAGAAAAGAAAAAAAACAGAAACACCAATTTGTTGAAAAAGTAATGTAAACCACTTCATCGTATATAACTTTTTTTTTATGATTATTATTATTATTATTATAAATATTTTATCATATGATAGGCTATAAGCTATATAAAGTTTATGTATATGTATAAATCTTCGAGTGAAGTACATTCATTAGCAACTAAATTATATATAATTATATATTTACATATAAATAGCATAATTAATAATTACTATAAATTAAAATAGTGTGTACAGGGTATGTTCCATTTCAATTTTAGATCATAAATGCTTTACTGGTATTTCGAATATATATATATAATTATATATATTTTTCCGTTTTTTTTTTGTATTTTTTTTTATTTTTGTTTAGCTCTCATTTTTCCATTATAAAATAAAAAAATAAAATGAACGAAAATCGTGTATACAGAAATGAAATACAGAATCATACATATAATGTAAACTTAATTATTCAATGGGATGAACAAAATACCACAACTATAAGGAAACATAACAAATGAAATAAATAATGTAAATTTCAAATATTATTTTTAGCTTGAGTGATTTATATCAAAACTCCAGCTGTCAAAATATAACACAGGTACAGTGGTCAACAACAGGATTTAAGTGTTGTGCATAAACACAGATAAGGAGAAGGTATGCTTTGCCCAAGTTCTGATCGTTCATTCCTTTTGTTTGTTGTATCACAAGTTAATTTTTAAAACTGGCAAATGTTGAGATTGGTATGTATGTAGAAATCCCAACCAGATATCTGATAAATTCGGGTCAGTCTATATATATTTTGTATTTATGTATTCTACAAACGGCTACTTCGAAATGTACAAAAGGTAATAAGACAAACTACATAACGTTTTCGAGGATACTCGAGAAAGTTTAAAAAGATTGTTATACTTTAGCTGCTGAAAATTATTACTTTTGTTAGGCATAACAGAGATGCCACTGCTTTATCAAAATGATGTCAGTATCTACGAGAGTTAAGCGGTCGATTTTTATATTTAAATCCAACCTTGTTTTTGTTTGTAAAGTGCTGTTTATTAAACTGAGTCTTAATATTTTTGTTTTTTTATATTTTTCAGAACTAGCTTTCGGTATTCATATTAAAATGTCGCTTATGTACCATCAGTTTATGGAAAGTTCTGGTAATAGCAGCAGTAATGGTACTAGCAATTATATCTGATGATGCTAGCAATTGTTAATTATAATAACAGCAACTGTTGTAGTTGGAAGTTTTGATTCTACAAATAACATAAGTGCTAGATTCTTAGATGACCCCCATTTTTTATGATGTCTATCGATAGAGGTCGTCAAGGACATCCTAGCAACCTATGTCCTTTCGTCCTGCCGCAGGATATTCGAAAGTTAGAGCTAAAAACAAAAAAAAGGATAAACTTTGTGAAGCCATAACTCCGCAGGATAATGTCCGATTTTCACCGGACATGATTTTTTGGGTTTTCCAGGAGCAGGACTATCGATCTGCACCCAAAGATTTCCAGGATCTTCTGAAAAATATCCTTTCATTTTTTTTAAGGGGGGTTAGCCATCAAAATTGGCCAAAAATATGAAAAATCCTTGTAACTCGGCCATTTAAAGGACTAGCGAGATGTCCTTTGGGCAAAAGATAGTCGCTGTTAATTGTGATCGATTGGCATAATCGGATCCTGGAAAGTCCTTCAAACAACAGAGAAAAAAGGACTTTTCTCTTTACAGAAAAACGTGCATATCTCGCGAGTCCTTTAAAGGACCAGGACGAAATATAAGTCAAATGAATCTAAAACAAAAGGACTATCTCCTGGCCAAAGCACATCCCGATAGTTCTGCGGGGAGCTGAGATAGGGGTGATTTTGTGTTTTTCTATAGTTTTTCTGCCATTTTTGAACTCGCTGAGAAATAAATTTTGTGGGGTATACTTTTGGGGTGCAATAAACATTCCGTTGAAAAATACAAGTCCTGGATTCTTAGATGACCCCCATTTTTTATGATGCCAATCGATAGAGGTCGTCGAGGACATTCTAGGAAACCATGTCCTTTCGTCCTGCGGCAGGATATTCGAAAGTTAGAGCTAAAAACAAAAAAAGGATCAACTTTGTGAAGCCATAACTCCGCAGGATAATGTCCGATTTCCACCGGACATGATTTTTTGGGCTTTCCAGGAGCAGGACTATCGATGTGCACCCAAAGATTTCCAGGATCTTATGAAAAATATCCTTGCATTTTTTTAAGGGGGTTAGCCATCAAAATTGGCCAAAAATCGGAAAAGTCCTTGTAACTCGGCCATTTAAAGGACTAGCGAGATGTCCTTCGGCTAAAAGATACTCCTTGTTGTTTAATGCGGACCAACTTCGAAAGATCCTTGAAAATCCTTTCAACAGCCGAGAAAAAAGGACTTTTCTCTCCAGAAGAAATTGCGTATATCTCGGAAGTCCTTGAAAGGATCAGGACGAAATATATGTCAGATGAATTTAACAAACGTGGACTATCATCTGGCCAAAGAACATTTCGATAGTCCTGCGGAGAGCCGAGATATCGGCAATTTTGTGTTTTTTTTAACAATTTTTGATCATTTTCAGCTCGATGAAAAAAAAATGAATTTTTTTGTAGCATACTTTTACCTTAAGCAAATTAAATTTAAATTTTCCGTTACGATTTTGGTTTACGTTTTTTGTAGCACACTTTTTGGCATAAGTTAATTTTTGTTGCATACTTTTAGGCGCTTAACCCATATTTTTGTAGCATACTTTTGGGCATAAAATAATTTTTGTTGCATACTTTTAGGCGCTTAACCCCGATTTTATAGCATACTTTTGGGCATCAAATAATTTTTGTTGCATACTTTTAGGTGCTTAACCCCGATTTTGTAGCATACTTTTGGGCATAAAATAATTTTTGTTGCATACTTTTAGGCGCTTAACCCCGATTTTGTAGCATACTTTTGGGCATAAAATAATTTTTGTTGCATACTTTTAGGCGCTTAACCCCTATTTTTGTAGCATACTTTTAGGCATAAAATTAATTTTTGTTGCATACTTTTAGGCTGGTGTACCGGAGCAACTGTTGTTGGTGCCCGCAGCAACTGTTGCTAGTGCCCGCAACAACTGTTGCTAGTGCCCGTAACAACTGTTGCTGGTTACCTCAGCAATAAAAACACTTGGAAATTTTTATTAAGTCCTGCAAGGGGGTTAGCTATCAAAATTAGCCAAAAATGACAAAAGTCCTTTTAACTCGGCCAATTTAAGGACTATAAAGATGTCCTTTGGGCAAAATATAGTCCTTGTTAATTGTGATCGATTGACATAATCAGATCCTGGAAAGTCCTTCAAACAACAGAGAAAAAAGGACTTTTCTCTGTACAGAATACTGCTTATATCTCGAGAATTCTTGAAAGGATCAGGACGAAATATATGTCAAATGAATCTTATAAACAATGACTACCTCCTGGCCAAAGGACATTTCAATAGTCCTGCGGGAAGCTGAGATATCGGCGATTTTGTGTTTTTTTGTCGATTTTTTGCTATTTTTCATTTCGCTGAGAAATTAATTTTGTGGGGTATACTTTTGGGGTGCAGTTAAGATTCTGTGAAAATACAAGTGCTGGATTCTTAGATGACCCCCATTTTTTATGATGTCAATCGATGGAGGTCGGCAAGGACATCCTAGCAAACTATGTTCTTTCGTCCTGCCGCAGGATATTCGAAAGTTAGAGCTAAAAACAAAGAAAGGATCAACTTCATGAAGCCATAACTCCGCAGGATAATGTCCGATTTTCACCGGACATGATTTTTTGGGCTTTTTAAAAAACAAGGACTATCTCCTGGCCAAAGGACATCCCGATAGTCCTGCGGGAAGCTGAGATTGCGGCAATTTTGTCATTTTGGTTCATTTTCTTCGTCGCTGAGGAATGAACTGTTGTATTTTTTTGTTAGCAGCTTTAAATTATTGGTCTGTTTTGTTTCTATATTTTCAGGCTTTGATTATATGGGAGCTTTCAGGCATGTATACACTATTAAACGTCCTGTTGGATTAAAACAAATACATAAATTCATTTAATTTTAAGTTATTTATTATTATGCTGATTGACCATTTCAAACAAATGAACAAATGTCACTTGCCACTTAAATCCAAAAAATTGTTGTTCTTTCCATTTGATGTAAACATTTTTTGTCTCTCATTAAATACGTACATTTATATAAGTATGCCTGTGTTTCAATTTAATTATAAATTAAATTTAAGTTTTATATTTTTTTGTTTCTGATAAATTTAAGAATTTTGGAATTTCTTTTATTTTTCTTGCACTCGCACTATGATTAGTTTATCATTCTTTTACATCGTTTATATATAGATTTAACATAAGAAAAAAAGATATATGTATATACATATATATAAATAAATATATATATGTATTTATATATGCATATATATATATAAATATATTCATCAGTTATCGTTCTTTATGCACAACTTAAATGCTAAACCATCGAGTCTTTACTCAATTTTTGCATTATGAAAATTAAAAAAAAAAAAGTACAATAAAATAATAATGATAATAATAATTAAGAAGATGTAAGAAAAGAGAACCTAACTAAAAAACTAATTCACTCGCCTGGTCGATCGACCGATTAACCGATCCTCTCTTTTCTTCTAACACTTTACTACTTGCCATTAGTTGCAGTAATTTCCCCTTCATTTTTGATTTTAGTTTATAACATATATATATATATAAATATATATATATATATTTATATAAAGGTATATATGTAATTATATATAGCATATTAATATTTAATTTATAAATAAATGTATTGCAAAGTGGCGTTGAATCTAAACAAATTTTGCAGCGCCGCCCGGCTTTGCTTGTTTTTTTTTTTCTTTTTTGACTTACAAGTTTTAAATGTTGCTTGAACTTATATATATATCTAAATTGTGGAGCTTGGGTAAGGAAATAACCTAAATCATACATTTATGTATATATATATAATAAATCTGGATCTGTTTTAATTTCTCCATGGGTGTGGGCATATGTGTGGATAATGTACAAGGCAAATAAAAGCAAATACAAAATAATAGAAATACATTTATAGATACATTTATCTATGCATATATATGTGTTTATATATATATATATACTCGTATATAGAATTATAAAATTAAAATTAAGTTTTACTTTAATGCATACAGTGTGTGGGTGTGTTTTTAAAGATATACAATTTTTACTATATTCCATGTAATGATTTTTATATATATATATATTAAACAAGCAAGCGTGGTCGTTTGCCATCCACATTTACATTGATGCCGTGCAAAATTGCCATAACTTTTGCTATATATAATAACATATATCATTATGATGCTTGGATTGATTGGTTGATTGATTGATTTGTGGTGGTAGTGGTTGTGGGGAAAAAAGTCTTAACTTTTCAATGATCTTTGCATATTTACCAAGGTTTTAATTTCATTATTTAATGCAATCTGCGACTTTTCTTTTACCTTAGCAACAAAAAGTGGCAGATGCAAATGAATTGAACAAAAATGTATAATAAATCTGAACAATCGGTGTTTATACTGAATTCCGAAAAATAATTATTCACAAAATATCATAAAGATTTTAATTTGCAACTAATATTCCGTTACTATACTAATGTTTTCAGTTCAAAAGTTGCTAAACTTTTTATCACTTTTTCGAAATTTTGATGTTTATTACAAAACGGAATTGAGTACAAGCCGAATGTATAAAATTTAATTGCATGTAAACAAAACATTATTAAGCAAAAAAAGAAAACTAAAAACTTTTGCTTCTCTACTTGTGTGTCTGTGTGTGTGTTTTTTTTTATCGATGATTTTACTTTATAAATGTTAAGTTGTACATTTCGTGAAATGCATTGATCTTTCATGTTTTGCTCACATATGTATGTAGTTGAAGTGCCTTATAAATGTTTATGTTTCATATATGTACTATGCATATATAAATATATATACTGTATATATGTATGTGTATAAATAGGTGTATTACCATGATTGTTAAAAATTTGTGATTTGTTCTTGTTCTTTTGTTTTGTTTTTAGTGAATTTCAGTTTCGGTTTTGAAAAAGGGGAAAGCGTTACGTTCGTTACGATGCTTACAATTAGGTGAGGTCGGCTTTTAGGTGCATATTATATTACTATATAGTATAGTTATAGTATGATATCGTTTTTGCATTACCATTTCGTTTGTTATAAAATCAAAGTAAATATACAAAGTATATAGAAAAGTAGTAAAATTTTAAACTTATCTTAAGTCAAAAATGTACATGGTTGTGCGTAGTGTGTGTGTGTATGTATGTGTTTGTGTGTTGGATGTGTGGATGTGTGGATGTGGGTGTGCTTATATGTGTTTGTGTTATGGCTGTTCCATAAAGAACACGAAGTTATGACAAAAAGTACACCAAAAAAATGAATGGAAACATATGCAAATGTTTGCTGAGTAGTTAACATTTAGTAGATCTCGTCTCTATTCCTCGTACTATTCAGTTTAAGCTTAAGCAAAGAGCGTGCACTCAATGTAGCTAGTGGGCACAAATCCTTCGTCCCAGCCATTGGAATTATTTGCTCGTCGTACTCGCGTCCATCCATCTCCTTGATCAATTTCAATTACTTGCAGTTCCTCACCCTCATTCATTGGTATGCTTCCTTCGCTGGTGGCTACAGCGCCAGAAAGAGAAAGGGGAAAAAACTTTCAGTTTTCCATTCAAAATGTGTGTGTGTGTGTGTGTGTGTATTACCTTCAAAGGGATATAGAGCTCGACATGTGCCCAATGGTTGAAGTGTTTCCACTTCCGTTTCGTAATACGCCTCCTCACCAATGGCATTCTCATTGGCACTACCCTGTCCGGAACCGGGTAGCGATGTGTGAGATGTGCCCAGACCGCTTTCAGGACTAGCCGAACTGCTGGATTTCACCATGGAAAAGGCAAACGGAAACGAAATATTTGAAGAAGGTGCAATTTTAACATTATTAAGTGTTATTATGTTTGGTGTATAGCAAAAAAAAAAAAAACAAAAAGAACAAAAAGAAAATTGAAATTAAAAAGAAAAATTGAAAAAATAAAAAAGTAGAAAATGAAATAAACTTTAATAAATAAATACTTTTTACAGCTTGTTCGAAATGATAGCCAATAAAAAAGTCAATAGAAATTGTATTGAGAACTAATTAAAATAAAAATTATTTCAATTTTTGATTACATCAATTAGATAGAGATAGAGATATAGTTATAAAAACATTTCTTTTGCTAAAAAAAAAAAACAATTTCAAACAAGCTGTAAAAATCTATTTAAAAAGTAATTTAAATATATAAGTATATAATGAAACGAAACCAAATTGAATAGATTTTCTCATTTTTTTTTATCTTATATCTTTCTTTGCATATTGTGGACTTTTTTTTTTGGGCAACTTTTTTTTTGTTTTATATTAATAATTCGTTGATGATTGTTGTATGTTTGGGATAGAATTGATATGAAATCGAAAAACCAACACCAAAAATGCCACACACCGACTAAAATAATGCAATGCAAATAATGGAAACTTAAGCATTAATTTAAGATTTGAAATTAAAATCAAGAGTAAGGCGAAAAATTATTAAGTTTCAATGAATAAAAAGAGGATTCTCTTAGGAAGAGTGATGATAATGATAATGAGAATGATAATGTATAGGTGTATAGGTGTATTATATAAACATTGAACGTAGACTTATGAGTGTACCCGTTATTGTTATTATTATGCCCATTTTGTATTTGCGCCACATTATCCTCAGAATCTGACCTGCTTAAGCTGCCAGCATCATCGGGCTGATCATCGCCATCATCATGATGATCATCGGCGCTGCCATTGGAATGTCTATGAATTGTATAATAAAAAAATATTAGATAATAGATTATATTAGGTAAAGATATTCGCTTACCTCGATGCTCTGTGACCATTTTGTAATTGATTACGATTCGCTTGCGGACTATTATTTGCCGCCTGCATTTGATTTGCCTTGTCCAAGTAACCTTGATATTTCTTCAAATCGATTTTAAGTTTTTCCAATTTGTGCTCGGATTCGTTAAGTTGTCCCTCAACGGTCATTGGATTGCCAAGTGATGAATTCGCCTCATAGACAATTTTCATTTTCATTAAGCCATCCCGTGCATTCGTTTCTTGGGATATTTTCTGTTGTAATTCAGCGATCTTGGCCTGCAGTTTTTTGCGTCGCTGAGTTGGTGCCAAATCGCTAAAGTCCTCCTTTTGTCCGTCCGCGGTTAAAGAGTTCTGTGATTGTGATAATTTAAACCAATGGATTAATTCACAATTTTATATAAATACAGATGTAGATATATATATATATATAGATTTATAGAGTTATTATTATAGACGACAAATGCAACGAGTACGTTTAGAAAATCAATCAAGACAAGAGTAGCACGCTTTACGCAGTGATTGGAAAATAAAGAGAACAAAAGAGGCAATAAGACATAGACAAAACCAAATAGAACAACACAACAAAAGAAAAATACATAAAATAAAAAAAAAACAGAAACTTATATATAGATACATATATATGTATATCTTGATTTATTTAGAGCTTTAACCTAATGCCCCGTTTTCACAAAATCAAGCACATTAAATTAAGGGGGAAAAAAGGGAACCTGTTCTCCAGGAACAGGTTAACAAATTATCAAATGCGAATGACGATGAAAATAAATCAATAATATTTTAAAATATATATAATAACATAAACGCATGCTGGCTTTATAAACTGAACAATAAGCAAATCATAATAGAAAATCAAAAAATCATCATCATTTATAACGTGTGAGTGTGCTCTGCTTTAGCTTGATGCTAACTAACTATTTAACGATTTCAATATGTTAATTGGATCGATCGTATATAGTATATCAATACATTCACTATTGGTTGTGTCAAATCGAATTAGTTTAAATCTTATATAATCAATACACTTTTTCAATAAACAAACTCATCATATAAAAAAATATCAATCGAAGAGAAAATTTATTAAAATTTATAAAGATTTTCATTTTACTTTTGAAACAATTAAAAGAAGAGCTTTTTGTCTTTGGTTTTGAATCAGTAAATGAATATAAAAGTATTTCAAATGGGAAAAACCTATAAAAAGGAACCATTAAAATCATTTCCAAATAGAGAACTGAATATATCAGTCTATAATATAAATATCTTAAAGCTATATATGTATAGCTTTAAGTTCAAATATTATTTTGTAACATAAAAGAAGATATTTTAGATTGAAATTTGTTTTTCCACAACCAAAAGTTATAGTTAGAAAATTTTGAATAAGTGTCTTAAAAAGTGAATGATTTTTTGCTTGCTGAATATCAGTTTGAATTAGATTTAATTTCTTTTTTATATAGATTTTGTTTTCGATATGCAGTGATTATGTTAGGAATTAGTGTTTAGTGATTGATTGGTTATTGTTAAACAAATAATTACAATTAGACTATGGCTTAGTTAGAAATAGTTAGTTAGTAAAGAAGCTGGGGAATATTTCATCATACCTTCATTGTGATACAGGCTTCAATTATCTGCCTTTGCTATTATTGTATGATAATTGGCAGCAAATTGATTTAGTATTTTATTTATTTTTATCATCATTTATATATATATATATATATTATATATTTGGTTTTTTATTTTTATTTTTTTCAAATTGTATCACATTTGTCCGTGTGTAAGTGTGTGTGTGTATGTATGTTGGGTGTGTTAAAAGCAGTTTTTGTATTGACAAAAAATTGAAAGGCAACAGAAGAAAATTAAGAATTAATTCAATTAATACGTGTTATATAGACAAAAAGCTTTAGTTTTTCGTTTGTTTTTTTTTTTTTTTGTTTGCGAACAAAAGGCAAAAGCTTGCAAATTTAGTTGTTGTTTTTTCTTTTTTTGGTATTATGTTAAAACATTTAGCACAGCAAAGAAACAATCACAATTTGTATGCAGTTTTTGTTAGGATTCAGTTTTGTGAGTGAATGAGATAGTGAAATGGTGTGAGCGAGATAGAGAGAGATATGTATAATGGAAATGGTGGGGGGGAGGGGGGGAAAAATTGGGGAAAATGACAAATGGTTTAAGATCGATTCCAGTTAGTAGAATTACAAACAAAACGGCCTGAACAGACAACTGGAAGAGACTGGGTACACTTGGTACTTACAGCAATCATTGGAATCAACGTCCATGTACAAAAGTATGAAATGTATATATATAGATTTATATATTACGATAAAATGATATTAAAACATAAAAAGAATTAGAAGAAAAAAGGAGAAGAGAAAGAGACGGCATGAGTAAAACTAAAATAAATCAATAAATTAATCTAAGTCTTAAAACTAAAATGATTAAAATCATTTAAACACAAAAAAAAACAAGGGAGAAGAAGAAGAAAAAACATAATTCTCACACACACACTCACTCATATGAATAAAGCAATTGAAATCAAGAGGCAAGTGCTTTGGAACACATAATACTAAAAAAGATCTGTCAAGTAAAGTGGAGTAACTCAGAAATTGGACGTAAAGACAACGAGACAGAGATAGAGAGAGAGAGGGAGACGGAGAGTGGGTGGAAGGAGTGGACAGCTAACCAATAACACCATATAATCGATTACAGATTTTCTCACCTTAGTGCTTCCGAATAGACTAAATATGCCCACACGTTTCCTTATCTTATTGGCACTAATTGTGCCCTTTACGGTCAAATGATGTGAGGTGGAATTGCTATATTGTGAATCTTGTACAGCATCCGGATCAAGTTTTGATAAATCCTCAAATGGTATATCTGTGGGTGGTGTGAAACCCGATTGATATCTGCAAAAATAAGATCGTTTAGTACACACTCAAACAGGCAATGTGCCTGATCAATCCGTTCAATATACTCGACTTACCGCTCTATGACTTTAAATGAATCCTCCTTCTCGTTTATCGATTCGCCAGCCTTTACCATACCCTCCATACAGCGGGCTATAATCGGAGCCACTGATGATTCGACATCGGCAGCCCCAATGATAAATTCACGTATGCCACGCGTACGCTTCTCATCCAATTCCTGCAGGCGATTAAAGACGGCGGGCAGCAGTATACTGAAATGCTGTTGCTGCAGATTATTTGTCTTCTGCAACTGATTGGCATATTCATTTTTAGCATCGTCCGATTGCTGAATTTTTAACGTCATTGCGTTCTTATAGCGCTCCACTTCCGCACGACTCAGATTGAGATCCATGTCGGCTTTCTTATAGTTATCCACAGCCTTTTCTGAATCACGATAGGCCTTCTCATAGTTACGCTTTGCGCGATCCAGGGAGGAGAGTTGCGTTGTAAGATTTTGTTGTAGGTTTGCACCCTCAGCTAAGGATCTCTAAAGGAATAAGAAACGATTTGTGTTTAAGTCCAGGTACAGATCAGATATCTACATGTTCATTTCTCACTTACCTTGCGATCTTCACGCAATTGTTTTGATAGCAATGCCATGCCTTGTATAGTCTGTAGCTGCAGGGTCTCTGATACCACCTCACGTTGGCCGGCCAAATCGCCCACTTCCTTGAGAACATTGCGAAACGCTTGTGTCGATGAAAATCTGTACAGAGAATAACAACAAGAAAAAGAAACATGTGAATCAATTTTTTCTATGTCTTGTCCCCACGTATTTTAACGCCTAAGAAACACATACTTTACAAATACACTTGGAGAAATTTATGCAATATTCATATATCAATTATTTGTTAATAAAGAAATTCATTTTGTTTGCCAAAAAGTTAAATTTTTAAAAGGGATTCTATTAAATTTTTATATTAGTTTGCAGGATTTATTAAATATCTTAAATGATTGAGCACTTTTCAACACTGGGCCATAGATAATGAAACTAGAATCGTTTTGAAACTTGATTTTAAAGTTAGAAATCGATGGTTTTTTTATAGTTCCAGTGTCAATTAAAGTTGGTCTTCCTTTTCTTTGAGTGTATGCAAGCTTATGGATTTATGGTTGGTCTATTGACAGAGTTGGACACGCGCTTTTGTGACGCGTATTGAATGGACGCCCACGCGTCTCATTCTCTCTGTCTTTCTTGCCTTAATATGGACCTCAAGTCCAGAGCCTCTGCATAAATTTATGGATTTTACAACTCTATATGGCATATATATGTATGTATATAGTCGATTCGCTTGGCATTTCATTACCAACTCTTCAACTTGGCCACAAGGCTATGGCATTATATATATATATTTGTATGTACTATATATGAATCTGAAGCTATGGCTTCATTGTCATATTACACACATGTCATCCCAGGCAGGCCAATTTGTTTGCCTCATTGGCACTCTATTTGCGGGCCATGATGTCAGGGTAGGCACTTGGAAAGTATAGTACAATATGACATGATATATATACATACATATATATATAGTGTACTATATGGGCATGGGTATGGGGTATGTTGAGGGCGGGCCTCATGTAATTAAAAACTGAGATTCTCAGACCACACATTGAGCCAGTTCTCATCAAATATTCTCTGCTCTGGCTGGCTATGATAACCCCAAAGTGGCATTTGCAAATTAAATGGCACAGACACGCACAATTACACTGTCAAGTCAAGTCATATGAGACTGAAATTGCCACCCCCATCCCTTCCCTTCCCATCATCATCATCCTCCTATACATTCGTTATGGCAATTGAAGAGTACGTCAATCCACTTAGCACTTTGCTAACATCTAAGGCAAACAAAATAGTTTAAATTATGGATAATTTTCCAAAAGATTTAACAAAACTTTTAAGCAATAAGAGAAAACTTGCTTGTTATTGTTTTCTTTTCTTTTTTTTTTTTTTTTGGTTAAGTTAACTTTAGTTTTTTGTTACTATTTTGTTGCTTACTCATTGTCTTCCTCCTCCTTCTTTTTGGGCTGATAATTTTTCACTAAGCGCCTGCAAAAGAAAATAGAAAGAAACAAAAGAAAAATGAATTAGAAAAACTCAAACAACATGGCATTAGTGAAACTTTGCTTATAAATAGAAATATATATATATATATATATATATATATATGTATAGTAATAGTTATAATAATAGCAACATTTGCATTAAACACGAGACTTTTCATTTTGCCATTGCCAAAGCCAAAGCTGAAGCTGGAGTTGGAGCACGCAAAGAGATTTCACTCTGTGTATGGAGTACGATGGTAAATTATAAGTAAAGTAAAGTAAAGTATAGTACAACTCTGCATATTTAATAGAGTTTTTGTTTTTTTGTCTTCTTTTTATTTGTTATTTGTGGTCTAGTTAGTTAGAGAGCTGGGAATCTTTCAACTTTAACTCCATTTTCAGTTTCAGCTCCCAAAACTGAACCGCTCGTAATGATAAAGTCATTAAAAAATAAAAAAAAAAAAACGAGCCAAGACAACAGTAGCTTCAAGTCATATCAGAGAGGCCACAACAGTTCGGTTCAGTTCAGTCAGTTCACTCAGCTTAGCTCAGCTCCGTCATTATCATGTGGCAAAGTCTCAACTCATTGTGGGAATCTAACTGGTGGCAATAGTGGGAAACCGATAGCCAACCATGATGAGTTCCCAACACCTTGGCCAGAGAGCAAGAAAACAACAGTGGTGCTTCGTCTATATAGCGGTGCTAGCGTTAGCAATGAAGCCCGCAATAATCTTTCAAGTAAATTAAACAATTATGACTAAGACCAAGAGACAAAGACAGGAATCCAACAGTCTCCCCCGCCTCACCATACCACACCACACACACTGATGATGAGCGAGTACGACAATTGGAAGCTCAGTTAACTTAGCCTGGTAATGTCTATATGGTAACCCTAGACTAATCACATTAAATCTCGTCGTAGCCAACGTTGTCGTCATTCAAGAGAGGGAGCACAAAATTCCACAATGTCCAAATGCGTCGGTGTCGCGTGTCAATTGCGTAGGGCAGGTCGTGGTCAGCTCATGTTTATTTTGGTGTCACTCAATTGTGCAATTTACAACATGATGATGATGATGACAATAGGCTGTGGGGTTGAACTTATAAAGTTCTTCCCTCAAATAGGTGTGGCTTGCCACATTCTTTAAATGGGGAGCGAGCAAGCGGACAATTGAAATGCGCCATACAATTAGCTATTTATTATACACTAACCTACACGAATTTTATTTTATACAATCCATTAAAAACCTTTTTCAAATGTTAAAAACTTCAACTAATGTTAAAATATCTCTAGGAAGGAATCTCTTAATTATTTCCAAATGGTTGGAGACTTTTGGTTAAAAAATGGCATTCAGTATATAAATAAAAACTTTAAACTCTTTAACATAAAGATTATAGATCAATAAATTCAATTATTTATAGTTTATATACATATTTTGTTACTCAGTGTAATGGCAATTACGTTTTATTGTTCTGACCAAGGCCTGACTTTGGCTTGCCTTATATTTATTATATATATATATATATATATGAATATAATGTCAGTTCAGTTCAGTTGCTTTAACTATATTATTATTATTTTATACAGGATCGAAATCGAACCCAATGGAATAAACAGCAT
Source organism: Drosophila neocordata (assembly GCA_018903615.1). Classification (NCBI taxonomy): domain Eukaryota; kingdom Metazoa; phylum Arthropoda; class Insecta; order Diptera; family Drosophilidae; genus Drosophila; species Drosophila neocordata. Next base: position 13,852,042 of record JAEIGI010000001.1, read on the forward strand.
TCACTTGGACAACAACAAGTGTCTACTACTGGGCGACCTTGTGCTTATTTCTTTCTTATTTTATTTTTTTTGTTTTTTTTTTTTTCATTTTACATTAATGAGAATTTTACTTCCATTAAAACAACAACATTTTGTTGGCGTTGTAAGGAATTTTGGCAGCTGCAAAAGCAAACTTTTTAACAAAAACCACATGCCATGCCGTGCCATAGCAAATGGGTGAGGCATTTGGCAGAAAAGAATAATAAAATATATATTCCTACATATATCTAATTGGTTGTTTTGGCTATAAACCGATATGGTATTGGCGCCAATCAATTATAAACACATTTTACAATATTTGCAAAAAAAAAAAAAAAACCATAGAAAAAACTGTTGTCAAATCTTTGTTGTTTGTTTATTTTTTAACTAAATAACTAACTAACTAAATAAATTGGCATTTAGCTAGATTTATAGTTTTAAATTGACTTTAAATAAGAGAAATCAAAACTAATCAAATTATATTATTAGAACGATCAGATAAGTCGATTCCAAAATTGCTTTTATTGCTTATGCGGGGCAATATCGGTATATATGTATATATAAATCTCTATATCCATGATTCAACATGAACTAGTTTACATTGATAAACTGTAACCGTAAATATTGGGATTTTTTTCCTTTACAATAAAACAATGATTCACATATTGAATAGTAATGAAAGAACTATTTCTTATCGATTAAGTTATATATGGTTTTAAATTTGTAGATTATATTGAAAATGGTATTCGATAAGAAAAAGTTATAGGTAAGTGGTTAAAACATTTTTAGATTATATTGAAAATGGTTTAAGTATTGTTTTTTAAAATCTTTTTATACATATACAAAATCAATCAATTGTAAGGAATTCGAGTCAAAATCTAAAGTTAAATCCAGTTCTTGTTAGATTTCGAAGATTTATCCTATACATATCCTGTACTTATATATTTAAAACTTAGATTTTTGAGGAGTTATTGAGAGTTGGGGACTATTGAAGAGTTTAAATTTGCCTAGTTTATTGAAAGTTTTCTTAGAAAAAAATGCTTATATAAATTTAAGCCTCTAATACAAATCAATATATATTGAAAACACAATTCAAAAATGAATAAAACTTTAAGAAAAAATTGATTTTAATTCAAAATTTAATAAAGTTTTTAAAATATTGAATTGCACTTGAAAATATATATTTTTGATTTTTAGATAAATTATTGTAAATCATTCTTAAGATGTAAAAATGTTTACAAAATATCAATATTAATTGGAAATTTATAATGCATAATGTTGTTGTTAATTACTTATTATTAAGTATTAGTAAATGTTTTAAATTCTTAACTAATACATAGATATTAACTGGTATTAACTTGATTCAGTTAACTTACCTTAATTTGGCGGCATATTCCGTTTCTATGGCCGCACGATCCCGAAAAAAATTGCATAATTTATCTAGTGAATCAATGCCTCTGTTGGTGTGCAATGATAGATTTTCATTCTGATCCTGTAAATATAAGAGAAAGAGAGACAGACACAAAAATATGGATTAATGAGTATTATTCTTTCTATTTTCAGTCGTATTAATAAAAAAAAAATACAAAAAAAAATTAAATAAGCCTTAATGCATTTGACATTGAGCCAACACAAATGCCTTTATCTGGCCAGGAAATCTAGGCCGTTGCTCTGGTAAAAAAAAAATATATATATATATGTATAATCTAATTTTTTAATTAGCCTTCTCCAAGTAGAAATTGCGTAGTGGCATGCCACAAAGAAGCAAATGGTATAAAATATTTTCTGTGCGTCATGATAAAGATCATATAATTACTATATGAAACGATATACAAATATATATGTACATATATATAAGCATATACATATTGCGTTTTAGGGAAAAATATATTTCAATGAATATATGAAAATCATTTAAAGATGGCTTTTAATCAGTTAACCATATAGAGATTTTGTTGCTACTAGTTAACAATTTAACACAAAATTTTTAAAATTAGCCAAAATGAATTGGAATCCATTCATTAATTTACCGTTGACACAAATATGGGCAACTTCCTCCAAAACAACAATCGTTTATGTATTTCTATTTGTTATTATGTCATAACACTCTGTGTACCCCCTCCCCTCCCCACCCCATCCATCCACCATCCCATTATACCTTTTCTCCGTTTCACTCTCAATCAGTGTGTCTCTTTCACTAATTTGCAACACTTTTCAATATACGATTTGTCAATAGCAAAGCAAACTGAACTATAATCAAAACAAACTGCGTTTGCTCCACTTTTCTTTCTCTCCCTCCCTCTCTCTCTCTCTCTCACTCTTTTTTTTTTGCGCACGCATTTAAGTGAAATGAAGGCAAAAGACTACATCAAAAGGCACTACCGAATAGTTGATCAGTTGGTCGATCGTTCCGTCACTCAGTCGGTCGTTTGTTAGGTCTGTCATCTTGGCTGCCAATCACGCCCACAAGACGCAACGCCAATGGCAAATTCAATTTAATGCACACAAAAAACAACAACAACAAGAAATGAACAGAAAGTCGAAATTTGAATACTCTTGCAATCGTTAACCGATTTATACATATATAGATCATTATCTAACTCTTCATTGTTATAGTCAATGTACTCTTTTTTGCTAGTGTATTACAAGCAAATGGCAAAAGCAACCCAATTTGCATGAGAGAGAGAGAGAGAAAGAGACTCAACAAGTTTCCCCCCGCGCACTAACCATTTTTTTTTTCTTTCGCTCTCAAGAAAATTAACATCAATTATGTAATGAAACCCAGTTGTGATCATGGCCTAAACAACTTAAAAAAAAAAAAGAAACAAAATAAGCGGCAACAAATTGTTTAAATTTACGTTTTTGAGGTCTCTTTTTTTTTTGGTCCCCCTCCAAACCTCTCTTAATGTCTTTTTGTTAGCAAATTTTTTATTTTGTTTTTTTCCCATCTTTGTTAACAAGGTTGCCAAATTGGTTGACGATCACTGATCAATGAAATTTGGCAACATAACGTTCATTGCCCATTGGCCACGAAATTGCCTTTCATTAATTGAATACAATTTGAAATGGCATTTGGTTTTCATTTTTTTTTTCATTTATAGAATTTACTTTTTTCCATGCCTTGCGTCACACATGGCAACTTTCATTCTCTTACCCACCCCACCTCACCCCATCCTTTTCTTGAAACTCTTTTAAGCCAGGTTAAAGGTGTGGCAACAAAACAGAGACCCGCGCTGTCACCTACCAAAAAGAAAAACATTTTTGTGGTAAAACAAAACCAAAAACAAAAAAAAAAAAAAAAAAAAAATAATCAACTAAAGTGGTAGAGAAACAAGGAAAATGTCATGCCACATACACACACAGACACACACAGAGGTGAGGTGTGTGTGAGGGAGTAGGTTGAAGCTGACATGGAAAATAATTGAGTTGCAAAACTTGCCACAAGCGGTGGCAGCAACGATTTGGCAGCGGCTGTTTTCAGAGGCAAAACGACTTTACCATGCATAATGAATCGAATCTATTCGAATTGTTGGCTAGTGGAAATGTGGGTGGCAGTGTGCCACCAACTAGGCCTATAAACTGTATATCTGTCATTTGTCTTAAATCGCATTGCATAAAGCCAATTGAGTGGCACAACTAGGTTTGCTCCTCCTCCCCCTCTTAAACTCCCCAAGTGATTTTCAATCAATTTTTATTTATTTGCCTCTTGTTCACTTACTTTGTTGTGGTGTGTGTGTGAGAGTGTGTGTGAGAGTGTGTAAGCTTGCGCAACATCCTTGCTAGCGGGAAATAGTTTATTTTTTTCTTTCCAATTGACCAACTTATAAGTATCATGATACTGAATGATTAAATGGCTTAAATGTGCCTCGATCTACCGTCTGAATTGGCCAAGCAGGAAAGTTGCCATTAGCGCCATTGATTTATATAAATATATAATTGCTAATTGATTAACAGATCATATATGCATAAGTATATATAGTGAAAAGATATTTGCAAGTCGAGTGTAATATGTGCTTAGTCAGTTTGTTGGGTGAGAATGGGAATGGAAATGAATTCGAATGGAATGCATTAAAGAGGGTTGCCATTAAACTTATGAAACCAAAACAGGGATGTCATCTAAAGTTAGCAATTGCAGATCCAAAAATAAAATAATTTTTGTTAGTAACATTTTCAAATACACTGGTCTAATGAAATGACCTGATTATATGTATATATAATCGGTTATATAATCTTACATAGAATTATGATTAGATTATGTTATGGACAAGGAAAAATATAAAACATCAACTGCATCTCAAATGAAATGAAATGCTTCACACGCACACCCTGTCATGGATGACATTGATAGACGACTCTGGAGGTTATTTGCCGACATACAGCAGAAGAAAGAGGTGGTAGAGAGAGAGAGGGGAAGATCGGATCGCATAGTTAACCTTGACCGCAGAGCGGGAGATCAGTCGCAAGCAAATGATTCGCGAACCGACTAAAAAAGGCAAGCCAGACCCCCATTCCATTGATGCCCATAGCCAGGCATCGTTTGCCGGCCGGCTGGCAGTTGCTTAGTCAGTCTGTCAGTCGTTCAGCATAAAAGGAATGAAAACTAAATGAACATCAGAGGGTTTAAAATTGGCATGACAGCTGCGGCTCACTGCAGCTAAAACAAAAAACAAAAAAAGGGTAAAAACCGTAGGAGAGTCAAGGGAGATGGCAAACGATGGGAGCACGTGACGCAGCAACAGCATCCGCAGCAGCAGTCGCCATGCCTTTACCAGATGGGCCAGGTTAGTGACACCAGCCAAAGCAGTTGATGATGATGAAGAGGAGATGAAAAATTGAAGCCAGCAGCATCATCTCTTATTACACACATTCGAAGACAGCATTTAAATATTATTTATTTATTATTAACACACACACACACACTAACACAAACACATACAGCTTGATGGCAAGGAGATTAATGTCCAGCAAATGGCCAAAAATAAAAAATATATATAAAAAAAAAATAAAAAAAAAGTCATCTAACAAGCTGGCCAATAAATCATGGCGAAAGTTTTCTTGAAAATGTCAACCGGGCAAAAAGTTATTAGTAAAAAAACCAATCCCAAACCCTCAATAAATGGTATTGGCTTTCACTCAAACATTCACTCACTCAATCGTACGATCAGTTAGTCAGTCAGTCAGTCATTCATTTACTCAATCGTTCAATCGCAACGTACCTTGTCGTCGTCCATCAAAAACAATCAACAAAAATGTAGCAATCAGAATCTAAAGACAACAACAATTTGAACGCTTTCCAAAGACAAACAAACAAATGAAAGAAATAAATAAGAGAGAAAAAAAACAAAAAACAAAAATCTATGACAACAAAAGTTCATAAAGAAATTAACAAATTGCCACAAGGGAGGAGGAAATGCCAGTAATAATAATAACAACAATAATAATAATAATAATAAGAAAAGGCGACAACAACAAAAACAGTTTTTCATGTCGTGTAAATAGACCCAAAAATCAAAGTGTTCAATTCGATTGAAAATTGTTGATTGTGTATAAGCAATCAATGTGGAATTATAACACACACACACACACACAAACAAGTCGAGGTCTGCCACTGGGTCAAGATTGAAGACCGACCAATATAGTCTGACTATAGTCGGTTGAGTCGATCGATCGTTTGTTCGTTTGTATGTTCATTCGATTGATTGATTGATTAAAAACCACCCAAAGATGTATTGTTCCCATTGCATCGACAACATAGCTACAGTGGAACTATTTAAATAAAATGCAGCTTAAAATTTGATTAATGATATAATGAACGGTATTTAGTAGATTTATATCCTATAATCTTGCCTATAAAATCTAAAGTATTATAACCTATAATATTTGATTCCCAATCATTGATAAGCTATTTATCTGGCCAATTATATAAGATTATGCTATAATATATTATAGATCTGCTATAGGTATAAACAGTCTTAAGTGCTTATAAACAGTAAGAGGAATATAATCGAATTCTGTTATCAGAAATCCATCTCTGCCACATATAAAGGATCAAGAGATATTGCTATCTATCTCGGAAGTTTTATACATTAGCAAGGTTACTCTCCGGTGAACCTTCAATTTTTGTGTACAATTTCTTTGGTTAAAGCCCACTGTGTGAACATTGTTGGTATTGATGTTGTTGGGTTTTCATTAATTTAATCGTGTATTTTGATTCGATTCTTCATTGCTCGTGACATTTGATCAACACCAATAAGAAAAAAAAAAAAAAAAAAAAATAAATAAAATGCAGTTAACGTCGCCGCCGCACTGAATGTGGAACGGGGACACAAAAACGCAGTCTCTGATGAGGAAGTCTGAATGTCTGGGCGGTAAGGTTTATCTAATTATTGGTATAGAAGTACTATATAGAGTAGAGATTTATATTTACCGCAAGATCGTCTAACTATATCAATTTCCAAATGGATTTTTATGTCTATATCATAACTATGACTAGAGACTGGCTTTTATTTAATTGCAAACCGCAGCAACATCTGCAGCAACAGTGTGCACAGTTTAAGGGGCAAATTGAATGTTGCGCAACTTGTGGCAAATAAAAGTGGTATGGAGATGGAGCGAAGGGTGGGTTGGGAGCAGTGAAATCTTTGTTAATTTAGGGCCATCGCCGAAATGCTGTCAATTGTTTGTCTTTTATGTAATATTAGTGACTGCAACTGCAACTGCAACTGGTAACCAGCCAATGCCAATGCATAGGGTGTCAATTGAAGCATAGCGTCTGTAACCGCTCTCGCCCCTCTCTCTCTCTCTTTCTTTTTGTTTGTTAGTCTATCTCGCTTACTCCTTCCTTGGCAATCGTTTTGTTGGTACACTATGGATTCCTGCCTGTGTTTGCATTACAATTGTCGGCATCGGGTGGTAGTAGTCGACAGGCGTTCACTCGACCAGAAACGTTGGCTTCCTTTTGCTTCGTTTGGTATGGCTTTTGTTTTAATGGTTAAGCCGCCAGAGACCCAGTTTGAACGACCGACTAACCAACCAACCAACCAACGAACCAAACTAGCTAACTTGGCTAGCTGACTGACTGACTGACTGGCGATGCCGTTGACGCTGTCGCTGCAGTTGCTGCCAGGCAATGCCAGCGGCCAATAACAAACAGAATTACAACAACAGCAACATAACACAAAAACAAAAAAAAAACTGGGTAACAGGTGCAGCAGTTGCGGGGTTCACTTGAAACGATTTTGTTACTGCGGTTTTTTCGAAGCCATAGGCTTAGTTTAGTTAGATGATGCAGACGGACGGGCGGACGGACTGACTGACAAACGAACAAACAGACGGACAAAGGCCCCAAAGCGGCAAACATTCCATGCTAATTATAATGCACTCAAGTAAAAACTAACTGGTAATAGAGAAATGCAAAACATTTGAGGAAGCATATAGAATTGCGTGTTCCCAAAAAAAAAAATAAAAACTATATTCAATGTAATTAACTGACAAAATAGTTGAAGGAAAAGATTAGTCTCTAATGCTTAATAGAAATATGGCTTTAGTTTTTATTAACCAATATATAATATATAAAGAAAGTTATTAAAGCGAAACAAAAAACGCTTGCTTTTTAGTTTTACAGTTTCTTATTAATTTTTGAAATATCAAAATTGAAAATTATATCATATCAAATATCATTGATATTGAAACAGATGCTCTCTTTATGAAGGGTTGATCGATCTTGAAACAGATTCTCTATTTAACCCATGATATCTCTATATTATATAGAGAATCTGTTTCAATATCTCTATATCATGGGTTATATAGATTGATACAGATTCTCTTTATCATCGTTGATCGATCTTAAAACAGATTCTCTATGTAACCCATGATATCTCTATATAACTCATGATAGAGACAATCTGTTTTAATATCTCTATATCATAGGTTTTATAGATATTGAAACTTATGATATAGAGATGATATGTTGATCGATCTTGAAAGAGATTCTCTATGTAACCCATAAAAGATATAGAGAATCTGTTTCAATATCTCTATATCATAGGTTATATAAATATTGAAACAGGTTTTTTTATATCATGGATTATATAGAGAGTCCGTTATAACTATAATATGAAAATTATATAAAATTATATGGGTTAATATTGAATTTTTAAGTTTGATTTGTACAATTTATAGTTTTTTTTATATGGAAAGAATATTTTTTTCAATAATTAAAAAATATTCATAATTTTTAATAGATTCTATGTCATATAATAGCTATCTAATAAGTATTGCTTTTTAATTTCTATTAATTTTTAGTTAAACATTTAATAATTGGTAAAACGACTCTAGAAATTAGCTAGTAATCTTTTTTTTTTTATTTATTTACTTGCATTTACAATTCGTCCTTGGACAATACATTAATTTATGTTTTGAGCTCATAAAATTCCTTTGTTTTGCCAAATATAAATAAAATAAAATTTAACCAAAAGCTTCATCAATTTTAATTTAATTTTAGTTAAGTGAAATTCTTATATTTTTTTTTAATTATGATTTTTAATGTTAAAGCAAAAGTTTTTAATTATTTTATTCTTGTTTTTTCAAGCAAGCCTTAATAATATTATATCAAAATCTTGGGTTTTTTTTTTTTATTGTTGTCTTTTCTTGCTTAATTGTTGCTGTTCTCATTTTTTCCGTATCTACAAAATTTCCGTTTTGCATAGTGCAAAATGAAATATAATTGTCGCAATGCTCCGATGATGAATCTTTAGAAAGAGAAAGACTGAGCAAGATGGACGGACGGATGGACGGATTTACATGGAAAGAACTCTTGCAACTCATGGAAGTTCCGCAGCACGCGTTTTATCTGCAACGGACGTTGTATGCAAACAACAACAGCAACAACAACAACCATATAAACAAGATGTACTATAAAACTCCACGATGAGTTGCCTCGAGTCTTTGCAGACTGATAAGGGAGCTCTATAATGTAATGTATTGTAATGGAATGGAATGGGAATGGAAATATGCTATCGACAATGAAGTTGACCGTCCGGCATGACGGTTTCTTGTTCTTGTTGTTGTTGCTGCACCCTGTTGACATTTAGATGACAAAAAAAAGAAACAAACACGCACAGGGCCTTGGTTGAGCAAATTGACATTGCCCCCCATGTGTGCCTATGTATGTCTCTATATACCATATAGCATGAGTGGTGGTGGCATGCCACGCCTCTCTCTCTCTATATATATATATACATATATATGCATGTGCATTTTAATGTTTTTGCATGACAACGGCGGCGGCGCCTTTGTTTTCACTATAAAAATGTTATATTCATGATGAGTTGGCCGATTGTCAGTCAATCTATATGGAGTCAACATTAGGTTAGGTTCATTGGCCTCTAAACTAACACCTCCCCCTTCCCACCCCCCCTCACCATCTATGCTATATTATTTTTAAGAAATGCAATTTAGCAGCTGACGAAATATAACAACCTCCACTCCCCCCCTCCCACTCATCCAACCATTTGCCACAACAACTAATTTCATTTGATTTTACAGAGTAGAGTAAAAAAAAAAAAAACCTCAAAGGGAGCAAAAAAAATAATAGAAAAAGGTTGAGGTAGAAAATAGAATTAAGTTGAAAGAAGAAGACAATCAAACCCATTCCTGACCTGACCCCATTTTTGGGCTATTTATAAGCAGCTTTTTGTATTGTTGTTGTTCTTGTTGTTGTTGCTATTTGCACATTTTCAGTTAATTTGTTGTAACGATTTTTCCGCCTCACAGAGACCCATTCATTCAGTTAGTCAGTCAGTCAGTTAGTCATTCATTCATTCAATCTCACCGCCTACTCTACTTGGTATTTGCATACACAATTTACGAGGGTAATTCAAAAACTTTGCCAATTGGCCATTAGAAAATATATTTTTTGTTCTATTTTTTTTTCTTAAATATTTTAACTAAAAACTGCTTTTAATTGTTATTTTTATATTTAGTTTTGTCTTTTTTATTTTCTTTTAAAACTTTAGGGTTAACCCTCGTACAGTCATGCTTGTTTGTTATTTGTCTTTGCCTTCTTCTATGTATTTTATCAGTCACTCAACATCAATTGCTGTTGTTGCTCTTGTTGTTGATGTTGTTGTTGTTGTTGTTGTTATGGTTGTTGTTGTTGTTATTGAGTGTGGCCAAAATTGGCACATTAACCCATTGCTAACTGCGACTGCCTGTCACTGACTATTGATTAAATAACTTTTGCAATTTTCTAACCAATCGATATAAATATTAAGGTTACGCTCTCTTACGCACCATTTCCCCCTCTCTCTCTCTCCCCTCCTCCCTTTCGCCCACACATGAATTTTATCCAATTAGAAGAAGACACAAGAAAGTCAAATGAAAATTATATTTGTTTCTTTGTAAACAATTAACAAGAAACAAACAAATTCTGTTCAAGTTGATAATTACACATGTAAATGTGCAACCAAAATACGTACGAACGTATGAATGAATGAATGAATAAATAAATGAATAAATCAAGTGACGACTTTTCACAGTTACAAAAAAAATGTGGAAATTCTAGCAGAGGAGCAAGAAAGAAATCTGCTAATCTTGTCGAGACGGTAACATGATCATCTTATGCATAGAAGAAGCTTACGATAAACAGGAAGCATAAAACATCAGTCCAAAAAAAACAACAACAACAACAACAGCAACGAAAACTAACTAAAGAAGATGGGAAAAATGCTAGCTATATGTATATGGATATATGTTTATATATACCTATCGTGTGTAAACCGTTAAAGCACACACACACACACACACACATAAACATTAACATCAGCAGTTAGCCGTAAGAAAAAGCGTAATCATAAAAATACTTGAGCCACATCGTTTATTTGAACTTTAACTTTCAGCAGCAGCAGCCGCAGCAACCAGAAGCAACAGCAGCAGCCCATCAAGACAGAAGCCAGACAGACAGACAGAAAGACAGACAGAGAGACACATATTTACTAGTTGGTTGGTCAAGAAGCTCAAATAGTTATTAGAGATGGTCAACAACTACAACAGAACAGCAGACGAAAAGAGCAAAAGAGGGATAGAAAGACAGCGAGAGGGAGTACTATCTAAGATCCCTAGAAACTATGTAAATTTATGAATATTTTCAAGTTTTATTAAACAAAAAACTATAACAAATTATTGTTTAATAAAATGTTTCAGTATATTATGTTCTTTCTCTTTAATAATATAACTTTTATTTACATTTTAAAAGAACTAACTAAAATGGTTGCTTTTTTCAATAAAAAACACTTACATTTCCTTACATTTTGAAAGATCTTATATAAGTATTCGCAGTTTTAATAGATATAGATCATATTATAAAGAATCACTCCTAATGTTTAAAATTTCTATACATAAGGATCACCTTTATATGACATGCATCTGATAAGCATTCTTTCATTATAACAAATCATATTTTCATTTACTATTATATAGTTTTAGCACTTTCTTTTAGTAATATTTCAAACAATAGTTCACAAATAAACTTTGAATTTGAAACGCTTTTTCTTTTTAATATCCTTGCGAAAGGTATTTCAATTTGTATTTCACACTCTCATCTCACGATACCATCAATAGATGGCCAATACTATGGAGCAATCTTTGATTGCATTTTGGTTATGCAAAAGGCAAGGAAACCGAAATGAAAAATCAAATCACATATAAACGGCGACATTTAATTGAAAACTGGTTGGACTTCAACTATATATATATATATATATATAGATATATATAGTAAATACCATTTATCTATATGCACACCTGCTGTGGGGCAGTTCTTGTAAAATGTTGCAATAACAACAACAAGAAGACAAGAGTAGATCTCGATCGATCGTAGCAACACTCACCAAAAATTCCACATGCCAATCCTTGTTGTGGTCCAAAAGTGCCGTTGCCGTTGAGTGCTGAATGCTGCTAGCAGCATTTAAATAGCCAAACAGGCAGTTCATGCTGAAAGCCAGCAACAAACTAATTGACCAACTGACAGCATCAGCAGCCCCAACGGCTAGTTAAAGTGTTCCGAAAAAATATATCATTTAGCTTCAAAAATGTTAAGCAGAAAGCAAACAGATAAGCCAAGAATTTCAATAATTCGTGAGAGTATCACTTTATTGCTTTGATTACCCTATATATATATATATATATACAAGGGGTATATATGTACTTGACAATATAAAACATTTAAAACACACTTACTAACACTCTCTCACATAATATAGGGTATTTTTAAAGCGTTGTAATGCATTTTAGTAAAGTTTTGCACAGATTGTCCAAGTAACCTCGAAACGTGCCAAATCGTAAACTGGTGCATGGATCAGCATTAAAGTAAAGCAGCCAACAACTACAACAACAATGAACAATTGTGGCTCATTAGAGGGCCAAAATAAGTGAATTGAATAAGAGGGAAGTTGGTCAGACAAAAAGTAGCAATAACTTACAAACATCAGATATACCAAGTCAAAAAATACTTCCGGCCAAAAAAGTGATCTATATTATACATACATACATTCATTTATAGTATATATATATATATATATCTATATATATGTATATTATATATCTCTCTGTATGTATAAAAAAGCAAAGAATTGGTTATCTTGGGTCTTTTGAAGCCCCATTCAAGTTAATTTGCTCCAATTATGAAAATGCTCATGTGCTCATTAAACTTAATTGAGAGCTGGCAAAGACGACCAAGAAGAAGAAGAAGACGCTAAACTATATATATGTATATACATATATAAAAAATAACAGAAAAAGGAGGCAAAAAAAAAAAAACATGATAAAAAAAAATAAAAACAAAAGCCATCAACAGATGCCACACACTACCGCACCGCTACTGCCGCAACTGTTGTTGCAATAAACGGAATAAACATATATATATAAATATATCTATATAAAAGATGTATGTATATACATGGCAAGGGGCAGGAGGGTGACAGGGCATGTCTATGAAAAGAGGATTGAGGCACTTGTCAGAAAAATAGTCACACTTCTGTCTAGGTTAAGCTTCAATTTCATATGCAAAGCGGCAAATAATAAAAATTACATCAATTAAATTTAAGCAGCGACTTTTGAATACCCTACAAGAAGCTAAATAAAAGTCTCTAAATAGATATATTAATAGCACAAGGGAATTTCAATTGTTTGAATATATATAAAACAGAACTCGAATTCAAATCCTTTTCTACTTTAAACTTCCATTTTATTTTGAAACCACTTGGATGGATATATCCCTAATAAATCCTTTCCTAAAAACATATTTTTACATTTTACTTGTAAAATTTAAACATCTCTAACTAAACCAAACTTTTGCAGGGTATTTTACGGCATTAGAACTTCCGTTTTGATTCCCAATTTGATATAATAATAAGTTATGCCAGTTGAAATATTTCTGGATCAAGTCTTATCTAAATCTTTATCTTTAAATGGCATACAGATAAAATCAAGTTTATTGTCTGTGGGGTTGGTTATAGATATATATAGTTTACTTATATTCTTTTCGCTTGAGAAAAGCTTTCTGTAGCTCTTTCTCTCTCTATCTCTTCGTCTTTCTACAGGTCATGGTTATTTTTTAAGTAATTTTGTTGTTCTTCTTTTTTGCGTAAATCTTGCAGGTAAATTGCCATGAAAGTTTAATTTTCTAGCCCGACTAGAAGATATGGAATATAAGTAGTAGTAGAAGTAGAAGCAGCATCAGCAGCAGCCAAGAGACGTCGTCATGTCGTAAAGTTGAAAGCAAAAAGAGCTATAAATTCGCAGCCACATTCTTTTGGACGCAGCAAAAGCAGCAGTTAAAGTCACCGAACAGGTTGAACTACTTTGGCTAAAAACGATGCAGATAGAGTATGCGGAGGAGGTGGTTAGAAGGATGGGGAGTTGACTTGAGCCAATGATACTGATGATGATGATGCTAGTGATGCTAGGGAGGGAGTGTGTCCGAGACCGGACATTTCTACCATACAATATATGTACATATATACGCATATATAGTAAGTGCGCCAAAAAGGCCGGCCAATCGACAAACCGACAGAACACCAACCATTTGGATAAGGCAAAGAAAAACATCTATAGGAAAGCAAAGCAATGTGAGTCTATGTGATATCTATAAATAGCTTTATGTTCCAAGTCTTATCAACTTGCAACAAGAGTTTCGCTTTTTCCACCATACACAACAACTTGACCACAACAAAAATTTGTTGCATTTCCGTTGCTTGTCTAAGTAACAACACAACAACAACAACTAAACACACACACAAATGCAACTCTTTTTCTTCTTATTTTTTAACTAGAGCAAAAGCTGAACAACATTTTCCAAGTAAGTCATTTCTCATGCTCTCATGTTATTTCTTCTCCATTACTTTCAGTGCCGGGATCATGAAGCGCGGCACGATGCGAACCTCCGTACCGACCACCCCCCCCCTACCACCACCACCTCCTTCTACTAACACAGCAACTGCTACTCAACTTATCATTAATCTCATGAGCAATGCAACTAGAGAAGATGACAGGAGCGGATTAACAGGGGCATATAAAAATAGTTATAGTTAATCTATAAATATAAAATACTCTTTAATTAATTATTTATTTGTTTATAATTTTCAAATATTTTTATTTAATGCAAAAGTATTCCTTAATTAAAAAATCTTCTTTCAATAGTTGTAGATTTGTTACTTAGTTTGGAATGAAATTCCTGAACCGTCACTGTTATATATAGTATATAGAAATATATATATATCTGCATAGATCTATATATGTAAGCAGGCACAAATTGTTGTTGTTGATGTGGCTTGTAATTAAAATTTCTCACATATGTATTTACATAGACCCACACACACACACACACACACACATAGAGGCTTTGATTATACGATCGGTTCGTAGAAAACAAGGTGGCAATTATAAAGCTAAAGAGAGTTGATGAAGGGGTGTGGTAGTAATGGTGGGAGGAGGAGTTTCTATAATGCAAATACTTGGAATATAACATAATAAAAGGAAAAGAGAGAGAGAGAGAGATAGAAAGAGAGAGTGATTGAGAGGTGGGGTAAAGTTTATGTAAAAAGAATCTCACATGATTCACATAGACAAAGTAAATAAACAAAAGAACAACTACAACAACAGAAAAGAAAAAAACAAAACAAAAAAAGAAATTCTTCTAAATGCTACGGGAATAAACGCAACAACAACATCAACAACAACAACATTGGCAGAAGAAGAAGCAAACGCAAAGACTGCACAACTTTCGCTACCATTTCCCGGGGTTTTCCTCGGTTTTCCCTCTTTTTTTTTGTTTTCTCTTTTTTTTGCTATTTTTATAATTATTCTCTTGTTTATTTATGAGCCATGAAAATGCAACCAGCAGGGGGAAAAAATGTGTAGTAAAAATTTATCAACTTCCTTAAGCATTGGCTTCCGATCTTGTGGGTGCTGTACTTGGCCCTCCTTCTTCTCTCTCTCTCTCTCTCTTTTGCTCTCCCTGTCTGTCTCCATCTTCATCTCCAGAGTCAACGGGGCGTATGCGCAATAAATTAAATGCAAGTCAACTCAAAAGTCAATTAATAACAAACAGAAAACCCAGCAATAACTACAAAAACAACGACAACTGGCCTCATGTTGGGGCAGCACACACACACAGACACAGCTGTAAGAGCCGTTTGTCCAACAAAACATTCAACTCTGACGTCACAAATGCCTCCACTCTGACTCTGACTCGGACCAAGTTCAGTTCAAAAGGTTAAATTGGGCACGCCATGGAACGTGAGAGACTTTTCATTTTTCCTTCCCCCCCCTCTCTGATGTAAGCAACCAAAAAAAACTTATTATCAAATCAAATTATCAAATGAAAATGTAAAACCAAAATCAATTTAAAAAAGAAAAGTAACAAATAATTTACAAAAAATTTTACACAAACAGAAAGCTAATGTTTAAAAATTGCTTATAATATTTATATATATCAATGAAGATCTCCTGATTAACTATATATCATATATATAGGTGATAGAAACCAATTCTAACTATATCTTTAACATAGTTAATCTCCTTTCTTTAAAAGTTGTAAGAACTAATTGTTAATTTTTTGTTTTAGTATAAACAAATTATTAAAATTTCAAGCTTGATTTTTGTCATTTTGCCAAACAGAAACAATTGTTTGTTTCTGTCGTAAAACAATTTTGTGTTTCTCTCAATATTTCTTATCAGGGTTTTCGATTTAACAAAAAAAATCATTTTTCCCACTTCAAAAAGCTACCGCAATAAAAGAAAAAAAACAACAAAAAACAAACCATAAAAAGAGGGGCAAAATAAAACGTTCTCTAAATCGCAGTTAAAGAGTCAATGTCAATTTCAAAAGCAATTGCTTAGACAAAGTCCGAGTCTGGCAAAAAAATAAAAAAAAAAAAAATATCAACCCATTGAGACATAGACATTTGGAACAATTGCAGGAGACGGCTACTACCAAGCCAAATGCTTTCAATTAACCAAGTGAAAAGAAAAATGGATGAATCAAATTCTGCAAAAAAAAAAAAAAAACAAAAGCTAGAATTCAATGGAAACAGCTGCGATCCCTAAGAATAAACACAATCAACAAAGTACAAAGAAGAAGAGAAAGATCAGTACAACGAAGTACAAGTACTCTCCCTAGAAATCTTTTAGTATCTAATGTTAAAATTGTTTCATCTTAAATATTTGTGAAGAATGAAGTAAAGATCCTTTTAGAATCTTCATTTAATACAATTGACTAAATTTCTTTTATATTAAATATCCTTTTGATTAACAAAAAAACAACACCTTTATTTACTATGTGTAACTTGTTGTTCTCTGTATTTAATATACTTCATTTTGGTAGGGTATATAAATTGACCACGTGCCACTCAGTCTCCAGTTTGGACGAAAATTCGTTTTGAGATTGAACCTTTTATATAGAAACAAACAGAGAGAGAAAGAGGGAGAGAGTGGGAGAAAGGGAAAGAGAATTCTAGATTGCAAAAGGGGGACAGAGGATAGAGGGGAAATGTCCATCAAACAGCCGCAAAAGTGAAAATCTAAACCAAACTGAATTCTGGTTTCAATTGCTCGCGGTTGAGTGCCATTGTTTAGACCAAGATTTTTTTTAGCTCTGGTTCCAGCTGCTTGACGACGCTAAACGATCTGGATAGGGAGTAGAGGTAGACCAACTAGTAGTAGTAGTAGTAGTAGGAGTTATACGGATGAGATGAGGTGGAGTGTGTGTGTGTATGTGTGTGTGTTTAAAAGAGAAGCGAGACGTGAAAAGCAGGGAAGTTGCAATTACAGCTCAAAGCTAAACGAGTTTTATATTGCCATTCAGTCAGTCAGTCAGTTAGTTACTTTGTTAGTTAGTCAGTCTGGCTTGTTATGTTCCTCTCTCTTTCTTTCTCTCTCTATTGTTTTACCACTTTTCATAAAGAAAAATTTGTTTTTCGTGGACCAGGCCAACGCCTGTCTTCGTCTTTGTTTGTATGGAAAATTGAAAAATTTCATAACAAGTGTTGCCAAATGTCTGAAAAACAACCATAAGGCAATAATTTAACAACGTTTTATTTTTTTTCATCTATACATTTGTGTGTTGAATCATTTTGCGTGGGCGAAATCTGTGCAGAAAAACAACAACAACAACAACAAGAAAACATTTTATTTCTCGAGTGGTTTTTGAAAATTTTCCAAGTGCTTTTCTTTATCTACCTTCACTTCTCTTCTCTCTGTGTCTCTCCCTTTCTCTATTTCTTTCTCTCTTTCTGTGTATGTGTTTTTATGATAGGCGGGGGGGTTGAGGATTTATTTTTCTTATTTATATTTTTAGACCATTTGAATAGATTTTTCACATATTTTTGTTGGCTTTAAGAAAATAAGAAGAAGAAGAA
Organism: Drosophila neocordata; assembly: GCA_018903615.1. Classification (NCBI taxonomy): domain Eukaryota; kingdom Metazoa; phylum Arthropoda; class Insecta; order Diptera; family Drosophilidae; genus Drosophila; species Drosophila neocordata. The sequence goes on from JAEIGI010000001.1 coordinate 13,869,975, forward strand.
GAAAAAAAAAAGGCCGACTGACTATAACACCAACCAATGTAATCAAATAGAACCCTCATTTGAAATGCATTTACAGTTACATTTACTGCATAAACCGTTAAGAAGATTCACATTTTTCTCTTATGTTAATTGCCTCAAATATAAAATCAAGTTTTAAAAACTATTTCTATATATGCCGAAGTGTTTATACTCTAACTTAACTAACAGTTATATTCCCTATATATAAACACTCTACATATTCTCTCTATTTAGGTTAACAACAAACCAAAGGAAATCGCACTACAGTGGGTCCAAATAATGATCATAGGATAATCATATGTTCAATCGTTCGTTCGTTCGTTTAATTCTTTTAAGCCAAATTAATTACTGAATCAGTTAATTGACTTTACTTTTAATACTTGTTTAAGTGTATATGGTAACATAAATGCATTGTCACGAAATTTTTACTAGCCATTACATGAAATGGGATAACATTTTATGATCCAACAGGTGGTAGCTTTTCTTTATTGTTTAATCAATGTAATTTACATTTAAATGACACATTTTTATTCTCCTATTAGCAATAGAATAGAAAACATAAAATAAAAAAAAAAAAAAAAGAGTGAGAAAAACAATAACAAAACAGTTTTCACTTTCGCAAATTAACAAAAGAATTTTGAAAAAAAGAAATCAAGAAATTTTTGTTTGAGTGAAAGAAAGATAAACCGGTTTATCGGTTTGTTTAGAAAATTATGAAAGACTTTTCAATAGAATAACTAAATAAAATCTACAAAACAAAAAAAACATATAATAAAAGAAAGAGGAGAGAGGAGACAGGTGCAGAGAGAGAGAGAGAGAGAGAGAAAAGACAAATAAATGCAGTCAAACAATGGATAAAAAATGCAAATTGACTTTGACGTTTATTTTCTTCTTCATTTTTTTTTTTTCATTTTTTATGATTTGTAATGTTAATTAATGCTGATGAGACGAGACTTCATTAGTCAGCAAATCAAATCGAAACGAGACAATAAAGAGAATGCATAAGCATATCTACAAACAGATATATACGATATATATATATATATATATATGCATATTTGGACTCTCTATAGTTTCTCATATATATGAAAACCGAAAGTGGCTAAATGAAATGCGGAAATGGACATAATAAAATGAGAATTATGAACGCAATGCGTTTAAAAAATACAAATTGATTCATTTTCAATTCGCTGCACAAACGCAATATTCATACTCAAAAATACACACACACACACAGATTTCACACACTCACATTCACTCACCAAATTGTTATTAAAGTAAAAGTAAACCAGCTGCCTTTTGAAAGCAAAATACAAAAAAAAAAAAAAGGGAAAATTGTCTAGAAATTGTTTACCAAACCGTTGAAAACGCCAAGGAAATGCGTCAAAGAAGTTCTTTCTTATTTTTTTTTTTGAGGGGGAGAAGGGCGTATAGATGGGTGGGTGGAATCAAAACGGTTTTATTTGGTTGCCTGTTATCGATCGACTCAATGTTAACATAAACAACAATGCGCCACAGCATCTCCTCAACATTGTTTATAATAAATGTACCAAAAGGTTTATAAAAATAAACTCAACTGCACACACAAATGCACAAGAAGTCGGACGAAGAAGACTGATATATATATATATGCATATACATGGTTTTGACTTTATTTCTACTTACGAAAAGGCTTTTCTCAATAATTGTTTATACATTGCAATCGTTTATTTAGACTGCTATAGATGAGGGGAGACGGGCGAGAGGTGATCAACACCAATTGATTAATTGCCATTGAACTTACCTGCAATAAAAGAAAGAAAAGAAAGTTTTGTATAAAGCCATTAACAATTGAATTAAATATTTTAAAGTCAGCAAAGTATTTTTTCAAAAATTTTAAAAGAAATTCAAATTTTTAATCTTTTTTGTTTAGGTATAAAAAATTAGGTAGAACAATATATTGTATTAATATATATATAAATAAGAACGAAGAATGATAAAGAATTAAGTTGAAAATATATATTAATATACATATATAAAAAATATATAGCTAAGAATGAAGATTAAAAATCTATTTTAGGTTTTTCTTGAAAATTGTTAAAAAACTTTTAGATATAAAATTTACTCCTTCTTTCAAGGTAAACTTATGTTTCCATTTTTTATTTGATTTTTTTAGAATATATATTTTAGAATTTAGAAAGTATTTTTGGCTTCATTTTTGCAACTTTTTCATTAAAGTAAAACATTTTTCTGAATTCCAATCAAATAAAATATTTATGATCAATATCGATAGCAATAGATATCAGATATATTGAGACTCTTATCGTTAATAATATAGATTATTAGCAATTCTTAATAACAAACGAACATTAGAAACACTAGACTATATATATATATATATATATATCAGCTCTATAGAATCAACATTATCAACTCTTCATCATTGAATGCTCTTTATTTCATCTAGCTAGAGGAGAGTCAATGTTCTTTTTGCAAGTTTTTCTTTTTCCTTTTTTTTTCTTGTTTGAAATCAACGCTACCATCATTCCATAATAGTATTATCAACTTGGCGTCAAGGGAAGGATGACAATGTGTGTGCAACGGCAGCGACATACATGACAACAGCAGCAGCAGCAGCAACAACAACAACATATACAACATACTAAAAAAGCACTCAAATGGATGCAAAATAGTTGGCAGCTGCCTCCGCAAGTTGCCGCACATTTGCCTCAACTGCATGTGCATGAGGAGTGCATTGCTCCGGCAATGCTCCAACTTCTTCTTCTTCATCGTCGTCGTCTTCTTCTTCACTTCTCTGGTCGAGTGCAAGTAAACAACGCGCAACTTTTATGCCTTCGTTGTCGCCTTCTTTGTCCCAACACCTTGCCCCGTTTCCCGCTTCACACAATCACACACACACGCTCTACCTCCCTCTCTCTCTCTCTCTCTCTCTCTGTATCACACTCATCAACTAAAGGCAACTTTTTTATGCTTGCATTACTTTTTTGCCCTCTCTTTCTTTTAGTTATTTCTTGTAATATTATTATGTGCCACGTCGAGTGGCAATAACTACAACTACAACAAAGTTGCTCTAGTGGAGTCTACCTAATTTAGGCTGGAGCTGGGCTGAGAGCTATTTTTATAACCCCAAAGAGTTTATTAAAGTTCCTAAAGCAATTACATAAAGAAAAAAACTTTAAAAAAAAAGTGGAAAAGAGTCGTAAAAAAAGCCGAGCTTGGAATATTTAATTTTGATTAATTTTTATTTTAAAGGAGCAAGTTTATAGAGAATATTTTTATACTCTATCTTAAATTTTTGCATTTCGTTTTGACCTAAAATTAGTTTAGAGGAGAGTATATAAAAAATTTTGCTTGGTTTTTTCTTTTTAGTTATGTCTCTTCCCCCCTTTTTATCCCATCATGTGTAATTTCTCATCATTGCAAAATGTTAAAAACAAAAAAACAAAGACCAGAAGCAATACATAATGTAAATGATTATTGCATTACAAATTTAAATTGTCATAAATGTAATAAAAAAAAAAAACCAAAGATGATTCAGTTTTATTTTTTGTGTAGTTTTTAAGTTGAAAGCGAAACAATTGAAAGCGTCCCCAATTCTCATTTAAATTTTAAAATGAGTCAAATATATTAACGGATCGTGCCTGGTAGCCAACTACGTGCCATTTAGCGATCGGTCCAATTCATTGGTTTCCTTTTCCATAGCAAGAATCGATTTCTTCATTCGGTTGTCTGGGGCGATGGTTCATTGGCATATGTATTGGCAACATGTTGCAGCAACATTGTTGCTTAGCTTAAAGTAAAGCAGCATTTTACGATTTCCGCCATTTACTTAACTCTTCGTCCCGCTTTTCTTCCGCCACCAGCACCATATGTATGTGGAGGTGGAGTCGTATTACCCACGCAAACAAAACAACAAACACTTTGAATTCAAATACCCTAACTTGAAAGGGTATATATATAAATAGGAAGCTAAAATATATTAAAAGTTCTGAAGAACAATATCTTTTTTCTTTTGAATTTCATGTAAATTATTATAAATTCGCATATACATATATATTAAACGAAGAACCCGTAAGGGTATTTCAAAGTCGATGTTAAAATTTAAGTTAGGCGTAATCATTTTTTTGTTTGCAAATTTTGCACACAAAAATGTATGGCCAAAAAAAATAAGTTTTTAAGAAATATGTTTATATGTTTATATATATATATATATATATAAACATATAGTTTTCCGCAAGGGTTCAAGCTTTTTGGGGTTTGTCATGTGACAGGAAATGAAGCTAATTTGTATTTTGCGGGTGTGGCAAGGCGGCGCGAGCGGCAGTTGTTTGGTTTGACACAAAGGCAGGCCAAAAAAAATCAACCGAAAAAGGAAACCCAAGATGAACGCCAGGCACACAAAGGAAGGACCAGAGGAGAGGGTGAGAGAGAGGGGAAGAAAGAGAAAGAGAGAGGCACACATTTTATGCCAGCCTTGTACTCGTATTCCTTTTTTTTCCATCTTTCCTCGTCTTTTTTTTTTGCATAATATTTTATGATGAAGGCAACACACACAACAAAGAAAGTGTCTTTTCTTCTGTTTCCATCATCCTTCTTCTCCTTCTTTTCTCCCTTTCTTCGTCAGCCTCATTTTGTACTTCCCTTTCTCCAGCTGGTTGCCTTTGAACTTGCCTCCAGGCAGCAGCAGCAACAGCAACACAGCCAAAGCAAAAAGCTTTTTCAATAGGGCCAACACTGTCACAGATTCCATGCACTGTGAGAAAAAAAAAGGAGCACCAAAATTCCAACAAAAAAAACCAGAATGTTTTAAACTTTATTGAGTTGTCAAGTGTTTTGAATACTTTATGTGACTGTTGCTGACCTAGAAAAACGAATCTTTAGCTTTCGTTTTAGAAACAAAACGTTCTGAGAGCAAGAAATTTGAAGAGTTGAAGCATTTGCTTAAAGTTGATTTACTATAAGTCCTGCACTACTTCTTCTACTTTATTTTTTTTTTTTTTTCAGTGTAAAGGCATTTAGTTCTTGTTCTCATTTCTGTCACTGTACCTTTTTGCCATTCAATGCGTTGTTCCACTTTGGTTAGGATAAAACAAACATCATAATCAAGCATTTTGCTGCTATATAAGCAACAAGAGAGTCCTTTGAAAGGAAAGGCATCTCACACCCCCTCTCTCTCTCTCTCTCTCTCTCTCTCTTTCGTTCTTTCTTTTTGGCCAGTCAGCTGTGTTGGCTTGTATGAGTCACCAGCTGTTGTTATGGGGGTGGTTGGTCGGTCAACCCCTCTTGATGACTCAGAAACGGAGACGAATTTTACAGATGACTCAAAAGAAGGAAATTTGAATGAGATAAAAACCAAAAAGCAAAGTAAACAATAAAGTGTGTTTGGTTTAATCAACAACTAAGCCAACGAACGTGTTGCAAAACTGGCATTAGGGCAAACACAACAAAAGGCAACAACTCTGATGAGCCAAAGTGAAACTGGCCACTTCACTTCAGTTTGGAGTGCAATCAACAAACAGAAAAGATGCTAAAACAGAAAAGAGAGTAAGAGAGAGGAGAGGAGAGGAGGTTCCATACCCCTTATCAAGTGATTTGTGGTCGATTTCTGTCAAAAAAAAAAAAGAACACAAAAAACACAAAAAATGGCACAACATTTTTAGCAAGAGCCTCTCTTGGCCACATGTTGGTAAAGTCACCAAGGCGTAAATGAATTATAAAGCAACTTAGGGCGGATGCACACCCCACACACACACACACACACACACAAAAGCATACTCATAAATATTGCATGTAATTAATATTATTATGTATTGTACATTTTGTGACACGAAAACTTTAAACAATAGCAACAAAAACAAAACCTGTTGATAAAACAAAAAAAATGTACACGACAAACAGGAAGACTGATAAGGTCAAAGGAGGTAGGTAGATAGTGGAAATAGGGAGGTGGGGGGCAGACAAACCTTTACCCCGTCTGCCCACTATTCCCACATTCTTCATCATGCTTATTAACATAATATAACATAAATCATTATGGAATTTTTTAATTATTAAAGTCGTTATGGCAAAGCCAACAAATAACAAAAAAAAAAAACCAACCAAACAAATTCTTCCTCGCCAAAAGCATTCCTTCTTTATTTTTCCTCCAATCATACAGGGTGTGTCTTTTTAATGTGCTAATGATGAAACTATCGCATAAATATTTTGCCACACAAATTATAAATAATTTGTAAGACTTTGAAGGAAAAAAATGAATTTATCTAAAGGAAATCTTTTGATTGCAATATCAGATGATTAGCCTTAGACATTGATTTATTTAAATTAAGATTCCTTGGTTAATTATTGATGGTTTTAACGATAGTTACATTCCTATAATATAAGTCACACCCTAAAATTATATATGGCCTTTTGTGGCCAAAGAGAAGGTAAACAATAAAACTGACTCGACACATTGTGTATCTAATGACCAACTAATATTTACTTATTAACCTTTTGCAGATAGCATGCCCTGTGTGTGTGTGTGTGTCTCAGTGTGAGTGTGTGTGTAAGCAAGTTTATATATATTTTTAGCTAAATTTCACATACTCTTGCCAAAGAACAAAACATAACTTAAAGGCAAAAGAAACAACAAACAAACAATAAATTTGTCAATGCAAAATATAGATTATATAGATGCGAATCATAAATATATATATAAATGAGAAAATTTTACAAAAAATATATATAAATAATTGAAATTAAATAGAAAATTTTATTGTTAACAAAAAGTATTGAAATATTTTACCTAGTTAGGGTAAAAGAAAATACATATAGATAGATAACGAAAAACAAAACACAAACCCTAGATAAAAAGTTTAATAAATATATATATATATAAAAGTTAAACTGTATATGAATTGCAATGTCAATATATGTGTGTGTTGTGTGTGTGTGTGTGTGTATATATGAGGCATTTATGACCAACAGCAACAGGTTGATTTAATTTAGTCACAACAAACGGCTCGCTTCAATGGATTTTCACTGATAAGTTTCTTACAGCGAATAATTTCTGACGCATCGCAACAGAAACAATAAAACCAACACAACAACAATAATAATAATCAAATATTAACTAAAAAGAGCAAAATTATTATAAATTAAATATAGCGGAAATGCAATGGAAAAGAAAAGAAAAGAGAAAAGAAAGAAAAACTTGCATACCAAGAAAAAACTTGTAAAAAGATTTCTATGCAAAAATTCTTTTCTATGTGAATCATTTTGTAGTGAATCATTTTTTCTAAAGTTTTTAGAGAATGTTTAAACAAATTCAATTTGTTGTTGTTGTTTAGGCCAGGCCAACACATAATTTCATATTATTTCTGTTGATTGGGGCGTGGTACAGACAGAGAGAGAAAGGGAGAGAGAAGGTGTAAAATAATTCTTCTTTTTCTTTCTCTTTTGTTTTTGTTTCCTCTTTAATTGTTTATTGTATTTATTAGAGTCGAAAGCGAAACAAAAACTGTGTTTGTCGGTCAAGTGATAATTTTGGACAAAGGAAACGCTTTTTGTCTCCGATACGATACAATACGATAAATATATATATATTATATCGTATATATGTACATATGTATGTATGTATAAGAAGGTTGTGGCACCTTATCACATCAGACCCAAAAATAATAATAAAAATATTCCAAATTCCTGCACTCTTTTCTTGGCTTTATAAGATATATGGGCATATATACAGATATATATATATATATATAGATATATATGTATGTATGTATATATATAGTGAGTTTGTGTTTATATATTTATACTTAATATGGTTAAACCTGAGGCGCCGCCAATTTTGAATGCCAACGGTTGCTTTTTGCATTTGCATTTTAAACGTTTCTTTTGATTTTTTTTTTTTTTTGTTCTCTTTTATTTTTTCGTTTTCGTTCGCATTGCCAAATGTGTGTAATATCTTATGGATACAAATCTGCCACTTAATATGCATGCAACGAAAACTGGCTGAAGGCTACTGAAAATCAATAGACGACACCAGAGAGACAGACAGACAGACTGAGAGACAGCTGGGAGACAGTTTATTTTACAATGCACTTCAAAAAGATTATGTGAGTGGAATTGCAATCAAGCAGAGTGGGAGAGGGAGAGGGAGAGATAGGAGTATAAGCCAAGCTAAAGTTCTCTATACCCTTGCAACATTCCTGCAACTTTTAACGATCAGTTTCATAGGAGATAATATGAGAGTTTTATGTATGTATGTATTAGAGGAGTGCATAAATATTTATTCATAATTTCTGAATTGTGAATTATTCCTATAGAAACGAGTAACTTAGTAGCAAATGAATAAGTTAACAAATCTAATCGAAAATGAATTGAAAGCTAAGATAAAGGCATTTGCTCTTGGTATTTTTATAAACAAATTGTTAAGCAAGGCCCATTGTAATATTAAAGAAATTATACTAAATGGAATCAAAAAAATATATAAATATTAAAAAAATTTAAGAAAATAAAACAACAATCTGTTAAATATTTAAACAATATTCCATTTATATACAAATGTCTACAAATATTCTCTATATAAATATATGTATATAGCTGAAGATCCCAGTTGTTATAGCTAGTTCTCCAATTAAAGGTATTTTTATAATTACCTATTAATTATAGTATTAATAAATAAATAAATATATATAAATCATTGCCTACTATTTGCTATATAATCTTTAATACATTTTGGCAGATTTTCTATATAATTCTCAATACAATTTGGCAGACTTAACTGTACCTGCTATTCTAGAGCAAAATCTAGCAATGTATTTTTAATTTATATATTAAGAAATAAATATATATACAGATGTATAGATATATAGATGTATATAAATATATATATATTCTGATTCCCCCCTTTTACTATAATATTCAGTAACAAATCATCCGTCAATTCCACCACGTCTTGGGCAAACAAGAATACGTGTTCGAGTCTTGGCCGGATGCAATAAAATCAGCAACCACCCATTGAGAGAGGCAAGAAAAAAGGGCGACAATATATATATATATTCCCCCAGTCCACGCCCACACCAAAATAATACGTAAGTTTAGAAAAAAATCGATAAGATATTGCAAATAACTAAATTTTGGTAGCAATAAGTGAGGGGAGAATGCAAGCAACTTGTCCTTGATCTAAAAGGACACCATGCCAAAACCTTGGCTTTAATAGGAAAATGTCTTTTTTTCCTCTTCTTTCTTCAGAAAAGGGAGAGAAATTGTACAATAATGTGAAAATGAAAAGGAATTGTATGAACTTCATCTTGATTTTGGGGTGTGCGTGTGTTTGTGTGTTCAAATTTCAATCATAGGGGAAATGTGCTCCAGTCAAGGAGGAGGAGAAGGAGGCGTTAGTGGTGGATGAGCAAAGATTGAAATTTCGATCTGTTGATGTTGATGATGATGATGCCAACGCCCAAGCAAAGAAGCAACAAAATGTATATAATTACCTGCTGCGAAAAGATTTATAAGTTCTTTCTTTCCATATATATCTATCTACCTATCTATATATATATATATATATATTCCTATGATGCAAGTTTGCTTTTTTTCTTTATATTTTTTTTTTTACAACTGCTCTACCAAGGAGAGAGAAACTATGTCACTCATTATTATTTTAGACATAAAACTGTCGGTTTGTTATTTTTAGTATCTTTTAAAGTCATTAAAACTGAAGTTGATTCAATTTTTACGTTTTACTTTTCAGTTTCAGTTTTAAATTTGGTTTTTTTTTTGCTAATTGTTAAATGTTTTTTGGTTTGTATTTTTTGTTATTTTGATTATGTGGTGAGGTCAATCGCTGCCGCTGCGTGAATTTTCAATGTCATGAAAAGTTCGATTGATGTTCCAAGCATGAAAATTATTTACACAATACTCCAACTACATTAAACAGCTGCCACTTTACAATGAAGGGAGGTAGTGGGCGGGGGGGTTGTTTTACAATGCCGCGCCAATATGTCGAGAGATGCCGGCATTGAATATTCAAGTGGATGAGTGTGAAAAGAGCTAAAACGGTTGAGAAGATCTTAAAGATTGTATACAGAGACACAAACAATATACACACATGTATATATATATATATAATCTATATACGAGAGAGAGAGAGAGAGAGAGAGAGAAATAATAGACAAGTGCAGTTGGTACTAAAACAACAGCTGATCATTAAATAGTTCCACAAACGTGGAGCAATTTTTATCAATTCTTTTCATGATTTACATGTAGATAACAGTGAGTGGGAGACATACTAAAACAGTTGAAACTAAAAGTTTATTAACCAAATTAAAAACTTGAATTAACACTAACAACTAATGTAAATATATTATTTATATAAAGACTTTTGAAATGTAAAATCTGATAAATTAGTTGAAATATCTAAGTAAATATAATATATAAATATATTAAAGATATATATAGATATTTATTAGGCGAAAAGGTACAAAGAGTATGGGAGAAAGAGACAAGCTTCTTATTCAGTTTAAATTCCAAACAAATAACTAACAAAACTTAACAGTTTCATCTATTTTATGTAAACAATTTTGATACCCTATAAATACTATTTAGAAGTATATATTATTCAATCATCTATCTCTATTTCTAAATTTAGGGTATCTGGGTGTCTATACATCCATATTGATTGTGGTTGTATGTTTGTTGGTGCTTTGTTTTTTTTTTTTTTTTTTTTTTTGCATATGCAATGCGCCAAGTTTTTAATGGACTTTAAGACGACGCGGCGCATGCTTTAAATTTAATTAAAGTGAAAATTTTGTAAAGAAAGTTTCGTTTGGTAGTTTTCTATGCATTATACATATATATTTATATATATAAATAAAGAGATCTATATGTATATAGACAAGTGTATTTCATTTGTGTGCAAGTTTTCTTAGTTGAGTGACTTTGACTATGCAGCTAATCAGATGGAGGGAGAGCTAAATCGGTGGGGAGTGGAAAGCCCTTTACAACTGACCCGCTTGGCCAGATCGACAACCGCCAACAACTATGACTTTTGCATTATAAAATAACTATATTTAATACAAAAAAAAAAATATATATATATATATATATATACACAGTTACAGTTATTCAGTTATCATTACAATTGTTGCTGCCGTGGCCAATTCAATTAACCGAATTGTTAACTACTTTCTAGACTAGGCAACCCAACGGATTGGATTGTAAAGTTACTTATTTTGCATGCAAATGATTTATGCAAATATGAAAAAGATTTAAACAGATTTATATACATATAAGTATATATATAATTTCTATATAGGCATAAAGAGTTAAGAGAAAATATTGATAATTGCCTGCAAATAAAAAAATATATAAATGAGTAATTCAACCATGAAAGAAATTCATAAATTTAGTTAGATGTGTATATATTCTTTTATATCCCACTGTTTTATTAATGTCCTATATATATTTGTTATCCTTCGCTACAATAAATTTGAGTGATCTGAATCTTTCAATTGTGTTGGATTCTGAAAATTTCCAAGCCACTTTCTAGGATTAATTTGTAGTTTTAATTTTGGTTTTATTTCGGATTTCCAAATATTTAAAATTAAAGTTAAAATATTTATCAAATTATTTATATATTTAAATACATTATCAAGTTTTAAGTTTATTTAATAAACATTTATTTTATTTACTTAGGAGTAAATTAAGTTTTTAAAATTCTTATTGATATTGTATTTCTTGATATTTCAAATCTGATACCAATGGATCCGATTAATTCGAATTTTATTATATAATTAATAATATTAATATAAAAAACTATGTAAAATCTTCAACTTCAACATCTCCCAGAATCTAGAATTATAGGGCTATAGCTTTTGATCTTAGAAAACTGCTTTTCAAATTGAATTTTATAGGACAAATGGAATAGAAAAGATTTTCTTCTATGCAAATTCTGTTTTAATTGACTATAACTCGACAGTTGCCATATTTCATTTAGGCCATATTGTTAGTTCATTCTTAAACTTTGGCTTTTGTCAACAGTTTACATATTTCGGATTCCATTTTCTTCTTTTTGAGCTGGATGTCATTATTCATCATAATCTTTGTACACAATTCTTATTTCCTGTTTCCGAAAATCCTTTAGCCAAACAAATTTGCCATTTTGTTGGGAGCAACTTTAAGCCAACAGGCCAAAAACTATGCAGACAGAGAAAGATCCAGAGTATATACCGGCAACACCCACATACAAAAAGAAATAAAATATAAAATAAAAAAGGAAAAGGAGGAAAAATGCTAATAGATTGCCAGCCAGTGTCTAGACATGCTTTAGTTTTTCATTTTTTTTTTTTTTAGTTTTGGCCTGGCAACTGGAGCTGAGCTGCTGCCGGTACTCTGCTTACGGAAACATTTTTCACAGTTGCACACACACACACATACAAAGAGAGAGAGATAGAGATACACATTTTTGAGGGTGTGCTGTTGCTGAAAAAAAAAAAACTACCCCCAATCAAAATGTTAATCCATCGATTTGGTTCGGTATCAAAAGCCGAATACAAAAACTAGCTGAGATAGCGGCAGCGGTTTACATTATTTTTATATACATACACTTATATATATATATATATTCCTTTTCAATTTCAGGTAAATATGACACTGGGCGTGTCGACGCCCCCTACCACTAACCATACCAACTATACCACCCCCTTTCTGCCTCACCATACCAACAAACAAAAAAAGCAGAAACGGGTAAAACAAAAAACAAAAAAAAACAGCTGGAACAGCAGCTTGCAACGGTCAGTCGAAAGAATGTTGAAAGAAAAAAAAAATATATATATATGTGTGTGTGTGTGTGCATGTTTCAAGCCAAAAGTGAAAAAGAAACCAGAGGGCCGAACCACTTTTATCTATGCCGCAGATTGCATACTCTTAGCAAATGATCTATTTTAACAATCATTCCCAAAAGTTAACTCATTAGGACTAACGCCCGAAGATCACTCAATTTGGGGGAAGAGGGCAAGGAATATGTTTTTTTTTTGCCAATCAAAAGAGCAAAAACTACTTATTCTTAAAATAAAATAGATATATATATATATAAGTTATAGTCAACCGATTTTAATATAAAAGAAAAATAAATATTATTGCATTAACTGCATTTACTCAATGTGCCTCTCTCTATCGTAAATATACCCAACTTACAAGGGTATCTATAAAAAAAAATAAAACTAAAAAGAATAAGAGAAAAAAAAAACAATATTTTGTTTTAGGGCGAGGGAATGGAATGGGGTCCGGGAACGGAGGGAGGGGCTGGCTGTCGAGCATGCTTTGGCGCTCTCATATGGCGGCTATTGTGGCCAACAAACAATTTACATAAAACCCGCAGAACCAGTTTTTGTTTTTTTTCTTTATATATATATATATATATATATTTAGTTTCAAGTTTCAACTTGGTCAAGTCGTCATTGGGGAATCGGCCAACAACAGCAACAGAACAAACACAGACATAGAGACGGAGCCGGAGACCAAAGACTGAGATTCAGTTTGAAGATCAGACTCTCAGCAAGATAAAGAGAGAGAGAGGGAATTATTTGCTTGTTCTTTTACCGATTGCACTTTGACTTTTTAGAAATTATTAGAAAAGAATTAATATAAACAAAAATGTATTTTGGGTTATATAAACAAATGTATATATATACATATATGTATATCGATAATGGAATAATGAAATTAAAGCCAAAACAATAAATATTTTAATCTTTAATCATCTAAAATAAAACTGAAGGTTGCTGACTCATTAACCAACTCTATTAACAAAATAAATTCCATTCTAATATCCAATATAAAAACCTTTTTTTTTTCTTTAATAAACATGCCGGCATATATATTTCTTATATATATAATTTTAATTTAAAAAACAAATATTTTCTATTACTCGTTGTAATTAAAAAAGATTTATAATAACTTTCAATTAAAATTAACAAACAAAAAAAAAAAACTTTCATTTATTCCCTTGTCATTCGCATAAAAATGTTGTAAAATTTCCATTTATTCTTATAGCAAAATGCCAGTCACGTGAAAGAAGAAAATCAAAATCAAAATCAAAAAGGAAAAGTCTGAATATAAATTTTAATTCAATTCTATAAATTTTAGACACGTTTTTTTTTTTTGATACCTTTATGGCTTTGGCATTCATATTTCATTACAAAAATATAGGTATATGGGCTATATGGCCATAAGGATAACCGATCGATTGGTTAAATATATATATGTATATGTAACTTACCCATAACTCAGTGCCCCAACTCATTTTGTCGGAGTTTGGCGCTGCTGCGGCTGCTGCTGTGTTTTCTGTTTCGGCAGCCAGTTTAATGCTTGATCCGCTTGCCACTTTTTTTTTTTTTTTTGTAATCCACAAGATAATGTAATCCACAGAAGAAGAAGAAGTTGTAGAAGATGATGACGATGATGATATTCAGAGATCAAGAGGGGAGCACAAGAAGAAGAAGAAGAGTATGAAAGATGATGAGAAATTGTTGTTCTTATTGTTATTGTTGTTGTTCCCGCAAAAGGTTAATTAAATTTTTTTTTCGTTTCTTCTACGTTCTTTTTTTTGAGTTGGCGCGACGCGATGTTGTTAAATTTTCTATGAAAGAAACCAATTTCCAATAGAAAAAGAAATTTTTCTATTTTCCAACTCGGTTTTATTTATTTTTTTATTTTTTTTTTGTATTTTAAGTTTGCAGACAGGTAAAAGAAGTAGTTGTCGACGCCGGCAGACATAGACACAGACACACACGGCACCAGCAGGTAGGCAAAGTAAGGATAAGATGAAAAACAAAAAAGCAAATGAAATATTTTTTATCTGCCGGTCAACATTTTGTTGTTGTTGCTGTTGGATTTGTTGTTGTTTCTTGCCTGCTGACGTAAAAGAAAATTTCATTGCATTTGCGCATACAACAGAAAGGGCGACTGAGAGACAGACAGAGAGAGAGAGCTGTAGAGGTGGGCTGCGGATTTAGGGAGGGGGGCTGGAGTTAGAGACAGCGTGAGAGAAAGAGGGCCAATTGCATTTCGTAATTGAGAGTTGACAATTGGAAGTTTTTCTCTAATGGGGAAAAAGCTGGAATTTGTATTTAGCGTGCTTCTTTTTCTCTCTCTCTCTCTCTCTCACTCGCTCACTTTTGTTGTTTTTACATAATTTTTGCACAAACACACATCCACACGCACGCAGTCAAATGCAGAATTGCCGAGTGCACGCACTGGGTTTGGTCTTCTTCTTCTCAAATTCTTTTTTTTAATACAAATTCAGAACTTCTTTGCTCTCTTCTTCTTCTTCTTCTTAGCACTGCCAATATTGCACTGTTTCCCATAAAAATATGTTTTAAAATGCGCTTGCACTATTTGTATGCGTCATAATTTGGGCGACATTTTCACAAACAAACACGCTCACACACACACACACAAGAAAAAAAAAACAATTATTCATTTCTTATTGTTGTTGCGCGTGCGAAAAAAAACGTGCGTGCGCAGACATTCGCTCACCTCAAAATCCAAAATAACACTGAAAAAAAAGAGAACCTACCCAGCGAACATTATTATTCACTATTTACGCAATCGTCACCCAGCAAGCATTTTATGTGGCAAAATGGCATTATGAATTTATGTAAATAATATAACAGAGAGGACAAACTTTAGCAGATTTAAAATCAGATCAAGCAAAGAAATTAGATAAAACCAAAAATGAATTGCAACAAAACACAGAGAACATTTCGCGCGTGAAAAGCAATAGAAAGCATTACCAACTAACATTTTGTGTTTAACTTCGAATGTTAATAACATACTGTTAACTAAGCGCTGCATTAACAGAGGACTCACCAAGACTCTGTTAAAAACAGGGGGGTAGAATATAGGGGGTAGAAATAGCGGTTTTTGGGCGCGATTTTGGCTGATTTAAATCTATTTTACAGAATTTTCCTTCTAAAAGTATATCACCTATTAGAACGAAAGTTTATATTAGGCAATTACTTTATCAAACCTATGATACATAATTCATATTGATTCCGTTTTTTTTGTAACAATTAGTTTTAATTTATTCCGTTTATGTACTAACTAAAATTGTTGCATAACTACCCAATTTAATATGGAAAACTTTTCCGTTTTCCATTTTCTGCTACATGTTCATACTTTCATGTTTGTTTTTGAGTGTGTGTGTGTGTGTGTCCTAAGTGTGTAAATAATTTCTCTGGCATTTTGTGTAAATTATATATACAGTCATATAACAGTTATAAAATAACTATATATTCATGGTTTATATAAAATAAGAAATAAAAATATACTATATATTTATATAATATATATGGTATTGGTATAGTACAGTCGTTGAGATTTGTGGCTGGTATAATTCATTCTAGATTCATTAAGGATAGAGGATGGAGTGTGGGATGGGAGGCTAGGATTCGAGTATTTCGATTTCGATCAATAGATTCAAGGAAATGTTCGAGACAATATCGGTCGTATAAATGAATAGCATACATGGAAAAGCTAGCTAATATCTATGGTTACATTTCCATGATAGAATTAACCACCGCTAAGGAGCAGTTCGGCAGCCATGTCCAGGCTCCAGTTGCTTTGCTGAAGTGCGTGTTCGCATTGGGGACGTCCGGCTAGGCCTAAGCGGGTCAGCTGATCGATCTTATAGTGACGCATGGCGAGATTAGAATCACCGCTGGCTGCTCTCAGAGCATTCAGTACATCCTGTTCAAGAGCTGAGTTGCCCAGTTCTTGCATAAGTTGCTGCAATTTTTCCTGCTCGCGGGCATAATCCGAAGGTACTGGAGCATATAGCTGATGGGCTCCCTCCAGCTGTTGTTGCTGCTGCTGGCGCATTTTTTCCAAACGACGTTGGATTTGCTGGGCCGACAGCGGCGGCGGAGCCAATGGGGCTGGACGATGCGGACGTAGATAATCATCGAGAGTAACCTCATCATAATGACCACTAGGCAAATGATCATAATAAGTGGATCCAGCGGTACTGGCTGCTACGGCATCATAAAGACTCGCCGATGAGGCATATGTTGTACTGGTGGTCTTTGGAGCCACAACACGATTCGATATGGCCACAAATGAGTGATGCGTCTCAGCTGTGGTTGATGATGAATGCTGCTGCAGCTGCTGTTGCTGATGTTGATGATTTTGATAGATTTGTTCATCCACTTGACGATCTGTTGGCGGCTGGGAATAGTATTCGGATGGCGTGGGGGCTGCAACCCGCTCATACCATATACGATTAACCACACTTTGAGTAGAATTTGAGCTGCTGGCCAACTCAAGATTATTTTGTTTGGGCGACACACCGCCGCATGGACTGGAGTGATTCGAATTGGTATTACCATTGCCTCCGTTTTTCAATGGTGTGAGATTCTGCTTGTAGACCATGTCCTTGTTATTGGCATAAACATGTGTGGAATTGCGCTGATAATCCTCTTGGGCCTTGCCACTATACATATCCTTCTCCAGCTCGGCTATAAAGGATTTGTCTAGCACCACCCCGCTCTCTGAGGCATTGGATGTAGATATCTCTGCAACTGCTAATGGATTGGTCGCCTCTGCTAAATTAGTTGTGATGCTATTTCGTTGCTCCTGGCAGAGATTATTCAAGTTTAATTGCATAGCGGCCGATTCCAAAGCCGGTATATTTTCCTTATTGTTGTAATTGGGTCTGAGGCTACTACCAGCACTATCACCAAATAGACTTTTCCTTGCTGAGGAACTGTTATAAATTGAAGCTGGCTCTAGGGGTTGATTCACATTGGTATATAAAGTCACAGCCGTCTCCAAATTAGTGGTATCAAAAGGATCCACTGGCTGTTGCTGATAATGCTGATGATGTTGCTCGCGCTTCTGGGCAAACTCAATGGTATTCGAGTAAGTGGGGGGCATTTGATAAGGAGGCGGTTGCAGACGACCTGGAGATGCTGTCGCTGTCGTCGTTGTTGTCGAATCAAATTGAAATTGCGGTTGCTCATTGAAATAAGTTGGCGAGGAAGTTGCCGCACTAAATGTGGGTACATCAATTGGTGCATCTAATATACAAAATGAACTATCCATTTGTAAGGAGGAACTATCGCCCATGCCTCTTCCAATGGTTTCTTCTGCTCCTACAGATGTTCCAGCTGCAGACGGCCGCATTTCTGGTGAAATGTCTATGAGTATGCCCTCTTGTTGCACCTGCGGGGGCGGAGGACGTTGTGGACATCCGCCATTCCCCTTGTGCTTTACTGCATTACGTCGCTGGAGTCCCTTAGCGGCATTTTCGTTGATCAATTTATTGTACGCAAACTGTTTGCTCGATGTCGACTTTCTTTCCTTGGCATAATTTTGACCTGGCGAGCCGGTGGCCAACGACACAGTTCTCCGCTGTCGATCCTCACCATTTATTAGGCCTCCGCCCCAGCAGAAGCCAAAGGGTGAACCATTACTACCCGAACTATTCCGCATGGCTACATCGCCGCCCGCCAAATGGTTGGTTTTTAACCGTTGATGGTCTAGCACAGTTTTCGGAAATATGCCAATGTCAAAGGTGCGCTGATTTTGACCCTTGATAAGCTTCAGTTCAGGACGACCATCGATAATGGCTATGGTATCTCCAGCCTCAATTTGCAGACCCTTAGATTCATGATAGCTGCGCGAAGCATGCATTAATGGTGGCGACATACTGGCCAGGTACTCCCTGAAAGGCAATGAAAAAGAAAACATCAAATAAAGTCAGAGAAGAGTTTTTCTTAGGTTCTTCTTGAAGGAATCTTACTTGAGAGCGGCAAAAGTGGGTCGCTCCGCTGGTGTTTTGTCCCAACACTGCAACATCATGGCATACACATCCGGTGGACAGGCATCGGGCTGATGTAGACGTTCTCCTTCGCGATCAATTTTCTTTAATATTTGTGAACCGTTCAATCCCACCCAGGGATCTTCTCCGAAGCTAAACATCTCCCACAAGGTAACACCGAACATCCACGTGTCGGAGGCATGTGAGAATTGTCGAAATCTTAGCGATTCTGGGGCACACCAAGGAAATGGAACCTTCTTGTGCTCAGACATAACATAGCAATCATCCTCCTGGGGAAGGGCGCGCATTAAGCCAAAATCACCGATCTTAATCTTGTTACCAGCAGCCAGAAGGACATTCCGACAAGCCAGATCGCGATGGAGAAAACGTTTCTGTTCTAGATAGGCCATCCCCGTTACAATCTGGACCGACCAGTTCCAGATGTGTGTTAACGATGTATGCCGACACTGTTTTCTCAAGGTATCTAGCAAGGAGCCATGCTCTGCCAGCTCAGTGATCATCATCATCGGCTGTGACAGCACCACACCATAAAGACGCACCAGATTGGAGTGGTCAAGGGCATGCATGGCCTGAACCTCACGAAAGAAATCATCAATGATGCCCGGCTGTGTGAGGTTATCGGCCTTAAGCACCTTAATGGCCACTGGTATCACCTTGCCTGTGGGCGAGGCACTCCATTCCCCGCGACGCACCACACCAAAAGAACCATCACCCAGTTTCAGACCCATTGTGATGTCCTTCTCGTGTATAAGGCAGGTTAACTGTGTTCCATTAGCCCCAGTACCATCACGATTGGCGTTCTGCTGCTGCTGTTTCTTGGACGATGGCTGTTTGCCTCCACCAATTAGCTTCGAGAGAATATTCTTCCGCCACTGATGCGCCTTCTTTTTACGAACCGCCTCCATAAGGCGCCTAATGGCCGGTTTTCCCAAGCCACAGCGTTCCAAATCATTCGGTAGCACATAATCGAAATGTGGCAGTCGAGTTACCTGCAGATCATCTCGTATACGTTCTAGAAACTGTTCCAATTGCACTTCACGCAGCAAATCCTCCAGCCAGGCAGTCTCATTGTAACTGCCATCAATTGCAGCACCGACTCCTACGGTAGCCGCCGGGGAAGCCATGCTCATCTGCAAGTCAGTCAATGGGACCAAGATGTTCGACATATTAAAAAACGAATTTGAAAACTTTTGCAAAGATTTGGAAAGCCTAGATTTATTTATTAAGTACATTATGAAAACTTAACGCAATTTTGACTTGATTGTACGTCTGATTGTCGTCTTTGACCTTCTTTAGTGACGTTAATCAACACTACAAAGCAGTTTTGACAACCCTTTAATATAATTTGAGGAGTAAAACCCCGACATTCATCTCTAAACTTGATGCTTTTAAATCAACACATATACATACATACATATGTAGATAGATGTATAGATCTAGATTCTAGAAAATTAAATCTTGGTAATCAGTAGATGTTAGCTTACGAAGCAGAGTCGGTCATGTGACGAACGTAGATTACCATGAAGGACAAACAGAACGTTGGAAAACCTTTCTCAATCGATGAAAAAAAAATTGAGCGGATTTTTACTCTATTAACAAAGTTTCCGCAAAATCGGTTTACTTTGAATATGTTGGGTATATATAAATTTGAATATCCCGATAAAGTAAACTATGTACGTGCATTATGGATTCGATATGGCAGTTACCGCTCCGTCAATCAAACGGGGAAAACCGCAACGAACTTGAACTCGCTACGGCAGGTAGCTAGTAACCACTTGAACAAGGTGGAAAGTGTTTTGTAAAACTTTTATGGCCCAACTAATTAAATGTATATGTGCATACATACAGACACAACGTACATATGTATATGCATATAAAAACAAAACAAAAACCCCCATGGACTAAGCTTACTTTAGCTATGCGCTGTTCAGATACTCTCACAAATTGCGCTACTTGAACTATGGGCCAGAAGTATGATATATTTGAATGTCAAGTAATTTAAACTAATTTTTGAACTACTGGAATAATATAAGAATTATTTTAAGCTGTCACACCATCAAAGGGTATTCAAATATAATATGAATAAAATAAAAATCTCCGCTGCCAACGTCGACTTCGACGTTAAATACTGTTATCATTATTACGTCAGTCGTAGCAACAGAGCTGCTCATTGAATGCAAAAGTGAGTGTGTGAAATGCGAAGAGAGGGATAGGTCGATAGTAGATATCGAGTTGTATCTCTTTAATTGCGGTTTCCAAAGAATGCTTCTCTCACACGTGCTTAAGTGGGAGTTATGTTCGTTCTCATTTATCCAGTGCAACGACGGGATGGGGGAAGAGGGGTTACATTTTCAGATATTTTTAGCGATTGAGTCAACAGATTAGTAAATGAAACAAATTCCGTTTAGTCGAGTGACAGACAACAACAGTTCAGACAATTATTCAGGCGGAAACTTGAGTTTAAACGCAAAGCGGATGACAAACAACAACGCCCCTGTCGGTAGAAGAGATAGATATAGAGAATCAAATAATAAGAAAGAGAGAGAAAAAATAGAGGGCAGTTTTCCGTGGGATATGAAGTCACAAATATTGCAAACAGTTGTTTGTTTCCAAGAAAATATGAACATTTGTTTAGAAATCCCGCTAGGGGAATTGTGGGCATTTTCGAAAGAGCTTGGGAGAATGCCAAGTAACTAGTATCCTGGGGCAAAAATATCGGGCGATATAGTACACATATGGATTACCGTATGTACCCTTTTAAAGAAACCAACGTATAAAGTTACTTACCTAAACTTTGCTTTAATTCGTTGAACTTTATTTTTTTTTTGTTGTTTGGTTCAATTTTGTTCCAGGCTTTGTCTTTTTGGAACAGCTGCACTTGAGGAAACTTCCTGTTCTTTAAACAGGTTGCCAAACGAAAGATGATTGAAACTCAATATATAATGCATTCGCAGTGGCAAGGTGAAGGACGTCGACGTCAACGTTGACTGCTGCTGCGGCTGCTGCTGCTTGCCTGCTGTTTTTATGTGTGTGTTTGTTTCTGCGTTGCTGCTTTGTTTACACATGCCAAATGAGCAGCTGCCTCATGATGTGCCATGGATATTTCGACTATGGCGTTGTTAGTTGTATGGCTGAGGCAACAACAGCAAAAAAAAAAAACACTTAAATTATAATATTAATTTAGTGGCCACACACAATGCCCTCCTCCACGGCTTTCAACACACACACATACACATCGACATACAGTTTTCCACTCAAATCTCGCATATATATATGCACAAACATATACACATAAGCCCCGTTCCCGCTGTCGTCACAGTTTTTTGCACAATTTTCTTCGTTTGTGTGAAAAATGTTAATGTAATGTAATGTGCAGGCAAAACAACAAAATCTAATTTTTACTCTTTTTGTTGCTGTTTTCGTAGGGGCGACTGCACGAAACAAAAGCGAAGCGTATGTATGTACGTTGTTGTTACTTGAAATGGTTTTTTATCTGTTTTGTGACTTGTTTTTGGAAACTTGTTGTTGCCGCTACTGCTACTGCTCCCGTTGCTGTTGTTTTTGTGCAGTGCAATTTATTTATATTGTTTAAAACATGAAAAAAAAATGCAAAAATGCGCAACGACTGCGAAAACGCACCCGTTCGCCCAGTTAACAAAAACAACACTGAAAAAACCCAGCAAACATAACGCCGCCAAAACCTGATGAAAGCATTACCCAGTCACCAATTTTATGGGTATTGTGGTTGTAACGTTTACTTATTGTAAATACCGTAAAACAGAAATAAGCATAAAAATGTTTTGTAAAAAATAAATTTAAAATGCTTAAAATTAATAAACATTTATGTTATTAACCGTTGCAAACGTTTAATTCTTATCGAAAACACATGCTTGTAATTTCACTGTGGCGCTTTCAGTTAGTGTGACCATTTAATGGTTTCAAATACCGAAAATTTAAATATTGAGCAGAGAGTTAAACTGTTATTAAATTTGATTCAAATTGGTTAGCGATAACCACTACGTACACAAACTAAAAAATAAAACCAAAGTATGCAGATGAATTGCTGGTGTTTGTTATTGCTTGTTATGATTGGTAAAATACTTAAGTATTTTATTCCTTAACTTAACTTTAACCGTTGCCTGGTTAACAATACAAATAACCCACCTCAACAGGAATTTCTAACAAGTTTCCTTAGCAACAACAATAATGTCAAATAATTTTAAAATAAATTGTAAATTATCTCAACAAAAATAACTGCAAGTAAAGTCGCAGGTTCTCCTTAGGAATTGGCTAGCATAGAGCTGAGCACTCGCTGAGGAAGACACGACGGTACTGACACCATCATGTATAGCCGCAAGCTGGAGCGTATGCATCGACCCCCGTCGGATATTACCAAATATGACGATGAGCCCTACATGAAGAACCCGTTGCTAAAATTTCATATATCCGAGGTGCACGAGCGGCGACACTTTCAGTTTCTAAAGCAAAAGGCCGCAGATGTTAAGGTCAGAATAGCTCGAAAGCATTGGCCCCCTGATCCAGAAATAAGGTCTTTACCGGAATCCCATTATGTCGACAATCTACGTCGAGAGGTGCGAAAAATTGTGGTGCCACGCATGCTTCGTAAAACAGAGGCCAAAATTCTAAGTTTTGCCTCCGAGCGGCTTAAGTCCAAGTACCCGGAATTGGTTGACGAATACATGAAGGATGTGCATATTGAATACGATCGTTTGATGAAAATCTACAGTATGAAGAACATTCTTCGACATCCAGAGTTCTCTGACGAAGATGCTACACAATTTCATCTACCACGTACAGAGTTCGATCTCAAGCGACCGGGACGTACGGCAAACTATAAACTTTATGTTGAAAATCGAAAGAAAATTGCGAAAAAACTGCTTATTTTGCAGCTCCCCATGCGACTTGTTCTAAGCATATCTGTGGCAGAGCTCCCTGAGTTAGCTTGCATTTTCCATTATGTTAGTATCATGAGCAGTCAGCAAACCCAGATGGGATTGGGCGGACGAGAGGTACTCTCATACAAATTCTATCGCAAGTACATTCAGAACCAGCTTGATAAAGTAAACACATATCTCCGCTGGACCTGGTACACTAAGCTCGTGTTGGTTTTGCGTAAATTGCTACGGAAGCGAGTGATGCCTATGGGTATGTGGAGGCGTGCTTGGGGTGCACTAGAGGGATTAATGAATCGTGAGCTTAATAACATGAAGTTACGAACATTCAAGGAAATGTTTCGCATTTGCTCCAATCCACGACTCATGCCAGTCTTTCGGATTTCCCTTGAGTGGGTAGACCTTACCGGAGATTTGGATACAAAACCCAATGTGTATAACATAATGCGCACCTTTGCAGAGATAGCAACGGAAATCTCAATAATTGGATATCGCATGGAGTCGCTGCAACCGCAAGTGGATAATCTTACAACGTTATCAATGTATGCCCAGACTAATGATTATCTAAAGATCGAAATGAATGACAATACCTTAAAGGATGTCGTTAACGAGGTGCAAGATACAATTGCTCGTTCATATACAGAGGTTATTGATTATATCCAATCATATCGTAACAAGTATTATGCCCTCTACTCGTGGGAGGAGCGTGACGAACTAAGCAAGTTCCTCGCCACTCCCCACAAATTCGAAGAGTATTTCGCACGTATAGATGTCTATTACGAATTTATTAATAAGTTGCGTAGCGAACCGGAAACGGAATATTTTATAATGGCTGTTATATACAATGAACCTGCCATATCGGCTCTTCGCACTTTGGCCGAAAGTTTAATATCCGAAATCACAGCTATTATTATACAAGAACACATCAAGGCCGAGGAAGACATTTGTGCCGAATTTGAAAAGATCAAGTATAATGCATTGGAGATACCCAAGTCCACGGAAGAGTTGCTCGAAGGCGCTGAATATATGATTTTTGTGAAAAAGGAGAAACTTGCTGAGCTAACAGACCGCATCCAGTATTGCCTCCAAGTGGGCACTAACATTGTCGAGCTGACTGAAATGTCCAAATATCACTTTGATCTCACTATACGAACCATCAATTGGATTAAGGATATTAATGAGATATGTGATTACAATGCCTCCCAACAGGAGCAATATAAATTTCTTTTTGAGGAACATCTTCAGGAGGTGGTTAAAAAGCTGAATACGGACATCGAGGAATTACTACCCAAATTAGCCGTTATTGACGATATGAGCAGACCAGAAAAGTTTCGGGATTCTTATATAATACTTCAAAATTTTATAGATCAACTGAAGACCTTTGATGATTATGTGGCTTGGATCAACAAAGAGGAAAAGCTCTTCAAAATAGCCCAAACCGAATATCCCACATTAGAGGTGATCAAAAGCTTTGTCTATCCATTTGCGGAGCTGATGAAGTGAGTCCTATACAATAAGAGAATTTCTGGGTAATTAAATTTTGAAATAAATATTTTTCCGTTTTTCAGATGCTGTATTGACTGGCAGCGCTATTTGAATGTATGGCAGGATGGACCCTTTGAATATCTGGAGCCGAAATTTGTAGAAACGACTACGGATAATTATTTGAAGGAGTTTCAAAAGAATCAGAAATATTATCGCATTAAGATAAAACAGGATCTTATTGAGAATCCTGTTTGCAAATTTAAGGTGGGTTTTATTATTCCTAAGCGCAACGCTTTGCAGTGGTTGATTTATTTTATTGTATAGGGTCAAACTGAAGATCCGGATCCAGAGAAGCATCCAGTACCTTTGCGTCTATGTTCGTCTATGATCCAGTCGATTAAAGACTTTACTACTGGTGTCTTTATTGTGAACACTATGTGTAATCCAGCTCTGCGTAAACGACATTGGAAAGAAATGTCGGATATAGCTGGTTTTGATATAACCCCGGATGCAGGTACTACGCTACGTAAAATCCTTAACGCCGGCCTGGATAATATACTGGATCAGTTTGAAATTATCAGTATTAGTGCTAATAAAGAACTACAGCTGTGGAATAATCTGCAGGCCATGATCAAGGAATGGGAGAATAAGATCTTCCCCACCGGTCCGTACAAGGAAACAGGCGTAACCATTCTTTCTAGTTTGGACGATATACAGGCGCTTCTTGATGATCATATACTCAAAACTTTGGCTATGCGCGGATCGGCGTTTATGAAGCCCTGCGAAGAAGAGGTACGCAGTTGGTACGAAAAAATTATGCGTGTAAACGAAACGTTGGATCAGTGGGGTAAAGTTCAGGCCAATTTTCTATACTTGCTTCCCATATTCTCCTCAAAAGATATTGTGGCACAGATGCCAGAAGAAGGACGACTCTTTAGCGTTGTGGAGCAGACATATTCTCGAAATATGGGCTTGGTATTACGA
The DNA here is from genome assembly GCA_018903615.1 of Drosophila neocordata. NCBI lineage: Eukaryota > Metazoa > Arthropoda > Insecta > Diptera > Drosophilidae > Drosophila > Drosophila neocordata. The sequence continues at coordinate 13,896,204 of JAEIGI010000001.1, forward strand.
CAGCCGCTGGTAATGGAAACAGCTCCTGCGGTCGGTCTCCTTGAGTCACTTCAAAAGGCCAATGAACTGCTAGAGGACATTTCAACAGGTGTTAGCAACTATTTGGAGAAGAAGCGCTTGTTTTTCCCACGCTTCTTTTTTCTGGCCAATGACGAGATGTTGGAGATATTGTCGGAAACGAAGGATCCACTTCGTGTGCTGCCTCACCTTGGCAAATGCTTTGAGGGAATTAACAGTCTGGAGTTCGATGAAGCCAAAAATGTGCTAGCTATGGTGAGCAGTGATAAGGAACACATTGAGTTCATCGAAATGGTATCGACAGCTGCTGCTGGCGGCAGTGTAGAAAAATGGCTTATTGGTGTTGAAGATGAGATGCTAAAGGCTGTACGTAACCAGAACGAACTCTCCTATAATCACTATCCGTCGGTTAAACGGCACGAGTGGGTTCTAGAATGGCCACAGATGGTGGTGCTTGCCATTTCGCAGGTCTTTTGGGCAAGCCGCGTTCACACTTGTCTTCGCAGATCTGTTGGCGGGAATCAGACAATAATGAATAATTTTTATCAGGATCTGGCCAAGGAGCTTAACGATATTGTAAACCTTGTGCGTTCACCCAAAATTAGTAATCTCAACCGAATCACCATCAAATCATTAATTGTAATCGATGTGCATGCAAAAGATGTTACCGAAGAGCTAATTCGTCTTAAAATTAATAGCGAATATGATTTCCAGTGGTTGGCCCAGATGCGCTATTATTGGGAGGAAGATAAAACTCTAGTTCGCATTATCAATGCCACTGTCCCCTTTGCTAATGAGTATTTGGGTAATTCGGATCGATTGGTTATTACACCGTTGACAGATCGCTGCTACCGCACTCTTGTTGGGGCCTATCAATTGCATTTAAATGGTGCTCCGGAGGGTCCAGCCGGCACAGGAAAAACGGAAACCACAAAAGATTTGGCAAAAGCTTTGGCAGTCCAATGCAAGGTGTTCAATTGCTCAGACGGCTTGGACTATAAGGCTATGGGTAAATTCTTTAAGGGATTGGCCTCTTGCGGTGCTTGGGCTTGTTTCGATGAGTTTAATCGAATTGAATTGGAAGTGCTGTCGGTGGTCGCTCAACAGATTCTGCTTATTATTCAGGCGGTGCGAGCAAATGTAACTAAATTCATGTTTGAAGGCACCGAACTGCTATTAAATCCTGCCTGCTATGTGTGCATCACAATGAATCCCGGTTATGCAGGTCGTTCGGAATTGCCCGATAATTTAAAGGTTCTATTTCGATCCGTTGCTATGATGGTGCCAGATTACGCTATGATTGGCGAAATCTCTCTCTATTCATATGGTTTTGTCGATGCCCGTAAATTGGCAGTGAAAATTGTGACCACTTACAGACTCTGTTCGGAGCAGTTATCCAGTCAGAATCACTACGATTATGGTATGCGAGCTGTAAAAACTGTGCTCTCCGCCTGTGGTAATATAAAGAAACAATATCCCGATGAACTGGAGGATATCCTTCTGTTGCGTAGTTTAATCGATGTTAATCTGCCCAAATTCCTTTCATTCGATGTTCCACTCTTCGAGGGTATCATTTCTGACATATTTCCGGGAATAAAGTTGCCACATATCGATTATTCCCTGTTGGAAACGGAGTTTAAACGTGTATGCGAGGAGGAGGTATTGGAGCCCGCTACATCCTTCCTTACCAAGGTCATTCAGACGTATGAGATGATCATTGTGCGACATGGTTTCATGTTAGTGGGAGAACCGCTTTCAGGCAAATCAAAAACTCTTCAAGTTTTGGCCAAAGTTTTATCGGCACTCAAAATTAAAGTACCAAACGAGAGCCCCTATTTCCAACATGTCTTAATGGGAATTATGAATCCCAAATCGATTACCATGAATCAGCTATATGGCTCTTTTGATCCCATTTCTTACGAATGGACAGATGGCTTGGTAGCAAAGATATTTAGGGATTTTGCCATGACACCGACTCCAGATAGAAAATGGGTAAGGATAAACATATATATATCTCGTTATAGTTTTAGGTAGCCTTTTTATATTTCCCTTTAGGTTATTTTCGATGGTCCCGTTGATGCTGTTTGGATTGAGAACATGAACACTGTGTTGGATGACAATAAGAAACTGTGCCTCACCAGTGGTGAGGTCATCACAATGTCCAACGAAATGTCAATGATATTTGAAGTGATGGATTTAGCTCAGGCATCGCCTGCCACTGTATCCAGATGTGGCATGATTTACATGGAGCCAGCAACTTTAGGATGGCGTGCTTTTGCCAAGACCTGGTTGAAAAAAGCCGATCCTCGTTGGGCCGATGAGGAGAATATTGAATATGTGATGACTATGTTTGAATGGCTTCTAGTTCCGGTAAATTGTTATGCAAAGAATGAATTTTACCTAAAGTATATATATAATCTTTTTCTGCTATTTTAGTGCCAGACATTTGTGCGGCGTCATTGTAATCAATTCATTAAACCAGGCGAATTTAATTGCATGCTAACTACATTTGATCTATTTGATATGCTAATGGATGAGGCCATTGAGGAAAATCCAGAGGATTATCAAAAATATTTACAGACCTATTTTCAGGCATCCATTCTTTTCGCTTTAGTTTGGGGAGTAGCTGGAGTTCTGGATACGCAATCACGTGAAAAGTTCGATGTATTTCTAAGAAAAGTGAGTCAAACAAATGGATTATCCCCACCCTTTTTCTTATATCTCATCCCACACTTAAACAGATATACGATAGCGAGGAGTCTAATCCACCACCTTTACTGGGAAAAATGGAAGTTACTCCACCACCTGAGGGCTTAATCGTTGATTATGTTTATGTTTTCAAGCAGCGTGGTACTTGGCGCTTTTGGCCTGAATTGGCTAAGCGCATGGATGTCGAGGAGACAAAAACCGGAGTTATTGTACCCACTGTGGATACTGCCCGCTATGTGCATCTACTCAAAATGCATGTAGAACACAAGAAACGCATGCTTCTTGTGGGACCAACTGGCACTGGCAAAAGTGTCTATATACAGAACTTTTTGATGAATAAGTTAGATCCCGAGGCATACGAAACTGGTTTCATTACTTTCACGGTAATGATATCGGCCAATCAAACACAAGAGCTACTTATCTCAAAACTTCAGAAATGGAAACGCGGTATCTATGGTCCACCTAAAGGGATGCAGAGTGTCCTGTTTGTTGACGATATGAACATGCCGGTAAAGGAGATTTACGGGGCCCAGCCGCCGTTAGAGTTATTGCGGCAATATTTCGACTATGGTCATGTTTACGATTTAAAAGACAGCTCCAAAATTTGGATTAACGAAGTACTGATAATGACTGCCTGCGGTCTGCCAGGTGGCAGTCGTCAGGATGTGTATGCGCGCTTTCTTAACCACTTCAACGTCTTCTCAATTAATACATTTAGCGATGACACAATGTTCCGCATTTTTCTAAATGTGGCGCTTAACGGCTTTCGTCGTTCTGGCCATGCCCAGGATGTGTTTCTTGTAACAAATCAAATTGTAAATGCTACACAGAGCATATACAAGAGTGTACAGTCGGAGGTCCGAGCAACGCCGGCAAAATCCCATTACATTTTTAATTTGCGTGACATTTCACGTGTAGTGACAGGCTGTACATTGGTGCGCAAGGAGTCCGTTAATGATAAGAAAATGCTAGTACGTGTTTGGTATCATGAGGCTATGCGTGTTTTCTACGATCGTCTTGTCGATGAAGTTGATCGCAAATGGATGTTTGAAAAGCTGAATGAGTGCCTTAAAGCGAATTTTAAGGACAAAGTGGAAAACATATTTGACAAGTACTGCGTCCAGGGGGCCAATGATGATTTGGTCTTTACCGTTGAGGCGGCTAATAGTATTTTCTTTGGTGTCTACATGGACGAGGACAACGAACCGGATGAACGACGCTACGAAGAAGTTCCAAGCATGGATATCTTTTTAAAACTTGCTTCGACTAGTCTTGAGGATTACAATTCAACCCGTCGCTCCAAAATGGATATTACTCTTTTCACATTTGCTCTGCAGCATTTGAATCGAATTTGCCGCATCATCTCTATACAAGGGGCAAGCGCTTTACTCATTGGTCTGGGCGGTTCTGGACGACAATCATTAACAAAGCTTGCTACCAACTTGGTGCAGACTTCCTTCTTTCAGCCGGAGATTACCAAAAGTTATGGAGCTAATGACTGGCATGAAGATATCAAAGCTATTCTAAAAGAGGCGGGTGGAATGAACAAACATACTACTTTCCTGATAACTGAAAATCAGATTAAAATGGAGCTGTTTCTTCAGGATATTGATTGCCTCTTAAATCAGGGTGAAGTTCCAAATATTTTTCCCATCGATGAAAAACAAGAAGTTTTGGAAATGGTGCGCTTGGCTGCCCAGGGCGGTAATCGTAATATTGACGTATCACCACTTCAAGTCTTTTCCTTCTTTGTAAATCGCTGCAAGCAGAAGCTTCACGTGGTGCTTAGCTTTTCACCCATCGGCGATGCACTGCGAACTCGAGTGCGGCTCTATCCCTCTCTGGTAAACTGCTGCACCATTGATTGGTACGACAGTTGGCCAGAGGAAGCCTTACAAATGATAGCAAAAATGTCGCTGGTGGACGTCAATGTGCCGTCAGAAGATATTAAAATGGCCATTGTGGACACATGTCAATATTTCCATACGACTGCTGCTCGTGTCACAAGATCTTTTTGTCAAATGTCGAATCGCCATATTTACCAGACAAACGCATCTTTCATTGAACTAATCCGATCCTTTCAGACTCTTATAGCTCGCAAGCAAAATGATACAATGTTGGCAAAAATGCGTTATATTGGCGGCTTGGATACGTTGGCCAATGCAGCTGCTGCCATTTCAATTATGCAGCGCGATCTAAACGCCTTGCAACCAAAACTGGTTGCTCTAGCAGAGGCCTCAAGAAAAATGATGCTGGAGATCAACACAGAAACTTTAGCTGCCAGTGCCGCTGCCGAGCAGGTGAAGCGTGATGAGGAAGTGGCGTCAGTTCAGGCCGAAGCTGCCCAAGTTCTTAAGAACGAGTGTGAAAAAGATCTGGCCAAAGCGATACCTGTACTAGAAGATGCATTGGCTGCCCTTAACACCCTTAAGCCAGCTGATATAACACTTGTCAAGTCCATGAAAAATCCTCCGCCAGTTATTAAATTGGTAATGGCAGCTGTATGTGTTATTAAGGGAATACCGCCAGAACGTATACCAGATCCCTCAACAGGTAAAATGGTGCAGGATTATTGGGGACCCAGCAAACGGCTTCTTGGTGAAATGAACTTTCTCCCCGCTCTCAAGGAGTTTGACAAAGATAATATTCCAACAGAGATTATGAAACGCATTCGGAAAGAATTTATACCTAACAAAGACTTTGATCCCAAGGTAGTGGCAAAAGCCTCTAGTGCGGCCAAGGGTCTTTGTCAGTGGATTATTGCTATGGACATGTATGACGACGTGGCCAAAGTTGTGGCCCCTAAAAAGGCAAAATTGGCAGCTGCTGAGAAAGAGTATTCAGACACAATGAGTTTCCTGGCCGAAAAGCGAGCACTGGCCGCTGCTCTCGAAGAGAAGGTAGCCCTGCTCAACATAGAGTTAGATAAGGCCAATGCAGAGATGAAAACGACCGAGGAACATGCCGAAAATTGTCGCAATAAACTGCTTCGTGCAGAAGCACTTATTGGTGGTTTGGGTGGGGAAAAGTCCCGCTGGAACAAGGCGGCTGATGATCTTCAGGAACTGCACGATCACTTGCCTGGCGATGTTCTAATTTCATGCGGTGTTATAGCCTATTTATCCGCTGTTAATTTACAGTACCGAGCTGAGTGCGTTCGGGACTGGTTTAATAAGGTAACCTCCTTATCAATACCCTGCTCGGAAACTTACTCCATTACGGTTGTTCTTGGCCAGGAAGTGACCATACAAAATTGGCAGCTAGATGGACTACCCAATGACGAGTTCTCTAGTGAAAATGCTATTATCTCGGCCAACTCCAGTCGATACAGTTTATTTATTGATCCACAGGGCCAAGCCAATAATTGGCTTAAAAATATGGAGCGTAAAAATCGCTTGAACTGCGTAAAGTTTAGTCAGGGCAACTATATGAGGGTCATTGCTGAGGCCATGGAATACGGAACTCCAGTTATAATTGAGAATGTTCAGGAAGAGCTAGAAGTACCGCTAGATCCTATTCTAATGCATCAAACTTTTCTTCAGGGAGGTGTCAAGCATATTAGCTTAGGTGAAACTATAGTTCCCGTATCGCCAAGTTTCCGGCTCTATATGACCTGCAATTTGCGTAATCCTCACTTCCTTCCCGAAACGTTTAATAAGGTGACAGTGATTAATTTCGCACTGACACAAACAGCTCTGATGGATCAATTACTGAGTATTGTCGTAGCTAAGGAACGCCCTGATTTGCAGGAATTACGCATTACGCTAACTACAGAAGCAGCAGCCAATAAGGGTGCCCTGCTCGATGCTGAAAACATGATTCTTAAGACACTGACCTCTAGTGAAGGTGACATTTTAGAGAATGAAGCAGCAATTCAGATTCTAGCCGAATCAAAAACACTGTCCAAGGATATTTTGGAGAAGCAGGAAGCTGCCAAGGACACATCCGCTAAGATTGACGCCTTCCGACTAAACTATAAGCCTGTGGCTGTACACTCCTCTGTACTATACTATTCCATAACTGATTTACCCAATATAGATCCAATGTACCAGTTCTCTCTTAATTGGTACATAAATCTCTATATGTACTCCATTGAGACGGCCAACAAATCTAAGGATCTACCTAGGCGAATCAAGTTTTTAGTGGATGGTTTTACTAAAAATCTGTACAACAATGTATGCCGATCAATATTTGAAAAGGACAAGTTGCTCTACTCCTTTATTCTGACAGCTCGCATACTTTTGGGCACTGGCCAGGTGCAAATGCGACATTTATCACATTTGGTTACCAATGCAAAAGAACAACCCAAAATACCACCCAATCCCAATCCAAGTTGGATCACCGATACAGTATGGTTGAATATATTGCGACTAGAAGAACTAAAAGAACTGGAAGGCATTGTCGATTCGTTCCGTAAAAATTTGTCTGATTGGCAGGCTATCTATGATCATGCATCGCCCGAATTGCAACCCTTGCCGGCGCCCTGGCAAGCCAAAACCACTGCCTTTGAAAAGATCATTGTGCTGAAAGCTTTGCGTCCTGATTCTGTATTTTTAGGTGTACGTAATTTCATAGCCAAATCCATTGGTGAAGCATATGTGTCCCCGCCAGAGTTTGATATATCAAAATCTTATACCGACTCTACGGCGCTTACTCCATTAGTCTTTATACTGTCGCCGGGTGCCGATCCCTTGGGTTCACTGTTGGCCTTTGCCGAAAAAATGGGACAGGAGGAGACATTCCAAAGCATTTCATTGGGACAGGGACAGGGTCCCATTGCCACGGCTCTTATTAAAAATGCCCAGGAAATGGGCTATTGGGTCTGTCTACAAAATTGCCATTTAGCTGCATCATGGATGCCAACCCTAGAGTACTTATGGGAAAATATGGACACTTTTAACACCACACGTAACACTATGCTCCACTGACTTCATTGACTTTTATTAACTTCATTTTTTTTATATATTGTATAGCTAACTTCCGAATCTGGTTGACAGCATACCCAACGCCCCAGTTCCCGGTCACTATACTCCAAAACAGTGTTAAGATGACCAACGAGCCACCCACTGGTCTAAGAGAGAATCTAATGCGTTCCTACAATTCGGAGCCAATAAATGAGTACGAGTTTTATGCAGGCTGTCCCAAGCAAGATCGCGCCTTTACCCGTCTACTGTATGGCATTTGTTTCTTCCATGCTGTTGTCCAGGAACGACGAAAATATGGACCACTTGGTTGGAATATTGCGTATGGTTTTAATGAGTCTGATTTGCAGATATCGGTGCTGCAGTTGAGCGTAAGTAAATCACAATCCCATTGGACAACTTTTTTTTGATTTTGAAGATTTTCCATAGATGCTACTCAATCAATACGATCATGTACCGTATGATGCCATCTCGTATCTGACCAGTGAGTGTAACTATGGTGGTCGTGTGACGGACAATTGGGATCGACGTGCCATTGTCACAATTTTGGCTGATTTTTGTAATCCTCAGGTGGTATCTGATACTCGGTATCGGTTTGCCACTGACGATCGTTATATACTGCCCCGGAAGACAGAACATCGTGAGATTCTTCGATACTTAGAAGAGAATATACCATCACTGGCACCCCCAGAGGTATATGGGCTGCATGCCAATTCTGGTATCACACGGGATTTGCAGACCACCAAGACACTTTTAGATTCAATGATCTTATTGTTGGGTGCCGAAGCGGCAGGCACGGCCGGTGCTGGTATAAGTCCCGAACAGCTCATTTTGACTACTATAAAGCAAATTGAAAAGGACATGCCACCTGATATGGATATCGAGGCGGCTGCTGAGAAATATCCCGTTGATTATAACGAGTCTATGAATACAGTGGTGGTGCAGGAAATGGAGCGTTTCCTTAAACTTCAAAAGGAGATACGCAGCTCGTGCAGGGATCTTGCCATGGCCATTAATGGCATCATCGTTATGACACCCGAACTGGAGAATGTGATGACTGCCATGAAATTCAATCGTATACCCACTAAATGGATGTCAAAGTCATATCCTTGCCTAAAACCGTTGGGTTCGTATGTGCAGGATCTGTACAAGCGACTTAATTGGCTGCATCACTGGCATCGCCATGGCAAGCCGCCCACTTTTTGGCTTTCAGGTTTCTTCTTCACGCAGGCCTTCCTTACAGGTGCCATGCAGAACTATGCACGTAAATACAAGATACCTATCGACACGTTAACCTTTGATTACGATGTGCTTAGTGTGGATACTAAACCCTCGCCTCCTGACGACGGTGTCTATTGTAATGGTTTATTCCTCGAGGGAGCCCGTTGGGACTGGAAAGAGAATATGCTGATTGAGCAACTACCAAAAATCCTTATATATTCTATGCCCGTTATCTATTTCCGACCGGTGTTAATTGTGGATCTGAATGAAGGCTCCCGCTATCGCTGTCCCCTTTACAAGACAGGCGAACGCAAGGGCATTCTATCTACGACAGGACACTCCACCAACTACGTGGTGCCGCTGCTGCTTAACACCAAGGCCAAGGCTTCACACTGGGTCAAGCGCAGCGTTGCCCTTATCTGCCAGACCAATGACTGAGATTTTTTTTACTGAAATTATTTAATACACGCGATTCCCAATTCAATTGACATGCGTTTTTTATTTTAAAAAAACCCTAAGCGCAACAATATCTTTAAATTTGATTCTTAAAATTCCGATACCGATTCCAATATGGGTTACACATACATATTAGAAAACATGGCCACACTAGAAGTTGACGTTTCGTAGTGATTGGCTAAAATTGTTGCCTACACGTGCAGTTTGAATTTTTAGTTTTTATGCTTATAAATTCGTTTTAATTAATCGTTAACCATGCCGGCAGCAATAGCCCAAGGTATACAAATCAATGGCCCATCAAAGAATAAGAAAATTCTCTTCGACGATGAGGGGGAGGCGGTGAGCAAACCCAACAAATTCAAGGTGCACGATAAACCACAGAATGTAAAAAATCAAAGAAAACAGCAACAAAATGGGTAAACTTATTGAAAAGATAAGATCTCAACTTGTATCTAAATTATGATTTAAAATTAGCTTCGCCATACCGACAAATGGTCATGGACAAGGACAAGGACAAGGACAAAGGCAGCAGCAAGGGCAGGTAAAAAAGCCTCAAAGAATTAAGTTTAGCGATGATGGCAACTCCGAGGTGGAGCAATCCGAGAAACAAAAGCAAGTTGAACCGAAGAAGTCACAACGAATAAAATTCGATGATGATGGGGAAGAACAAAAGCCTGATGTGGACAACTCTGATTCAGATTCCGATATGGAAGAACGACAGTTTTCGAATGGAAAGCGCAACAAATACCAAGCTAAGGCAGAAGAAGATGAGGATTCCCAAAAGAAATGGTATAATGTGGTAGGTTAACAAATCCTGAATGAAGCCAAATTGAAATATCTGCTAATAATTCAATTTAACCAATTAGCATCCTGACTATTCCACGAGCGAAGAGGTGTTGGACATGAAAGAAACAGAGCAATTGGAACTCTTTAATCATTGCAAAAGTTCCTTTGAGGCAGAGAAATCTGTTTATAGCAAACGTAATCCATCGGATGGCCGTTGGTTGCAAACTGCTTTGCACAAGGGTACGGCCAAAGATCGTGCCAATGCTGGAGCCTTGCTAGTTACGAGCAATCCACTAGGCAATCTGGAAGCTCTATCCACTTTAATTGGATTCTGCAAGATCTCTAATAAAGCCAGCAATGATGTCATTGCAGTGCTTACGGATCTGTGGCAAGAGGTCTTGCTACCTCCACATCGGAAACTCATCTCAATTCATACACGCGGAGCAGATTGGAAAAAATTGAAGAAAGATGCATCACTAACCAAGGACAAACAGCGTCGCATTTATTCCTATTGGTACTTTGAGAACGAACTTAAGGATCAGTATCATGAATTCCTTAAGAATTTAATGCAAGGCTTGCAAACTGGTCAAGATCACAATAAGAATTCATCAATAGTGGCAGGAGCTAAGCTATTGGCCTATGCTCCTGAGAAAGAGCAACTGCTATTAACTATGCTGATAAATAAACTGGGCGACCCCACAGCCAAAATTGCCTCCAAGGCTTTGCATCACCTCAGCGAGGTGGCTCACAGACATCCAAACATGTGTGGTGTTATTGTCGCCGAGGCGGAAAAGCTGCTTTTCCGCAACAATATCTCGGAACGGGCTCAGCACTTTGCCTTGTGCTTCCTAGCCAGCATTGCTCCGTCGGGTAAATCGGATGTGTGTACCAAACTGGTAAATATATGCTTCGCCCTATTTAAGGTACTGGTCCAAAAAGGCGCTGTGAACAATCGTACTATGCAAGCCATTCTCAGGTGTCTTCAAAAGGCCATAGTTGAGGCTCAGCCAGCTAAGGATAGCAATGGCGAGCTGCTCAATAAAGAGATGCAAGATACCGTGTATCGATTGGTACACTTGGCTGACATTCGTGTCTCTGTGCAAACACTGGGCTTGTTGCTACAGCTGATCACAGTAAAAACGGAGAAATCGGACCGCTTCTATAATGCCCTATATGTTAAATTACTGGACCTAAACATGATAAATGTAGGTGGGAAGACAGCCGCTCATCTTTTACACATAGTACATCGGGCCATACACATTGATAACCATGTGGCGAGAGCCCAGGCCTTTGTAAAGCGTCTGCTACAATTGTCACTGTATGCTCCTCCTCATATATCCGCTGGTTGCCTTATTGTTCTTCACAAATTACTTCGCATGCGCCGAGAACTGATTGGTGGCACTGGATTAAAGGAGGAGGATGTGCAACAGCAGGCTAAGATAATCCCTAAAGATCTGGATAAGTTTGGCAGCGATGATGAGGAAACTTATAAGGATGTCAAAGACAAGGATGAGATTGAGAAGCCAGAGGCATCAGACACTAAAGAATCAGTCAAAACGGAAGCTGCATCATCTTGGCATCATGCCAGTGTGACATCCACCGAGGCCAAAGTGAAAAACATAGACTCGTGCAAATATGATCCTTATCATCGTGTTCCCGCCTTTGCTGGAGCTGGTTATACCCTTCGTCATGAGTTGCTCCTTTTGCGTCAGCATTATCATCCCACTGTCCAGGTCTTTGCCGAGCAAATCATTCAGCGTAAGTTACTCAATTGTTACCATTTTAAATTGAACTTAACCAATTTTTTTCGTTATTAGAGAAACGTATTGATTATTATGGTGATCCACTTAGAGATTTTGGACTGCCGCATTTCCTTGAACGTTTCGCTTTTAAGAACCCCAAAAAATTGGATCATCAGACAATGCCCGATACTGCTGCTTTGGCACACAAACGTTATACGGCCTTTGGTGCACGTGGCAAGCCAGTGAAATCCTTGACCAAAACCAATTGCACTGAAGACGAGATGTTCATATTCAATTTCCTTGAACACAAACGCAAACAAGCCGAGCTGGTGGCCCAAAACAAAAAGAAGCACCCAGATAATTTGGAAAAGCAAACAGTTGAAGACGAAGATGATGTTGGGGCTGGTGACGATTTGAAAGACGGTGAAGTAGATGATGATGAATTTGAGGCATATCTGGATGGATTCTTTGGTAAAAAGTTCAAGGATGGCGGCGATGCTGAACAGGAAGAAGATGAGCTCAACTTTCTCGAAGAACTGGGAGGTGAAATGGAAGCGGAAAAATCCAAAAAGAAGGACAAGAAAAAGAAGCAATCAGTCGATAAGGCAGAGGACGATATGGATGAAATTGATGATGACTGGGGCGATGATAATATGCCTGATGAGGATGATGATAACGATGATTATGAAATTGCTGGCGATGAAGAGGAACAATCCGATGATGAGACTGGTTCCATTGATATGGAGCCACTTGAGGATGATGATGACGACGAAGAAGGCTCTATTTCTGATGGCGATTCCAGTGAAGGACCAGAAAGCCCCAACGATGATGATGATGACGATGAAGATGATGCTCCGCCTAAGACCAAGAAATCACGTAAAGATTCAGCTAACATGCTGGATGAACGTGGATTTGCCAAGAAACTCAAGCACAGCAATGGTAAGTTACCAAACCTCTTTGATTCGTCTTTCCTCTAACATTTATTTCATTCTTATAGATATGTCCTCCCTGTTTGCCGCTGCCGATGACTTTTCCGCTCTGCTTGAGGAAACGGGGAAGGTCAAAGGACAAGGCACAAGCAATGCTGTATTCAATAAAGACAAATCCTCCGACAAGCAATTGAAATGGGAAGAGAAACGACGTTCGAATAGCAAAAACTATACAAGCAAAAAGTTTACTAAAAAAGGGGACTTCAAATCAAAAGTAGGCAAAAAGAGGAAACATTAGCTAAGAAAAGGAAATGTTAAGTAAACTTGTGTTAATAAAATGAACTATAATATTTATACAATATATTCTTTGATTTTCTAAAAGCCACGACTGTTTTATGAAACAAGATCACAGATCGATTAATGTGTAAAAAAATATCGTTTATATGGACAGAAGGATTGCATCCACAAATTAAATAACAATTTAATTGAAAGTACAACTGAATATCCATCCAAGCAAACATTTTGATTTCTAATGGGATTTTTCTAAATGAATATAAAAATCTATAAATTGTAATGACTTACCATCAGATGATTCAATATAAATGTAGCGATGATAATTCCCATATTCGATCGTTGTTAAAAATCTGAAAATAACAATTACCATACAAATCGATCAATTACACATACATTTTATTTTGTTTGTTGTTGTTGTTGTTGTTGTTTTTTTTTTTTTTAGCTTATAGAAACTTTACAATATTTTCGAGATTACACTAGGGGTAGGATCAAATTTGTTCCTTTACCTAATCCTAGTTAGTTAAGGGCACACTATCTCAATGTAGATAACGTAACTATAGAAAACCTGACTGAATGCTCAACCATAATGTCGAATCGGTTATCAGTATAATTATACTTTTAAGTCTCAATCGATCAACATGATCGGATTGGATATGGCTCAAAGTAATTGTTAACTTTTGTCATTTCTTACATTGAGATATAGGCACCCTATATACTATATAACATTCACTGAAATAAGCAAGAAAAATATTTAATATCGAAATGCTTTATTTAAATTGCATTTATGTTAATTTAGTTTTTCTTGTTTTTCTTTTTATGTACAAACTTTGGTGTCTTAACGGCTAGTGAATGAATTTTAAGTTTTCTAAAACGTGTATCTACTTTATTTCCTTTTAGATATTTGCAAATGTTATCTTTTTACAAACAAAATCGCCCAATAGAGTGATTACAATAATTAAGATTCACTCTTGATCTTTCCATATAGGTTACCATTAATGGACACACAGCATTATAATGCCTTTATATTATTTTGCTGTGATGTACCCTATATCTATATATATATATCTGTATTACATATAGCTTGGTATATAGAAATAAATATATATATGTGTCTAAAAAACTTATTATTTCAAGTTGCATGCCATTTGATTGATATTGATTTCTTAAAATTTAAAATTATTTGTTGTCCCCATTTTCTCATAATGTTTTGGTTAATAATATTAAAGATATTTATTATGTTTTTAATATTTTGTTAACTTAAACTATGACGAATTGCTTGCTGTTTGTTATTGAATAAAAACTCATGCATTTTATACAATTTTTTTCTTTTCTGTTTCGTTTTATATTTAAATTTTCATTGCTGTTTTGTTTAAAATATACGATTTTGTTTTTGTGTATATAACTTTTACAATATATTATTTTTTTTTTAATTCATATTTTGTTGGTTTTGTTGCATGTTATTTTTTTCTTTTGTTTTTGTTCATGTTTGTCTAAGGCAACTTGTTAAAAGGCAACTTTAATATATAAATTTTGTTTTTTTTTTTTATCTTCATACTAAATTAAAAAATGTACATCATGAGTTTTTATTAAGTTTTATAGCGAAAAACAAACAAACAAAAATTCAAAAATGTGTTTTTATGAGCTGCAGGTGAGAGGGTTGGAAAAAAAAGACCCAGTTGAAAATTAAATTGTTTAATGTTTTCTTTTAAATTTATTTCATCAATTTCCATAACTTACATCATAGTCAATTCGTACATTAAAGTTCGATTTGCAGAAAAAAATATTTATGAATAAAATCAAAAAACAAGTTTTAAATTACTTAACAAAACAAATAAAAAAAAAAAAAAGATGTATGATAATAATAATAATAGACCTGATTATTTAACAAACAAACATTTTCCGATTCTGGAAGGAGTACTACTTCAAAGAACCATGGGAAAATGATATCGTGATCGTAGCTTCATACTTGAACCCGAAGACCACGGGCTATTTTTTCTTTCTAACTGAAAAATCTATGTTTAAACTATTACAAAGTACAAAAAAAAAAAAGGTATTATGACTTATAAGAAAAGTATAGAATTGTACTTTTTAACTTTTATTTTTACTACCCCATTTGGCAGAGGGTACTACAATTTGGGATACAAATTAAAGGAACAGTCTCCTCAAGCCAAGTTAAGCTAAGCTCTGTCTTACTCTATCTTTGTCTTTCTCCCTCTATTTAAACCCAAATTTATCGACTTGCACATGATTCTTGGAATCAAAGAATGGTTAATATAGGTAAGGTATTTAATAAATCATCGGAATAATAATTTTTTATCCAGAGATTTCTTAACAAACATTCTGATCGAACATCTATATCATCATATAATATAAAAAGAATACTCACAGATCGGACTAGAGTCAATATCATCGCGTTATATCGTAACAATCTTGTGAAATTAGCGAATGACTTGTTGCACATGGCTATATCAAGAAAATTTTACTTAGAATATACAACAAATTACAATAAAATGTATAATACATTTAGTCCCTTCATAGGTACAACAATTAGCTGCTACGAAATAAACTAATTATGTTATTTCAATATTATTGCACTTGTTGTAATACTGTAAAGCTTTGAGCCTTATGCAAATCGACCAGAGATATTTATTGGTTTATATCAAATATTGCGATGCATGAAATAAACAGAGAGAGGTATATATATATACATATTGAAAAGATATAGTAGACAAAGAACTTTGGTAAACCAAAGTTAAATTCAACTATAACTTAACTTGGCTAAAAAGACTATTGTTATTATTATTATTATTGTTGTTGTTGCTGGTATTCGTGTGTCTGTATATTGGGGGCGTTCGGTGATGGATTTTGTGTTATACAATGCTGTCTTCGGTAGATCAAGACTTAACATATTATATATATATAGAGCACAACTTAAAGCATATTCAAGACTGGTTCATATACAACATATACACATACAATTGTATGGTTTAATATGATCATTATTTCTCTGTCTAATTACACACTTCATTATGATTTTCGATCCCATAACGTGAATAAGTAAATATATATATATATACATCTAACTTAATGTATATGTAAACAAAAGTAGAAATAATGTCAAAAAAGGAAGGTCCTAAGTCAACCACATTCTTTTGGCTAAAGCTGCCGTCTGCTATATACATATATTGTATATAAATATAAATTAATCACTGAGATCGGACTAGATGTTCTTTAAAGAAACAATCAATATATATTTTTTTGTTTTTCAAATTTAATATATGTTCAGACCACCAAAAAAAGAACGCAGGGATGGTTAAGAGAACGAAAATAATTTTGAAGTGTATAAAAAATTTCGATCAAGCCGAATTTAGCCTTGGCCCTAGTTTCCTTAATATATATATATATATATATATATATATATATATAAACGTCTATATATTAGCTTAAAATGTAACTATGCACTTAACTAATTACAAAATTTTCTCAATAATAATTATGATATTTGTAGTGATTGTTAATTGTTTGCAAATTTTTTTGTTTTTTTTTTTTATTTTTTTCTTAATTTTTTGTTTTTATCATCTTAAAAGAGTCATGCGGCAAACAAATATTTGAATTTGTTTCAATTTTTGACTTTTGACTTTTTACATTGGGCTATTAAACAATTAACTAACACAACATTATTATATTATGTATATATATAGATATTATATATATATATATGTGTAGAATAGGTGTACAGTGTAAAGGATGTTTTCAATTTTATATGTATCAAACAAAAGGAGTAAGCAAATCATAAAATTATGCCTGAACTTATATCATAGGTTCTCCTTTCTTTGTTTTATATTTATTTTAAATGATAATTATATAACAATTTTGTTAATATGTTTATGTTTGTTTTCACATCAGGATCTTCGGTGTTATATATATATATATATATTCTTTTGATCCCATTTTACTGTAATCTATCTGTTCTTTGTGGCGATATATCATTAGCATTGAAAATAAATCCCCCAGATTCAATATTAAGTATCTAACTTTAACGCATCCATCTGATGCTGATATTTAGATATACATATATATATATATATATATATATGTATATATAGTGTGCATTACAATAAATTTTCAATTTTTGATATATCGCTTTACAATTGCTGCAAAGTTGCCACATATTGGGCCTGTTCCCCAACCCTTTGCATAGCAATCATTGTGTTTTCCTTAACCTGATGTCAGCTATTGTTTAGCCTTTGTGCCCGCTCCTGACGACACTTTAGATTTGCAGCCCAGAGCAAGCCCGTTGTTAGCACCGCTTGCACTTGTACACCCTTTAGATCTGAATGCATTTCAATTCGAACAACATGTGAATGTTGTTGATGCAAAGGCAGATTAACCTGTTGGGTTTGGTTCTGCAGTTGCGGTTGTTGCTGTAGTTGTTGGTTGCGGAGCTGTTGTTCAAGTGCCGGCTGTTGCTGCTGCTGTTGTGGGGGAGGCTGCTGTTGTTGCAGGGATTGCCCCTGTTGTTTGTCCGTCTTTTTTTTAGGCTTTCTCTCTTTTTTCAAATTTTCTTTTTTCTGTTTTTTTTGTTTTTTCTCCTTTTTCTCTTTTTTTTATTTTTACATCTTTTATCGGTTTCTCTTTCTTCTCTTGCTTTATTTTGACCACTTTATCTTTTTTCTCCTGTTTTATTTGAACCTCTATTTCTTTTTTCGCTTTTACCTTTGTCTCTTTTTTCTTTTTCTTTTTTGTCTCAGGGCGTGAGCCCTGATGCTCCTGCTATTCAAACACGTAACGTTGGCGCATTGCCCGCGTACGTTGAGGTTGAACGCGTGTAGGCAATTTTGGTTCCTTTGGTACCTTTGGTTTTTTCACTCGTGGCTTGGGTCGTGGGAATATTAATGTCTTCACATACGCTTCATCAATTTTTTCCTTCTTAACGGTTTGTACACCATAAACACGACGAACCTTCTTAAAATGAGTCTTAAGGACTCCCTGAACTCGTTTGATGAGCAAACAGAAAAATCGCCAACTGGCACGAGCTCTGCGTAACAACGCTGGAGATTTGCTAAAACCATTGAAATCACCATTACTGGTTGTACGGTTTGAACGTTTCACGGGGGCACGAGCCTTAGGTGGTAGTCGTGGTGCAAAGACTGAAACCTCTGGTGGCGGCACCTTTTGCATAAGTAAATACATGCCAGCTTTGCTATCGCAACAAGTACTTAAGTGGTTGATTAATTGATTCTCCAAGCGATATTGTAAGCGTGTCTTGCGACGTTCAAAATAGATTGGTTCTCGTTCCATTTCTGGTCTTTGGACTGGCTCACGTTTAACCACTGGCTCACGTTTTACCACAGGCTCACGTTTTAGTATAGCATCACGCTTTAGTGATTTTTGAGTTGGCTCTCGTTTTTGCGTTGTCTTTTCCATTGGCTCTCGTTTAACTATAGCGGTTGGCACTATCGGTGGCACTTGAATTTGTGCCGGTGGTGGCGGTGGTGGTGGCGGCGATGGTGAATCCATTTGTACATAATAGTTAGGAGGCATTGCCAGTGGTGGAGTATCCTCATCAAAGCCAAGTAAATCGGACATTGAATCAAGGTCCGAATCACGTCGTTCAAATTCAAATTCGGCTTCGAATTGCTCCATATCCAACTGCTCCTGATCTTCTTCTTCTTCCTCCTCTTGTTCCGCCGCCACCTCCTCTTCCTCCTCGTGCGGCTGCATCTGCTCATCCATTTGCTCTTGCTCCTGTATCTGGACGTCTGGAATTTCTTCGTCTTCCTCAAATGAAGTCAAAGTGATACCCTCATTCTCAGCAGACGAATCCAATAACACAGTTGACTGCTCCATTTCTTGCTGGTGATACTGGTGATCTGGTTGTTGCCGATAACCCATGTCGGCTCTTGCCGATACATGACTGTCATCGCTTAACATAGTTGCACTTTGTTGCATCTGCAAAGTTTCGTCACTTAAATCGACTACATCCTGGTGTTGAGAAGTTGGTGGTGGTGATACCCCAATCGACTCATCCATGACAACAGAATCATAATCGTTTCTAATATTAAAGCTCGTTTGCAGCCATTCGCTCTCTAGAATTTCAGTGAGTTCAGGTCTATTCTCTGGATCACGCTGCAAGCATGCACTGACCAGCTTACGAAACGCGGGACTGGCATTTAACCATCGCTCGGAGTTTTGATTAAACGATTCCCTTTTCATACGTCTTCTTAGCCTGTGATGTGCTGTTGGACTGTGATCTACATCATCCAGATGCTGGCGATATGGTGGATGGCCCACGTACATGGTATAGAGCGTCGCGCCCAGACCATAAACATCCACAGCGGGCGAATAAGTTACCACATTGGGATCAATAAGTAACTCCGGAGGGGCATAGTCTAAGGTATAACGGGGTTTATCCAACCAAGTCTCAAATTTACTGTTATAGCTGCATCATACGAAAGATGAAAGAGATTAGAGATACGATACGCATAATTATAGATATTCAAACCACCTACCAGGCATTGCCAAAGTCTACAAGCTTCACATTTAAATCATCCCGACTCTCGAACACAACATTCTCTGGCTTCAGGTCACCGTGTATGAAATTTTTGGAGTGCATATGATACACGGCTAATACCAATTGCCGCATAATATCCTGGCATGTTGCCTCATCGATTTTTTGTCTACTTATTGGACCCGTCAGCTCTTCGCCACATAAATACTCTGTTATTATCCAGATTTCACATTTATCACGAAATGTTCCATGGTAGTTGACAATGTTTGCATGACCATGCCTATCCAGGGCACATGATGTCAATGCATCCACTTCTGAGGCGCGAAATTTGGACAGGGGAATGACCTTGGCCATAAAGACCATTTCTGTGGTGCTGTCCACCACAAAATGGCAAGTGCCGTACGATCCGCTTACAGTTCGAGTGCCCAATTCAAGATCATCCGGTCGATTGGGTATATTCTTGATAATAAAAGGTAAAAATATATAGTTTTACATTTTATAAATTGCAATTAATATTAACTAACCAACAATCCTGGATTGCGATACTCAATACAACAGTGATTATCCCTTCGCATTTGCTCCAAATGCTGGGGGGCCACATATGTATATCCTCGGAATAATCGTATATTACTTGGCGGTGCCTCACAATCGGGATCTTCGGGCAATTGATCGGTGAACTCATTGCTAAAGTTTTGCACATCATCCTCGGACGTAAGATTCGGTTTGTATGGTGCCTTGCGTCTTTTGGCTCTCAAATCCTGCCAATTAATTCCATGAAAGAAGGCATGCTCCTTGATTTCACTGGCATCTCGATGATTGCCACCCAAACGACGTTTGGGATTTTTCTCCAGCATCTTGAGTACAAAGTCTCTGGCTTCATTACTAAAATTTGATGGTATTACAGGTTGCTCCTTTTGTATACGTCTTGTGATCTCCGACTGCTGACTTTCTGTGGTGGCAAATGGTGAGGCACCAGTTAGTAACTCAAAGGTTAAAACTCCCACCGACCACCAATCGACAGCACTGTCATGTCCCGGCGGCCCAGTCCGTATAATCTCCGGTGCCATGTAATCCAAGGTACCACAAAAACTATGCGCTCGATACTCATTCTCGGCTGTGAGTATTTTCGATAAACCGAAATCAGATAAAACAATATGTCCATCGCCATCAAGCAAAATGTTCTCCATTTTAATATCACGATAAATAATGCCCAGTTGATGTAGTTGTTCCAATGCCAATACCACTTCGGCAATATAAATACGTACACGTGCCTCCTCAAAGTACTCGGCACGATAGAGATGCGTGAAAAGCTCACCTCCTTTGGCAAAGTCTTCAAACCAAAATAAAAGAACACCAAACAATTAATAAACAATTTCATTGAAAATAAATACAAAAACAATAACAAAACAAAACTTACCCAGTACCAGGTACAATTTGGATGCAGATTGGAAAGCATAGTGAAGTCCCACAAGGAATGGACTACGCTGTACGGCCTCGAGAACCTAAAAGTTACAAATGTAAGGTATACAGTTATAACTGTTAAGGCTTAACTCTTGTATAACCAGCACTTTATGTCTGTCTCTTTTCTTCTTTTTTTTGCTTTCTCTAATCTATGAAATAATTTTATAAATCTATTCTATCCACGTGCTATCAATTTTTATTATTTAAAGTTATTTCCCCCCTTTCTTATAATTAAAAAGGTTTAACTATTTAAATAACTACAAGTTATGAGGGAATTCCCCTTAACAACTATTGAAAGGGATTCCTGGCAATTTGAATATATCTTTATTAATGGTAATGTTTAGCCAATTCTTGTGTAGTTGCATTTTTAATTTAAAATTATTTCCAGTATGAGTTTTTAGCTCTACATTTGGACAGGGCCAGATTAAGATTGATTAAAGTACAGACGAAAAATCTAAAATATATTGGAAGAATTTTAATTCTATCTTTTTATCTAAACTATCTTTTATTTTTATGCAACTTCTCAGAGTTCTTTTTATTTTAGATTTCTTTAAATTTTCAACAATTTGAATGATTAACAGATAAGGTTATCGGTTTAATTAAATTTGGTAATTCCTTCTATTGGCATTCGGCGGTCCTGTTATGTATATAGACCTCGTCTACTATATGTATATGTATGTATATGTATATATATGTACATATATAGTATATTATTTAAGTCGATGATATTTGTTGGAATTGCTTTCCCGTTTTGTGCTGCTTCTTAAAACTTATCGTTTTTGCTTTATCTTTTTTTTTTTTGTGTTTTGCGATTTTCTTTGTTTTGTTTATGTATTTATTTTGGTTGATTGTTGTTGTTGCTAAGGCAGTTTTTAGCGGGCATTTTTTGTTTTATTGTTGTTGCTTTTTCAGTTTTTTTTTTTTTGTTGTTTTTGGTAGCAAAATAACACGTACTGAGACTCTGGTCTGACTGTACCTTGGCCAAATGCAACAGCTTTGAAAGTGAAAAGTTGCACGCGAATCTCTTAATTTACAAAATTTTTGGAGGCAAAGAAAACCAAAACCCAAATAACAACTAGGGTGCCTAAGGTAAAGGGATAGACCTTGGGATACCCTGTGCATTACAGGTAAAATAAATTACCAATTCATAACAAATCAAATGAACTTGAATTTGCCATTTAAATATTAATTTTTTATTTGGTTTTTTACCTAATATACTCCTCCCTTTTAGCTGTTATCTATTTAAGAGGTCTTAACATAGCTGTGCATTATCCCCCTACGGGTGAAGAGTATTAAAACTTTCACATTTTGCATATTAATTTCCTTTCTACTCTTAATTTTTTTGAACATTTGGGTTAAGAAACAAGAAAAAAAATAAAAACGGCGCAAAACTGTTGAAGATAGGCCAGGCCAGGCCGGTTGCCGGTGGCACATCAATACATATCTAGGTTAGTGGCACACAAATATAGGGAGTACCTTGAAAAAGCCTTTGTGAAAGTATGTATGTATGCAGGAGGCCATCTATAAATAGGGGCAGGCGGTATAAAAGTTGGAAGAGGACTCACAGTTCCCCCCTTGTTTTTTCCCCTTTTTTTATTTAGTTCTTTTTTGTTAATCCTCTGTACTAGTTGGGCAATGCGGCGTGTACTCTATATAATCTCATTCCCCTACTTTTTCTCTTTCTTCCTTTTGTCTAACTATCGCATTCGTTAGCTATGTACCACATAGTTACTTAACTCAAGGAAATTTGTACTAACTAACTTTCGCCTTTACTCGTTTTTCATTGATTTGACTATATGGTGAAGAGATTCTCAATGTCGTTGCGGCGGCACTGCAAACCGGTTGTCCATAAACTAAAACTATTGATCGAAGAGAGAAAGAGTGCGATGAAGTAAGTTTCCTTCTCTCTCTCTCTCTCTCCTAATAACCTTATATCTATATATACATATATATATATATATGTATGTATGTATCTCTTTTTCTGTTTTGATTCTCTTTCTTTCGTTAGCTCCGTTAGGTTTTTGCCGGTGCAACATAAGAACAAGTCCACGATGTGGGTCAAAAGAATAACAACAAGTATCTTGATACCCTGCTATTTTAACTCATCATCTGGCTAGTTGCTAAATTATATAATTATGTACCAGATGGATGCCATTGAGATGGATTATGTATCCTTTAAAGGATATTTTAAATAAGACTACTACTAAATGAAGTGAGACAGACCACTTTAACTTACACCATACTCTTAACTGTCTAATCTAGTGTCATTATCAAGAACGAACAGTGTAAATTTACACTTTATATACAGTGATTCATTCTTTAAATAAACGATATCGAATGAATCTTTTGCTTTGAAATTGTTGTCTTTCTTATCTCTAAGCTATAATCCTGTTCAGTGCGAGGTATCGCAAAATCGATGCCCTTTATTAAGACATAACACATGATACATTTTGTCCATCTCCATTGAAAACTGTACTTTTTAATGTGTAAACACAAAGATTGTCCCTGATTTTGTTTGGGTTTCAATTAACTGAGCTTTATTGTCGCAAATGCAAAACAAAAACAATGTTGCACAAAAACAAAAAGCGGGAAAGAAACATGCAACGGTTAAGCAAAGACAAAGATTGTATGCACAAGAGGAAATAAAAGAAGACGGATTGGAACACGTTC
The DNA here is from genome assembly GCA_018903615.1 of Drosophila neocordata. Taxonomy (NCBI): domain Eukaryota; kingdom Metazoa; phylum Arthropoda; class Insecta; order Diptera; family Drosophilidae; genus Drosophila; species Drosophila neocordata. The sequence continues at coordinate 13,919,923 of JAEIGI010000001.1, forward strand.
TTAACATTCGCAAGTGAAGATTGTGATACCCCCTACATAATATTAGGTATGTATATAATATCGTTAGCAAAATAAAGACACTCTAAAATGAAGTGCAATTGTTTACGTTTGTTTATTACTAGCTTAGTTGTAGGGTATCTACAAAGTCGATACTGTGACCTTGCTTATAGAATATTTATTTGATTTTCTTTTCATTTATTTACTTACCACGCGCTCAGTTTTGGTATGCTCAGCAGTTTTACGTTTTGCTACTACCGTAATTTTATTGAGAACCTTCATGGCATAGAGTTTTCCGCTATCATGTCGGGTTAATTTACGTACCAGAAATACTCGGCCATAAGCTGTCAAAAAGAGTTTTGAATAAATTTTAAAGAAAATTACATTGAGAAATTTTAGAGTTACTTACCGCCAGTGCCAAGTACGCGTATTATTTTGAAATCATTTAAACTTACGGCCTCGTCGCTATATAATTTGACTGTAAATGAAAGTTTACATAAAACATTTATTTAGAAATATTTGATTATTATTTTTTAGATAATACGATAATTCCTAATGTGTATATAATAAATCTGATTTTACAGTACTTCTCCTCCTCTTCTTCCTAACTCGAAGCTGAAGATAATCTATTAGTTCTCTCAATAATATTAGTATAGCTTCCTTGATATATCTGATCATATATGTATATAAATATATATATATATTCCATGATAAAGCCGACTGATTTCGTTTCAAACAAACGGGTTGTTTTTATTTTTTATTTTATTTACATATAAAATAAAAAAATGAAACATGTTTCTTATGTATAACTGGTGTGATAAGGGAGGCCGCTGCCGCCGCCGACAACCACATTGTTTATGTGGTATAGTGAAACAAGTTATCGTTAGCTGCACGTGCAAACTATTCTGATAACAGTAAAATGTGACTATGCATTATAAATGTCAATTCTAGATCTGTTCTAGACACACACATACATACAATATACATACTTATAAACAAGAAAGAGGAACAACAACAACTTTAGGAGCAGAAGCAGGTGGCTGTCTCAGACATATAGAAAATGCATATATGTTTAGGAATTTGGTTAAGAGAGTGGTGCGGGGGGTAGATGCGGTTGACCAAAGGCCCGACCGGCGAGCATTACAAACATCATTTCATCTATTCTACCCCACATTTATCGTAATGAAGGCTTTTCTAATGGTTCATTGGCCTACAAAAAGGAAAATGTTATTCAACGAATGACTATCAGACAGAATTTGGAAATGTATGAAGGATCTATGTACATATATATACACACACATACATACATACATATAAACCGAATGTAGTAAGTATCCCAAGTGACTAATTTGTATTAAACTCTTCTCTTCTTTTACCCAAATGTGGCATGTTTGCTGACAAATGAACAAGTGTCAGAGAGAAAGAGAGGGAACAAGTGAGAGGTCAATGTAAGTTGAATGTCTTTGATTTAACTTTGTCCTTGAACTCTGGGAGTGGTTAGAATTTGTCATTATTTGGGCCAAAAAATGTGTTATGTATATACACTTTTTTTTTTTTTGCTTTATTTTCCTTTTCTAAGAAAAGAAAAAAAAACGCAAAGGTTAATGAAATTTTCGCAATTAAAACCTGTTCAGCTTATTTTTTTTTTTTTTTTTTTGTATGCATATAAATATATATATATGTACATATATATTTATTTTGTATAATATAAGCAATTTGTGCATGAAATGAAGGCACAGAATAAAAATATTAAGCATGTTGAACCAAAAACGGTTTTTTTTATTTTTCTAAGGGTAACGAACTGAGAATAAGCATTTCCATAGGATTTTTCCTGTGACAGTCTTAACAAATTTTTCTAAATTTTAGTAAAGAATTTATTGTTAAAAGTCTGAAGAAAAGCTTTATCATATATACAAAGATATAATGTTAAGGAAAGGCAATCAATGCTAATTTTAACAGGACTCGATTTAACTTTTCTTTTTATTGAACTGACAATAATCAACTGAGTTGGTCACCAAGAAAATAATTAGGAAAAATATTTTATTTCATATTAATTTAGAGTTAAATTCTTTGTATTTGCATTATGTTCCATGGAATTTAATAATTCCAAGTTTATTCTACGATATCTGTTAATGCAGATTGAGGAATAAAAATTGTTATGAATACTGAATAAACAACTTTATTAATTTTGCTTTTATTCTCTTGCTCTTACTCTCTCTCTCTCTCGCTCTCTCACTCTCTGCTTTTATTCAATACGAAAATAAAATAAATTCAATGTCAGTGCAACTAAAATTATTTTTAAACAGGCACGAGACATGAACAAACAAAATTAAAAACTTGTTTTTTTTTGGGTTTTTTTTTTTTTTTTTTTTGTATAATTGTTGACAATCGCAATATGTCCATCAAATTTATTCAAAGCTATGTTTATTTAATATAAGTAGAGGGTATTCTAGTTGCCATCGAAAAAAAGCACCTGCCTGTATCCATTTACAGTGAATCATACATACTATATTGCGAATATCTATAGAACTAGTACGATCCCTTTGTATACAAAGAATATCTGGATTTCTGGATTTAACCGCAAGGGTATGGCCTTGATGTGTGTATGTGTGTGCATGTATGTATGTGTAGATGCGTTTGACAAGTTCTTTAAACTCTAGGCATATGAGCAACAATATGAATTTATTTTTAATTTTTTTTTTTTTTTTCGGTGACTAGAAAAAAGTTTAACGAACGCAAAACAATAATTTGAACTTGTTTTAAATACTCTGCGTTAACATTTCGGTGCTTGTGCACGACAGAGAGAGATAGATAGATAGAGTGCATTCTTAACTGATAATATAAAAACAAAATAAAAGACACTATTGTAAAATATTATTGTTAAGTTATAAACTTTTCCTTTTCTCACTCATCTCAAAGGCTAACTTGTTGTATGTATGTAATTGGTGTGTGTGTGTGTGTGGTCTTTCTCCAGTTGCATTGTCAAGTTCAAGTCACTAAATTGCCTACGTATGTATGTAATAGTTAAAAAAGTGCTACTACAGCTCGATTATGCAAACAAGCATGTTTGAGACACACATACACACACACTTGCGCATGTATGTATACAGATACATATCAGAAACATTACTGTTTGTCGACGTATGACGTTCCTCCATATGCAGCGGCACAGTGGTTTAAAGGTACGTTGAAATTGGATTTGTAATCATAATCGATCATTTTTATATGGGTTAAAAGATAATACAGAAATATCAACATAAAAGTTAAACCTATCAAATTTGCAGTACATTTAGACTAAGCGACTTTAAACACGTTTGTTTCAAATTCTAATAAGTTTCGGTCACTGATTGGAGAAAGCGAGAGACTTAAGGGGACAGAATTTGATTATATCGAACAACTTTATCTGTTCCAAGTTATACACAAATTGACTGGAACGACTTGCATAGTCGTTCCAATGATATTTTTGAATATATTTTATTTTTTAAAATTCTCAAGCTCAGTACGATGATGCTTTAATAACTTGTTTCCAGAACTTTTAACCTTGTTTATGAAGAAATTCTAAAAGTCTTCGATTAAAAAATCTTTTGCATTCAAAATAATTTGATTTTCCATATATTATTACGCCAAATTAAATGATTCTGTCGAATTTTAGTGTATGGGAAAGTGTTGTGTGTATGTGTGCAGCATTTCCAATTGTCTGGCCTGGTGTTTAGCTTGGCTTGATGGATTTCTAGGTGAGGTGATGGATGGAAAAATAAAGGCAACAAAGCTGCAAAATAGCTAACGAAGCGCGGAGCAAAGAATACTAATAGCACTTAAAGATGACCGACCAGGCAAGAGGCCAAATAAGAAAGCAGTGCAACAGTCAGTTAGATATGTCGGTGTGTCTTAGTAAATGTGTCAAGGTCAAAAGTGTATATACAACTTTTGTTGTATGTGAGATAGAGGGGGGATCCCTTATCACATAGCCAGTACAGTTTATTTGAGTGATAAAAATGTAAGCGATAAAATCCCTTGATGTTTAATTAAAAAAAAAAAAAAAAAACAATCAATTATGAAGCAAGATATTATCTTTGGAAAAAAAGTTGTAAAAATCCGACACTAAAAGTTATATCTATTTTGTAAAGCAATCTGAGGAATATCTCATACAATGTTTCTTTGAAAAACATTTAATCAAACTTACTAGTTCCGATGTAGGTATATATAATTCTATATAACTATATATATATATATATAATAAACTGATCTTGGCTTATATAAACTTAGTTCCTCAAGCTTCGTTTAATGCGATGTGACTACATTATGTAAACGATAGCATTTTTCTTTTAGAAAGAGTATTCAAATGTTGACGATAGCTAGTTGGTAATTTTTAGTTGTATTATAAATATTAAGCATTACTCACCGTATGACCGCAAATCGGTAACGTTCTCCAAATCCCTTTGATGCGATTCATTATATAAATCCAAAGGCGTTATATTGCTTGTGGGCATGGCATATGAGGTGGGTGTTGTTGATGTGGCGGCTGCCGCTGCAGCAGCTGCTGCTGCTGCCGCCGCAGCTTGGGCCATTTTGCTTTTGCTATTGCCACCGCCAGAGGCTACTGCTGCCGCTGCCGATGCTGCAGCTGCAACTGAGGCTCCCAATGAGGAGCTATCATACATTTGCAAATCACTATCATTGAGGTCGTGAGGCTCCTGCAGTCCCGATGTTGTCAAATCTTCCTCGTCTCCTTCGGTCCCCTGTTCATCATAGTAGACACTATCCTCGCCTTCGCGATCTTCACTTTCCACATCGGAAATGCAAACCACTTCGGGCACATTGGTTCTTGGTGGTGGTGATTGGGGAGAGGGTGGTGTTGGCGGTGATATGGTATCGCGGTATGTATAATTTGTATTTGCCGCTGATTTTTTATTATTGTTATTCTTACTGTATTGACCATTATTTGTCACATTGTTATTATTATTATTGTTATTGTTATGATTATAGGTCCTTGTGTTGTTTCTAAAGCGTGGATCACTCAGATTCGAGGAGCTGGACGAGGAGGAGCTAGTAGCATTCCCATCACTCGTGGATTGCTTCAATTTAAGGCTCTTACTGCTAGATCCATTGGTAAACGTTTTTATTGAGCCATTGGTATGTCCATTATATTGCTTCTCCTCCATCATTATATCCTCATCATCTGGCGGAGGCGGCGGTGGTGGCGGTGATTCTGGCGGCGGCAACGGCGATGGTGATGGCCTTTTTCGGCTCTTATTACTCCCCAACATCTCGCTATGCTGTTTTTGCACGCGACTCATTTTTATTCACAGTTTTCTTTATCTCGCTTCCTCTTGGTATTTTTTTTTTTTTTTTTTTTTTTTTTGTATCTTTCTCACTTCTTAATTCTCTACTTTTCTATGCGCCTTTACAGGCAATCACTGTTAATCGCGTTCTGTTTTACGTATCTCTTTTTACGTAGATGCCACACTGAAAAAACTTTAATCGAGAAATTCAAATTTCTCTAATAACAATAATAACTTAGTACTTCTAAAAATTGCACTTGTCGTTTATCATGTCTTATATTTAAATCTGCAAAATAGATTGAAAGGAAAATATATATAATAAGGGAGAAAAACCTCGATAACCTTCTTACAGTGAAAACTCTTTTTGAAAAAAAAGTGAAAAATTTTATCCCAATAATATATTTCGCTTGTTATTGGAAAATAATATTCTTAAGATTTTTATTGATGTGTTTAATGTTATGGGTCGACGTCGGAAACAGAAACTAAAAGAAACAAAACACCTACTAAACTAAAAAAAAAGAATTAATATGTCTGGTTTTGACAGATATTCCTAAGCATTCCAAATGAATCTACAAAATTTCTAGAACTCTAAAACATTTGTATTATTGCACAATTTGTACTGGAGTTCATGGTCAATCCACGATAGCATAGGACAGACAACAAGTAGCATATTCAAATACCTGGCAGATACGCTAGTTTTCTTTGATATCTATTATTCTTTTGGTGACAGTTGAATATAAAAGTCAAATATATATATGTTGGAAATAGGGTATTACTTCACTATCTATTTAAGGGCTTTGGTGCCCCAAGTGAGACTGCGTGCATAGTTGAAGACTAACCGAACTAACTGAACACAATAAGTCTACGAGTCTTCAATATAAAAATGTGCAAACAAGAGATGTCATCCGAGGAAAATCATAACATTCCGGCGTATATGTTTTTGTATTAAAATTTTGTAAAGAAATCCAAATAGATATGCATAATTTATGCGATTTTCCAATTTCCTTGTAATTTCCAAGCAGAGTTTCCACTGTAAGTACTACACGCTCGCACACATCAACGCATACATAGACATTGAAATACATATACATTCTCCTCCGCATGCCATCAAGAAATCTCCCCACATTCTCAACAATATGGTACAGTTTTCACACTGTTGCAAACAACAACAACAAGGTTTAAATGTTTAACTTAAAAAAATAAAATAAAAAAAACACACAAACAAAAAAAAAATTAAGCGAAATTAGCAAAAATTTACCTCCATATAATGGTAAGTAAAGCCAGCGACAAGAAGTTTTTTTTTTTTTTTTGTGTATTTGGCAATAACAATTGAACTGTTTTTTCTCTTTCTTTCTCTTTCTTTTTCAACAGATGAGAATGTTTTAGTGTTGTTGTTGGTTTTTGGTGATTTTTTTTATTGTTTTTTTTTATTTTTATTTAATTTTTTTTTGGTTGTTTGTGTGTGTGTTGAGGGTCGACGGGGGTTTTCTGAAGCGGCTGCAAATGGAGCAAGGGGTGGGTCTCGAGTAGGAGAATTACAGTACACTGTGCAACACTAAATATTCCTTCGCGTTAAATATTATTCAACGAGCAGTTTATTTTCATTTTGTTGTTGTAATTATCACAATTTTCATCAATTGCGTTTTGCTGTAGCTATTCGTATGTGCACTAGTACATTTTCTTACTCGCTTACGCACACACACAGCCAAACGCACACGCAGGCACTTTATTATTCTTTTATTCTTATTTCAAATAACAAGACGTATTTTTATTGTTTTGTTTTTGTCCTTTATCCTTTTAAGTATATCCACAACGTGTGCTTTATTAATATATACATATACATATATATCGAAGTATATGTATATATTTATATTCTTGTATATGTATGAATATATATGTTTTAACCGCCGCTTTCTACTTCTCACTCACACAAACATATACACGACGACGACGCTCTTTACCATCTGCTCTTTGCGCTCTCATTCGTGGCCACTTATTGCTGCTTTATTTGGCACTGCACGGACACACTTTGATGTACATTGTACTTCTTGTTCATCAAATGCATTTTCAACTTAATCAGCTACTTGCAATGCCCACATAGCATCTAACTTTAAAGCTTTAAGCATATTTTAAACACTTGGCTTCAATAGCTTCACTTCAATTCAAACAATTCAATCCACTAGAAACGATGAAATATTTTCCAATGCTTTGGTCTTAGTATGACCAGAGTTGGAATATATCGCAATACCACTTTCGCGGGTGGTATCGATAGGCAACTGTTTTTGTTTTGCTGATCGATATTGACAATACCCATTTTTTATTTTCCAATATCGATTGGCAATACTATTTTTTAATTTGCCAATCGGTATTGGCAATAACTATTTTTTCAACTTGCAAAACGTTATTAGCTTGTTGATCTGCTACAATCAAGAAAATTACAATAACTATAGTGTATCAAATTATTAGCATATCGATTATTTTTTGTTTGAATATCATTATTTACTAATAAGCCCAACTACTTAGCCAAATGCTGCTAAATAAATCAACAAAGAAAATAAAACAAACAAAATATGTCGACTTACTTTCTATCGATATTTGTTTATTTGATTCTATACGTTACATTTCAATTTAATTTTTAGTAATTTTACCGAAATCTCGTCAAGAGGTTGGGGATCGAAATCAGGCACCATACAATCAAGCGCAGCATTAGCCACAGCAATCCATTTTAGAAGTTTTCCATTCTTTGGCCTTTCAAGTAAGTGTCACTAAGAAGCATACGTCAGCTGCTTGGAGGGCACAGAGACATTTATGTATTTCAGACGTTGAATTTTCATTTTAATAATGAATTTTCTTTCGTCCATCTACAATTAAGCTATGACATTGCTTAATCATGAGTCATGAGATATGGAGCATCAGTCAAATACTGCATAATTAGCTTTGTTTGCAACGGTCGAAGATCCGTCTGTTCTTTATCCTTTACAATGTCTCGAATGACTTGTCTTAGTCCATCCTTCTCAAAATATTCAAGCCTCGGTGTAAGCTCCACTTGATAACGAGGAATGGTTGGGAGGGTCTCAAATAGAAGAATTGGGGTAAACTTGTTAACGCAATATATCCTGCGCCTTAAATATTACTGAATGAGCAGTTTAATTTCATTTTGTTGTTGAAATTATCACAAATTTTATCAATTGCGTTTTGCTGTAGCTATTATTATATGCACTAATACATTTTATTTCCTCGCTTACTCAGACACACACACACACACACACAGACAACCAAACGCACACGCAGGCATTTTATTATTCTTATATTCTTATTTGAAAAAAACAAGGCGGATTCTTACTGCTTTGTTTTTATTCTTGTTTTTATCCTTATAGCATGCATGTATATGTATCGAAATATATGTATGTATATACACCCAGCGACAAAAAAAAACGTTTATACGCCTTTTATCCATTTAGGAAAAACTATTTTTCTGAAATCACACCAATTAATTGCTTTTTCAATAAGTTGGCCCTTCTAAAGAAAAAAAAATTTTAAGTAAAATAACAAACAATTTTCCAAACTTGACCCTATTGGACATGGACTCGTATAAAGTCTCCAGATACTCCGCCGTTATATCCTCGAACCATACTTTATCTATCGTTTTCATTAATTCCTGTAATGATTTTTGCTTTTGCTTTCGTATTTTGGCACTCATAAGGGCCCAGACATTTTCAATAGGATTAAGGTCAGGACTGTTCCCTGGCCCATCTAAGGACTCAATACCTAATTCTGACTTTAAAATTGATATCTGTGGTTGGCGGATAGTTAAAGTTTATTAAAAAATTATCGGAATGACTAAGTCTCTCAAAACTACTTACACAGCGCGCCCGATGACAAGGTGCAGAATCGTCCTGGATTCCTTTTTCTCTTTCAGTAATCGACTCAATGCTAGGCACAAGTCCATTAAGAATGATTTCTTTGTACTTTTCTGCATTCACCATCCCTTGAAGCATAAAAAGTTTTTAAGTAATTCTGTTTTGTATTTGGAAATGCATCCCCATCTCATAACATAAGGCGAATGTTTAACAGTGGCAACACAGCAGTTTTCCGAATATCGCTTTCCGTTTCTGCGCCGAACTTTCAAGCAGCCATCGGGTTCAATAAGATTAAATTTGGACTCACCAGAAAATATGATCCGTGACTATTCAAATTGATCCCAATTTTGCTTATTTTTCGTCCAGCTTAAGCAAGCTGCCTTCATTCTCTGGTTGAGAAGAGGTTTTTTGGCTGGTGTCCTTGGTATTAAACCAATCTCCTTGAGCCGACGTTGAATAGTCCGAGCCGGAATTTCTTTCGCAAATCGTTGCTGCACTTCAGATGCAATTTCTACGGTATTTTTGAAGGGATCCTGGATGCTCGTTCTCATAATAATGCGATTCTCCCGTTCATTTGTGCAATTTTTTCTGCCTGATCCTTTCGTCCTTCCCAATTCCTCCGTCTCACGATATTCTTTCAAAAAGCGTCGAACTTAACTTTCATTAAAATTAGTTTCATCTGCTATTTCACGATTCGACACGTTTTGTTCAGCCAAAGCAATAATTTTGTGAGGGTCATCTGCTTTCCTTTAACCATAATGTTCAATGTTCACCAAGTTGAAGCTCCGCAAAATGAGATTTTAGCAACCGACAACTCGCTCCCCAAAATAAAAGTTAAGCGAATAGAATACAATTTGGGGAAACCCCGAGCTAGAGAAGGCAAAAGTTGCAATAACCTTAATGTGCGGTTTTTTTTTGTCGGTGGGTGTATTTACATTCTTGCTTCTACATGTGTAAATATATACATATATGTATTTGTGTTTTTACCGCCGATTTCTACTTCTCACTCACACAAACAGCGAAGACGCTTTTTACCATTTTCTATTTGCGCTCTCATTTGTGGCCACTTATTGCTGCTTTTTTTTGGCACTGCGCGGACACACATTGACGTAAATCGTACTTCGAAGTTATCAAATGCATTTTGAACTTAATCAGCTATTCGCAATGCACAGCTGTCAACTTTAAGCATATTTCAAACACTTGGCATCTATAGCTGCACTTCACACAATTTAATCCACTGGAAACGCTTAAATTCTTTCCAATACTTTTGTGTTTAGTATGACCAGAGTTGAAGAATATCATGATACCATTTCCGCGGCTGTTGTCGATAACCGATTGTTCACTTAATCGATATGTGTACAATATTTTTAAGTTGCTAGTCGATTTTGCCAAAACCCGTTTTTATTATTTTGCCAATATCGATTGACAATTATGCCAATCGAAATTGCTTAACTACAATCAAAACAAAAAATGATAATTAATAACCGTAATGTAAGCATTATTTACATAGCGGTTATGTTTTGTTTTTAATATTATTAGTTGCCACAAAGCCAAATATAAACTAATAAATTAACAAAGAAAACAGATAAATAAGTCATTTGCTTTTAATCGATGTCTGCATTTTTTGATTCTACATTTCAATTTAGTTTTTAGTATTTCACCAAAATCTCGTTAAGAGGTTTACGCTGTAAATCTGGAACCTTACAATTATCGGCAGCATAACCCACAGCAAGCAATATTAGAAGTTTCTCATTCATCGGTCGTTCAAGTAAATGCCTAAGTGCTGAGCCGCAATTCAAAGGTGTTGTAACCAAGGAGCATAGTCCAGCTGCTTGGAGAGCACAGAGTAATATACCCGCTGACATAGACGTTGAGATTTCATTATAATAATGCATTTTCTTTCGTCCATCTACAGTTATGCCATGGGTTTGCTTAAAAATCAATATTAGATATGGAGCATCAGTCAAGTACTGCTTAATTGGTTTTGTTCGCAACGGTCGAAGATCCGTCACCCACTGGGCATGCATACGAGTGCTGTAGTTAATCTGTTCTTCATGTTCCACAATCTCTCGAATGGCTTGCTTTATCTCATCTTTCTCTACCACACAAAATGTCCAAGGTTCGGTATGAGCTCCACTTGGGGATGTACCCGCAGCACGTATACAATCTTCGATTATGCTAATATCGGGTTTATTTGTGGAATTAAAAGATCTAATACTGCGACGCCCACGCGCCAACTCATAGAATCGTACAGCACCTTTTGGATTTAGAGACTGCCCGGGGTGAAAATCTACATGAGGTTTCTCCTCTAAAGCGGGCACTAAGTCACCATTTTGTGTTTCCGATTCAATGAATTCAACTGGAACATAATTTAATTGCAAACCTATGAGTAAAATTCGTTTTTAAATTCTAGTGGCATTGCTTACCTGCAACATCGTCCTCGCCATCTAGTTTTGGGTTTTCTTTCTGGTTTTTCATATTTCCAAAAAATATATATTTTATGATCCAAATTGCAAATAAACCAATTAAAATGCTAGGCCAATGTTTAATTAGCTTGGAGCTGTTCCACAAAGATTGCTGTTCCATTTTCAACTGAGCCCAAAGTAAAGCTGATAAGCTGTGTGTAGTGTTACTGTTATCACTCCCGTTCGCTCCCATAAAATGTAGCTCACTACCAGCGATCTTCTCTTAATTTTAGTGTGTATGATAATAGGGACAATGAGAACCAGACGTCGAGCGGACTCTTGGGTAACCATTGGTACCATGGGCCATTTGCAAAGACTCTTCATTGAATTGATGATTCGGTTTTGAGCTCGAATTTCGTTGCTTAAGCTGCTGAACTCGACTACTGTTGGATACGTTGGAATAGTATCGGTTCTTGACCTGGTGTTGCGGTGTTGAAGCTTTTTTGTGAACTAACTGGCGTTTATGTACCTCCCGGAGAATCTCAATGATGCGCCATTTGGCATCGAAATAAATAAAGTCTGGAGCAGAAGTCAATTCCGTGCGAATCATTTCGCAAAGCATCTGAACTTGTTCGCTATTTTCACACGCATTCGGACCTGGTGTAGATGAAGTATATGGTGCAGTATTTGGATTGCCGGACGTCTCAAATTTAGATCCAATTTTCTTTTCAAGCGACATAGAGCGCATACATGTTGAAGGATCTGGACGAACTTGTAATTGATTTACAGCCCGCTGCTGAAAATGTTGACAATCGGGCACACATTGAATATGCCAAGGATATGTTAGATGGGTTGTATGCGTAGATCTTTCGTTGGAACATATTGAAGATTCTGCAGAAACTTTCGATTTTTTTTGATTGGCCATATTCACATAGGGATAATCCTGATGACATGGTTTAGTCTTTGATTGATAATGGTTGATGGGACACAAACTGGGACAATTAACATGACATTCCCTATTAGATACAGATGGACTCGATTTGTCCAACACTGGCGCAGATGGCAAATGTAAAGTATTATTGGATTTTAAACACCAAGAAGTCGAATTATTCCTTGGGTCAACAATTCCCACCTTCGGTGTCAGCGGAAATGCGCACTCGTCTTGCTGGACCGTCTGCTCCTGCACTTTCTTAGTTTGATCTTTAAAATTATTACTATTATTGATTTCAGATTGGGAACACAATTCTTTGGTCTCATTTTGTTGGATATTGTGAAACTTTGTTGAATTTAATGCAACCGTTGTTTCTTTATTGATTTCGGGATACTTTGAAGCTTCTTTTCTTAATATCTTTGATGGGGTCCCCGAATACATTAATTCCGTGTTTGAGGGTAATTTGCCAGCGGATTCGCGTGGATGTAAACTAGGAGCGGACTGGGATTTTCCCAAGAACCCCATTTCGTTGACATCTTTTGAACGATTCACTTCAAAATTAATGCTTAAATGGGGGACTAAAAATAGAAATTCATTATAATATTGTATGGAGGGTAACATCACAACGCCATAGTTCCTCCGGGCATTTTCTATAATTGTGTATTCCCTTTCAAATGCAGTCCTCAGAGCCTCTAAATAGCCGCGAAGTTCATCGCCAGACAACTTGAGGGCAGGAAAATATTTTGTCATTTTAGTATAGCAATCCTTATCGATTTTCTTGTTGCCGTAACAGATATTTTCCCGATTATACAGATTTTCATACTTATTGTACAGACCAATCAGTTTGCGTGCATCCTCTTCATCTAGTTGGACAATTTTCTGGTCCTTCTTTTGGGAATGTTTGCGAAACTTCTTCGTAACTTTGTCTTCCTTTTGTCGTTTCTTTTTAAACAAGAACGAGAAAATATTAAAAGATTTGTGTGTGGACTTCTTAGAATCGGAATTAATCGAATTTGAATTGACGGTGGATAATGCTGTTCTCGTTACATTGCATTGACTGTTATTGTGTACTTTATTGCCTTGGTTGTTGACGTTGCGGGTATTGCTGCTGATATTGGAGCTGTTGTTCTTGTTGCTGTTGTTGTTGTTGGAATTGGACATCGAATGGGACCGAATTTCTCGGATCATGCAAATCGAACCGGAACGCTTGAAAGAGCAACGCTTGGGTTTTTGTTCCATGTTCAGCTATTTGGCGTTTAAGCACATAAATATTTGAACTGGATGGCAATTCAGAATCTAATTTTTTTAACGGCAGCAGCATAATGTTTTTAACTTTGTCTATTGAAAATTGCAATTTTGTAACATATGAATATAACGAAAAATATTGGAACAAAAACCAAAAGGAAAAAATTAGATATTGTAAAAAATATTTGAATTCGAAAGATAACTGCTTGGCAATCTTGTTATTTGTACAGCCAGCTGATTTTGACTGATTAGAGCGAACAGGTAAAACAACTAGCTTCTAGTTTATTTTGTTCATACAAATCTAAATTCCAATTTAAAAGTATAACGGATTTTACAACCCTTCAACTCATTTATTAGCAGTCAGCTGATGTCGGCGTTTATCAACACTAACATCAAAAGTGAATTAAAGAAAATCTATAGCACAGCTACACGCAATTCTCAGTCACTTTAACATAAACTATTTAAAATCCACAATTCTATTTTAATATCATTAATTGGCTGCTTCGCGATGTGTATGTTTCAGCAATCAGCTGATTACCAACACTAAGCCAAGAAGCTTAATAGAAAGAGCGGGAGAGGAAAACATTTTACAACGAGAGTGAGAACAAGAGAGAAACAAAACAACAAAAAAAGAGTTACGTGAAATTATAAATAAAAAAACTAGGAAATAAGTCATTAAATTTAGCCCGTGCTATGCTGTGACGAGTCGTGATAACCATAACCGGAAGCATTGCTAATTAAAAGGCAATACTTAACTTTCTTTGTTCAATTTGTCATTTACAAATTTGGGATAATTTCTCAAATCAGTTCTCTAGTTATTCTTGGCCATGTGACAGCTATCTATCGGATTCAAATTGGAATTCAAAATCAATGCGGGGGTGCGGTGCTGCCAATTAGTACAAATAACCCATAAAATATTCCAGTATACTCCGGCCAATAACCGAATTAAACTAAACCATTTGGCCATTAGAACTCATCATCATTCGGCAGCAATCCCCCCCAGACATCACCTGCGCCAACATCTAATCAATCCCCAAGTAAAGTGGCAACTAAAAGCAGCAACACATAGAAAGGGAGAGAGAGAGCGAGACAAGACGAGACGATAACTAATCTATCAATACATTTTACATTTATTTAAAACCACAAAAAGGTAAAGAACGAACGAAAAAAGAACTTAATTTAAAATGGATGAGGTGTTTGCGCTGCATATGGACAAGCTGGACGTTTATGACGGTGAGACTTAAAAATATGTGAATAATATTAAGTAAATTAATAACAATTGTTCGTTGGTCATTATTATCATGGAGTTGCTATATCTATCCGTGTGTCAATCATCGTCGTCATCAGATTCCGGTCTACCAAGGATTTCTTGTATTATACGATTTTGATCCTCATCCTTCTCACCCTTAATGATCAATTCACGCAGTGTATTTATATGTGTTTTTTCTTGTTGAATTTTTGCCTTGAGCTGGGTATTCTCCTCCTTTAATTTCTCTATACGCAATTTACGTTCTTCGGCGGTCTTTTTCGTTTTCTCTCTTGTACGTTGCACGGCCTGCACAACCACAAATGTAGTGTGTGTATAGAAACGAAAATCAATAAGTTTACATTTAGATAAGCAACATTTAGGCTAGCAACATTCCCAATTACGAAAATTTATGCTCATTTTACCTCATTATTCTTTTGTCGTTTCAATTTGTATGCTGGGTCATCGTTTTGTGGACTCATTGGCATATCTCCTACATCTCTACTGGTGGATGCTCTGCCGCCACTGCTTCCTGATGCGGATCCACTGCCAACGCCTGATGCAGTTCTCCTTTTGGCTGGCATACTGACGGTTATAATTTTAATATGTATTTAATTAACGAATTTGAGCGCAATATCAAAGAAAACAAACACGAATGTTGGAAGAAGAGTGGTGAAATTACTGCTGCCACAGCAGGCACAACGAATGATGTTACCAAAGCGAAATATGTAAAACATATGTTCTCTCTATGTCTCTCTCTCTCTGTCTCTCATTCGCTCCATCGATGGCTGATGTCAGTGTTAAACAATGGTGCGCGGACAATAAGAGATGTGCGGTATTATTAAGTTTAACCATGATACTTATAAATAAAATATTTTTTTTTGTACAATAGCCTGGTAAAGTAGTGAAATAATAAGAACAGAATTTGTATTACCCTTCACCATACCCACCACACCCATTGAAACCCCATCTATATACTATATCAGTTTATTTGCTCAGATCTTGGTATTATTCTTGCGCAGCCATTATTATTATTATGATTAATATTAATTAGAAAATTGTTTTTGAAAGGCCCATATTTTAATGTTTTTAGTTGATAAAATTTATTTGTAAAGACTGATTTCTTTTATATACTATATATATGTAGTAGTTATAAGATTGAGAATTGAAAAACAAAGTCTAATTGCAATAAAAGAAATTCAATGAAATGTATGACGTAATATTTAATAAATGTTTCAAATAATATACATTTAAAGTATTCAATTTATTTAATTTAATGTACCTGCAGCGCCTGATAGAGACATGGTCTTATTTTAATATTCATAGCGTACATTTCAATAGGATAATTTTCATCTGAAACTGAAAAAATCAATTGCTGATTATTAACAGGAATTAAATATAAAAATTAAACATTTAAAATTATAATTTATATATTTTTAGATATAAGCTTTATAAGCTTATTCGGGTTTTAAAATTTGAATTTTTTCTCGGTGCTTGAACCACTGTGACATTCTAGAAGCGTTGTACAACACTTCGTTGTGTTGCCTTTTATTATTTTTTGCAAAGAAAAGCCGGCCTACAAGATGTCTTCACCCGCACCAAAGTCGCCAGAATTATCAGATAAAAGCAAGAAATATGACAGACAAATCAGGTAATATCTTTTATAATTATATACAATATAGTTGGGCTAATCGAATGTCATTACAGACTTTGGGGCGAACATGGGCAAACGCTGCTAGAAACGGCAAAAATTTGTCTAGCAAATGTGACTGCAGTTGGTTGTGAGACAGCTAAAGGATTGGTTCTACCTGGTATTGGAGGTTTCACTGTTGCCGATGGCGGCACCGTCAATGAAGAAGATTTGGGTAACAAGTGGGTAGTTTGCACATATTTAAAGACCAAATTGTAAATAATTTCAGATTTTGTCTCTTTTATCAGCTTCTTTCTGGATGCCAGTTATATTGGAAAATCTAAGGCTCTAGCTTGCATGCAACTGCTGCAGGAGCTAAATCCCGATGTGAATGGCGACTATGTAGATGAGAGTGTAGATTATATATTGGCAAATCGTTCAAATTTCTTTGATAACTTTGATTTAGTCATTGCCTCCAATTTAAATGAGCAAACATTGATATTACTCTCAAATCGACTGTGGGAGTCGAATGTGCCGCTTATTTATTGCCGTTCACTGGGTATGGTGGGCACCATTCGACTACAGATTAAAGAGCATTGCATTGTAGAGGCGCATCCGGATAATCGACAATTTGATTTGCGTCTTGAGCAACCTTTTGATACATTGCGTGAGCATCTAGAGAAGACAGAAGTTACCAGTAAAGTGCCCTGGTTACTCGTTCTATATAAATATCTTAAGGTCTGGCAAAAACAACGAGACGGTGATGGATATCAGGCGGCGCCTAAGAATTTCAAAGAGAAGACTCAGCTTAAAGAGGTCATCGAAAAGGAAATGAAGACGGATGAGGAAAACCATGAGGAAGCCATTAAGGCGGTAAATACAGCCTTTGGAGCTGGTAAAGTGCCAAGCGCTTTGAAAGCTATTTTTGATGATAATGCTTGTGAACAGCTAAGTAAAAAGGTTAGTGGAAATATCTCCCTCTCTCCCTCCCTCCCTCTCTCTCTCTCTCTCTCTCTCTCTCTCTCTCTCTCTCTCTCTTCCTTTCTACATCATGGTAGTTTAATGAATTTCTCTTTTACTAGAGCAATCCATTTTGGATCATGGCCAAGGCTTTAAAACATTTTGTGATCGAAGAAAATAATGGTTATGTGCCACTGCCTGGAGTCTTGCCCGATATGACAGCCAATACAGAGTCTTACATTGCCTTGCAACATGTTTATCGTCAGCAAGCATTGCATGATGCCGACCAGGTTTATCACAAATGCCAGGATTATCTTAAGCAGTTGTCCCTTCCAGCCGATAGCATCGATGAGCGTAGTGTGCGTTTGTTGTGCCGCGAGGCGGCCGGTTTGGCTGTGATACGAGGAACACGCATTGCCGATGAGTATGAGAAAAGCTGTCGCCTACAGCCATTGGGTACGAAAATGGGTTTTTTTTTGATTTAGAGTAAGACGAAAATTTTCTTATTTATCATTCATCTCACTCTATTTCAGTGGAGGACAATGAATTGCAAGGCACTCTCACCGCCTATAATTTTGCCCTGCGTGCCTATGAACGTTTCCTTTGCGAATACGGCAACATTCCGGGCGAATGTACAGTAGAACAAGATATTGGTCGACTCAAAAGCATTGCCAGTAAGATGCTTAACGATCTGGGTATGCATGCCACCATTAGTGATGATGTTCTCCATGAAATTTGTAGATTTGGTGGTGCTGAACTGCATGCTGTTTCTGCATTAATTGGTAAGTTGCATTTTTAATTTTGTTGAGCTTTAGACAAAAAGAAAACAGAAAGTTTATTCACATAGATTTTACTAGTTATTGACCTAATGTTTCATTATCTTTTTACAGGTGGTTGTGCTGCCCAGGAGGTAATCAAGATAATAACTAAACAATATAAGCCAATTGATAATACTTTTATATATAATGCTGTAACCACTGAAAGCGTTACATTAAAATTGTAAGCCAAAATTTAAATTTTTGTAATAAAATTTTGAAAAACAAACCCGATGCCATTTTCCAAATGAAATCCCTTTAGACAAATGTATGTATAATTGATAATATTAAATCCTTCTCAGAGTGGGTTTTGACCTGCTTTGCTTTATTCTATGTTAGTCTTTTTTGTCATTCAAATTGTTGGAATTTAAAACAGAAATATTTTTTTTTTTTTTCAATTTAATATTTATTGTCATCTAATTAGGTTTTCGTTAAAAAAAAAAAAAGTTTATAAATACATATATACTCAGATTCTATGATACACTCAACTGTTTTGATTCGTAAGTTAAAATAGTTATATCGGAGAAGAATTCTATATCTTATATTAATTTATTTACATACTTTCTCTATACTTATATAGTTCCATATAGTTCAGTTGTTATATTTGTTCAATTTAATTGTCGACTTTTGATATTTTTGTGCATAAAAACGACCAAATAGATATAAAAATGATGCCATATATATGGTCCCCATATAAAATATCCAATTGGCATATTCGCACTTTTGCCAGATGGCTTGAGAACCCCAGACTAAACCAATGCCAAATTGTAATAACTGGAGTGCTGTCAAGTAACGTTTCCACCATAAATACGGTTGGATACGTGGACCCAAGACGCTCAATGCATAGTAACTATACATAACAATGTGGACAAATGAGTTGAGCAGGCCAGGTAAAAAGGCTATAAAAAGGCCAGAAGAAATTTAATGTTAAAGACAGAAATGAAAATGAAAAGTTAAAGGAAAACAAAATGAAGGAATATTCACATGATCCAGTTGGTGTCCACTTGACAACTATCCAGCAGAGGATAAACATGGTGCTATGATGGTAGACATGAAGAAAACTCAATTGTGACCATTTGTGACGCAATATGAAAAACGCTGTGTCGGAAAATTCAAGAATTTTCGAGATGTAAAACCACCAAAAGGCAGCAGCAATCTGTAAAATTTTCGTCTCATATAGATACTCGTACACACACACGCACACACAGTATATAGACATATATGTTATTCCACTTACACGCATCTCATCTTTGTTGTAGTCTTCACGACATGGCTCACAGCTGATGCTGTAGTTCAATGCACGCGAGGCCGTAAAAAACTCTACGCATATGTGGGCATTCAGAAGGGCCATGGCCAGATTGTGGAGAAACAATGGCACACGCAACTGCAGCGGTTTGTGCCTGCACTTTCGTAAAAGGGACATGAATTGAAGGCGTTTTCAATGAGAAGTGAGTGAGGGGTAAGAGAAATGAAAGAACCGCAAACCCACCTGGCCATCCATTTGGGTGCATAACGAACCATCATGAGGTAAAGGGCCAACAATGTAGCCACATTCCAAGGCGACTCTACCAGTGGCCATGCCTGTGTACGTTTATCTACTAGCTCCGTATACGGAAAACCAATATGCGTAGTGACATTTAACGACGACATATTTGGACTGTTAACTTTAAGATTTCTCGGCTAATACTAAAAGCGAATTCACCCACAGAGTCTTCTTTTATTTGAAGAGAACTCGATCTATTGGTCATGGTTAGTGATGCATTGAACATTGGGCTATCGTTTTACAAACATTTCAATTGTCACGTTTAATTATATAGGAGTTGCACGTTTACAAACTTGACCCTTGCAATGAAGCGTAAATTGTCATATGTACATAGATAGATTTGTATCTGAGGGCAGTGGACTTGAAGTAACCATAGTGTTAACTTGGCTTTAATACGAATACAATTTAAGAGTGGCAATCTTCGAATCTTCGACTATGTAAAGTATATATATTCTTGATCTTAATTCAAGTGCTTTAGTTTTAAAGCTTTTGTGATAATATATTTAATAAATATATCTAGACCGGCGGGATCAGACAACTATATTATATCGCTCTCATTGCAATGTTCGGTTGAAACTAGAGTTTAGTTCAAAAACTATATTATACTTTACAATATGGACATCAAAGTAGTAATATACCTACATCTAAAAGATACTTAAAGTTTGATTATAAAAGCTTGACTACTTTTATATAAAAAAAATCGGATGAGAACGGAGTCTTAGAATAATTGTTTATAAGGGATGATCATAAAGCTTCGCAATTTTTTGTTTTGGCATCATAAGAATTGGTTGATTATATTATATAGTTTGCTGTAAGAACAATCAGTTTTCCCATTTAAAGAACTCTTTGTTTCTTTTTTCAGCTTCTGGCACTTAAAGCAAAAAATTAACAAATATTCTTTCAGGTTTTTTAAAAGGCAACCAATAAATGAATTGTGAGATCCAAGATTATAGAAACTTCGGCACGGTGTAAGTTTTAAGGTCTTCTTCTCTTCAAATAAAATTTCAACAAAAAAATTAGATTGAGAAACAAACAAGTGTATGGATACAGATACTTTTAGAATTCAATAATAACTAAATTAAAGTAAATAAAACCTTTAATACAGAACACCTAAGAGATGTATCTATGTATTTATGTATATATAAAAAAAAATGCAAGCTATGTAATTTTTTATTGTGAAGTTAGTAAACGTGATGGTTGAATTTAAGGTAAATTGATATTACGTTTAAATAAATGCATTTATTTCCCCACCTCTCGCCTCTTAATCAATGAAGCGTTAAATATATAAATACATTCACATGTATCTTTTGTGGGTACCTTCATTAACTACCCATCAATATTGAATAGTGGGGCATTTTGTTTGTAGAATGCAACTGCATAACAGAGTCAAGTGTACAATGAATTGAATGGAGGAAAGAAAAGGTAAGGAAAGCTGAAAGCCAAACTAACGAAAAGAAGGAACACCAAAATGAAAACGGAAAGCAAACATTTCACCAAAAGACGTAAACAAAAAAAAAAAGGGTATAGGGTAAGCATTTGCTTACCCTATATATGATACTGGGT
This sequence comes from Drosophila neocordata, assembly GCA_018903615.1. Lineage (NCBI taxonomy): Eukaryota > Metazoa > Arthropoda > Insecta > Diptera > Drosophilidae > Drosophila > Drosophila neocordata. The sequence continues at coordinate 13,941,400 of JAEIGI010000001.1, forward strand.
ATATCTATAAGTTAACTTTGTATGGAATTTAATTAAACTTAAAATTCAAGATTATACCATTTGCATTTGGTAATATCGTTATATATTGAACTATGTTTAGATGGCTATATGTTTATAGTAAAGTAATCAATTAGATTTAAAAGGATTTTCAAGACCTTTTAAGCTTGCGAGAGTGTTAAAAAATCTTATACTACTTAAATTATCTAGTTTTATATAACTTATGGTAGCTCTAATATATACACACATATATATATGTATGTTTATTGTAAAGTGAAGTTTTCAATTCGTCCAAATACCTGTATAGTTGTGTTATGTTGTTGTAGTCGATTGCCGGCATGTTGTATAAGCCAACTGCAACGTTTACAGCAACGCTTTTGTGCTTTTCTTTAGCTTTTCTTGTTTTCTTGTTTTTTTTTTTGGCATTTTTCTGGTACTTTTTGGTTGTTGTTTTTGCTTCTTCAACTCCATTTTCTATTATTGTTTTCTTTATTTGTATTACTGTACGTGTTTGCACCACCTAAGGCACTTTGTACTGATGTTTACATTTTGTATGCCATTTTGGAACCGAAACATCTGCGTCCAAAGAGCTCACACACACACATACACACACAAACGGCTGAGAAAATCAACGGTGGAGTGACGTAAGTAAAGGGTTACAACAAAAAAAAAAAGAGGAAAAAAAGGAGAAAAGCCATCTTAAATGTTACGTTGATATTTTTATTATTTGAAGCGTTCATTTTTTTCCTATTGTTGTTGTGTTAAAAACTCGCATAAAACTCAATTGTATGGCAACTTGACCACAAGCAACAGCAGTAGCAGTACCCTTAGCCGTTTCACTTATAACCATTTGTAGTTGCCTTCCGGCACCATTTCATGACTTTAATCAAGGGAAATGGAAAACCAAAAGGGTACTACTAAGCATCGAGTGTCCTGTCGCCCAAATCAAGAGTCAATTTTCATTAAAATAATGTCACAGTTTGCCTTAAAATGGGTATACTGGCTATGTCTACCATTTTCTCTTGCCATAGATGTGTGGTTAACCGCTGAGCTTTTGCTTATCATCTGAAAGCCTTCTCCCCACCCTCACACACACACACACACACACACACACACACATATGGCCATAAAGTCCTGCGGCCACACTTGCCCTTCACTCAAACACCCACTCTTCATCTTGTGCGTGCCTATGTATGCGTATAATTGAGTTAGTGTGATTGTTATAATCAGCATACACATGACAAGGGAAAGGGTTTGGGATTCAAAATTATATAGCATCATCACAATGCCTTCTCTCAGCCTTTAATTTTGTCATAAGATATTGGTAATGGTGTAACATGATAGCCATAATTAAATTTAACTCATAGCAGTACATAAAATAAAATAAGTAATCAGCTCTAACAAAAAGTCAAAAAATTAATATCTATTAATAGCAAATTGTTTTAATATATCTACAATTAAAAAAATATTTTCGTAAGCTTATTAAAATATAATTTTAATGTTTATCAATTATTAGTTAACTTAATTTTCTTGCATTTTTAGGGAAAATCGTTTTGTAAATTGTCCTTCAAACGATCTATAGTAGGGAAATTTTTGAAATTATTAATTTAGAATCTTAAGAATGTATTCTCAAAAGTTAAGATATTTAACTGGAAATTCTTCAAAGTTAAAATGTTTTTATTCTTGATCGTTTTGTCATATTATTTGCTATATATTTTATTTATTATGTATATGCCTGGATAAATATCAAAACCTTATAATGCTCAATAAATAATATGATAATAATAATTTATAAAAAAAAAAAACATATCGTTTCTGCTCTTATTCGTTGCTGTTGCAGAGTTTATGTGTGTAAGGGAGAGGGCTCGGGTGGGAGGTTGTAAAGGGTCAAAAGTATTGCCATGTTTACTTGTTCTTGTTAAACTTAGTGACGGCAGTAGCCACAGGCTTCTTATTGCCAATGGGAATGACCACTCGGATTATATCGGTAATCTTAGTCCATTTGCTGCGCACCAAATTTAAGTAACTATCAATCGATTGCTTTTTCTTCTCATACATCTTTGGCAAGGTGAACAGAGAGACAAAGGCAAGTATAAGCAAAGTCATGCCATTAAACCAGGCTCCAATGTAGGTGGAAATCCACAGTATACCAGCAAATTTAATGGAATCGATCAAATCCTCAACCAAAAATAGACGCCTCAGTTTGGCGGTAAAGCCATTGATATGTGCGACAGCAACAGCGACAATATTTTGCACTTTGTCCTGGGAGAACTTTAAGTCCAGTTCAAGATATTCTTTAAATAGATATCCATCGTTTGTCTTTTGTACAGCCTGTGTTACAAATTTGTAAAATTTAAAGGCAACAGATCCGAATAGGGTCAAAAGCGAAAAATAGGCAAACACACTGATCACCGAGCAGCAGGCGATGGCCATCAATGTGATAAGACCAGCACCAAAGATGATACTGGATTTCTTAATATCGCGCCAATAGATCAAGGACTCCACTTGCGGATGCAAACGTTCGGGCTTGAACAAGGCATCTAGTCCCAATTTATAAAAGAATTCTTCAACGGTGACACCATTTTTTGGCCGATTCTGTGAAAATTTTGGTTTCGGTTTAGCCGGTTCAATCCCTGGTTCAGCCAAAAAATAGTAATCATCATCATCGTATAAGTTAGATTTGCTTGTAGGTGTTGAAGATGGTTTGCTTAACCTGAACGTTAAGTCCGCATCGTATGCGGAAGTAATCACTGGAGCAGCCGCTGGAGCAGCCGCTGGAGCAGCCGCTGGAGCAGCCACTGGAGCAGCCACTGGAGCGGTAATTAAAGAAGTGTCAACTGGATTTACTGTTCCCGAACCAGAGACACCATTAAAAATATCCCTTTCCTCATTCATAAAGTCCCGAATTAAGTTACTGATATTTTGGTCGGCATTGTGGCCCACATGCTTAATTAAATCATCTATCTCTTCTGGTTTCTGCGAAAACTTGCCATCTAGTTGCTTTTGGACATCCTTGGCGACGATTGACATGCCTTCGGCATGGGTATTATCATCCTGGGCATCGCTACCTACATTGTCGGTATTTAGATCGCCGGAACCTAAAAAATCATTGTATACGTGTTCTACTCTTTGAGTGGCTTGATTTAAAATATCTTCCATTTTTTGTTTTCCCACACAGATAGTGCGAATCTTTTTGGGGGTAATAATGCAGCCTTCCCGCTCTCTTGTTCTCTATTAGCTCTGCCTCTGTCACGCCTCTCACTCACATACACACTTAAAGTGGCGACCAGCTGATATTTCGTAGCAGAAACTTCCCGTTTTTGTTGTTTTTTTTTTTCCGTTTTCGTTTCTGTGCTAATTATTTAAATTTTATTATTAATAATATTATTTTTGTTTATAAAATATTTACGTTATATTTCGGGAGCAGCTTGTCCTGTTTCCATATAATTGGATTTTACATTAGCTCAAACAAAACTGAACTAAAATTCTCCACAAAATGAAAACACTTTTTAGACGATTAATTTAAAATTTTATATATTATTTTTCAAGTTGATGTTGCTTGCATGAACTCGAAAAACAAAATGAATGAATTGATTCTTGTTTAAAACAAAATGATTTGATATTATATGATATTAAAGTTTCCGGTTACTTCGATCTAAGAGTATGTATGTTTTTTGTAGTTCCTTTGACCAGATACTCATCGCCAGTTTTCATTTAATGTCCTCTTTTTGTTTTTTTTGGGTGTTGATTGTAATCCTTATTGTAATGACTATTATCTGTCGACTTTTGCATTCCCATAAGCTGTTTGAATTTGCACATTTTATTTGTATTTTTGTTGTTGGTCCTTTTTTTTTCTTTATGTCTTTTTGAAAAATTTTGGATCCATGTGTTTTCCGTAACCTCCACATGATGTTATTTTATCCCATTCTTCTGTTTCTGTTCCTTTCGCTACCGATTGGTGAATGGTGATGCATTGAACCGTTCACTGGGCATTGAATAATTTATTTTTGTGGCCATCAGACGAGAGCAGGAGCAACGAGTGCGGTTAGGTGTTGTTGATGTGGATGGGTGGCAGTAACGGGTAGCAGTCAAAGCAGGTACGAGTAGAATGGACTGACACAACAGTCAGTTGTAGTTTATCGCGTTGGCATTGTCAAAAACGTTGGCTCGCTGGGCACTGCACCGCCACGTGGGTTATTAAATAGATTACAGTTTTTGTGTTGGCTTGGCGAACTTTATGCACATCGCATTGTGTTCTGTGTCCTGTGTCCCGTGTCCCGTGTCCGGCATTCTGCCCACCGACAGATGTTGAAATACTCGCTCCTCCATTCGTTTATTCGTTCGTACGTTCCTTGGTTTGTTCCATCGCCTGCCATGCTATCTCTATCATCATCATCATCATGCATGATGAATTCATGGAATTGAGTTACAGTTTTGTCAACTTTGGCCCCGTTGGAGTTATTTATGCGGTCAGTTGAGGGAAATCATCGACAAGAAAAAAAAAAAAAAAAACAAGCACATTTGTACAATATTTTCGTATTTTATTTTTAAAGAATAAAGATAAGTTAAAATAGAATCATTAATATTCCAACTTAAAGCCACACATTTATATATATATACAAATATATATATATATATATTTACAGGTATAGTCCCTCTAGCCAAATGTTGCACCTTAGCTTATTTTTTTTTGTTCTTTAGCTAAACAAGTCGAAGCCAAGACAAATGTGTTGCAAATAACGTGTATACACTAGAAAAAGGACCATCAACATGGATAAACGAATCGAGGAATAAAAAAAGGGGCAGAGATAATAATAAAAACAATTATAAAGAGAAGAGAATCAGTAAATAAAGTTAAAGAGAGTTGCAAATAAATAGAAAATAAATTTAGAAATGTTTTCCACAATCCCCTCTTCAAACCCTTTTCTGATATATGCCTCTGGCAGAAAAAAGGATATAATAAATGAAAGGACAAACTTAATGCAAACGGAAAGACAAATAGAAAACGTTGCACTTTTCAAGCACTTTGCCACACATGCTTTATATAAAGTAGAACTTGTTGAAAAATTGTTGAGCTTATGTTATACAATACAAATTTACTCATGCATATATACATATGTATATATACATATATATATATATATATATATATACATATATATACGAATTATATTCAATGAGCCCAACTGTCCATAACACAAACAACAATATTGATAATAATAATAATAAATCTCTTTTAAGTCAGTTTTCAAAATGGTTTCTTGATACACTTTTGCTGCAATCCTTTTTAAGCCGGAAAGGAATGGACAAACTGACCTGTCGCGCTACCTCTAAGCTGACATACACACACACACACACACATACATACACAATCTGTAAGCAATAGGAAGATGTAAAAGAGGAAAGGAAGATGTAACTCTAACAAGTTGAATGGCAACTTTACTTGCTTTATCATATTATTCTTATTGACAGCAATTGCTCGACTACTGTCAATGTCTGAAATTGAAACTAAGATATCGAATACATATATATATACATTTATATATATGGTAGATATGTATATATATGACAATAAGAATACTTAGAATAGAAAAAAAGGATATAAATCTTTTGAATATATTAATGCATATTACATCTATTGAAAGTTTAACATTATTTCAGTATAATCGGAAACAAGAGAAGAAAAACTATCATTCATATCAAATTACTTATACGCCGCGTTGCTCATCTTAAAGGTAGAAATTCTTGTAGACAATTTGTTTTTGTATTATTTTTCATAAAAACTTAAATAATTATATAACATTTATTAGTTGATCTAATTAAATAAATAATATTATGAGTACTAGACGATTTTTAAATTAATAAAAAAAAAAGAAAGTGTCCGAATAAGAACTGATCTATGTGTTTGTGCTTCTCGGACAGCTACTTTTGTTTACATTTCTTATTAAAACATAAATATACTCATTTTTGTACATTCCAGTCCTAGAATCTTATATATATCTATATATATATGCCACCACAATTTTCATTAGATTAATTCCAATTGTCTTGAAATATAGGGAAAAACTAATATTTATTTAAATATATATCTAAATCATTTACCATATTTCAAAACGTTTTATTTTTTGAAATGCTTACATTCATTTATATACAAAATAAAATCCAATATAAATTTTTATTGTTGTACAAATTGCTTACGCTACCATAACTACTAATCATTTGACTTACCCATGCCGGCAAATATCTTAGATATAAGCTAAACAACAATGACAAGCTCATTACTTTAACTCAAAACAACATTGCCCAACTGAAACTCTTCGTTTCCCCTTGTGTAGCCAACCAACCAGACTCTGCCATTTTGCTTTACCTTACGTACGCTAAATTAATTAAATTAGGCTAGGAAAATGTATAAACACGTCTAATACTGAAGCGCAAAGCGCAAAATTCTCTCATCCACATTAAAAAGAAAAAATGTTTTTTAATTGCATTTTAATGACTTGATTTTCAACATTTTGTACAATATACACAGAGGGAGAAGAATCCATTAAACTGATTAGTTTTTCCACTCATTTAGACACCTTTAAGATTTTAATTAAAGCACCAAATTGGCATTATATATATATATAGATGTGTGTGTGTGCTTGTGTGTGAGTATTAATGCCAATCAATGGGACAGAACACTTACGAGCAAGTCGAACATTTGGCATGAACTAAAACTAAGTTCCACAATTGGCAGTTTCACAAAATAACTTGCATTTTATAAGTTGGTCAGGCCAACTGAACAAAAAAAAAAAAATAGAAACACCAGCGGGGCAATAGAACTAATTTCGATTGTATTAAATATTCAATACCCTTATGAAAATTTACATTTAAAATTGTTAGAAATTTCCTTAAATGATGAATAAAGTTATTTCTACTAAAATTTTTTCTTTTTTTTTCACAATTAAAAATACTTTTAAAGGATTTTTTAAAGCAATTTAGAGCAATAACTGTATAACAGTTTTCCTAAATTAATTAATCAAACATGAATATTTTTGGAAATTTATATATATCTTTGAAAAAAACGTTTTCTATTCAGTAATCCCCTTAAAGTTCCTTGTGCTCTTTTTGTGAGAGTATTAAAAAATAAAAGGAGCAAATAGGAAACAAGGAAAAAAAAAGGAAGAAAGAAAGAAAGCAGAGAGAATTGCCGACACAGCATATATAACTAATACTCCCCAGTTGGCAGAGCTGACCGACCACAGGACAGGACAGGACTGACCGACCGACCGACCGACCGACCGACCGACTACCGCAATGGACAATAAAACAAATCGAATAGAACTTCATTTTCTGTGAACCTCGTCCAAATGTCTATCAACCATTCCCCTGCTACTCTTTCTCTAGCCCCCGCACACACACACACACTGAAAATGGAGACGTGCCATTGTTGTTGTCGCTTCTTGCTGTTATTTTGTTGGCCCTGTGAAAATGTCCATAAAATGTGAAAGGAAAATCAGTGTTTAATTAAGTTATAAAAATGTTTTGGCCATTTTGAGCGATTGAAGCAAAGAATTTTGCGACTTGGCTTATTTGGCTATTTTGTTTTCATTCTATCTTTCGTTTTTTGGGTCTCGATAATGTGACTATTACCATGGATGTATATGTACATACATATATGTATATATATAAATAAATTCTTTTAATTACATTATCCAAGTAAAATCTTGACAACATTAATGAAAACAATACAAATTATTTACTTAGTTTAGTTATTTATTCAGTGTATTAGCAAATTAAAGTTAAGAATAGTTTTAGTAAGGTTTCATTCCCGATTGTTATTATTCCATTACATTTATGGCTAGGAGAAATATATTTAAACAAAAAACAAAAAAAAAAGCTAAATGGCTTTATAAGTTTAGGTTTTCTTGTTCTTGTTCTTTTTGAATACTAACAATAAGATGCATACTTGCAGGCGGCACTAAAAAATTGCTTGCCACCAGCACCACAGCAGTTGTAATTCCAAGTTTCGTATTCAGTATGCCATGGAATGGGTATATGACTTTTGAAAAACATTTTGTTACTGCATAAAGAACTCAACTAAATTAAGGTATGGAATAGGGAATATATATAAATTATATCTTTATCGTTTCTATAGACAAAATTTAATTCGATTTTCTAATTAGATCTCATTTTGTTCTTGAATTCTTGTAATCTGTTTATATTCTTTGGTTATAATGAAAAGGTTTCGATAGTTATTAATAAAAATTCTGTAAAAAAAATTACAAGTATAATTTTTATAGTTTTTTGTCTACTAACAATCTTAAAAACATATATATAAAACATTTTAAAGAGCTTCAAAATGGACTCACAATTCCAAAGAATTAAAGAAATTTACCAAGAACAGATAAACCAGTCATACTATATATTTATATCTATTTTTGCTTTAATTATATTATTAATTCTTTAAACAATTGATTAGCAATCGAAATGAATCAAAGTTTAAAATGGTTATTTCACTAAATGAAAGAGTTTGCCAAGTACGATCTGTTTAAGCTGGGATTATTTGATTAGGGTATATATATTTTGGTTTGCTTTAGTTACACTTTGCCACCGATTTGTCTTTCTTCTCTTTGGTGTTGTTGTTATTGTTCTTTTTTTTTATTTTTCTGGCCAAGAATATTTATGTGTATTTTATAGTATACATACATATATATAAGATGATATTCGCATGAGTTGGTGCAGCTTATTTTACAACTTCTTCATCCGTTTCCTTATGTGAATGTGCATGCTTAAGCTGCTTTTCACACACACACACACACACACACGCATACTCTTTTGAGCTAAGCTTAACGGCTGGCGCATAAGTTTCAAAGTCAGAACAGAATGAGAAAGAAAAGTGTCTGCTGCTGCTGTTGCTGTTGCAGCAAATGTCTTGCAACTTTTCTTTTTTGCAGCGTCGTCGTCTTTTGGCCTTTTTCCATTGGCACACAAAATTTATCTGAGCACGTCGTCTCTGTGTATTTCAAATGTCCCTTTCCCCAGTGCGTACAGCAACCAACATTTATACATATAGAATGTGGATCTATATATGTATGTATGTTGGTTTATGTCCAGTCTGTTGTTTTGTGGCCAAATCCTATGTGTGTTTGTGTGTGTCTGCGTGAAAAATGCTTTGCTTGGGGCTCTGCGTTTGCACTTTGCCCCAATGCAGGCGACGTTTAAGCAACTTTGAAATGCCTTAAAAACCCCCCTCTCTATCTCTTCTCTCTCTCTCTCTCTTTTTCTATTCTTTGCATTGCATTTATGTTTAAAGTTTTAACGAGACACAGTGGACATTGATTTGCACTAGTAAATCTTTTGATATACCATAAAGATAATATCACATTTAAGTGTAGAGGCCATTGGAAAGTTATTACTTAACTAAAACTTGCATTTCGTAGAAAAATCCGTTTAGGATATCCTTTTTAATAGAGCAATTTTCATTGCTATTACCCTTCAAGTTGAACTATATAAAACATAAGAACTCTATCAAAGTTATTGATGAAGATATTTATATCCACGGGAATAGTTTTACTTTTAACCTTTCCTGGTGAATTGTTTTGGCAGCTCATAAAAGTATGCTATAAAAATAAACCGATCAGTTTCAATCCAATATAAGGGCTTCTTTTCTCACATTTTCTGCTTTTTCTTCTGAGTTTTGAATTCAAAGGACTTAAGCTGTTAGCTGTTATTCATCGACACCATTGTAATGTATCTTGCCTTTACGGGATCATATGCAAATGACGTAACTGACTACCAAAGTTGTACATATGTACAATGTATGTAGATTTTGGCCAATTCAAATCAAGAAGGCGTAATTACATCAAGCATGCGACGTGTTTGATTGAACGATTGAGCAAATCACATTGAAATTTCAATGGAATTATGTTGAAGTCGCTTTTAACGGGGGATGGGTATCAAAGGGGATGGATGATGGTGATGATGATGATGATAAAGATTTTGTTACAAGTGCTGTGCGTGTGTGTGTGGTCGTTAATCAAGGTGTGGGCAGAGAGAGAGAGAAAGAGAGAGTCATGAGGTGAAAGCAGCTAATTGGTTTGCTATTTGAAAATTAATTCAATGCTAATTATTGGCTAACATGCGCACAATAAACGCAATTATAATTACGCATCAGCAACAGCAGTGACAGCGGCAACAAAAGCATTAATTGAACTTGCATAATGCATGTTTGAATTTCGATTTTTCGTCACTGTCAGGTATTGATATATATATAAATATATATTCACACGAATCATGTAGTTTGTTGTAGATAGTTTTTATATATTTTGGATAAAGTGTTTTTTTTTTTTAATTTTTTGTTTAGCCTTAATTAAATTGTCAACACAAGCAATTGCATTTGCAATTGGCTGACATTCGCACCTTTATGAGAAGCAATTACATACAAGAAGAAAAATATCAAAAAAGTTAACTTTGGTCTTGCAGAAGATTCTATACACTTACCGTTCATGACTATTAAATACTAGATACTTCCAATCGCAACAAAGTTTTTCTCACTATAGATTTATCCTTATCATTCCTATATGGTACAGTCGTCTAATTTTTGTTGCAAAAGTCATTGATCGTGGGTATATCTATATATTCAGTAGTCCGATCGAAGCAACTAAAGAATTTAACATACCTATTTGCCTAACAAGCTTATATACCAAGTTTCCCACATGTAGCTCAAAAACTAATATCTAAAAGACACATAGAAACAAACAGATTTACATGACTAGATCAACTTTGATATCAATTTTATTATACCTTCTGCAAGGGTATAGAAAGGGGGCAAAGATAGAATGATATCCTTACTTAATTATGCAAAACAAATTCCATTAAATTCTAATCCATAAAACGTATACATTGTACGAAGGGATTTATGTTAATTGAGTGCATAACAAATTATTTGTTTTATTTATAAAAATTGGCTTAAATTAATTTGCAAAAGTGCAAAATAATGAATTACCAATGCCTAAAAATCAATTAAGTTATCTATAAGCCATAAACTTTTTGTTAATATTAGCATAAGCTATACTAACTATTTATACATACTCTCTTAGTTCTAGCTTAGTAAAAATTTTAGCCAATCTAAGGGAAACCTTTTCTGGCTCAATTTTCAATATGTCAGGGCAAAATATGTTAACTTTTGCTGGTTTTTTGTTTGCATTTTTGTTGTATTGTTGCAGATCGTATTAAAAATCAAAGTTTTATATGCAATTTACTTAACTTTTAACCCGTCAAATGCATTTGTCTGAAAACTCACAGAGACACGCACATAATTTACGCATAACTTTTGGTTTTGGTTTGACATTTTGTGGCTAGATTTTAATATGTGGCAAAAGTGGATAAAACTTATATAGAAGCAACCAAGAGAAACACAGACACACATACAGACACAGTATAGGAAGCAAGTGCAACTGTTTGTTGCTGCTGCTATTGTTCTCCTTCTGGTTACATGAAAGGAAAAACTTTCCCCTCGCCGGTTATCACTGGCAGATGCTGTTAGTGGCATGCGTATGGAAAATTAGCATTCTCCGGGTTTGAGTTTCAGGATTTTGGGTCTCAGGACTTTGGTTGTTGCTTGCTTTGCCTAGCCTTGCCTTGCCTTGCTTTGCCTTGTCTTGTTGTCTGCCATTGTTTGCTGTTTGTCTTTGTGGGCGACGGCTTAGAACTGTCAGCGAGAGATGCAACTTAAAGCCTTAAATGAAGCCAGACCGACCACCACACGGTGAATGCGTGACATAACTCACTTTGTATATGTGTGTTAGAATGAGTGTGAGTTAATGGTAGAGTAAAGTAAAGTGGAAAGAGTCGGCAGGCATGAGCCTTCAGGCATTGGTAAAAAACTTTGTCTTAAGAGTTGCACCAAAGCAGAGGCAAACGCAGCAGCAGCAGCAGCAACAGCAACAAGCAAATGCATTGCAACTTTATTAAAAAGTCGTAAAAGTTATAAAAACTACTAAAAGCAATGGTAATAAGTTGTTGTACACATTTTTATTATTGTTGGCAAAAGGTACGAAACTTTTTAGCGCGCACTGTTGACAATATATATATACGAAAGCAAGGCAAGAAAACCAAAAGACGTCAAAAACTATAAATGCAAAAACTAAGGGAATGAAAACTCCGTCTTGTAATTTGATAAGTGTGCGACGTAAATGACACAACAAGAAGAAAGAAAAACCGGAAAACGAAACTATTTTATTGCTCTTGCTCAATTTTCGATGTTGTTATTATTGTTGTTGTTTTTGTTGCATTTGCTGTTAGCAAATGTCATCAACCGTGGATGCCAAAAGGTACAGTTGTGATTGTTCTTTGCTAGTTGCAGTTACTTGCATTGTTTGGCCACAATTGCAATTGCAATTGAAATCGGAGTTACGGAAACGGATGTTAGCATTGGTCTTGGTCTTCTCGGGCTTTGTTTGGCACTTTGTTTATGCTGGTTTATTTCCAAATGTCATTGTTACCAGCTTTTGCCAAAGAGGTTTGTTGTTAACTTGGCTTAGTTGCAGTACCATTGTTAGTTGAGCTTTTGTATATTTGGTCAAACTATGTATACAAAAGGCATTCGGATTGCAATTGAAATAGTTTACGTTATTTATGAAACTATCTTTGTTATTGCGGTGATTCAATCAAAGACTAACACAACAATAATATTTACAATTTACCTTTTTAAGCTATTTTTAATTTTAAGTTTATAATGTCAGAATACATTTCCATAACAAATTTACGTATGTTGATTAAAATGTCTTTCTAATTTTATGAAAAACTTCAACTCGTAACAGGTTAATGGGCAGGGATAACTTACACGTTTTGTTTTCTTAACTAATAACACATTTTCTTGTTGGATTGATATTTACTTTACAACTTTCTATTCAATCTTTGGTTAAAGGTTTTACTTAATTTTAGGAGATTGAAAAGTTTTTGAATCAATCTGTTTGTTTATGTTTGAGTATCTTTAAAACTGAAACAAAAACTGTCATAATAACAAAACATTTGGTGTAACACGAAAGTATGGTTAAGAGACTTTTGCAAGAATATGGCAAAGTTTCGCCCATTTGTTGTAAGTAATAATTGTGCTCGCGGTTATGCACACACACACACACACACACACACATACATCCTTACTTTCATACATATGCATGCAGATGAGTTGCGGCTTCAGCAAGCACTTAAAAAGCTCGCTTTAGCAGCTGCCACAACGTTTAATGTTAAAGGCCGAAGGCGTGCCGCCAAGAACCACAGCAGCATCAAGTGAAGGGCTGCATCAACTAAAGAACCATCACAGACATATGCATCAGGAGCAGGAGCAACAGCAGCAGCAGCAGCAAAAACAGAGGCCAGAAATGAAGGCGGAAACAGCTGTAGTAATAAGACAGCTCGTTTACTTGTCTGTCTTGGTAACTTTTGCTCATTTGGCTGCAGTCCTTCAGTCAGCGCCACTCGTTCTTGCCAACCCATCATTCCATAGCACAAAAGGTGCATTGCGAAAGTTTCCGAAAACAACGTCCATAAGTCAACTTGACAAGTTAACGCATAGTCCACACAAAAGGACCTTCTAACTAAACTAAACCAGCAAGTTGCAGAGAAGAGGCATTTTAATGAGCTGACTGCATTGCTTTAGAAAATGTATTAAACAAATTTCTACAACTAAATATTAAGTAAATATTTAAATTACAACTATACCATTGCTGGCCGACATGGCAAAACTTTAGTAATTAAAAAACTTTCGTTTTGCTTGGCAAATGGGGGAACCGAAAACCTCGATATTTGCAATTAAGTGCCGGTTTAATGCAAAAAGCTCTCTTAATGAGCATTCCGATAAAGTCTCATGTCCAAATCAATATACATATACATACACATACATATACATATACACATACACATATATGTATATATGTATACGTGGAGGCAGAAAATGTCGGTAGATACGTGTGTTATAAAACGATTGACTTGTTAACTGTCAACGATTATCGTGGGCAATTTATTTTTGTGCGGTAATCATTAAATATTCGCTAACGCATCCTGTGAAAAGCCTTAAAACGTTATGACATGGAAAATGAAGCAAGCAAGTCGTCCCTGCCGACTTTGACTATACCCTGTACCAAGTAGAGAAACTTTATTTAATCAAACTCCTTAAAATTTGCCATCAGCTCAAACTAAAATTCTCCTCACAAGCGGCAGCAACGAAGGCATGCTATCTCGCTCACACTTACTACGCAGTGTCGCACTGGGCATTTCAGTCCAAAATGTATATAGATATAACTCCGATATTTTTTGACCGATTTTAACAAAATTTGGTTAGCAGATACCTTTTGGCCATATTATTGGGAGTGCCAAATAAAAATACGCTTCCTTTAATTTTACTCTAGTTATTCGTTCTTCCTAAATTGCGGGGGCGGAAGTGGGCGTGGCAAAAATTTGAAACAAACTTGATCTGCGTAGACACTACACGAATGCTGACACCAAATTTGGTTGCTCTAGCTCTTGTAGTCTCTGAGATCCACGTGTTCATACGGACGGACGGACAGACGGACGGACAGACGGACAGACGGACGGACAGACGGACAGACGGACATGTCTCAATCGACTCGGCTATTGATGCTGATCAAGAATATATATACTTTATGGGGTCGGAAATGCTTCCTTCTGCCTGTTACATACATTTTAGCGACTTTAATATACCCTTTTACCCTATGGGTACAGGGTATAATGATGTGGCAACGCTTGATCGACTAGCTCTCTCTATTAATTTGTTTTTCACTTTTTAAAGATAAAGAGCAGTGTCCAGAAAAAACAAAACAAAGATCCAGCAGATTTTAGATAAAAATAATATTATCAAGTTATGGTTTACATTGGAACAATAAAACGAGAAACGAGTTTTAGGTCAACCGATTTCTATATATACCAAACTAAGCGCCTTTCAAAACATCCAAGTTAAGCATCTTAAGGTTTATTCTTGATTGATGCTAAAAGAACTTTATAATAAAACGATTTGATTACATTTATAAAAATTGTTGAGAAGAAAACTAGTTCACTAGAAAACTTAGTTTTGTTCCATTTCCTATCGTTTCTTAGGGGAGCGATTTGATTACATTTATAAAAATTTTAAACAAGACTAGAAAACTGATGAAAACTAAGTTTTGTGCCATTTTCCATCGTTTCTATGGGATACGATTTGATTACATTTATAAGAGTTATCAAGAAGACTAGAAAATTAATGAAACCTAAGTTTTGTGCCATTTTCCATCGTTTCTATGGCGAATGATTTGAGATATAGCTAAAAGAAAACTTGGTTCAATATTTCAGCATAAATACTCACGAATGAAATTGCATTAATTCAGAGAGATAAACGGAGAAAGCTCATTGCGTTGACCAAGAATATATATTCTTTATATAGTAGGAGAAAAGCTTTTTCCATACGTCTTCTATACTTTTTTTGCCAGGGTATAAAAAAAGTCTACAAACTTCATTTGAACATACAAGAAATGAATTTCCTTTTAATTTTCAATTGTTTCTATTATTGTTGTGTTTTTTAATTTCTTTTCGTGCATCTTTTATCTTTCATTTTAATAAATGATAAATTCCATTTTTAAGCATATATATATATATATATATATATATATATATTGTATATATTGGATGTGGCATCCATTTAAGGCAAGTGGCAAAATGACTCTCAATGGCCGTGTAAGTGCATGTCAATCGTGTTTGCCATCATGAGGCGTCAATGAAAATGCAATTTCATTAAAATCCATCGACCATCGACATCAGAGTATCATTATTACCATTATCAATATGTACATATTTGTAGAAAAATGAGAAGGGAAGGAGAAGGAATGCAGTCTGCATTTGAGCTTAAAGTTTTTAAAGTCTACTTAATTATGGCCTTTTCAGAGGTGTCAATTTTATGCACTAATTGTCAATATCAAATGGACATAAAATGAAAATGTACTGGACAATTGAATTGAAGTAGTTGCCAGTTTGAGCATGGCTTTATTTTTGCGTTATACCTCGGGTCATTGGCTGTAGAACCAGGGGCGGTTCATCAGTTAGCAAAAAGGGTAAACTATGTGAATGAATAGGGATTTCTTAGTAGAGCAAAATATTTATTTAAAATCTAAAATGAAAAGCGCTTACTATTTTACTGATCTTTGTTAGCTTTATTTAAAAATATTTTTATTTATTTTTTATCATGAATTGAAAAAACTAAAATTTTTGAATTTTGCTGGAGCTTCCGCTCCTGCTCTTAGCTAGTGAATGCATACAAACAGATGGAACAACAAAATGCCCCAAAAGAAAAACTAAATAACAATATTGAAGCAAAAGGTTTACGAATATTGCGAATTTTCTAGGACACTCAATTGTTAAATTGACACATACAATTGACATTTTATATGTACATATACATATATGTACATGTGTGCGTGTATGATACTTTTTGGACAAAACATTTTCCCATCAATTGTTAATTAAATGTAGTAGTCTGTTTCTAAATTTCCCTTTGGCCATATTCTGATTTAAGTTTTGGTTTTAATACTACAATAAGGAAATTATTAAATTGTTGAGGCTGAATGAGATGATCAATAAGTTGAATAAGATAGTCAATGAAATGAATGAAATATTCAATAAGATTTAAAGAATGAGGCGTGGCAAATATTTGAAATAAACTTGGCAAATTACAAGACAATACAATAAATCTTTATACCAAATTTGTAAGGTTTAGTAGCACAGTCTCTTTCAGTGTTCACACGGAAATATCTGTGGTTGACTGATCTGGAATATACCTATATTTACATATATAGTAAAAAAATTATAAATATGTCTTGTTGCCTATTACATTCGCTTTTATATATCCTTTTACTTAATGGGTACAGCAGGTATTAAAATTTAAATATATTTATTTTAAATATTCTTAAGGTCTACGAACTTCTTAGCGTTGATATTAGCTTCCGGTTGTTCTTGTTGTTGAGTAACTTCAATTGTTGTTCGATTTAGTTTCAACATGTGACCAACTTTGACTTGAGATTCTTGTCCTTCTTATTCCGTATGCAAAATGTGGGGCATCAAAGCCATTTCGTTTGTCCCTTACTTACACAGTCTCTTCCCCTCTATTTTGCTCAGTGTGAGTTTGTCTGTCTGTGTGTGTGTGTGTGTCTTTGCCTCAATCAATTTCAATTTATCAATTTTACAATCAACTGATTTTATCAATTTTATGGCGCATTTTAAACCAACAACACAGACAGCCGGCAGGCAAAATATACCCAAGGACTGATAAATAGAAAAACAAACCATACAAACAATTTGGCAACGAACACAAGATACCCTTTAAGAACTTATATTTCAAAAGCTGTAGACTTATATATGAATATGTATACACAACTTTTTTTTTTAAATTCATCTTTGTGTTACATACAATTCAACAGTTTGTATATACTCTACTTTAACTATATGATGTGAGGGTATCAAGGAAAGAAGAGGATGAATGAAGAAGGAAATTTGACTGCCACAGACACACGGTCTTAGACAAAGTCGAAGAGCCAAAACGAAACATGTCAATAAAATCAACAAATGTCGTTGCCGGTTTATTGGTACTTGGCCCATCCCGCTCTATGTCAAACCAACCAACCTAATCATACCACCCAACCACCCACTATTTACTTCTTTTGACTCTTGGATTCGTCTACTTTCTCTTCTTCATTGTCATCTTCTTTTTGGTGGCATGCAAATAAGCATCTTTCCACATTCCCTCTTATTGTTATTGCCATGTGCAATGTTTCTTGCGGTTCTGTTGGGCCATTTGTTTGCTCAACGTCTTTTCAAATAAGCAAAACAAAATAAAAAAGAAAATTCATAGGTAACTAGAAAGGGAGAAAATACAGGAAAGAGACAGAGAGGTAGGAAGAAGAAAAGCGAATTCATTGACTTTTGCTTATTAAATAAGTATGCCAACGAATTAGGAATTAATCATACGCCACGTTGCTCATTGAAATATGTAATAAGCTTAAGAGCTTGGCAACGGTTTTGCATCTACCTTACATTATTTTTTCTTTCTTTTCTTATTTGTACTCTTTATCATTTGTTTTCGCTCTCAGTTGTTTTGTTAATCCCAATAATTTATAATGATATATATATATATATACAGTTGAAATCATATTAATTGAATATTTCTCTTTAAAATACTTAGTTAAAGCGGCTTATTTCTTAATAGGCATAACGTTATACAGATTGTCATTAAAATATTTCATAAAATTGTTAAGCTTGTTAAGCTGAAATTATTTGGTTTCCGATAATTGTTTACTTTACTTTAAAGTCAAATGTACATTTTTACAATGATTGTTAATCAATATATATATATATATATATATATATGGAACAAACATATGTATGTATATGTGTATGAAGGCTTGTGGCTTTGCCCATAATTAACGCACAATTTGTGGCCTGTGACGTATAGAAGGCACAGGTGTCTGGGCTAGTGTATAACCTCCATTTAGTCGACAGAAGATAGTGTGATACACAATTCATATACTTGTTGTGGCACTAATTAAAGTCAAGACTCGTTACTATGACCTCATTACACGCAAATCTGCCAAAGAGCCAACATTATTCCGTTAAAGTAACTGAGATGACTGTTAGTATACACTATAGCCACCTGGCGATTGCCTTTCACTTTTGTTCTTCTTATTATACTCTGCGCCTGTTTGGACTGACTCACTTTGACTTTTGTGTACACCCGATACTATTTTCAAGTTCATTAGGGTAATGAAGCAGCCGCCACAAGACCTAGCTTTGCCACATCTCTACACCAAGGAACACCCCATCACACCTCCAACCATCGTCTCGACCTCTGGGCGGTAACACTAGGTAGGTATAAGCACCATAAAGTGAAGCCAATGGTTAAAATGGAACACATTGAGGTGGGTGGGTGAAAAGAGAGAGAGAGAGAGAGAGAGGAGAGTAGGATAAAAGTCTTGTTCTCTTGTGCCATAACTATGCGGCTCGTTGCTCTCTTCTTGTTGTTTTTATTGTTAGCTTTTTGCATAATGAATGGACATAAAATGTAGTATAAACAACGGGCAAAAGTTTTTCATAGACGCATACAAGTTTTCCAGCACCCACTTTGATACTTCTTTTAACCATTACTACCATCACTAGACTACCCCCCCACCCCCCATTGCCCCCACTACACAGTTTTGTAGCACTCGCATTTTCTGGTTATTACTTCAATATATACAATTATTTTCAACGCAATTTACTTAATTAATAATAAACTTTTGGTTTCATCTAAAAGACTGATGATGTTGTCTTTTTTTTCTTTTCTTTTCTGTTTGCCAAAAAGGAAAATTGGATTTTCATTGAGTTTAAAAAAGAAAATTATGTTATTGAACTTGTCGACAAAGCTAACAAGTAAGAAAAGCTTACCAAGGCGGAAAATCTATTGCTAGTTTGATTATGAGTAAAATGAAAATATTATCATTAAAAATATTTTATATTTGATTTTAACCTTTTTTTGATGGCCTGAGAAAACATGGAAGGAAACTCCGATGACTATTAATTAATAAAAGCAAATGTAGTTTATAGTAAAGATATATATATATATATAGATTTTAAGATATCGATTAACACACTGCAAATGAAATGTGTTTAAAGAAGAGCCAAAAAAAAAAAAGCCTGAACATGGTCTAAATATATTAGAATTAAGGCAACAAAGTCGCCCATGGAGCCTTTGGGTATACTCTATGACAAGAAAGGGTATTTTACTGGTATTTTATAATGTCAAGTTCTTTTTAAATCCTTATTTAAATTAAATTTTATTTCACTAACTTTTAACAGTTTATTGTAAATGCTTAACAAGAAAATATAATTTGAAATGATTACCTGCACTTCAATATACCCTCCTCTTATCGTATGGGTACAGGATATTTAAAATGGATATGTAACTAAGAGATAGACGACTTTTGAAAAAGAATAACAATTCACACAGTACCAAATACCAAAAGAGAAAAAAAAGGAACCATTTAAACCAGAGAAACAAGTTAATACACACAGAATGCAATGTATACTCAACAGAAAGAAATGTATGAAACAATCGAAAAAAAAAGAATAAATAGACGTAGCAAAACAAAGAACTACAAAAAAAAAAAAGTGGAATGTAAAAAGAAGATTACAAAGAACTAAAATACAAGTACAAATGACATAAAGTAAGATAAATATCCAAAGTTGATTCAAGTTATTAACCGACTAAAGTTTTTGCTCATCCACTTAAACAATATTCAGATATATGTAGATATATATATATACTTGGTAAGAGCAGTGTATGTTTTCAATGATAAATGAAAGCTACTAAAATTTAAGCAGCTTAACTAGATCGATGATTAATCTCCATTCAATTGCCATACAAATTGAAACACTTAAAATGGGCCAGAGACATAATTGAAAACAAATACTAATATTTGGCCTTGAATGAATCCTTTTTGCATTGATTGGTTATGATTTTTGGCATATATCCTATTTATATACATATACATACATACACATTTTCCCATCATACATATGTTTGCATAGCCTTGCCTGCCTGCCTGTCTGTTTGTCTGTCCATCCTTTGCTCCAGTTTGTTGTCTCATAAATATGGACATTTTGTGGCAAATAAAAATTTGCAAAATGAAATGCAGCCATCAATCAATATGCAACATGTTTATAGCAAATGCAATATGCAATTTTCCCTGAATGTTTCAAAATTTCATGAAAAAAAAAAAAAAAAGGAGGAAAATCATTTAAGACTATAAATTATGTGTGTGCATTCAAATTGAAAATGTAGCTCAAGTATCTATTTTCCGCAACTATGCATAAATAAATTAAATGAAGATTTTCTCTTACTATATATACATATGTAAATATATATACATATAATGATGGATAAAGGTCAAAGCTAGTGACATTGAGTGACCTACTACCACCTTATGGGAAAATGAACAACTGTGAATTCTCAAATAAGTCAAAAAGTGAAAGGCAAAAGAATGTGGCAAAGGCTTAGACTGCTTAAAAATTTATTGATTGTATTTTTAAAAAAAGTTATTTTAAAATACATATAAAAAAAGAAAAATATAAATATAGTTATTGATCAACTTCATTTTAATTAATAAATGACTAATTGAAAATAAGCATTAACTTGGAAAAATACTTTTTATGACTATTTCCAAGAGGGTAAAAAGCTTAGCAATTGGTAATATTGGTCTATATTATACAATCTTTAATACTTTTGGTAGAATAATAGACAAGCTACATATACCATTAAATCTATTTTCGATATTTTAGCAATAACCTCAATAACCTAAGACTTACCGTGAACTAGCTAAGGTCATTCTTTAATATCTGAAGAAAATATTTTCTGCTAAATCAGTCTTAAAACCAATCCATGTCTCTAGATAATATTTAAGAAGATACAATGCCAAAGAAAGCATATAAAAATAAATAAAAAAAGGAAAGAAACCAAATTAAATGTAAAGAAAAATAAAAGTAACATGTTGACCTGCCGTCTGACACCTTTCTTGCAAGCAGATACTCTATGTCAGACAGTCAGTCAGTCACAGTCAGAGTCACAATCAGAATCCGATGTAGGCAGAGTTGTAGACTGAGTCCTGAACTCTGAGCCCGCATCCTGGCACCAAAGTTGCTGCCTTTAGCTTTGGCATTAAATATAAATTAAGGCAAACAAAGGTCAAAGGCAAAAAACAAAAACAAGAACCTCAAAGCCAAGTACACCAAGTCCTTGCATGCAAATGCCTTTTTGTTGTGCTTTTGAAAGCCAAAGGATAACAGTATTGATTGCCAAGCTAACTACATACACACACACACACACACATATATACATATGGATATATACCTATTATATGTATTTGTGTGTGTGTAAGTTGTGTGTTGCCCGTTCGCCTGTCGCCCAGGACAACGACATTGAAATGTCTAATGGATTTTTAATTGAAGCACAAAAATTCAATGAATAAATAAAAGATAGTTGAAAAAACAAAGGACATGGCGGTAGAACAATAATAAGAGGAAGACAAAAAAATTGAAAATGCAGAAAACACAACAATAAAACAAAGTTTAAAACTTTATACAAAAATTAAAAAGGAATTTCTCTAATTGACTAAAAACAACAACTTTCAACATTTATGAATATGAAAAGTGAAAAAGTTTGATTTCTTTATATTTATTTATAGGATTTTTATCTTAAATTGAATAAACATATACATTCCAATTTAATCGAGTTTTGAAACTATATTTTATAACTAACAAATTACAGCAATAATGTTATTTATATTTTAATTATTAAATTGATTTGAACTTTCCATATAAATTTATTGCTAAACTTTTTTATTACAAAAAATATAGAAAAAAAATCACAAAAATCAAAGAAAAAATTCTCATAACTCGAATTATTACTTTATGTTAATCAAAGTTGGTTTTTAATTTTTTTTTAATATTTTATTAAAATGTTAATTTTCAACAAATTTTTGAAAAATATTGTAAATTTAATAAATTTTTCTATGTTTATCAGTATTTAAGGATTTAATTGATTTTAATTAATTCTTTTTTAACAGAAAGTTTCCACCAGCATTAAAATTTCTTTTTGGTTAAATTTTAAAAATTAAACATAAACCATAATAAAAAATCATTGGGACAGCTAAATTAAAAGGATTTTAAATTTAAGACATTTTAATTGTATGAACGAACATCTTTAATTTATTTATTATTAACTTGGCGGAAAAGAAAGAATGTTGTTGTTATTTTGTTGTTGTTAAATATTCCTGTGCTGTTCCTATTTATAATTTTTGTATGTCCTTTTTTTCTTGTTACATATATTTTGTTCTCTGGCTCCCTCTCTCTCTCTCTCTCTTTTCCCCCACTACTCTACGCGTCCTGGCTTGCCTAATTAAAACAAGTCACGTACATTTAAAATTAAAAGCAGGCCAACAACAACAACAATACAAAAAGCGAACAGTCGAACATTGTCAGTGACCACAAAACTTTCGGAAACTTTATGATACCGCCTCCATCCCTCTTCTTTGGCATTTCATGGTGTTAGCCATACCCTTGCATTTTACTTGGCCTGGCCTTGGAGACTCATTTCACGCAGCTGTGACTGCCCCCCCACCTACCTACTGTTATACTGATGTCTGCTAATCGAAAGCAGAAATGTCATACACAATTTTAATTACAAAACAAATGCCACAATAATTGAACTGTAAAACGTGGCCAGGATTCTATGGTCTACCCCACCTATTCTTACCAAACAAATACTTACATACATACATACATACATACGTAGGTGTATAACCTAAAACTCATTTAATTTGTAACCCAAAACACATAGAATAGAAGAAAAGGAGAATGGACAGAAAGGTGGCTAAAACTGAGGTTAAGCCTGAGGTGTGGTTAGTCCATTTAGTGGTATCACACAGTAGCAGTAGGAGTAAGAGTAGATGTGGGAGTAGTGGCATCATCAGCCACATCCTTGGCGGTTGGCCGCACCGACACCAATGTCAGCAGTAGACGGAACATCAAACATAATGAGCAAATCTATGAATGCCTCAAAATGTTTGAGGCAACAGCAACAACAGCCAGGAACCAATCTAAACTATTGTTAGACAGGCCATATGAAGTAATTACATACTAGCTAGGGATACGGATTCAAATTTCATTTCTGTTTGCCAAATAATAATGAGTTGTTCATGTGGCAACCAAAAGTCATCTATTCCCGACTATAGCTAGTTGTCTGTCTCTCTGTCTCTGTCTCTCTGTATCTGTATTTGTGTGTGGTTGTGTTTTAAATATGTGTTATAGTATATATAGTATATATGTAGATGTGTACGTGTATGTTACCACAAAATGCCAGTTTCGGTAGTCAACCGCACAAACACGTGCTTTTAAGAGGGGTAACTCTGATCCTGGGATCAGAGTATCACAAATACTTTTTAAAAGTTTTCAATATTTAGACCAAAAAAAAGAAAAGAAAAACTATTTTAAATTAAACTTTAAATAAAAAATGTAAGCAAAATTTAATTCAATTGATTAATGTGCCTACTGATATCAAATTTAACTATCATTATCCTTTTCTAATAGAACATGGCAAAGAGAAAGACAAAAGTCTTTGTTTTTAGTTTTTGAAGGAATTTCCCTTTTTATTTTCAACAATTTGCTTTTTAAAGGCATCTAAGAAACATAAACCTTAATCCTTTTATTTAACATTTTCAACAATCCTTTGGGCCTTTGTAAAAAGTGTATAGTGATCCCTTGATCCAGCACGTTTGTAAACTCTCTAAACTCTTTCTCTACAAAGCTATAAAACTTAGTAGAAACTACCTAACGTTAACCTTAAGGAAAGCTGATGCTGTTGGTTTTTTCTTTTACTTTCTTTTATAACTAATACTTTCTGTTTATTAATTTAGTTTTTTAAGGAGCACAAATTCAGTTTACGCAAAATTGCCCAACAAAACTCAAACATAAAAACGAAGCAAGTAAGTGGCTCTCAAACATGGACTTAAAGTCTTTGCCAAAAAACCAAAAAAAAAAGAAAAAAAAAAAACAACTACAAGTAGGTATAACTACAACAACTGAACGCTTAGTTGCTTGTCTAAGTATGCATAGCCCAAACGACTTATTATGCTCACAAATTTTCAACTGCTTTAGCACAAGTTTTCCTATAAAGAAAGAAAAAAAAAGACTAACTAAAACAAGAACAAAAACAACACTGTTGGACTCCACAACATAGCCGCAACAAGGAAAACGCAAACGCAAAGAAAAAGAGAGAGACAGAGAGAGAGGGAAAAAAAAAAGAAGAAAATGGCAAGAAAATGCAAGCAGCAACTTTCACTTGGCAAGCTGTCGATAAAAAGAAGAGAAGAAAAGCCGAAACTTGTTAAATAAGACTTCTAAATTCATTTGCCCGAAACGCAACTTAACACCAAGAAAACCTAAAAAAAAAATGAAGCAAAAACTGGCATAAAAACTAAAGTTGTATTTACAAAAAAAAAAAAAAAACTTGAAGCAAAATAATATTGTAAGGCGACTTAAGTATACACTGTAGTTTGGGATTGATGGGTTTCCCAAACCATAGAATTGAACATTTGACCTAATCATCATAGGCCATCTCGTTCACTCTCATTAAAACATTTGCACTTTGGCGTCACTGTCGGCGAATATAGTTCCTACATTCATATTAAGTACAACTGGCTACTGTAACATATTGTATACTCTTTTACCCTTTGGTTATAGGGTATAGAAAGGGAAATGTGGATAAAGACGCCAATGAACAACTTCATCAAATGGTTGTGGTTATACCCCTACCCCTTCTTCTACTCTCCTCTCGTTTTTGTTGTTGTTGGGTAAATATTTTTGGCAATCCTTAGAGCGTAAAGAAAATAGAAAAGTCTACTTGCAGTTTAAATAACCAGACAATGGCCGAAGCCGTCATTGCCGCTGCTGCTGCTGCTGCCGCTGCAGCTGCCTTCGCTTGGCCACCTAAAAATATGCAACACTTTCTCAAGTTTTGGCTCGTTTGAAAAAACTTTACATTTATACCCTAACCTTGTGTAAGGGATTATTCATTTTTAGAGCGAATGAATTGTTAAATAAAATATAGTCTAAAGTAAAGGCTTTGTTTTGCAGATGAAACAATATGGAAAAAATATATATATATGATTTTCCAACCGTTACTGTATATAGTTTTTCACTGTTGTTAGGAAAAGAGAACATACAAACATTTTATGTAATGGCAAGTGTATAAAAATATTCGTGGTGATCAAAGTCAGAATGGCATTTTACATTTTGTTTTCTTCTCTTGTGCATTTTCATTAAATAGTGTTTTTTGGTGTTGCTCTTGTTGTTTTTGTTGTTCTTGCTGTTATGGCTATTGTACTTTGCATATTTTAAATGCTTATAATGCGTTGTTGTGCTTGTGCTCAGAAAGAACATTGTAATAAAAAACCCAACTTTTTTGTTGCTCACACACACACACACACACAGAGAAAGGCCGCCAGAGAAAGGAAGAAACAGAGAGGGAGAGAGAGAGAAGGGTAGACACAAAACTACTTTTGTGTTTCTTATTATCATGTTTATTGTGCGCTTGTCATTTGTTTTGCAAGTTCCTTAGGGTATCAAGATGCGACATTCAGTGGACTCGTTTTTTTTTTGTCTTTATTTAACTTTCAAGTGTAGCTAAAAGTTGCTAAAAATTCGTTCGGTTCATATACAATAAATGTACGTAGATTTCTGAAACATTCATAGAATTGTAATCTTTGTTTATTTAATGTTTATTTGAGCCTCTTTTTTATAGTTAAAAACTTGTTTCATTGTATCTTTTTCATCTTCATCCCTACCTCTTTTTTTTTTTTAATTGAGACTTATTTAAAATTGAGAAATATTTTAAATGGACTTAAATAGACATCAACTTGAAATTTACCTTATTAATCTTTAACTCTTTTTTAATACTTATAAAAACAAATCTTATAAAAACAAATCTTACAAAATAATTGAAAAATCATTTCATATCAGAAAAGACGTTTTTAGGGAAATTAACTTTAGTCTTATGCTTCATATAACAATCAATGATAAATATTTTACCAAGAGACTAAGAAGTTTAATTTTATAGGGTATAAAACAAAACTAAAATACTTGAAATTGATTGCATTGTTTGTAACAATAAAAATGATTGCTCACAGGCGTTGCTTATGAAGACTTTCTATTTGTTACTAAAAAAAGAAGAAAAGAGCAGCAGCCGTAAAAAGAAATGTCCGATTTAATTGGCTTAAGGAACCGACACAATTGTAGGATTTGTAGCTGCAGGAAAAGAACAAAAAAAAAAAAAAAAAAGAGGCTAAGAACAAACAAGTGTACAAGAAATTGTTGCAACAATAACAATAATATCAACTAAAGGAAGAAAGAATGAAAAAATAAAGGAGAACAGCCGACAGCCTTGAACTTTTCCGTCTCAAATCGAACTTCGCAATTCATTTTTTTATACTGACAACCCCCATTCCGCCCCTCCCCTTGTAGTTACCATCATTTTCCCTTTTGCTTGTCTTGTCAAATTGCAACTGCATTGTTGTGGCTGTAATTTGTTTCATTGCCAATTGTCTTGTCGTGTCTTATGTGTGTGTGTGTTTGTCTCTTGACTTGGTTTTTATGACTTTGCCAACAGCAATTTTATAGCCCAGACGGGACCACGCCCTTAAAACAAGAACAACTTTATTGTTGAGTGTTTGCTTTTCTGTTTTTCTTCTGTTTTTTTTTTTTCGTTTTTTGAATTTTTTTGTGTGAAACTTAATTTGCAGTTTTGTGTAGCATGCTTTTAGGTGTGGCTATTGCTGTTGTCGCTGTCGTTGCTTGTGTTCTTGTTGTTATTGGTGCTGCTGCTGCTGTTTGTTGTTTTTGTTGTTAGTATTGCTGCTGTTGCCTTTCAGCTTTCAGTTTGCCTAATTGGTTTTATGGCGTCCAAGCCCAAGCTCTCCTGACTGAATTAATTTGTGCATATTATAATAATTATAACAAATAACTGAGTTCGTTGCTGCCCTCGGTCTCACTCTGCTCTCAAGTGTTGCACAATTAAGTGCCATTAGTGAAAAATGCACATACAAATATTCAAACATACACACACTGACACACACACGTACACTTGCTCATATATATACTCATAAAGAGTGGGCAACCAATTCCCCAATGGCAATACTCTGTCCTTGCTGTAAGCTTTTAATTAGCATTAAATTACTTTTATTCACACACCAATGCGCCTGGGCATATGCTGCACCTTTTTCTAGTGTCTCTATTAATCCAGCGAGTTAAAATGAATTTCTTCTATTTCTAACCACCTATCCATTTCTTTTACCCAAATGCTGATTTGCCACGACATTGGCATTTATTATAATCATTTCATGATACAAAAGTATAATTATCGCCATACTAATTAAACGAAACTATTTGATTTGATGATAGTAATAGTCACTCCCAACCCAGACATTATAATGATATTTCTTAATTTCAGAATAATTAACTGTATAAATATATGTATGTATATGTTTGCTTATATACATATGTATATAAAAGATTTGTATTTTGATTTTAGCTTACCTTACCACTTTGTTGCCTTTACATTGCTCGATATATCCCATAGGACCTAGTGAAACGAAAAAGATAATAATCTTTTGAAGTTAATATTTTTGGTTTATCTATAAAAAACTTTAAATGAGTCCTTTTGTGAGTAATATTTTTATTCTGTTGTCAGTTGTTAGTTAAATAAAACAATTCTGTAATGTAGATATAAAAGTTGAGGCCGACATTAAAAAATTAATAGCTAATTAAAAGCAAGAAATCAAGTTAAAAAAGGGGTGAAAGTTAATATGAGGGGTGTATAAATGGTAGGGAGAAATTAAGGCGAGAGATATAACATGACATTTGAAAGTTGATAACGAATATTAAATTAAATGCTTTCTCCAACTTGCTGTTTGACAAGCGGCTGGAAAAGTCATACTAACAGACTAATACACACTTATTCACACACATGCACACACCCACACACACGCACACAGATACAGTTAGAGCAGTCACATGCGCAGTTTTAATTAACGACGCACAAAACTAAATTGAAAAATTTGATTAAAAACTTTTTTTATTTTTCTTTTTCCTCCTTTTTTTTTTTTGAGAAACAGGAATAGGATTTTCAAGTGCAAATGTGTGTGGGAGTGTCACTATATGTGTGTGTGCGGTGTGCGAGTGTCGCTTGGTAACGAAGTTCTAGTTAGTTTGGCTTTACAAATGTTTTAACATCATTTTATTTGTAAAAGGGGCAAAAAAATGAGACAGAAAGAGCTAGGGAGAGAAAGAGAGAGAGGGCTAAACCGCTTGGTACTTGCACTAGCTTCTAACTTGATAAGGCTGGGCGACTGGGCGTGGTCGGCATTAACACTTGTCGTGTCAGTGTCGCATGTTGTCGTCGCATGCGAGAAGCTGTTAAACTAAATACACGGTGTCTGGCCTTCTGCATGAACTCATACATGAATGTTTTTCAACTACTTGTATGTGTATGTGTGTGTGTATGTTTGTGTCTGTGTGTATATATGTGGGGGGATGCAACGAAGCGAAAACGCGTCTCACATACACAAACACACATACATATGCAGAAACTATTACGCTTGCCTGCTTTACATATATTATAAGTATGTCAAATATGGGCGGGCATCAGTGGGTGTGGCTTCAACGCAATTAGATGTTGCTCAGTTTGCGCTACCTCCCTGCTAAACCCCTTCACCACCGATTTCCCATTTCCATCCTATTTCTCGCAACTATCTTTACCGCATGTTAAACTTAAGTGAAGCCTTTTGCATTTGCTCTTTTTGTCAGCATTATTAAGTAAAATTGGCTTTCCAATAAATTTCCCAGTGATATGAAGAGTAATTGCTACTTGAATTCTAGAATTTTAGTTTCAATTGCTTAAACTTGTAGAAAGGTCTTTATGTGCTTAGAGTATTTTTTGGTTACAATTTTTTATATTTTAGAAAACAAGCTCAAAAAAAAACAAATTAATCAAATGAATAAATTGATTCAATTTTATTTTAGAAATTGGATAATTACAAGGGCTTAGGTGCTATTTGAATACCAATCCCGTCGTCTATGGTTGTCATCAGTCAAAGCAATTTAACAATGCAATCAAAAGTTTCTGGTATGCAAAACTCTATTTTGACGATGACACAAATCAATGGGAAATTGATGAATGTCCCTGGTATCGTGGTTGTGGTTGTAGCTACTTCTACAACTACTAAAAGCTTCGTTTCCATACCCATTTTTCCTCATGTGGCAGGTGCAATTGTTTAGCATACTTATTGGCGCATTTTGCGGAGCTGCCAGCCATTTGCATTTGCGGTATATTAAACGCGAATGCAAATGAAAAGCGGAAGTCGAACGACAGTAGGATTCGCTTTCGGGTCTCTAATGCCAAAAAGTCCTAATGTCTGTCCGTCCGTCCATCCGTTCGTCTGTCCGTACTGTCTGTATGCAGTTTGTCCTCCCATTGTATACTGCATTACGCATGCAAAGAATGCGCGAAGGAGCCAGCGGATGGATGGTGGCATGGTTGCATCCTATAGATGGGTGTGTGTCTGTTTGAAATTCATGACTTGTTTAGTGCACATGCCGCATAATGTAGCATACATTTTTGACAGGCCAAACTGGGTGTTGCTACAGTGAGGAAAGGGGAAATAAGCAAACGGGTGTGTGTGTGTGTGTGTGCAGCTGGCAACCGACAGCTAGTGGTTCTCTTTTAGTTCTTGTTTTTGCTGTTATTGTCTCTAAATAAGAAGCGTTGCACAAATATGCAAACACATGCATAGATATAAGTATTTATGCATTTTCCCAGTGTGTGTGTGTGTGTGTGTGAGTGTATATGTGTAAGTTGTGCATTCATAGACACGACTTGTTTTGCATGCTAATTGCCTTTTGGCCCAATAGTGAGACAGTGTTTATATGCATAAAGTAAAATAAAAACAAATCGTTTAGTTTACTCATTTCAATTCATTATGCCTAATAGTAGAAATTAAATTTTAAATAATATTAAATTTTGTTTATTATAAAATCATTAATCAAACATTAAAATGAAATACAATAAAGCAAACAAATTAAGTGCCACATTAAAAAAAAATAAAAGAAGTAAAACTGAATTTGGCGAATTTTGCATACCCTTTTCTAGTTGGAAATTTAATGCTAATTATATATATTTGAGCGATTTTCAAAATTATTTAGAAGTATACAAATAGAAAATATTATGTACAGATAGCTTTAAATTAGTGGTTTGATTCTGCTAATTGAGACAGGCGGCCCCATGGTGATATATCAACTCAGCTCAGTTAGAGTGGCTCTCTTCTATCAAGATATACGGACAGAAAGAGATTGCAATATCAACTCAGCTCAGTTAGAGTTGCTCTCTTCTATTAAGATATACGGACAGAAAGAGATTGCAATATCAACTCAGCTCAGTTAGAGCTGCTTTCTTCTATGCGTCGCATAATTCTGACCAATATTGATAAACCCTTTTGGCAAGGCTTTATAATAATAAAAAAGAACTTGTATTTCATGTTCTATTTAAAAAGAATGCTTTTGTATGTTTTTGCTTCATTATACAAAGTTTTAAATTCTTGCAATTCGATATATTGTAAATTTGACCAAGAAGTAAAAATCAATTAAAATCATTTGACATGAATATTATTAGGAACTCAAAATAATTGCATAATATCAAATTTCAATAGTTGCTTGCAGATTGAAAATGAAAAACCAAATTGTTTTAAAAAAAAAGGAGCAAAAAAATATTGTACATTTTGTTGCCATCTTCTGTCTTAGTACATCCATTCTTATAGAGTAAATTGTAACCTTCTTTTGGGAAAATGGAAATGCATTATTTACGGCCCACACACTATGATGATGATAATGACGATGTTGTAATATGGCATAAGAGAATGCGTGTGGTAATCAATGTGGTTGTGCTCCATCTGCATCTGAATCGGGATTCCCTCTTACCAGTGTCAAAATCCCCTGCATCGCCTAATGGCATTGTGCATATTTCATCATATTAAGTGCCAAAAACAACGCATAATCAACTTGTGCCCTACTGTGGCTGCTGTTTGACAATACCGCATTTGCATATACATACATACATATATATGTGTATAACTGTGCGTGTGTGCCTATTAAGGAAACATACTAAACAGCCCAACCGCATCTATAGAAATGCATGAGAGCGTGCTCAAGAGAAGAGAGAAAGAGAGAGAGCGGGAAAACGAAAAGCGTAAAACAGGCAGGGATCGGAGTTCACTTACTGTAAAATTTTCGCAAATTGAAATTTTGCTCTCATCAATTGCAACAACAAGGCTGCTTAGCTTCAACATCAATACCGCCCCATCTCCCCCCCAAAACCCTATTCCTCACTCACCATCCATATAAGCATACATGATGATGCTTCTCATACAATTACAACCCGCTGTGTGCACTAATTATAACAGCCAAACAATTTTGTATTTTCGGCAGGATTGAATGGATGCTGTTGCTTTTGTTTATACGAGCGAACGAACTTTGTTTCTCTAGCGAATTTGAGCGATGAACGCTTAAAATTAGTTGCGTAAATATTTGCCAAAAATTTGTTATTGAAATGGGATATATGTATACATACACACACATATACATACATGCATATGTATATAATCGTTGGGGCATTGTGTATTATACCTATGCAATCAAAACGATTTGACAAAACCACTGTTTTCCATATTAATGATGAACTCAATAAAGACTGATTACAAAAATTTATAATAACTATATATGTACATATGAAAATCTGCAGAGTGTGGTAAATAAATAAATCCAGTTTAGTCAAAAAACTAACCTTAAGACTAGACTAGACTGTAAAAAACTTAAAACTATAAATCTGGTCACACTCGTTACAACTTGAATAAAGAGTTAAAGCATATGCAAAATGTATTTCTTACCTCTCTGTCCCATTAAATGAGCATTGTTCTTTTTCACTCACACACTATTCTAAACATATATATATATACACTTAAAAAAAAAACATAACAAAACCGATTAACGAAATGCGCATTAAAAACCTTTGACAATTTTTCACTCACACACACACAAACACACTTATAACAGATTTTAGCTTATTCTCTTTTGCTTGCATATTTCTTTCTTTAAGAATGAGACGCCGACGGCAGCGCGAAGTTGCCAAATTTTTTTCATCAGACACTTCTTGCAAAAATTGCAACATTTTGGTAAAAACTCGACAACTACCGAACGGATTTCCATGAATATGGATTCAAATAAAAGCTGTTGCCAGAAACTTTATGCCGATATAATTTACATTCCGAAAATTTCACTTTTAAAACAAAAACAAATTAAAACCAATTAACTCACACGTGTTTCAATGCATCCGTGGCAGGCGTCAATATGAAACTAAGTAAAAAGAGTTAAAGGAAGAGAGAGTTAGACAGTTAACTGAGAGAGCGACGAGCTTTGCAACTCTCCGATCCTAGACAAAAAAGTAGCCGCTCTCTTTGTCAAAGCTATTCCTAGTTACCGTTTGAATTGCGTTAACTCTACAACTCATTTATGTTGTTTGTATCTTTGTGTTACTTTTACCAGGCATAATCGGGTCGATCATTTACTTTGGTGTTTCTTTTTTATTTGCTTTCTCACACATTTAGTAAACAAAAGTCTATTTTCATTTTGATTGCAGTTAGCATTGTGTGCATCTTGAAAGGTATGTGAATTTGTGATTTATTGCCCAACAGTTGAATGGGCATAAAAATTGGCCAAGTCATTTCGAAGCAGGCGGGTCAGGGGCTGGGTAATGTATTGTGTTAGTTCACACATACTTACATACACATAATAAATTTTCACACGTGCCCTCGATGCAACAATTCAGGTGTTTCCAATTAAGTTTTTGGACATTGGTCAGGTGGTTGGGTGTAGATACTTTTTAGCCCTCATCTATGTATACGAGTAAGAATTATGCCCAAAATAAAGTGTTGGCCAAAAATATCATAAACAAACAAATATGGCAAAATTTTAAAGCAAAAATATTTGCAAAAATAGAAATGTGAATAAAAGATAAATAACTAGACTAAAGAATACAATTTTCTTTTTTTTTTTTTTTTTAAGTTGCAAATTTTTTTGTAAATAAAACCAAAACCAAAACCAAAACCAAAAGTGCAAAAATTCAAGAGGATGCTAAATTCAGCAAGTCAATTTATATAACATTCAATTGAGAAATTGCCTTTCATCGGCCTAATGATTGTTCAGTTGAATTAATTTCAATTGTAACGAATTTGTTATGCCCTATTTGAAGAATTTGATTAGTCAACAATAAACATAATGAATTTTTCTTTGGAAATAATTTAAAAGATATATATAAATATTAAAATTTTGTTATATTCAACTATAATTATTATATATCATAGTTCAGTTCCTTTATAAACTTTTTAAAGAGTATTTCAAAAAATATATATTTAAGCTTGGTTTTTTATCATTCTAATGATTGATTTATGATTGAAGAAATCGAAATGATAAATTTACATGACTAAGGCATGTCCATTAACAAATTATAGTCGAATTATTCTTTTTACTTTAGAAAAGCAATTTAGCTAAAAACATATATAGAATAAATATGTATTATATGTATATATGAACATATACGTATATAGTCATTTTTTTACCTCCAGCTTGATTCTTGTCTTTAAACATATTTTTATACCTTTGCAAAAAAGGTATATTAATTTTGCTCAGAAGTTTGCAATGCATAGAAGGAAGCATCTCCGACTATATAAAGTATATATATTCTTTATCAGCGCGATGATTTGAGTTGATATAGCCATGTCCGTCTGTCCGTCTGTCTGGATCAACGCAATCTCCTCCAAGACCGTTAAGGCTACAGAGCTGCATTTTGCACCTAGGCTTCTTTTTGCTGCAGGCATCGTATATCTCGGAACCATCCCGATCGGATGACTATATCATATAGCTCCCATAGAAACGATCGGTCGTGAATAAGCTTCAACCTCAATAACTTTGTTGTTTTCCAACGAAATATTACGAGTTTCATTACGAGTTGTGAGTTTCATATACCTCTTAACATATTCACCAAGTTTTATCAAAATCGGTTGACTATATCATATAGCCCCCATAGGAACGATCGGCTAAAAAATTGGTTTTAGATGAAAATCTTGGTTATTTGGTATATATAAAAATGTGTATGTTGAGTTTTAACAGAATCGACCAATTATATGATATAGCTCCTATAGGAACAATAGGATCAAAAAAAAAAATTTTTTTTACTCGTAAGTTTTTTTTCTTGGAGCCACGATTAGTTCCATATACTTTCGTATGATTTTGGCAACTTATATGTAATTGAAAAAGACAGTTTGCAAAGGTATCCGAACTTCGGCGTGGCCAAAGTTAGCCCATCTTTCTAGTTTTCTTTATTTTTAATCTATCGAACTCTTTGAATATATATTTATATCATATATATTTATACCCTACAAATGTTCCATAGTTCTATTATTAATGTTCCATTCATCTTAAATGTAAACTTTTTGTTTTTACAAATGTTTATTTATGATTTATTACAGGAACTTTAGATAAATCATTTGTTTCTATTTTCATTTTTCTTGACTTTCAATATTATTAATTATATATGTAGTATATTAAGTGATAATTATATGTGTAGATAGCCATATTGTAGTAAGAGAAAAACGAATTAGTCAGCTGAGTATATTCATTATTTCATATTTTTCCCGGTGCTGACATCATAGCACAATAAACCAAAAATGAAACAAAGCGACTTTTACTAAGCAAACCCATATGCATAGTTATTGCCTTTCATGGTTTGGAAACCCCTTTAGATTACCACATGCCATAAATTCATTTAAGTCCGTCTAATCCTGCACTCACACACACACACGTTATATGTTTGTATGTATGTATGTTGGTAAGGACATTCGTATATTAGTTTAGACATTTGCTTATAACCTTCTGTGTTACCTTTTGCATATGCAGGCTGGGAGTATACAAGTATTTGCCTTTAAAATTTGCATGAAATGCAGTTATGAATTTATTTATGACTTTGTCTGCACACTCGGCATGTTTGTCTCTATCTTTATCTTACCATCTTCATATCTCCCAAGCTTTCTCTCTCTCTCTTCCATATACATTTCCTTTACTTTTTCTCAACTGTCTGCTTTGCCATTGTTTATCTTGGCAGTTATGCACAATGTCCTTAGAAATTTGACTTCCTTTTCTTTGTATAAATATTTCAACACTTTTCTTACAGATACACATATGTATATATTTATATATATGTATGTATATATGCATATAGAAAGGGTTTTATATCTAGTAAACGCCTAACTGATATTACATAAAGTACAATACAAATTTTCATTTAGAATAAAGAACAGGTTTCATTGTTCAAGGTGTTTGCCATAGAAATTGAAATGCTTTTAAAACACAAAGTGTGAACAAATAACAAATAAAAAGGATATACAAATGCTTAAATCACCGAAGGCTATATACACTATTATCTTGCAAAGGATTCTTTAAACTGTATTACTTTTTCAAACTTTGGAAAAATAAAGTAAAATAAAACCTTATGGATATGGATATATGGACTTACAAAATAGACTCTTTATAATACTAAAAATATAATAAAATCATATAGAAACATATAGAAGAAAGTATACCCTCTATTTTCTATTGGCTTAATATTGCTTATATTATATATTATAAATCAATTCCTAATTCCTATCTTAGACCAACATGAAAGAGAAAGTTAAAGTTTCATAATAAACACATTATAGATACAATTTTGTCGGTCTGAGGCATATTTGAAATTTTCTTTCATTTGATTTATTTAAGTATTAATTTTAATGCATATTTTTAGTTGTTTATCAAAGGAATTTTTGTTTTAGAAGTTTTCTTCGTTTTATTTTTTTTTTTTTTTGATTGTGGTTAATGACAAAATATCTCTTAAAATTTAACGATTTAACCCGAAAACTATGCACGCATTTTTTTTTTTTTTTTTTTGTTGTGTGGCAATTTGCTTATCTTCTTGGGTGGTCCATACGTATGTTATGTATATACTTATATAAATTTAGCTAAAATTTTTGCGAATTGTTAAATCAAATAATGTTTGTTTACATTTAAAAAGAAAGCAAAGAGATAAATTGTCTAGAAACCAATAATTATCGTATTAAACAATTTGCTATTTTCGGCTAAGAAAATTTTGTTGCAATAACAAATCAGGCATATAAATAACATACAGTAAGATTTTCCAAAGAATTTCAAAGAAAATACATTAGATAAAATGATTATGGTTCGGATTATGTGAATTATAAAAATAATTTTTTTTTATTTTTATATGTTATATTTTGTTGTTTTGTTTTTTTTTTTACTTTAATTCAACAAAATTTAATGATTACGTCTGCAGTTTTAAAGTGGAATAAGCCCAATAAAATATCAAAAAGAAAAGATAAACTCACAAATTAGTCGCCAGGCACAAGAAAAGTCGTTATGCACAGAAAGAAAAAGTGGAGACATTTCTCTTAAAAAACTATTCTTTAGCTTAATTTTGAAGTTTCAATATACAGAAAACCTTAAATAGTGAATCGAAAATTTTTGATTGTTAATTTTATTTTAATAATTTAACAATTAAAACTTCTAATATGACAAAAAGGCGTTAAAATTTTTGTTTCTGTGTCAAATTGTTGTTTGTTTTTATTGTTTTGTAGATAAAAAGTAAAAGTGACAATGACTTTTGCTCTTTCTCTCTTTCCCTCGATTAAGACACCGACACCAAGTGCATTTGGCAAAATAACTATACAAAGAGAGAGAGAGAGAAAAAAAGAGTAGGGTAACATTATCTGAAGTTTGAGACTGATAAAAGGGAACACACATATACATACATATGTATGACACAGAGACTGACTCTCACACAGGTCTTTAATATTATGTGTTCTCGTATAATGTTTATTTAGAATAAAAGTATTTCTTAGCTCTGCTGTCAGAGTCATAGATTGAAATGATATTATTATTCAAGTGTCGGCGGCGTTTCTGCGCGCTGCTCTGCTCTGCTTTGCTTTGCTTTGCTCTGCTCTGCTCCCAGGGGAAGGTTCTCGGATTCGAGTTCCTGTTCTCTGGGATCAGTCTTGGGACGTGCGTTTGTTAGGCAGCAAGCAGATCGCGGCAAATATTATAATAGTTGATCGGCGATTGGAAAAAAAAAACATAACTTGAACGGCGTTTGATTTACTTTTTGTTTGGTGGTAAAGTGGAAATTCATTAAGCATATTACAAAATAAAAATAAATAAAAAAACAAATAATTTGTATTTGCTATAATTTATGCTGCATTTAAATAATGCTAATTAAGAACAACTTAAAACAAATTAATTTTACGCATTAATAACAAATAAACAACTGCTGAACGAAAGAGGTCAGACTAAAAGTCGCATAATTAATGCACAAAAAGCAAAAAAAAAAATAATAAAAACAGAAAAAAGAAAACAAACGATTTGTTCGTTTCGTTTGTTGGAATATGTATTTACATTTATTTAACCATTTAAATAATCATTATGATATACAACAAAAGAACTTGCGCATTCTAATTGAAAGCCAATTTAAAATCCACATGTGTATGTATATATACAGATATTTATATATATATGTATATATATATATGTACATAGTTTACTATTTTTAAATTGCTTTTGTTGTCTGCAAATTTTGCAAATTGGTGTAAAAGCGTTAACTCAGTCGACTTGTGATGAATGAATATACTATATAAAGCATATTTATATATGTACATATATACATATACCTATTAAAAAACCACACTATACCATAACATGCAACATGCTAAACGAGAGAATGAACAGCTGATTTTTGATAGTTTTCTTATATATAAATTGTACATATATGTACATAATTATAGAGAGAAACGTGGAGATCCCCTACATTTTTTATTAACTTATTATTTAATTCATCTTTAACAATCATTTTTAGTCATATTTTCTTTTAAATGGTTTAGTTTCGCTTTCCAGAGAGAAAGCAGAGCGAGAGAGAATGAAAACAGCTGACCTGTTGTTCTCTGCTCAGATATTTATTTCAATTTTAATTCCTATTCGATTTCTTATCATTCTTCTCTTCAAATACTCTTATACAAAACAATATGAGTGAAAGAAAAATTTCGAAGAGATCGAGTTCATATCATTATGCTGAGTGGACAAAATTTCTTTTTGTATACCCTTTAGGCAAAGTCCATTAACATTAACAGTGAACACTTATATAAGCTAGATTGGGACTATTTACCCCCTTTTTTATTTGATTATGGTAATCAAAACTGCTGCTTATCTTATATGACTCTTCCCCTTCTTCACGCCCCGATTGCGATTTATCAGCTAAATTGCAAATTCATCAAAGAATTTTATACCATAAATTTCACCATAAAATTGGTAATATCAATTTAAAAAAAAAACGGTTGCAACATTCAAATTAGACATTCTTATTTCTTCTTATTGGATTTTATAAGGTTTCATTGTTTGCTCATTATGTCATATGTCCATAAATAAGCGGGCAATAAAGATATTATTAAGGGGGGGCGTGTGTGTGACGCTTGAAATCAGATTATATATACATACATAACTACCACTTTAACCATTTTAATTGTCATCGTCATTGGTTTAAGGCTAATCAGGCGATGTACTTAGAGATTATAAAGGCCAGAATATATTTTAACTACCGGATATGTGTCATATTGTCAATATCAGTATTAAAGGATTTTTAGCTAAATGCGTTTTCATTCATAGATATATGTATATATACATACATATGTACATACTTATATGTACTTACCAAATAAACTGATAAATTCCAAGTGGTTATAATCTTATTTTTATTAATTTTCTTTGTTTTAGTTTTGTTTTTTTGTGAATGAAATATTCCAATTGTTACAGAGGCCTAGAAAATGTAATAAAAATATAATTATAATTTTATATATTACACTTATATTATGTATGGTATATATTTGGCACATAGTTCAGAATTGAGTAATAAAAATTGAATAAAAATTAGTATTCAAATTAGTATCCAGTTCAATTAATCAATCAATTGGTCTTGTGGTAGCTGTATAGGTATTCATTTTGATTTTCTCTCCCTTAATTTTTGGTTCAAAGCCATTGACATTAGCCTCAAAGTCCTTATGCTAAATCGCATGATAAAATTAGATATATATATATATATAAAAGTCAAAACTTACCGCTTTTGTATTTGTATAACGATATTCGTTTTCAGCCTTTAGGAAAGCACACACTGCATCATTTACTTCGGTTTTATTTTTGCCAGCAAAATAATTATCAATATTCTCCATTGTTAAAATGTTTCGTGATTTCCATTTTTGATCATTAATATTGATTTTTGATCGACGATTTCTACCTCTACTGGATAAACTTTGAGAGCGGTGAGCGGCGGTTCTTGTATCTTTTGAACGATTTTGTTGTTCTCTATTTGCATCAATTACATTTTCCTGGGTTGTTTTAGGTAAATAACTCTTACGTAACTCGGAACGTTCGTAATCGATGCGCATTTTAATTGCTTCTATTATGGTTATAGGATCGACTGGTTCTGGTTTATTGGGTGGAACGCCGGCATATGCCATTTCAAAGGCATATTCATTGAAATCTTCCTTTCCATTGAGTGTATCCTGTATAATGCCGGGATTTGTATGATCTTTAACTAAAGTCTCAAAAAATAATGATTTTGTTCGACTGGCAAAACGTTTTTCGGCTATTGGCAGGACATTTTTTTAAATAAAAATAATTATTTTCTTTTAGATTCAATTCTTACGTGTCATATTTTCGAATTTCTCTTGATACATAGAGATGCTTCTATCAAAGGATGTGTCATTTAAACAGCATTTAGTTTGCTGTGGAAAAACACAATATTTTTTATAATTGAAACATTTTCCATTTTTTACCTACATTTAATGAAGACTTTTCCAATTTTGGTGACATACTTGAACTTGGAAGAGCATTAGCACAGGTTATGGAGCATGGATTCGTGATCGTCGAAGAGTTATCACATGGGCTTACTCCAGATTGTGGACTGGATTGATTGATACACGTGTTGATCCTTGGATTCATGGTCATTGGTCCTTGTTGAGGTGTTTGTTGTAGGCAACATTGCGTACCTTGTGACTTTGGTCGTGGTGTTTGTGGAATCGGTATTGTCTTTGGGCTATCCTGAAACGTTACCTGAGCCTGTTGTTGCTGTTGTTGTTGTAGCGTCCTGGCGCATGGTGGTCGCTGTGGCACTGGTAGTTGCATATAGCTTGTCTCATCACACGACCTTTCACACTGACCAGATGGAGATAGATGTTCGACCTATACACACAATATATATGCAGAAGAATCTTATAGATGTTAAAAGGATAATTCTATGTACTCACCCGCAAGCGTTGTTTAGTTGGTGTCATCTCTGGCGTTGTCATCCGTTGACCACAGTACGATGATGTTGGCGGTTGCATCTATTTGCAGCACAAAGCAAATCTCATACTGTAATCAAAGTGGATTTGTCGAAGGGTAGGAAAGGAAAACACTTACCCTGGATGGCATGTATGTTGCATTGCATCGTTGAGTGTTTGGTGTTGAAGCTCTTTGGATTGATGCGCGATACGTTTGTGCTTGTGGCATACAATTTCTGTTTGGTGCCGGATGTTGCATGCAATCTGACTCAGCTGATGATGCTTTGCTGCCACAAATCTCTTGACCTATTCTTGTACTATTTAGATTGGGTTCCTAATGCAAAAGATATTTAAATGGCATGGATATTAAAGTTACATATGGACTGATTAGGCTTACGAATCGATTATAGCTTTCATTGTTATTGTTTATCCGTTGTTGTTGCTGTTGTTGCTGATACTGTTGCAACTGTTTCTGCTGTTGCTGATACTGTTGCTGTTGTTGTTGATACTGTTGTTGTTGTAGTTGCTGCTGCTGCTGTGTATACTGCTGCAATTGTTTTTGTTGTTGTAGCTGAAGAAGTTTCTGCTGCTGTTGTTGCTGTTGTTGCTGCTGCTGTAATTGTTTCCAATCGCCATAGTTCATACCAAAGTCGCTGCATTCATTTCTACTGCAACAAGCTGCATTACAAAAATTGCTCCGATCGTGATTTACCCTTTGATTTTGATTCATCTGATATGAATAATTTA
The DNA here is from genome assembly GCA_018903615.1 of Drosophila neocordata. Classification (NCBI taxonomy): domain Eukaryota; kingdom Metazoa; phylum Arthropoda; class Insecta; order Diptera; family Drosophilidae; genus Drosophila; species Drosophila neocordata. Next base: position 13,983,207 of record JAEIGI010000001.1, read on the forward strand.
CTGGAGCATTGCCTGAGCACTAAAAATATAATCAGTTGAGAAATACACCAGGAAAAACATAAAGATTATTGTTAATATGAATTTATAGAAGATGATGTGGATGAAATTATGCACTAATATTTAGAAAACTAAAAAAAAAAAGGTTAAGTTTTATTCCAGACAAGGTTTTTTTTATCAAAAAGTTTATTGGAACTGATTATTCCTATAGCAGTTTTTAATAATTTTCAGAATCTTAAGTATATATATATAATAAACTATCGATTTTGAACAATCTTGGTTGTCTTATTAAAATATATATTTTGCAAATACTTAATTTTTCTAAAATATTTTAAAAACCAAGTTATTGTTCTAAAACACTATTTTTGATCGATTGTTCTTATGGGAGCTATAAGATATACTTGCCCTTTCCGTCTGATTTTCAGATATATAAAAAGTGCAACTGAAATAGAACTGTGTGTTAAGTTTTACAATTATAGCTTTAAGTTTGAGAGATTTAATAGCTCTGATACAAACAGATAGACGAACCTCTCTATATCAATACAGTTATTTAATGGTAGATGCTTTCTTTTATGCGTCGCATAGTTTTAACATCAATTTATAGCTCTATATTTTTTAGATTAGTTCTATTGATTATCTAAGGAGATACCTAAATGTTATTTTAAGTTGTTTTGTTTTCCTTTAGTTTATTTCGTCGCAATTGTTTATTAGTCATACTTTTTTTTTTTCCTATCTTTGTACTTCCCCATAACGACACTGTCCCTTATCAAAGTCCAAATTTAACTCTTTGATTGGATTATGAATTGTATGAATTATAGTTGAAATGAATCGGCTACTCACATTCGTTTCGGTTCCTTGTTGTTCCATTAACTCAGTTGGTGTCACTGTGACGTTTTGCTGTTGGTTTAAGTAATATAGATATATGTATATATATATATATATAGATTATGATCGATATGACTTACATTTATGCCTGAGCGCTGTAGACCCAATATATTTGACCTTTCTGGGGAGCACTGTGTATATAATAAAGTTTATAAATAAAGGGAACATAATAATATTAAGGGAAAGACTTACAAAATTTTCAATGCCACGTTGACATTCACGTGGGGAACCATTTGGAGCACTCTGTGAACGTACTAAATAACGATCATAAGATTGTTTTTCACGTAATGATTGATTAGTTTGCTGCTGCTGCTGTTGTTGTTGTTGTTGTTGTGGCTGTAAGGAAGGGTTCCGCTGTAATAATTGATGTTGCATGCCTTGCTGATGTGTGCATATTGGTAATTGAGAGGGAATTGATTGAGAAGAAATCAATTGGTTATGCACCGTTTGTTGAATTGACATCTGTTGGCTGTTATTACTTTGACACGTTGGCAAACTACAAGGCGTCTTCTTTGAATAAAAAAAACGAATAGAATTCGAAACAAATTGAAATAAAAAGTGAGTTGATATGATTTTTTAAACCTACCGGTATTAAAGAATTCATACTACAGCAAGGTGTATTCTATGAAGAAGTAGAAATCGGTTAAATATATATTTATAATAAACTAACTGTAGGTCTCTTAAATTTACCGTTTGTTGTGTGGCTGTTGTTGCATTCTGTGTCCTGTCCCTTGAGACGTAATGTTCACTTTGTTGTGTTACCCGTTGCAGTTGTTGCCCTGTTGGTTGCAGGGTATAACGACGTCTATTTGCGTCATTTACACAATTGTTATTTTTAAGGGTAACGTTCTTCTCCTCCTCCTCCTCCTGCTCCTCGTGATCGACTAGATATTCAGCAAAGACCTCCTCAGCGTCTCTTTGCTCTTGCTGGTAACCCAACAGTCGACTTAGTGCAGCAATCAGCTCATCGGGCAGCAACACAGCATTTCTAATAATATCCATACGAATAGAATAACATTTGAACATTTGGATAGAACATTTTTTAGATATCCCCCCCATATATGCATATAGTTACTTTAACTAAATTCTATATAATAATACTTACATACACTCCAAACCGTACAGTTTTTTAAACGTAATTGAAAACGATTTATATATATATAAAACAATATTTCTGAACCATCTAAATATATATAACCAATTTTTAGAATTACAAAGAGTATTTATGTGGGCCAAAAATTTTTTTAAAGACAATTCTGTTTTCGTTTTGTTTTTGGGTAAATGCAAAAAAATTTTTTTTTCTTGCACTATCCCTAGTAAACGCGTTTTAACATTTTTATTATTTAAAAATTATTCAAATTTTTTATATTCTTGTGTGTCTTTGAAAGAGAATTTTTCCGAATCTAATAAAAAATATATATATATATATATTTATAGGTTAATATATATTTTTATAGAAATAAAACCAAAACACAAACGGCAAAGTTTACTTCAAGTGTTGTGAAATCGAAATACTTAAAATATGATAGATAAGGGGTCGAGTGTTTGATATGAATTTGAAGAGGGTGAGATTTTTAACATAATACAATACATTACACTAGACTACAAAGATCATATACATACATATATAGATTATGAGACATTACTTGGGATTTGTATATATAGAAAGTTCTCTTAAAGTTTCTATTATCAAAATTAAAAGAATTTTTATCTCACATTATCTCTTTATTATAATGCCTTGCTTTGTCCCTGTCGATTTTAGGTATATCAATTTAAATTCCTAAGAATTTGTCATTAATTTAAACGAAAATTCTTCTTACAAGCCGCAGCATTGAACCCATGCTGTCTCGCCTTCTCTTATTACGCACTCTTGGCATTTAAGTACAAAACATATTTGGATATATCTTCGATTTTTACTGACCGATTTTCATGGTCAGCTAATACTTTTTGGCCATACTATTAGGTGGGCCTAATAAGAATCCCATAACTTGAAAATAGCTCTAGTTATTTGTTTTTCCTAAATTGTGAGGGCTGAAATGGGCGTGGCAAGATTTATAATAAACTTGATTTGCGTAGACACTAGACAAATACTGACACCAAAATTGGTTGTCCTAGCTCTTATAATCTCTGAGACTTAGGGTTACATACAGACAGATACGGAAATCGGAAACGATTCGGCAGTTGACGATCAAGAATATATATATATAGATACTTTCTTCTCCCTTCTACATACTTTTTAGCGACTTTAATATAACCTTTCGGATACAGGGTATAAAAATTGAAAGAGCTAGAGTAGTTAGGTCATATACTTCTTAGAGTTTTGGAACGTACTTTCTGTTTATAGTCACCAACGAAAATAATGAATATATACATATATCTTTTTATATAATCTATAGATTGACAATATAGTAACATAATATATAGAATAAAATGTTAAGATAATGTCAGTTTTGGAATTTGATAGAATAGATAATAGAGAACTCCAAGTGGTAACATGATTTTATTTTATAGATTATGATATGGCATTAATTATCAGTTTTACTGTGACAGGGGGTAATTTTTTTAAAGAGTTTTTTCTTTTTTTTTTTTTTCTTTATTATTTTTTGTTATGGTATTTCTTATAGATTAAAGTTCATTCTAAATATTTGGTTTTGCTATCATTTTATTTAGTTGTTAATCAATATTTATTATATAGAAGGTACTTCAATTGCATTGCTTTCCTTCTTAGAATCTAATCAGCCTAATCTTTAAGCGTGCAAACAGTTGAATCTATTAGCTGGTTATCAAACTTCAATTTGCTACCTGTTCAATACAATTGAAATGAATCCTCTTTATGTGTCTTTGCCATGTTCATTAAGCAAACGCTGCAATTCGAAATCCACAAAGGCCAAATCGTTTGTCTCTGTTGCATCCGCAGTAGTTGTTATCCTGGAGCAATTGTCATGCCAAACGGAAACGGGGGTACCACCACCACCACTACCATCATCATCACCATTCTCCCCGTAACTAGGCAAAAGCTTGGTAAGCTCTGTGAGAAATGTGGGTGTGGCATGGATATTGCGCGTGAAATCCAATTCATGCAAACTTGTCGCCTGGCTGGCAATGAATGGGAGCAAAGCATGCGCCACTTGCGGCTGCTGTGGCAGCCACTTGATGCTGCCATCCATGGCATCATAGTGCACCGTCAGCTGCGAATGCCAGGCAAGCCGACGAAGACGTACCGCTCCCGCACATGCTCCCAAGAGAAGTAGTCGTGGCAGGCAGGCATCGAGTTGACATTGCAAATGTAGTCCCACAATTTGACAGCCATGCCATGCCTGCAGGCAGGCAGAGATGATGTCGGTAGCAGCATCGTTTCCAGCTGCATTTGCTTTGTCATCATCGGCAGTAGCAGCAGCAGTGGCAGTAGCAACAACGGCAGTAGCGCCAGAAGAAGAAGAAGAAGCAGCAGAACAGCAGAGGAAGGCTGTCAATTGCCGCAGCTGTGGCAATTGGTGGATCTCCATAGCTGTGGCACGCACAATGCACGCTGGCAATTTCAGCGTTTGCAATGTTTGGCCATATTTAATGTCAGTCCATGTGGAGTCATTGTAGTCTGAGATGCGCCAACAACTATCACTCCCATTGCCACATCCACTGCCACACCAACTGCGACTCCCTTTCGTCTGCAATTCAAACACATTCAACTGCTTCAGTTGGGTAAAGAGAATACCCAGATCCTTTGGCTTTAGGCTCATACCATCGCCCAATTGCAGGTGCACAATGTTGATGCAAATTTCTGGCAATTGGCGCAAAAGCAACGAGTTACTCTCCCTAAAGCTCATCTTCAACATGCGAGGCAAACGTTTGCCCCGTTTCCGGCTTAACCATTCGACGCACACCTCACTGCTGCTACCATGGAGATTAAGCAGAGCCTCTGTCCGGTTTGCCATGTGATCCAACAGTTGACTCTGTTCGCTGGCGCTTAGCAACTTTAATTGCTGTTCCTGTTCCTTCCAGTCGAACTGTTTCCCATATTTACGCCTCCAAATTTCTAGGACCAATTGGGCAAGTCTATCGTTTAACTGGAGTAGCACAAATTGGTCCCTAATTGAGAGTTCTCTGCATATTAGAATCAGGCAATCATCATTGAGCATTGTTAGCTTCATGATGATTAAACCTCCAGCACTGTCAAAGTGCTATAGATAGATTTTTTTTGGATTAGTCTGTTTGTTATCGACTATAGTTTCAGTTGCATCTCAATGATAATTGTGCGTATGTCCTCGAGGAGTCAGCTGCATCAACTGACAACAGACCTCTAGTCGAGCGCAATCCGAACCCCCGGCTTTGAATCACTGCCACACTGCCGTTCATGCGTACATATGCGACAATGCGATGTTGCCACCACCACGAAGCATACACACTTACAGATCGCGTTACAAGCTACTGGCACAGTGGTACAAATTCATATAAAGTTTATAGAAATTCAAGTCTAATAATAAGTTTTTTTAATTAATTAAAAAAGTACTGATTGGTTTTTAAACCACTGTAATGATAATGAATAATAATGAAAGTAGAAAATATTGTTTTTCCAAGGTTTTGATTTTGAAATTCTAATTTTTGGAATAATTTTTTTAAACTGGTTTGAATATAATTTTGATCCAAAATACCCATTTTTAAAAAGGAATTTAATCAATATTTCATATATTAAACAAAGGCCATCAGTGTTGGCAAATGTTCGAAAAGACTTGGATCTTAATAACGAAATCCTAAATTCTCTAAATTCGTTCATCTTTCTTCTCATTTTTTATGAAAAATAAAAATAGATGTTATTTGCAGTAAAGAAGAATATTTTAGATTTTGTGAATTTTATTTTGTGGAATATTAATTTTGTATTTTTGGTTTTTATTAAAAACCATTAGATTCTTTCAATTTTAAATTTATTCAATTTAAGTATAAGCTTTAGAGGAAACTATTTACAACAGTTTTTTAACTAACCTTGCACCAGTGTGCAGTGACCTCTGGTGGTGGCCGCTGGTACAAAAATAAATGCAATGACACAACCCCTACCTGCACGCCACCAACTCCGCCACCCGCTTAAAGTCCGCTCACAGGCCAGAAAGGAAGAGACAGTGGGAGAAAGAAAGAGAGAGCGAGAGAGGGAGAGAGAGAGAGGGAAAGAGAGAGAGGGAAAGAGAGAGAGCGGCTTTAGTGGGTGGTTTTGAACTGTAGAATATTTTTCCATTTTCCAGAAATTTATGGTTAGTGAACTGCTTGTCGATTGTTTTTCAGTTATCGCCAACTGAGCGGCTTGGCTATTTTTAAAACACTTTGAATGATGATAACATGTGGTAACACAAAGAGTAGTTCTTCCATAGGAGTACTTGACACTGCATGTCAATGAATGGATGGCCATGGGAAGATGGTTGATAAAGAGAATATGGGTATTGTAAACAATTCTACAAATAGTTTATTAACACACTTATATGTATTGTATATATCATAGATTTAGCTGTCGAAATTTTTTTAAAGTTTTGTCAATGTTAGAATTAGACAAGTCACTACATCATTTTGGTTTTTAAAAAGCAAAATTTTTGGTAATGGCAAACAGTGGCAATAAATGGCCATTTGGCGAACGTGTGATCCGTTTGAATATAACAACGCCATCGACAACATCGATATCAAGACAAAATCATAATGATAATGATAATAGTAATGAGGCGCGTAGTAGTCAAGTTATTGACAACAATTGTCGCCATTGTTTCCTTCACTTTGGCATTGTGTCATTATTTTGCTTATTCCTTGCACTCATCTGGTTAATATTTATGAGTTTGGATTTCTATGATTCAACGCCGGAAGAGCGTTTCGCCCGACGCCATCAAGCCTATGTATTGAGAGAGCAACGTCAACGTTTGGGTGGTAGAATCAAATTAACACCAATGGAAGAGGAGGCCAATGTACGTTTAATGGCTGTCAAAGAGGTGGACGATCAATTGTTTAACATTTGGCGGGATTATCAGCCTCGTCCACATTTCCTTAACAAGTACAATATTAGTGAAACGGATCTATATGGTCTATTAAAAAGTATGCCAAAGGGAGGATTGCTTCATGTTCATGATGCGGGAATGTTTAAAACTGATCTCCTGATGGAGCTCACATATCGTGATGATCTATGGGCCTGTGTTGGTTTAGATAATAGCTTTGAGGATTTCCATTTCTCATCATCATTTCCCCATATTGAACCACAAGATGATTACAAATGCGTTTGGACCCTACTAAGTAATTATAGAAAGCATGAGAAGAGAAAGGTGTTTGAAAAGAATCTAAAGGCCAGTTTGTCATTGAATGTGAATAGTTTTATGAATTCAACGCATTTAGCCAAACATTTGAAGCGAGCACATCGATTGGTTCATGGCCTAATAACGTTCCTGCCCTTATGGCCAAATTTTTTGTTTCGCATGTTGGAGGATTTTTATGCAGATGGAGTGACCTATGTAGAATTGAGGTCATCGCTGCCAGTTGTGAGTAGAATTTAAAAAAAAAAAAAAAAAAAAATGGAAAAACTTTTTAACTTTTCATGTTCTATTCAATCACAGTTGTATGACTTAAAGGGTACTAACTATACAATTTTGGATACGGCCAAATCATTGGCAACCACAGAAAGAATATTTAAATCCACATATCCCGATTTTATTGGTATTAAACTAATTTATGCCCCAATAAGGGATAATAATGATAGTCGCATGGCAACTCATATAGAAAATGCTCGCGTATTGAAGGTTTGCCTTTATATAATTTTCCATTTTTTCATTTCTTTATATTTTATTATATTTGCTTAATTTGTAGAAACTATTTCCGAATTTATTTGGCGGCTTCGATCTTATCTCATTGGGTAATGAGTGTGAGCTACCGGATTTGGCACAATCTACCCAACTTTTACATATTAGTGAGGAAATTGATTTCTATTTCCATGCCGGAGAGTCTCGTTGTTTGAATGGAATGAAAACCAATGAGAATCTAATAGATGCCTTATTGTTGGGCAGTAAACGTATTGGCAATGCCCTCAATTTGCCACTGCATCCGGAAATCTTAAGGGCCATGAGACAATTGAATGTGGCCGTTGAGATTTGTCCACTCTCGAATCATTATCTGCAGTATGTCAATGATTTTCGTCAACATCCGGCGGCGTATTTAATTGCCGCTGGTTTTCCAATTGTTGTTGGTTCAGATTATCCGTATTTTTGGAATGCTTCGCCCCTGACCGCTGATTTTTATGTGGCATTTGTGGGAATTGCCAGTGGCGAGGGTAATTTGCGTCTACTTAAACAGTTGGCCATGAATTCTCTTCTATACAGTTCACTCAACGATGAGGAGAAGAAAAGTGCATTATCGAAATGGCAAAGCCACTGGGATAAATGGGTCAAACAATTTATTGTTAAACAATGAATATATTAATTTAAAACAATTGGACCTCAAAACATTTTCATAAATTTGTTAACATTAGAAAAAAACAAAGTGAAAGAGAAGAAGCAAAGTTTAGACTATTAAATAAAATGAATCGCGTCTTTTGTGTTGCCATACTTTAACGTCACAATAATGATAAAGACTGTTGGTTTTTTATTATTCCTATTAAGGCTTTATCTTGATCCATTGAAAATTTAAAGTTATTAAACTTATTCCAAATTTGGTTGCAAAATTTTCTAAAACAAAAAAAGTTTTTAAAACAAAAATCTTTATTTTGCCTAGAACGTTGGTCCGATTAAACCAATTCCAGAACTTGATTAAACTACTTGCCTAAGCGGCTTATATACCAAGTTTCGACCATATACTTTAACAACTACTATCTAAAATACACATAGATACAAACAGATAGACAAGCATAGCTAGATGCACTCGACTATTGATGTTAATCAAGAAGGTATCAAATGGAATTATCTTTTCAGTATTATAAACATCGGAGCTATTTAATTATAGCCTCCAAAAGTATATTAAAACATAGTTCTAAGCTAGGCTTTTGTGACTAGGCCCTGGTTTTGCTAGTTCTTCGTTGACTTTCGAGTTTTTTAATGTCATTCTCTTTAAGTTGGCTAGGCGACAAGAACACGCGAACCATAATGGTTATGGTTATTTAATCAAAATATTTGTTGTATTTTTTTTTTTGTTTTTTTGACGCTCATAAATCAAGATGCCTGATTGCCTGGCCATAATTAACGCTCAATGGTAATGATGGTGGTTGGCAACGCGGGAAATGCCGTGGCATTGCCTTTCATTTTAATTCGCAAGTAAATTCGATAGAATCAAAATGCAGGGCTATCAACAACAAATCCAGACCAAACGCGTGTTAAATCAAAGATAATAAATATAAATTCAATGACCACCAACCAATACCAATCATCGTTACAGATAAGCAAAATCGAAGCAAAATTTATAGTGGAAGTGGAAGAGTTGTTAACTTTAGTTCTGACACGGACATTGACACGATCGGTCGAAAATGCTGTTTCGTTGCTCTTCTAATCTAATCGGTCTATTGGTCGTGCTGGGCCTCTGTTTGGGCTGGACAGAATCTCGCATGCGTTCGAAAGATGTACGCGATAGGAAATTGTTGACAGTCTATGGCCATACAAAGCACGTGGAGCCGCTGCTTGGACGAAATCGTCCCACACCAGAAACATATCAAACACTTCGAAGTGCATTATTTCGTTATGAGGAATCCCGATCATTGGGCCATGACCTGGAGCTAACTGAACGCGAAACATTGGCAAATGAAACGATTATGAATGCCAAAATTTATGAATATTCAGAGGGTTTGATAGCACCGCATCTATTTAAACCATCTCAACATATATTCGATGTCTTGGATGGCATTAAGAAAACAGATCTTTTCCATTTGCTAAAAAAGATGCCCAAAGGAGCTGCATTACATGCCCATGATACAGCCTTATGCAGTACTGACTGCATTATTAAATTAACCTACTATGATAATTTATGGGTGTGTCGACCATTGGGTGAATTAGGTGCAACCGCTTTACGTTTTGCCAAGGAAAAACCTCAAGCACAAATTGAATCAAATTGCGATTGGAGTCTATTATCAGATGTTCGTAAGGAACTTGGCAGCGATACGGTTGACAATTATCTTAGGGAGCGTCTCACTATCTATCCGAATAAAAAGTTTGAGGATAATAATGCTGCCTGGTCATATTTTATGAACATTTTTGGTCTACTCGATGGTCTGGTTATGTATGCACCCGTCTGGGCTGACTATTATTACAATTCATTAGAGGAGTTTCTAGAGGATGGTGTACAGTATTTGGAATTTCGTACAGTATTGCCAACGGTAGGTCCATGTCTTTTCAATCCTTTAATATAATTTATATTTTATATACAATTTTTTGGCATTTCAAGTTGTATGATCTGGAGGGTACTGCATTTACCCAATTGGATACTGTACGCATTTATGTGGAAACTCTTGAAAAGTTTAAGGCAGAACATTCCGATTTTATTGGGTCACGTATGATATATGCTCCCATACGTAACACCGATGCTGCTGGTGTAGCTGGCTATATTAATACTCTTAAGGATATAAGGGTAAGTTGAGTTTTCTTTCTTTATGTTTGTAATGGCTTATTGATTGCTTTTCCTTTTTTTTTTTTTTTTAATTTAGGAAAAGTATCCCGATTTTGTTGCTGGTTTTGATTTGGTTGGTCAAGAGGAATTGGGACGTCCTTTAAGAGATTTCATTGATCAATTGCTTGAGATACCTGATGATATTGATTTCTATTTTCATGCCGGTGAAACGAATTGGTTTGGCTCATCGGTCGATGAGAATCTGATTGATGCCATACTTTTGGGCACTAAGCGAATCGGTCATGGTTTTGGCTTGGTAAAACATCCCGTTGTATTGGATATGGTTAAGAAATTGAATGTGGCCATTGAAGTTAATCCAGTTTCAAATCAAGTCCTTCAATTAATATCCGATTTTCGTAATCATCCGTGTGCCCACTTTATTGCTGATGGCTATCCAGTAATTATCTCATCGGATGATCCATCATTTTGGAAGGCCACACCATTAACGCATGACTATTATATTACCTTTTTGGGTATTGCATCACAGCACGCCGATTTACGTTTACTTAAGAAATTGGCCCTCAATTCCATACAGTATAGCTCACTGTCAGCGGATCAGCAATTTGATGCATTGGCCAAATGGCAAACCAAATGGGATGAATTCATTGGCATAGTTAATAATGAATCGAACAGCGCATCCCCATCCAAACAGCACCTCGATTGACTAGCACGGGTGGTGGCAGCACTCCTGGTCGCATTCTCAGTATTGAAACTTGGCCAGCAGTTCTAGTCGGTCCTCCAGCTACTCCAATAGTAATTCCATCTCCACAAAAACCAAACGCTAATATTTCAACACAATCAACATATTATCAATCAATTCATATGCCAAATGTTTATTTTTTTTTTATATTTGTTTAATTTTACTTCATTTGTTTGTGTCTTTCTTGTTTTGTAAGATAATTTCATTTAAATGTTTAGTATTTAGTTAGCCATAAGCAAAGCCTGTTTGTCTAATTCTTTTCTTGCCACACAATTATCAGCATAAGAGATTTTTGTTTTCAGGACTACTCTAACATTAGAACTCTTTAAGAGGTCCTTTTTCGTAATAGAAGGATACAGCAATTGTACTAAATAAACAGAAACTTGTGTTAGTCGTAGCCATACAAATACCATAAAGTGCATGCAAATTATGGGAAAGCCAACTCAAAAGAAGGCTAAACATAATCGTAATGAGTAAATGCAGTCAATTGGGTAGGTATATGGTATTAGAGATGACATCGTGACTACTAAACAACAATCTTGTGACTTCATTGATATCTATATGGAATTATAAAGCTGTCATGTAAGATCGTTTTTAGTAACTATGATAAAGTTAGAAATTTTCTTTAAAGGTTCTTAATGTGAGATCTTTTAGATAACAAACTCAAAATAGATAGGTTTAACATATTGGTAAAGATTTTTATTATTCTAGCTTAGTAAGGGTATAGTTTTGGTATAAACTTATGGTAGCAAGTATCTCAGACTATATACATAGATTCTTTGGTAGCCAGATTAACTAAGTTTTCTTATTCGCATGCAAGTTTCTCAGTTTTAAAACTAATGTGATGACTCTTTTCTTTGTTTTGGTCAAAATCAGCCGAATCAAACTACTATATCATATAGTTCCCATTAGAACTGAATAGGAAAAGAGTCTTAGATCAATAATTTGAATTATTTAGCCACGAAATTTAGTATTTGCCACTTTGTTTTATATTTTCATATATATACCCAAGTTTCTTTTTAAAATCGTTTGACTATATCATATAGCTACTTATTATATAAATACCAACAACACTTAAAATCCTATTACTATATTGACAAATGAAAAATTTATGAAAATTCAGCACCAGCAAGTTACCCTAATGTTTTTAGTTTTCAATTTTCTAAATGTCATTTTATCACGCTGTCATCTCTAATCCCAAAGACGCATAAATAGCATAAAGTGGAGAAGAAAACCCACATAAATCTCATCGCCTTTCGCTGATGCTGTGCGGTAGCTGCTATTGCCGCTGCCTGCTTCCATTGCTGAGTGCACAGAAAACTGTATATACATATATATATACGGATGTTTAATGAATGTACGTTAGGCTTTTAACTCAGTTCGGTTCGGTTATAACGGATACCTTGGATTTCTCTTTTGCTTCTATCTGGCCATCATCAAGCGAGTGACTGCCTTTTGAGCCAGAGCACTTTGAGCCACACGAGGAGCCATACGAGTGTACCAAATGTTTCAATTTTACGTGGCCCTGTTTAGTGGTCGTACCGTTTGCCGCCTCTATTGCATGCTTCTGGCATATTATGGGGCCTCCCTTTAAGTTAGGTCATGTTAGGTCAGAACTGGGTTCGATTTTGATTCGGTTCGCGCTTGTAATGAGCTGTAGCGAGTTGAGAATGCCATTGGTATCGGAATTGTCGATGGAACTGGGGGCTAGTGGGTTTAGGATGGGGATTTTATGATCCAACGACGGCAAATGCAGGCCAGGTTACAGTCGACTGCAAATATGTATGAGCCCATAAAATTGATAGCCGTGTGTGTGTGTGCGGATTTGTGTGTAAAAGAGCACAAAAATGGACGCCACAGCCAGTGGCAGGCTCATCAATTTGATGTCGTGCACATTTAATGTGGTGTTGAGGGCGCGCGGATGCATAAAAAACCAGAGCCAAGTCCCATAAATTACTAATAAAAGCCGCGTGTAGTTGACGTGGTCGAGGCCTCAGTGTTACCATTTTCATTGGCATATATGTATGTATTTGTTGTATATATGCGTATACGTATGTGTGAACCAACATTTTGTGAGAAAAATGCGCTAACAAATGTTGCGGCTTATTGACACATCCGGTCTGGCTGGTTAAAGCTGTCAAATAAATTTCAAAAACTTATTCTTTAATACACTATTCTCTCTCTATCTATCCCTATTTCGGTAATATATTCTTCAAAATTATTACGTATTTTTATTTTAATTTTCTGTTTTGGTTTATTTGGTTATAAATATTTAAAAAAAAACAATATGCAAAATTCAAGACATCGGAGTAATGTTTTAGTTGCAACTTTGCGATATTTATCCAAAAGTGTGAATGCCAGAGAGAATGCCGCTTCTATAAGTCGCTGTTTAAGGAATACAACACCGACCGCATATAAGTTACTTAGAAAAACAGTAGCCAGAGTGGAACAGATTGGTAGTTTGGGTTATAGATTGAAACTAAATGAACGAGAGATGGCCGCTAATAAGATCATAATGGAGGTTAAGAATGCCGAAATACAACATGGATTACTTGATCCGTCAAAATTTTCACCAGGACATCACATTTTTAGAATGTTGAAAAAAATTCAAAAATCACCATTGTTTAAATTATTGAAAAAAATGCCAAAAGGTGGTGTACTCCATGCCCATGATACGGCACTCTGTAGCACAGAGTTTCTCATTCAATTGACATATCGTGAAAATCTATGGATTTGTACAACCGATGAGGGTTGCAAGGCAATTGCATTTCGATTTTCCAAAGACATGCCCACTGTTAAGGCAATGGAAAAATGTACCTGGGAGCCTATGGAGCAATTTCGAGAACGCCGTGGTGAAGATAATGTACGAAAATATCTTTTACAACGTTTTAGCATGTATCCGTTTGCCCAATTTTCTTCAAATAATCAGGCATGGATACATTTTATGAGTATATTCATACTACTCGATGGTCTTCTATTGTATGCACCCGTTTGGGCTGATTATTATTATAATGCCCTTAAAGAGTTTTATGCGGATGGTGTACAATATTTGGAAATAAGATCTCTATTACCAGAATTATATTGCCTTAATGGCGAGAAACTAACAATTGCCGATACAGTGGCCATATATAAAACGGAAGCCGAACGATTTGTCGCAAATAATCCAAATTTTATTGGTTCAAAACTAATCTATGCCCCATTAAGAGGGGTTGAACCCAAAGTAGTAGATGATTATATCAAGACCTGTGTAGCATTGAATGTAAGTACAATTAATAATAAAATAAAGAAAATTATATTAAACTTACCAATATATTATTATATTACAGAAACAATTTCCCGATTTTCTGGTTGGTTTCGATTTAGTTGGTCAAGAGGAGCTTGGACGTCCACTTATAGATTTTGTCGATCAATTGTTAAAGATGCCCCAGCATATTAATTTCTATTTTCATGCCGGTGAAACAAAATGGTTTGGCTCCTCCATTGATGAAAATCTCTTTGATGCTATACTGTTGGGAACCAAACGTATTGGCCATGGTTATGCCATTACAAAACATCCAGTGGCAATGACATTATGCAAATTCTTGGATATTGCCATTGAAGTGTGTCCAGTGTCCAATCAAGTTTTGCAACTTGCACAAGATTATTGCAGTCATCCAGCTGCATTGCTAATAGCTGAAAATGTACCCATTGTTATATCATCAGATGATCCATCATTTTGGCGTGCAACACCATTATCCCATGATTTCTATTTTGCCTTTCTAGGCATTGGACCATGGAGTGCTGATCTAAGATTTTTGAAATGTCTTGCCATGAATTCCATCAAATATAGTGCATTGGAGGAGAAGGAGAAAATTGTGGCCTTTAAAAAATGGCAAAAGAAATGGGATAAATGGATAGACGATGTGGCTAAATGAGATAAAATGTCGAATGAATAAAATGCATAACTAAAGTAAACAAAAAAAAAAAAAAAAAAACAAAACAAAGAAAAATATAAAGAACAGCAAAACAACAACTCTCTTTGGAGTAATTTGTATATTGAAATTTGCATTTATTTCTGTATATTGGTTTCTGCAAGGATTAACTCCACATTTAGCTAAGAGTTCTTTTTTTTTTGGTTTTTTTTTTTGGTTTTTGTGTTTAGTTTGAAACTTACATCGATACAATTGATATGGGTTTATAGATAAGCTTCATTTTGGTTTTTTCTTCATATGAATTTTTCTTTACTTTTTTTATGTTTCTCTTTAAATAATAGCATACTTTTTGGGATAGTTTTTTCAAGTCTGCTGGGATATGTCTCTCTGTTTTTTTTTTTTTTTTTGTGGGGGAAGGGGAAAATTTTGAATTAGAACAAAACTATGGGCTTACTTTGCGTTTACATTTAGTCAATGTGTTCATATATATATTTATATATATAAATGCTAGGCAATTTTTATCTTATACTTTTTGGTTTTTTGTTCAAGCAAAGTCTTATACATATGTATTACTTATACACATACATGAATATAAGTGTGAGTATATAGCACAGTTATAACTTCAATACACACAAATTTAACATTTGTTTATTTAAGTTTTGCAATAATTTAGATCAAATTACGCCTTGATGCTGCTGAAGCCATCTATATAGCAAGCTTTTTTTTTTGAATTTTTTTTTTTTTGGTTTTTCAAATAATACATCTAAATTTGTTTTTAAATTATATTATTGGGCAGCATTTAATTTACATGACAATTTTTTGAATATCCTTTTTTTTATTATTATTATTATTAATATTTTACTGAAATTTTGATAGCATATTTATTTTGTTTTTTTTTTAATTATTTATTATTCTCAGTGTTTTTGCTGTATATGTGATCGCAAAAATAATTTCAATATTTTATTTCGTTTCCTTCTTCTTTCTTTTTGTTTTTTTTCGTTTTTTTTTTGGTTTTTTCTTTGTCACGTTTTGAGATTTATACCCTTGTCAAACGGTGAGATATATATGAGTTCTTAACAATTGACCGATTTATCTATAGACTTAACTTTTACTTGTATCAAATTCGGGTAAAGATTATAATACTGTCTATATATATATACATATATACATATATATGTATGTATGTATAACCAGTAACAGTTGGTTACTATAGAATCTTAGATTATATAGATATAGTTCCAGTTGGACTAGTTATTATATCTTGTCATCTAATTTTTCTATAGTTCTCATACTGATTGTATATGTACCTATATAGTTTTTTTGTTAAATTTTTGAAATTTTCCACATAATTTTCAAGAATTTTTCAAAAACTATTTCCTTCTGATTACTGCAATAGATTAAAGATTTTTAGTTTTAAGGATATAGAATTGTTATGTTTTCACGGACTTTTTGGTATTCAGATCTTAATAATTTGTAGATTTTTGTTCTTTCAAAAAATTAAATATATGTATATATATTTTTCCCGAAATTATATAAATATTTAATAATTTATATGTGTTTTTTTTTTATTTTTTAAATTTTGATTTAAGCTGATTTCAAGGGTATAAAAAACTTCGGCATGGCCGTAGTTATTTTGGCCCATTTTTGCTTAATTTGCTTTGTTGTTGTTGTTTGTTTTTGCATCTATTATTTATTACTCACATACATACATACATATTGCCGTATCTATTTACTTATGCCTCGATATGTTCAAATCCTAACCAATTTCCATTAAATTTTGTTGTCCCTTTTTTTTTTAGTTTTGTGTGTTTACTGTTGCATATGTATGTGCGTATGTATGTATGTGTGTGTGTGTGGGTGTGTGTATGTATGTTAGTATTTTTTTTTTTTATTAATTTTTTTTTTTTTACAAACTTAGTTAGTTCCCAACTGGCCTTATGTATCGCTATGCTGTACAAATCTTAAACTGACCTTATGTATGTATGTGTATTATAGCTCCAATTTTCCTTCAGTTTTATCATTTTCCAATTTTCTTTATGATTTTCTATATTTCGTTTTCTTTGTGTGTGTGTATGTGTTTTTATTTTTCTTTTTTGCTGCGTTTTTTCTTGTTTTTTTGTTTTGTTTTTTGTTTCTTGGTTTTGGGTTTTTATCGCATGCGAGAGAAATAATTACGCCTCATTTTGCGCTATGTAAGCTGTTGCCATTGTTTTAACGGTTCTCTATTGGCCTCCTCTGGGGGGTGTTGCCATTGCTGTTGCTGTAGTTTTGCGGTTTTCCAGCTCGTTTCACCCACACTGAGTGGATATGGTATAATATCAGGCTGCTGTTCTGACGATGAATTGTCATCCTCCATATTGTTGTGCGGCTTATTCTCATCTTCATCATTGTCATCATCATTATCATTATCATTATCATTGCCATCATCATTGTCAATATCATTATTGTTAGCATCATGAATAATATTGGTAAGAACATCAGCCACATCAGGAAGAATATCATTCCCATTGGTTAACTCATTCATCAGGCTATTATTTTCATATAAATGTTTATTTTCTTGTTGTGTAAAATCATTTTGGCCAGATAGTTCATTGTTCTTATTATTAATGTTGTTGTTGCTATTTTTGTTGTAATTGTAACTGGCGTTAGTTATGTTCTCATCAACATAGTCATTGCAATGCTGCATTAAGAAGAAAGAAGACAAAAAAGAGCGGGGGAGAAAGAGAAAATTAAACATAAAATCAATATATATATGACTATAAAATACCCTTTAAAAATCAATTTTTATATACCCCAGCAAGCTTAAACTAAGAAAATGTTATTTCTTTTGCTGCAAATTAGTTATAAAGCGCCCTCTATGGGGCACTTTTGGTTTATTTTAGCTCGGTTAATGAAATTGGCAAATATATTCATCTATATATAATAGATTTTATTTTAGTTTTAATAAGGGTAAATATGTTTTTTAATGCAAATATAAGTTCTATAAATTATGTATTTTCTTGATTGACCTGAGCTAGATTGAGCATATAGATATATATACATATATATCTTGATGTATCTTAAAAATTTAATTATATATATATATTATATAAAAATAAACCATAAGAAATATATTTTTTTATATTTTATAGTTTTGTATTAAAAATATGAAATAATTTTTTTAAAAATTAATACAAAACCAACTACTAAACTAACTCAGTTGTAGGACAGTGTAAAACATCTTCTATAAGATATTCTCTAGAAAGTTTTCGTTAGCCTTATATACCCCTCCATAATGGGTATATATGGCAGCCCCAAACAAATTTTAGTGAAAATTTAATGAAAATTTACACATAATTAATATCCTCATTTATACAAACACAATTTAATTAAATTTGTTTTCTGTTTTCTGTTTTTTTTTACAACATTTTAATTAAATGCATTGCAGTTGAACACTAGCCAAAATGTGCATAAAATAACACAAAAAATTTAAATTAATTTAAATAGTTTGTAGCTGAAATTGAATTTGTCTTCTTTTGTCATTTGATAAGAGATAAGAGAAATGAAAATGAAAACTGAAACTAAATTCAAAGTGATTTTCAATAGACATTTTATATCTATTACTATGTAAATATTTTAATGTTGCTTTGGGCTATGATAAGTTGTAAACAAAAGTGTTCTTTTTTTTATGATAAGCCAAAGATATTAAAAACAAATGTTTTATTTCAATTTAAATTGAAATGTTAATTTCAAAATGTGTCAAATGCAAGTTTGACCTTTGAAAACAAACACAAATATATATATACATATATATATATTTATATAGTATATAGATAATTAAAATATAAAGATAGTAATGCAACAAAACCACAAAGAAACAAGGCCAATTGCCTTATCGTTGCGGTCAGTTAAGTTACATAACAAAAAGAAATTTGTATATATATAAAGACCAATACTTCCACATAAGTCAGAGTTATTCAATATGAGTGTCAATTGTTTAAATAATCCTTCAATTGATTCCTTAAGCAGGAACAAGGAAACAGCTAAAATTGTAATTATAGGAGCTGGTGCATCAGGAATTGCTGCTGCCACACGATTATTGGAAAATGGTTTCAAGCATGTTCAAATATTGGAGGCAGAGGATCGTATAGGTGGACGTATACATACTATACCATTTGGTGATAATGTTATCGAACAGGGAGCCCAATGGTGTCATGGGGAGAAGGGTAATGTTGTCTATGAAATGGTCAAGGATTTAAATTTATTAGAAACCAGTGGAGAAAATTTAGATGGCAATCAATTTATACGTTCCAATAAGGAGATTTTGCCACAGGAAACAACAAATATACTTTTGAATATTTTTGAGAAATTCTCAATGAATGGTCATGAGAATTATGAGGGCTCCAAAGGAGATTATATGACGCAAAGTTATTGGAAAGAAGTGGCCAAGGAATTGCCAACACTTGATCAAGAATTGGCCAAGGAGGCTTTACGAATAATAAAGCTAATGATGTGTGCCTGGGAGGGATGCGATCATATGTATGAACTCTCCTCAAAAGACTATTTTGAGAATTCCGAAGGTGATAATGAATTGAATTGGCGTGATAAGGGTTACAAGACCATTTTACGATTGCTTATGAAGGCCAAAGAAGATCAACCGGATGATATGGGATTGCTTAATGGACGTTTAATGCTTAATGGACGCATTGCTGAAATCAATTGGTCGGGAGCCGATAAATTAACCTTACGCCAATGGAATGGTAATATACTTACAGCAGATCATGTGA
Organism: Drosophila neocordata; assembly: GCA_018903615.1. Classification (NCBI taxonomy): domain Eukaryota; kingdom Metazoa; phylum Arthropoda; class Insecta; order Diptera; family Drosophilidae; genus Drosophila; species Drosophila neocordata. The sequence goes on from JAEIGI010000001.1 coordinate 14,003,069, forward strand.
TTTGTACTGTTTCGTTGGGTGTCCTTAAGGAGCAACATTCACATCTCTTTGTGCCTGCATTGCCGGCAGCAAAAATACGAGCAATCAATGGTCTTAAATTGGGCACAGTGAATAAATTTCTCTTGGAGTTTACAGCTCAACCCATGCCAGAGAATATTGTAAGCTTTCAGTGTTTGTGGTTGGAAAAGGATTTAACAGAGCTACGTGGCAGCGAATTGTTTTGGCTGGAGAGTGTAATCGGTTTTCATGGTGTGTCTTATCAGCCACGTTTGCTGGAGGGTTGGATTATTGGTGCTCATGCTCGGCATATGGAGACACTTACAGAGGAGAAGGTTCTTGAGGGTATTCAATGGCTTTTCAGTAAGTTTCTTAACTTTAATGTACCAAAACCAAAACGTTTCCTTCGCACCCAATGGCATTCGAATCCCAATTTTCGTGGCAGCTATAGCTACTATACAACCTATGGTGATGAGCTGGCCACAGGTCCTTGGGATTTAGAGACTCCACTCTTGGATATAAATGGTCGACCGAGATTACAATTTGCTGGCGAAGCATCAAGTAAAATCCACAACTCGACTGTTCATGGAGCTATTGAAACGGGTTGGCGTGAGGCAGATCGTCTCAATGAATATTATAATAAACGTAGTGTCAAATAAAAACAATAACAAAAGGTTAAAGGTCATGTCATCTATACAATAAATATCAAATGAATTAAATTTGAAAAACTACAAGTCAAAATTTTTTCAATGGTACTGAAATGGGAAAATGAGTGAAAAAGGGAAAACAAGGAAAACAACTAGAAAAACAATTTCCAAGTCAAAATTGTTTGGAAAAAAGATTTATAACTAAAAGGCAGCGCTATCTTTGGCTGTGTCGAATTTTGAATACCCTTCCAAACTTGTTCTTTTCTTTCTTGATTTATAAAGAATCACAAGAAAGTATATTTAAGTAGGTGAACATAAATTTTATGACTGTGGCTGAAGAAAAATAGTTTTTACAGCTAAAAAATATGTTTTGGTTAGACTGTTTCTGTGACGACTATGGCATATAGCCAACCGATTCTTTTGAAACTCTATACAGCTTTTTTATATAAACTAAACTAACTTTATATAAACTACTTTTACAAGATTTCTTGAAAATTGCTTTTAAAACAGTTATTGCAGTACTTCCTCTGTACTACCGCAGTACTACCTCTGTACTACTGCAGTACCGTATAAATTTCTAATAATTTATGTTTCTTATCTCAACAATAAGCTAAGTAAGTAATTTATGAAAATTTAGTTAAGGTTACTTTGATTTTGTGGTTCTCAAAAACTAAACTGGATCTTAAAAAAGAAACCAAACTTGAGGGGTTTTTGTTTAATGACATTTTGTACTTGTAAACCAAATGTCGGTTATATATAAGTTTATATGATATCATTTAAGTATTTTATATGACACTTGAAATGGTTTTAGCTTTCTTTTTGATGTTAGACTTTAAAAAAATGTTAAGAGCTGTTGTCCATGTTCATTTCTATGGTTATTCCCATGAACATTTTCATTCTTATTCCCTTTATGCATTTACATGATGACTTCTCCAAGTCAACTTAACCACTCACAATTGTAGAACAAAACACACACACACAGGAACAGTTAAGGGCTAGCAGAAGAGAAATCCTTTATCCAAAGCATAAACATTACCTGGACCCAAAAAAAAAAAAAGAAGAAGAAAAAAAAAAACATAAGCTCCATAGACCCAAAGCGAAAGCATGGCAAATGTATGTCTGCTCTGGTCAAAACAGAGACTTGTTTAACATTGTCACTTCAAGTCACTGAAGGACAAAAAGCACGTATCCGCTTGGCTAGACACCGGTCATCATTGCTGGGTATTAACTCAGCAGGAGCAGCAACAGGAGCAGCGGCAGATGTGGCCAACCAACTTGAAGTTGGGAATGAGGCTTGGCTGGGTGGGCCAACAGATTCCTTTCTCTTACATTTTGTGTTTGTTTTTTTTTTTTTTTTTTTTTTTGGAGGACCCAAGAATAGCGACAAAGTCGCATATGTAATTGGGCTAACGGGGTAATCTGCGAGATACGAGACACACACACACACACACTCACAAAATCAACAAACAAATACCAGAGGGCATACAAGTACATAGATACAGACGAACTGTGGTGGCAGTGTATGGTATAGTGCAGTCAGTCGTCTGCTTTCTAGCATAAATTTGAATTTTCAACATGGCAGCAATTGTTGAAGCATTTCGCAGGACAATCCCTTGGCCAATCCTCTAGCATTTGCCTGTGGTACTGTCTCTCTCTCTCTCTGTCTCTTTCTCCCTGTGTCTCTGTGGTCTGTGGACAGGGCATTGTGTGGAGTGTTGTGTCCCTACGTTTTTGTTGCATCCTAGATAAGTGCTAAACTGATTTTTGCTTTTGCATTTGACTTTTCAACCCTTTTCCCCCTTACTTCACTTCCGTAATTTGGATGTTTGCATGTGTTAGACCCCAACAAAAAAAAAAAAAAAAAAAAAAAAAAAGAAACAAAAGCAAACAACAACGACAAAAAAACAACCCTTCTTTAGGTGAGAGAATGCGGGAGGAAGTGGAGGCGTTGTTTGTGAATGCCCTGGAAAACAGGCGCAATTACAATGTTGTTTGCCAATGTTGGCTGCAAATGAGTTGGTCAACATGCTTTTTTTTTTTTTTTTTTGGTCAAAACGGTCAAAATGCCTTAGCTGCCGAATATTGTGTGAAATGGAATGCAAAGCGAGGTTACAACAGTTTGAAACACAACCCCTCACCTCCCTCAAACAAAAAACCAACACACAAAATTGAAATGTGTTTAAATTCTAGCTAAGTTAAGCTTAAAGCCAACACAAAACTGGCTTAAATCTGTTACAATTGATTTATTATGGAAAATAAGCTGTTATAAATTGGTTAAAGCTGTTATAAATTGGTTAAAATTGTTGAATATAGATATCAATATATAGTAACGTTTTATAACTCTTAAGTTTAGATTGTTATCTGATAGAAAATAATCACCTTTAAGTGCTTTAAAGTAATCAAATTGAATTGAAATTGATAAAAAAAAAGTTGGGCGTTTCTTTCAAGTATTTTGAAGATAAGAAAATTGATATACCAAAGCTAGCTAACTAACATATACAGGAATAAAACTAGTACAACTGTTATACACTGTTATAAAGTTATTCGAGAAACATCAAAGAAGTCATCAAAGGCGGCTTAAAACAAGTTTATAACTCAACAAACTTGGCTAATTATGCAAACTGATCGATTTACAAATTGCTTTACTCTAAAGTTTTTACACTTTGTTAGCAATTTTCCTTTATTTAACCATTGCCTTATTTGTTATATAAAAAAAAAAAATGATAATAACAATAGCTTTTTGTTCTTATCCAAATGCATTTTCTAGACCAATTTATAGTTGAGCAGTCCGTGAACGATAATAATTATTTAGACGGTCCGCTTCACGCCAACCTGTCTCAGTGGCTCCATGCACCGTTGAGTAGAAATGTTTGTGTGATGCCTCGCCGGCAAATTGTAAACGTGGTCGACCGCACACATCAAGGAGTGGTGCCTCGAGATCCCAGCCACCGGTTCTCAATTCATCCGTGTAAGTTGAACGGAAAGTATAGCTGCCACGGAAATTGGGATTCGCATGCCATTGGGTGCGCAGGAAACGTTGTAATTGTGGCACATTAAATGGCAAAAATTTACGAAATAGCCAAAGCAGACCATCTACCACTTTCTCTTCGGTCAGTGTTTCCATATAACGGGCATGCTCACCAATAATCCATCCCTGAAGTATACGTGGCTGATATGAAACTGGATAGAAACCAAAAACACTTTCCAACCAAAACATTTCAGTGCTGCGCAACTCTTCCAGATCTTCCTTGAGCCAAAGGCATTCGAAGGCTGGCCAATCTATGGGCAAAGGTGGCGTTGAAAATTCCAAATAGAATTTATCCACAGTACCCAATTTGAGACCTTTAATGGCACGAACTTTAGCTTCTGGGAGAGCAGGCACAAAGAGTTGTGAATGCTGCTCTTTAAGGACACCCAATGAAACTGTACAAATCACATGATCTGCTGTAAAAATTTCACCATTCCAACAGCGTATTAATAACTCATCAGAACCTTCCCAATTGATCTCTGCAATACGCTTATTAAGTAAGACACGTCCATTTAGTACACCAAAATCATTTACTTGGTCTTCCTTTGAATTCATTAGGACTTGAAGAAATTTCTTATAACCTTTGTCACGCCAATTTAGAAGCAATTCACCTTCACATAGCCAATACTCTAGATGGCCACGTCCAGAGACCTCATATAAATGATCTGCAGCCTCCACTGAGCTTTCAAATTTATGAAAAACAGCTAAAAACTCTTCGGCAATGGTCCGATTAATATGTGGCAATTTGGCTAACTCTTGCCAATATTTTGCTGTCAAATAGTCACCCAGTGAGCCATCATAATTGAGTAATTCTGTTTGCCTTTCGGGTATCGAATTAATAGCAATGGTTCTCAATTCTTCAGCTATCTTCTCGGGCAATACCTCCTTATTGGATCGCACACATTTAAAGGTGTCATAATGATCTTCGGTGTTTTCCAGTAAATTCAAATCTTTAACACGTTCAAAAATAACATTTCCCTTCTCGCCGTGACACCATTGCGCACCAAGATCGACAACATTATCGGCAAATGGTATAGTATGGATTCGTCCACCTATACGATCTTCTGCTTCGACTAGCAATACATTTCGAAATCCCTGATCGAGCAGACGTGTGGCAGCTGCTATACCAGCGGCACCCGCACCGATAATGACAATTCGAGCGGTTTTTTTGCTAAGCAAGCGTAACGAAACGGTACTCATACTTGTAACGATGGTGCTAAATTTATGCTCTTCCACTCTCACTCTCAGTCTCTCTCTCTCTCTCTCTTTCTTGTTGGTGAGTTCTCTCTCACTTATGTGCTACAATCGTCTGGGTCTACGTTTGACAAGCGACTAAATCGTAATTCCGAAATGTAGGAAACTTTCACCCCGAACGATAGCCAACGTCTGCAAATAACGTAAGCGCTGCTGCTGCTACTGCTGCGCTAGCCAAAACTAAAACTCTTATACAGCTAAATGAGGTTTATATTTTGCACTGATAAAGTTAATTTTATCATCGGTTGGTTTATTAACTAATTGCCTAGTTGTATGCAACCAAGTGGTATACGAATAGAACTAATCACAAAATTTTAAGCAATTTATCGCTATCAGTATTATTGTGATAATGTATAAAGTTAGCGCAAAGAGAGTAGTTTTCAGGGTTATTAATAAACGGGTTCTCTCTCTCTTCGACGCTCTCTCTCTCGCTTTATCTCTCTTATATTGATTTGACTGTGAACCTTTAAAATGCAATTTTTATGCAATATAGAAATATTAGACAAGTAATATTCATTTGAACCAACTTAATTCATTTTGCTTATAAAAATTGCTAACCGAAGAGAACTAAGGAGTTGTAGAGTATGTTTTTAGCTACCAGGAGTTACATTTGCATTGATTTTACTGTTCGAACTAAGAAAAATATAGCTGATTTGTTTTCGTAACTTATAAATTTCATATTTAAATTTTTCAATCAATTGTTTCCATGGTTACTATATTTTTTTTAAAGAAATCAATGTTAATTTCTGACTAGTTTACAATCGCTTTGAAAACTGATTAAAAATTTTTGATTGGTGTATTTTAAAGTATGAAAATTCAATCTTAAAAACAACTTACTAATGATTTTTACTTATTATTTATGGGTTTTTTTTTTGGAATTATTTATAACCAAAAATGTTTTTCAATTTCAATTAAATAAAAACTAGCTTTAAAAAGAAATCTTTTGAATGAAATAAACAAATATTGATGCCTTATGGCTTAGGTTTCTCTTCATTGGGAATTACGTTTTTCTATGGTATATATATAAAATAAATGCCAGATATATGTATATCAGCTTAGGTTGTTTGCTTCAATCATTAGAAATGCGTATTAAACTTTAAAACATGTTTAAAAAAAATATTCTTGGCTTCTGTTAAAGCAGATTGTGACAAGAATTGAAAACTAATCTGGCAAATATATATGGAATAGAAAGGAAATAATACGATTGCATAAGTCGATTTGGGGCAAATTTGATTGGGAAATTGTTTTTGTAGGGGATTATCTTATATTGCGAAAAAAAAAACAACATAAAACGAACTCATTGTAAGCTTTAGCTGCACTTGTAGTGTTAGGTTTTTCTGTTCGAATCATTGCCAACATTCCTTTGCATTCATTCATAGAGTCAACTCGTCTGCATCAATGCAAAACAAAAGCCTCACTTAAGCCACAAAACTAACACACACACACACATACACACGCAAGCATACGTCACTAACACAAACACATGTTGAATGCATTGCCCGAAAGTATGCAACAAAATGTTGGTTAGCTTTCATGCATGATTCCCTCCTACTCTTTTTATTTTTTTTTTGTCTTTTTCTCTCTCTATAACCACTGTCGCTGTTGCTGCCACCTGCGCCGCCGCCGCCGCCGCCTCTTTGATGAAATGTATTCATAAAAATCCAATCATTGCAATTGCACAGCACTCGCCAAACTAGAAAATACAAATACAAAACATACAAAAAAAAAAAAAAAAATAACTAACAAAAAAATAAAAACCAAAGCATTCAAGATGAATACGCCAAAATAATGGGAAAACACAACAGACAGCTGGGTGCGGTGCGCACTCCACAAACAACAACTGACTCTGAATAGTATATACCAAAGCACTCCATTCCAACAACGATTCATCTCCTCCCCCCTCACCCTAAAACCCCGCCGCAAAGTAGTCAACAGAAAAAATTGCAGTAATATTTTGCTTCTTTTTTCCTTTTTTCTGTTTTCTTGTTTTTTGTTTTTTTGTTCTTTTCTGTTCTTTTGGAAAACAAAAACACATTTGTGCATAGAATGGAAAATAACAAGCAGGCTTTATATATATACATACATATAAATATATAGATAATAAGAATCGAATAGATGATGCCCATTAATTGATTTCGAATTGAATTTCAAAAGCAAAAACAAGAAAAGAAAATTTCCTTATTTTACAAATATTCTTTTTTCTATGAATTTCTTTAATAATTTTGTTGCTCTTCTATTTTCCTTGTTTTTTTTTTCTGTATGTTTTAGACCATCATACCTTGATTTGATACATTGGTAAGGGATATCAACAGAAAATGCTTTCAAAAGCCAACATCAACAGCAGTAGAAGCAGCAATAACAATAATAACAACAACAAAAACAACAAATGCGATTAAAATGACAAGTGAAAGCAATTTTCATGCAGCTGCTGCGACGAGGTAAAAAGTATCTTCTATATACCATACATACATAGATACAACTGAATGATTCGATGGCATGGAATACCAACACTGGCTGGCAAATATATGGCCAAAAGGCGGCAAAGAAATATGACTACATTTATGCTTCTGGCTAAAAAACACTGAGCCGAAAAGGTATATGTTCAACAGTCGGTCGTCTATCTCCTTGTATCACCTTTTTTCTTTTTTTTTTATCATCAAGCAAAATCTCATGTTCTTTCCATATACCACCCGCCATTCCCATTCCCTCAATCCCCAATACCCAATCATTCGTCCTTTCAATTCGATCCATTCAATCTGCTTGGTACTTACATTCTTGTTGCATTCACATTTCAGTATCCATTCGACGGCAATGAATTTATTCTCAATTTGTATCTGATGTGATTGCAAAAATTCCTGATCGATTGGTTCCAAGGCGACGGTATCCCATAACTGTGCATTTTGTTGCTCCTTTAGCTCATCGAGAGATGACGATGATTGCTCCATAGACCCATGCTCATGCCCCATCCCATTCAGTTCCCTTTGACGTTGTGCTCGCTGTTGTACGTAGTTAATTGGATCTACGGCATTTAAAGGACACAACAGCTCGACCTGAGAATACAACAAAAAGGAGAAAGAAGGATGAAAAAAAAAAAAAAAACGAAAGGTAAGAGATGTTAAGAGATTGCAATTGTAACAAGCTGGAAATCTGAGGCATTCGTTTAATAAATTGGAAATGTGCAATGGGGACAGGTGCTAAATTGATTTTGACAGCATTTGACTTTTAATTTTACTGCCATCTGCCAATCGGCAATTGCCGATTGTCGATTGCCTTTTGGCCCGCCTGCAAATTGACATTTTAATGCAATTTGCTTTTTAATTAAAACTAAAAGGCGGCAAAAACAAAAAAAAAAGAAGAAAGAAAGAAAAACGATGGCAAAAGCCAATAAAGCAAATAAACAAACAGGTAACAGGTAATCTCTTTATAAAAATGGCAACGACAATTCGATTACCTGCAACATGAATTCAATAAAAAATTTATACAATTTTTTAATCAACTGAAATATTTCTAGTCAATATGGAATCGAATTCGATTTGTTAGCGAATTTAATCCGTGAAATTTTTTTGGCAATAGATTGAAATTTTAATTAAATTATACTATAACCTCTTTAAGCCAATTTTAATAGTTTATCAATAAGTATTTCATTTTAGTTGGTTAATAATATTTAAATAATTTTGAATATAAACTGCCTTATTTACATTTTGATTGTTGAATGGAAATTATTTAACATTTTTGTAAAATTTATAAAAAGGAATATTCATTTTAGTTATTTTTTTTATAAACATATAATAAAACTCATTTCAAATGAAGATTTCTAATTAAATCATTATTAAAGTAAGAAATTTCATTTCTAAATTGAATAATTTAAATAAAATTTTTTAAGGATTTTGTTTGACTTCTTTGACCAGAACTTCTTAAAATCTGAAAACGTGAAATATATGTAAATTTTGTCTAATTTGTTTAGTAATTAAATAATGTAAATAAAATTGTTTAAATATTTTTGTGACATGTTCAGAAATTTTTAAAATATAAATAAATATATCAAAAATTAGGTTTATAAAATTTATAATTTAAATAAAATTGTTTGAGTTCTTTTTGACTTGACTAGAAAGTTTTTAAAATCTAGGAAAATATGTAAATTAAATTTAAATTATTTAGTTTTTAGATAATTAAAATAAAATTGTTTAAGCTTTTATTTAAAAAACTTTATAAAAATTAAAAAAAAAAATATATAAAAATTGAATTTTTAAAATTTATAATTTAAATAAAAAAGTTTAAGTCTTTTATTGACAAGCCTAGAAATTTTTAAAATCCAAGAAAACATGAAATTGAATAAAATATTTTTTGACTTGAAATTTAAAAATTAAGTTTTCAAAATTTAGAATTTAAATAAAATTGTTTAAGCATTTCTTTCACTTTTTAAAATCTAAAAACATATATAAATAAAGATTTTGAACAATTTACATAAATATTTAAAATATTTTTAAATATATATATTTTCAAAATCATATATATAAATTCAGTGTTTCATTTGTATTGTTATAGAAAATTCGTTGACTAAAACATTTCAAAAACTATATAAATATATCAAAAAAATAATAAAACAGGATTATAAAATAAATTTTATATTAAAATCTGTTTCTTGCTTTATGGAGAAAATAAAAATCATAAATTTTTTGTATATTACATAAAAATTTCATTCCCTTTAAAATACAATTTAATTTTCATATTATATGTATATATTTTTTTATTATATTTTAAAGTAATTTCATCAATTCTAAAGGATCTTGAGACTATCAAGAGTAGCAAATTAAGCACTTAGCTGAGCAGGGGATTTTGTTTCTTTTCTTTTCCTTTCCTTTTTTTTTTTTTTTTTTTTTTTTTTTTCATTGATGGGTTTCAATTGAAATTAACGGTAATTTAATAAAAACAGACAAATAAAAACTTAAGAAAAAACAAGAAATTGCAAATGGAAAAAATGCAAAAGTAGATGGTTGATGGTAATGGGAAAGTTTTGCCTTAAAAGCTGTCAAATGCATCTGCAGCTGGATGCAGACTGAGTCCAGCTTAGCCTAGAATCGGAGTATCTGTATCTGGATCTGAATCTGAATTTAAAAACAAACCCCTTTGACTCACCTGTATCGTTGTCGACACTGCTGGGACACAGCACTTAATGCCACGATGGCAACGTCCACAAAGTTTGGGTCGATAAAGTTTTCGCGAGACGCATTCGCCCAATCGTATCCTGGCCGGTCCTAGACGTTGTATGCTACGGCATTCATGTCCCTTCTGTAACATGGCAAAAGCAAATAGAGAGAGAGAGAGAGGGCGAAAAAGAAGAAAAAAGGTATTCAGACTCTAGACTTTAACTTTAACTAGAGCTAATGTTTGTTTGTTTTTGTTTCAACTTACGCGTATCCTGTGAGCAGGTTCTTCTGGTAATAGCATATGATGCTCTTGTTCTTGTTCTTCTTGTTGATGTTGTTCATGTTCTTGATGATGTTGATGTTGTTGTTGTTCTTGTTGCTGTTGTTGATGATGATGATGATGATTATTATGATGATGATGATGATGTTGATGATGATGCTGCTCCTGCCGATAATGGGCACGATAATGCAAATGGGAATGGGCCAGAGGCTGATTTTCAATCATGTTATGTTGTCGCCTTTGCGTTAATGACCGACTGTTGCTCCTCAGATGATGTTGCTGCTGCTGTTGCTGCTGCTGCTCTTTATTGTCCTCGGCACATTTGCGATTCTCACATAACCGCAAATTGCTCAATTGATGGCAACCCGCATGAGTGCTCGTTTGCCTAGTGGCAATCCCTAGGCCACAGGTCTGACTGCAGGCGGTCCAATTGCCACTGATGCTGCTATTGTGGCAGGTGGCATAGACTGCAATGCCAAAGAATAAATGAAAGAAGAGTTTTCCTAATGGTTAATGCTTATACTCATTTATCATGGTCAATGGGACACAATAACAATGATAGTTCTAACTCCCCCACCAAAAAAAAATAAGGATAACACCAATACTTAATACTCTGGCGAAAAAACGTTTATAAAATATCTTTTTATTGTTAATCTAAAACTCTTGTGATTTAATATGGAAATTCTTAAAATAAAAAAAAAAAACAGATTGTATTGCTCATTGCAAGCGTTAGTTATACTTTAATCCTTTATTTACTAGGATATCTTTTAAAAATGTTTAAGAAATTCCAGCAGATATATCTACTTATTATCCCCAATATATATATGCAAAATTTAGTTAGTTACTTGCTTAATTAAAGTATCTAAAATTATAGGAAGTAATAGTGTTAGAATTTATTATTATCAAAGCTAATATACCCGTCTGGCAATATTCGATGCTCTACAGATGGAAACAATGCTTAATAATCTTGTTTATTTATTGCATTCTGCGCGTTTAATTAACACTTAATCCTTGTGTAAGTAATTATGCTGCTGTTGCTACTCGAATGGCCCTTGGTAGCAGTAGTATTGCGGTACTGACTGTTGGGTGGTTGGTTGGTTGGTTGGTTGGTTGGTGGTTGGTGGCTAGCAGCATAACCTTCTCTGGATTCTGTCCATGGTTGTCATGGAATAATTCATCTTTATAAATATGCGTTGCGCTTTTCGTTGGGGGCGCTTAAAAAGCATTAAGTTGAGGGTACCCGGAGTACGCTCAATGCCAGCCAACAACAAAATGTCTGGCCCCTGAGCGCCATTAAGTTGGCATTGCTACTGGAATTGGCAAGCTGATGGTAAAGACTCGACCCTTATATATATATATATAAATATAAATATACTAACATATACACACACACACATACACTTATAAAACAATATAGTAAAAGAAACAGAGAGAGAGAGAGAGAGAGATAGAGTGGCTTGGGCAACAACTTACCATCAGCTGTTGGATTCTCACAGAGCCACATTTTGCAACAGTGGCCGGGCACCTCGACAAGTCGCGGTGATCTGCACGAAATCGTGTCCTCTGGTGCCGGCAGCTGTTCGTTTGGACACAGTGTGGAGCAGGCATGGCGACCATTCTGCAATGGGACATTAAAATACATTAAATGTGGCATAAAGTGTTTTTTTTGTACGTATTGTTGTTGTTCCCCTGCTGATGTTTCTGATGTTCTTATTGTTGTTGTTGTTGTTATTGGTGTTATTTTTGTGGTGTTTATTTAGCTTTGGCCAGAACCAAACCAAAAATAAAGTCATAATGTAAAGAAAATATTGACCCAAAACAAAAAAATAAACGAAAAAGAAACTCAACTCGACTTGAACTCAATTTGAAGGCCCCAACCCCCTCGCCACCACCCGGATACACAGCAAACTGGCCGAATGACCATGAAATAACTGTGTGTGTGTGTGTGTGTTAGTGATTAATTTTGTTGTGGTCTTGAACTGGAAATTAACATCTTTATATATATATATATATATATATTTTCCTCGTTTTTACCGCTCACTGTTTTATTTATAACCCAGTTTTTGCTCTTCATTCAGAGAAGATTTGCACGTTTAGTAGAACGTTTGGGGAAAGAACTTGGCCACCTTTTTTTTTCTTTTTGTCGCAAAATTGCATTGCATAAATTGAGTGTTGTGTTTTTTTTTTTTTTTTGTTTTTCCACCGCATTTGGTGTTTTATTTTTGGTTAAGGGGATTGAGGTGGTGGTGTTTGGGGGGGTACGGTGATAAACTGCCTTTGCTGGTAAAAAGGTGAAATAGCCAGATACTCTCAGATATAAACAGAAATGCACAACCATAAAGCACTGTCAAGGATTCGTTGGCTCTCTCTTTCTCTTGTTGTTGGTATTGTGTTGTTGTTAACGCTTTAGATATGGCTAATAAGAGCGTTTCAAGAACCCTTAAGCGTTAAATTTATGTCCCATTTAATACAATGTTTTGGCAACATTTTCTTACTTGTGGTTTAACTATCTTGTAGATACTTTGTTTACTACCATTAAGTTTGGCTAACAAATTAGTTGAAAAAGAAATAATCAAAGATAATTTGCTAAGGTTGTTCAAACAAGAGTATAAGTATATCAAGTATAAGTACATGTAAGTAATTTGCAAGTACTTGTAATGATAATTAAATCTGAAACAAAGATATAAGTAAGTAGTAATTGTCTTTTATTTTTAGCCTAAACTAGAATTAACTTTTAATAGATTTTACATAATTTTCTTTAATAAAATTAGCTCTGCATATGCCCAAAAGTATGCAATTGAAATATTAAAGTAAATAACATGGAAGCACTTGTAATGCAATCTGTATCAAAAGTAGTAATTAACTTTTGTTTTTGCCTTGATTTCAATTAACATTTGTATGTTACAATTTCACTTCAATAGATATTTGCCTTAACTTTGCATATGCCCAAAAGTATGCAATTGAAATTTTAAGTAAATTACATGCAAGTACTTAATTGTTTAACATTCCATTTTATATTTGGTTTAGGTTTCAATAAACTTTTCTTGGATTCTTGATATGCATATACCCAAAAGTATGCAATTGAAATTTAAAGCTCTTAAAATGCAAATAGTTGTACTGTTAATCCAAACTGAATGAAAGATGTAAGTAGTAATTGTCTTTTGTATTTTGCCTAAATTTCAATTAACTTTTGTTTGACTCTTAATTATAATAACAAAATAACTTTAATACATTTCTCTGGCTTAGCTCTGCACATGCCCAAAAGTATGCAATTGAAAACTTGTTTCTCTTTTATATGCAAGCAATTTATTTCAGTTACAACTTCTTGGCTATTAACAATCTACTTTCATTTTAATTAGAAGGAAATTCTCTATGCCAAAATGTCACAAAAAAAGAAAAAAAAAAAGTAAATGTGGCAAAAACTAAATACAGGTTAAAGAACAGTTGAAAGGATGGGGGAGGTTGGCGTTTAATAAAACTGCAGTTGACTTTGACTGTGTCTGCGGTTTGTGGTAACCGAATGTTTATTACCTTTACCACCCCTTACCCCCATCCCACTTTACTACCACTACCACTTAGACTCCTTCTATTTTACTTACCTCACACACGCATTGGGTTTTACAATCCAATTTAAATGTGACTCCATGTGCGAATGTTGTGTTGCCAACACTGCAATTGGCTGCAGGCGGATCCAGGACCAGAACCAGAACCAAGCCAATGTGACAGTCCAAAAGTGCGAGAGAGAGATGCACATTTACATTCAGATTCAGATTCACATCCACAGGCAGCAATAGCAGTAGCAGTCGTTTGAACCATTGTTGTCGCGTAGCCAAAAAGGATATTCACACACACACATACACACGACACATATGTAAAGAAAGAAATAGAAAAAATCAAATGAGCATAAAAAACAGGACACAGAAAAAACAGGATCTCAAGTTTTGGTCAGAGGTATGCCAGATGTGTGTCTAGGGAAAATTGCCAAAATGGAAATAGAAATTGAATTGTATGTACCAAAAATGGTTATCTTTAAGAACAGGCTAATACTTGATAAGGACATTTATCAATTGCGTTTTATAATATTTAAATACTAAAAATCCTTCTTTATATATATTGTTTTTTTCTGTCTATCATACGAAATGAAAATTCTTTAAAATCTTAAATTTTTATATTGAATATTTTTCATTTTAATAAAAAATACCTCAATCAACAGAGAAATTTATGAACTTTTATTGGTTTGAAGCATGCAAGTCGTCTTTAGCCGACTTTAAGTATACCCTCTAAAAAGCAAAGAAACTTAATATAAACAATCTCTTTCTGGTTAAATATAAAATTCTCCTTATATGCAAATGCATGTTGTTTCGCTCACTCTTATGAGGCAATGTTTCACACTCAGCGTATCTTCAATATTTATTGTTCGCTTCTAACAAAATTCGGTCAGCTGATACATTTGGGCATTATAATGAAAAATACTAAACTAAAAGGCAATATCCTTAATATAAGTCTAGCTATTCTCTTTTTTATAAATTGCGGGGGCAAAAGTGGGCGTGCCAAAAATTTTAAAATTAATTTGATCTATGTAGGAACTAGGGGATTACTCAGACCAATGTCGGTTGCCATCTCTTATAGCTCTTATAGTTTATGAAATCTAGGCATGCATACGGATAGACAGACGGACGGACTTGTCTTAATTGTCTGAATCAAGAATATATATACATAATGGTATCAGAAATGTTTGCCTCTGTCTGTTACATACAATTTAGCTTTATTAATGTACTCTTTACACCACGGGCAGAGAGTATAAAAAAAAGGTTTAAAATCAATTAGTGTTGATAAATGGCCTTAAAGTCAAAGGACTCAGGGGAAAAAATATATTTAGTGTTATTTATTTTACTTGTTATTTTGTTTTATGTTACACAGCGAAGAAATTTATTTCACATTTCTTTTTAAGCCAAAAAAAAAACAAAAAAATAATACAAATTGAATAGAGTTTTTTTATGTTATACCCAATTCTTCACCTGAGCTTAGCATTTTTGACTCTACAAGGATAATTTAGGGGTATTTGTTAATTAAGCCAAAATAATTTGTATAGGATTTTTTTTATAGTTTTGTTATATCTATAGTTTGGGCAGACATTGATAAGAAAATTTAATTTTATTTAATTTTGATTAAAGGAGTCTTAATTGAAACTCTTCTTGAAATGAACAAGCAAATGTAAAGATGATTAAGAAAATTTCTTAAAAAAATCTACGAGTTTAGTAAGCAATGCTTAGCAAAGAAAACTTTTTGGAATATAAATATATATAATAAAATATAATTAATAACCTAGAGCGCATAAAAAACCTTTAGCGGACTTTCCTTATTGCAACCACTGTAAATCTTTATATGTTTTTAATAAAAATTTGTTGATTTTTCAAAGATTTTATAGGGTATATTAGTGTAAGAGTATATTAATTAATCAATTTTTAAATACAAGAATTTGTATATTTTAAATTTTCTATTGAAACTAAATTTTTTTTGGTTCTAAATAAATTTTTTCCATATAACAAAGATACAAATATTTTATATATACCTATATAAATATTTTACTCAAAGCAACTTCCGCAATCAGACGCTCCCACTTTTCCGGTATGTTTTTGTTTTATATATATATATATGTATTTTCTTTTTTGTCTTTCTCTATTTCTTTTCTTCTTGTTAATTTATTTTCCTCAAATGTGTAATATACAGAAGGACACATGTGCAATGTGAAAGAATGAAACCCAATTAATGTCAGCGGCTGTTTGTTATAAATTTTCTTCCTTTTCTTTTCATTTTTGTAATACATATATATATATATAGATTCTTTTTCTGTTTTACTTCTATTTTTTTTATTTTTTTTTTGCTTGAAACGCATATTTACCAAACAAACAATAGACTTTATGTGTGTTCGTGTCTCATCAAAATTAATATTGACAAATGTTGTTGCTTTATGGCATGCCATTAGGCCGCAAAAGTTTGCTTTTTGCAACATAGATATATCTATGTATGGTATATATATATGTATGTATGTATGTATATGTGTAGCCGCCAATCACAATTACTTTGGTTTCGGTTTCGGTTTGGGTTTCTCTTCATGTACGAATGAAGGAGCATTTGCAATGTTGTACCAACTAATAGCCCTAAGAGCCTGGGTAAGAGTAGCACCAAAGAGGATACTGCCGCATGGTGTATATAGAACACAGTACGTAAAATGGAGAACGGACAGACCCACCCACTTATCTACGTGCTCTGTACTTTTCTACTTTGAATTGATTTCGCCTTGACGACGTGACTTTGTAAACGAAACGTGTCCCTCTTTGCCACAAATAGAAGAGACTATATGTGGGTGGCAGAGAGTAAGAAAGAACGAAAAAAAAAAAAAAAAAAAAAAAAAAAACACAAGCCAACATTAGACATCATCATTCATTTGGCATCAATGGTTAATGTGAAAATTGGCATTGCGAGCTGATTGTAATGAATATATGTGAATATCCCATGTGCCAGCAATACGAGTACTTATGATATTTAGCAATTTGCTTCTACTTGTACTTATGTCATTCTGTCACAATATTGCCAAAACATATACATATACATATAATCATACATACATACCTTCATACATACATACAAATACATAGATCATAGAATTTGTGTAACAAGAACGTGCTTTGCCTCTAACTCGAATCCTTTCATCATTTCTAGTTTTTTTTTCTTTTCTTCTTCTTCTTTTTTGCATCCTCTTGTAGTTGCCCACCACTCCCCGTTCAGCTCACACCATTTCACTTTGTGGCGAATTGTGTCATTTTCGAAAGTGCAATCTTCTTAATGTACTTTGCCATAAGATGACGACGACACACTCATTCGACAAACTCGCATAGTCGTTTCATACACAACAAGAAAAAGCTGTCTACATTGAACACACGCAAGGCAAAAAACCCTGTGTCACCACCCACCTGCACACACAAACACACACAAAGACACACACATCGAACAGTTTCTATGTGTTAGGATTAAGGGCAAGGGAGCAAGGTTAAGGTATCGGGAAAGAGAGAGTTTTGTTACAAGCAAATGCTAACGCTTAACAAAAACGAATTTGTTAAAGTAAAAACAAGTAAATAAGATTAACTCACCTACAACGAAGTTTATATACTCTTTTGAACTTTTATAAACTATTTTGGCTTACTAAATTCGTATTAAATGTAAGAAAAATGATTTGAAAATCTTACAGTCTTATATTATGTTGCATACTTTTAAGCTTAGATCAAAAATGTTGAAATAATGCATTTACTTGAATTGTCTTCATTTGTTTGAAATTCGATTTGTTTTTTTTTTTAAGTTTCTTGAATTTAACTTAATTAAACAAAAAAGAAAAATCGATGAAATTGTTTATTTATATACTTTTGCAAGTTCCTCGTCGTTGGCTTCTGTCTGTGTGTGTGTGTGTGTTTGTTATTTGGGTGTTGGCATTCCATTTGGTTTGGCATTTGCCACTGCTTAAGCTAACAAACCTTATTAAAAATTGATTATACTCTCTATACAGGTAATTCGAGTTAAGGTAAAATCAACACACACACACACTATATATATATATATATATATATATATATATACTTGGTAAAAACATTCAGTCGGTACCCTTAAGGCGGAAGTGTATGCTGGAAATTGCAATGTGAGCACTTTTATCTGTTATCTGCGCGCTTTTCCTAACCTAACACCTACCTCAGACCCCCTTACTAACCCCCGCCCATCCTGACTCTATTATTGTTTTTCCGCTGTTGCTGTCATCGTACTTAACGCAGTTATGTATGTATGTATCCTTGCAAGCGTTTTGGTTACCAAATACGGACAGATACGCTTCAACTACATGTCATTTTTTATTTTCTTGAAAAGTCCTTGTACATACATAGTTAAAGGGGTGGCCAGGGGAGTAAAAAAAAAAACAAGAAGAAAATTTGACAAGAAAGTGTGTAGCATAATTTTGTGCGCCCAGTGTCCTGTCTCTTTTGTAGGGTCATCATGATTCCCGCACCGCCTTGCTGCCGCATTGTCACCATGTTTGGGGTCACGTGTGCACAGTTTATTTGTTTTATGCGGCCTGTGTGCCGTGTCCGCTTTCTACCTCTCCATCTCATTCCCCTTCTCTGTCACTCTCCTCTTTGTCTTTGTAAATGTGTGTGTGTGTAGTGTAGTGTTTGTTTTACTTAGAGTTTTAGATTTACTTAAGTCGTTGATGACCATGACCAAATAAAGTTTCATTTTGTGCAAAGATTTACAACACTCGAGCGTGTGCGACAAGTTTTGAGTGCCCCAAAGGCATGAAGCCCATGATGTGGAAGAAACAGCAGTCCAAACAAAGGGCTAACAAAAAAAAAAAAAAACAAAAAGTTTTCCAAAAAGGCTTGGTCAAACGCTGCGTATGCGCAATTTTGTTGCATATTATCTATGTATCAAGACATGATAATGCTATAAGACCATCTACATACTTGAACTTAACCTTTAGCTAAATGATTGCCAAAACTCTTCACATAACACGCGCCACAGCCAATTCATGAAAAAGGTAAAACAAAACAACAAAGCAACAGAAAAAGAAGAAAAAATAAAAAAAAAATTGATCAATTCAAGAAAAGTTAGCAGCAACGAAATCAAATTTCTTTGAATTGGTACAAAAAAAATAAATTTTAAGAATAAAAGAAATAAAATTCCAGTTAATACCAAGTCAATCTTGTTCCGTGTTTTGTTTGCTCGACATTTCTACACGTATTCCTAAATATGTTGTAGAACTTCTAACAGCGCTCCACATTTTTCGTGTTTCGATAACTTTTTCCACCCCAAATGAAAAAAAAAAAAAACCCAGTGGAAAAAAAAACAGGAAAAAAAAGTTGAATGAACAAGCTCTACAGTTTAAATAAACTTGTTCCGTATCGCTTTGGACAATGCATCAGCAGTGGGTGGTGGGGCTAGGAGTGGGGGGCGGGGAGGCAAGTCAACTCAAGGCGGATTCCATACAACATACAACATTCAACAAACAACGTGTGGAACATTGATATGCGCCCAGGGCACTGAAAGAGAAAACTACGTGCAAGGACCCCCCGAAGCTCTAAAAAACCCCAAAACTGGCGTCCAAACTCATGTGCTACATACACACACACACACACACACACACACACGCACATACATACAAACTGTATTGGCATTTGACTCAAAACTTTTGACTTGAATCTACTGATGGGGTGATGATGTATTTGGCTACTATGTGGGCTGCTCTGTGGCAGCTCTTGCCATTGGTTTTTCCGTTGTATAAAATTGGTTATACATATATATATATATATATACTATATATGCACATATATGTTAAAGGCATAATATTTGTTGTAACGCCCTCAAATCGAAAAGTTTTTGGCACAGTTCTCGGACTCTAGTTTAATTTTGAAAACCTTTCTACACTACAAAATGTATAAGAACAGAGCAAAAAAACCAATGACCATGTCTCGAAGCATTGAACAATAGTTACCAAAAGAGAAAAAAACAAAAAAAAGTAAATGCAAAAGGGCTGGAATTAGTTATATGTATACCTTGCCAAAAGTTTATATATTCCTTTTTGGCCAAACAAATAAGTCTCTCTCTCTCTCTCTCTCTCTTACTCTCTGTGATAAGGATTTGTCATAAAGAACAGACTAGTTTTAATAAAAATATAAAAAAAAATCATAATCCTCTACAGAAAATAACTTTCAAGAAACTATTACTGTAAGAGCTAAACAAATTTGAAAAGTTTATCTATGATATAATTGGCATGGCTAAACAGGACTATATAAATATCCTTTAAAGCATTGCAAAACTTTATTTAAAACAAGAAAAAGAAACAAGAAGAGCAAAATATAATGCATGAATATATATAAATTAAACTATTGAAATCACTTTACTAGTTAGTTGGGCTTTTGATACATGGCCAGGACATTTGCACAACTTTTTAATCCTGATACAAATATAGTAGATAGATCTACTATTAAAGAAATGCCAAAGAAATTGGCCCAAAATAGGGGGCAAAAAAAATGCAAGAAACTTTTTTTTTTCGCAGACAGAAAAAATACATTTGCTTCGACCAAGTTTTAATGAAATATTTCCTTTTCATTTTGCAAATGTTTCTTATGGCCCTAAAAAAAAAAACAGAAGAATTAACTTAAACCAATCTGAATAATACTTTATAATATGAATATAATGAATAAGCAATCAAATGAATATCAGCTTTAACTTTTGGTTTCTACTTAACAATTATTTAAAGCCAAATTTAAGATTGATTTTTCACTTCAAACAAAAACTTTGCCAATAAATTTTGTAATAGTTAGAATTCATTTTTTGAAATTCTGTTAATTTTGGCTAAAGTTTCACTTTTGCTAAGCAATATTACGATTCCATTTTTCTAGTTATATTATATAGAGTATTTTCCATTCGATTTTTTTTGGCAATTTTACATTTCTCATGTTGTTTACGGCTTTGGATAAAATGTTTGACATGAATATTTATTTGCTCGGCAACACGAAAAAATAATTTAAATTGATGGCCCTGACCGTATCGACCAAAGAAAATATATATATATATATATATTTATATAGAAACCATCTGGCTCAATGTTTACTTGTAGACTTGTTCATCTTATTGTTGTTGTTATTTAACAATTTTGTTGCACTTGAGAAACATTATTTGAAATCTATAAAATACTTGGGGCCTTTTGCCTTTGATTAATGAACCACAAAAGCAAAATGTAATTTGACAATTTTCACTTTTTCTTTGCCAAATTGATTTCACAAAAAATATATACCAAATGTAATAAAGAGAAAGAGAGATAGAAATAAGTTAAGGCAAATAAAATGTGTTTTTTTTTTTAAATTGACTTACCCGGATTTGCATGTCTTGGCAACTGATATTGGTTATAGAAAAGGCCGGCAAATGCATATAAAAGTACAGAAAAGAGCATTAATAATATTCATAAAAGTATTTATTCATATTTGTTTTTTTATATTGTGAAATTTTGACTTACTTTAATGACCTTAAAGCCCAGACTCAGATTTCCATTGACTTCAGCAATGAGACTATGACCAAAGATGACCAACAAAGGCAACAACAGTATTACCATTTTCTGTAAGTAAATAACCAAAAATAAAAAAACCAAGAAGAGAAAGAAAACGAATTGTTAGAAAGAGATGAAAATATGCAGCTTAATATGGGGTAAGGAGCATTTGTAAAGGAGACGGGGGTCAAATGGTTAGAAAAGTTGGCAATCTGTATGAAAAATTGAAGGTTCACCCGCAAACAAAAAAGGTCGACTTTATTAAGGTCGATTCCAATGTCTGACTTGGTTACCTCTCTCTATCTCTCCCTATCTCTCTCTCTCTCTCTCTCCTTCTTTCTCTTTGTATATCTTTACTCTTTTTGCTCTCATTCTCCATTCTGTTCTTGGTTACTGCGGCTAATGGTTACGCCTCGACCACAAAGTCGTCTGTTTGTATTTTGCATTTCAGTTTCGAGTTTTCACGCCTTCACCTTTAATATTTACGAGTATGATTGTAAAAAAAAAAAAAAAAAAAATAAAAAGAAGAAACTTTTCCCTTTATTTCATGTTTTCTCGTTTTTTTTCTCTTCTTCATTTTTGGGTTTTTTATAATTTTTTTTTTTCTTTTTGTTTACTTGTACTTGTGTTTTCAAGTAAAAATAAGTTGAAATATTTTCATAAAGTTGTATTTTGTTTTGATTATAAATGAAAGAAAATTTTGTATATTTCCATAGTGTGGAAATTTGTTTACTCTTACCATAGAAAAAAAAAAAAAAATATAGATATGATTTATAAGTTGTTTTAATTAGTTGATTTAATAAACAAATTCAACTGGTTTACGCATAGACATAGTGATTTACCAACACTGTTTACACCATTTACAAATATTAGTTTACTAAAACTGTTTTCTCAACACTGTTCCTTTTCATAAATGCATGTTTATTAACACTTTTCCATACTTTAAATACTGAAATCAAGTAGGCCATGACCAGGACATATCATTTAGCTTTATAAAGGAAAGAGCATGGGCTTTATTTTACAGTTGGCCTTTGGGCCTCAAGCAAGTAGCAACTTATTTTTCTCTTTTAATTTATATTTTTTTATTTTATTTATATTTGTTGTCAATTTTCTTATTTTAATTTCATTAATATATGCATTCAAATTGGCTAATTCTGGCTTCCACATTAATCAATGATTATTTATTTATATCAATCAATGGCTATTAGAACTTTTCTTATTTTTCATTTAAACTATATAAAACTTTTATGCAAGATCCAAAGGAAAAAGTGGTTCACAGAAAAGGGAACCATTTCTTAGTTTTTATTTCCCCAATTATCTTTATTTTATTAAAAAATCTATTTTTTTTTTTATTCTTCCTTATGATCAACTATCTTAAATAAATATCTCTGAACAAAAGAACGCCTATAGACTGCAAGTTGATTGATTGATAATAATCTGGAAACCAACTACATTGGCACCAATAATATTTTCCTGATTAAGTTCAAAACATTTGTTTATTCTTTACCTACAGACACATTAAAAAATCTAATAACATTTAAACTATATAAACCTTTTAACAAAATGTTGTTCATTTCTAATCGATTTAAAAAAGAAATGGAAACCATTTCTTACCTTCTCTCAGTTATCTTTGATTATTTTATTGAAAAGTCTTTGAATTCTATTTTCTATTCCTTCTCTTTATTTTTCTTTATTATCACTTATCCTATATAATATAAATTTGAACAAAATAACGCCTACAGACTGCAAAGTAATCTGGAAACCAACTACATTGGCATCAATAATATATCCTTGATTAAAATCTACAAAACAACAAAAAAAAAATACTAACTAAATGTTAATCTGTGATCTTTTTCTACATTTGTCAAAGCGACAAACTTCTTGGTGCAGTTAATGGACCCAAAAAATAAAGGTGTTTTTTGCTCGGCCTTGAAATTAGCTAAGCGTTTCAAATATAAATAAAGCTTGTTATATTTGGGCATAAGCTATACAAATTTGCTTTTATGTTTGTAGACTTTTCAAAAGTTAATTAGATAAGGCAAATAATTTGATGAAATCATTATTCTTTCTTTTAATTTTGTTTCTACCATGAATATTTTTTGGTTTAATAAAACATAAAAAGATGGAGGGAAAGAAGATAAGTTAATTAACACCAATTTGAACTTAAGGCCATCTAACCAAGGGCAAGTGCATTTTGTTCCAAAAAAAAAAAGATGATGCAAAATTAGCTGATGAGCTGTAAAATGTTGTTGGCCAATTCTCAAGTGTATTCATCGAGTATATTCATATTCATCATCATTTCACACTTACTCCACAATGTATCTCTTGAGTTTTATATTCACAATCAGCAAATATTCTGTGCCACATTTATTCAATGAAATTTACTCTTGTATTCACTGATTGAGCATTTGGTAATAATGTATTCTGATATTCAGATATGTAAAATATATATATATATATATTTAAGCATCCTTTAGCTCTGGGACTGGTAATTATTCCACCAGTGTGGAGATATGTCTGTCTGTGTATGTGTATGTGTGTGTGAATGTACAATCAATTTACGCGCTTTTTAATGGTTAAGAGAACGCGTATACGACGTGTTGCCTGGCCTGTTACTCGTATATTTTACACAAAAGGCGCAAAAAGCTCATTAAAAAATATTTTCCACTCATGTGTAAGAATTTTTAAAAAGGTATTTAATTAAACTTTAATAAAAAAAAAATGGAAAAAAAAAATATTATTAAAAAAAAATAAAAGGCAGCGAAAAACAAATAGAAACAAGAGACGAAGAGAGAGAGAGAAAGCGCAGGAATGGCAAGGGGACGGGGTGGAAAGAAACTTGTGCTTAATGCAAAAGATTTCAATTAACGACACGGCCGTCATGTGCTGTTGCTAAGTGAATAAACAGAACAGCGGAATACACACACACACACATACACAGAGTTGCTGCAGGAGCTGGAGAACTGCAAGGACAATTGCATCAATGAATGCTGCTTCATTAAGGTGCAAGGTCCAAGATGCAACTACAGCTACCCCTCAAGTCCTTGTCGTAATTATTGTAATTACAATGAATGATGAGAATGAAAGTGGTGTGTGAAGTCCTTGCTGCCAAATGGACAGAAGGCACAGTCAACAATAATAAAAGCCAACGAGGCGAACATCAGAACTCAACTGCTATAAAAGAGAAAGAGACAGAGAGAGAGGAAAAGAATTGTAAACTGATAGCCTCATTGATACCCTCGGTTAATATTGGCTACTAAGAAGGCTAATATAATAACTAATCACAAACTAGCTAACTAAACTAAATTTTCCTTAATTTTTATTTATTTTTATTTTTTTTCTTGGTTTTAAGGCTTTTTTGTTTATATTTAATGAGTAATAAAGTAACGACTCCTTAATGTGTAACATTCTTATCTTTTAATTGCTAGAAGAGAGACCAAAGTGGGGCAACATATTTTGCCACATGTTGCACACACACACACATACACGCCGCACTCACACTCATAAGATAAATGAAAAGTGCATGTGCATGTGTGAAAACTAACGACCAGACAAAACCAAACCAAACCAAAAGCAAATCCGGACCAGACCATAACCAACCAGACCCTATTTGGCTCCATACTGCTGTTGTCCCATTGCCTTACAGTTCTGCTTATAATTATGATGAAGAGAGAAATTCATCAACGCTTGAAAACATCTTTCCCATACATCCATCCATCCATCTGAGAGTACCCAAAAGGCAAACAGGGCAAAAAAAAAATTGTGTGTCACTTCGGAAATGAGAAAAGCACAGGGAACAAAAACAAAAAAACAAGAGGAAAAACAAAACAAAAAAAGAAACCAAACTAAACCAACAAAAAAGGATACATAAGATAAAACAATATGATGAAGGGGTAAAAGCGTTTAGCAAATAATCCAAAGAAATAAATAAATAAGGATAAAGAAGGAAGAAGTTAAAGTTGAAATATTCATTAAAATTAATGAATAAATAAACCAAACAAACAGGTGTCGGTGAATCGAAAAAGGAAAATGTGTTAATTTATAGGATAATAAGTAAAGCAAAATTTAACAGTTTATATGGCAATCAAAAATTTTTTGGGGGCTGACAAAGTTATTAAAAACAACAAAAAAAAACAAAGTTGATGACCAAAAGCTATAAAATTGATTAATGATGGGCTATTTCAACAATTTGGCAGTTTAAACCATGAAGCTGGTTGCCTTTTTAAAGACTTATGTTTACCAAACAAAAACAGAAAAACAAAAAAAAAAAAACATAAGGGAACATAAAATTAATGATATTGTTCAATCATTGTTGAATTGGCCAACAAATTAATCTTGTTGAATATATATATATTTTTTTTTTTGGTTTTTTAGGTATTTATTGGCCGAAAATTTTTGGTACTTAATGACACGGACATTAACAACTAATAAAGAGCAAAGCTTAAGGTTTAATAAATCAAATTAAGTGACATTAAATTGACTTTAATTATGCAGACAAAATATATAAAATGACAAAGAAATCGTATACCATAAAATCATAGCATACTATTAAGGGCATTTCAAGCTTATTGTTTGACTGCTCATCGTTCATACATACATGTGTGAATATTTAAGTAGAGATAGTTTCTTGCGTGTGTGTGTGTTTGTGTGGGTATGGATTTGATTGTGAGTTTGTGGGTGTATTAGTATATAATGCAACGTAGACGCTTATTATTCAAAACACATACAACAACAAGCCATGGCAATGGCCGATGTCAGCAATGACAAGGCATAAGGCAAATAGAAGCAATAATAATGATAACAATAATAATGATGATAATGATGATAAAGATGATGATATTGCTGGACGCTTTCATCGTTGATAACAACTCACACGAAACAACATGATGACAACAATGCTGACACATCGAAAGATTGTCATTCCATCAATTATTCATCCAACACGCAAATCATCAACAAAACGTTCAAAAAAAAAACAAAAAAAAAAAATGAAAGGAGAAAAAAACACATTCCAAAGAGTCATTCCCTCTGTGTTCCATACCCCATATACGACTTGCCAATGTGTGCAAATGGAGCAAAATGGCAGCGCAACCAAACAACGTCAACATGCAGCACAATGCTCTGAGTCTGAGATGAATGTATTGCCAGTTGTCCAAGTTTGGGTGGATACAACAAGAAGACCAAACATAAAGTGTAAGTGAGGGTATGAGATACAAATATTAAGTGATACAATTTGTATTTGGCAACTTTTGCCGCAGGCTCTCAATGAAGAACAGGGAGAGAGAGAGAGACCATCAAAAACAAGCATCAAAAAAGCAAGAACAAAATAAAGTCCAATGCCATGAATATCTGAGTGTTTTTATTTATGACTGCGCGTCAATATTCTGGCATAGCAAGAGGTTTAGTATGGAAGTTGGTGATGGATATATATATATATATGTATACATGTATGTATAGGGTGAGTATCTGCTCTATGACACAACTACAACAGAAATCAATCAATTCTGTGCCAAACAAAATGAAACAAAAAAAAAAAAAAAAAGAGAAAAAGAAGAAATGCCCGGAAAAACTAACAGCCGACGAGACTCACGATGTGCTGACTAACAGTTTGAGTATGTGAAAAATGTGTGTGTGTGTGTGTGTGAGTGTGCGTGTGTCTATATGTATAGAAGTGTAGGGAAAGGGAAGTGTTCATGGAGCAATAAATCGGAGCTTGACATGGTTAAGTGCTTGTGCTTAACAAAAGGCTTAGGCTTAAGAGTAAAAGAGAGAGAGAGAGAGAGAGAGAGAGAGAGATAGAGGATAGATAGAGGACCAGCTTTAGGGTTAGAAGAGTCGCCACGTAATCAACGTGTTTCTTTTTGTTGTTTTCCCTTTTTCTCTTAACAAAAAATCCGAATTTTTTATGTCATAAATTTGGATTTATTTAAGCAACATGCCTGTTGGCCAAATGATAAAATGAATAATTCTCCCCCCTCCACACACACACACACACATACACATCAAATCAACTGAATATTTTCACCTAAATCAGATGTGAGCCGATTATTTAATATTATTTTTGGCTTAAATCTTACAAAACATCTCAAATGAAAATCCAAAATAAACATTTAATAAAAAATGGAAATGGAAAACATTAATTTGAAACAATAATTTATATAGAGAGCAAATGATATATATATATATTTGCTTTTATTAACATCATCTAAATCTAATTATGGATAAATTTTCTCATTAAAACAAATAAATAGGGGGAAGGGGGAGGGGACATTTAATTTCACTATTCAATGGAATAAATTAGCATAACAATTGAAAATAAATCTCTATTGCAATCTACGTTAAAATTCGTTTTCTTTTTTTTTTGGATTCAATTTGATAGAAAATTTTTGATCTTCAAAAAAAAAAAAAAAATTTTGTTGTTGATTTAATTGACTTAACCATTTGCCACTCACTCTGCTACCAGTTATTTTATTTATTTTTTTTTTTTGTTGGACCGAAACTCTTTTATCTTAACGCGAATCACTTTACTGGTATAAATTTCATTTTCGAGTTAATTGAAATTCATTTGAGCAAATCAAATTAAGTCAAAAGTATATCCTGTCGCCAGGGTACATGACTTTCTCAGAACAAAGACCTGACTGCCTGCCAGGCACAAAGTGATTCATTCATAACGATAAATTAAGACAAAAAAAAAAAACTCCAAACGAAAGTCGACAGAGGAACAACGTTTGATAGCATGGCAGAGCGAAAGAGAGAGAGAGAGAGAGAAGGGGAAAGAGAGAGGGCTAGAGCAACGACAAGTTGAAGAAGTAGAAGAAAGAGAAGGCAAGCCCTGAGGACATACTTTTATTCAAACTTTATGCCAGGCTATTGTCACGGCAATATCCTTTCTAACATCACGTACCCCTCTACTCACACACACACACACACACACACGTACGCATAAATCTCCTTGATTCACATTTGCCATCCATGGCCATGGACGTGTCATGCTATACAGCAACAGTTTGCTTTCCACTTCTAATGCCTTTTTATCAGCGTTAAGTTAAAGACAAAACTCAATTGGTATATATCTGCAAATCACAAATAAATAAATTAAGGTTACAAATCTCTAAGAAATGAAACGAAATGAGAGATGCCCCCCGTTTCCACATACCAAAGTTTGTTTAAATCGAAAATGAAATAGTGACACAGGCGCTGCCATAAAACCAAAAGCAAATAATACAAAGAACAGGCCAAGCCCAGCAATTCAGGCACAAAAGGGAAAAAAGGTTAAGACAAATATTTAACCAGACGCCCTAGGATGTGAATGTGTATGTGTATCTGTATCTATATGTGGATGCGGATACGGTTGGAGGAGCATCAGCAGCAGCAGTAGCACCAGTAGCAACAGAAGTCCTGGCACTAGTCTGTATGTAATTACCAGGCGAACTTCACAAGTACAGCTGCTCCTAAGTACATATATATATATATATGAATCCACATTTCTATATATATACATACATATGTATATATGGGTTTTTTGTGTGGGTGTGGGTGTGTGTGTGTGTGTGTGGTACGTGGCTTTATGCTTAAATAAACATTTGTCCTCATCCTACTCATGTCCTTGTCGTCTTCGTCCTGAGCAGCAAGCAAACGCCATTGCCCCCATAGTCTTTTCTGTTTAGTTTACATAGCACCCGACGGCAGTCAGTTTGCCTGGTCAAAGCCAAATCGTTGATTGCATAAGTTGATGGCCAACACATGTCCAAGATATATAGTGTCGATACAGTTGAGTTTCCCCTCAACACAGAGCTGTTTAGGTGTGTATGTGTGTGTGTGTGTGTGTCTATGTTTTTTACTTACGTGTTATTCTTCTTGTTGTTTTTGCTGCTGTTAGTGGTAGTTGGTGTTGGTGTTGTTCTTGTTGTTGCTGGTGGTGGTATTTGCCTTTAATGATGTCTGCGCAGGTTGCATTGGCTGCTCCAAGGCTTACACAAATCTGTTTTTTGGCTCAGTTTCTAAAAAGAAGAGAAGAAAAAAAGAAACGAAATGAAATGAAGGAAAATGAAATTTATATACTCCAGATTTTTTACTTTGATGGCATTGATTGGTTTATTGAGATATATAGATATATAAACCAAGGTATCTCACAAGATATTTCACAATTTACAGTTGATTATCTTTTAGGCAACTGTTTGTCCTGTTGCCTTTTCTTTTACTTCTAAATTGCTGCTTTAAAATAGACAAATGGCCAAAAAAGAAAAAAAAAACACCCACACAAAATGGTGAAAATAAATTCAATCAAAATTTATATGCCTCCAAATCGTAAAATCAATGAACTTTGCTACTTTGAAGTGTTGCCTTTTACATAGAGATAGCATAACATTTGAAACGATAATATATAGACAGATATATATATATATATATATATATATATATATATTTAATTAATTTCAATTTTATAATGGAAAAAGTTGCAAATTTTTAACTTTGACTAGAATATTTTATAAAAAGGGAGTATTAAGAAGCAAATGAAGAGATTTGATTTGCCTACTTTGCTATTCATCATTTAGTTTCAAATATAATCAGATTTATTCCTTTTTCCGTTTCTTTCTATAAAGTAAATCGATCTCATATTTAAATAGTTTTCGTATTGCTATTTTAGCCTCCAAGTGAATTGCCAATCATTTTCCTTTTCGACATTGTTTTTGATTTCTGTTTTGCTTTAGTTCATTGGCCTATTGTATGAGCTAATTAGGCTTAACCTGATGGCCTGCCTATTGTATCAGCCAGTTAGACTTAACCTACAGACCCAAGGCTTATCAAAGTTCATAGTCAAATTGAAGCCAAAGCATTTGTAATCTAACAATTTTTATAGGGACAAAGCTAATCTTTTCTGATAATATTTAAATTATATTAAGGAATATCAATTTACACAACGAATGTAACTGAACCTTAACTTAACCTTAAGTTCAATTCTAAAAATTGCAATTAATATTTTCACATTAAAACAATCTAAAATTGGAAAGAGATCGTTGACTTATACTTTTTATAAGTTTGTAGAAATATACTAAATCTTTTATCTTATCAAAACATTGGCTTATAGGCGGCTTGAGGCTATTAATTGAGGCTAATACAAAGTAAAGTGGTTCTCTTTATTTAAGAACCAGCAAATCTCTTAACAGAAGATTTTGTTCCGGTC
Source organism: Drosophila neocordata (assembly GCA_018903615.1). NCBI lineage: Eukaryota > Metazoa > Arthropoda > Insecta > Diptera > Drosophilidae > Drosophila > Drosophila neocordata. The sequence continues at coordinate 14,033,692 of JAEIGI010000001.1, forward strand.
TTTAGCCACTCTACTTTTAGCTACTTAAACTCTAAAACTAGTTGGGAATTACAATTTAACTCAGCTAAAACTAGTTGAGAATTACAATTTAATGCAACTAAAAAAGAGAAACGAACACTAAAACTATTTGGAAATTACAACTTAATGCACCGAAAAAGGAAACAAAACTTCCAGAGAACAAAGATTTAACTTTTTTCGCGGAAACCAGCATAGGGAAACCGGTCACGGATGATCTTTAAGATGTTCCGCTTCTTTCCGCAATAGTAATTGATAGGTTTTGTGACCTCATTGATTGTCCTTGAACACTTGCGTTTAAACTCGATTGTTTTATGAAATTTTTATAAAATAAAAGAAATAAATTGATCTGTTGGATGTGCAAATAGTTTCCCTTAAAGCATTTAAATAATTTATTGGTGTTAACCACAAATGTAATTACCAATATTCAAATATTGTCCAATCAATCAATTGAGGATTTGTCAACAATTTTTGGTTTTATTTTCCTTCCTCACCGAACATTAATCAAAATGATTGCATAAAAACTGCAATTGCCAATTAAAAGTCGTAGCCAAAAAAGCACGTGTCAGGAAATAGAGAGAGAAAGAGCGAGAGAAAGAGAAAAATAAGGAAAGGGAAACAAAATTGACAAGAAATTGGAAAACCGAAAATGTCATGGCAAATATCTGACAGTTTTTTTCTTTTTTTGTCAGTTATGGGCATTGGTTAGGAAAACTGAGGACTAAGGATATCCTTGTATGTGAATCTTTTGCCATCATTAACAATGCCATAAGCAAATGACAGGACATAAAGCAGACGAAATCGAAGATGCCGCTTGAGAAACATTTTTATTAAATTGTTTTTCCCCACTTTGCTTTTGATGCTGATGTTGATGTTGATGTTGATGCTGCTTCAGCTTCTTGTCTTTGTTGGTGTTGTTGTTGTTGGCAAGGTGTTTGTTATCGTTTGTTATATTGCTTGTTATGTAATGTAATTTATACACACGCACACACAGCACACACACATACACACAAGCACACGTAGACATGCACATACAAATACAATGTCATAAACGCCAAGGACACAAAGGCAATTCCGCATGACATTACACGCAGACAAAACAAACGTCGCAACAATCCGAATGAGCAAAGAGATGGTGGCAGTGGCTGGAGCGGAAATCAGTAGGCGGGAAGGCGACTAAAAGCCAAAAAGTACGCGTTTGGCATAAATGATAAGCTGGGTAACACAGTATATAGGGCGGCGGATGGGCATAGGCATGGGCAGGGACATGGGCATGGTCATGGCCAGACATGCGACCAGGCCCACAAAACGAGAGTGAACAAGAGGGAAATAATACCAGAACGAGGACCAGGACCAGGACCAGGACAGCTCCCACAATGCGTTGCTTGGTTGACTTTTGAATACTTAACAGGATAATGAAATGTCAAAAGTGCGCAGGCGGCACAGAAAAGCGTGTTGTCCTGCCCGTTGTCCCCATGTTGTCCTGCTCATAATATTGCTGCTGATGCTTCTGTTATTGTTGTTGTTGTTGTTGCTGTTGTATTTTATTTGTGTCCATGCCTAAGTGAACGTCATGGCGTGCCGCGCGCATTAAATCATAAAAAAAAAAAAAAAAAAACGGCAGATATGGCTAAGAGGAAAACCCCAAAAAAAAATATATATATATATGAAACATTTTTATTCCAACATATGCAAAACGGCAAATACTCTTTTAAGTAAATAACCAGAATTCTAAACACAAAACAGATCTATTTAGATTATAATAATCATTGCATTAAGTCAGTTAATATAAAGATATAGAAAATCGATTCTAGGAAAATGTCTTATAAAAGAAAACAAAAACATTTTGATTTCTTAGAAATATTCTTAGAAATCTTTCAAAGAATTTACCCGATAAAAAATATATTTTAAATAATTTTTTCTCTATATAAAAAAATGTCTAAATTAATTAATTGAAAAAAGTTTGCAATTGAATTTAAAAATAAATAATAAAAATCAAAGAATTCAGCAAATAAAAAAATATATTTCAAGTATAATAAAAATATATTCAAAAAGTTATCTAAATTTTGATTTATAAAAGATCAAATTGAGTTTTATAATAAATATTTGCAATCATAAATAAAAATAAAGCTGATTAAAATATATTAAAAATCAGTTTTTTTCTAATTTTAAAAAGGTAAAAGATATAAATACTTAAAAAATAAATCTAAATTTAATACTAATTACAAAATTAATATTTTAAATATTATCTTAATCGATTTTCAAATCATTTTCAATGCCAACTTGTTTGTTAATTCGCATATACCCGAAATGCTATTAAAACCTAACGAAAATGAATGAAAAATGTGATATACGAAAAACTGGTGCGACCGCACCTCGCTCAGGATATACCAGGATGTATCTTTTTTTCTTTATTTTTCTTTTTTTCTTTTTTTTTTTTGGAAGGCAGGACATTTTATGTTTACATAAATTTAAATTGACACAAATGCGTTTTGTCGTCATAGCCATAGCCCCACTCCCACCTTATGCTCCTGTTCTTTCTCTCTTACTGATGGCATTGAATTTCCAAAAAAAAAAAAAAATATATATATAGAAGTTGTTTTTTCTCTTTTCAAATAAAAACAACAAAAAAAAAAAGCGAACAAAATGATAAACTTCATAAATTATGACAGTTTTATGCTGCTCTGCTTTCACTTTATTTATTTGTCCTGATTGTCCGGTCACATGCGAGAGGAAGAATTGAAAATTTATTTATGCAATTTGGCAGCTATTATAACACTCTATACTATACAATATCTATATATACTTATATATCTATGTAAGACAATAGAAAATTTTAATCAGTAGGTAACTAAAGTTACCAGTGAAACTTTTTTTTTTTTTGGGGGGGTTTTTCATGTTACTGGGCAAAAGTTGTTGGTCGTTTTTGTTTTCTTTCTTGGTCAATGAATAAAAGTTGCGGCCACACTTGACCTAGCCAATCAGTAAAAGAGAGAATGAAACACTGTAATCAATAAAATAAATGACCGAAACACTTTGCCAACATGCAATGGGCCAAAGTGTGTGTAAATATGTTTTGGCGCCGTCGATGTACGAAAAAGATAAAGAAACTTGGCAAATAGTTGGTTATGACCTGGCTAAGGGTTTACTAAGGGTATACTTTTGTTTTGGCAAAAGAAATCAAAAGTATTATAATTAAGGAAAATTAACGAGAAAAATGAGGAGAGGAAAAATATGCAAAATAATATAAAAAGAGTTTTTAGGAAATAAAATATAATAATAATATTTATGGACAAATTTTTGTATAATTTTTTTAAAATATTTAAAAGTATAATATTAAATATTAAGTATTTTAAATGGGTTTTTATATATTTTAATCAATTTATTTATATATTAGTTTTTCTTATTTTAAATACTCTTTTTATATTTTTTTTCTTTCAATTTTTCTTTGATTTTTGTTTACTTTAGTTTAATTACCATTGCATAAGCAAAGTTACTCTAATTATCTATTAGTACTTCTATGGAATTAGAGCAATGAAATGTTATATTCATTTGATTCCATCTACACTTTGTTATTCTCTCTCTCTCTGTTCATTTTCATTTTCTTAACACAAAAGCCAAATAATTATAATACCCTTCATTCAATTTAGAACAAAAGCGAAACATAAGTTCTATTCCAATTACTATTATACAAGAATTTTGTTATTCGTATTTTTGGGCATTTTTATTAATTAAGTAAATTGACCAAGTAATACTTCAGCCTTACCCACATGCACGCAAACACACAAAAGTTTATATATATATATATACACACACACACACACACACAAATAGCAAACACTTGGTTAATTCAAAGTGGGCAACATTTGGATTTTGCTTGCCTGAAGTGTGGCCTGGTTTTTCCTGCTTAAGTGTGTGTGTGTGTGTTTCTAGGGTGCTGTACAACAAGCCAAGTTAAATTTCCTTAATAAAGTTGAAAAAAGCCTCTAGCCATGGCCATATTACAAGACTTACTTGGGCATTTGTGTTTCGTAATTGAAATGAAATTAAGCAAATTACAAAATTACAATGCAAAACAAAATTATGAGATTCCATTTATTAGTTAAACAAATTGCTTAACTTTACAATGTTTTTCCACTTTTTGGTTGTGTTTTCTTCTCTTCTCTTCACGTTTTTTTTTTGGTTTGTTATTGTGGTATTCGTTTTATTGACTTTTCATATTGCCGCCAATTATGTCGATAATTTTACACAAAAAGCAAGTAACTTACAACTTATATATATATATATATATATATACAAGCCACATGAAAACTTTTGCCACAATCTCAACAAGAAAATCTGTGAATTACACGCCACGGTGCCCCTAGACCAGATACCCCTCCCCTCCCACACTTACTCTCACCAACTCTCTTGTTTACTTTGTGTGTGTGTCCGTCCACAAATTTTCCAAATATTTATACACCTAAATAGATTTGATGGCATAATTGAAATTTGTTGTTATTGCCAAGGCCATTTTGCGATTCGCTCTTCAATATTCTGTGTACACAATTTGCATAAACTCATTGCTTGGATGTGCTCCATCCAATGGCAAAAAAGTTTATTAAAAGCAACGTCGGCCTCATCGTTGAAAGTTTGCCGACTGCTAATAACAATCAGGACAACAGAGTAGAGTAATAATGATGAAGGTCCTTTTCAAATTCTGACACATAGCTGCAGGGTAGCTATGGCATTTGTCCTTGCTTCACTGCTATACTGCTATACCCTCTCTATTTCTACCACCTCAAACCCGCTTGCTTACAATCCACATCTTTCTATGTGTATGTTAGACAACAAGCCAACTTTTGTCATGCTACAATTTTGATAATTTAACTTTATTCTTTTTAGGCTTCTCATACACTATAAAAGCAAGTAAATAAGGATATAGCAGACTATGAAAAGCATTAACAACTAGAGTATTAAGTTTAGAGAGAGTGTAAAATTCTTAAAGAAATTTTTAAAGATTTGCCAAGTTGTTTAAAACAATTCCATTACTATGTTTATCTCTACTTTCCAAAATTTTATTATATTTTAAAAAATATTTCAATTAAATATTTTCTAATTTCTAAAGGGTATACAAATGTAGACTTTCGTATATTATAATACAAAATGTTTTCTCTTATGTTTTTTCTTTTATTATTTGGCTTTTGTGTGTCAGTGAAAATTTGATTTGTAACAGCAACTTTTTGGCTGACTTTCAGCATGTTGCAAATGTTAAACCAAAAAAAAAAAAAAAAGAAAGAAAAGAAAATGCCTAATTGCAGTTAAAGTTAGCAAACTCAAAGTATGCAATTTCATATTGAATGAGTAGCAACAAGTTTGTATATTCAGTTCAGTTTATAGATGAAAGCTAAATATAGAGAATTGGCAGGACAATTTTATTCCTGTACAATGGAACAGAATTTATAAGTAACTATTCTAGGTCACACAGGCCAGCTTCAATTAGACCAAGTTCAATCATTTTTGTCTATAAAAACAATTTGTAAATCTATAGAAGAAGAATATATATTGATATATATTTGAGATTAAGATTTTAATATTAATTGCTTGGTTGCTTAAGTCCTTAATCCTTGTAATTAATAAACTTAGAATTTCTTCATTTTAGACAAATAACTAAATATTAATAGTAAATGAGGTAAAATTTTACCCTATGAGGCATATAGAAAGTAGAATATCTTACTTGATAAGACAAAAACCACATATATATAAATATTTTTTTTATAATAAAATACAGTACAAACTGGCTAATGGACACCTTATATTTTCTTTCTCTTGAATGTAAAATTATTTTACTTTTATTATTACTTTATGGATATAACTTTTAAACGACTAATTTATATTTTTTGAAAAGAAAAAATACAAAACATTATTATAAAAAATATAATTTAACAGCAATTTTTTGTTTAATATCAAAATTTCAAATATAAATATTCATTTGGCTAATAAAAAAAAAAGAGAAAAAGTATAAAAAGAAAACACTTCTCAATTATTCTTTAATTATATCAAAGAACAAATTATAATAAAAACAATCAAATATATCTATACCAAAACAGATTTATATATCACATATATATTATATTTCACTGTATATATAATCTTTGGCTTTTGTATATAAGTTCTGTTATCGGTTAAACAGAAAATACTGAAATTATGTAACAAAGAAAATAAATTTGCATTTTGTGTGCATTTTAAGTAGGTCAACCGCAATATTTTGATAATGATATCTCTTTGGCAAATTACTTGAGAGGCCATGCCCATAAAAGAGGCAATGAAGAAAATATTGAAAAACATTTGTTAAACAAAACAAGACCAACTATGAGTAAAACAAAAGAAACAGCTCACATTATAATTATTGGAGCGGGTCCTTCTGGCATTGCTGCTGGCACTCGTCTCCTGAAACAAGGATTTCAAAATGTTTTACTTCTCGAATCAGAGGATCGAATTGGTGGACGTATACATAGTATACCATTTGCTGATAGTGTTATCGATCTGGGTGCACAATGGTGTCATGGTGAGAAAGGAAATGTTGTCTATGAACTGGTCAAGGATCTTAATCTACTCGAAAGAACAGGCGATTACTATAATAATGTACAATTTATGCGTTCCAACAAAGAAATTGTTGAGAATAAGGCAATTTTTCAAAATATTGCTGAAAATTCAAGGCCAACAAAATCTGATGAGTTTTTTGGATCGGAGGGTGACTTTGTTACCCAAAAATATTGGCAGGAGATTGATAAACAAAATCCTTCAATTGATCATAGTTTGGCCAAAGAGTTTTTGGAATCCTTTAAGCAATATGAATGCTCTGTTGATGGCTGTGATCATTTATACGAAGTTTCGAATCGCAATCATATAGAATTTGTGGAAAGTGAAGGTGATAATTTACTCAACTGGCAAGATAAGGGATACAAGACCTTCCTGAGAGTCCTAATGGAGGTTAAAATGGATCAACCTGAAGATTTGGGATTGCTTAATGGAAAAATCTTACTCAATAGACGCATTGCTGAAATCAATTGGAAAAATAAGGATGAACTTATATTACGCTGCTGGGATGGTAGAATTTTAACAGCAGATCATGTGATTTGTACGGTATCCTTGGGAGTTCTTAAGGAGCAGCATACAAAGCTCTTTGTGCCCGGCCTGCCGAGATGTAAGGTACAAGCCATTGAAGCCCTTAAATTGGGCACTGTGGATAAATTTATAATGGAATTTTCAACACAACCATTGCCCGAGAATTGTGTAGGTTTCAACTTTCTATGGCTAGAGGAAGATCTAAGTGAAATACGTGGAACTGAAATGTTTTGGCTTGAGAGTGTTGGAGCTTTTCATCGGGTTTCTCATCAGCCACGTTTGATTGAAGGATGGATAACAGGAAAACATGCACGTCATATGGAAACACTTACGGAAGAAAAGGTTTTAGATGGTTTACTCTGGTTAATGCGTAAATTTCTTAGCTTTAATGTGCCACAACCGCAACGTTTTCTACGTACCCAATGGCACTCAAATCCAAATTTTCGCGGCAGCTATAGTTTTAGGACAACTTATGCCGATGAATTGAATGTTGGGCCATGGGAACTGGAAATGCCATTAATGGATGGCAAAAATAAATATCCAAGATTGCAATTCTGTGGCGAGGCGACAAGTAAAACCCATTTTGGTACTGTTAATGGTGCCATTGAGACCGGTTGGCGTGAAGCGGATCGTTTAAATGAATTCTATACAACTACTGAATAAAAAGTAAAAGAAAATGGCATTTTCCTGTTAAATTTTCCCCAAAGAATTGAAAATTTGACAACCTCTTAAGTGTTGTAGAAAAACTTTTGAATCTGCAAATAAAAATAAAAAATCTTTGTTATTTACCGCTACCTACAAATCGTTCTACAATTAACTCTTTTATCGTTGTTGGTTACTTTATTTAGGTTTTTTTTGTTGTTGTTGTTTTCTGTTTTGTATGTATAAACTTAGTTTGCATTTGGAAACTTTTTCATTACCTCGCCCATAGCTGCCTAATCCAGACAAAAGCCCGTTTTCAGATCTGAGGCCTTAAACAACAGTCCAAGTCATTTAATGTGCTTACATTCATTTCGTTTTAAAATCTCTGATAAAGTGGCAACCGCTTTAAGCTCAATGCCAAGCAGGGGTCTAACGTCTACACAACTCCCCCCCCATAGTCCTAAACTTCTTTGCCACCTTTTCGCTTAATGGCAACACGCAAAGTTGTCGCCGTGTCGCGACAGCAAACGCAATTCTTTACACACCGAGCTATGTGTTTCTTTTGCCTCGTCTCATTTTACTTGGTTTTCACTTTTTTCTTTCTTTTGCTTTTTCTTTTTTTTTTTGCTCCTTTCGTTTTGACTTTCCTTGTCGCCCTGTGCCTTTTTGTGGGCTTCCTGTTTTGTACGCGTTTTCTAGATTACTTTTATAAGTGAATTTGTTGCGGTTTTCCGCAAAATTTACAAGTACGTGAGAAAATTAGAGCTTAGCTTGTTGCGCTGCCGCATTTGGCTTTTCGTTTCGTTTTTGGGTTTTCCTCAACATAACCACCTCCCCGCTCTTTGTTTCTATCTTTTTCTCTTTCCCACTCTCTCCTTTTCTCTGTTGTGTTTTTGTATTATTCTGCCTCAAGTTCCTTTTCCTGTTGCTTGTGTATTATTATGCGGCCACTTCCGGCTTTTGGTTTTGGCAACCGAATGCCACATTGCGTATGTGCAATTTAACAACAAAATATTACTAATACGCCGCATTGCAAGCAATTGCCGTGCAAAATGCGAATGGCAAAGAAAATTAGCAAGTTCATTATTTGCTTAGCCATCGCCTTTTGCCAATTTAACGCCAATCCTAAATTCTACTAGCTTAGTAAGACACACAGACATGCAGACTGGCAGACAGACAGACAGTGGGACAGGGATAGAAACCAAGACAGAGTGAGTTAGAGTTAAATAGAGAGGGAGAAATGGAGTTTTCCCCCGCGATGTTAAGCTGACAAGAAAATAAATTCGATGGCTGACTTGAAAATAAAGTTTCATTTTCGCGAACGAAGAAGACAAAGTTTTCGCCAGTTCTACTTTCGCCCACGTTCTAACATTGTGTGTGAGTGTGTGTGTGTGTTTGTGTATCTCTCCCTCTCTCTCTTTTTCTCTCTCATTCTTTCTCTTTTTGTGTGTATTTGCAGAATTGTTAGTTTCACGCTTTGTTTGTTAAGATTAGCTAGCTGTGCTCAAAACATATAGACACACACACCCTACACACACACACACACATATATATATATTCTATATATATATCTCACTTTGCCCCCGTATCTATACTTCGAATGGGGGATAGAACTGACATAGACCCATGCTGTGCTTTTCGTTATTCGCAAACGCACGAATTGTGCAGCTTACTTTACTTTATTTGTGGCAACTTATGCCATGCCACACCATCTACTATGTAGCTACACTTGCTTTATGAATTCTATGTGGTATGGGTCACATCAGATCACACGGAGAGTATAATAAGTTTCTCCATCAATTGGATATATCGTAAAAAGTTGAACATTTCACCAATATAACAAGTTACTTAAGTTTAAGTTTAATTTTATTTGATTTGATTTCAATTTGTTCTACATTAGAATTTTAATAAGAAAGGATTTTTCAATAATCAAATTAAAAAAGGAATTTCCTAAAATAATATAAAAAAATTCAATAAAGAAAGGAATTTTATAAAATTAAATGAAGCTAAGAATTTTCTAGTTTTTCTAAAAATTTTCTAAAAATTAAATTAAGGAAAAACTTTTCTAAAATTTGTTTCTCGTATTTCCTAAAAATTTTATTAGGAAAGAAATTTTCTAAAAATTAAATTAAGAAAGAAATTTTATAATAATTAAAAATTTTCCAAAAATTTATAAAAGAACAAAATTAAGAAAAGAATTTTCTAAAACTTTTATTAAGAAAGGAATTTTTTAAAGTTTTCTAAATATTAAATAAAAATATTTCTTAAATTTGCAATTGTTTGATTTTAATATAAAAGATATGAAATTTAATTTTCTCTATTTTTATGTAATTTAAAATTTTGCGTGTTTAGATTTTTAATGAAAGTTTTTTATATATTTAAATTAAATGATTCAACTATGTATATATTTTTTTTAATTTAATTAAATTAAATTTTAAAATAATTCTAATTTATTTTAAAAAAGAACAAAAATTGTTTTAAATAAAAAAAATAAAAATAATTTGTTGTTTTTTATATTAAATAAATTAAACTTAAATTTCAAAAAAATTTGTTCAAAATCACCTAAATTTAGTTCAACTTATTAAAGCTGTTTTAAAGTTCAATTGATTAACTTTAAGCAATTGTCTAAAACTTGTAACTTGTCTTTAGTAAGTGTATTTCTGTAACTTTGTAAATTTACTTATACTTGAGAGTATTTAAGCTTCGTATTAAGCACATTTTATACGCCAAATTTCATTTGCTATATTTGCAGTGTTTGTTTGTGCTTTTCCTCCCTAGTTTTTTTTTTTTTTCTTTTTTGCTTTCTTTTGGTTTTGTGTGTGTTTTTGGTAAAGGAAAGTTTGCACGTGAAAATTGCGTTCACATGTCTTCCTCAATTGTGGGTGGGCCAAAAATTCGCTGGCGTGTGGAAAATTGATGCTGTTGCTGAAGTTTTTGGCTTTTTGAACTGACAGCTGCGATTTTTATGCGTCGCAGCCGTTGGCATAGTCATCCATAGGACGAAACTAGAAAAATAATTGTAATTGTGAATTGTGTGAGTGCGGCGAGACGTACATACATACATACATACATACGTACGTATATACATACATATGTATTTACGTTGGTACTTCCCATTCATCCATCCATCCATCTTCGCCAGTTATTACCACTAGCCCTTCCCTTCCTTCTTTCCTTCCTTCATTCTTTGCCTTCAGCCTTATGCTTTCCTTGGAGCATTAATAAGCATAGTTTCACACAGTTTTTGTACTTTTGCGTTGTGTTTGAGTTTGAGATTCAGTTTCTGTTTGGGGGGGTTGGTTTTCTCTTGTTCGTGTTTGTGTTTGTGGCGTGTTAAGTGAAATTATTTTGCTTTGCCACCCGGCTGAGCGATGGATGGCTTTCAAAATGCTGGATACGAGTTGTTTAGTTGGCTCCTTAACAATTTCAGTTCTATTCTACTTTCTACTTGCTGTGCTATGCTGTTCTTGATGGGCTAAAAGCAAGTCTTATTTATTGTTCAGATTTCTTCAAATTGCTTGCGCTGTTGCTTTGAGTTAATGAGAATTTATTGTTAATTGATGTTGTTATTGTGGCCATGGACTTAATGCGGTTAATTAATGAGTGGTACAAACAAATGTTTGAGTACATTAACTCGAATGAAAATATGCTCAAATTAGGATTGAATACAATGCAAACAAAAAAAAAAGAGGTCATAATATATATTTCAAAATTCCTTGATCCTTGAATCATTGCATAGGTCAATAATTTTATAGAATCTATCTATCAAAAGTTTATCTCTGTTTTTAAAGTATTCTGACATTTTTTTATATTATTCATTTATGGATTATTATACATTTGAAAGGTGAATGATATTTGATAAATTGAAAATCAATTGAAATGTTTTCTCTGTAAAAGTAGTTCAACTTTACGAAAACTATAGCCTACTTTTTGGGTAAAGAGTATATTGAATGAAAAATTTTATTGAAAAAGTATGCCAAAAATGTTGCATACATTCGTTTTGGATATTTGCATAAATTATACGAATTTAACCATGCCCAAATGCAGTAAAATATCTGCCACATTTACATGTGCATTTAATTAACTAAAACTATAATTTATATTTCATAATGTTTGTGTATGTATGTGTGTGTGCCAAACAGCTGGCTGCCTGATGGTCGCTTGGCCTTTCGCTTTACATACACACACACATACACATACAGATATCGATTGCCCTTCCAAACGAATGAACTTGCAACGAGGAGGCAACATTCTCACAGGAAACAGGACACGTGTGCTATGTAAATTACAAAAGTATAATGCAAATGGCTGAGTATGCCATGCTAACAGAAAAAAAAGAAGGAAGAAGAAAAACCAGGAGTTGGGGAATGAATCCTTATATATGTATGTATGTATGTAAGTATGTATATATGTATGTAGATTGGTGTGATGGTTGGCGAATACCTTACTTAATTAGCCAGCGGGTTTATTTATTATTCACTGGCACCGCCTGGCAGCCTAATGAATCACAGTTTTTGTAGTGGAAATTTTAATTTTTCATTAGCATGCAAAGCAACAGCAACAGAAAGCCAGACGAAAATATATGACCTTGTACCAAGTAGTTTCAGTATACAACAATTTTTGTTCTTGTTGTTCTTGTTGTTGTTCGGCTTGTTTCCTTTACATGCCTGGGACATTTGTCACAGGTGCTGAGGCCTTCCCTAAATGATTGGAACACAAGCTGAAGCCATCAGGCAAAGCAAAGCAAAGCAAAAAGTAAAAAAAAGAAAACAGAGAGAGAGAGAGAGAGGGAGAAAAAAAAAGATGTGAAAAGCATGTTGAAAGGATTAATGCACACATCATTTAACCAGTGGAGGTAAAAAGAAGGTGAAAGCCCTTTCACTTATGTTCGTACAGACACACACACACACACACACATATATATATATACATCGCACTCTATAACACACCGCACAACCGCACCTCTAGTCCCAAAATGACAATTTCCAAATGTCTGGCCATCAAGTGCTCTAGACCAAGTTAGTTCATCAAAGCTAATGATTATGAAGACTGAACCTTTGGGGGTTTTGCCTGTAAGTTTTCTCTCCCTTTTTTTTTTTCTTTCTTTCTATACCCTGTAAGCCATTTGAATGGATAAGAATATTAGGCAAATTCTATAGGATTATTATTATTTTTTTAAACTTTTCTTCATTCAGTTTCATTTTCATAATATAATTATTTAATATTTTACTTTATATAATACATTTTTTTATCTTTTTTATTAGATTTAAAAATGTAAAAGGATATCAAATATTGCAATATTATTTCAAAAAAAAATATATATATATATATACTCTTCTATAAAATAAATGCAAATTTAGTGACCAAATTTGAACATTAAAGTCTTCCCTTGGGCAAAATATAGGGTATTAGAGGGTCAGTGTACCAAACTATGCCATTAAAAGGATTACTTTTTTTTTTGGTTTTTTTTTTTTTTGTGGCTGCTTATGGGATACTTTGTGACGGTTTTACTTCTTTTTTTTTTGGTTAATGTTAGTAACTCTATAAACGGGTTCGACTTGGTTGGGTTTTAGTTATTTTTCTGCACGATTTAATTTTGGTTTTGTTATTTAAATTTTCAAGTGTGTGTGTGTGTATGTGTGTGTGTTTTTTTCTCAATTTTTCTATCATATTTTTTTTTAGTTATGTTAACGAGTTGAAAAGTTCTCTGGGGCTAAAGAGTTTGAGGCAGATAAGAAGTTTTTATATCTTCAACATGGCATAAATGGATTCCCTATTTGAATGCAGTTTGCCACAAGAGCCAAAGGAAAAATGATTTTATAACCGGAAAACCATGAAACCAAAATCCAAAAGGATAAAAAAAATAAGAAAAAATGAAAGCAAATTGAAAAAAAAAGAAAAGAAAACCACAAAAACCGCAGCCATTTCATTGGGTAACCAAATGAACCGCTCAACATTCGTTCTGGCCATATTCTCGCGTTTTGGCCATTTGCTTGTTCATAAATCAGTAAAATGCTGGCTGTCTCTGCCTGCCTACATAAATTGCATTACCAAAATAATAAATCAATATCAATTTGATGAAACTAAATGCCATTATTGGCATCAGCGACTGTCTCCGTCTGTCTGTCTGTCTGTCTATCTGCCTGTCTGTTGGCGCATTTATGACATAATTTAATTCATTTCTTTAAATTTATTTTTTTTTCTCCCTCGAAAGAGAACAAAAAATATATATATATATATTTATATATATCTTTATGAAAAACGTTAACGTATTTATGCCTAAATTGATTTTTATTAAGCGCTGTTGAAAAATTCAAGTGATTTTATCATCAATGGCAACAAAAGAAGGCTAAGAAATGAGATAAAGTGTGTTGTGGTGCACAGCATAAAGAGTATGGGAATAAGGCATGACTTTTTTTTTTTTACTTTCAACAGTTGGTGGCACATATGACATGCATATATATACATTCAAGTGATTCTTAAAGATAAAAACGTTTAATTTGTTTACTATTAAAATAATATGAAAATTTTAAATAAAGAATTTTATGGAAATATTTTTAACAAAAATTAAGAAATTTTTTTATATTTTTTTTGTAGTGAAAAAATGTTTGAAAAACTATTAAAAATGGCAAAGTAATTATTTTAATTTCATTTTGCATAAAATAGTGAAATATTTCAAATTAATCAAATAAAAATCTGTTTTTTTTTTTCAGAGATTTTTGAATACCTCAAATACATACAAATCGTTTTTCAGAACACCTTCATATGCCACATACTCACACGTAAAAGGAGAAAGAAGAAAAAAATTAACAAAAGTTTGTTCAGCACTCGCTGAGAAAGAGATAGGAGAGACACCTAAATGGCAGAATAAAGAACGGGATACGGAGAGAGAGAGAGAGAGAGAGAGAGGTAAAGCAAAGTTTGAGGGGTAGTCATTCCCTCTCTCTTTCTGTATTCCCCTCGTTCGGTTGACTTTTTTTTTTTTGTTAATTTTATTTGCATGTTTTTATGCCTTTTTATTTATTTCTTTATATGTAAAAGGAAGCTGCTGATGCTGATGCTGCTGCTACTGATGTTGGTGCCACTCCCCCTAACTGACTTCAATTCGTTTTATGCTATAAATTTTTGACAACATTGAAAGGCAGAGGCAGACACTGCGCTGTTGGCAACACGTGATTGAAACGAGGCAAAAGACACAAACACACACACTGAGACAGAGCGTAAGGCATTTACAAACAAGCATATGTGTGTGTGTGTGTGCTGGTTGTGGCGATGGTGGTAACAGACACCAGCCAAAAGCAAATCAACAAACCTTTAGACAACATACATACCTCTCTCTGTATACATCCTAATGTATATATGTGAATATATATATATACATATATATGTATATTCATTCTCAATATATACATACATATATATATACCTATGTACATCTAAAACTCCAATTGCATGTATGTTAAAAAAAAACAAAAAATAGGCAATGTGGGTAAATTTTGATTTTTCGCCTGAGTTGGCCACCCACAGAACGTAAGAAAAGTAAAGATAGACAGAGAGAGAGAGAGAAAAGGAGAGCTTAGTTTTTTCTATGCTGACTTACAGCAAAATCAAATTAACTTGTGCATACTTTTCGGCGCAGCTAAGAAAGAATGTTAGATGTATATAAGGTACGAAAATGCTGCTACGTGACAGCAAATGCCAACCGGAAATAAATTCGTGACTGCCACTGTAACTGTGTATGTGTCTGTGTGTGTGTGTGTGTGAGTGCTTTTTTTTTATAAGGGGCACAATTTTTACATTTCGTCATTAAGTGAACTCAACAAATTTTTGGCAGATTGCCACATTTTGCCTCAGGTAATTACAAAATGAAGTGCACACTGCAAAATGTGAAGAAGATTCAAAGACAGCAAGAAACGAAAGAGAAAGCAGCAAGGGAAACAAGGCGACATGACAACAAAAAAAAAATACAAAAAAGAAGGTAAATAAAACGCAGTCATAAAAAAAGTAAAATGAATTTGTCTTTCACTTTTGCCAAATGCTAACAGCAGAGTATGTAAATATGTTTTTGAATTGCTTAATATTTTTTAATGGCTGTCGCGGTTTGATAGCCATCCATCGCAGCGGTTATATATTTGTTTCATTTTTCATATTATATTAGTGATAAAATACATTTAGACGATCTGCCTCACGCCAACCAGTTTCCACAGCACCATTTACAGATGAATTGTGGGTTTTGCTTGTTGCCTCGCCAGCAAATTGTAATCTTGGATGTCCATTTCCGGCTAATAATGGTTCCTCTAAATCCCATGAACCAGTATTCAATTGATCAGCCAATATGGAACGATAGCTAACACTGCCACGGAAAAATGGACTTAAATAGAATTGTGTGCGCTTAATACCAATTAACTGTGGCAATTTGTAGTTAAGAAATTTACTAAAAAGCCATTGAAGACCCTCCTGTACCTTCTCCTCGGTCAATGTTTCCATATGTTGAGCATGTTCCCCAAGTATCCAACCTTCTAGCAAACGTGGCTGATGTGTGACACCATGAAAACCACGTATGCTCTCTAACCAAAAGTATTCAGTTTTACGCAGTTCCTCAAGATCCTTGTCCAGCCACAAGAAATCAAAACCCACATATTCCTTGGGTGTTGGTGGTGCAGCAAACTCCAAATAAAACTTATCCAAAGTGCCCAATTTAAGACCATTGATTGCATTTACTTTGGCAGTTGGCAGAGCAGGCACAAAAAGCTTTTCATGATGTTCCTTAAGATAACCAAGGGATCCAGTATATATAACATGATCTGCCTTAATGATATCACCATTTTCACAACGTATTGTCAAATCATTGGCACCTGACCAATTGATCTCAGCAATGCATTTGTTGAGTGTCACATGACCATTTAGAACTCCAAAATCATCGGGTTGATCCTCTTTGGCCTTCATCAGTAAGGTTAAGAAACTGGCGAAACCTTTGTCACGCCAATTAAGTAGATTATCTCCCTCTGATGGTACAGCATAACTAATTGGAGAAACATCGGCAAGATTATTGCAAGTTTTCCAACTGCATAACATTAGTTTAATAGTACGTAGAGCTTCTTTGGCTATATTTTGATCCAATGATGGCAATTCTTTGGCCACTTCCTGCCAATATTTGGGTGTCACATAATCATCCAAAGATCCCTTACAGTTTTCACCTTTCTCTGGTGCATATTTACCAGCAATTTGTCGTAAAATATTACTAGTTTGTTGTGGTAAAATTTCCTTATTGGAACGCACATAGATTGTTGAACTATAATAATCTCCAGTACGGTCTAAGACATTCAAGTCTTTCACAAGTTCATAGATAACATTGCCCTTCTCGCCGTGACACCATTGACCTCCCAGATCGACAACATTATCACCAAATTCTACTGTATGAATACGACCACCAATACGATCCTTAGCTTCAATTATTTGTACATTTTTGAATCCCAATTCCAGGAGACGAGTGGCAGCTGCAATACCAGAGGCACCTGCTCCTATAATCACAATACGTGCAGTTTCTTTTGTTTTACCCATTATAGAACTTAGACAATTGAATTCTGAAATTATTCGAATTTTACAAGTCTTTTTATATGCTCAACTTGATATCAACTCACTCACCAACAAAAAGAGATAAGGTTATCACAAAAAAATTTGAAAACTCTCTTTTATAGTTTTCTCTTTACAAATTATTTGAATTTTATTAATTTTTTTTTTTTTGTTTTTAAAATTTCTAACCAAAATATATTCTTATCAAAACGAAAACTTTGCGTACGCTGGGGTTCACCTTCACGGTGACCTACAGATGAGCACCGACAGTGAAGTGATCAAAACTGTTCACAGCGAAAACTAAGCAACATGACTAGAATTTAGCTGAGAGTATTTATATATATATATTATCTGCTGATAAGAGCAAACTATGGAGAGCGTAACGTTTTTCATTTTAATATAAAGATTTCAGTGTGACCAGATATTGTTAAATCAATTAAAACATTTTTAGTATTAAGTAGCAATTTTGAAATTTAACCGCAAAAATATGTCAAACCAGTCAATAACATTTTGTTTTCTTTTTTTTTTTCTTTTTGTTTTCAATTCGGATCTAGTTCGTTGTTGACATATATCAATTTTGCTTTCATGAAATGTCAAATAAAGTAAAATCCTGCATAATCATTCTGCATTTTCATTTAAATTCCAAAAAGAAAATTTAAAAACAAAAATGAGTGATATAGGTCCAGCACCAGAAGCAGAGGCAGCAGTATCCCCAGATTCAATCCAAATGCCACCTCAAGATAATGAGCGTATAAGAGTATTGAAAATCTATCGCAATAGATTATTGGAACACCGTGAATTGGAGGCACGTTTAAAGGCAATGCGTTTTAGGCATAAGGTAGGCACAACATGTCTATATACAATAAAAGATATAGATAGATAGATTTATATACCTTAAATTATCTTATATAGATGCTGAGTGCTGATTATGAAAAGTCCGAGGAGGATATGAAGGCACTGCAGAGTGTTGGCCAAATGCTGGGTGAAGTATTAAAGCAATTAACTCCAAACAATTTCATTGTGAAGGCATCGAGCGGACCACGGTATGTGGTTGGATGTCGACGACAGATCAACAAATCGCGTATCAAAGCTGGTACTAGAGTGGCCTTGGATGTAACCACATTGACTATAATGCGTTGTCTGCCACGTGAAGTGGATCCACTTGTCTATACAATGAGCCATGAGGATCCCGGTAATGTAAATTATGCTGAGATTGGTGGACTTAGTGAACAAATACGTGAGTTACGCGAAGTAATCGAACTTCCGCTAATTAATCCGGAACTATTTGTACGTGTCGGCATTAATCCACCCAAAGGATGTCTTTTGTATGGTCCACCCGGTACTGGTAAAACTCTTTTGGCTCGTGCAATTGCCTCGCAATTGGATGTCAATTTTCTAAAGATTGTTTCCTCGGCAATTGTGGATAAATATATAGGGGAAAGTGCTCGACAGATACGAGAAATGTTTACCTATGCCCGTGACCATCAGCCGTGTATAATATTTATGGATGAAATTGATGCAATTGGAGGTCGCCGTTTTTCGGAGGGCACATCTGCCGATCGAGAGATACAACGCACTTTAATGGAGTTACTTAATCAAATGGATGGCTTTGATGCTTTGGGACAGGTGAAAATAATTATGGCTACCAATCGTCCAGATACACTTGATCCAGCTCTACTTCGTCCGGGTCGTTTAGATCGTAAACTAGAAATACCACTACCAAATGAAATGGCACGCATGGATATACTTAAAATACATGCTGGTCCATTGGCCAAGCGTGGTGAAATTGATTATGAGGCAATTGTTAAACTTTCAGATCAATTCAATGGGGCCGATTTACGTAATACCTGCACTGAGGCAGGACTCTTTGCCCTGCGTGGAGAGCGCGAATATGTGGTGCAAGAGGACTTTATGAAAGCGGTACGCAAAATGGCCGATAATAAGAAATTGGAGACCAAATTGGATTATAAACCCGTTTAAAGTGATCTATATTTAATGCTTTAAAATAAAAAATTAAAAATTATATTTTCATAGCCGATTTAAATTGTAACTAATCAAGTACAACATACATTTAAGCGACAATAATAACTCATCCATTTTCCTGTGACATAATTTTCCAAATATTTTGAATACCCTAATAAGTTTTTACCAGAATTCGTAAACCAATTATGCTTATTGTTTATACTTTTCTATGCAAGATGCATTTGTTTTGAATACAATTAAGAACCTCATGGATTATGATTGCTTTTCTTGTTAGGTATCCATTAGGTTTAAGTGTATACTAAAGTCTGTCCGTTCGTTAGTATAAAATCCGAGATAATATAAGAGCTAGAGTAGCGAAATTTAAATTATAGATTCATCTAATATGTACGTAAATCAAGTTTATTTCAAATATTTGCCACGCCCACTTTTATACCCACAATTTGGATAAATACAAATAACTTAAGCTATATATAGGGTAACATATTCTAATTAAACACACTCAATAATATAACAAATATCTACTTGCTAACCAAATTTAATTGAAATTGGTTAATAAATATTGGACATATGTATATTGGCTTATAAGAGTAAGGGAGATAGGCATGTCTTCGCTATTGAAAGAATTTAAAATCTAGAAACTTTGACTATATGAAATAGAGAAAGTAGAGATACTTGATACAGGGTAAACTTAAAGTTGATAGGAAAAACTTTCTTATTTTCTTTTTATACATAAAAAAATGATTAATTTATAAAAATTGCTGTTAAAATTTTTATTAAAACGACAATTGCTATAACCATTTTAATAAATATTTTATTTAGATATTTTCTATACAATAACTTTTGATATTTGTTACTTGCATATATATATATATATATATTTTTAATTCCCAGTTCGCTAATTTCTAATTTAAAATGCAATTATTTTGCACAAATTCCCACGATAGCTTTCATGTCATGGCAATGATTTATTTGAATTTAATTTTTGGCCACATTTCGAGTGTTTTTATGTGTGTGAGGGAGGGGTAGGGAGTTTTTGGGGTATTAAAAATGGGTAAATAAACTGACCAAAACATTAAGTCAGCCGCACGCAACTATTAACACCTAAATGTCAGACCTACATAGTATATATCCAACTTTATATATATATATATATATATATAAATATATATATCACATACATATATCTATATGTATAAATCAAGCAAAAACAAAGAGCAACAACAAAAAAAAATGGCTTCATAAAATATTTATGCCTCACACATGCCACAGCAACAACAACAACAACAACAACAACAATAGCAATAACAATGCATAGTGTTAAATATAAAAATGTTTGGTCATTTGTATGCTACAGAAAACGGAAATGTTTCAACATTATGCTGAAGGAACAAATGTTAAGGCAAGGCAACTGGTTGTCAATTTATGTATGTATGAAAACATATACACATATATATATATATACTGTAATGTGTGTGTGTGTGTGTTTGTTTTTGTTTGGGGGGTGAAATGGGAAGAAAATAAATGCGTGTGCTGACAAGCAGACGATAAAAACCTGAAAAAGCAAAGCAATGGCAAAGAGTATGGGGTTAACCTAGACCCAAAAATTTTCTACTCAACAGTCTTTTGCCATCAACCAAACAACCACATGTGCAAACAAATTAAAAATTAGCCATAAAAAAATAATCATATTGCAGAGTGAGCCAACAAACAAGCGACATTAAATTGATAAAAAAGAAAAAAGGAAGAGAACAAACCAACACAACATAGATAGAAAGAGAAAGACAGAGAGATAGATGGAGTGAGGCAAAAAGGTTACGAAAAAAACAGGCGATAAAGCTGGTGATCCAAGAGGCTTAAGAACCAACCGACACTTGAGTGGTAAGCATGCCACACAAGACACAAGAGACAACAACAACAATAGCAATAGCAATAGCAACAAGAAACAACAGTAGCAGTAGCAGTAGCAACAGCAACAAATGCTCAACATTTTTTTACGCATTAAAAGCAACTTCCAAGTCATTAACCCGTTTATGACGCTTAACTTGGCTAAGTCGTCTTGGCCGAACCCACAATAAAGCGGCAATAAAATGCTTCAACCAAACATACACACACACACATACACATATGAACCATATACATACACACACACACAAACCAAAAGACATAGGCGCTTTTCTGGCCAACTTTAAGCGTTTAACGGCTCATTTATTGCTAAAATGAAAGCCCAGCCAAAATGGCATAAAATGTTATTAAAAACGCGGCTCATCTACAATATGTATACTTGCAATACAAACACATACATATATATATATGTGTGTGTATATAAAAGAAATGTTCACCACATCCTGGCATGCGGGCACGCGTCCATTATGTCTTTAATCTTTGACCGGTCAGGCCTCCAACAACAACAACAACAACAGAAACAAATTCAAAAAGAAAAAAAAAACCAAAACAAAATTACCGCAGAAAAGGCAAAAGCAATTGATAATGATAATATTTTTGTACCCTTACAACACTGGACGATTTTATCGAAATGCCTTGCTTAAATCTCATTGTCACTTTTACACCATCAACAGGCGGAGACTTTAGGCCAAAAAAGAATATCTAAGCTAAAATTATATGTGAAAAAATATTGAAAATATGAAAACCAAAATAAAATAGAAACTAAATCTTCAATTTCAGATGATTATTTCTAGGATATAGTAATCCTATCTTATTATAAACTTATCAATTGGCTTAATAAATTATAGCATGAATTTGAAAGAATCATTTCTATATATAAACCAAAGTCGAGTAAGTGAAGACAAATCTTTCCAGGATATAGTAAGTAAATATAAATCGATTACTTTTGGATTGGATCAATAAATTATCGTTTGATCTGCGAACAATCATTTCTATATATCAACCAAATTCGAATCTTAAATTGAAGATGAATATTCTTTGGAATATTTTATAAATATAAATAGATCATTTATTAATCAATTGAAATGATAAATTATTAATTGATTTTGTAACAATTATATATATGGAAGCTATGTTAATATAATCCAAAGTCCAATTGTTGAATTGTAATATTGTTTATATAGTAAAACAATATCAGTTTTTTTTTTAGAATAATTTGTAAAATGTTATTAGAATATACTATAGTTTTCATTTAAACCATTTGGCAATATAAAGAAACGTTTAAAATACTTTAATTGTTCAAATTTGCCAGAGTTTCCAACAAATAGATTAAAAAAGAAAGAGAAGAAAGAAAGAAAGAAAGAATATATATACTTTTAGAATCCGAAAGGCAGCGGCCTTAAAATAAGTTTAAAAATTTCTTAATCATTTAATAAAGATTTCTAAATTAAGTTTCTTTTTTAAATTTAAGCAAACCAATAATAAACATTCCCCTCAAGATGCCAAGTCTATGAAATTGAATTTAAAATTTAATTGCCATCTTAAGCGGCAATAGCAAACACATGTCATACCCTGTCAATACTCTCTACTCTACAGAAATTGAAGCATATTATTAAAATTCTTAAAGGTTTCTCTTATAGTTAATTGAAGAAGTTATGATAAACTTTAATTGATATAATGGAAATTCTTAACCACAAAACCAAATCAGTTAGTGGTAAAATTTTTGCAAATTAAATTATGACAATATTGTGATACTTTGTAAATATAAAGTTAATACTGATAATAGAGGAACCAATATACTTTTATGTTAAGAGGAATGCCTGACGGTTTTTGTGGCTTGTCAGTTTACGGCAAATGTTGGCTTCTGTTCTCTGGATCTCGAACGTTGTCTAACCCAAAATCCAAATCTAGCTTCAACCCAAAAGCAAACTGTAGGCCCAATGCGGCTTTTGCTTTTGTTAGACACACGCATACACACTCAAAGACACAAATATATACGCACACACACACACACACACACAAGAGTATACACATATGGATATTATGCTAATATTATCCCCTATGCTAGTGTTTGTGGGTTAAGGACATTTTTATGTATCCACACACGCACACACACAGACGTAGACATCAAACACATCACACGCATGTGCGTTTCTTTGGACATCTGTGTTAGATCTGTGTGCGTGCATGTTAAATAAGCGTAATGCCACTATTATTGGACACATTACAAACAAAGTGAAATCCACCAAACCAACCAAACACCAGCACACACACAGAGAAAGAGAGAGAGAGACTCTTATGCAACTATTTTCTATCATTAGAAGACTTTAAAGTTGTCTTGACCAAATAGCTTATTGTAAAATCCATTTGGATATGGCTTTAAAGTTAAGTAAAGAAATCAATATGTCCCCAAATAGCATACGATTCTTATTTGAATATCTACATGGTTCTGATTACGTATGAGCCAGGCATTTGCATTAAATTGCAATGCCCCGTCTGATTTTGTGGCATAGACCACATTCCCCCCCAGACAAACAGACAGACAGACAGGTGTGTCCTTCCATTTGCCAAATCTTTCCCTGTATCTTCTTACACCTTACAAATTTGTGCAGGCTTGACAGAATGAGGCTAGAAATTGAAAACCATTCAAAGAGCCTAAAATATGCTAAACGGTAATCATTTAAAACAATCTAATTTAAGGGAAAATCAAAAAAAAAATATATATATATTTAAAATATTATATATCCAAAAGTACCCATTGTAAAAGAATCTTTAAATAATTTAAAATACTTTAGAAACTAAGCTAAGCTACATTTTCTTAATATAATTGCTTTAACTCTTAGTAGAAAATATTTCTAATTTATCATTTCAAAATTTTCTTTGAGATCTTCACAAAGTTAAACAAAATTGAACCAAAGTTAATAGAGAATTTACATAATAGTGGCAAAGTATATCATTTTACTTCATTTAGTTGCTATTATTTGGCAACTCTCTTTTTTGTCCTTGATTATTCTACTTTTTGTCTCTCTTTTACTTCAATGTGAAAAGAAAAGAGAACCCATTTGGACTTATCTAACCCCAAAGCCTCGTTACCTAGGCTATCATTATCAAAATCGGGCATCGATTTTATTATACAACTACAAAGCAATTTCCTTTTCGCAACATAAAAAAGGCAAATTCCTGAACCTTAGTATCAAGGCCAATGCCTTCGACATTCTCGTCCTTAGTATCCTTAGTGTCCTCAGTGTTTTCGTCGACGTCGTCGTTGTCATCATCAACACATTTGCCACGACAAACAAACAACAAAAAAACTTTAAATTCTTCTTTCTTTTTTTTTTTCTCTCAACAACCGGCAAAATCATCAACCCAAAAAATAAATAACGAAAAAGAAAAACTAGTACCAGAAATACTTTGGGTTTTCTTTTTTTTGGTGTTTAGGTTTTGGCTTTGGGTTTGAATATATATATATATATGTATATATATATTTGGGTCTTTACTCTTTTGCCAACAACAACAACAACAACAACTTCGATTTGCGTTACACAAAAATTTATTACACATATTTTCATGGGTGTATTTAACAGAATAGGCCAGGGTTAGGGAGTGTTGGGGAATTTGATCTGTATTATCGATTTGCCAGCACACACACACACACATATATATAGAAAGCACACACATATCTGTGGATTAGGCTAAGATGTCGATGGATCGGCAACGAGAATATATGTGCCCATTGGAGCGATGTCTGAGTGACATTATGTAGACATCAAGCACACAATCGGGACCCACAATGGGCGATTAAAAAAATGCCACATTTTGGGGTGTGGCCATTTAACGATTATATCTATGTATAATTTCATGGGCTTAAGCACAAATTTCAATAGCAAAAAAAAAAAAAGAGAAAATAAAATAAAACTAGAAGGATGAGCTAACTTTGGCCACGCCGAAGTTCGGATACCTTTGCAAGCTGTCTTTTTTAATTACATATAAATAATCATAAGAAGGTTTATAAAACTAATCAGGTCCGTGGCTCGAAGAAAAAAAACTTTTGAGTAAAATAATTTTTTTAGTCCGATTGTTCCTATAGGAGCTATTTCATATAATCGGCCGATTCTGTTGAAACTCAACAGACACATTTTTATATATACCAAACTTACATGAACCAGGTATGTAAAATAGTAATCATGCTCTCCTCCTCGATTCTCATATATAGTACATAAGAGTGCGTATGTCCAATCAAAATCCTAATCACCGCTGTCCTCCTCGCTTCTCACATGTAGTACATAAGAGTACGTATGGGATTTTCATTGAACATGCGTCCTCTTATGTACTACATGTGAGAAGCGAGGAGGACAGTAGCTGTGCAGCTTTAAGGGTCTCAGAGGAGATTGCATTGATCCTAAATGAACTCAGCTCATCGTGCTGATCAAGAATATTTAGTCGGTGATGCTTTCTGCTATGAATTGCAAACTTCTGACCAAAATGAATATACCTTTTTTGCAAAGGTATAAAAAAAAACGAAAAACCAGGAAGTCCTTTCTCAAGTTAAAAGTAAATTGGAGTTGGGGGGATTGTAGCCAAAGAGAAAAAAAAAGAAAATCTGCTGTGTCAGTGTAACTACAAAGTAGACAAGCTAAAAAATATATATATATATATATAAAAAAGGAAACAAGACAAAAAAAAATCTATATATCTATATATATATAATATTATAATAAAGGTATAAATCATAATTTAGGCAGAAATCTCTAGAGATGAGCTTTCAACGTTTGCCAACGTCTTCGTACTGAGTGGTAAAAGCGAACAGAGAGAAACAGGAAGAAAAAAATAAAAGAGAAAGACTAAAGAAAGAAAGATGTGGGTCGTTGGTATGGTTCTATCATATCCTAACTTTCTTTTCCGGCAGGTATAATCCCTCAAAGCGAAAACATAGCACAGGCATTTTGCTTGCCACCTTTTTTGTCTATGTGTGTGTATGTGTGCGTGCCACAATTTATGCGCTTCGTCGCTTTTCGTCTACTCCAAATGATTTGCCTTTGGCCTGCTTTACTCCGATTCGCCTAGACGCTGCCACATCAACTCATTCTACTTCACCTCAAGTTCAATTTATTTTACGCATAAAAAATATCTAAGCATTTTTTTTTTTTTTTTTTGCTTAGCAAATGTATTGGTGTTTAGCGGAGTGTGTATATGGGTGTGTGTATGTGTGTGTGTGTGTGTGTATAGTCTGAGAAAGTCAAGAAATTTGACTGAAGCCAGTCTAGAGATGAGCAAGTGAAATGGCATTTCTAATGGGAATTATCAATTTTACGCATTCTGAAATATTTATATAATACTTGAATATAAGATTAAATTGAAATAAGAATTATGTTGGATATTAACTTTTGAATTATGTTAAGTATTTCTAGAAATATTTTTACTACAGATTTATTGACTTTATCGATTTAATTTTTTCATATTTTCATATTTCATATTCTTGTACTTGAATATCTTGCAAAATATTTTCTGAAAATTAAAAGTAAATTTGATTCGAATTTTTAAAGATATAGCTGAATTTGTAAGTGAAGGTAATCTGAAACTTTAAACTGAATTTTCTCAAAACTATTTTGTAAGATATATTCTTGAATTTGTTAGGCAAATCTGAAACTTAAAACTAAGTTTTCTCTAAACTATCTGTTTAATCTTTGGAAAACTATACTTAAATTTGGAAGCTTAGTTTAAAACTCAATTTAAAACTTTAAGTTTTGTTAAACTGGAAAATGACTTAGTAAAACTTAAACAAATTTTCTACAGTTTTTAGGAAACACAAAAAACAAATGCTTAACCAAAGTAATTTGTCTTACAAATGAGTTTTGTGATTTAATAAACGATTAATTGTGGTGATGTTCTAAAATTTAAAAAACTTATTTTTTTTTAAAAAAAAAAAAGAGAAAATGATATGTTTTCTTTAAAAAAAACTATTTTTCAACTAAGACAACTAATTTTTGTTGTCCATTAGATTTTAGATGAATCTCTAAGGATTAAGGTGATCATTTCGTTTAGAAAAGGATCCACACAGACATTTATAAATTTTAAAATTATTAGTATATAATGCTATAAAATAAATATAATTTATTAGCAAACAAAAAATAATTAAAAACTATAATTTTTTCAAGCCTCTGACTAAACCTAAAGCCTAAAAGTTAACCTTTAGTCGTCTTAAGTTAAACGAAAAAGTATTTTTATTTTTTAATATTTTTAATTATTTTTTTTTTTGTTTTTTTTACAGTATAATGAACTTTTTTCGGGTAAATTATTTATTAAGGTTTTATTTTTATAATTCATATAACAAGTTCTTTGGCTTTCTAAGCACATCACTATATCGATATTGTGTCAAAGTATGAGAAAATATTTGTAAATAGCAATTTGGTTGCATGCAACATGAGAAATTGCTTATAAATCATGGACTCAGTCCTTGCTACTAACTCTCTTCATACGCAATGCATGTATTTTGATTTACCGCTTTGTTTCTTAACCCTCACAATCATCCGCGCTCGGTGCTCCCCCATCCCACCCTCTAATCGTGTGGAAAATAAAACAATATAACAAAATCTGCATAATATTGTATTTATAAAAAGAAAATTTAGCACACACACGCATCTAGAGTTTTGGTTGCCTGCTGGGCGGTTGGTAAAAACTATTTCTTTGCTAGTCAAAATTTGTTTGTCGACTTCAATTGCCGTGGCCAAATAAGTAATTTGCTTTGCTGCTAAGCAACCCGCTGAGACACGCCTACCGCCCATATATACACACCGTCATATTGTTTATCGTTTTTGTTTTATTTTGATAATGTTAAATGCACACACACACAGACACACACACCCCAAATTTGTTGCAGTGCCTTGGGTAGATTTTGTTTGTTTTTCTTCTTTTTTTTTTTATTTGCTAGGATTTCATTTTATTTTTGGTTCAACTTTTCGTTGAACACATGTCAGGGCATTTAAGATTTATATAGGAAACAAGAGGCAAAAAAAAAAAAAGGAATAAGTTATAATAATTTAAGAGGCAAAGCCGATTTTGTAATACTCTGTACAAATGGACAAAGGGATTTGAGTAGAAGGATTAAAAGTTTTAAAGAAAAAACAAACAAACCATAAAGTAAAAAATTTAGTAAATATTTCTTTATGTCTCCGATTAATTTAAATTTATTTTCAATACTTCATTTCTATACTTAAATTTTTGAACTACATATATAAAAACTTTTTCTTTTCTTCTTTAATTTTTTTTTTTTTTAAATATTCTTATTTCAATAGAGAAACACATTGTCCTTTCTCTGATGCAGCTATGATTATATAATGCTGATAATATGGATTTTTAGTGACCTTTATATAACCTTTTGGGACCTTTTGGGTATAGGATATAAAAAACTAGAAGAACAGGCTAACTATAGCTATGCCGAAGTTTGTATGCCCTTGCAAATTGTATTTTTGATAATTCAATATAGATAAGCAGAATCATAAGAAAGTATATTAAGCTAGTCCAAGCTAAATTAAATGTAAAAAGGTTTTCCAAGCGATATATATATATGTTTTGCTACGATTGTTCCTATAACATATAGTCTTTAGATTCTACTGAAACTCAATGGAATTATTTTTATATATAATAAGCTTACAAATACCTAATTTCGTGACACTAACTTAAAAACCAACCAACTTATTTATCAAAAACTCTATTCTAGATCAATCATTCCTATGGAAACTATAACATATAGTTAACCGATCATAATTATTTTAAGTTATGGAATACCTAGTGATAAAAAAAGTCAATGAGCAAAATTTTAGCTCTTTAACTTAAAGGTTCTCTGAAAAGATAGCTTAGCAACAGACAGACAGACAGACAAGGCTATATCAAATCATCAACCTGTTTTTATGCTAATCAAGATTATATATATTTTACATAGTCGAAAATGCTTCCTTCTATATGTTGCGAAACCTCTTTTGAAAGGGTATAAAAATATCAAAAATTGTTGAGCACCCGCTGTGCGGCATTTTACATGCATATTTGATGCTTGCCGCTACAAAGCGCTTCTGTGTGTGAATGTATGCGTGTTCGGTGTATGTGTGTGAGTCTCTGTGTGTGTGTGTGTGTGTATATATGCAGGTCGCTTTTTTAACGCGCTTTTATGGTTAGCTGCATTCGAGTGGTGTGGTTCTTCTTTTTTTTTTTTTTTTTTTTTTTTAAGGGTTTTAATTGTCAAGCTGCTGGCATTGGATTCTGCCCACTTGGGGAATTGAACGCAATTTGAAAAAACTTTCAGATGCGTTGACAGTGAATGGAAATATTTTCAGAATTTAAAAACGACAAAAAAGTTAAAAAAAAAAACGTATAGAATTAGCCAACTAAAACTATGTATTAATGGGATGTAAAATTTAATAGAGATAACCCCAAGCAATGGGAAATATAAGGTAAATTCACAAATTTATATAAAATATATATATAGAGAGAGAATTTGGATATATAACTCCAAAATTTATGTTCTGAACTCGGTTTATTTGAATATAAAATTCTAAATTCTTTACAAAATTTATTCCCAAACACAACAAAACAGAAAATTCAAACTAATTAGGTAAATTTATAAAATGAAATTGAATGAAACTAAATTGATTTATGTCAAATTTCCATTATAATACCATATAGTTTGCATTGTAATTGTTTGCTTAATGTATAAATTTTCCTAAGGTTATGTAAATTTTTGGGATTAATCAAATTTATTTTCAGCCTCATTACAATTATAAATTGACATACATTAGCTTATCAAGGAAACTCAATTCAATTTCGTATAAATTCCATACAATTATGTTGATTTACAATGTAAATTGTAAATTGTAAACTATGACTTGGCACTTTTAAGTAAACCAGCCAGCACGAAAATTGTTAAGCAGGCGTATAAATGTTATGTACTTTAAAATAAACAATGGCTAAAATAAATGAAACAAAGAAAACAGAGAGAGAGAAAGAGCGAGAAGAATTGAAAAGAAAAGCAAGAGCTTTGCCATTGTTAGTTACCTTGCCTTACCGGCACACGTACAACACGGCGTATGAATGATGCGGGCATTTTTTCTTTCATTTTTTTTTTTTCGTTTATTTTCTTCTTTTTTTTTTCCTGCGTAAATTATGCAAAAAGTATTTCAACTTGTGTTTGGCAGGTGGCATGCGGCACATGGAACATGCCACCACATGCGAACGGGCAAACATTTTCCGCACAATAAAATTTCAACTAGGATAAGCTAAGCAAAAACAATTTCAACAAAAAAAAAGAAGAAAAATATGTGATTAATTAATAACTAAGTGAGAACTTTAATGAGCAGGTTGAAGCGTGAAGGTTTTAATCTGCCATTCAGACTGTATATATATGTATATATATATATATATAAGGAGTATTATATGTGCTTGTATATACACATGTAAGTTTGTATATACATATGTATAAGGAAAATGCAGCTAACGGGGCATATGGAGCCTTGACATTTGACAACATATGTTGGTCGTGTTGGGTTATGTGCGGCCTGTCAGTGGCAAGTTGATAAGCAGAATATGCCAGCACATCATCAACTTACAACGACATCAAAACTCTATCCTTTTCTTTTCCTTTTTATTTGAGTTGATGTTGGTGCATATTTAAAAAATAATAATAATAATAAAAGAAAAAAGAACAATATATATATATATATATATATATATAATTTGAAATATGTGCATGAAATGAATGTCAGTCATGTATGGAACAGGGAATGAATATATATGCCAATGATGGCAAAGTATAAGAAAGTGTTTCCAAAATCTCTTTCAAAGTGAAATAGATTTTTTTTTTCTTTTTTTAACTTTGATTTTCACATTCTTGTTCTCTCTCTCTCTATCGGTCTTTATAAGTTTCAAATTTGCTTTCAAGAAAATACGAGAAAAAATGGCAAGAAAACAGAAAAGGTAATGCACGAAATGCGCCACGGAAATGTCACCAAGACGGCATTAGAATGCCATACCAGAGGCATGCCACTCGAGGCATTTCGTCTGCTTCGCTTGCTGCTTTTACCTCATGCTGATGCCATAAATGTCTGCACATTGTTGCAGGTATGTGTGAGTGTGTGTGTATGCGTTTGTAAGTATATATATATATATATATATATATATATATATATATATAGATATATGTATGTATTTGTAAAAGGAGTCTTTATGCTTGCCTGCTGCATACCCTCAGGCGCTAGCTTGAGCTTGACATTTGGCTGCGTGACAATCGACGGGGAGAGCTCGTAAGACGACGGTGTTCACAAGACGTTCACATTTGCTAGCTAAATTTTACTCAACTTCATCTCCCTCTGTTTCGCTTTCTTTCTCTTTCTTTTTCTATAGCTATTGCACTCTATCCTATTGCTTGTCTGTTTCTTTGTAGATTTTTCTGCTGCTTTGATTTTCAATGGCGCTCACTTACTTAATAAATGTCGCTCTTGCTTTTTGGCAGTGACACTATACAGTATCCTACTTAGCCAATGAATGTATGTACTTAACCTCGACTAATGCTGTGCAAATTTCAATTGACATTTAAATGCAGCTTTAAGTACAAGAAAGAGATATACCAAATAATAAAGTAAAGATGAAGAAAATTAAACCGAAAAAGAAAGATATATATATATAAGTATATGTATATATCTTGGCAATTTGCCTTTAGCCTAGATTATATCCACATTACACATGGCATATAATAATTCACACAAAAGCTGAGGACATCAAAAAAAATAAAAAAATATATATATAAAGTGGCAAATTTTTTGATAAAAGAATAAAATGATGTGCCCAAATTGTATTCGACTAAATTATACGCTTTAAATTATATTACATCAAGCAATTATGAAACTAGCCTTGAATTAAACCTTTAATTGCCATACAATCAATTATCAAAAGTTAGCTAGTATTGACCAATACTGATTTTAAGTTTAAAAAAACTCATTTTTTAACACGGTTACAATTTTATTTTCTTTATAGAGATATATTCAGAGAAATCAGCGAGCCAAATGTTTCTTTACCAATTATAAAATATATTTAAAGCAGCTTCAGATAAACTTTATTATATTCAAAGCCAAAATTATCATCAAATGTCGTTTAGCAACACTGTAAAAAATGTATTATTATGTACTTTTAAAGGCATTATAAATTAAATGATATCTGATATAATTACCCAATAAGCTTATCATAAAATATCTTACAAATATCAACAATATATATATATATATAAGGGAGTATAGCATCTTGCCTTTATCAGTTCTTTATATCTGAAATAACAGATATACTTTATGACTAACGAAAACGTGAAAACAGAGTTAGGTATAAGAGGAAAGAGAGAAGTAGAAAGAGAAAAGAAAAATAACGTAGAAGAAACTCTCAAGGCTATAAACAGAAGAAGTAAATTTATTTATTAAGTCACTTGCTTATATCAGAGAAAGACTTTCTACCATTCTGTAGAGATATGTATGTGTGTGGGAGTGTGTGTGTGTGTGTATGAGCACGCAATTTATGTAAGGCTCATGACTTTCACTTAGCTTTTCACACTTACTAACACACACCCACACACACACACATACATAGAGATACATACATATATAGAAAGAAAGAGACAGATTGAGCTAGGTGTTTTGGTAATTGTATTAAATTTCAATTAATGTAAGTACAAACATTATGAAATATGAGCTGACGATGACAGTTTAACTTTGCCGTTGCCTTCAAATTAACTTTCGGATAACTTGCCAACAGTCCAAGCCTTCTTTATGGCCATCGAAGTCAAATTTTGTGCAACCATAAGGTAAATTTGTTAGATAACATAATGAAAAGGGTAAAGCATATACTTTTGAATAAGGGTTTATATGGCTTAGGTTTACCTATGTAGCGTAGCGCTAACATGGGCAAATGACAAATAATATATTACTTCCAATCAATGATAATTTGATGGTTGGCCTACTTTTCAATAGTTTTGTTATGATTGACATGCAGTTGTAATAACAAACAGCCTTCAACCTTTGTCCTAGCATTGTGAAACAAATGAGTCTTGACTTTTAATGCAAAGGACTCTTTAATATATTGTTATAGTTAAGTTTCACTATTGATTTGATAATAAGAATATATGCAAATCACATATGACAAAATCCTTGTTATGTAATACATAAGCATCAAGGGTATTCTTAATGTCGATGACACGATATAAGAATGAGCATTGATTTTTATTGTTGCCTGATCATAAATTTTAGCGAGACGAAGGAAAATGGAAAGCAAAGCATAAAGAATAATATTTAAATTTCGGTATTTTTTTTTTTTTGTCCTACCTTACCCTTACTGTCTCTAACTCCCCCCTCCCTCATCACCACCACTCTCTCAGTGTCTTTCTCTTTCTTTATATTGCTATTTCTGTACAGCCCTTTTTCTGCTTAGAAAAGACCAAGAAAAATCTGCTTAAATGTACTTCCGTCATAAAATAACGGTAATGCAGAGCAATATGCGTCTGTGTGCCTGTGTGTGTGTGTGTTCGTTATGTTGTGTTGGTGTCTCACGTAGACGGGCAAGCAAGAAAAACCTTTTTATAAATGTTGGAGCGCAGCTTCCGCAAAATAATAAAACAAAACACAAACACATACAGGAATACCCAGAAAAAGAGACAGCAAAGCCAACTGCCAGGACATTGCCCGAGAATGCTTTTAAATTTGACACACACACACACTCACTTGGTGCAAAAAAAAAAAAAATTAATAAATGTGTGCACCCAACGAGCCTTTAAGGCACAGACATAGCCACTTGCATGATGCTCACTTTATTTATTTTGGCTTTTTTTTTCTCCTGATGTTGTGTCCCCGCTTCTGTTTTTTTTTTTTCTGAGTTTTATTTTGTTACCCCTACAAAAAAAAATAACAAAAAAAATAAAATAAAAGAGAAAAAAGAACAACAACAAAAAGACCTCCAAGCGGCGACATTTGTTTGAAGTTTTGCATATGTATTTTGTTTTTTTTTTTTTTTTTTTTTTTTTTTTTTTCTCGTCCAACACAAAGAAATGAATTTAAATTTTATTGTGAGTGGCAATGCGACAGAGTTGGGTAATTAGAAAATTTGCATAGAACGAGACCAAACACACAAAAAAAAAAAACAACAACGAACAAATAAAATGAAAAATGTTGAAAGAGAAGCCAAAAAAAAAAAAAAAAAAAAAGAAAATGTTACAAACAAACCTTTTTTGTTTTATTTTTGTGGGTGCGGAACCTTAAATAATAATTTAAGTCATGAAATTTTGAACTTACTAAATAAATATATCATCTGATAATTACTTATTTAATTACTTAACTTCGGCTATCAGAATTTGGTTTATATTAAAAAGGCTTGCATATAAATTAATAAAATAAAAACTATTTATATAGAATTTTATTTCAATTTTCTTTTATAATTATATTGAAAAAAGAAAATTTAATCAATTTAAAAAATATATATATAGAAAAAGAGACCAATTATTGCAATTAAAGAATGAATATACAGAAAACAAGACCAATTAGTGCATTATAAAGAAAAATATATAGAGAAAAAACATAAATCAATTGGAAAATGAAAGCAATTAAGCAACAATATTAACTCTCTTTAGTAATTTACTTAGAAAATTGCTTGCAAATTAAAACAAAGGAAAACTCTTAAATATTCATCTTTAACATTTGAATCTAAATTTATATAATTTTAATTGATTTAGTTAATTTCATTTGAAATGCATTTTTAATACACTTAATATAAAAACCAAATTCTTTTGACTTTCTCTTGGAATTTGTATTAAGAAATTAATTGAAAAGAAAGAAGTAAATAAATTGCAAGAAATTGCTATCTATAGATAATTAGTTTTACTTGAATTTTGTATTGGTGTGTTTATGTGTGTGTGTCTTACCTTATTGTGGGTGTTAATTTCTGTTTCGTTTATGTCAACATAGTTGAACAATTTGTTGCGTGTCTTTGTTGCAACACATTCATTAGGGTCGCTTTGTGGTCACTACTGTGTGGGCCTGTTTTCTCCTTCTCTTCTTTTAGCTATGTTTGGTTTTCTATTTATTTATTTTCTTTTTTCTTTTTATTGTAGGTAAGTACACCCACAACACACGTCAATTAACCTACTTTTCAGTTTGTTCACACACAAACACACACACACACACAAAAAAATATAGCAAAAAAAATTTCAAAAAAAAAAAACACAGTACAGAACAAGTGGCAGAATAACTAGAAATTTAGCGAATGGGCCAAGTTAATTTTTCTCTTTATTTTCCTTTTTTCTACTTTTTTTAGAATTTTGTTTTTTTATTTGACAGACAATAAACCGAAAGTGAGAATTACACTGGGAAAACACTTGCAACCGGCTTTTTCTTTCGTTTCTTTTCTTTTCTTTTGTTTGTTTCTCAGTTTTTGTTAGTTTGTTTATTTGTTTGGTTTTCTGCTTTGCTTCTTATGCGTTAAATCCAATAAACGCCGAAAAAAAAACAACAACAAAATAGTAAAGAGAAAAGCTAAAATACGTATACGACGAACTAACGGTAAATTAAAGAACTCGACACTTTTTTGAATGGTTTTTAACTGTAAAGTTTTGTTTGATTAGACTCGTGATATTGCGGAGCTTTTCGAAATACGTCCAGCTAGCACGAGTGGCAAACAGGAACTGACTAACAATTCGAAGCGTTCAACATGCGGACTCTGCTTGTGCGGCAATTGGATTTATTTTAGTTGCACTAACAGCGCATGCGTCACTTTTACTCAATGAATGAAACATACTTTGGAGTCCGAAAAAACAAAAAGAAAAAAACTAAAGAAACAAAAAAAAAAACATTTTTAACCATCGTTTTCTCGTTTTCGGATTGTTCTGTTGCTGTTGCTGTCGCTGTTGTTGTTGTTGTTGTTGTCAGCGGCAACATAATCATCGGCGCGTGTTGCTCACTTGTAGGCAGACAACAAGAAAACAACAAAAACAAACCGAAACGACAACAAACCAAAAAAAAAAAAAAAAAAAAACGGAAAAAATAGGGAAAAAGGGGGAAAAAAACAGCAGTAAAAATAACAAAAACAAAAACACAATCCTTGTACAATTCGCGCAACGTCATGTCAACGAGACAGTCAGACAAATGCCTCAGATTCTGTAATGTCCTGTCTCAAGCCTCAAGCCTCATTCTTGCCTTGCCTTGCCTTGCCCTGCCCCGCTGTATCCTCACCCATAGCTTTGCTCGCCTGCCAATTGTCTTGCGGGCTTAACGTTCTTCTTTCTTTCTTTTTTTTTTTTTTGTCTTCTTTTTCTTTCCCCGCTGTTCTTCTTGTGTTTAATTTCTTTTATCAACAACGGTTTTTCCTTTTTTTTTTTTTTTGTCGTTTTTTTTTTTTTTTTTTGTTTTTATTGTACGCCTCCTGCTACTCAATTTTTTTTTTTTTTTTTTTTTAGCTTGATGTCCTTTTGCCGCGTGTGTGGTGTGTCCTCCACTCGTTATCCTTTCAATTGTCATTTGCTTGTTGCGCCTTCTTTAGTCGATTGGCTATCGTGTATACATAAGTAAAACGTATTTATGCATGTTTGTACATCTACATATATGTATATGTGTGTGTGTGTGTGTTTGTATGTGTTTGACTTATGTAGATAAAGCCTCTTTTACGTAATCGCATGTTCATTTTTAAGACATGGCACACGGTTCCGGTAATTTTGGCAAAATGTCTACTTATTTAGGGAATTTTATTCTCTTTGTTATTAAATCAGTTTTAACCTTTGTCAATTATTGCTAAACAAATTGAAATTGTTTATAATTAAATTTAGCATAGATATCAATACTTTTGTAGCAAAATTTATCTGTTGTACTTATTAAATAGAATAAGATCCAAAAACTAGAAGTAAAAAAACTGCCGTGTCAAAGCTTAAATACTCTGTAAATTACCTTTTTTCTTTAGTTTTTTATATAAGTAAGAATTTGGAATAGAAATACTTTCTATAAAACAAGTCTTATTTAAATTTATAATCCGTAGCTTGAGAGAGAAAAGTCTTTCATGCAAACAACAATCTTTAGTTCGATTGTTCCTAAGTCAGCTATATCATATAGTGAACCATTACTGCTGAAACTCAATAAAAACATTTCTATATATACCAAATCTTCAAATAACATTTTTGTGAAAAACGATTTTAAGACAAGAAAGTTATTGATCTAAAACTATATAGTTTAGCGATCGTTTCAATGAGAGCTATATGTTATAGTTAAACTATCCTGTTAAAACTTAGTGGATATCTAAAGAAGTATATAAAAAACATAAACACCAATTTTCCTCATAGTCAATTGAAAAACAAGTTAGTTATTAAAGTTAGTCTCTATTTTCGGCTAATCATTCATATGGGATCTATATGTTATAGTCACCCGATCCAAAAAATTATTAGTTATGGAATACCTACAGAGAAAAGAAGTCTATGTGTGAAATTTCAACTCTTTAGCTTTAAGTATCTCGGAAAAGATAGCATAGAAATAGACAGATGGGCAGGGTTATATTATGCTGATCAACTATAATGCGCTGTGCATAGTCGAAGATGGACTACAAGCTTCTAACGAAAGTTAATATGCTTGTTATGCTAAAGAATAAAAGAATTAGTTGTCTTTAAGAATCAGATTATAGTTTTAATCTAAAAAAATAAAACATAAAACAGGTCTTTAAATTTATTATTGCTATAAAGTAGTAATTTAAGTTCAAGTTTTAAAAAGAGAAATCCTTTTCCTTGTTAAAGGTAATCTGATTAAGAAACATATGTAGCTATATAGAAATGTTGGTTAAATACTTAATGAGATTTAAAGAATGTATTCGTATGTTTCTAAGAACACAATCACCTTCTCATCGTGGTCTTTACTTTAGCTGGTCAGGTAAAGCCCCTGTAATCTGCCTGTTAACTTGACATCACAATGCCAAACTGATTTATATGTGTCTCATGGTCTAAGCCCCAAGCAATTGATTGGACATGGCGAGAGATGGAAATGAACGAGATGGGGAATACAGATTGGAAAATGGCGTAATGGTAGCTTTAACCTAACATTATTGATAGACAAGCATCTTAGAGTAATCAAAGGTACACAGAGATATATTTGAATTCTTATTTCATTTCTTTCTTTTGTTGTTTTGTGAAATTAAATTGCTTAGTCGGGCATTTAAATTTAATTTATACAAACTCAGCAAAGCGCTCTACGATGGTCAACCGCAAACTGTTTAGCCCCATATTGACCAATGCACTAAGCATTTAAAGCATCTTCTTTTCTTTTTCTTTTTTTATAATTCTTTCATCAATTCTCACCTTGAGAGTATTTGTGTTTTTGTCAAGAAGGATCAAAACTATATTTAGAACTTCAGATATCAAGGCTATAGATCTATAGATTCTCTAATGATATATGTAGATTAGATCCAAATACTTTATAAGAAAAAAACAATTATATATTCTATAGTTTAATCTCTTGTATAAGAGAGATATAAAACTTATATTTCGGGTGATTTAAAAAGATTTTACAAGTGTATAAAAACTTCAACATTATCTGATTGAATGCTATAGACTATTTGCACTTCATGGGACTGCACTTATCTGCATCTTTACTTAACAAAATTACTTCAGGCTGGCTAAAGAACAAAAAAAACATAAAAAAATAAAAAAAAACAAAACCAAAACTCAAAAGAGAAATGAGAAAAATGATAGAAAGCAAAGGAGCAAGAGAAAGACAGAGAGAGTGAGTAACAAATCCCAGAGATTGCGAATGAAAATTCGCTCGGGCAAATACATTGCGGTCTTTTGTATACAAAATTGTGGTTATCAGCATGTTGACGATGTTGGCAAATAAGATAAATTATGCAAAAATACAAATACAAACACATACATACACACACACACATATCCGTAAACAGAGGAAAGGAGATAGAGAGAGAGTGAGGGAAAGAGAAAGCCACTTGTTGAAAATTCATTCTGTGTTTACACAATACTATATATATTTATATATTGCACAATAGCATTATGGGTTATTATGCCCCTTGTAATACTCTGAGAAAGTACGTTATTTATTATGAAAATCTGCTAGCTCAGAATTTCATTTAAACTTTTCATGGCTAAAGCAAACGATGATGAAGAATGAGATACAATGTGGTGGAGTAAAAAGTAGTAGTGGTAATGGAAGAACGGGCAAATACAATTTGCAATTTGCAATTTACATTTACGTGTTAGTTTAGTTGTTGGTTTGCAGTCACCCAAACACACACACACACACAGATATACATACAGAATGAACAAATCTTAAATATTATAGCAAACAGCCGCAAAGTAGGCTACTGTTATATGTAGTCTTTCGGGTTAAGCCCTGGGCCATGCTTTTTAATCCCTTTTAAATTGATATTATAATTGGTTTTTGTATGTAGTTATGAATTTCAATATGTCGTGTGGATTTCTATCCCCGCTCTAACAACTAACTCTCCCTCCCTCTCTCTCTCTCCATCTTTTTCCTTTCCTATCTCTTACTCTCACTTTTTATCTATATTTTCTACATTTTTCTCTTACAGTCTTACAGTTTTAATCTATGGTCTCTCTGTCTATGTAACAAAATAGAAAACTTTACTCATGTCCACAATGTGTACACAGAGTATAAAATCCGCTAAAACATTTACTATATAAAAAGCATATATGTATATATATATATTCTTGATTAGCTTTAAGTCGTTAGAGTTTTTCAATTTGTTAGAAAACTTTCTTTTATTTAATAAATTTGGCATTTCAAGATCAGCTTACAGTTTCCTGCCTTTGCAAAGATTTAAAGAGTTTTTAGTTGTTTAAAATTAATACAAAAATTCCAAAGTTAATTGCAAATATAAAATTTTTTTTTTATATATATAATTTTCATATGTGTTAATTTCAAGAGGACTCTTTAAACTGTTAACTTATGGCACATAAATTGTGCTTTTTCAGAAACTAAATATAAAGCCATTAAAACTTTATCACCCAAACATCATTAATAATAAAAACTTACAAGGCATAAGAGGTAGGGCGTTGACTTTTAGACACCCTGTATTAAGTAGGCTGATAAAAAATATTTTACCCCATATATATATTTTATATCAAACTTTTAACATAATCTGAATAAGAATATGCAAATAAAATTTAGTTATTGCTGATGATTATATTAGAATATATATATATGCAGATATTTTCTTTCACTTTGCTAGGCACTTTTTATGGCCATTAACTTAATAAATATTCAGAGTACTAAAAGCTGATGACACTTTAGACCAAACAAAAAAAAAGAAGACCAAAAATGTAATAAATGTGAAGCTTAACTAATTACAAGGCCAACAGTTTTCACTACCTTGAGCACATGGTTTATGGTATATATATATATACAGAGAGAGAAAGAGAGAGAGAGAGAGTGTGAGCAACTACCCAGTTGATATTTATAAATAGACAAAAAAAAAAAAGACTAACAACAAAGCGACTGACAAAAATCTTTTGATTGCACTTTGGGGACACATTTTAAGGTGTAAATTTTACAATCGCCTCAACTTATGACACACCGGGATCTAACCATCTATTTCGTCTATGTATTACGCACAGGTTGCCCATTATGCCGCATTTGTCCTTATTTAACGTTTTGTAGAACCAACCGTCTGAAGCTCATCCATCCTTGTCCTTTATCCTCCTTCTTTCTGCTGCTACTATACCGAGTTGCTGCCTGGTTTATAAAGCACCTGCTTAACCCTTAATGCGGTACCCACCGGCAAAAAGGAAAGCCAAAAAGAAAAAGGAAAAAAGGAACAAAAATCGAGACCTGTGGCAATAAAAATAAATCCGTATTCAAGGTGTGCGCAAGGTGGCAAATCTTTTGGGAGCCCAACTACAAGTCTCAGCCTTAGCCACAACTGAACTGCACTGTTCAGGTGGTGGAGCAAAAGGTGAACTAGACAATGAAAGTTAGAGCGAGACAACAAAATAAAGACCTAAGTGAAAGAGATAGAAATAGAGTGTGAGGAAAGGAGGCGGGCGGTATGTTAGATGGTAGGTGGGGATGAAGATTATGTATTTACAGGCAGATAACTTCCGTTATGGCAAAGTTTTCTTCATTGTTGTTGTAATAAGGTAACTGCCTAGATTATTGCTGGCAATTGT
Organism: Drosophila neocordata; assembly: GCA_018903615.1. NCBI lineage: Eukaryota > Metazoa > Arthropoda > Insecta > Diptera > Drosophilidae > Drosophila > Drosophila neocordata. The sequence continues at coordinate 14,075,099 of JAEIGI010000001.1, forward strand.
TGACCAAAAGACCCAAAGGTTCGTCCGTCCGTCCGTTTATCCGTCCGTATGTGTGTCTGTGTGTGTGTGTGTGGGTAAAACTTTATGCTGTGTCAGCTTAGTTTACTCTCTAGATGAGGCAGCCATTTTGTTTATCTGCATAATAAACTCACCTCAAATTATTGAGGCCCGCATTTTGGACACGTCGAACGTCAACAGCAGTTGGCTAAAATGGCCAAAGCCATCTTAAGGCCATTGTTTGCAAAAATGGCAAGGCTTGTTAACTTGGCCTTTCAAATCATCTCAATGTATATAAACGAAAGCTATAAAAATTAATTTCCATCTAAATTTTCAATCAATCACATTTAAAATTCAAAAATATAAAAGAAAAAAAAAACAAAAAACCCAAAGCCAAGAAAAAGGTTAAAAATGAAATTTGAAACAAACAAACAAAAAGGAAAAGTCAAAAATCTTTTCAACTTTGATTCTATTAAAGACTTTAAATGAAATTCATTTAACATAAATATCAAAAGATTAATCCTTAAAAGGATAAGTGAAACTATATATGTATTAAAAAATTAACTTTTGTACTCTTAAAGTAAACTTCTTATAGTTAATTACTAAGATGAAAAACGGAAGAGTTTTTTATATGCCCTTTGTGCCTTGACTGATTTGGAATTTATAGAAATAATACAAAGAACTTTTTAAGCAACTTCTTGGTAGCTTTAAAGGACATCTTCTTCATCTATAAAGCATTTTCAATCCAATCAAGAAAATTAAATATTAAATACCATTTGGGATCAAAAATAATGTAACAACTTCTGGCAAGTGGATAAAATGTCTGTCGCTGTTCGTAAAATGACCATTCGTTGTCATCTCATCCAATTAGAAAACTGGCATATGTACATAATATGCCTGCCTGATGTTGAATCAGGTCTAGGTTATATTATGCAATCTAACAGCAGCTTTATAATATCATATCAGCTAACCTTCCACGGACTGGCAAGAAGTCATAATATATGCCACGATTTATGCACATTTTCAATGCTAAACTAGGAGAGAGAGTGAGAGGGAGAGACAGATGAGGTTGTAGGGCAAAGAACAGTTTTGGTTGACTTAAAAAATTAAATACGGCTCATATTACATCATTCTGCACATGACATCTATACTATATATATGTATATGTATATGTACATATATGTATGTAATGTATATGTCACTCTGTCTGTCTGTCTATCTGTCTTTATGTCTGACTGTCTGTCTGTTTCTCGGTTTGTTCAGCTGCCATGATGCGGTTGGGTGGCTGATTTTGTTTTTTCTTCTTTTCTTGTTTTTTTTTTTTTTTTTTTTGGTTGCCTGGCATGCAGTCAGGAATGTCACATCACCTTACAACTCCCATTTCCCCTATTCCCTATACCCGGTAGGATGCTTTTGAGCGCAAAATATTATTTAATGCCCTCTGACAGTTGAGTGAAGCAATATCGTTTCACCTGCATAACAGATATACAGATACATATACATAAATGTACATACATACATATGTACATGTATGTATATGTATATATATTTGAATGAATTTTAGTGTGAGTAAAACTCAGACAGATTGCCATATCAGGTGGTAGATAGATTACTTACTTACCATTATTTGTCTGCCCCATTTTTACCTCTCCCTCTCTCTCTCTCTCTATCTCTCTTATGGCGCTTAAAACGCGCTTAAATTGGTTGGCATTTATGGTATAACCAAAGTAAAAAAAAAATTGTTATATTTTTCAGCTATTTTTTCTGGCCTTGTTTGTGTTGATTTTATTTATACCAATTTGTATATTTATTTATTTCATTTGCCATTCCAATGGAAATCTTTAATTAAATTGCAACGATATATAATACCCAAAAGCTATAACAATTTTAACAATGTCCCACAAAGATATCTATTTCATTTGTTATTAATTAATAAACAATAGTTAATTAGGTAACGTAATAAGCAGATATAAAGCAAATTTGCTGTTGGCCATTTTGATTATACAATACAGTTATATGCCAAATTGATTTCAGATTAAGGAGCATGCAACTATTGATTTCATAATGTATATGCAACATTCAAGTGCCACATGTACAAATTATCTTGAAACAATATTTGCCTTTTCATTCATATGATTTATAAGAAAGATTGCTTTCAGCCAGTCTTTTTATATTAATCAATTAGAATTATTAAAAAACTACAATTCGAATTGAATGATCGCAAAAAATAATAAAAATAATAGAATATTTGAATAAGAGATGAGACTCTACCCATTGGATGATATTATTCATTTAAGTTGAAGCTGAACCAACACTGTATATTCATTTACCTCCAACGATCCGCATTATAAATAGAGTATTTGAAAAGAAATATTGGTAAATATTGCTTAAAATTAGATTATATTAGTTAAAGGTACTTACCTGTATTAAATAAAGATGATTTCCATTGGTTTCAAATTTTGAATAAGTCCTTGGGTTAAATAAAGATGATTTCCATTGTTTTTTCTATTTTTATTAACTCCAGGAAGAATGTGTGTAATATCCCAAATATCTGTAAATTTAAAGAAAAAATTACATTATAGCGGCTTTAGCATGCTTGTCTAAAAAATGTTCAAATGTTAAACCTGTTAACATTACGCGTTTAACAGTAACTTAACCTTAACAGAGCCTGGCTTCTTAACAGCAAGTTAACCTTAACAGGCTCTGGCAACTTTACAGTGGCTTAACACTAACAGTGTCTGGCAACTTTACAGCGGGTTAACATTAACAGAGTTTAGCAACTTTACAGGGGCTTAATATTAACAGAGTCTGTCAACTTTACATTAACAGCGTCTTTACAGGGACTTGGTTGTCTATAAAAGGAGGTCTGTATGTGGGAGAAAATTCAGTCTTATTTTGGAAGTCGAACTTATATGATCAAAAAATGCTGAGTCATCCAATGAAAAAAAAATGGGTTAAGTTTTTGTTTTTTCTTTCCAAATTAATTCGATAAATATGTTTTCTTCAACTAATTATTATTTTGTATTTCCTTTTTGAATAAACTCTTAAAATATGTTTTCTTCAACTAATTATTGTTTTTTTTCTTTAAATTTACAGATATTTGGGATATTACACACATTCTTCCTGGACTTAATAAAAATAGAAAAAACAATGGAAATCATCTTTATTTCACTCAAGGACTTATTCAAAATTTGAAACCAATGGAAATCATCTTTATTTAATACAGGTAAGTACCTTTAACTAATATAAACTAATTTTAAGCAATATTTACCAATATTTCTTTTCAAATACTCTATTTATAATGCGGATCGTTGGAGGTAAACCAATATACAGTGTTAGTTCAGCTTCAACTTAAATGAATAATATCATCCAATGGGTAGAGTCTCATCTCTTATTCATATATTCTAATATTCTTTTTATACTGCGATCATTTAATTTGATTTGTAGTTTTTTAACAATACTATTTGATTAACATAAAAAGAGTGACTGAAAGCAATATTCTTTATAAATCATATAAATGCAAAGGCAATTGTTGTTTTAAAGTAATTTACAGCAGAGGCATAATATTAAAGACGGTATTCAAAATTTGATTCTCTGACTAAAACCACAGCATGTGTATAATTATTATTATTCTTTTTTTTCTGCAACAATTAAAAACATTTTTGTGTTTTTTTTGTAATTCTTTTTCTCTACTGTTTGTATTTTTTTATGTTTTGTTTTGTTTTTTATGTGTGCAAATTTCGATTAACTGAAATTGTGAGTTCTCAACGGAAAAGGAAGAATTATTTATTTATTTATTTGTATGTTTGCAACTGAATAAGCTTTTAGTTTTTCTGTTTAACAATAATCCATAGGTATGGCAATAACAGAAGCAATTATTAAACAAATAGAACAAAGTCAGTTGGACAGACAGTAGGACATTTGGCTTTGCTTGAGCCGATGTTTATATACCCTAAAAAACAGTAATTCAATTGTATCTATATGTTTCTATAGGTCTTTAAGGATCAATTTAATCTTTTATATATAAAAATTTATAGAAAATGTGAAAATGCTTTTAGGTTTTAATATTGGAATTGTATAATATGATAACATAATATTTTCTTGGTTTCTTATATTTTCATATTCTTATTATATTTTTCTTGGTTTCTTAGATGATGTTCGATTGATGAAATATTGTATAAATTATATGAAATATTGTATATAATTTGAAATGTGTTTTGCAAAAAATAGTTATAACTAATGCTTTTAAAGACAATGAAAATGGCTTTTTATTAAAGTATATATACCCTTTCTGTATATAAACCATTATAGATATACGATTACACTTGCGAGTTAATGGGATATAAAAAAAAACACACACAAAATAATCAGATAAATGACAAATTTGTATTTTAAATTATAGAAAACCATTTAATCGGAAAGGAATTTGTATTATTATTATTGTTTTTTGCTGTCTTTTTTTTTTTTAAGAATCAATAAGCAAATTCAAATAATTGTTAAAATTTTTTTTATAAAGCATAGCAGCAAAAAATTATACGAAAAACAACAAAAATTTTGTATCTCTCAATTTGATTTTCAATTAAAACCTGGCAACCCTTTTGTTCATTTAAGGCAAATAATTTATCATTCTACAATGAAAGTTCAATTGTTGCCAAAAAAAAAAAAAAAAAAAGGAACAACTATTTCAAATTGAACAACTTGCTTAAACAAAAAAGAAAAGAGAACAATAAAAATTCAACGCATATGCATGCAATATATTAAAACAATTTGATCAATTAAAAGCAATTTTACCCAAAAAAACAAAAAATAAAAATATAAATATAAAAAAAAGAAAAGCCAAAATCAACAAACAGAGAACACGAAATAAGAAAATAAACTAAATAAAAATTGTATTGAAAGCACAAAACGAAAAAAACCAAAAAAAACAAAACTCAAACGATTGGCGACTTTTTAATACCTCTTACCATTTAGCCATAAAATACAGACAAAAAATCTTTAAAAAATAATCTTAAATGTTCTTCATTTACAATTTGTTCTTAAAACTTTTAAAATTGAGTTAATGCCGATCAAGAATCTGTATATCTCTGAAGTATATACCCAATATCAAGATATACAGAAAACAAAAATCTCTCGACATATTTTTTTTTTGTTTTTTGGCTTTGCATTCTCTTCAACTGCACACAAATTGCCCACGAATGGACCAATGGAACAGTATGCACGATTCACTCCCCTTGGACTCGACTGACCTGCACATATATACATACTTTCGTTCTCCTTCCTCTCTCTCTCTCTCTCTCTATATATATCTCCCTATCTCGTTTTCTCTGTTTTTTCTTATATCCTGTTTTTTTTTTTTTTTTTGTTCTGGTCGTGCAGATTGAATGAAATTTCACGCTGAAAATCACATTGTTTAACAGCGAAACAATTGCACGACTATGGTAAAAGGCAAAATGGTAAAAAACAAAGATAACCTGCAACAAAAAAAGAGATGAAAAAATACGCCATTCGGTTTGGTTTGGTTTGGTTGTTGTTGTTGTCACTGTTGCATGTTGATTTTGCCTCGCCTGGTTCTTTGGTTTGCCTTTACCCCACGCATTTTGGCGCATGAATTTTCAGTGTCGCTGATTGCAGCAGGCACGCATTAAAATCTCAAAACGAAAATCACAAAAAAAAGGAGCAGCTATAATAGTCGACTAGTAGGTACCCTATAAACACTTTATAGATAATAGAAGCCATAGCTATTGAAAATAACTGTCATCTTTCCTCCGCTTAGCAAAGCAATCATTAAAGTCATTTAACAGTGTTGGAAAGCATGCATAAAAGGAGATCTTAGTGTAGAGTAAACATATGCATATGTAGATATTTGAAGTCATCAGTGTTGTTAAGGCATGCAAATAATCCATTTTCCTTACTTACCAAATGTCAAACTCATTCATTAATTGGAAATCTAGAAAATCTAGTCCAAAACCTCTTTTAGATGTCTTTATGAAAGTCATAGGTGAATGTCTTTGTGTTTGTGTGTTTGTGTGTGTTTAAGTAACTCGTTGCTCTGAAAAATTCCCATTGGCAAACAACCTACCATTGGTTGGCACTTGGCTACTTCCGTGTCCGCACTTTCGTTGACCACAGCAAGAACATATATAATGGTCTCATTGCGGACACCGCACACACCGGTGGATGTGTATGGGTGGGAAACACGTTGCCAATCAACCGGATTGCCATTGGTTGGACCATCCACAAATTTATGATTTCCTTTTCAATTGTTTTTAAATGCATTTTTATTTACACATACACACTAACACACACACACACATATACACAGAACGCATAAAACTCAGAATGGACAACACACGGTGACGATTTGTGCCATGTCATAGCATTGACCTTCCGCAGTGCACATCTGTTGATGTGTATTGTCTCTGTTACTGTTTCCGGTGGATCGAGACATGCTACGGCTACGCCACCAACTGTAATAAACATCTGTGGCACTCAATCCATAGCTATCCATTAGCCAGTTCTGTAAATCCATTGGAAAACTATCGTACACATCAATATGCTGCAATCAAATTGGTAAGATTATTATATTAGTAAGTTGATTTCTAATGGGTAAATTGTTTGTTTGGTTAGTTGGTTACTTGATGGTTGATTGTAAAGATATCCAATACGGATTTAGTAGATGTCATTGTCAAGGAAACTTTACAACAATTTTCAGCTTCTCTTTGTTGTACGGAAATTAATTTCCGGTGCAACGCTGTGTATGAGCTATGCGATATTTACCAGCAATTACAAGTGCAAAATGAAATTAATAAAAGGAGAAAAAAAAAGAAAAGAAAAACGAACGAACGAGTACAAGGTACTGGCAGAGGGATTCTAGCTGAGGTGAAGGGTAATGAAAATGTAATACTAAAAAGGTAGCAGGAAACAAGCAGCGATAAAAATGTGCAAGTTTGTCAACTAATTAAAAAGGGAAGCTGGCTTAAAGCAAAACGGAGACCAAGCCAAAGCTAGAACACAGATTGGGGACTTGGGGAAGCCGCCCAGAATCTCTGTATAAGGCAAGAAAAAGGGGAGAGTAAAGCAAGGAGAACATCGGCAACTTAATTGAAAGCTGCAGTAAACAGCGTCAAAGCAGTTAAGCAATGTTATTACATACAAACTATATAAATATATATAACTATATTAAGAGGGTAGGATTAATAGATTGAAAAACAATTTAAAGGACATTTTTAAAATATTTTATAGTTTACTAAATAATGTTAAAATAACTTCTGGAATGCTGGTATATTGTTTTTTTTTTTCTTGAAAGTTTTATTTTCTTCTACCAATTAATTGCAAATTGATAAATTGAATTCTAATCTTTTTAATAGTAAAGAAATAGTCTAAAGAGCTACACCTAAAGATATTTTAAAGTAACCCAAACAAAAGTATTTTATTTTAATAATTCCAAATTGATATCTTTGGGTCAAAATATCGGCAGGTGCCTATTATAAATCTATCGTAAATCTGATCTATCTTCTGATAAATAAAACTATGATGAATCTATCATAATACATGAATCTATCTTAATACAAAAAAAAAAAAGAAAACTATTGGATCTTCTACTTACAAATTTCTATTTTTTTTTTTTTGAATACTTAATTTTAAATTATATTAATATTAATAATAAATAAGAGAACTACTGAAGCTTCGCCTTAACCTTAAATTGTATTACTAAACGATTTAAAATTCCATTTAAATTAAGATAAAGTTCCAGAATTCTATTTTATACTATTTAAATAATTATTAATAGTTCTATAACTTAAGCTTACTACACTTTTAATCTAATATATTATATTATAGTATATAGTAATTAGATTTAGGAGTTCGTTTAAATAACTTAAGAGCTCAAAGTTCAGTTAAATAGTAAAGAAATAGTCTAAAGAGCTACACTAAAAGATATTTTCAATGAGCCCAAACAAAAGTATTTTATATAAAATATCAAAAATATAAATATTAAATAAATAATCAATCAAATAATAAACAATTTTCAATTTTGATTTACTTTTTAAATAAATTTTCTAACATTTACTTTTATCTGCTTCATTTAAAAACTTTTTTTTTTACTTTTGTTATATAAAAGATACCAATAGAAATTTGTTAACTTTTTGATCAACCTTCTATGGATGCCCCCAAGTAAAAGTTGACTGACTGCAACTAGCAGCTTCCCTCCCACCCCCTACTTCTGGATTCCCCTTAAAACATTCTATGGCACCTAGTGCACCGTCCAGCGACTGAAAGTGTTGCATTTCCCTGTGTTTGTCGTCAGTGCAAACGTTAAATGTTAGGGATTCGTTTGCATTGGCAAAGAGCTGTTGCTGCCCGAACCCTAGAAGGCAGTCGTACAAACACAACAACAATGAACTATAAATTTACTAGTCAAATTTAAACGAGCTTATTAAATATGCGGACGAAAATTGAATTTCACATGATACACACACATAGATCCTACATATACCTCCTACATACATACATACATACATATATATACATAGATCAAAAATAAACACAAACAAAACTTTTCAGTTCTCATACTCTTAGCCATGTTGTTATGCTCATCCTTGTATCCAACTTCATGCCCATTCACGTCCTATCATGACCAGTGACGAGGCTAATTAAATTTGCCAATTAGACAGACAAACACACTTGAGACCAGACAGAGATGTGGAGTAGAGTCAAGTCTGGGGATGCAATGTGCCTGCCTTCTCTTGCTTTAAGTGCAGCGGATCATTTTCGTTGAATCAAGCATTAAAGTTAATTAAAAATACATAAAAAATACTTATCGCTCCCCTAATGTGACATTGGGTGTGACTTAATTACACACGCATACACAAAAGAAGAAGAAGAGAGAAAAAAAACAAAACTGTCACAAAATTTTCAGCACTGAAAAATGTTGCTGATGTAAAATGAAAAATGTGTGATAATTATGGCAACGGTTTTTCTTTTTTTTTATATATATATATTTATACCAACAACAGAAGAAGAAAAATCTAAAATAACATAATTATTTATGGCAACAAGAGACTCTCTCTTCTCTTTCCCTCCTGCTCTTATGTGCACAGGGGCGAATTTAAAGGATTTTAAAATTTTTTTGAAATTAAGAAAAAAAAAAAACAAACAAAAAATAGAAAATAAGGATAATATAACTTTGAATTGATTGAAAATTTTTAAATCTAACTTTATATATAGATAATAATTTAAAAATTTGAACTGTTCAGTATAACTATAGTATATCTTTATAAAGACAGTCTATTATTCAGTTTAACACCAATATATCTATATAAAAACAATTAGCAGTTGTTTTAAAAGATTTCCGCACCTCATTTTAATGCTGGTCTATAGTTCTATATTGATCTATACATCATAGTATATATAAGGAATTGTCTTGGTATATAAATTATATCACATTTAGCATAAATCTATATAAAGCCATAATTCTAAATTGATTTATATTTACACTAAAGCATAAACCTCTCTAAAATTATAGTTCTGTATTGGTTTAACAATTTGGTTTATATTTTAAATCAAATATAGCACAAATCATCTAATATTTATTTTTCATGGTCTTTCATATAAAACTGATTACTTTTCATTTATAGAAAAAACAAAAGCCCTAAATATATTAATCACCCGCTTGTTGTAATTCCGCACCTGAATGTTGGGTGTATGATATGTCAAGCAAAAAGGAAGCAATAAAAAGTGGCGTAGTGATAAATATGCTCCTTCAAGCTGACTTCTTCCTCATATTCTCTTCTTTAGAATCTTTTCTTTTTTTTTCTTTTTTGGTCTAAAAGAAAGCATAATAATTTAGAGACAGAGTAAAATGTAAAAGAAAACAAAACCGGAAGACCCTTGAAAAATTCTTTGTTGGTCTGTTTTTAAAGCACACGCATAAATAAAAAGGCAAATTATTGAACCTACATAAAGTTGCCAAATCAGCAAGATGATGGCTAAAAAAACGGGTGTACGGGGAACATGAACAGGAGCAACAAAAGGGATAGGGGTGCAGGGGAGGAGGGGAGGACCATTGGTGATGGTAAGGGCGGAGAATGAGAACGGAGCTCATCATGGCCCAAGGCTTGCCAAACAAAACACTTTTCAATTAAGCAACTTGTCAGACAACGGCCACTGTGAAGGGCGCATCGTCACGCCCACCGAAAGACCCAAAGGCAAAAGGTTTAACAGAAAGCTCTGACACAAACGCGTTCACACACACACACACACACATAAAATACAGATCCATACACCCACACACACACACAGACACATACACATACATTTATAGTATAATGCTAAAGGGAAGAAGCCAAAGGGAATATGGCAAACAAATAGAAGCAAGTAAGAAAATAATTTATATTAGTAGACTAAATAATACTCTTCATGTTAATTAATAGAACAGCCGCTTGCAGAGTTATAAGTCTTTAGTAATATAAGAAATTCAGATCTATGAAAATATGATATGGTTATGCTAGAAAACTTATCCTTTAATATTATAGTAGAATTTAAAGGACATCGTTGACGAAATATTGCTAAAGCTCTGCTCTATTAACCCTTCGGTATTAAAGTTGCAGAATTTTAAAACTTTCTCTTAACAAAACTGAAGTAAGCTACGATTTATAAATGAAACTTGTAGATTTCAATCACATATGGAGACACTTTAAATTTGCCTTAAGAAACTTCATTGCAATAAAACTTAAAATTGGCTATATAAATTGTTGATTTTGTCTTTAAGCTTATTAACTTTGAATTGCATTCCTCTTGAAGATTTATGTAATGGAATTGTTTCAAGTGAAATATTTACTATTTTCAAATCTGAAATCTGAACTTTAAATTGCATTTCGCTTGAAGATTTATGTAATGGAATTGTTTCAAGTGAAACATTTACTATATCCAAATCTGAAATTCTTTCAAGATGTTGGAATTTTGAAATAGGTTTTTTTTAATATATAACTCTAAGTGTTTGATTTTGTTATTATGGCTAAAAACCAGGTCACAAACTCATTTACAGGCTGCAACTTAAATGCCTTAGGGGCTCTGGCAGGGTATCAAAAAATGTAAAACGGACGAAAAATGCCTGGCATACTTTTCGGCGCAAGCATATTTACGTTGCATGTATTTGCTGCTAACGAGCTGAAGAATTATGACTCCATTAGGCGAAGGCAAAGGCGACGGTGACGACAACGGATGGACGGAAAAGACCTACGAAAAAGTCAGGCTATAGTACATACATACACATACATACATACATACATACATACATATGTACATACATATATACATATTCATACATACATATATAGTTAGCCTCAAAGTTGCCTCTGCTATGGAGCCAATGGCTAAGGAAGTGACGCCATTTTGTGCAGATTACGCTTTGATGAACTTGTCGAGTGGGAAACGTAGAAGAACAAGATGAAGATGAAGACGAAAAAGAAGATGATGAACAAGAAGAAGAAGAAGGGAACAACAGCAGCCAGAGAGTTGGGGTATATATGTGGGAAAACAAAAAAAACAAAAAATGAAGACGAAGCAGCAAAAGACGTAATGACAACGTCAACAAGATGCCAACAGATTGAATTTACAGAACAAACAGTTTTCATTTGCAGTTGAATTAAGCAAAGTAATCCCTGGTGTACATTTTTTTCTTTATTTTGTTCCTGCTTCTGGTCTTGCTATTGCTCTTCTTCATGGTTTCATCGTTGTCCTGCTTTTTAAACCTACTACCACTGAGAATAGCTCAAAGCCACATTAAAGACAACAAACGATTGGCTACAATATTTGAAGATCTCTGTTTCTCTCTCCCTCTCTCTCTCTCTCTCTACATTTGCTCTCTGTTTATTGTTTGGGTTTGCCTAATGAAGAGCTAAAAATTTTGTAAAATTTTGCAAAATTTTTGCTTAAAAATTTGCTTAAAATCTTTTACAATTTTCAAATTAAAAGTAAATAGCTTAGTATCATCATCTCTCGCATGTCTTTTTTTCCGTCAATGACTGTGCCATTTCATACAACCGTTTAGGAGCAGTACCAAGGGACCAGTACTCTCTCTGCCTGCAGTGGCGTCTCTTGCTTATCAATATGAAATATTTAAAAGAGCAAAAAAAAAAAAAAAAGAAAAAAAAGGAAACCCCAACCTAGCTCAGAACCAAACAACAGACGAAGCCAGTCAAAAATTTGGATACATTGTCCTGTTCTATTCCACTGTTGGGCTCTTCTCTTTTGGTTGTCTTTTGTTGTTCTTGTTGCTTGTATTGTTTTGCATAAAATTTGAATTTTTTTTTTTTTTCTGTCGACAATCTAAAAATTGAAAGCAGATGTCTCTGGGCCACAGCGATTGCAAAATGCAATCGACTCGCCCAACCAAGTCCCTTTAACTCCCCTAAAGGCAATTGCAAAATATTCAAATTTCTTTCAACCCACCCCATAACCAAACCCCCTCCCTCTTTTCCTCTTCTTATCTATTTTCCTTAGCCATCCTAAAAGGAGAAAAAAAACACACACACAAACTACACTCATATACGACCAGTTGCTGCTGTTTTGCCTTTTTCATCGTCTTCCATTTTGGTATGACGCATCTATTTATGCCAGCGATAATTAGAAACTTTCTATGCAGGCTATATGGCTATATTCCAGATATTTCCTTTTATCACATTCCTCTTGTTCTGCTCTCTTCTACTTCATTCTCTTCTCTTATGACACAATCAAAGGCACTAAAGTGCCTAAAAGCAGACTACGTTTTATCAAATTGCTTTTGCTTTCATCAAAGTGTTGGATAGCATGTGCATATGCCTCTGTGTCTGTGTGCGTGTGTGTGTGTGTGTGTGTATGTGTTATTCGATGATGTGATTATGGTGAAAAACAATGAATTTTCAATCAATCTGATTATGGCCATGACCAACAAGTGCAAAAATTGAAGCAGAAATAGAAAGAAATTGTTGGCAAAAGCTGTTGAAAAATTTAAAAAAAAAAAATATTTTATATAATATGATTATATATATACATACATATACATATAAGGCTTGTCTAGCTTTTATATAGATGAATTTCAATCAAATTTCTATATACACTTTTCTTTAGCAATCTTAACAATTATTTAAATGTTATATAATAGATAATATTATTTACAAAATGACTGAAAAGAAACTAACTCTTATACACTTTAAATAAAATACAGTTTTTCACACACACACACACACTCACATACAATACATTCATTTCATTTTGAATGACTGAGTGAGAGAAAAACTAATTCCTTTCATTCAACTTTTGTCTGATTGTTTTCCCAACCATTTGTGTCGACTGTTGACTACTGATGGCATGCCCCTTGGCTGTAAATGAAATCCTGTGGCAGTGGAGCGTGCCCACCAAATGGTCACGTGCTCATGCTTTAACCTCTCTACTGCCCCACCACCACCTTCTTCTATATATCTACCTACCAAAAGCCGAAGTGCCTCTCTGACAGATATCCGGGCTAAAGTTAAAAATGCCAAAAGTTAAGCAACAACAACAAGACATAAGAATAAAAAAACAAAAAAAAAAAAAAATTTGCTCGTGATTTATGTTCGACTGGCCTTTATCTCCCTATATATGTATATATATATATATATATATATATATATATATATATATATATATACTATATATATATTCCCTTTCAATATGTATAAAGTGAGAATCTTTTAGCCTAGCCAGCATTGTCTTACCTGAAATTCATTTGCCATTGCGGCCAACCAATTGGAGTTTCGCTCCTCTACCATTTCCATCTCCATCTCCTCTTCGTGTATCGTCTCCAGATCCAAAAAGTTGCCAGAATTTATGGCCAAGGCTAATTGGTAGAGCAAAAAATTGCCGCGTTCTGCAAAAGGAAAAAACAAAAAAAAAAAAAAAACTTGGCTTTTAAGTGTCTGCTCCAAGCAAGAAATTCAATTTAACAAACTAAGAACAGAAAAAAAAAAACAAAATGAGCAAAATGAAAAAAAAAAAAAAGAAAAACGGAAAATGAAGGCAAAAACAAAAAAAAAAATGGAAAAGAAATGAAATGAAGGAAACGCACACTCCAAAAACTTCAGTTCCTGTTCTGTTATGTTCTGTTCCTGGATCTTGTTTTCTATTTTTTTTTTTTTTTTTTTCGTTTTTTGTGCCAAGAGTCGTCTGGGCCAAGTACTTGAGTAGCCCAAAGTCACTTCACCGCTTATTTTGTTCTCAGATTGCGCGTTAAGCATTTTGTTTGAGTTTAACTAGCTACTTAATGTCAGTTAAGTGCATTTCCCATAAAAATCCAAATACGAAGAAAGCCAAAAGGAGTAGAAAGAGAAAGAGAGAGAGAGAGAGGGCAAAGAAATAGTGTGTAAAACAATCCAAGACGAGTCAAAGTTTAAATTCCATATGTGTGTATATACAAGGTGCCATATCTTATGGTTTTTTCAAACATTTTATTTAATTTAATTAACTGATTTTTCATATAAACTATTTTATGTCTGCTAAGTACATTCCTTTTTCCCATTTCTACTGTTTTTCTTTCTTTCTTATATTTAAATTATTATTCTCTTTAAAATGCATTCTTTACACATATATATATATGAGCACCCTGTATTTATATATGTATCTACTCCTTCAGGTAAACGTATGTGATTTCGTTTGGTATTATAGAATGTTCACATGAATCCTTGATAAGCGTATTAAATTGCTGTCATTAGACAAGTTCCCTTTGCTCCGATCGATAGAGTATGATAAACAAAAGAAAAGAAAAGAAAAAAAAATAGAAGCAGCTATATAACAATATATTGATGGCAGTTGGCAATCAATTGAACATTTAACTCTAATACAAATGAAAAGAAAAGGGAAAGACATAAAGATTGATAGAAAGACAAAAGACAAAGACAGACAACCGAAGAGAGAGAAGTTAGCAAAAAAAGCCATCCTTAGGTGACCCAAAGGGAGCTTTAGCACAGAAAAAAAAAGGGAAATCAAATTGTTTGCCCATCGAAAAAAAAAAAAAAAAAAGAAAAGAAATGAGGAAAAAAAGTTGATGTTGATTGAAAAATAAGGTAAAAACAAAACTGCATTTGCAAAAACAAAAAAAAAAAAGAGGGAAATTGGAAATAATGTGCCAATTTCCTGTACTCGAATAATTTCTATCAAGTATACAGTGAGTTAAAAAATTCTATATATATATATGGAATAAAATAATTAATAGCAATTAAATAAATAAAATATCTTTTAGAAAATATTTTAAAAGTGTAAATTAATTAGTTTTTGAAATCATATAAATTTATTTAATTAACTTTTTATTACAACTTAAAGGAATTTATTCTAAATTTTAAAAAGTATGGCAACTCTTTTTGTACAGTTTACATACACTGAAAGAGGCAAACCTGAAAACATTTACAACCATAATTTAAAAAAAAAAATACTAAACAACAATTATATTGTTTTTAAAAATCCCTAAAAAAATTTAAGAAATTTTTTATTATAAAAATTAATTAAATGAACGCTTATAGAAAGAGCATTGGAATTATAGAAGGATCATTTGGAATCCAAAACTAAATTTAATTTCAGTTTTTCAACTAATTTCAAGTGTGGTTGTTGCTTTGTGTGTGAGTTTGATTCTCTTTGAAATAATTTGCACTTAGACGAGTGCCTGCCAGTGAGTGAGTTAGTGGGTGAATGCAGTTGCCTCATAGTGTGCAATATGTACATATGTATGTGTGTGTATATGTGTATGTGTATGTAGATTGCCACCACAGAAAGTACATATGAACAAATGAACGAACGAACGAACAAACAAACAAACAAACAGGAAAATAAGTTTTTCTGCTTCCGCCGTTCCCCTTGCTCATGGTCATGCCTGTCAAAAAGCTGGCACATTACGCATACGCAGCATTGACGTTAATCATACGCCATGTTTAACGCACCGCAAAAACTTTTCACAGCTTCACTCGGCAATAAATCACATTTTTAAGTTGAAAGTTGAAAACAAAAGTGCAGAAACAAGAAGAAGAACAAGAAAGAAAAAAATAAAACAAATGAGAAAGCCAAAATAAATGCGACAACTGACCCAAAATGTCAGCGGAAAAAAGCGAAAAGCGAAAAAGGAAAAGCGAAAGTTGTTGTTGTTGTCGTTGCTGCTGTTGTTCAGCTAGTGTCAGTTTGTTGCTGGTCTTATTGTTGTTGTTGTTTTTGTTTTTTTTTATTTTTTACTTTATGTATGCCAAGTTGAAATGCAGTGAAGAAAATATTTGCCCAGCATCACGTGACCACTAGAAATTTACATTTTAATGGCTGGGCATGGCATTTTACTCATAGGATGATTCTGAGTAGGCGTGGCAACAAAATGTGTTAAGTGTTGTCGTTGTTGTTGTCGCTGTTACAGCTGCTATAGTT
This sequence comes from Drosophila neocordata, assembly GCA_018903615.1. Taxonomy (NCBI): domain Eukaryota; kingdom Metazoa; phylum Arthropoda; class Insecta; order Diptera; family Drosophilidae; genus Drosophila; species Drosophila neocordata. The sequence continues at coordinate 14,091,509 of JAEIGI010000001.1, forward strand.
GTTGTTGTTGTTGTTGTTGCTATTGCAGCTGCTGCTGTTGTCGTCGCTTAATGATGCCAAGAATAAACTTGGCTCTCACTCTGAACCAGATATAAGAAATTGTGTGTGTGTGTGTGTGTGGGGTGTTGTGTTTATATATGTGAGTGTGTGTCAGTGGGTGTGTGTTGACAACGCTAGACAACAGCAACGCATCGGTAAACAACAACAGACAGCAACAGCAACAACAACAACAACATCAGAGCGTGACAAATGACACCAGTGACATCAAAATGCTGCTGCCAACATCGTAGCTTCTGTTGCAACGGAAACCAGCAGCAACAGCACCAGCAATGGCAGCATCAGCGGCAGCAGCATCATCATCAACGGACGGTAGCAACAGACGACAGCAAAGGCAAAGGAGAAGCAAGCTGGAGGGCGAATGAGCATCCCTCTTGTCAGCGGCAAGCGGATACAGCAATTGTCAACTGAACTGAAGCAACAGAAGCAGCAACAGCAACAGCGGAAAATAAAACTAGAAGAAGACTTAGCCATAATAGTGTCACACAGCAAACACACTTAACGCATAGCAGCGAATGATAAGAGTACAGGCATAACTAACTAAAATAGACAATATGCAAATATATAACCATATACATTTACGATCTATTTCTTTAGTGATTTTATATGTATTCTTTTTTGATTCTGTTTACTTTTGGAAATTCTTTAAAATATATTTCTAGATTATTAAAAGATATATAATAAAAAGGATAAAGATCATTCTTAAACATTATGAAATTTTATATATAAATTTTTAACTAGTCTTACTATTCCTATTCCTGTTTTCATTGTAGGAATAATCAGTAGTTATCTCATCAGAAAATTTCCGTCTGGTCCTAATAACTTCTTTTTAAATCAAATATAACCATTATTTTTTGATTAATGTCTATTTCTATGCATGTTTTAGAACAAAATTTTGGAGCTATGTAGAAAAAACTTGATATTTGAACTTTTTAGATATGTAGCTAAGTCAAGTTTTTGAATTAAGCCGATCGAACCACTATAGGATATAGCCACCATAGGAATGATTGGTGCAAATTATAGTTTCTTTGCTAAAAACTCAACTATAGTCAATTAGGCCACTATAACATATAGAAACCATGGAAATAATCGTTGGCAAATAAAATATCTACACTAAAAACTAAGTCTATAACTTTTTTAACAAATATCAACCTATGTATCAATTTGATTCTTCCCATGCATTTGAAATAGTGTTACTTGTCGCCCATTTCAATGATTTCTTACTGTATATGTGACTAGCTTTAGTACTTGTGGTAGATTCGCTTCTGCTCTTGACTGCCTATTACGCTTTGTGTTTAGTTCTGTTAGTTCACTCCTGTTCCTGTTACTACTCCAGCTTCAGTTCCTGATGCCAGAGCACAGCACTAGGGCCTTAATGCATGAAACACGCGAGAATGACACTTGAGTTATTTTTGGGTTAGGTGCAAAACTAGCTCAACTAAATGCACCTCGAAAACGAAATACCAATTACGTAGTATATATAACGTTGACACAGTTCACCTCATGCCATGCACCCACACTGTGTATGCATGATAAACAAAGTTAATTGCAGCATCCAACAGCGGAGGGGATCGTCGTCAAAAAAAGAAAAAGAAAAAAAAAATGTGCTACTACTAATGCTCTTACCTGATGCGGGCACACCGGCCAGTAACTGTTGTGCCGGTGTCAGTTCATGTGTATACCAACTGCCATCAACTACTTCCACATTCTCCACCAGCCATCCTTCATCGTCCCAACCAGCTGTTAATGAAGCAAACATTGATACCACAAGGCAGAACGAAAGTAAAGCAGACTTCATTCTCTTGTCTAGGGAAAATAGAGAGAGAGAAAAACAAAAAAAAATTGGAAACAGAGAATTGTTTTAAATTCCACTAACGGTAATATTATATTAACACAATGAAGAGCTATTACTATTGTGTGCTTTTGAGAAGCTCCCCCAAAAGGAAACAACAAGTATCCTTGGAGGAATGGCTGTGTGTGTGTGTGTGTGTGTGGCTGAGGCCAATGCAATTGTTTAGTGCAAAAACAACAGTGAAGAAGAGACAAGGCGCACTCCTTTATACTCAGACATCGTTGGTAACGTTGGTAATTTAGATGGAGGAAAAAAAAAACAAATAATTATAATAACAACATCTTTTTAATACTCTTTTGTTTATAATGAAATTAATGAATGATTTTTACTATCTAACTCTAATTCTTATTTTCTTATTCGAGCAAAATTGTTGAAAAAGCAAAAATTGTAATCGAAAGACGAATAAATTATTCGAATTGAAGTATTTGAAATTAAAATTGTTGAATTAAAAAGTTATTTGCCAATTATCTCTCAAGTCAAGTATATTTTTAATATATAGACAACCATGTTTCTGATTTAATTTTGAATAATTAAAGTGAATTCGTGTTAATTCTTTATCAAAACGATTTTTTAATTTATTTTGTTAAACTTATTAACAATAAAAATTTGAAGATTGTTTTCTAGATAATATTTGTGAATTAATAAAACCTTGTGCACTTTGGCAACCCTAATATCAAAGGCACAAACAGCTGATGCATAAAGCGAATAAAGAAGTTCGAAATTTAAACGAAAATAATGTCGAATATCGTTTAAAATTTTACTTAACAAAGTGAATAACAAACAATTCGATTTATTTAAATTTATTTCTTAAACAAAATAAAGCAAAATAAAATAATAATAAATTTATGCAATTCGATTGATTGAGGAAACAAATAAAGTAACTTAATTTTATTTGTGGTTTGATTTCATAAATTATATTATATTATATTGTTTTCTTTTTATATATTTTTTTTGTATAGAAGCAAATAACATGAGAAATTCATTGTGCCAAAAGATTTAGAGTAAAAGAGAATTCAGCTTTCTCATCGTTGGCTTTAACCTCATTCGCTTGACAGGCAGCATAGATTGCCTGCCACTCTTGTTGTTGAGCTTATTAACGCTTCACTTGGCCAGTTGTTGGATAGCCAACTCCATTTTACTTTACCCACAATTTATTCACCCACAACTTTGCCTACCAATTTGATTTCTCTCGGCTATAGCAGACAGCTGCACACAATGAGGAAAAGTAAAAAAAAAAAGCAAAGAAAAAGAAAAATTATATAGATAGAGGATAGGTATATATATATCCTTTTCTTTGCCATTGCCATTGTTAGGCGCCATCAATTGAGCAATTTGAATGGCAGCGTCTAGCTGCTTCTGCTCAACTTGAAGATTTATGAGGTGAAAGGAGAATCAGCAGTCTCTTCAATCGATTTAACTGAATGAAATCAACAATTAAGTAGCTTTAAGTAGTTTAACAACAACACAAACAACCAACCAACCAACCAACCAACCAACCAACCAACAAAAAAAAAACGAAGGCAAGGAATAATGCCAATATGAAAGAAATGGAAAAAAATTTCCCATTTGGGTAATTTAATGAATAAAAGAGGCACTTTCATTTCCAAATTTTAAACGAAAAATAGCAAAAAAAAAAAAAAAAAAAAAAACAGATAACAAAAAGAAGAAAAAGTAAAGGTGGGAGAAACAAGGGAGAAAGGGGAAACAAGGGTGTCTTACATTTAATGTAGAAAACTAAAGTGCTTTGCCATTGACAAACAACAACAAGAAGCATTTCCAGACAAGGAAGCATTAAGGAAACAAATCCTATATCCTTCCACCTCCTACCAACACCCAACATCCTTTGCAGCAACTCAATAGTCTATCTAAATGTCTCGCCATATCACCATTCCTCTCTCCCTCTCCCTCTCTCTCTCTCTCTTTCCTCTCCCTCTCAATGAAACAAATATAGACGGAAACAAAGACGCTAACGTGCCATAGACACGACACATTTGTGAGTTGGTAAAGGGAATGGAAATGGGGAATGGGAATAAGAATAGGAATGGGAATGGTAAGGTAGGGTCTCTCTTTCTCTCTCTCCATCTGTTAAATACGGCGGATGTGCAAAGAAACAAGGACACAAACTAATTTCTAGAAACAAAGGCGAAAATTGCACAAGTTCTCATATTGATATGACCATTTGCGGTCTGGCAAATTTGCAATTTCAATTAACAATCATGTTTAACCCACGTAAGTATGCTATGGAAAATTTACTTTAAAAGTATAATATAAGAAATTCGATTTTAGTTTACTAAAATTCATTTTGTAAGTCATTTTAATAATAATATTTCAAATTACTCTTAAGAAATTGCAACATTTGGTTTATTGAAAACTAATATTGTTTAATTATTGAATCACATTAAGATTAATAAATTATTTTTATGCATAAAACAGAATTTAGACACAGAAAATTTTCGTTTTTGATTTGATTTTTAAAGAATTTAAAAGTCTTTAAAATAAAAGATAAGGAATTTCAAGGATGCGTTAGCTTTAAAATATATTTCGAATCATTTGATCACAATTCAGAACCTGATATATCATTTTTTGATTGGTTGTTAAGAAAAATGATAAATTAACAAATGAATTACAAAAATGATAATAAATGAAGCGATGTCAACTATTAAAGATAAAACATTCGACTATTAAATTATTAATAAATATTTAGAAGATACTTCTAATATAAACTAATACTTCTAATAATAATAAAATTCAAACAAATTAATTTAAATCAAGATCAGAAGTAAAAACTATTCTTATTCTATACGAAATACAAGAAATTAGTTTAAAAACGAAAACAAATCCAAAATCCTTAAGATTCATTCCTAAACTAACTAAGAACAGATGATTTCCTTGACTAAAACTTTTCTTTTTTCTAAGTAAATGATAAAAAGTAAATTTTACTACACACATTCTAATAATCAATAGATCGATAAATCCATATACATATATATAGATTACTTTATTAAAAACCGTTGTTAAATTTAAATACACGCAAGTTCCTCTTTGTTTTATGCTTACCTTATTTTCTTTTTCTCTTTTTTTTGTGGGTATTGCAACATAAAATTTAATTTCACACCTGACTATCTCTTTATTACGAGTTCATCACGCACACATGCAGAGACACAGAGAGAAGAGGATTGTTCATGTATATGCATATATATATATATATATATATACTGTATATATAGTCTTGTATTTGTACCGTTAAATGTGGCGTCAACTGTCGTTACTTTTAATTGTTACTGCCAAAAATGCAAACGCTCGACTGAACAGCGCAATACAAGAGCCAAAAAAAACGAAACCCAAACAAAATAAGAAAAAAGAATAAAAAAAAAAACAAAATCAAAATAAAAACCAAAACGACAAGCAAGCTAAAATTGATTCATATCGCAGTTTTTAATACCCTATTATATATGTATATAAACAAACGTAGTTTTTTATACCTAAATAAAAAAAAAGAAAAGAAAGAAAAAAAAATTTTTTTATATTACTTTACTATATAAAAATAAATGATAAATATATTAAAAAGAGAATGAGAATACAGAGAATTTTATTATATAAGTAGAAATTAAAAATATGTAACTGTAAATAAATATTTAAATTAACTAACTAGTAAAAAAAAAAACGTTAATTATAAAACTAGAAAAGACTTTCAATATAGTCCAAGATTCTTAATTAATTAATAAGAAACTTTAAAAAATAAATAAATATAAATTTTAATAAATTTTAATATAAATTTGAATTTAGTCAAATAATTTAAATAATTTATTTCTTGATTTTTTTTATATAAATAATAATTTATTTTTGAAAAGTAATAAATTTCAATTGCAGATCTACCAAAATAGAACAAATCAAAAAAATCAGAAGGAAGGGATAAATTTAAACATACCGAAGTTTGAATACCCTTCAAATCTATCTTTTGATTTTTATAGAATTTAGCAGACTCATTTGTAAATATATAAAACTAGTCAAATGTAAACTAAATGTTTGTGTTTTGAGAAAAAAAAGTTTTCCAATTGAACAATTTTTTCAGTTTTTCTAAAAATCGATTGAAAAATGTTAAAGTTAAACTCTATTTTAAACAGATATAATCATCCGATCAGGCTGATGCCAAGAGATATGCAATATCTGCAGCCAAAGGAAACAAAATTTTAGCTCTTTAGCTTTAAGGATCTAGAAGAAGATCGTGTTGATGCAGACAGAGAGATAATAGGATACACGGACATGGCTATATTAAGATAGATCATCGTGCTGATTATGTATATATATGTATATAAGAATTCTATAGTCAAAAAAACTTTCTTTTTATGTGTTACAAACTTTTGGCCAAAATGAATATACCCATTTTGCAAGGGCATTCAAATAAGAAATAAAAAATAAACAGAATACAATCTAAATCGAAACTGAACTTTGATTGAAATTTGAGAAATCAATGCGAATATTATTGGCACACAATCACAAGGCAATTGCCGTTTAATGTCAAGTAAATGGTTAGGAATGGCCCAGAAGAATGATTTCGAATGATAACAAGCGAAAACAAGGCCTGATAATGGCCCAAACCAAACACACACACACCCACACCCACTCAAAGAGAGGTATCAGTACTTATGGGCCATGGTGGAATGATAAGGTAGTTGAAAATTAATATGCGTACTGTGTTCCACTAATTAAATGCCTGACTTGTTTCATTTTTAGAATGGTATGAGTGAGAGAGAAGTGCGGTAGTGGGGGGAGAGGAGTGGTAGATGGAAAGAGCTTTTTCTGATAATTAAGCATAGAAAATGAGTAAGAAGAAGGCAAACGATTGTAATGAAAAGGTCAGAAGGGGAAGTGAAAAAAAAAAACATTTTTGATTATAAAATGAAATTAGAATTTATATGAAAATTTCATTTTAAATGAAATATTAAGTGTTTACCTACATACATATACAAACTTGTACATACATATATATTTATTTATATACTAGTATATAGAAGAGTATTTCTAATATAATCAACTAATGGAATGGCTAACTAAATGGCTACCAAATATTAGGTCAAACACAAATTATAACATGGGCGTATTGAATTACAAGAGGGATCGATCAATCAATTTGTCCTGAATCCTGAATATGAATATGACTTAAATGTTTGACTCAAAAAATCTTTGTTTATTTTTAAAAAATATTTCTTTTTGAAATTAAAAGTAGTCCCATTTATTCTAATTTAAATTCTTTGACTATATTCTTGATCAGCACAATAAGCTAACTTGATATAGCCATGTCCATTTCTCCGTCTATCTATTCATCTGGATCAACACAATCTCATTGGAGATCCTTAAAGCTAAAGAGATTAGACATCTTTTAGATGCAGGCATTATATATCTCGGATCAGATGACTATATCTTATAGCTTCTATAGCAACGAACGGTTCGATCGATTCAATAACTTACTTTTCTTCAATAAAATACGAGAAATAATGGCGCTTGGGGATTTTATAAACTTCTTAAAATAACCTCTAAGTTTTAAGAGAATCGGTTGACTATATTATATATATAGCTTCTATAAGAACAGACAGTTTTAATTATAGTTTTTGTTAAATAACTTTATTATTTTTAAAACTATTGTCATTAAATTTAGTATATGTAAGTTTTTTATATATAGAAATATCGTCATTTAGTTTCAGCAGAATAGGTAGACTATATGCTATTGTTACCTTAGGAACAATTGGAGTAAGCAAAGTTTTTCACAGGGGAAAACTTTTGTTTCTTAAGAAAGGAACATTTAATTTAGTTTCGACTAGTTTTATATACTTTTAAATATTGCTTCTTAATTATATATTAATCAAAAATCATCTTTCAAGGGTATTCGAACTTCGGCACGGTTGAAGATAGCCCTTCCTTTTTAGTTTTTTAAATAAGATTCTCTTACTTTTTTAAAAAAGTTTAAATCTATTTTTATTTAAGTTTCTATTTTTATGGTAAATTTTTTCTTTTGCTAAGTAAAATAATTTAAAAACTATTTTTTATTATTTTATTTCTCAAAATATATAACATTATATAACAATTCTGTTTATCCAAATCAAGTCTAGTTACAAATGGATTTATCTTATATACCACAAATTTGCAAATGAATTTTAAATCGTTTTACTTTTCAAATTTCTTTCTTAAATAAGGAAAATTTTTGGAAATAATTAAAGTTCCTTGAGAAATAAAATTAAGAAAAAATAATAGTTTTTCTTTTATTCATTCAATTGATGAATAGTTTTTGATTAATATAGGCATTAGTTTTCTTTTCTTTTCTTTTGTTTTATTTTTTTTTAAAGCACACCCCTCGCCTCCCTGTCCATGATGATGTCGACTAATTCATTTCAATAATTGAGCACATTTTCAGAGGGTGGGAAAACGCAAAGTAAGGAAAGAACGAACGAACGAACGAACGAACGAACGAACTTACTCTTCTCCTTCTCCTTTTACTTCTTCTTCTTTATTCTGCCTATTAGATTTGACATTCATTTGACAGTTTGATGAATGAATTATGCACACATAAAGCAGCCAAAAACGTACAAATATTTATGAAAGGCTATTAAGAACAATTGCCAGAAAGGCAATGCCAAAGAGCTAGGAGAAGAAGAGATGGTTGGAATGAAAGTGAACTTTCGTTTAGCGGCACAGAGGAGGAGAGAAGATGAGAGTAATGCCGTAGGATACCCTTGAAGTGGACAAGGAAACATGCAAAAGTGGCCATGCTAGAGAGTCCTGGAAATGACTCTGACAGCCATTTTACCTTGCAACTTGTTCATGTTCATGTTGTTAGTGTTGGTGTTGGTGTTGGTATTGGTGTTGCTTGTGTCCTTATTTCCTTGGCTTCTCTCTTAAATGTTGGCCCGAGGCCGCCAATTTGCTTCCAATTCGCAATTCAAGGCAGAAACGATGAACAAGAAGAAGCAGCAGATATAAGGAACCAAAGCAAACCAAACGGAACGAAACGAAACGAAACCATACGAAATTATTCCTAAAGATTCGTATCGGGGAAAACAATTTTAAATGGCGTACAAAAATGCCGGAAACCAGACACAAAATGTTAACGGAAAAGGAAACAGGCGTACATGCAAGGACATAAAGACACTCATACAAACAGACATACACACACACACACACACAGACAGACAGACAGAGGGACAGACAGTTGCCTGTGGTGTAAGTGAATATGGCAAATGTAGCAATTTAAATGCTAAAAATATTATTTGAACAATAATATTATTACACATTTGTAATTTGTTAATATCTCCTTCTCTCTATATCTTATTTTCTATGACTTTTGAAAGCTTTTACTGCTTTTAGCTATTTGTGATGACTTTTTCTGTCCTTTTTATTTTCCTCCTTATTTTTTCTTGATTATTTATATTACCCTATATATTTTATTTACCAATTTGGATCTTTCATTATTTAATTCATTTTTTTTTAAAAATTTAATTTCGTAACTGTAATATTTAACAGCAGTTAAAACAATTTGTAAGATTTTTAAGATTTTCTAAATTTAACTATGTAAATGTAATGTAATATTTGAGTAATCTTCACACCCAATTTCTATAAAATGTATAATAAAATGCTCAGAGAATAGTTTTAAGCCCGGGAACTGGTTGGATCCTTATCCCTCTTCAATTGGAGCCTTAAATGAACCAAAAAAAAAAAAAAAACCATTCTTCCTCCATTCGTAAGCATTAACTCAAATTCTTTTTTTTCTTTTTTTTTTTTTTACTAAAATCAGGTTTTTAAATTTATGCTAATAAAAAGTTTTTAATTTAAATCTAAAAATATGAGAAAAACACTTCACTTACTTGAACTAAGTATTAATGATTTTTAAATAAATATTTAAATCTGGCGGCAGACTTGTAACGGAAATTGTAACAAAAGCTTATAACGGAAAGGCGTAACGTAACGAAAGAACGTAAGTCGCGACGTCATAACGACTACGCGGTACACTCGATACATTCGATACACAGACCGTTTTAAAAAAAAAAAAACACATTTTATTTGCCGGCATGAAAATTGAAATTATCATTTTAAAACCGTCGACTCTGCCTTGCCTTGACCGTATTATGCTTTTTGCAAATATAGTAGTCTGCCGCTTGAGAAACCCGGTTAATTCAACGCGATTTGTGACTTGTGCATTTTTGGCACCAACCTAGCTACAGACAAATTTCGACTCACCCGTGCTTAAATAAGCTTATGCACACGCTGCATTTTATAGAAACACTTTTTAATCACCACAAAACATATTTTTAACACAAACACAAAAAAAAACAAAACAAAAAACAATAGTTTCTTTCACAATTGTTGCTCGGCACTTGGTATAAACTGATTGCTGCCAGACGTGAGAGAAAATATCGAATACATTTCTGGCAACGCTATGTTTGTTCTTATATATATATATCTTATACTTGTATAAGATTTATTGTAGTATTCTTATATTGTTCATTTAAGGTAAAATGTTACACAGCACTATGCATTTAGAAGTGAGCAACACTAGTTATATTTACCAGCACTGACAAAAAGTGAAGGAAGAAAAAATAACAAAACAAATGTGCAATAAAAATTGTGAATATTGAAGCAGCGCAGCGCAGTTGCTGGGCAAATGCAAATAAAAATAATTAAACAACGCAACAGCTAGTCAAGTGCCATTGGCCGGGAATTGTTTTAACAAAAAGACAAGTAAAAAAAACAAAAATTTTTGAAGCAGGCCAAAAAAAAAAAAAATTGGAGACGAAGATGTGCGAGGCGAACAGGAAGAAGAAGCATGGCAGCAAAGTTGTGTGCGCGAGTGCAACGCAACGAAAATAACATAAAACAAGAATACAAGAACAACAAGAAAAAAGGTTAAAACAGAAAGATAGATCGAGAAAAAGAGATCGAAAGTGAGTTGTGCACAATATACCCACCACTTCCCTCATCATCAACAACAACACCAGCAGTAGCAGCAGCATCACCGCCGCCCCCCAAATAAATGTGCTTGTGAGTGTACCTGTGCGCCAGTGTGTGTTGTGTGTGTGTGTGTGCATGTGTGTGTGTTTTGTGTGTGTGTGTGAAAAACAAAAGCCAAATCGGAGCAAATCGAACCGAAATATACATACATATATCTACATACATACATGCATACATACTTATATATATATATAAATATATTTGTAAATATATATACAGTTATATATCAAGGAAATGCACAAATTGAAAAGGAGATACAACAATAACAACAACAAGAATAATAGCAGCAGCAACAAATTCTAAAATATTCTGCCAACGTCTCCGTTAACGTCGCAGTCAACGTTTTGGTGTGAAAAGAGGTCAAAGGCGCAACACAAAAAACGAAAAAAAAAAAATAAACTGTTTTCGGTTTTCATTTTGACGGCGTGCGGTAACCAAAAAAAACCAAAAAATCAAAAAAAAAAAAAAAAAAGTGCCAACCAGCTGAGCGCAAAAATACAAAATACAAATACAGCAACAACAACAGAAAAGAGCAAAAGAAAAGTTTATATATAAAAATAACAACGTCGCAGTTCTGCTTTGTGTGAGTGAGTGAACAACCAATTTTAGAAATCAATTTTTTTCTTATTTTTTTTTTTGTGCGTGTGTGTGTGTTTTTTAACTTTTGGTCTGTTTTTGTTTTAAAATCTCAAATCTGGTTTTATCACCAAAAGCTACAAAAAAAAAAAAGATAAAATAAATACAAAATAAAGGGATATATTTCAATTAAGAAACCCGAAAACGAGAGAGAACGAGCGACAGAGAGAGGGAGAGAAAGAAAGAGCGAGTGAGTGAGCAAAAGAAAAAGCTTCTTCCAATTGGAGTTTTTGCTGGGCCCCAACGAACGAGAGAGAGACAGAGAGAGTGCGTGTGAGCGAAAGAGGATAGCGCGCGTATTTTTGACAAGTAAGTAAGTAAATCATTAGTAAAACTAAATCAAAATTATGTTTACAACAACAACAACTAGAACTAGGTAAAACAACAAAAATAAAAGACACAGAGAAAGAGAAAGATAGAGCACAAAATGTTTCTCTTAACCAAATAATGCATTAGCTAAAAAGGAATAACCAAAAACAAAAACAGTCTGCCACAAAAGTATTTGTTCGTTTTCTACTATTTTGTTTGTTATTGTTGTTAGTTTTAGTAACTGTAAAACAGCAACTAAATTTAAAAAGATTCTTATTGTTAAGTTTTCAAATTCAAAACAGGATTAGAACATCCTTTGCATATACAAAACAAATATTTACCTTTACCTCTATTATAACTAAGGCATACAATTCTGCAAATGACTGTTTTTCGTGGGAAAGAGAGGCCAGAACAAATGTCCGTAGAGGCGAGAGATAGTAACGGAGTGAGAGAGTCTACACATTGTACCTACTATGTATATATGCTAAGAGTGGCAGGAAGGGGGGGTTAGGGTGGTGTGATGGTATTGTTCCCTAAGTAATTTTTATCGTTTCATAGTTTATTAAATCATTATTAAATGTGATTATCGATTCGTGGGAATATTTCCGTTCTGCCCAGCAACAACAAGAATAATAACAACACTAAACACAAAGCGATGAATTTTTGGGGCGTGCTTAGCCTTCTTATAGATACAATTGACAACGATGACGAAGCCACCGATTGAATCCCAAATTAAGTCAAGCTTTTGGCTACAAACACATATTGTATATACATATATATATATGGTATATGTATATAAATATATATATTTATATTGAAACCCAAATTGGTTTGATTAAACATCCACACAGACATCCGAATTGGCATACACTTAGTCATCAATTTGTTTTCATAGGAAGAGTATCCATCTACAGAATCTTTTAAGATTTAGGAATATATCTAACTCTTTTCTTTTATTATTATTATTATTTAGTTTCAATCAATTGAATAAAATAGACAACTGGCTAAAACTGAAATAAAGTTGGAATGTAATCGCGGTTTTTTTTTTCTTTTTTTTTTTTATCAGCACGTAAATTGTTCGTGTCACGTAGCCATATCTTTGTTTTTGTTTGTATATATTAAATGTATTAGACTATAAACCGGTAAATGCCACCTTTAAGACTCATTTTCCACAACATTGTGGGAAATTTTACAAATATTACATATCTTAAGAATGGGGCTATCCCCACTTGTAAGGCAAAATTCTTCCATTGAGAAAACTAAGAACTTTTTTAAACGATTACATACAGATACATATGTATATCTTTTTTTTTAACTATTATTCAGTTTTAATAATATTCCTTACGATTAAAATTAAAAAATTCTTATATAGAAATTTAGGCGGGAAATTTTTATGTGGTTTTTTAAACCTTTTTTTAATCGAAATTTGAGGCAGAATGCGGAATTAATAACTAAAAAATTAAAAGAGAATCTTAGTTTTTGTATGCTACAAGGACAATGTAAACTGGTTTTTAAAGATCAAATATTATTATGAGAAATAGATATACCAAAGTCTAAGAATTTGCAGTATTTCCTGGATGGACACCACAGTTAAGCGGAAGTTCTTTCCTTTTTATTTTTTTTTTTTTTTTGTGAACACATGCGATCCTATAGATAGTGTCACCAAAAACTTCAGATAAGAGAATGTCATGACTTCATTATGATATGTTGAAGGGTTGGTTAAAGTACCACCGCACCCCGCACTCCGCACCATACAAATATTCTCATGGATTTTCGCATGTTTTGCCAAAGATAAAGAAAAGGTTGGCTGGTTGGTTGGTTGGTTTGGTTTGGTTCGAGTTTTTGTATTAAATTGTATCTGTGTACGATCTGCTGACTTGTCACCACACAGACACACACACACTCACACTCACACACATTAGCTCATCATCAAAAAAAAAAAAGGTAATAAAATTTTAAATAAAACACAAACTTAGCCAGCGGGCCAACCAACCACGCCACATAGCAGCCAGATCTTAAAAGAAAAGAATATAATAAAATACAGAAACTGGTTTTAAATAGCCAAGACCCAGCCTAACTTGATAATATTTAGAGCATAATCTTCTCAACTTAAAAATATATATTATATATTGTATATACATACATATATATATCTTCACAGACACTTGAAAGATCGGCTAAAAATATATATATACATACATATAAGAAAAAAAATGCTGTTTTAAAATGCCCTTCACGTGTGTGTGGATTTGGGATCTTTGTACTGCGACGGAACCGGAATAAATTAATGCACAAAAAAAAAAAAAAAAATTATTTCGTTTGCTACGCAATTCGAGACATTTGCATAATGCAGCTGGTGGTTGTCTCCCATCCCCTACCTCCCTCTTGCCCACAAATCCCTTACCTACACACAACCCCAAGCCGAGTTCTTCAAGTAAGTTTATAGGGTAAGGAAAGATTGTAAAGAGTAAGCGTTAAGGTAGGTAGTGGGTGTCAAGGGGGGAGGCAGGGATTGTAAAGAGATGTCGGGACTACCCATAGTTTCTAAAGAACTATAAACGTGTTGTTTACTTTGCTCACAATGTTTCTTTTTTAAGCGCTCTTTTTTTTCGCTTTTCCCGCCTTTTTGATTTTACTTTTTTTTTTTTTTTTTGTATTGTTGTTGTTGTTTTTGTCATACTTATATCTCTCGCATTCATTATGCAATGGCATTGAAAACGAATGCCGAAAGAGACACACATAGATAAAGAGAAAGAGAGAGAGAGATAGAGAGCGAGAGCGAGAGAAGGAGTAAAAGAGTAACAAAGATAGAACTAACTATGGTAAGACAAAAAGAGTGAGAGTGGGAGAGAGCAAGTGATAAAAAGAGAGACAGAGGAAGCCAAACCCGAGACCGGGCGGCAGTTGGACAAACATATTACTTATTACGACGCATTGTCATAGCAGTCAAAAGGCAATTTTTTTTTTTGTTTTTGTGTCTTTTCTATTTTGTCGCTCTGGGGATGGCAGCCAACAACTATCTGGCTTATCAGTTAGTGAAGCTAGAGGCGCTGCTCGGCTGACTGATAAATTGATAAAATACAAAACAAAAAGAAAATAAAAATAAAAAAAAAAAAAAAAACTGAAACCGAAACAGAAACAAAATACCAAATTACAAAAGCAGTCACCAGACAGCAGTATACCGGAAGCTAATATTCTCACACTGAAGTTTTAATACCCTTGCAGTAACATTAAAACTTTTGACCTTTAGCTCCTTAAGAGCTTAGGACCGATCCACTCTTAGATTTAACTTGCTCTCAGTCTAAAGAAAGCTTGTTTCTTACCCTCGAGCAAACTTTTTGACATTTACAAAAGAAGAAAGACAGATTCTCAATAAAAGGTTTTATCATGAAATATTTTACAATCCTTTAGATGTTTCCGGAACTTATAAAAGTCTGTACTTTATCTTGTTTTTTAATAGCTTATTCTTTTGATCTTTAACTTCATTTGCAATATTTCTGTAATAGATTTTCTGATTTAAGAAATGTTTTTAGTTCTTTCTTCTTTGTTGTCTTTTTTAAAATTGCATGCCATGTCGCCCATGCTTAAACCAGTTGAGAATTATAAGTAAATGTTAGCTAAACAAGTAGAAGAAAGTTTCCAACGATAAATTCTTTTCTGTGCATACAAATGATAGTTAAATGTTTCTTTTTAATTAATATTGCTAAATTTTATATTTATACAATTTATTTCTTTCCAAAATTTATTATAATAGGTAATATAAATACTTTTGCGATTCGTTTTTGATTCCTCTGATAACTTCAAGGCATATCTTCTTATAGGTCAATGACTCTTAAACATGAGATTACTTTACATAGATTTTCTAGCATTAATTTAAAACTATAGTAAAACTTTTTCTAGCATTAATTTAAAACTATTGTAAAACTTTTAGTAAGAATAAAAAAAACGGTTTAACAAATAAATTCATTGAGTAA
Organism: Drosophila neocordata; assembly: GCA_018903615.1. Lineage (NCBI taxonomy): Eukaryota > Metazoa > Arthropoda > Insecta > Diptera > Drosophilidae > Drosophila > Drosophila neocordata. Next base: position 14,107,337 of record JAEIGI010000001.1, read on the forward strand.
ATAAAAACAATATTCATAAATTGTTTTCTATATTGCTTGATAGTTTAGTTGTAGTTTTATCCGATTGTGTAACATCTGGCATGCCAAGAATAAGATTTATCTAAAACACCTGTTTAATGCTAAATAGGTATTACCCAAAGAGAGTTGAATTAAAGTTAATTTATCAATCAACAAATTGTAATAATAATATTTTTTTTCCTCTTTTTTTCAATTCTTTTTATTTACAGTTAAAATAATAATGGCCAATCCACGCAAATTCAGTGAGAAGATTGCCCTGCAGAAGCAGAAACAGGCTGAGGGCACGGCTGAATTTGAGAGAATTATGAAAGAGGTTTATGCCACCAAAATGGATGATACGCAAGCGCATCCAAAGATTCTGGATTGTCAAGGACAAGATGTGGTCAGTAATTCATCGCCTGGAGCGGGGAATGGTAGTGGAACGGGTAGTGGAGCAAGTGGTGGCGGTGCCTCACCAGATGGCATAGCAGGCGGTGGTGGTGGGGGAGGAGGTGGTGGTGGCGGTGGTTCACCCACAGCTCATCGAGAAAGCCGAGGTCGCAGTGTCGGTGTTGGACCTATGCGAAGGCCTTCAGAACGTAAACAGGATCGCTCACCTTATGGCAGCGGCACTGGCAACCAATCACAGACAATGGACAACGGCCAATTGAATCCAAACTTCCTGGGTCCACCCACAACGGAAAACCCGTGGCGACGTTCCAGTTCAGATTCGGCATTACATCAAAGCCTTAATATGGCAGTTCAAGCGGAAACTGGTTTTGCCACCGATATGAACTCGCTGCATGCGAATTACCTGCAACATCACCAACAGCAGCAACAACAACAGGGAAATGCCCTCCAACAGCAGCAGCAGCAGGAGTCGACACGAGTCCACCAACGATCTCACTCGCCGCTTCAGCACATAGGACGCAGTTTTAGTCCACAGGCACAAAGAAGGAAACCTTCGCCATTGCAGCCGCATCAAGTGCAATTGCAGCATCAGCAGCAACAGTTGCAGCAGCAATTGCATCAGCATCAATTGCAGCGGCAAATACAGCAACAGATGCAGCAGCAGCAGCATATGCAGCAAATGCAACAACAGCAGCAGCAACAACAACAGCAGCAGCAACATCAACAGCAGCAGCAGCAGCAACAACAACAACAGACAACGCCATATAACGCCAAATTTCCAAATCTATTTAGACCACTGCAAGAGCAGGCGAATTATGCCAATACGGGCTCCCTGCCCGATCTCACCGCCCTGCAGCATTATGCCCCCCAACAGCAGCAACAGTCACAGCAACAACAGCAGCAGCAACAACAACAAATCCAACAAACATTATCGCCAGTGATGTCACCGCACAATCAGAGACGCGATCGGGATCAATCGCCCAGTCCGTTTAGTCCAGGAGGAGCTGGTAGTGGTGGAGCACCCGGCTCACCCTATCATCAGCAACAACACTCGCCTACATCCAATGCCAATGCCGCAGCCGCCTCACCTCATTTATCGTTTACCAATTTGGCCACCAGTACAACACAAGCACCCGTTACGGTAAACACATTTAATCCTCTGCCCACTTTAGGGTCAACAAATTCATCATCGGCCAATTTAACGGATTATCGTCAGCCACCGCAACCGCCTAGTCCTAGATCATCGCCCGGTTTATTGAGCAGTGTATCGGGTAGTGATCTGCATACAAGTGCACCGGCCAGTCCCATACGACATCATCAGCAGCAACAGCACCACCAGCAACATCACCAACAGCCTCAATTCGATGGCTCCTATAACAGTCTGAATCCCTCGTTTGAAAATTTTACCCTGGGCGATAGTAATTCCTCTCCAGAGCAGCAAACATTTGCCAATAGTTATGTTGGTCTGGAATTTGATGATTTTAATGAGACAGGGAGTGTTGGCGGCGATGGTGGTGGATCTGGTGAAGGTAGCGGTGGAAGCGGTGGTGGTGGTGGTGGAGGAGGAGGTGGTAATGCAGTTATCCTAACCAACGGTTCAAATGGTCCCTATCATAAGCAACAAGAGCTGTTAGACTTTAATGATTTAAGTGGCAGTCCAGATGGCGATAATAATCTGAGAAGAGTTAATAATCTGAATAATAATAGTCACAGTAATGGCGGTGGAACGGGCAATGGTGGCGGTGGTGGTGGTGGTAATAGTGAAGGTGGTGTCAGTGGTGGAGTTACCACGCACAATGGTAGCACAAATGGTAGAAGCAACCAAATGTCAGGCAATGGTACCAATAATAATGGTAGAGGATCAAATAGTAGTAGTGGAGGAGGAGGAGGAGTTGGTGGTGCCACATCAACGGATACCGTCCCATCACCATTAAATTGCGGTGGCAGCAGTTCACCATTGCCAATACCAAATATATCGGCATCAGCACACCAACAATTGTCCCTATCGTTGCATCATTCACCGCATCATTCGCCTATGCATTCGCCACAGCATCAGGCTGGTAATTCGCCACTCTCTACTAGCTCGCCCGCCTGCAATTCAAATGTCCAAGTGGTGATGAATCATCACCAGCAGCAGCAACAGCAGCAGCAACAACAACTGCACCAGCAGCAGCAACTTCATCAACAGCAACAGCAGCAACATCATCACCACCATCACCACCATCATCACCACCAGCAGCAACAACAACAACAGCAAGCGAATATACCATCAATTATATTCAGCGATTATTCCTCGACCAGTGAGATATTTGATTCACTCGATCTGGATTTGGGTACAATAGATGAAGCTGGTTTACAAATGTTACAAGATGCAAATCCCATTATGATTGCCGATCCCAATATTGAGGATAGCTTTCGACGGGATCTCAACTGATACTATGAGGAGGCTGTTGCGGCCATCGAAAGCGGTGTTCTGCTCGAGGATACCTTTGAGGAGGTTAAACTGGATGTATCAGTTGCAGAGGTAATCCCAGAACAGAACAATAGCAACAGCAATAGTAATAGCAGCAGCACTAGTGCAACAACTAAAAAGGAGCTCGAAATTATAGAGCTTCTTGTGCCTGGTGTTATCGATGATCATGTTCATGATCATGAACGGGATCATTTGGTTGACACCAGTGATTTGGATGACGAAGTCCGTAACTTTTTCTTCTAATCTAACCCATTGTTGTTGTCCTTCAAGTGTAATTGTACTTCTGTTTGAAGAGATGCAGTGAACCCGTTAATGAGAATCGATAAATATTTAATACAAAATGATAAATATTTGGCCGAATATCGTTATAAGATTTCTGCATTCAAACATTAAACCTCCTCCCCCCAAATCCCCACCACACGACACCTCCCTTCCAATTGTCCCCCCACTTATCTAGCAACCAATCAACCAACCAACCTTATCCACAACAACTTACAGCGAGTCTCAGATTTTTACTTAACTACGCACATAAGTCAAAAGGGAGATAATTATTTAGATACATATATAAATGTATATATATACATAATATATATATAAAAGCTATAATTTTTCTGTACATAACAAACAAAAAAAAAAAAAAAACACTAAAAAGAACTTAAATAGAAGGGAATTAAGAAACAAAAGAGAGAAAAACAAAAACCAAAAAGTGTCTTAGACCTATGACCAAAATTTACTGGAGAGAAACAGAAAACAAAAAAAAAAACAAACATTAAAAATTATAATAAAAAAGAAAGTGAGAAAGAGAGCGAAAAACCCGCAAAGAGAAGCAAAATTCGCAAAATACAAAAATCCAAACCATTTTTCTTTTTACAATTTCACCTCCCGCCCAAATCCATGAAAATAAGTCTCCCTTAACCGTAATACCAGATAAAAATGTGGGCGTTGAAGCAATTATTAGAATTATAAGATCGCTTAAAACAACAAATTAATACCGTTACCAATACCGATCCTTTCTGTGCTGTAAGGTTTATACCTAAACGATCCATGTAAAAAAATAAAAAGAAAAAAAAAAGTGCTACTTTCCAACACTTTTCGAATAATTCAAAAGCAAACCATTATAAAAATAGTTTATACATGCAGTATCACAAAAAAAAAAAAAAAAACAACAAGATAAACGAGTATATCAATTTCTATACATACATATAGCTATATATATATATATATATAGCTAAATATATAGTTAATTACAGAGAGCTGTTTGTCCCACATTTTCTAGCACAACTGTACCTACAAATATTTCTTTGGATTGTGTGTGTGTCTAAACAGCATCTGTCTCAAAAAACAAAAACAAACGACAAACAAATCAAAACAACAACAACAAAACGAAACGAAACTACTCAAAATTTTTTTACAAAAACCCCCCAAAAACAAAAAAAAATATTTAGATAGGTGAAAATATCCACTTAAACCATTTTCAATTTGAAAACAAAAACATTAAATCCAATGCCAAGCTATAAATTTGTATTCGGCACACCGAATTAATATATACCCTTTTGATTTTCAAACTTTAAAATGAAAATATATAAAAAAATATAGATATAGTTGTATCTACATATAGAAAAATTAGTCCGATATCCGTAAAAAAAGAGAAAATTATATAGAAAACAAATCTGCCGACTGATAGTTGCGTTAGACAAGAATGTTTTAATATAAACAAAATTTATATATATATATATATATATAGAAATCGAAAGGGTATATATATATATATATATAACAACTTAAAATTCATTTCTCTACTCAAAGGAAAGTAAAAAGGAAAGGAAAGGGAAACAAAAATATACGGGGGAAAAAAAAAAGAAAAAGCTTTATGGCCATACAAGAAAACTTGTTAAAATTTGCATATAAATGAAATGTCTTTCTCAATGTTAAATCGGTCCTAAATCTTTATCTTTAACTAAAGATTTCTAATCTATATATATATACATATACATATATATAGTATGCCTAAATATAATAATTATTGTGTATAATTAATACAGAAAAAAAAACAAAACACAAAAATCGTTGAGTCTTACTTAAAACAAATGCTTCAAAAGTGCAAAAAATAAAAAACAAAAAAAAAACGAGAAATGTTTTATTCAATTTTTCAAGTACCAGAAACCTTATATATACATACTTATATATATATATATAAATATATATACATTTAATTGTTAATTATAGTAAAAAGATTCTTTTTTTTTTTTTTTTGCATACCCTAAAACAAAAAAACAAAAACATTTTCCTTTTTTTTAATATCGATGTAAAACTTTAGCTCTAAATTAAACTTAACGAAAACAAATAAAAAGAAATTAAAAATTAAAAAAGAAAACACAACAACAACAACAAATATATATATATAATTATAAAGAAAAACTTTAATTTATATGATGAGAGCGATGCGCGCAAATAAACAACAAAAAAAAAACAAAAAAAGAGAAGAAAAATAAACACATTTTTGTTGCTGTTACGAAAGAAAATGAAAAAGGCGAAAAAGTAATGAAATGGAGATAAACAAGTAATGCTAATTATGAATTATACATTATAATGCTAAGTAATTGTGTATGTAATATATAATTACATTTATATATATATATATATATAAATTTAAATGATGAAACCAACCAACCAACCAACCAGAGGATTAAGATCATTAAGAATTACCATATTCAATGTAATAACACAGTTATTTGTTTCAAATAAATCTTCAAATTTTATTTTAAAGTCCAACAATCAAATAGATGTCATAGATATATTATATGCCAACCCCCAAACCTCAACCCCCCTTTTAACCCACCCCCATACCTAACACTGTTTGTTTGTATCTATCTCTTTTTTGTTTTTACGTGGCGTCGCGTGCATTTCAATTAATCAAATAATTGCACGTAAAATTATGTAAAAGCAAGAAGTGAGCAAAGAAACAATACTAACAACAATAACAATAATAACAACAAAATCTATTTAAATAACAACCAAATCGAAAAAACATTTATTAATTGCACAGCTTAAAAGCGCGACGCAATTTGTTGAGCTAAATTTAGTAGCAAAACTTCAATGATGGAATGCCTGGCCCGAGCTCTGCTCTAGCTTATAGCTTTACTTACATATATGTATGTACATATGTATGTATATATGTATGTATGCTTGCCATTGATACCCTATAATCACTTTATAATCTTGTTAATGTTACTTTACTGCTTGCTTGTCAATCAAATTATCCTTGATTTCTATGAAAATTTACAACAAATAACTAAAAGCTACAACCTACTCTTGAAATTAATATTTCTATATATATATACATATATATATTTACATACATATGTACATACATTTGACTAAACATAGAACGAGCTTTGATAAAAGTAACGGAAGCTTAACATTAAGTATTTCAAAAATATATCTTGAAATGTTTAATTTCTATGCCATATACATACATACATATATATATATATATATATGTATGTATATATAGCACAGGTTTGATTAAGATTTGCAGAATATATATATATGTAAGTGGGAGAGTCCATATCATTTAATTTATAGGAAACAAAAGAAAAAACAAAATGAAGCAAGCAAGTCGTCTCTGCCGACTTTGAGTATACCCTGTAACATCTAAAGGAACTTTATAAAATCAAACTCCTTCAATTCAAACTAAAATTTCTCTCATAAACGGCAGCAACGAACGCATGCTATCTCGCTCACGCATTGTCGCACTTCAGTACAAAATGTATATAGAAATATCTCCAAAATTTTCTGTCCGATTTTAACAAAATCGGAAATTAAATTTTTAAATTTTGTCAGCTGATACCTAATGGTCATATTATTGGGTGTGCCAAAAAAGAATACGCCACCCTTAATATAACTCTAGTTATTCGTTTTTCCTAAATTTCGGGGTTCGGAAGTGGGCGTGGCAAAAATTTGAAACAAACTTGATCTGCATAGACACTACACGAATGCTGACACCAAATTTGGTTGCTCTAGCTCTTGTAGTCTCTGAGATCCACGTATTCATACGGACGGACGGACAGGCGGACATGTCTCAATCGACTCGACTATTGATGCTGATCAAGAATATATTTACTTTATGGGGTCGGCAAAGCTTCCTTCTGTCTGTTACATACATTTTAGCGACTTTGATATACCCTTTTACCCTATGGGTACAGGGTATAAAAACGGTTATCTACAGACTCAAATGAAACAAGAAGTTTTAGTTTTTGTATTCGCACTGGCAAAACAATTTCATTCATAGAGCATGTTTAGTATATATGTATGTATGTACATATGTATATACATACAAGAAATATTTAAATAAAGTTAATGTAAATAAGATGACAAATTTAGATTGGAATTTTTTCTGTTTTTCTTTTTTTTGGTTAAGTCGCAAAAAAGGGTGTGCAAAAATCACGTTTTTATTATCAATAATATTTGATAAAAATTTATTCACATTCCATATAGACGAATAAATATATAATTTTTGAATTTTGTAATTAAAAAAAAAAAAAAAAGAAGAAAACACCTGCTGAATTAATAGACAGTACACTATATATGTATATATATACATATATACTATATTCTACTATATATTTGAGCATCATCGCTAAATTGTCGCTATTCAACTTTATAAATTAAATTATGCATCAAAGAAATCAAGTTATTTCCAAGTTATAATCAGTGGAAGGGAGGAAGGAATACATACACACATACATACATACATACACATACATACATACATACATAAGAAAAAAAATAATATTAATAATTTGCTCTCATGGCAATGGGAAAAGAACTTTGACTTTGCCGCGCGCCACCCTCAGCCAATTAAAGCTAATACCAAAACAACAACAAAAGCCCACAAGCTCAACGCAGGAAGCTTTCCTTTTAACGGTAAAGGGCAAGCCCCATATACACGCGCACATACATACATACATATACAAAATTACTACTTGTATACTAAGTAATAGAATGAATTAAATTGTAGAAGGGCAATGCGCAAAAAAAAAAGAAGAAAAAGAAAAACAAGAACAACAACAACACTGAGACAAAAGCTAAACAGCAATTATAGCGGGGTCTTTAACATACAGTAGGACCACGCTTTCAAAGACAATTTGTATAAAAGTTTTTAACGGAATTAGAAAACTACAAAATTTCTACAGTTAATTTGGGTAGATAAGGAAATAAATATATATAAATATATAGCAAATGTATAGATAGTTTATAGTAAGTTGGTTGTGTACATATGTATGTATATATATATACAAATTTATAATCAGCATCTGTCCGTCCAGTCGTATATATCCTTGTTTATATATATATAGTTAATGCTTAAATAATCCTTATAAAGTGCTTAAGAGCAAAGCTATTGTGAGCAAACATCTTTGGTTTAATATAATTAGTAACTACTGTACTTCAATCTCCAGAATCTTAAGTATAGGGGAGAAACAGAGAGAGCAATAGATGGAGAGAGCAGCAGCACAAACGGTTTGAAAAAAAAAAAGGAACGAGATTGTTAGTTGTTTTTTCAGTGTTTGGTTTTGGTTTTTTTATTTTTGTGTTATTTCTTAATTAAGTGCTAAAATGGCATGAAATCAAATCGCCCGAGTGCGTACTACGCTGTATGGGTATGGGTATGTGTATATATGGTTATAGTATACCATCGAATGGTATGGTAGATGTATATGTATGTATGTACATATGTCTGATATATGTACTCGAGGCGATAATTTGCATTGATGACGGTCTGACGATAGCGTCATAGCACAGTTGCTGTATGTACCTTATCTGGTTTGACAAAAGGCGCAAATGTTATCAGCAAATAAGCCGAGAGAAACAATCGGACCAACAACAACAACAATTATAATAATAATAAGAATAACAACAACAGTGGTCAGTCCAGTTCCAGCTAAGAATCGGTATTCCATCTCACACCACTTGGGGGCGACATTCCAGCTGACGATTACCCATGTGTGTGTGTGTGTGTGTATGTATATTGTGTAGTTTGTCTCTGTTTCTGCTTTTCTCTTTTTTTGCAGTTGGCAGTTGAATGCACCCAGTTTTCCTTCTATGTATGTGCGTGTGTGTGTGTGTGTGTACTTTTTTATGGCACACAATTGATATGTCTCCTAGGAGAAACAAAAGGAATAGAGATGGACTCGACATCGGCTGATGTAAAATAAATAATGCAATATGCAAATAGCAAAATTCATAATCAAAATAATTAATATTGATTGTGACTATTATTGTGTCTATATACTATATATGTAAATGTACTTAAGTAGGCGTGGCATTTCTCTGCTACGCTTTGCCCTATGTAACTGTATGTGTGTGTGTGTGTGTGTGTCTATGCGTGCGTATGTGTGTGATAGCAGCTGCTAAAAATAACTCATACGCAGCATTGACGTTAGAGCATTGGATTGGGATTGGGTTTGACATATGTAATATTATGGTTGGTTGCATCGCCTCCAAGGGCGTTGAAAGGGTACTATAGTTCAGTCGACGCACTATGCACAGTGATTCAAAAGATATATATAAAAATTTTTAACCAAATGATATATAATATTTACTTTTATAATGCATTTTAAATAAGAGAAACAAATGCTTTTAATTAAACAAAAAAATTTCTCTAAAAAGTGTTAGGAAAAAATTTCAAAACAAAATTCTTTCTTATCATAAAAGAAAAATTCAAATATTACTCAAATTGAATCACAAACAAATCGAAAATTTCAAAGTAAAATTTCTTAGAAAATTCTTAAACGAAAATTGTAAAATAAAATTTATATTTTTAACTAAATTTCTAATTAAAATATCTAGAGAAAGAAAAAAAAAGGTTGATAGAAAAGTAAATGTACTCTATATTAGATAGAGTAATCCTTATAACGTGACTGAGATTATAAAAGATGTGCACATGCGTAAAATGGTGTTTTTTTTTTCTTTTTTTGGGTGAATGAATCACAAAAATAAGTCTTTCTTTTTTTTTTTTGTCACATTTCTATGCCACTTTACATAACGTGGTGTTGTTTAATTTCACAAATAAAATTATTATGTTATAATATAAAAATTTCAGTTCTTAATTAACCCCTTTTTTTTGGGAACCCTTTATCCCTTAGCCTCTGTGCATTGTAGAAACAATTTTGATTAAAATAGCAAATAATAATAAATTAGGAATAGAAACATGCATTGTAGAATTAGAATTGGTAAACAGGCGATTAGGCGATAATGTATTACATACTGTATGTAAAAAAAAATTTATTTCAGTTGTCAAGTTCTAACAAAAATGATCAAAACATTCTATCTTTAATATTTACGTATACGTAATCTCTGGCTTTGACTGTGCTCTGTGCTCCTTGGCTTGATCTAAGTCCGCGGAAATAGACATCAAAAAAACATTTTGGCGGGCCACAATAAAAATGAATTTTATTTTTTTTTTGTTATTTACACTAACATTTACCAACAATTATTATTTAAACAGACTGATCAAATATTAGTTCCCCTCACATTTGATGGGGGCGACAACGTGTGAGCGGTGTGGGGTGCTATATACTACGTCATGGCTGTGCTTTTTGGGGGTAAAGTACCGGCGGGACTGATATATGTACATATACATATGTACCTACCTACCTACCTATAGCATTAACTAACGATCGTATTTGTCAATCAATTGATATGTCTTAATGCCAACAATAGTCACACATTGTTGTACTCTGCTGGGTAGTTTTCCAATCGATAATAATGATAACAACGAATAAATTGTATTAATTTATGTTCTGAATCAAAAATAACATTCGTCGCATTGCAGTAGAATAACGCAAAACTCGTTTACTTGAATGACTCTCAAACTGTACTAACGCATTTAAAAGCTTTTTTTTATAAAAGCTTTTTTTCTCTCCCTCTCTCTTTCGTATTTCATATAAGAAGTTTCATGCATCCCATTAATTATCCATTGCTAACAATACAAAATTGGATTACTAAATGCGATCTTAAGGTCGATATATTTCCTTTTATTTTTATTTTCAGTATCAAAGTCTAAATAAATAAGCTTTTGAGGGTATTTTTAACTATAATTAATCTTCTTGAGAGCTAGGAATCACAAAGTAAGAACATGCAAAAAGAAAGTGTGCATTATTTTGAAGTCCAGGATAAAGAACAGCCCTACAGTGTTAAACTGCAAAACAAGGATTCAGGCAAAAAATATTGCACCAGCATTGTGAGAAATGAAAATTACAATACAGAGATAATGTAATAATCTAATCATGCTTCTGGGGTTATCTCGAATTTGGTGCCCCTTTTTGTAGCTCAGTTTTCAAAGAGATCAACCGCATAACGTCATTTAAATACCGGAGATGTTTATCCCAAATGAAGCAGCATCAAAAGAGCTCCCGGATGCAATTCTTCTGAGGATTAGTCTCGAATACACTTGGCAATGGTTGTAAGAATTCAAACTAAAGTAAAATGGATTTTTGGTGAACTAAAAGTGTTAAAAGATCATTTTGAATAAATACTATTTGTTTTTCTATATATTTCTGGTATTCAAATTCTATTGGTACGCAAATAATCCGCATCATCATCATCATTGGCATCCTCGACTACACTATAGGAGCTCTTTCCACTGCTGGTGGCGCTAGCCCCCTCCTTGGCCAAATGCGTTTCGAAAAACTCCTCGACAGTGTCAGTGTTCCATTTGGTTATTGAAAGAGTCTCTTGAACTTTACCACTGCCATCCAACAGTTTGACAATAGGATCTAAGCCACGAACATATTTGATTTGTAAATTGGGGAATTTTGCAGGTCGGCCACTTTGTATAAATGCTTGGATTTGGGGATATGCACGGAATTTGCAAGTGCAAACCTCCAATATGGCCTTGGCGTAGGTTCGCTGAGAAGCCGGCTCCTGATCCTGTGTACAGCATTGTTTGCAGTGCGGCCTTAAGTAGAAGAACAAAATCAAATGCATTAGCCTAGAAATATTTCTGAAAAATCTTTAATAAACTTACTTTAATGTCTCTAGGCCAAAATCATCGAGCTTATCACAGTTTGAACAGATTAACTGAGCCTTTATGAAGCCGAGCTCACGGCAATCGGCAGCTGTGAATTCTGCAGAAATTTGTCGGTGCTGCACGAAAAAGAGAGTAAATTCATTAACCAAATTAAGGCTCTTTAGAAGATTTACTTACACCAACGGCCACCAAGAGGAATATCAGGATTTTTAACATATTTATTAACTATTCTTAATTAAATTTACTACGTCCACGTCGTTGTTTACAGATATTTTTTTTTTTGTCGGCATCGATAAATTCGAGATGGACGATCCCTCAAACATATCGTTTATACATGCCCAGATGACACCACACTGTTTTGTGCAATTTACGTTATGCAGTATCAATTTATAAGTTTTATATGTATATGTTAACGATTCATAATCTGTACCAACTGTAAACAACCAGCATACTCTTCAATAGTCACTTCAACAAAATGGAACAAAATACCTCAAACCAACAATTAACAAAAATTTGATAACAGACTATTTCCTTTCATTTGATAAGTTACCGATAGTCTGGAAACTACAGCGGCTACTATCGAGGCGTTATTATCGATAAGTAGTTAACTGAACTTGGTGTTTTCCCAGCTCTAGAAGCGACAGAAACGTCGTACTTTTTTCGCTGGCCAGTGCATTTTTTTTTGTTCCATTCGAAATAGAAGTGACAACTCCGAAATTTTAATTTAATTAAGTTAACTGAAACGAGTAAATTGATTGTGATTGAGTTAGCCAACAATAAACAGTATTCTGTGTGCATGTGTAAGTGTTTGGCAACAACAACTGCAATCAAATTTGTGGCAAATCAATACTACTGAGAGAGAAGGAGAGCGAAGAGTGCTGCGCACAAGAGAATATACAAAAATAAAGGTGAATAAATAGAATAAAATAAAAATGGAACGAAAATCGTGTAAATTCGATTTCAATAAAATGTAAAAAAAAAAAACCCTGAGACTTGGAGAGAAAGCCCCCAGAAATAGAAACAGTTACAACAGCAAATGTAGGAAAGAACCCCCCACTCTTCTTCTCGCCAGGAGAGCTAAATTTGTATGTCTCTATGTTTGTAGAGTATTGTAAGCCAGTGTGTGTGTGTGTGTGTTTTGTATTTGTTTAGCAAATTAATAATAATCATAAAGTTAAATTTGTTGTTGTTCTTGCAATCCAGTGGGATTTCAGCAGGCCAAGGTGCTAAACAATTTCACACTATCAAAAGCATTCATTTGTATTGTATGTACACACATGCTTATAAATATGCGTGAGTGTGCGCGTTAAGAAATTGTTGTTTATTTAATTCATATTTGAACAATTTAATTAATTCTTTTGCCCTTGTACAATAACAACAAACTTATGTATATAGCAACAAGCATTAGAGCTGCATCTTCATCCTCTTGCCCTCTCGCTCTTTCGTTTTTGTGTTTGTGGCCCCTGCCTGGCCTGGTCCCGTTTAACTGGTTTATAAACTGACAGCTGCATACACACAAACAGTTAGTCAAAAAAGTATTGCTTGTATAGCCAAGCTATACAGTTACATACAAATAGTTATAATTAATAGATTTACATTATAAATATTAAAACAGTAATTGATAAAATAGAATATGTCAACTTGAAGCCACAGACAAAAGCCGCAAAACAAAAAGGGTAAAGCGAATCTTTTTGCTAACAAAAATAATTATTCATTGCACCAAATAACTTATAATGATTTACTGCACCACCCATGTGGTGTCCGGCTTTAGCAGGGCATACTTACGGATATATGATTCATTAGGTGCTCCAACTTCGGCACCGTCACAGAGTACAGTTAGTCTAAGTGATCTACAACAAGGGCTAAATATAAATCAGAGGGGAAATGTACATATAGTAGAAAAACTCTGTTATTTCTTGATCCCCTAAAAAAAAATAGATTTGTTTATGAGTAACCTAGCAACGAATACTTTTAGGACTAGGTGTAAATATGTATGTAGTTGTATTCCACACACACATACAGGGCCGCCTTAATATATTTGTGATCTCCAAAATTCAATTCAGAAAATAGATTTTTCTTAACAAAAGTTAAGAATGAAATGTATTCCAGTATTGCCCAATTCATAAAATTTCTCATTTAAGTAGAGTTATATTTTGATCATTTTTCACTGTTACCGTTTACTTAAACTGATGATCTGTCCCTGTGTATACTTAAATGTATGTATGCATCATTTCTCATACCTTTTACGAAGTTTACCACACCTGCTGCTGCATTAGACAGCTGCTGTCCACGCGCTATCGAATTTCTTTTCTTATCAACTCCGTCTGTGTTTGTGTGTGTGTGTGTGTGTGCAAAACCAGGCCCAAAGGCTGGCAACTCGAATTGCAAAATGAAACTGCGTTGTTGGCTTATTTTCAATGGCTTTTGTTATGGCTTTCTTTCTTCATAACAGTCATACGGTCTAGCTGGCTCACTCACACACACACACACACACCTCCTCTATAACTCTCTAGGTACCTAACTACTCGTAGCTACCTACATACATCCGCTTTTGCGACCTTCGCTATACAATAATATTTTCTAGCATTTCGTGCAAATTTACATTTCAAATGTGTGTGTGTTTGGTCTCTTTCTCACTCTTCCTTTGTTATGTTTGTTAATTTTCATGTCATATGTAGAGACTCTTCATAAATCCCGGTTGTGTGTGTGTATGTGTGTGCCTGAGTATTATATGTGTGTGTGTCTTTATCAATAGACTGATCGACCATTGCTAATCAGTCATGAATTTTGTTTTCCTTTTCTTATGACTAAGTGTTCGATAGTAGATTTACAAGTACCGTAAGAAAATGATAAAGAAAAGAAGAGAAACAAATTTTTAACACCAATTCCCTTTTGTTCCTTCTTTAATATGCAAGTGTTTGTGTAACTGCTGATGCAAGTGAAATTATATCGTATAATATCCAGTATAATCATTACCTTATAAATAAATTGTAAAATTTCACAGAAAACCAAAGGTCACACACTATTGCTAAGAATGTTAAAATCATAAATCATTTAATATTTAATAAAAGCTTTAGTATAGCAAAGAAACCTGTTGGAATTTAAGTTTTCAAACGTAAACACTCCAAATAGGTTCGTTCTCTTATTAAAGTGTAGATTTTGCGTAAAGTTTTTTGATCGGGGAGAAAGAAAGACATGCATTCTTGTTTTGTGATTGACTTTAAATGCCGCACAAGGCGAATCTTTGTACTTGAAGCGTCTCTTTCTCTAACTTAAATGTTGCATGACGCACATGCGTTTTTCTCAATGTTTCATTTTTGTTGTACACAAATTGTGAGAGTATTTGATGACAACATTATGTCTAAGGGTTGGCATGATAATTCAGATACTCCCTATATATATATATATATTATAATTTGTTTTTTATTTTTCAGTTTTCTCTATCTAAATTAATGCCAAAACACGCTAAACAAAATGTTAGTATAGTATTCAGGTGATTTAGTTAAGTCATAACACGTCTTAAACTCTAGTTATATACAAACGTACACTATATAGGTTTTAATGATAAGTCGCAGATGCCAAGATGTTTAGCTCATCATTGTTTATTAGCTCATTGGTCATGATTTTTCATATACCTACATACATAACTCGTGTCACCCACTCGCACCCACACATAGACACACACTCAAGTCACAACAACTGCCCATTTGCATGGCATGAAATTAGGCCTAACCTCCACCTCCACCTTCGTCTTTGAGCTCACGCAATTTCTTGATTGATTTCAACTATTTTTAGTTTGTCGTCGTTGTTTGTTGGCTGCCTTCGTCGTCCATTCAGTGCTTGTACGCTTTGCTTCTCACATGGTTTCCATTTCAATTGCCTAAAAGGTCAACTTAATTGCACTCGTTTGTTGTGTGACAGGAAAAAGGCAGCGGGACAACGACGACAGAGCAAACAGAGAGAGAGAGTGAGAGAATCTCCTTCTGGCTGATTTAGCTGGTGTTATTCAGACATCTCACTTGGTTGGCTGTCCGTTTCTTGTTTCCATTTAGCTGTCAATTTTAGTTATTTTTCTCTTACTGTTTCTGTTTTTGTTTTGTTGTTGTTTGCACGAAAATAAATTCAACCCAAAACTCCCCAAAGTATAATTAAGTTCAAGGCCTATAAAGCTGACAACAGGTAAAAATAGAACATTTACGTGTACTTTCGACCTTTTAGAAACATTACAAACATAAGGTTAACTGTAAATTTTCATGAAATTCATTAGTTAATTAGTCGAGTTAAACTCTTTGTTTTGTTTTTAGATGAATTTTGTATAAACAATAATACATAAACACTGAAATATACAAAAATAGTCAGTTATCAACAGTTGTATAAGATAACTAACTCTTAGTGTGTATTATACTATATATAATACTTAAGACTAAATCAACATAATTTATTTCTATCTCTGTAAACATAGCTAAATTATGGTATAAAAGTTGAAAGAAAAAAAAAAGGAAAAAAACAACAACAGAACCAAAAGAATGTTTTTAAAAGTATATCATAAAAATTTCGAAATAACATTGATCCTATAATAGATATGACAAATGAATTAAGTTAAAGTATTCTTAATACAGAATCTTTATGGATAGTTAATGCGTAAAATTAGGCATTCGTTTCACAAGTGTTCTACGGTCTACGAGCGAAACAGATCTTTGTTCTAACTAAGTTTTATAACCTTGTGTGATCTGTCAATTTTGTTTATAGAAGATACTTTAAACCAGTTAAGCTGCGGGGTCACCAAATAACGGTACCACATACAATGAATTACATAGAGGGTATCCATAGATCGATTTGTTTCCTTTATACTTTTTTTTTTCATACTCGTACTCGTTGACTAATTTAATAAAGTACTTGACTAATATAATGCAGAGTGGGCAAATAAGCGAGACAGTGTTAAAGAGTTTATAAGAAAAAAAGGGACAACTAGATGTATATAGAGAAGGGTGCCAAATAGAGGTTTATAACTCCTCTCTACGTAGCGGGTGTGTTTTTATACCCTTTAAAAAGAATGGTGTATTAATTTTGGTCAGAATTTTCCACGCCATAAAATACTAAAACATATTTAGATACTTTCATTTCTATAGATATTCTTGATTAGTACGACAAGCAGGGTTATTATAGAGATATTATATAGATACTTTCTTATTGAGATAGTATAGAGATACTTTAAAAATTCGAGTTTCTTAAAAAGCTATAGAATTTTAAAATTGTGTAAGTTGAATAAGCATATAGCTCTTAAATGGATGATTTATATAGTTTTAGATCAAAAACTAATTATTTTTAAAGCGTTTGTCAGGTAATTCCTAAGTTTTTGTAAATATTCTAACAACTCTACCATTTTTCATCGAAATCGTTTAACTAATTAGAGTTTTTATAGCTTTAATCTTCCATCATTTATTAGCTCATTGAACCTTTGATAGGGTTTTCAATCAAATTACGTAGACTATAATATCTTATAAAATTGCATGATATAGAGAATATACAAGGGTATTCATTGTTCGTCATTAAAGGTTATAGTTAACCCGACCTTTTAGTATCTTTTTTTTTATTGCCCTTTTTTTTGTTTTTTCAAGTGCGCATTGAACTTGGTTTTTGGTGTAAAGTGAGAGTGACTCATTCTACACATATACATCTGTACATATATATATACATATATATATGTCTGGATATTTATAGTGTTATATAGATACATATGTATATAGAGATATGCAATATTTTTTTTGTAAACTGTTTAAACAGAAACAAACTGAGCAAACAGCAGCGCTCAATTCTGGCCAGGTAAATAAAATTGAAAATTCTTGTTTTTCTTCCTTTTTCCCTTTACTCCACCGCATCCATAAACCCACCTGAAACCCTCCTTTACCCTTTCACACCTTCCTAACCTTGTGTATTTAATGAGCTGCTCTTTGTTCTTTATTTTTTTTTTTTTTTTACTTAGGCGGCTGGCTGGGCGGCTCAAAGGGACGTGAGGGCAGGCAGGAAACTAATTCAGACACACACACACACACATAATACACATATATGCAGGGACATAGAAAAATTTTTGCAAATTTTTAAGTTGATTTTTAATTGCACTTTGCTTTTGTTTTTGTTGTTTTTGCAGCAGCACCAAAAACAAAAAACACACAACCAGCCACTGCCACGTCCACGCCCACGCCTTGCCAGCCAAACTCTTCGATCCCTCAACCTCAACAGAGTCCAATCCATTTAGCCAATGGACTAGACCTAAATATTGTTCCAAATTGCGATAAATTTTTTGTGCGATCAAGCGTAATCCTGCCATGCGTTAACCAAGATGAGAGATCATCAAAGTTATCATTCATATTACCATCGCTATCATAATGATGGCTATCGTCAAGGTTTGATGCTGATGCTGCTTGGCTATGCCGCTGCTGCACTGTTATTTAGTGGCAATTTACTGACGCTTTGCGATGCCTGCTCCTCGCGTGCCATATCGAAACCCCGTCCACCACTAACAGAGTCAGCCACTGCATTGCCAACATTGGGGCCGCCAGATAATGTGGTTATAACGACAACTGCATCACCGGCACCACCGCGTCCAAATATCACATTCCCCATATTCAATTGCCCGCCCACATATGCCGCTTGGTATTGCCTAAATGATGCCACTTGCTTTACTGTAAAAATTCATAACGGGATACTATACAATTGCGAATGCGCCTTGGGTTTTATGGGTCCTCGTTGCGAATATAAAGAAATTGATGGCTCATATTTGCCAACACGTAATCGTGTGATGCTCGAGAAGGCCAGCATTGTGAGTGGGGCCACTTTGGCCTTACTCTTTATGGCCATGTGCTGTGTGGTACTTTATTTACGTCATGAGAAGCAACAAAAACTAAAGCTTCATGATAGTGGAACTGATATTGGTGGTAATGGTACTCTCGGTGGATGCCAAAATGATGGAATGGATGAAGTGGATGGTTTGAAATCAATGCGTTTACCAGCACGACGTCCGTTTGCTCCATGCAGGATTTTAACATTGGAGGAGGCCCATTATCAGGCAACCTCGGCCTCAAATCGCATTAGGCACTAATAAAAAATGTCTAACATTAATGTTACTTTTCCCCTTTTCTCTACTCTCACTGTTTTGTTTTGATCTATTAACTACTTTATAATTTTATTAAATTTCTTAACTATTTTTTTTTTTTTTTATTTTTTTTACGATTTTTGACCACACACAATAAAATTTAGTTTTTTTAAGTGCCTTTTGACGTGCCGAAGTATTAACGAAATAATTTAAAACTTATTTAGCTTGAGAGCGAGCGAGATAAATAGATTCTAATGCAATGCAATTTTGGCAGTTAGCCGCCTATTTAAATTAATTTTATTAATTATTTATTTATATACTTTTTCGTTGACTATGAAAAAGAAAAAAAACAAAAAACATACCACAATACACACACATGCCCGTAAACTATTAACGTTTAAAAAATAACAATAAAAATGCGAGAACAAAAAAATGAATACTAAAATTTATAAATAAAAACAAAAACCAATGTGCCGTCTTTATTCAATATATAGTATATATATATATAGGTATATATACCTACAGTTAAGTAAGATCAAAATCTTGTTATGACATTGAAAATTTGCATGAAGATTGCCTTGTTTATTTAATCTTCTTTATATATTTTAAATATTTTAACTGGCATATGCAAAATTAAGAGAAGTAGATTGTATATAGATCTAGGTGATCTTATCGGATATAGAATCTATAGAATTATCCAACTTATAGTCCATTTAGCTAGAGTAATTAAAATTGGAATTTCTATTTTACTTTTTGTTTTGTTTTTTTTTTTTTTTTTTTAGATCACAAAAATGCCGCACAATAATCAACAACCTGGTACACCTGGCGATGATCAATTGGGACCGCCAAAGGCCGATTTTAGTGCTCCACCACCATATGAGGCGAATGGACATGTAATAGTGGCCTTGCCGCCACCACAACAGCAAATACCATCACTGGGACTGACCACACATGCTGTCCATGATAATGGGCAGCCATCAAATGTTGTGGTTGAGCCACAGGATGTTCATGGTAAATTGCCCACCTATGAGGAGGTCCAAATGGAAAAGTCATTGAATGGAGAATTGCCGCCCGCATTTCTAACGCTACCGTCAACACAACAATTGCCGCCACCGCCGAATCCATTGCTGCCGCCCAATCCGTTGCGCGATGGTGCTGCAGCTGTACGTTCAGCTCAGCCGGCTCTTACATTTATAGCAATCGATGCCAGTGATCCAGAGAATAGTCTATCCACAACAGATAATTTACTTGGCACAGACATTATGTTCATAACGGCCTTTATTGTCGCATTTTTATTCAATTGGATTGGCTTCCTAATGCTAACATGCTTCTGTCATACAATTGCTGCCCGTTATGGAGCTTTATCTGGATTTGGTTTATCGTTGGCCAAATGGACGCTAATTGTAAAGCATTCAACAGATTTGGCATCCCACGAAAACTCTTGGCTATGGTGGTTAATCTGTGCATTTGGATTCCTAATTAGCATACGGGCACTTATCCAATATGTTAGCATTAAGCGATCTTGGCGTTTGCTTTCCGCATCGGCACAGGAGCGTTTGTTGTTCTTCTATTAAAAGATGGTTGGGGGGGAATATGGCGATAAAAGGGAAGAGACGTTGACGTCATTGGTTGCCGGATGCGTCTTGTAAATATGTTTTAGATGCACCCTGCCTCCTACCATCAATTTCCATAGATGGCATCTCACCCCCTTCCTTCCTCAAACACAAACACACAAAATGGCGAACTTATTATCGGTTAGTGTTATTTTTTTTTTTTTTTCTGTCTAGTTAACTATGTTAAATAGCGCAAAACTATAGTCCACAAAAGTAAAAAAAAAAAAAGACCTAAAATGAAGATAAAACGAATGCAAAAAGAAGACAGATCCCAAATAAATGTAGCATAATAATGTTAAAGCAAAAACAAAA
This sequence comes from Drosophila neocordata, assembly GCA_018903615.1. Taxonomy (NCBI): domain Eukaryota; kingdom Metazoa; phylum Arthropoda; class Insecta; order Diptera; family Drosophilidae; genus Drosophila; species Drosophila neocordata. Next base: position 14,128,267 of record JAEIGI010000001.1, read on the forward strand.
ACAAAAAAAAAGAAAGAAGAAAAATCACAAAAAAAAGAAAAACCTTATATATGTTGAGTAGTGAGAAAAGGAGACAAAAGCTCCCTTATATATTCCCTTTGTCCTTATACCTCTCAAACACCCTCCCACACACACACACACACACACACATTCTAGATGTACTATGTGAAATGTATGTGTATGAATGTCTTCTCACCCCTGTGTAGTAGCTTCACCCTTCCAAACCTAATCCTAGTAGAAACATAAAAGACACCAAAAAAGAAAAACCCAAAAAAAAAAGCAAGAAAAAAATTAAATCTATCTATATATATAAATATATATATATACCAATACACATATATGTATATGTGTATTGTATATGCAAGCCATCATATTTTTGTTGGATCGACTTTTATGCTGTGGTACTTAAATAATTAAACACAAACAAAAAAGCCAGCAGTAATACGAAATGCAAATTATTTTTATTATAATTATTATTATTATTATTAAATGGATTATAATGTTTATAATTAAATATGTTCAATCCCCTTTGTATGTAAATTTAATGCGATGCAAAAAATGATTGCATATCACAAAAAGTGCATCAGTTTTATGCAAATAAAAAAACAAAAAATTCAATAAAAATCGAATAGAATCCATTCAAGGATACAAATTCAAATTGATTGGCATTTCAAATCATTTAAAAAGTATATAAAAATGGGACTTGAATCATTAGTTTTACTAGATTCCGTTACATAATATTCTCTATATTCTCCGAAATCCGAAAAATCGAATAGAATCCACATAGCGAAACAAATTCAAATTGATTGGCATTTCAAATCATTTAAAATGTATATGAAAATGGGACTTAAATTATTCTTTTACTGGATTCTGTAACTGAATATTCTATATATTCTCAAATGGCACATATTTAACGTTTCTTTTATTTCTTTTATTATTTTTTTTGATCATGAATATGTGTATGTTTTGTTTGACATTCGTTGCAGAAACGGCTCAGTTCGGGTCGCTGTCGTTTATTTGTACACCAAAAGGCAAAACGTAGCTCTTCAAACATCTCAATCCATAATGAACGTAATGGTGGCATATAGATCCATGTGTGCTCCACCTGTCCTGTTGTACTCTCCGTTGTTTTCTCAACAATGGGCACGGGCATTGGATTGGTCTGTTTGCGAAAATTTAGCCAGAATTCAAAAAATGCAACAATCATGGCAACAGCAACACCAGCAATTAAAACAACAAATATGCCACCAATACTCTCCAATCCCAAAGCATTAGCTTTCGATTGTTTGCTAGTACTTTTCCGTGTACATGTCTCTTCGGTGTTTTTCCACCATTTATCATAAAGCATTTGAATATCACCCTTTTCTTGCAGCTCCAATATAGCCAAAGACATTTTATCCCGCCATGGCGATCCTTTGGGTGTAGCTATACCATATCCTGGACAAAAAAAATGAACACAATATTACACATTAATGTTAATGTATGAAATTTTGGTACAAACCTTTTGTATCTAGTAATCCACCAATTTGGGTCAAATTGCATTTTCTTTGCACAATATAATCCAACATGGTCGATTCCATAAGAAAAGCATAATTGCCCTGATTAACTCGACTATTTAATGTTAAAATTTAAAGAAATTATATAGTAATTAATATTTAAAGCCTGTCTTACTTTATGCCATCTTCATAAGTAGTTGTGAATGCCGATGGCCTCTTGTTGTCCATGCTACGCCACATCTTTTTGTACGTTTCGATCATGGAATCACGAAAGAAGGTCATTGTAGAGCCACTCTCTAATGTGCCATAAGAGATTTCCGTTTGGCTAGCCAAATCCTCAGCATTTTCAATTGGATTTATCATGCGTTCGGTGGTAAGAAATGCTGCCAAATTAGCCGTATATGATGCAACAATAATTAATGAAAAGAAACCCCAAATGCTACTTATAATACGTGTCGACATAGCCCTGGGATATACATCGCAAGCCTGCTGCATCAATGTGCCAATGGTAAACCAAAAACTATCCGCCAATGAGAACTGATTGCTTAAAGTTATATTATCCAAATCACAGGGATGTGTTGTCCGCCACTCAATTGGTGATAGTTTGCCGACAATATATATGCTTAGCGATACCATTAGATAGGCAGCTAGAACATATATCCAGATTTCAATAGCCAATGGATTCATGAATGAGAACAATCTAGTTGGCTCTTGTGTGGGTACCTTAAAGAGTATACTTATGCCCAGATTCATAAATGGTTTGGTAAAATCGATAACACTTTCCCGGGCATAGGTTATTGTCATAGAGCCCACAGCTAGATCGGCTTTCTATAATAAAACAAAATAATTACTATTAAATATTACTAATAAATAATTATAATTATTAAGTTTTTATACATATTTCATTAGTTGAGCCACCATGCCATTCCATTGACCAGTTTCAGGATCTTTGGCACCATATTTTCTATCTGGTACCAAATCCAAAATATAATCAAATCCAACCTCATGCGATATTCTTTCTAATATGTCCACACAGAAGCCATAAAAACGTTCATTACCAGTATAATTTTTACCATAATGCATCATAACATAAGGTGTCTCCTAAAAAAACAATTAAATTGGTAAAGTATTCAAAATTGAATTGAAATTTAAGCGAGAATTTTCTTAATTACCAATATGGTTATAACCACCAATGTGACATTCATAGATCCAGCCTCAAAGAACAAAGAGGGTTCAGTTATATTTAAGTGATCTTGTGGTGTCCATTCACCCACTTTTACAATGGAATGTTGTTTCAATTTGATCAAATCTAACTTAAATTCCACTCGCTGACCTTCTTTAAACTGAATGGGTCCAGTTAGGCCTTTCCACTCAACCTAGTGGAAATGATTGGGCATTAAATTATAGATTGAAATTCCTAATTAGCTCTATATAAATACCGCATTTATATAGTTAATCAAGCTAAGTCCACCATTCCAGGGCGTCTCATCGTCGCAGGTTAAATTAGAAAGATAAAGCGTATGAGATTGTTCAAGGGTCTGTAGTCCAATTGCAAATACATAAACCGAATCAAACATTAATGCCGGCTCCGTCTGTATATACAAACTTATATTAATAAAGGAGACATTAGGAATTTTAGCGAGGATCTCTTACCTCAATGGTTTTCTTTCTTGAGTGCTCATTGGTATCGTTACGTTGGAATATGTGACGGCCATATGATTCAATGTCTTTAAGGATTTCTTTAACAGCCACATCGCCCACATCGACGAGACGAAATGCTGTTATATTTACAAAGTTGTATTTAAAATCTTCCAAATCGAATGTCTCCAAATCGAAACTTGTGAATAGATAATGATATTTATACTCATTCATTTGCTGTTGCAGAATCTGTTCAACTCCAAAAAGTATAAAAAGATATAGAATTAAATCATACTCATTAATTTACTTACATTTTTTAATAATATCGAAATCCCAGCCGAATTGGTATCAATGATTATATTATGAATTTCCTTGTTCTTAAACTCATTTAATACAGAGAGATATGCCGCACGAGATACTTGTCGTACGTGCACCTCGGCCTGAACCGCGCGCGAAAGTTGATGTAGATTAACAATACCTGTTAAAAGTTAATTATTTTCTTTTTAGTTTGCAAGTTAATAAATATTTTAGTTTTCTACCATATTCCTTTTCATACAGAACTCCAAACTTTGTCCAATTAAGGTAACGTATAACATCGATAAAGGCGTGATTCACATACTGCTGAGACGGATGAACATTAATGGAAAAATCTTGAGGTGATCGCCCTATATCCGGTATATCCAAAGCATCACATATCGAATTAATGTGAGTGGCTAGCACATAGTCTGTGGGACTAAATAGGGCCTGTACTCCAATTCGTACAAGACTGCAGACTAATAAAAAGAAGTTTACATTTTACATTTTAGTCTTTTAAATATAAATATATTCTAATTTACACACCTTTTTGCACCGTTTGGAAAGAATCATATTGACTGACATATTCAATGTCAAAGACTAGTGTAGTCTCTGGCAAGAGGCTTTTATCCCTATTGAGTCTATGTACTGCATATCGGAATACCAACTCTGAATAGCTTTCCTTGCCCAGCGACTTTGGAAATAACGCGCCTTACGTGAATAGAAAAACAAGTAACCGTTTATATATAAGAACAAAGTGCGTGTTATTTTCCAAAGTATGCTTACCAACTCTTATCACAGGTGGAGCTGCTAAAACGGAAATGTGGGACAAGGAAACCACCGAAATGGCAAACAAACCAGTTGTAATCATACCGCCGTTGTTAAATTACCAAATTGAAAGGAAGCCATAAAAGCACCGTTTGGTTTAGCAGTCAAATTTAAATTCCACGAATACGGCCACACTAACTATACCATCGATAACAGCATTGTAAAATTTCGATTTTCGATAGTCCCAGTATTGTAAGCAAAATCGAGAGCGTGTGACAGCTCTTTCACTTATCGACTAAGCTCTGAAAAAATACAGCTTGTCAATCACATTCGATTATTTCCACTCGATTTGTAGCACCCGTCCGGATCAGTCGTTCGTTCGTCTTGCTCGTGTGTCTATAAAAGTTTATTAAAGAAAAAGTTATTTTTTTTGTCAGTTTGCTATCTGTGCTACAGGCAATATTGATAAAACAGCCAAGAAAAATTGTGGAATATTTGGAATAAATAGTGCACTAATAAATCGGAAGCTGCAGCCAGAGGTAAGCCGTCGCAAGTGTGTGTGCGTGTAATTCTTTTGGTTATTTTTTGCGTTCTTTATTATGCATTCTTTTTTTGTTGTGTCAAAGTTTGTATACGTGCAACGTTTTGTTTTTATCTAAAGTGCAGACTCCTTTGTCGTTTTGCTTTAAAATAACTATTCTTGTTCGTGTACCAATTTTTTTTCTTGAGACCGGGACACACTTCAATGAGTGGAGCAGCCATTTTGGTTTTTGTGTGTGTGCATGTGAGGGTGCGCGAATGTGTGTGTATATGCACGCTCTTCATGAATTAGTGATGGAAGCGTGATTATAGTATACAAGTTTATAAAAACAACAAGATTAAGTTATATTCATTAAAATCGCGTAAACCTGGTTACAATACGTTCTAACAGTGGGGATAACATTTACCTATACAAGTCAAAAATTTACCTTGTCAACTTTGACAAATACCCTTTTGCCGGCTTCTGAGTCATTGAAAAAAAGCAGCCATTTTGATTTCTCGTTTTTGTGTTTGTATACTCACTCTTACTACTCACAGGGCTAAGAAGGTTTACCGTTTAATAGTGACACTGTTATATAAAAGTAAATATGATTTATTAATTCAGCTCCCATCGAATTATTTAATATAGAAAAACATATTTTTTATTTAGTATAGGGTGTTAAAGCATAGAATTGACTCATTGTTATTGTTACCAAGAGATTAAGGCACATTCACCTCTTATCGGAGGCGACCCCCTATAAACCAGTTTGGTTTTGTTCTGCTGACGTATGTATAGACTGTTGTAACCATTTCTTTTTAGTAAACAGGTAGTAGAAATGACACCACATACACAGATAGAAACATACATGTATACTAGTATTATTATTACCTGTCAGTTAAACAAGTGACTGTTGCATGGGACAGGATATGTTGTCTGTTCTGTTATCTTGTTGGCGCATTTGCACGTTGTCCTCATTCCACTTTCTATGTGTCAAGACATCAATTCAAAACGATTTATTTATATGTATGTAGTACTGAAAGGATGCCTTGCATCCTTTACCTTGTTACGTCACCTGAAAGCCATTCTTTGCTACAAAGCAGAGGAAAAACTGTTTTGTATACTTAAGCTACTTTTAGTATGTTCTTCCAACAAAATGCTTTCCTTTCATCAACTGAGATAATACCTGTGTACGTACCCTTGTGCGTGTGTGTGTGTGTATTATGTGGTAAGGGCTGAAAACGAGGTTGGTTAAATCTCTCTTTAAATAACAGATCTTGAGAACGACCTCCATTTACCTCATTTGTGAAATCCACATCTTATTACCCATTATCTCAATGAAGAGGCAGGCTGGCGTGCAGCTTATCCCCTCCCCCCATCTTTTATATAAGTATTTATATATATATATTTATTTGTCATAAAAATCTTGTAGCGATTTGCATATTTCATATTTTATGTTTTTTTGTTTATGCCATTTTATTTTCAGCTTTTTTACTACTCGTATTTTGTGTAAATTTAACGCTTTACTCCCCATAAAACGCTTTTCAACTCCATCAAACAAAAACAAAATCCACAAAATTTCCACATTTATCACGCAATTTAAAAATAAAATAAAAACCCGTCAAAATTATGGTCAGGTATGCATGCTGCACGCTTATGTCGCTTTACTTTATATGTTTATATGTATATATATATCTTTGAAATCATTCAAACTAATCAATGATCCATCATCTTACCTTGCAGCGCTAAGATCAACGGAAATTCGCAGCAGCAGCAGCAAAATCATCATCGTCCAGCACACTTGAACGGAGCTACCAATTTAAAGGCCAATAACAGCGGCAGCAGCAATATGTCATTCCGTGGAAATCAAAATCGTAATCGATATGCCGGTGGTGGTGGTGGCGGCGGTGGCGGAGGAGGCGGTGGCAACAACAACTATGGTGGACCTATGGGTGCCAATCGTATGGGCGGTATGAATATGTCACCATGGGAATCCCAAAATCCAGGCGGTGGACAATTTAACAATAATATGCGTCAAGGAGGTGGCCAAATGAATGCCCAGGCTATCAACTTGGCCAACAATTTGTTAAACAATCTGTTTAGAAACCAAAATCCACCATCTCTCTTGGATTTGCCACGAGGCGGCGGTGGCATGGGAAATCGTAATCAACGTGGTGGGCCGGTATGTATTTAATGTTCAATATTCCAAAAAAAAAAAACATTTTCCAGCAAGTCTGCAAAACAATTATCTTCTGTACATCTTGAAATTGATTTTATTACAACTTACAAATTTGAATTTCGTTTAAGTAACGAAAATGTTATTCTGTCATGGATTTTGAGACGTTAAAAATATTGATGGAGTTTTGAAAAAGTTATTAATAATTAGATTTTAAAGAAAAAGATGTTATATCTACTATAATCAAATGAAATAATGTTCCGACTCATACAATGATAATGGCAATGATTTGGCAACTGAAATCTTTCATTTGCCTTAATTCAACTTAAGAGATATTTGCCAAAAGTATTTGTAAACTTTCTCTTTATACAACAAACTATCTAATACAATTTTCTGAAAAGTTTAATATTTACATTTAAACAATTTTTTATTTGTTATTGAGAATTTTTTTATTCCATCTCAGTTGCGTTCGTTAAATCCATGACAGAAATAAAAGTTTATTATTTTTTTGTTGTATGTTAAATTTCTAATTTTTTAAGAACAAACCAGTTTTGATTAGCTTTACATTATATACCGATAATTATCGAAATGTAGTAATTGCTTTTACAACAACAAAAAAAAAAAAAAAACCTTTCCCCCCCAAACCTAAAAACCTTTCCACAACACAAACCTTTTTTTTTTTATTATACCTTAATCAAAACGATAAAAGCAAAAGCAATTGTAGTTTGTAGTTTACTAAAAACCAAAAAAGAGAAAAAAAACAACAACAAAACAAAATACCTAACCAAACATATATACGTTATTTTTTTGCGTTATTTTTTTTTTTTTGTTTTGTTTAATAACAATATTTTTAAATACTAAGAGAGAGAAAAATATTGTAAAATGATTGAAGTGTTTAGTAAGGAAAAGGATATAGTAAAAGGTGTTTTTAATGATGGAAAAGGAAGGGTATACTCCTCTCTCAAATGTGATATATATATATATATGAATATATTTATATTGAAAAAAAAACCGCCGTTTGTCCCCCACCTCTACCCCTTTCTGTCCCAACCACCAGTCTCAACGGATTTCAAAATAAGAAAGAAAAAAAAATACGTAAACTTTTTGCCATTTCAATTGAATTATTAATTTAATTTGTACCAAAACATAACATGTACCGCCAACAATACTTCCATTTAACGATGAAAAGAGTATGATGATCGAACAAATATTATATATAGACCAATATATGAATGGATATATAGAAGATGAGATTTTTACTAAGTAATTTATGCAACATTTTCTCTTACTATAATGTATTTAAGCATTTAATTACCTTTTACAATATTTTTTCAACCAAAAAAAGTACAAAAAAACAATTTTTTTACAAAAACAACAATTTCTATCAATTTTCTTGGAAAATTTTCTAATTTTATCAATTCTTTATTTTTATTCTCTCTTCTACACGAAAAAAAAAAAATCTATGTAAAAAACCAAACCAAACTTAAAAAAAAAAAAAAAAAAAAAAACAATACAAAAACAATTCGCAAAACGCATCTGCTGCATCCGTTTCGTATGCAAAACAAATAAAAAATATATCAATATATATATATTAAAATATGTATACAACCCAAAAACCAATCAACAAATACCAATATTGTTGTTGCTGCTGCTGTGCCGCCTAATGTTGTTGTTGGTGCTGTTATTGTTGTTGCTCTTGTTGCTGTGGTTAATGTTGCCGTTGTCATTGTTGTTGCTGTTGCGCCATTTTTATTTATTTATTTTTTTGTATCGAAACCAAACCAAACTATTCTTAACCTATATCTCTTCTCTACCCTTATTCTTCAATTTTTTGTTTAATTTTGAACATTTTCTGCCTTTTCTTAAACGGAAAAATGCTAAATAATTTTTATAATTTCTTATTTTTAATTCTTCAAATCGTTTAATTGTTTCAATTTCGGGCGCTCGCATGCAACACTAAAATGCAACGGTACCAACACATATGCAACATAATGAATGTACACAATGCACACAAATACATACATACATACAATGCGTACTATATATATATATATATCTATTCACATTTATATATATATACATATATATTCATATATATATATCCCTTATATATATATGCAAATCCAAACGATGCGATGCCAAAAAAAAAAAATATACATATATATATATATACATATATTCCATATGCGACGCCCACTACTGATTGATTGATTGATTGATATACTACTTCTAATCTGCTCTGCTCTGAAACCGAAAACTGATCCGATCTGGTACTGGTACTGCTTGATGGTGCAACTACTTCCAAAACCGAAAAAAAAACCAACTAAACTAATCTATGAAACAAAAAAAAAAAAAAACCGAAAATCGAAACCGAAAACTAATGATATATATATTATATAATTCATCGCCAATTTTTCTTCAACGTTCCTGCCTCTGACCGAAAACTCGAAATCGATACCTGAACATTCAAATATATATATTTATATATATATATATACTTATTCGATTTCCATATTCAAAAATCAATATTTAACCACCGCCACGCCACGCCAACGACTTCAACTAATGTATACAACTATCCCCGTCGACTGATTGCTCGACGACCGCCCCGCCGTGCATCATCTTAATTTGTTACATATAAAAACTAAACTCTTGATCGATTGATATTATTATTCCCCCTTTTTTTTTGTCATCCTAAAAAAAAAAAAAATCTATATGTAAACAATTTTTTCATATATGTTACATTCCAAAAACGAAACAAACAAAAAAATAATTAATTAATCTATGTAATATTTGACCAACCAAAATGAACAATAATTTTTTTTTTTTTGTAATACTAAATGCAACAAATATAAATTATATTATTGTAAATGGTTGTTGTTATTGTTATACAATGACCATATTTCGCTCGTTCGCCCGCTCTTTCTATATTTCTCTCTATATATATATATGTTTGTATTATATATATATATATTCGATTACTTAAACTATTATTGTTATATTGTAATTTAAAATCTCTCCTTGTCATCTAAAAAAAAACAAAAAACAAAAATAATCTAATATTCAAATCTCTTAATTCCATATTATAATGATGATTATTATGATGACCGCCATATGCGGCTCAACAATATTTTCAATATCCCGATATATAAATGTTTGTAAAATCTCTCACATAATGAAAACAAAAATCAATCTATATATATATCTCCCACTATATATCCCTATATATTATACTATATATATATATATATAAATATATAAAGATGATCAGTCGCGGTGGCGGTGGCGGCAATCGTCTCAATAATCGTCGTGGCGGCCAAGGAGGTTTCCAAAATCGTGGCGCCACTGGTCCAAAGCCCCCGCAAAAGCAGGGAGGCGGCGGTATTCGCAAGCAAAATTCTTTTGATCGTGCCAAGAAACTTTTGGCTAAAAATGCCAACCAAAATAAAAAGAAGGAACCTACTCCTGGCGAAAAGAAAATCGAGAGGTAAGAGTATTACAAACTTATACAACAACAAAATACAAAAAAAAACTACAACTACAATTTTTTAAAGAAACAAATTCCCAACAAAAAAAAAAAAAAAAAACCAAATAGATAAGAAAAAATATTACAAACAATTTTTTTTAACCAAATCCGAGAAGAAGGCTTGTGCCCTCGTGCATATACTTTCTTTAATTCTAGAGAATCTCTTATCTATATATATATATATATATAAATATATACATATATATTCAAAAAAACCAATGATATATTTTAAGTACTTTTCAAAACCGTTTTTCTACTCCACATATTTTTATTACAACTAAGTTTTCAAATCAAATGCAATATCTAATACTTTTTGTTTTTTTTTTTTTGAAAAGCAAAGAGAATTAAAATATTACACCGTAAAAAGTAAAATTTGTTAGAAAGTTGGATTTTATATATATATTTTATATATACCATAATAATGGTCAGAGATAATGATGATGAAGAAGAAGATGAAGTATTTTCTTGACTTTTTTTTTTAGTTTGATACTGTTTGTTTTCGATGTGTTAGTGTTATTCAATGTGTAGTAGTACTATATATATATATACATACATACATACATAACTTTACCTATATATATATATTATGTGGGGGTTTTTTAATCATGATGAGACTTTTGGGCGGGAAAATTTGACACATTTACCGAACAATACCACCGAATACATATTTAATTTTGTATAATTGTTTTGTAACTTACATACATATATAAATATATATATTTATATATACGCATATATATATATACTCTGTTTACATACCATTTATCATACATACATACATTCTTCATTTTATATATATATATATATATATGTATATCTATATATATGTAAACTCATAAATATCATTAAGTTTGGGCTAAATTTATATTAATCAATTCTTTAGTATATTTAAGCACTAGGCGAAGTCTGATGATAAAAACCATAAATGAAATGCTATATAATTGGTAGTTTTTTAGTATAAGGTCTGTCTGTTTTTCAAAGAATATATATATCTCTATTGGTTAGTTTTTCTTTATTCTAAAGGGTGATTTTTTAAGCGTAGTTTTTTTCAAAAATCGAACAAAACACACAAATTGAAATCATATATTCCAAATGTTTATTGGTATCGATAAATTGATCTTTACCATTTAGTTTTTTAAGATAACTCCATGTAAATGTTGTCCGCGGCTGTGTTTTAAATGATCCTTTCGGAAGGTGGAATTTTGCAGCACTTTTTCGAGCATTTCGGCCTGTATTCCACGAATAACGCGTGTTATGTTATCCTGTACGGCTTTAATAATTTTCGGCTTGTCCGCATAGACCAACGACTTAACATATTCCCACAAGAAATAGTCAAGAGGCGGTAAATCACATGAACTGCTCACCAAATTCATTCCGCAACATGTCTTGTTGAAACCACATGTCAACCAAGTCAATCAACTCAGCCAATTGGGGCAAAAAAAAGTCGCGTATCATGGCTCGATATCGTTCCACGGTCGTCCTTAAAGAAAAATGGACCGATGATGCCACCAGCCCACAAACCACACCAAACTGTTATTTTTTTGAGATGCATCGGTAGTTCTTATACTGCATGTGGCTGTTCATCACCCTAGATGCGACAGTTTTGCTTATTTAGGTATCCCTTCGGCCAGAAATGAGCCTCATCACTAAACACAATTTATGGATAAAAGAGCGCATTTGAAAATTGTCCACAGAGCACAAATTTTGAAAATAAATTTCAATGATTTTCAATCGTTGTTCGTTTGTAAGTCTTTCCATGATAAAATGGTAATATTAACCGAGCGTTTTTAAATTTGACCGATGACGTTTCGACATCATAATCAACCAATGCTGACAATTTGAAAAACTTAACTCTTAAAAAATCACCCTTTATATCTCAAAATATTCTATAGTTTCAGAACCATTAAAATTTTGCTTAATGATATAATGAAATGTTTTAATTGTAAAATCAGATATCTAAGACACTTACCAAAAGTCTTAAATAAAAGGATGTAGTATAAAAATATACTCGGTGAACCGAAATAAGTATCCTTTCGATTCAATTTCAATATTATAAAAGAATTCTGGCTTTTATCCTTAAACTTCTTTGAGCTAAATGTTTAAAATATAAAGCAAAATATATTATAGTAACAAAAAAAATAATTAAAGAAATATTATATAATATATATTTTGCTTTATCATATATAGAGCAGAAGTAAGCTCCTAGAATCATATGTCTATATGTCTTTAATAATCTTTACAAGGAAGTTAAGCAAATTGCTTATCCACTTACTTTTGCTCTATATAGAATCAAATTCATTGTTATATTTATGTATCTGATGTTATATATATATCATTCATTTCATAAACAATCCTTTAAATGAATATCTATATTAAGTAAATTGCAGCATTATACATATATATTTATATAGATATATATATCATCTATCTGTTTTCTCTATATGATTAATTTAGCCCAGCCAAAATGTAGTCGTAACTATTGAAAATATCTTTACTAATGACAATTCTTTTCCATTTTTCAAATCAAATCCCCGTTTTTATTTACAAAATATGTATATATAAATTGTATAATCAATCTATATATATATATATAGCGTCACCAAGGAATCGCCGTACGCTAGTGTCCCGAATGATATGTTCTATTGTCATTTATGCAAGAAGCACATGTGGGATGCCAATTCATTTGAGAATCACATTAAGGGACGCACCCATCTAATGATGCGCGAAGGCATTGAGGAAAGCTATAGGCTTAAGGCCAATATGATACGTCAGGAGGCTAAAATTGCCGAGCAGCTCAAGTCGATTGAGTTTGATCGTTTGAAACGGATGGGCAAGAGCAAACAGCGTCAATTGGATTATTGCACCATGTGTGATCTAAATTTCCATGGTCACATTTCGACCCATCGTAAGTCGGAGGGCCATTTGCAGCTAAAGAGATTCTTGCATCCAAAGTGTGTAGAATGCAACAAGGAGTTTGCCACACGCATCGATTATGATACTCACTTGTTGTCCGCTGATCATTTGAAGAAAGCCGCCGAGAGCAACACTAAGGTGGGTGAACGTAAGCGTCAGACATTGTATATTAGCAATGAGGAGGAGGAAACTCGCGATTTGCGCCCACCTCAGAAGCGCAAGAAGAAGCCTATCAAGAAGGAGGGTGAAGGTGGTGATGGTGAGGTTAAGAAAGAAGGAGCCGAGGGTGAGGGTGCCGAGGGTGAAGATGCTGAAGGTGAGGAGCCTAAAGAAGGAGAAGAGGGTGCCGATGAGGCCAAGGAAGGCGAAGATCTCAATGAGAGTCAGGAAGAGGAAGAAGTGGCTCTACCAGTCGATCCAGAAGATTGCATTCTTGACTTTGCCGATGGTGATGAAATTCCCAGCGAAATTGACACACGTCTACCCAAATACAATTGGCAGCGATCTGTGGGATCTGGTCTTATTTCCAAACTGGAATGCTACGAGTGCTCGGTGTGCAGTAAGTTCTTTGATACTGAGGTTACTGCTGAGATTCATTCACGCACAGCTACTCATCATCGTAATTTCTTGAAGTTCATTAACGAAAAGTCGAGCGATACTAAGATTGCTCAGAAGCGTGCAGCCGCTGCTCTTGAGGAGAATGAGCGCAAGAAGCGCAAGCTTGAGGAGGATGAGGCCCCTGATGCTTCTGAGGATGGTGCCGGTGATGAATCTGCTGAGGGTAGTGCCAACAAGGAATCCACTGAGGATGGCGATGGTTCTGCAGCTTACGATCCCACTGAGGGTGGCGACGGCTCCGTAAAATACGATCCCTCTGAGGCCACCGGCGATGATGAGGATGTCATTTTAGTTGAGGAGGGCGATGGCGAAGAGCATGCTGACGAGGATGGCAATGGTGATGATAATGCTGATGAGGAAATGGATACACAAGAAGATGAGGCTGAGGTTGAACCAGAGCCAGAACCTGAACCAGAACCGGCCCCAGCACCGACACCAGTGGCTGCGCCAGTTGCTCCACCAGCTGCAGCACCTGCTAAGACGGAAACTAAAACACCGGCCAAATCTAATGCTGCCCCAGCTGCTGCCGCATCAGTTCCAGTTACTCCCGTTAAAACAGCTACTACCCCTGTCACACCAGAAGTAACCCCATCGCCGGCCAAAAAACCAGCGCTTACTCGAGCATCTGCAGCTAAGGCACCGCCGCAACGTCAACGTACTCGCGGCCGCTACAATCGCTACTAAGAAAACAAAAAAACACACACAGAAAAGAAGAAGACATCCGTCGAACTCGTAATATAATAATTATTATCCATAAATATAACTATAAATTGATATATAGACAACAAGCGCATATTTACTGAACAACAACACACCGCCCGTGACAACGTCAGTCGCGAGTATAATCAAGCAAAACCGTAAATTATATATACATCTAGATATATATATATATATGTAAGAATAAATATATATATACACAATTTCACACTTTATTTTGTGGACATTTTTGGAACTACTATGCAAGATGAAGACAAAAAAGACTCGGCTAAAAAGAAGAAGCCAATTATTTAATCTTCCCCTTGGATTTACATTGCACTTGACGAACACACTTTCCATATTCATAAAAAAAAAAAACACAAAAACAAAAAACATCCGCTCTGTCTTACTTTTTTCCTCCTTATAAGCCCCTTAAATTATACAATGAAATTTTTACACAATACTTCCAAACAAAATGCAAAAACCATTCAATATATAAATGTAATGAATTAAATTTTAAAATAAAACAAGAGAAAACAACAACAATTTAGTTATAAAATTAAATATGAAACGTTGTCTTATTATTGAAAATGGTTTTCTAAGAGGAGAGGGGGAGTCTAATTGAGTAATGTTATTTTTAAATAAATCGTATGATTAAAAAATTTTTATAATAAGCTGGCAAATATTTTATTCAGTAGCATACATTTCCTTTAAAAGATTATTACGAGTATTACAAAGTGAAATATTTAAGATATACTATGAATCAACTACAACTTACACAAATTAACCAAAGCCGATCAATATTTCTAAATATCGAATATATAAATATTTTGTTCAGATTGATTCCGTCCGGTTGCCTATGTCGTCTGCTCTACATTTCAATATTTATATATTTCAATAGAAAAATACAGTGTTTAGAAGAAAAAATACGTTTTTTTTGTTGAAAGAAATTTCAAAAAGTATTTTGGAATTCCTCAACTGTATTAAGTGATCATAGAAACTAGCATAAGAATGCTCTACAGAGCGGGCGATTCTCCGTAATTTTAAACATTTTGTAGGACTGGAATGTTGAAAATAAACTGCTGGTAAGTACAGAATACATCTTAAAAATGCATTATGAACATCGAATTAAGATTAAGTTCCACAAAAGTTATAGTTTTTTAAGGTTTCGTAGCAAGCCGCCCTTGCCTTAAAGTCATAGAACCAAAGTGCTTTGGAGTTTTATATTTAGTTGACACTAGGAAAAAGGTGAATTCAATATATTCTGTAAGACATTTACTTAAAATAAACGTACGTTTTGCAAACCCTTGCGATAATGATATTTTCCAACAGTTGACATACATCAATTGGAAGGATCAATCAGACTAAGCTGTGTACATATTTAGTTTAGATCCATTTTGATACCAATAACATTAATAGGATACGATTACAATATAGATAAGCATACACACAATTTTTTTGTTGGTACTTAAGTGTAGGTATATAATAATTAGATTATATAATATCGTTGATCGATTAAGATGAGATTATTCAACCAGCTTGTTTCCGTATTCTTTCATTCTTTGATATGGTTATATATTATAGTAGAATATTATTTACATATTACAAACTAAATATCAAGTTTTGAAGACAAACACACACGATCAGAAAAAAAGGAAAGAGAAAAAACAAAGCAAACAGAAATCAGGAAAGGGTAGAATAGGAATCTTAAGTACTTAGGTGCGTTGAAACTTGAGCCTGAACCATGACCAAGGCCAGGGACAAGGTCAATTGTAATTGCAATCAAGAGTATTTGCCTCAGTGGTGGTGGTGCGCATGCGGCTTTGATCCGATTGAGATCGACGGAGTCCTCCACTACGCCATCCGTAACGCCAACGTTTAATGCAGCCCAAAAGTGACCAATTGATAGCCTTTGTACGGCTAACAACGTAGATATACGGATCGATGGTGAAATGAAGAGCAGTTAGGACATCCGCAATTATGAAGAAGGCATTTGTAGCTGGCACCCGATCAGTTTTAATTGCCAATGGAATGGCAATCTTTAAAAGAGAGAAACAGACGCAAATATTCTCATTAATTTTAAGGAATACTCTTTCGATATGCTCTTACCATCTGCGGCATCCAGCAAATTACAAATGAGATGCTTAGAAAAGCCATCAATTTGGCAAATTTGATCTCAACTGGTGATGAATCCGTTGCCGACATGGTAACACTGACGCTATGATGAAATTGCCGTGATGGAGGACCACTGTGATGGCTATAGGTGCTGCCAGTGCTATATAGGGTAGTTCCGCTACTGCTCTCCGGATCAATACGTATACTCTTATCGCGACCACCCACAATGTCATAGTGCATATGACGTTTGGCTGTGCGACTCCTTCCAATGACAAAAAGCAATGTATGGGCCACAAACAAATTGCAGGCCACAATTACAATGCATAAGAGAGTGCCTAAATAAAGGAAGTTTAAAAAATTAATAGAACTAATTATAATCGGTTGGCTGTGTTATTTAAATTTCGATTGCTCCTAACAGCTGTCTATCAAAAGTTAAAGAAAGTTTAAAGTGAACTAGTTGTTCGACTCCTTTTTCCACTGATCAATTTTGGCGCGGAACTAGTTTCGGAGTTTTTTTTTAAATACAAAATGGTGGCGATGTGTCGGAATTTGCATTTCGTTTTTAAGTAGATATAATTGTATTATGTTTCGTTCGTTTAAAGTTTCGGTCGATTTACTTACCAAATATCATAAAGAATATGGCATATGCCTTATTCCATGCTCCGCTAGCATCGCGATACCGTATACATCTCGGTTGATCCGGATTCGATTCATCAATGTAAGCACCAAAACCCAAAAATGGCAAACAAGTTACAACAAATGCCACAACGATAATAATATTAACTGTCTTGCGCACCAGCTCGTAGGTAATGTGCTTTAAAAAAATGATTTCAAATATATAATCATCAACATAAATTGCAGGACTTATGTAGCGTACTTTATGATAGATAAAGGGTCGTGCCAAAGCCATCCATCTTTCGGCAGCCATTACAGCGGCAATGCAGCCTGAGCTTAAACCAAAGAAACGCCAAACAACATGGCACACACAATCCAATCTCATGTACGACTGATGTACTTCGGTGGATACACTGTATTTTAACAATGCGGTGGTCAACATGCCTAGTAATGCCACCAAATTGTTGGTAGCCAAGCAACTAAAGTCAAAAAGAAGAAGAAGATAAATTAGAAAACAGAAAGAGATGGAAGTGGAAAATTTTTGGCAGGATTATTGGGTTGAGCACGCAATTGGATAATAAATATAAATAGGCCAACGGATGCTGGGCCATAGGGCAATTATATTTTGTCGTTTCGCTACAATATTTATTGATTCCACATCATGTGTCCACATACGCACAAAGAAAATCTACTGTACCTACACACAGATGCAGTGCATACATATACACATACATATACTCATATATATGTACATATTGGTATATACAGTTTACGATTGCACTGACCAAGTGCAAATTTAAAAGGAACATTAGGAAGTTTATATTTGATGTTTACATTATTTTTACGATTATCGTTTTGACTCATGGATGATTATAACAGCATTTCCTTCCGATAAGATATAATTGATAACACGAGCTACGGATTTCAGGTATGTCTTTCTTTGATGATAAGGCGAAATGATCAAAGTTTTAATAATTTTTTTTTTTTTTCTAAAGTGGGGTGTAGGCTATATTGGTGATTGTGCCGAAAACGTGACTAGCAATTTTGAATAACATTTCAACAATTGTTTAATGCATAATAAAGCCATCATTATTTTTTGTTATTTTTATATTGAATAATAATAAATCAATATAAAATGGCTATAGAGGAAATACAAATAAACAATTAATTATAAAAGAATTTTGTAGATAAAGAATTAAACTATTCAAATTTGTTTAAAAAGAGAATTCCAATCTATCAGATACTAAAGCAATACCATTTATATAATTATGTCTATTTAAATTCAATAAAACAAATTGCAATTATATTAATTATAGTTTAGATATGCCTATTTGAACTTTCTTTTTATATTAGATAGAAAGATATAGATTCTTGCTTTACTTCAAATGAAAACTGATCTAATCTACCTTTAGTTAAAGATAAGGTCGTAATATATTTGTAAATAAAAAAAAAAATGGTGTCAATTATTTATAGTCCACACATAGAAAATCTTTCAGTGTTCATAAAAAATCACCCTGATGTAGGTGAAATTTGACAAAGAAAAACCATTTGTCTCAGGCTTAGCAGTTGTTGTAATTTTTCTCCCTTCCAATCGTAATAATAAATAGCTTTCAGTTTAAGTTGACTGATGGAGAAGAGGGCAAGTGAGAGAATATTAAAAAAGCCTTAGAGAACTGCAGCTAATTGTAGATGTTTATTAAAAAAAAATTTTATTAATGAAAAGATCAGAGCTAATTGTATAACCTAAACATGAGGAAGAAAATTACTATATTGAGAAGTCACTCCCACTATATACAGACAAATATATGTATATATATATATATATATATATATAATGAACAGAAAGTCTAATTACAAATGCAATTTGTGAATATATAAAAATAGTTTCTCGCATTGACATTGACTGGTGAAATGTGAAATGTTTGCGAAATTTATAGGCGAGAATTGTTTACTCAAATGAAATTTATACAATTTTGTTTTGTTTTTTTTTCTCCCTCTGTGATTTTTGGTTAACCAGCATCCGCCTCCTTCTACTAACTTTACTATAGCTAGGTTTATATTTATATATATGTATATATATATATACATACTGGTTACATGCTCTCTCAAGTGTCAATCACTGAAACTCATTCATCACTCAAATTGGAGATCAAAGGGCTGGGCTATATATGGACGTACCCTCTAGACTCTAGAGGGTTGATGTGTATATACATGAGCTTTCAATATCAAGGATAATTTGTGTATGCATTTGACTACTCAAATTGCTGTCAAAAGCGTTTTTACGCATATTACGCATACGCCTAGTTGACTCTTTTAAATTGAAATCAATTTACTTAGATGATGATGATAATGATGATGCTGGTTATGTTGATGATGACAGGACAGCCAAATGGCACATTATATGCTGATAAATGAGCTTTCTTTCCCTTTGTATGTGTGTGTTTCACTTGATTTGTTCTCAGTTTCAAATTATTTAATAGAAATTGATTAAACCAAATTAATCATATTGCATGAAATAAGATTCTTACATATGCTGATATATGTATATATATAATTTTGTTTCTTATCTTAAAGAAATTCCGGCTAACTAATTCAAAATGACTCAAATAGCTGCAAAAGATGTGACTAAAAGGAAAAAAAATTTAAAATCTTTGAAAAATTTTAATATTTTTAAACGTTTTTCAACTATTCAAGATGTTGTATTTGAATGATCAGGATGCTCAAAGTTTATAATAACTAAATCAAATTTTTGGAAACTGTTTAAGGTTTTTATAACCAAAACTAATTTTAAAAGTTTTTGATTGTTGTCGAAAAAAAAACCCTAAAACTATACGAAAAAGAGAACATTCAAAGTTATTTTAAAATTCATGTTCTAAATATCTAAAAACGAATGAATATATGCAATTAGAAAGGAAACGTGTGGAAATAATGGCAAATTTGAAAGAGATTTTTGAGTTTTCTTTTATTTTTTTTTTTTGGGTAAACACAATCTCAAATATCAAATGAAATGCATTAAATTTTTCTTTGTGACTTGGCATAGTTTAAACATTTTTCATTAATTATATTTGCTTACTTAAATGCAATTGCGCTAATGCAAGCAACTAAAACAGATTCGAATCTATATTGGCGGCTATAATGGACAACTAATGAAAACACACATGGCAATAACAAAAAACCAAAACAGAAAAGAAAGAAGAATGTTGATATGATAAGATATGGAAACGCAATTGAATGTTGAGCAAAATGGAAAAGCCGTGTCTAAAGCAAAAAAAAAAAAAAAAAAGAAAAAACATTCAGAAAATGTAAATCGGACCCGCATATAATCGAACTTTATTATAAACTAACTAAGCCGCGGCAAGTTGAACAAACTATGACAGCCATGAACTCGCCCCAAACAGCCGCAAACATGTATATGTATGGTATACATATATATACATATACAAATATACACCGAGCGAAATTAATTATATGGAATATAGTTTAACAATGAAATCAATTGACAAAATCATATAAATTTTATAAAAATTGTTAAATGCATTTCAAAAAAATCAAAAAATCTTATTTTCTCTATGTGTAGAAATTGAAAGTTATATGAGATATATATATATATATATTAACTTACCGCAACATGAGTGTATATTTGCTATTTTTGTTGTGCTTTTTACGCGCCAAAATAATTAAAGCCAATGAATTGCCTAAAACTCCTAGGCCCATTATAAGTAAACTGAAAATCATTCGTCTTCGATTTGCATATAGAGCCTTCTGTGGCATAATCGTTGTGGTGGCCAGCTCCAATAGTAGATCCACAGGTGTTGTTGTTGTCATATTTAGAACGGATGCCTCTGACATAGTCATGTCAATGATGGATTTAAAGGCAATTGAATTCGAAAGAAATTAATTATAATTATTGACTTGCACAGAGAAGATTCAAACACGCCACAAAATAAAGAGAAAAAAAAACAAAACAAAATAAAATAAAATAAACAATTTTCTGTTTTCCTTTTTTTTTTTAACTGAAAACTAGTTTCAATTAAATTTAGTTGTTGTTGTTGTTTTTTTTTTGTGGTTTATGCGTTTCTTTTGCTCGACACTTTTAGTTAATGATTAGAGTAGCCAATGGTCGGGATCGGAGACGCGCGACACCGATATCGAAATTGCCTAAGACAAAGTATATACATATATATATATATATATATAGTGTCAACTGCCACAACGAGATCCGTATGAGCGTCTGCAGTCAACCAGCCTTCGTTTTAGAATGAATGTGAATTGAGGGAACGCCGGCTGCTGTTACTACTACAGTTGTTGTTATTGTTGTTGTTGCTGTTGCTGCTGTTGGTGTTCTGTTATTGTTGTTGTTGTTGTTGCTGTTGGGTGGGTGGGAGAATTTTTGCCTTATTGTAAGACTACTGTTCCTTATGCTTCAACCATTTGGCGGCACACGCTTAACGCCGCTACCCGACCTTACTTGACTCGGCTCGTGTCTGTCATCGGCTAGCTGATGGCAGTCTCCGACATAGCTTCACAACGACGCCTCTGTTGGTGGTCGAGAGACCCTCCACTTCAACCATTGCCTTTGCCCATATCATATGCATAGCTCGTGCCTAACGCCGGACACACGGACATCTTGTATACCGGCAAAATTATATCGCATTTTTGTTGTTTTATCGTTTTATACTCTATAAAATGTATATAAAGCCTTTCCATTCCGTTTTACAGTCGTTAGACATTTTGGGGTTAAGTGCAAGCTGCCAGGTGATGAATTGGTTTGCCTCAATCCTTATCAAATCTTGTTTCCAAATCTCTGATTCATGTGGCGAAAATTCGCTTATCATTGCAACAATAAAAAAGGGTTGAGAAAGACTTTAAGGGATTGTCCTCATAATTTGTAAGATAATCTTTAAAAATTTATTTATATTTACAAAAAAATTGGCAAATCTTAAATAAATTTTATTGAGTTCACTGATCGATCGTATCGAATTTGTAAATATATAAATTGTAGAAAATATTGCTATAGATTTTTATATATATTTCTAAGTTGTTATACAAAATTCTTTAATTTTTCAATATCTATATGTTTATATATACATATGATCTGTGATCTGGTTTTGAAGTACTTTTATAATGTTAAATTACTTCTGAGAAATTTAGTTCTTTTAGAAAGTTTTATGGGTTTTAGTTAGTTTTTAAATTACAAGTTTTACTTTTTCTAATTTTGAAAAATATTTAAATATTTATTTGTAATGGTTTTTATATTAAAATTATTTTAATATTTATTTGTAATATTTTTAATTAAAAAAAAAAAAAGATCCTTAAAGTTTTAAATGATATCCTAAAAGATGATTTTTTTTTAATTTTAATATAAGAAAAATCTGAGAATTTTTGGTCTTATATTGATTGATCTTCAGCTGTATTATAATAGTTTTTAAATTATTCATTTATGTATGTATGAAACTCTCTTGCTTTCTCTCTCTCTTTTTCTGTCTTTCTCTCTCTCTCTATTCGTCTATTTCTTTATGGCTGCAATTAAGTTCAAGTTTATAGAATTTTATAATGATGCAAATGGGATTTTTCACAATCATGACTAATTTGCATTAGTTCAAAAGTGTTAAAATATTTATGGAATTTCCCATGCAATGAGTTAGACTCAAAATCTAATAAATAATAAGTAAATATTTATGAAAAATATAAAAATTTCTGAAAAATTTTATAAACATTTTTTTTTATGCTAAAAAAATTTAAGGAACTTTGCCTATATAAATGAAGAACAATCTATTACTAATTATTCCTTTATATAATAGGATATATGTATATAAATATATTATATAGGATATATGTATATATAAAAATATTTTTAATCCTTAGTACAATTTCCAATTTCTTTAGATACTAGTCTACTGTTGTCTACAAATTGAAAGAGTATCTACAATTTGCCTATTTCTTCTACTAATTGAAAGAGTATCTGTAATTAGTTTTTCTCTATAGGTCCCAAAAATGCAGGTATACTCTATTTTCTCCCCTATAGATAGAGTATCTAAACACTTAATTTTCAATAGTATAGAAATATAAGGTAAGGGTATATAGAAGTTTGCCTAGTTATCAATTGTTTTGTGCCTCAATTTGGTTGACTTTTGTTTGTTGTTTTTCATTTTTTTTTTTCTTTGTGATTTTGGGTAACGAAAATTAACAATTAAAATTTTTCAACTGTATAAAATTAATTTATAAATTTTTGGCTCATTTTATTTTTGTGTAAATTTTCAAAATAGCTTTTGTTGCTGGAGTGTGTGTATGCCTGTGTGTGTGTGTGTGTTTAGGCAAATAAATAGCTAAATCAAAATAATAAAAACATATTATCGCACATATTTTTGTTTGTTAAGTATATTAACAATGCAATTCTTGCAATAATATTGCTTCTGCATCAATTCAAGATCAAAGGCAAAGGCACCTGAACTGCCGGCATTTGCTCACTTGCATTTAAAATATGAAATTAGCCATTCAGTGTGAAAAACGGAAGCTAAAATGTCCATGGCCAAGACCATTTTTGGTCGGGTTTAGACGGAGGAATTTGAAATTTAATGCAGGCGCCTCACAGCTGGAGAAAATTTATGAGACTGGCCAGGCTAGGCCCAACGGATGTGAGATGAGATATACAAAAGATGTGGCATGCGGATACGGATGCTGACGTCTACATGTTGTGGTTTGAGTGGGTGGTTGTTTGGGTTGTAGGTTTCTGTTTGTCTCTAGACTGACACAGTCTGAGCGTGAGAAGGCCAAGGGATTGGGGAAGAGACAGAGAGAGATCAGGAACTCGGACGTCAAGTGGCGAATGGGACAAAACAACAGGCGACTATTTTTAGTTAATTTGCCACAAGGCATACAAAGACAACCCCCCCCCCACCCACTCCAGCAATGGATTTCTTCGAATTTGTTTCCCTTGACACATGTACGCATTCATTTTAATATCCTTTACCCCATTTTTGGGTTATTGTTTAATTGTATACTCCGAAATTGGATCCCGATGCCGCCACTGTCATAATATCAACCAGCAGCAGCCATATTTTTGTCTGCTCGTGTTAAATTTGGACAGGCATATAAAAATTACTTTTTGGATCCAAAAAAACAAAAAAGGGTAGAACGAACAAAACGAAATGAAATAAAGAAGAGGAAAAAAGAAAGCGCGTAACAAAAACAGTCGACAGTTGAGTGACCTCTGACCCAGGAGAAAAAAAAAAAAACAAAAACTGAACTGAACTGAGTGCTCATTCTTGCAAAATTAATTTAATAAATAATAACTGACTATTTGCACTTGTTTGATGCGACGAACCAAAGGTTCTGTCTAACTATAATTATGGTGAAATTTCTATACTCTTGCCGAGTACCTTAAAATATATTTTTGTTAGTCGGCAATTCATAATTGTATATAGAAAATATATTTATTAAGAGGTCAAATTCAAAGAAAACCCCTTTAAGAATGAATTTTCAAATACTTATAGTTATATTATATATAGACAATCGATTTCGTTGTAATTGTACAACTTTTTTTTGTAGATACATAAACCTTCTATAAGTTGCATATATCTATAAAAGTTTTCTTCCTTTTGGTTTAGGGTATTTAAAGGCTATATAGGTCGACACATAAACTGACTGATTAATGGTTACGGAGTTGCTTCAAGAACATTTCTGACATTTGGCCAAGTGCGTCAGAGGTTAGAGGTTAATCTTTGGATTGGGTGATGTAAGGCTCAAAGATCACAGGGTCATTGTAATGGATGCGTAGTCATTTCACTGATTTCAAATTTCTTAGTACTTACTTGTCTTATCAATATTTTCTGGTACTTTTGTTTAGTAAACTCTTGTGTACTTGTTCAGATTACAGTATAGATAACATTAACTGACTCAGAGCAATAGAAATACATAAGTAGGCAATTATTATTATTATATACCTATAGCTTAGTATGTCAATAAGATAAATGTTTGCAAGTTTTCAAGAGTAAAACTTTAGTTACTAAATAAATCTTGTCTAATTAAAAATAAGTTTTTTTTAAGAATGAAATAAACAAGTTTTCAATTTAAACACGGTCAGGGTTGTAACGGGGGGATGCCCCTTTTATAAGAAAAAAACCCATAAACTTATTAATTACATATATCTAACCATGGTCAACAATTATTAAAAATTTTCGTTAAGGTTTGTTTACAAACATCTTGAACCATAAATGTTATTATAAATATAAACTTGAAATTTATTATAAATGAACAATAGAAAAATCCTAAAACTTTTGGCTAATAAAGACTTTAAAATCATAATTTAATAGGAACTTTTAATTTATATCATAAATATTTTTAATATCTTTAAAAAATTCATTTTAAAACAAACTAAAAGTACTGCAGTTTAAATACCCTTCAATTTATATATAAATAAGAAGAATCACCAGAAAGTATATAAAATAAGTCTAATTAAATTTCATTATCCGTGATTTGGAAAAAAAAATTATTGTTTTTCTTCCGATTGTTTCTATAATATGTATATATAGTCCGATTATGCCAAAACTCAATTTGAAATTCATTTCTATATATACCAAACTTATTTAAAGCAAATTTTATAACAATTGCTTTTAAAACACACAACTTACTGGTCTAAAACTACATCCTTGACCGCTCGTTTCTATGAGAGCTATATGATATAGTCAACTGATTCTATTAAAATTTTGTGGATGTGTAAAGAAATATATAATACTCACCCAATTTTCTAAGATTCAATTGAAAAACAAGAAATTAATTGATGTTAAGCTTTGTTTTCATCGAATTGTTCCTATGGAATCTATAAGATATAGTCATCCGATCGGTATGATTTCAAGATAGAAAAAGTAAAAAGTTGTTTACATCTAAAATTTTGAAGTTTTAAAGTTTTCGAAGGAGATCATATTGATCTAGACAGACAGATATGCCAATACCAACTCAGCTAATCGTGCTGTATATATGAGTATGTATATACTTTATATTGTTGAAAATGCTTTCTTCTATGTCTCGTTTTACTCCAATCAATATACTCTTTTTGCAAGGGTATCAAAATATTTCAAGTAAATGGTTTATTATTTCATTTAATTTATTTGTATACTTACCTATTTCGAAATGGTTAGTTAAAAGTCTTGAAACAGCTCCATATATATATGCAATATTCACACACCATTTACCCCTATATATATATATATATATATATATATATATATATATATATCTATTTTCAGGATAAACATCGGCTTAAACTGCCGCTCTTTTGGTAAGTCAAAAGTATTTCAATATATCTTTTATGCCCTTTCGTTGAAAACTTTCTTGAAATTGCAATAAGCAAAATATATATATATATATATGAAAAATCTCTAAAAGGAGAAACAAAATTCTAAACCAGATTTTAGAATACGATTTAATATTCAATATATAACTTTGTTACGTTAGAATATCCTTCATTTGGGACCACCATAATGTCTTTTCAAAAACATTTCGATATTGCTAACATAGACTTATCCCGCTGATAACATTTATAATTAATTAAAGTGCAGCAAAAGGAACTTTTAATTGCAATGACCTCGATTCAAGGGAATTTTATTTAACAGATATTTCTTTGTTCGGAGGGGGGGAGATACGTAATCATTGCAATGCCCTTCCGTTACATTAAACTAACATTAACGCCAATTAAATATATATAAATATTATTCATTCATTTTTGATTGATTACAATGATTTGATCAAGGAGAAGTCATACATAAATTTTAAAGTGACTCATGTCCTGTGACGTCAACTGCACAGAATATATATATTTTCTCAAGTGAGTATAAACTTCTCGTTGGCAGTGTGATGCAAGCATTTTTTTTGCAATTACTTTGCATAACAAACAAGAGAACTTCAATTGAAAATCGAAGAAGAGACTTCTCTATAAAGACTACAAAAACAGGGAAAAAAAAAAGTCACCTGGGATCATAAACAGAATTTTAAGCAACTTGATTTTTGTCTTTCAAATTAATAGACTCATGGACAGACTGTGAGCCAGAGACAGAAACAGAGAGATTGAGCCGGTGGCCGGAATTAAAGAGTCATTTCAAATTTCAGACACGCAGGCGTAAATTGAAATTGATCAACGCGTGCAAGACCAAAACGATACAAAAGTAACAACAATAAAATGCCTAAGATAAATGAAAAGTTCATTAAGTCGACTTTGCCATATCCTAGAACCAAGTTTAGTTTCCTTTTTAAGAAGCGTTTGAAATAAGCAAAGAAATTTTATTCATTTTCTAAACTAAACAATTGCTTGCCATCTCTCTCACTTTCACATTGGCGCCATCTAACGTTTAGTGTTTGAATTATACATTCATTATTAATTATAGATTTGTATATTTTATATTATATACAATAAGAAAATATTCCTGTATATATCTCTAGTTAGTTTTTTTGAACCGATTTTTGTATTTACTTTTCAAGCAACTCTTGTTTTCGATTTACCCTTATCCTTACCCTTACCTGTATAGGGTATTAAAATACAAAATAAATATCAAATAGAAAAGAATCGTAGGAATCTGAAAAGATAATGCAAATAACATTTAAATGATATGCGACACAAATGCATGGGGAAATTGCTGTGTTGTTTTAGGCGCTCAACGACGCGAGGTATGTGTTATATATTTTTATTAATATATGCAAATATTTCTCTATATACAAGATATATATAAATGTATATATATATATATTCTAATGGTTATTGTGTTTTACAAGTTGTTGACGTTTTCTTTTTTTTTTTTTTTGTTGCCAAATGGGCTTATTCCTTTTTTTTGTGACATTGAAATCGTTGTTAAGTTTAGGTAACTTTCATATCTATTGGATAGAATTATATATACTTAATATTCGTATTGCACTAGTAAATATAGGTTCTAGCTGGGGCCCCCCCTTGTATAATCTTGTTAATTCACAGCTTAGTCAACCTCTGGTTACTATAGTTTCTTTTGTATTTAATGATAATAATAATAAAAAAAAAAAATAAACAAAAACATCAAGCTAATCAAAATGTTTGTATATAAATAGATAGTAAATCATTTTTCTATCCCCTTTCTCTTTCTATATCTCTCACGTGCTACACACACACAAACACCCATAGACATATACATAATTGGCTGACATGTATATGTGTGTGGGTGTGTGTGTGTGTGCCAATCACAGCAAACACATTATATTATATTATTACATATACAATGTATATATATATATATATATATATATGAAGATTGAAAAACTAAACAAAATCAAAACTAAATTTGGCGTAGTTGCTTCTTTGTCATAGTTTTGTAGCCATTTTACATGCGACTACAAAAATTATATAGCAATAGTTTATCCTCAAAATGATAGACATTATTAATATGCCGTAATACGCGTCCATCTACCAGATGTCGGGCATAATGTACAGCTTCCATGCGATCCTTAGAGAGGCCAACCTCAATGAGCCAACTGACAAATTCACTGCCATAAAAGACCTTCCTATAGACTCGTATGCGCCATCTGTTTTACAAAAAAAAAAGAGTATAAAAAGAAGAAGAATATTGTTTAATATAATAATAGAAAGCAAAAATATTAGAAATGAAAGCTTTGTTTACAATTCTTGGCTAGAAAGCAAAAAGAAGCCAATACTAAAGCTATATTGGAGACATGTGTGTGGATCCATATTTTTATATTAACAGCTAATTATTTAAATTATTTGCATATCCTGGCATAATTTTAGCGCTATTTAAAGTGTTAAAAGTGAAAGTATTTTTTTTTTTATAGAAACTTAACTTTTAACTTTTCCATAGAAGATAAGTAATCTAAATATGAATTGGGCTTGCAATTTAAACAGAAAATAATAATAATTATAATTAAAATATAAATCTAATAGTATAGAATCTAGAATCTGAGTTTATCTGTTGAACATTTTAAACTCGGTCTATTAAAGAAATCTATAAATATCTTTTTAAAGAAGCTGCCATCATGGAAAAGCTATCAAAACATCCTATTATATAATTTAATAGTTAAAACTATTTAGGTTTTATTTCAATAATAACAAATAAACGTACCTTCTATCCTTGGCAATATCCTTTTTGCAATTTTCCAAATGATGATTGCGAAACTGTTCGCAAATATGTTTGGTTTCGGGACGTACATTCGACCAATGAGGCAAACTGACCATATTAGCTCCATACCTATTAAACATAATGAAATGTATTTGATTTTTCATTTCCTTCCATTGCACTTACCATATTTTGCGCCAGAATTTAACCAATGGCATCAAGAGTTCACCCATATCGGTTATAAATACAGCCAATACAATTAAACCTTGTCCAAAGTTGAGAAAAGCGTCAAGGAAACTTAATTCCAAATAAATACCAGACATGCCCTCCATAACCAATGTCCAAATAGATACAGCCAAGCCAACAAACATTGAGCATAGAAGTATAATTAGTAAAACTGTATGCTTAAGTGTTTGATGTTCATCACAGTCACTAGTATGTTCCAAGGGTTCAAGTCCGCGTCGTGTTTGATCCTCATATCGTTCTATAATTGTCTGGCAACTTTGTCGTGAGGTGCTTGGGCCACAGTTAAAGGAGCTGCTGCACATGTGCTTACGAATACTTAAATGAAAAACGAAACGAAATTTAAAAGATCTTAAAGCCATAAGATATATATATATTTAATTACTCTTCTGTGGTGGGAGCTGGTTCTATTTTATCCAAATCTTTATCCATTGTTGTGTTATGATTATTACGTTGACGATTACGATTTAGAAGATCCTCAATATCCACTACTACAGTGCTTGTTGTGGTGGGTGTTGAGACACTTGAGCCGCCACCAGAGCAACAATTACCATTACCGGAACCGCAACCTCCGGCATTAGCATTACCATTTGATAATCTAGTGGGTGGTCTACCAGCTGCTGTGGGTATCATTTCATCATCATCAGATGATGATGAATATGAAGCAGTTCGTACACTTTGTCTTAAGGTTGTATTATCGGCATTGCTTAGCAAATTTGTAGTTGAAATTGTTGAATGAATCTCTGATGGTTCTGTAACAAAAATAACATATAGAATTATTAATCAAATCCATATAAATATAGTAATAAAGTTTACCCGATTCCGGATTGGATAGTTCACGTGAATATGTTAAATATTTCTCATAGCGTTTCTTATATCGTTGATGGAGCACCAAACTGCCCACAGTAACTAAGAGATAAAGACAAAGAAATTAGAATGTTAAAAATCATATTTTTTTTTTAATATGGAAATTAATTCTGCGACAAGTTATATTCGATTCAGATTGAAAACTTTATCAAGCATCATTATAAGACTTCTTGAAATCGAAAGATTCAATTGTCTTTTGCTTAACTCGTCAATTGCTTTGGTTATTTTCATCATCATATATATATATATATGTCTATCTATGCCAATAAGGATCATTCCTTTACCTATAAAACACATGACAAGCATAAATACTGAAATGGCTGCCTGAGCATTGCCATATTGAAAGCTGGGATTATGTTTCTCGCCGGACATAACATTCGAATCAAAGGCCACCAATAAACCAGAGATAAGTGCTGGTGCACCCCAAGCGAAAGTTAACTGCAAAACAAATTAATTTGTTCAATTTTTATAAGAATTTCAAAAAAAATTATTATAATTATTATTTACCATATAGGGCCATAATTTGAGAACAAAACATAAACTGCGACACTGAAGGAATAGCAATGTTATGGCCAATATGCCTGTCCATAAGCGTGAACTATATGTGCCAATATTGAAGAGGAAAAATTGTAAATATAATGTCCAACGTTCCACATGATCCAATTTAGACCACAAAATGACACCAATGCAGCACATTAATTGTGATAACACCAAACAGAAGGTAATCCTTTGGGGCAATCGTTTAAAACGTTTTGTCACAATCAATAAAGCTGCCACACAGCAACAGGCAGCTGCACCAGCCACACTTATATCAAATGAGAATGCATCTAGCTCGTGTATATAATCCAATGGTTTCAGATTTGTCAAGGATATCATTTTAGCTGAGATAAACATTAACGGAGCCGATATAAATGTACATAAGACCATACTGCGAGCCACCTATGATTAGAAATATATATATATTACATATTGTTATATATTATCTATTGATTCTACTTACCAATTCCACTTCAATATTATATTGTGTGGCCACAACAAAGGCACCCGGAGCAGCAGGAAATGTGCCATAGAGAAAACCAAATGTGCTTAGTTCAGTTGTTTCATTAAAATTAGCCCCAGCTTGCATTATATTAACTGTTTGTCGTGTGACCAAAGGCAAGACCAAGCTTAAGAGAAGAGAAATATATAAATTACTAATCTTGCAAAGATATCTCTTATTATGTTGCACTTACATCTTAACCAATATAAGTACTCCTGGTAATAAAAATCCAGTACTTTTACGCTCTGTTCCAGTGCCGCCAACAATTTTCAAGCCCAACAAAAACAAAGCTGTGGCCGAAAAACTTTGACCAAGTACACGCAATGTACTAGATACCATTTCGGGTAAACCGTGTGGAAATAGAAAACCACCAGCAACACCTAGCAATGTCATCAATAGCAATGGATTAAAGAACAGTGAGACAAGAGTATTTAAGACAAGAATTGATCTTTCGCCAAGGCAACGATTCTGTTTAGCCATTTGTTCCGCGGGACAGGTTTCCGGGCAAAGTGGAGGATTTCGGGTCTGTAAATGAAAATATTTGTATAATAGATTAATCTTTATGAAATTTTTATATAAATTATCTCTTCTACTTACCGCCTCTTCTTTGTTTTTAACAATTTTGGATATTTCCAATAACACCAAACCAATGGGATTGAGTATGGCCAATGAAATTGGTGCCATAAGATACAAATATGAAGCATATTCCGGATGAACATCCTTATAGAGAGCCATGACTAATGATGAAAACAGATTAAATGGAGAATGCTCTAGTTTTTTTTTTGTATTCCAATACTTACCAATGGGATAACCAATGGCAAAATCATTGCTTTGAGTACAAAATATGGCCATTAAACCGGCACGAGCATAGTTCAATGGTCTGGCCACCAGAAGAGTAATGATTAACACAGCAAAGAATACAATTGCCTTGGATACCAGCATGGCCAGCAGGAAGCTCCAATTGACAGCACTCCAATTGAGTTCCACCAGTGACAAGAAGATCAATGAGGGCAAGGCAAAGGTTCCGACAAATGTACCCAAACCTTTGGTTTCCGCATTACTGATAATTTTAAAGCGTCCGGCAATGTAACTGCAAATGTAATCGGGATAACAAGGAGAACATTATTGAAATGTAATTAATGCCTTATCAACCACGCCCCCCTTTTTACTTGTTTTCTTTTTTTTTTTTTTTGTATTTAGGATTAATTAAAATGCAAATTAAAACCAACGACAAGAAAATAAAAAGTGCGTGAATGTGTTTTTAAATGCGGAAGCACAGCGGATATAAATTTATATTTAAATATATAATCCATATATATATATATTTATATAAAAAGGTATGGCTAACAAAAGCATATGTATATAAGTCACACGTGACCGATCCGGTTTCTATACCCTATAAAATATAGGATTAAAAATAAGTTAAACGAAAAAGATCTTCCTTTGTTGCGCTACAATTGGGTATTCGAATAGAAGGAAATATTAGACTTAGACTTTAAATTAAGCCACTATTATA
This sequence comes from Drosophila neocordata, assembly GCA_018903615.1. Classification (NCBI taxonomy): domain Eukaryota; kingdom Metazoa; phylum Arthropoda; class Insecta; order Diptera; family Drosophilidae; genus Drosophila; species Drosophila neocordata. The sequence goes on from JAEIGI010000001.1 coordinate 14,161,390, forward strand.
GATAGTTTTTATATTTCTAACAAGTCACAGAATGTGTACTTCATTATTATTTAAAGTGACGCTAGGCTAATGCATTTAACGCTTTACTCTGACGCAGGGTATACTTAGAGTCGGCTTTTGTGGCTTTTAATACAATGCTTTTAAACCAGTTTTCATTTAAATTTCGATGCCTCTTGGCTAAATTAAAATGTTTTGTAAACGTGTGTTTTATTTTGTTGTTTTTTTTTTTTATAAATTCATTTACTTTTATTTCTCTCACGCCCAAATACAAGTTAATAAATTCAATTTGAAAGCTAGCAGACGCTGCTCGCCGCGTCGATCTGTCTGGCGATGTAAAACTGGAGTACTTCCCCAAAAAAATAAAAAAAACTAGTCATGTGACCTTAAATCGTGTGACTCAATGCAATTGATTGCATATCATGATCATTTGCATATATTTGTCGAGACAGAATGCAATAACTTGTATTTGATAATATTTATAAATCTTTTGAAAGTCTCAAAACAACACAAAAAAAACCACCAAATTGCAGCATCTCTGCTCTCATTAAAAGTTAAATGTATTAGTCATGGTTCTATTTAGGAATTCACAAACATGTGTAGTTTGTTTTTTAAAGGTAAAAAAACATGACATAATTAAGATAAGATTAAATACTTTTGTTTTTTTTTTTTTTAAATCGAGAATTTCTCAAGAATTCAGTTAAAATGTGTAACCAAAACTTCGAAAAGAAAATTTTATCTTAAAATAAAAGATTTTAGAAAGTGTATTAAGTGTAGCTGAAACCTAAACAAAAACTATTTCTCAGGATAGTTTAATAACAAAGTTAATGGTTTTAGCTGAGAAACATTAACATTAATTAATTGCAAGTCCAACAACTTTAATATTCTAGATTCTAGAAAAGAAAGTCTCCCTCTGTTTGACGTATAAAGTATTAGATATAACCTTCTGTAAGTTTTCTCAAGTTATGAGTGTATATAATATGTTTCTTTCTTTTCCTCTATTTACCCATTTAACTTGCTCGACAAGTGTTTCAGAAATAGAAAGAACAAAAAAAAAAAAAAAAATGTTAGGAAAACAAATACTAAAACTATATGTTTATATAGGTATGTACAGTAGAACTTTCCTATAAGGCATAACCATCAGATTAGAAAATTAAAGACTTTATTATAAGGAAAATATAGAGAACTAATTCATTATACTAAGAACTTAGTTATATATAAGTTTAATATAGGAAAGTTCAACTGTATTACATATATGGGTTATATCTACAAGATATCTGTTAGCCATGAAACTTCTCTTTTTTTTCTGTCCTTTTTTTTGTAATACTTTGACTTATTGCTTACGTCTAGAGTTTCGCCACATGAGTCAATAGTTATTTAAGTAGGCAATTCTTTTTAGCCGACTTTTAGTATACTCTATACCAAGTGCAGGAGTCTTATAAAGGGTAACTCTCTAGAGAATTTCCATTGATTAATAAAATGTAGAGTGGCGTAGTTTTTCTTTCTTTTCTTTCAGAATGAATATCTAACTGATGTTTAAACCAAATTTAGTAGCTCTAACTTTAAAAGTCTCCTTTGAGCTGGTTATTAGGACAAACGAACGAACCAGACATACCTCAATCGACGCCTTAATGAAGGAATATATGTATATCCTTTATAGTTTAGAAAATGCTTTCTTTTATCTGTTACATGCATTTTAGCGATTTTTATATAACCTTTCCTGACTAAGTGTTTTAAATTTTTATATATATATTTCCCTTATGTCTACTTAAGATAGTTTTACTTGGGATCCAGATAATGATTATTTGTTTATATAGCTGTTAAAGTTAGTTAGGTGGTTTGTGGATATTTGTAAAGCTAATTGCTTTTCATGCTTAATTGTTAAAGGGTTTTTTTTTTTCATTAAATTATATAAATTACTTTTATAATTCAAACACAAATCTTTATTGTTAATAATAATTATTCTCTAACAATTAATATAAGAAGAAGGAAGTCTTTAATTTGACTAAAACAGCTTTAAAATTTAAAGTACATACATATATATATATATATATATATATATATATATATTCCACATGATCTGGGAAGTGCCCTAGCTAAATAAAATGTATTTAGCTTATCAATATTTATTTACAGTCATAAAAAATAATATAAATACAAAATATAAAGTGCATATACATATATATAAGGTAAAAACAATTAAAAATCGTTTTATATATGGCATTATTTTTGGCATGATGAGGCATATTTTGCTATGTATATTGTTTGCAGAGAGAAAGAGATAGCATTATAAACTATTGAGTAATAGAAAATTCTATAATTGTTGAATGGGAAAACTAGTTGTTGTTGTTGTTGTTGCTACTTTGCAACTGTAAAACGTAGTAGTTGAAGATACACTATCTATCAACATGAATATGGGCAATTTCATTGTTCTATTGGCTAGTCAAATCGATAATTGTTTGCTCTGATGGTATTGCATAATACAAATTACAATATATTGCATCAATGCAAAGTTGATCGATTTTTGTTGTTGTTGTTGTTATTTTGTTACTACTGCTTGATTATTATTATTGTTGTGTTTCCTATAGACAAGGTCATTTGTATAATTACATTTACTTGCTTTTCGCACTCTCTAAACGTTTTAGTTTTTACTTTCGATTATGGTTAATTGCCAATTAAATGCAGTTTAAACAAAAACAAAAAATGAAAAAAAACAGCTTTTAAATTATAGTTAGAGTGCCAGAAAATTTGTCTATATAATTTAAGTAATTTTATTCGTTACGGTTTAGTGCCCACTAAAATTGTGACAGTTGCATATAAATAAATATGTATAAATCTAATAATTATTAATTATATATATATATATATAAATATTTGTGCAACTCAGCGATATATATATATGTACATTTGAAGCATCCGTATATGCAATCAATATATTGTCGATTGTCTTTTTAGTAGCATGACTAAACGGAAAATTTCATGCAAAAAATAAAAAAAAGAAAAACCCTTTTATTTAGTAGCATAAATTAAATGAGTCAGCGAAAGAATATTAGGAATTTTTTTTTTCATTTTATGCAATATTTATTCTTACATTCTTAACGTTTTATATATACCTATATAATGCAATTTATATGACCATAAATTAGTTAATAACAAATTGCCACAATTTCCAAAAAAAAAAAAAAATGAAAAACAAAACCAAGCGTTGATTATCAAATTATTTTTCAAGTATTTATTTATAAAAGCAAACAATTAAATGTTTAATTTAACTGTCATCAGAACTCTGCCAGACAATGAGAAAGCAAATATAGCATAGTATACATATATATACATATATATATATATATGTATTTATGTTTATAGATGGGAGGTAATATAAGTAGATCCAAAATTTAGATGGACAAAGCGTGTTTCTCTTATTATATATATATATATAACTTTTCAATTGGAAGTGGAACAATCTGGTCATTGAACAGCAACGAAGTGATTAGGGAAAGCACGTATTCACTGATAAGAGTGCGTACAGATACAAATATATATATATACATATATGTATACTTAAACAGATAGATAGTAATGGTGGGGTTTTTTTTTTTTTTTTGTTTGGACACTTAAAATGCAAATGCTTTGGGGGAATAGTATCAAAAGTGTAAATGAACTTGACCCGCTCATAGTTAAACCCTGCCACGCTTTTCAATAACATTTAAGACCTCTGAACTTTGATATGTCACGTTCAATATACGTAAATAATGATGCTCTGCTCTACAATGTTGACCCAAGACTTGTAAATAAAAGTGATGATAAATAATAAATATTTATATATATCTATATAACTATATCAATTATTTTTTAAAGTAAATATTTTCGCATTTTTTCTGATTCATGAAAGTTATCTTTTTTAAAAAATAATTCAATTTGGCAACAATATCTTAATCTGAAGGACCTTTCCTATTGCCAATTTGTTTTTAGTAAACTTATCATTGGTTTTGGCATTGAGGCAAAAGTATGTGCGTCATAGATACTATACTTAGTTTTTTATCCTGCTTTTTAAATTTAAGTATATATATTATAGAGCAAATTTGCTTCTCATTCTGGGCGGAGAGTGGGTATAAATGGGGGGAGGTCTATGACGTTAGTGTATCTTGTTTGTTTGCCTCCCACGCTTAAAGGGCGTTAGTAACCTCGATTAGTATTTTTTTTTTTTTTAACGTCACACTCACCCACATATGATGATGCCAAAGCATTGAACTAACGCTGGATAGAAATTTGCCATAGAAACGCCGCCATCTTCGGCGCGTGGCAACATAGGGGAGGCTGTGGTAGAAAGTGCAGCTGCCACCTCTTCGCCCTTCTCTTTGGCATAATACATAGAGCTATCCATATTGACAATTAACTAATTGTTTATTATCACAACAAGAACAAGAGCAATTCACTGGACATCATCTTTTTTTTTATTATTTGTTTTTTTATTTGATTAAACTTTTATTATATATATTTCATTTGCCCATATAACCAGCTGACGACGTTTTTGTGACGTCAAAGGGCCACAGCGGCTGCAGACTGCGCTCTGCTGGGGCAATATCGAATTTTCGCAATCAATGAGGGAAAAAAAAAAAAAACAAAACAGCTTTCTTTGCACAGAAACACAGATATTTTAATATTATTTAATTGCCTTTATTTACGCAGTTCTTGCTCTTTGCTCTAATTGTTGTTGATTTTTATATTTTTAGCACTAGATTTAATTTTTAAAGACAAAATTCACTCAATGTACACAATCTCACGGTCTCTCACAGCTGATCGATCTTGTACATTTCTTCTCTCTATTGCTTTCTTTTAATTGTTGTTGCTCACAACACACAAACATACAAATCTATTTAATTAATTACTCTTTTTAGTTAGTCAAAGCGTTAAAACGTTAGGAAAAAAAAATTTAGCAAGAAAATAACTTGTTTAAGCGCCCGGCCAATGCGCTTCGTTTCAGCGTAACAACAAAACTAACTAACTTTAATTTAACCGATTTTTCATATACCCTTAGTGAATTTATTTGGTCACACCAACAGTTACGACCTGTAGTTGTGCGTATGTAGATATTGTGCTAATGTAGATAAATGTATGTGCTAATGTAGATACAATGGTAAAGCGTTGGTACATAGAAACATTTTATTCATTGTTTATAAAATAAGAGCACTGTTTTAAATATTTATAAAACTTTATTTATATATTAAAAAAAAAACAAAAACTGTTAAGAATAATCATACACTACGTGTATATAAGTATCTACGTGTAAAGTTAAACTCTGGCCACTCTATGTCAACATCTGCTTTGTTTTTACAAAAACCCAAGAAGAAGCAGATATTAAAAATTAGTCATCAAACAAATTTCAAAGTGAAAAATAGTTGAAGTTAACAAAACAATTCTAAATTTCCGCATATACCTCAAGGAAAACAATTCAAAAGCAATATAATGAATCGCCTTTTTGGACGTGGCAAGCCCAAAGAGCCGGGACCAAGTCTAACTGACTGCATATCAGGTGTAAGTGGATTGAACTTAACAGAGACAACACAAAGATCAAAGCAAAGGCGTCATTTCAAATATAGGTCGATGCTCGGGCTACCAATATAGAGGAAAAGATTGCCAAGCTAGAGACGGAGCTGCGTAAATACCGGGAACAAATGTCCAAGATGCGTGAGGGGCCAGCCAAGAATTCCGTGAAGCAGAAGGCTTTGAGGGTGCTTAAACAAAAGAAAGCGTAAGACATAAACTTTATTAAAGACACACCCCCTGGCTTACATATTTTATGATATCTCTTAGCTATGAACAACAGGCCGAATCTCTGCGTAATCAATCCTTCAACATGGAACAAGCTAATTATGCGGCCCAATCGCTTAAGGATACTCAGGCCACAGTGGCGGCCATGAAGGATGGCGTTAAGCAAATGAAGACCGAATACAAAAAAATCAATATTGACCAAATTGAAGATATACAAGACGATATGGCGGATATGTTTGAACAGGCTGATGAAGTTCAAGAGGCCTTAGGACGCACTTATGGTATGCCAGAGGTAGATGATGATGATTTGCAGGCCGAATTAGATGCATTGGGCGATGAAATTGCCTTAGATGATGATTCCAGTTATTTGGATGATGTGGTTAAGGCACCCGAGGCTCCTGATAGAGAGCCAGGAGCCGATAGTGTAATCCAACCGGGCAAGGTAAAACCAATTTACGATTCTCTATATAAAGAAATGATCTCAAATAAACATTGGTTTCACCTTTTAGAGCACCATTGAAACGGATGAGTTTGGCCTTCCAAAAATACCTACCTCTTTGAAGACCACTTAAAATGATGTTTTGTCAAGTTTTTTTCGTATTGAATCTACGAAATAATATAGTTATATACATTCATACATATATATACAAATATGGAAACGCAACCTTTTAGTTTTTTTTTTTTGTAAAACTTTTGTATGCATCTTTTTTTTTTGTTTTGTTTAATAAAAAATGCTATTCACGAAGAATTCTAAAAAAAAGTATTAATTGAAAATAATATTATAATTACATTTTCTCCGAACTCTTGCGACAACTATATGGAAATTGGTACGCATTGATATGCTAAATAGAATAAGTTGTTGTTTTTTTTTTTCTGTTGTCAGTTGTTTTATAATTTAATTCTATTTGTCAAAATTTCCTATTTTTCATTTTTTTAGTTCTTCCATTCGATAAAATGAATCATTTTTGACTATGACACAGACCTTCAATCTACTGAATTGTGAAACAGTGTATTCTGAATATAGTGAACCGGCTAATATCAGTTACGGAAACAAAAAAATGCCAAAGAAACAAAGTGTATACAAAAACTTAAGGATTGTCACAAGAATAACGGGCTAAGTTTAGTGGGAAGGAAGAGGGTGGGCGGCAATAGACATTCATTCAAAACTGTTTAACCGAAATTTTGTTGTTTGTTTTTCTAGTGGAAATGCTCCATTGCATTTCTCTTTGACAAGGACACTCTCTTAACTGCAGTATGCAATTTGCTCTTACTGATTGTCAAGCATACACTAATGCTCATAAAATTAGGTCAATTGTATAAGCTAAAAAGTAGCTTAGAGTTTTTCCCACAGATTGTAGCTACTTACAAAAAAAATAACGAAATCATTTTACTATCACTATTATGTGTATATTATTAATTTGGTTAAGTTTTCAACATTGCTTGTAAATATTAGAGAGAGGGCCAAATATTTAAATCTTTGGACAGATCAAAGTTTGCTTAGATTCCACAAGAAAAATAAGGACTGTTTTTTAAAATAACTAGCTACCCCTTCTACAAATATTTTTTATATATTAAAGTGAAAAAATGAAAATTATATGGAAAGAACTTTCTGCGAAAACTGCTTAGATGAATAACAGCGCCTTAATAATATGAGCGTAAGTGTACTCTCGCTTTTCAAGCGATTTCTCTTCCACAAGACCGTTTGCTCTCTGTGTGTCTCTCAGTGAATAAGTGAGCTTTGAAGTTCATAGCATGAACTTGAGGCAATCGCGCGTGTTGCTCTATCTCTCTTTCTCGGTATATGCATGTGTTAGTGTATCTGTGAACAGTGCACTGTGCGTTGCTGCTGCTGCTTGTGTGCAAAAATACGTTCGCCGTTTAGTCTTCATTTGACTGCTGTAACGGACGGTCGCAAATTCCCCCCCAAAAACCAAAAATATCAAACAGAAACAGAAAAGAAAATTGAATATTACTCAAAAGCAACAACAAAAAAAAAAACAACCTTCCTTAAAAAAAAAAAAAAAAAAACAGTAACAACAATAACACCTACAACTACAACAAAAAATCAATTGTAAAAAGAAAAATTACAATAAAAAAATACAAAAACGACAACAACCGTAACTGTGACTGCAGCGTAGAACCGCGCGCGCTTTGCTGCCTCCCGTCTATCCCCTCCAAAAACAAAAACAACAAACCAGCAACAGCAACAACAACTACAAGCAACTGCGATATTTACCCTTCCAACAACCCCCCTTCCGTTTATCTAACATTGCCTATACCACCGTCACTGCCGTCATCACTGTGTAGCCGCCACCGCGACCGCCGACGCGTTGCTAATTAGCGAATTGCATTCGCTTTGGTCGTTCGTAGCCCAAAAAAAAAAAAAAAAAAAAAACAAAACGTGAACTGCATCCTTTTGGAGCATTCGACTACATCTCGATGAAAATGCGTTACAAAGTCAAAACATGAAAGGGAAATGCGATCGATGGAGAATTATATGAATGTGGCCAAAAAAGATGCCACAACACAATACACTCACATTTGTTTCAATTAAGCAACATTAACAACAACAACTACAACAACAACAACAGGAGCAGCAATCAAATGCCCCCGTCCCACCGCAAAGAAACCATAATCCGCCACCCTATTTACCTATCATAATCCATTTTGTGCCTCAAAGTGTGCCTAAACAAAAAAAAATAAAATAAAAAAAGTGTTTACCACAAAAAAAAAGGGAAAAGAAAATCAAAATAAATATATTGAAAATCCTTTACAATTTTTCAAATTTTTGCAATTGTTGTTCATGTTAATTCTTCTTATTTTTTTCGTTTTTTTTTTTCTTGTTTATTGTTGAAAAGTTAAAAATCGGAAACTTTAATAAACTATAAATAAATAATAATAAAATTGATTAATAATAATAATAACTTTTTATGGTTGCTGCAACAAAATGGATATAACTCAAATTGGATTACTTTTACTTGAAATGGTAAGTAAAATGTCTTTGCTTTTGAGAGAACTTTTTTTTTGTTTTTTTGTTTTTAGCGCTTTTCCATTGCACAGTAGAGATCACTCATACGCAGTGTTGCATTCGCCATTATGGCGGAGTTAAGCTAGCAAGAGAGATAGAGAAAGAAAGAGAGAGAGAGAGAGAGAGAGTGAGAAAGAGACCCAACAGATACAGGAAGCATTTAGCAAAAAAGCTTTTATTTCGTCATCAAATAGTTGAAAATTAATATATATAAACATAAATCAAAACAAATTTCAAATGAAAGTCGAGGACAATTTTTTTTTTTTTTTTTGTTTTTGTAAGCCTTTCCCAAAAAGAAATATATATAAAAATATTGTGAAAGTTATAACGGCAAAGGGAATCAAAAGCCTTTTTCCTTTCATATACGAGAAATGTTTTTTTTTTGTTTTTGTAATTTGTGTTACAGTTTTGTTTAAAGATCGAGTATAAGAGCTTTTCTTTGTTCAAGATTTCTTTATATAAATTTATATTATAAAATAGGAATATTATAGTTCATCTATAATATATATATATATATAGAATGGAATCTAATGGAGTATATTATAAAAGAAAAACTTTGTCAGCTTTCAATTTAATTAAAATCATTTTATAAATTAAAATACTTTTTGAAAATAGAAAAAAAACCCAAGGAATACTGTTTCAAGAGTATGAATTTTTAATTTAAATGTTATATAAAACATTTTTTGACTTTTCTTAATAAATTTTTTATATAATTTTAGCTATTTAGTTTGAAAAGAAAACTTTTTTTCTTATTGTTTTTTAAAAGCTTTTAAAACTTATTAGTTAAACTTATAAAATGGTTAATTCAGTTGTATATATGTTTATGTATATATATAGTAAAATCTTTATATATAAAAAAGAAAGTTCATTATTCTTAAAATTCTAAATCTATGGGAATGAGAATATATATCATGATTCATCATATATTATGCATAGATATATAGCAATTGGTTTGATTCATCTTTTTCAAATATTTTTTTCCAAGAATTTTTTAAATTTAAGGTTTTAAGAAATATTAAAAAAAAAAAAAAATCTTTCATATTTATTTGAAATATTTTTGCAATTTTTGATAAAAAAATTTCAATTTATAGAAGTTCTCAAAATGCAATTTTCTATAATAGACTTTTTATTGATTCCAAATGACTCATAGAATAATAATAAATTTGCTGAATTTCTTATTTTGCAATTGAGTGAAAATTGTATTAACATTTTCTGCAAAGTTTTCAAAAAAAATACAAAAAATCCAATCCTCATCTAGAATTTCAACTTTTGTTCAAGTCAGAGCATTGTCCCAGTTAAAAGAAAAAAAAAAAAATAGCAACAAAAAAGCCAAAATATAATAAAAAAACAGAAGAAGAAGCAGAAGTTAAAATTGATTTATTTTTTTTTTTTTTTGGCTAAGACATAATTAAAATTCGATACAATAAAACTGCTAAGACTAGCATATAAATAAAATAAATTATTGTCTTTTATTTATCAAGTCAATCAATTTGTACGTTGATTTTATGATTTTCACATTGATTTTGGCCATATCCAACCGCAAAAATATGCGTATGACCTTCGACTTGAGTGATAGATGACCTGCAAAGAAAAAGAAAAAGAAAAAAAATTCACAGTGAACTTCTTATAAATCCAAAAAGAGAGAGAGAAAAAAAAATAAAAAATAAAATTCACCATTTCTCATTATGCAAATTAAACACAGAAAAAAAACTGACCAACCTCAAAAAAAAAAAAAACCCAAAAAAAAAAAATTACTCGTATTCCTTCCATGCCAAATCAAAATTCATGAAAAATGAAAAAAAAAAAAAATTATTATAATAACAAAAAACCGTTTAGTACATTAGCCCTGAAATCGCTTGATAAGAATTGTTCGTTTGGTCAGCAAATCGTCAGAGTCTTCCCCAAGGCTCTTTATAGAAAAAAAAAAAAAAAAAAAAAAAAAATTCTTAATGTTTGGTTAATCTTTTTGGCGGCATTCTTCCTTATCAAGACGACCAAAGTCAGCGTTTTGCACACACACACACACACATACACAGATGGACTCTCAATATCATTTCAAATTCGAATCAAATAAAATCTAAAGAGAAAGAGGCAGAGAGAGACAAACCTGTGAGCTGTGTCAAAAGAGAGCAGTCAATCATAGAAAAAAAAAAAAAAACATAACAGAAACAACAAAAAAAAAGAAACACTTTTGCAAAGGCAATGAACGCGAGCTTTTGGCGTTTTCTTCCGATAACGGGCACACACACACACACACTCATACACAAACAGCTCATTCTCTCAAACACTCACACACATACACACATATACTTGTGCACTCGTGTATCGTGCACACATTCGTCTAGTTTGCTCAGTTTTTCCTCCCATGTCGCTTGACCCTGGCCTGCTATTGAGGCTCTCTAGACACATTGCGGAGGCCAATACAAAGCGCAACCATTCAAAATATATACTAAGTATATATTATTGTATAGTATGGTCGGTCTGTCGCTTGTCTATATAGCTAGGCTCCTATATCTACACTATAAACTATGTATGTATGTGTGAATGATATTATTCGCCATTGTGTGTAGTTAGTTTAGTTGTATGGGTATGAGTAATTGTTGTTGTTGTTGTTATTGCTGTTACTGCTTATTTCTAAAAATCAACTAAAAATGTGGCGGGGTAAATTTTTTTTTTTTTTTTTTTTTAGGTTTAGGCTAGGTCGCATTTATACTGTAAATTAGAGTGGAATACCACCCATGATAGAGGTGAAAAGCAAAACGAAAGGTTTTTCCCCCCTACACCCCTTTCCTCTTCTTTAAGAAAACTTGTATATTGAAATGATATAATAGTAATAAGAATAATAGTAATAATAATAATAGTTGTTGTAGTTGTTGGTACCTCAATGTCGAGTCCACACTGAATTAATTCCCTGTTTCCGAATTCCATTTAGTTTCAACTGACCTCTATAGTTAGAATACCAATTTTGGTGTCTATATAAACAAATGTTGTTTTTTTTTTTTTTTTTTTTTCAAACGAAAACATGGCACAGTTAAAGGGGTTATAGGGGTAGGGGGTGGGTGGCATATTCTTGCACAAATTCTTTAATAATTTTAAAGTCAAGTCCAAGTCCAAGTCAAGTTTCATACGAAGGCCGCATAAAATTAAAACAAAATATTGATGATTCAAGATTAATGCGTGGATAATCTTAAAAAAAAAATTATATATATTAATGTATACTCTTCTTATGTTATTATTATGAGTGATATAAAAATTATTATACAAATGATTCTGTATAAGAAAAAGTATAGCTAGAAAATTTAAACTTACGAAAGATGAAAAACATTTGAAATATATAAAAAATATTTATATATATAAGGGAAGAGAGAGAGAGAGAGAGATAAAAAACATATTAAAAGTTCATAAAGTCCACTTGTAATTATTAGTAACTTTAGTAAAATAGTTTAAAAGAGCTATCTTATCTTTATTTCAATTTTTTTTTTTATAATTTAAATGCAATTTTTAATTATTTATCAATAACTAAACCAAAAGCACTGCAATTAGTTTATTTTCTTTTAAATTTTAAATTCAAAGTTTTTCATATATTTCTTTTACTCTTTAAGGTTTTTAATTAAAGAATTTGAAATTTAAAAATTTATATATTTCTTAGGTTTTATTTTTTTTTTATATATTTTATTTAATAGATTTTTTGATAACAGCTCCAACATGGCGTATACTTAATATACGCTTACCTACATTTTATAACCTTAGAAAATTAAAAAAATAAATATATGGAAAGCATTATACATTAGTCTAGACTTTAATCGACAACCTTGATTCATTCATTCTCCCTTCAGAAGAGCCTTCTCTTCAAAAAAACAAACTAGTTCTAAAAAAAAAAGTTATATCTTTTATATATATATATATATATCTTATATTTATACAATACATTTGTTGTGCTTGATATGTAAAATATGTTGTATGATATATCAGAAAGAAGAAACAGATATTTCGTGCCAATGAGGTTTTTTTTTTTTTCTTTTTTTTTTTTTGGTTTTCTGAAGAGATATAAACTCTAAAAATCTATCTATCTTGCTCTGTAGTTGCCACCATCTCTGTTACTCTTGGACTGACACTTGTCGTTGTGTTGAGGTTGGTTATTTGGTTGCTTGTGTTTAACCTTAAGTCACGTTTGTATTTTTGTAGGTCTGCGACCGCTAATTTTTTTTTCGTTTTTGGTTACTACGTTGATTTGTTGGCATTCTGTTTCGGTTTCTGTTTCTGTTTCGGTTGCTGTTTTGTTTTGTTTGCTGCTTGCGGCAAGTTCAACAAAACATTAACGATCAAAATCCAGCAAAAAGCACATACTGCTGGCTCAACTTTATATATGTAAATCTATATGTATGTATATGTATATGTATGCATCATTTTTGGCCATCTCTATCACTTAATCAGCCGTTCCCTTTCCCACTTGGCTTCTACCCACAACATACAATTCGGCACATTGAGGTTCAAGGCAAATTCACGAATTAAACGCAAACGCGCTCCAACTTCGACTCCGCGCAAGGCCAAGTGCAAGCCGGAGTCCGTGGCTATATTTTGTTGTTGCTTGTTGTTGTTGTTGTTGTTGTTTCTTGCTTTATATTGTTGTTAATTATCCATGCTCGAGAGTCACAGACACAAAATAAAAAAATATGTATATGCTGGCCAACAACAACATTTTTTTTTTTTTTTTACTGCATAGGCCTAAAAATGGCAAGTGATGTCCATCATCAATATGTCTCTGTTTCATTGTGTGTGTGTGTATGTGTGTGTGAATTGGTGTTGTGGCCACTACTAGCACGTGCCCAGTTAAACATTTAACTATTATAATATGTATATAAAAACGTCTATAAAAAAATGATATATGATAAGTGTGCAAGGTTGATATTAAAACCTACACAACGCCGCTTTAATACTCTATAACTAGAGCAAATTATGCAATTAAAGAACATAAAGAGTTAATATCAAAACACAATCAATTTTAGAAAGTTGAACTCGTTGAAATATGAAAAATAACAAAATCTATAATTATTATATAGTTAAAAGATTCTAGAAACTTTTTTTAAGCATAGGTAAACTTAGTTAGTCTTAGTTTTTATCTATTCTTTATTATATTTTCTTTGGGGTTATAAACTTGAAAAGTTTTGAATATATTTATATAAACTATAAATCTTTGAAAAGTCTAAATAAATAGATTATTTTAATGGAAATTTATTTATGAAATCTTTTTAAAATTAGAAATCTTTATTTTAGAATAGGTAAACTTAGTGAGTCTTAGTTATTTTTCTATCATTTATTATATATTCTTTGGGTTTGAAAACTTTTAAAAATATTAATATAATCTATAAATCTTTATGAAATATTTTTAAAATTAAAAATCTTTATTTGAGAATTGGTAAAGTTAGTCTTAGTTTTTTTTTCTATATTTTCCTGGGGGTTCTAAATTTGAAAACTTTTAAAAATATTTATATAAGATAAATCTTTGAAAACTCTAAATAAAAAGATTATTTTAATGGAAATTTCTTTATGAAATATTTTTAAAATCAAGAAATATTATTTTTCACTATTTTAAACAAATAGAAAGGAATAGTAAGTATTTTTAAAAAATACTACAAGCAAAATGAAAACGATCTTCTATATGAAACCTAACTAAAATCTACTAAATAAATAAAATTTTCAAAAGAGTTTTCAAAAGAGTTTTCAAAAATGTTTTTTTAAAAATAAACAATTCTTCATAACAAAACCTTTTTTCTTTATTCATTATATTAACCATTTATTAAAACTTATATTTCATTAATCGCCCTTGAAAAAAAAAAAAACTTATATTTTGAATGATATTGTATATGAACTATGGAAAACCAAGAGATTGTTAGCATATCTGATAAGCAATTTGGATAGCTTAATTCTTATCTATTAGATTTTTGGTTTTTCTTTTGTTTTATTTTTGAAATTTATCAAGTTCTTGTTGTTAAATTTGAAAATATGTTTATTCGATTGAAATTTTCAATTTAAAATACAATACAATACGAAAGGTGAACTGAAATTGGATAAATATTTGATTTTGCTTTAAACTATGTACATATATTAGACGCTAGTTTGGTTTTATAACATTCTCAATGTATTCTCTCTCTCTCACCCCTTTTTTTTCATGTGTTTTATACAAAAGTATCTTATAGATATTTAAGCTCACAATGACAAAGCTAAATCGTTTTATATCTGTGTGTGTGTGTGTGTGTGTGTATGTTTTGGTGTACGCGCAAAACCTAACACAAGGAAATCAAATTCAAATTGTGTTTTCAGTTTCAGATTCGGCAAAAGCAAATGCCAGCAAGTCAAGTCAACTCGCTAGTACCACAACACAAATACAAACACATACAAACATACGCATACGCATACGAATAACCGAAAAAATCATGACCTTCCACAATGCCAGCAGCAGCAAGCAACAGTTGAGTGCCGTTCGCCGTTCTCCCTCTTTTATTTTTTTTTTTTTTTGCCTTTGCCTTTGCCTTCGTGAGCGTGAGCAACTGTGGCTCTAGCTTTTTTTTTTTTTTTTTTTTTTTTGTTGCTTTTTTGGCAATGCGTGAGCGACACACAGACACGCAGATACACAGAAGTACAGAGAGAGAGAATGAGTAAGAGCGAGACAGAGGTAAAGAGTGCGCTGCTCGAAAATAAGGCCAAGGTGACTCACCTTGATTAAGACGGAATGAAAAAAAAAAGAAGAAAAAAAAAAATCACTCACACACACACACACACAAACGTATCGAAAAGTAGAAGCAACGGCAGGCAACAGCAGAAGTTGCCGCCGCCTGCCTGCCTTCCTATAGAGCAACACCAACACCAACATGACCTTGCCCAAAAAAAAAGAAGAAAAAAAAAAACAGCTTCAAGCATTATAATTAAAAACATAAGAGCCAAGTCCAAGTAGAACCGAAAAATGAAACTGAAAATTTGTTCAAGTCATTGCCAAAATAAGCGAGAAAACTTAAACCAAAAACCAAAACCGAAACCGAAACTTTTAGCCAGCTGCTGCTGCTGCTACTTCTGTTGTTGTTGTTGTTGCTGTCGTCGGCCCTGCTCCAACAGAGAGGTCAACGTCAGGATCAGTGTCATTGCTTCTGTTGCCGTTGTCGTCGTCATCTCATCGTCATTTCCACTGACGTTCGGCGTGCATTGACGCCGGCCAACTCAGAGTACGTTCACTTTGTGCCGAAAAAAAAAAAAAAATAAATAATAAAAAAAAAAAAAACACAACAATGCAGGGGGAATGGCTCCCGATTGGCCTGGCCAAAAATACTGCTTAAATATCTATACAAAAGTATTTATAGTATAATTAATAACAAATTGTGTAATATTCTAGAAGGGCCGCCCCAGTACTAAATTGAATATCTCTTTCTTTTTGAAAACATATTCCAAAGTAAATCATTTGCACTAACAAAATATATTTTAATATATAAACATAAAGTTCTCTAAGCATAATTTTGCAATGAATCATAATATACATACAAACATAAAAACAAACATTTAAATAATTTTCTAATTGTTGAACTTTAAATAGTTGCCATGAATTATATATTACACAAATCCTTATAGAATTGTTCTTGATTCTTTATTGTAAAGCATCTCAAACTGTAAACACGTGCCGTACAAAAGCCTCAAGGCTTTATTTACAGTTTGAGCTGCGACAAATTACGCGCCTATCTCAATAGCCCCCAAATGCGGCAGCGCCAATCACGCATACACTCACACATATATACAACAGTTACACATTCAAATGCATTTACACACAGACAAACACGCGCGGCGTTTAGCCTTAGTTGAGGTCTTGCAATGCACCTCGAATGCATAAAAACAACAACAATCATGACAAATGCAATACAAATAAAAACTAAAGCAAAATCAACTCCCGCGCTTTTTAGAGAGAGAGAGAGAGAGAGCAACATAGACAGAGAGATAGAGAGAGAAAGAGTGGGCAAAATGTAAAAGAGAACTTGCACATACATACACAGCTAAATTTAGTTCAATGAATTTGCACATTTTGCTGTTCTCTTAACATTTCACTCTCAACTCTCTCGACTCTCTTTAGCTGCCAGACTTTGTTTGTGTTTTGTTGTTATTGTTGTTGGTTTGTTGATGAAGGAGGAGGTACGAGGAGTGAAAGGAACGGGAGGCCTAGTGCATTGACTACTACAACTCAGCCAGACGCAACACAGAGGCAGAGGTAATAGCAGCAGCAGCAGAAGCAGAAGTACACCAAAGCACGTTACTCGACTTGCTAATGGTGATAATGATGTTGCGGACTCTGCAAATGCTGCACTGTGCCTGCTGCTGCTAATGATGATGATGATGATGACGATGGTGCCGATGATGATGATGATGATGTTGGGGATGGCGATGACGACGACGATGATGATGATGATGATGATGACGATGGTTATCGTACGAAGGTCTTTCACCCGAACTCGGTCATTGGCGTACATTTTGTGCTGCTGCTGCGAGTTTGCTGCTGTTGCTGCGCTGCTGCTGTTGTACTGTTGCTGGTGTTGTTTCTGGTGTTGTTGCTGATGTTGCTGCTGTAGCAGCTCTGCTCTGCTCGCAAATCCAGCGCTTTTCAAAGTGTACATGTCGCAATTTCTTAAGAAAGTTCAATTACCCCAAACAATCAGATTTACTGTCTGTTTTTTGATGCATACACTCGACGTCGACGCTAGCGCAGCACACTGGTTACCAAAAAATCAAAAATAATAACACACAAAAATCGAAAACGAAAAACATATGATTGCCATTCAATTTTCCGCATTTTTTTAGAAGTTTAAAACTTAATCAAGAATGAAACTTTTTCTTTAATTCAATGTTTGCATGTATGTACATATATATAATATAATATTCAGAAAAAATTAAAAAGTCCTAAACAAAACTGTTTAATAAGAAATTTCATCTCTTTGTGAGCTATTTAATTATACTCATAAGAAAACGTATTAAAAAAAGCTTTTTTAAACTGTTTTTTTTTTTTTTTTGGATTTTAGTGAAAATATCTATTTGAATTTTTATTTGACGTTGTTACGATATATATGTGACCACTGTGCGTGCTGCTTCGTTTTCGTTCATTCGCTTCTTTTGCTGCTGTTACTACACAAACTGCACTGCAGTTGTTGTTGTTAGTGTTGCTGCTGCTGCCGCTGTTGCTGCCGCTGCTTCAGCGGGCTGTTGTTGGGTTGCAGTTTTCTAATGTTGCATGGCATGTTGGGAATGGGCATGGTTAGAGGTTGGCTGGGGGCCTATCCTATAGTTAGGAGAAGAAGCTGCCCGATGTTGTTGTTGTTGTTGTTGCTGCCGCTGCTAGTGCTGCATGTGCGATGCCGTTGCCGTTGCTGCTGAGGCTGTTGGCGTTTGGCTAGTTTTATGGCGCATCTTCAAATGTTTGGCTTGCTCCATCTCGCTTCATATATAGTTACATACATATGTACATATATGTATGTATGTATATGTATTTATATGCATACATATGTATGTATTTGTGTGTGTGTGTGTTTTTGTGCATGTGTATTTATGCTCTGCTCATGTTTATTTGCGTCGCTGCTGCATTCAATTTCAATGAGAAATTGTTGCCAATGTTGTTGTTATTGTTGCTGTTTGCCGTTTGGATTCGTTTTTATTTTGTTTTTTGATCATGCAAAACAGAAAAAAAAAATAAAGTTACTTACATACTATATCTATATATTTATCCATCTATCTATATATTTTTATATATATTCCTTTTAAATATATTTTTATTTCAATGATTAGAATCTAATAAAAAAGTGAAGCAACTTTCGCTTGGCGAAATTCAAATCAATTGAACTTGCAACATCAAAAATACAACAAAAAATAAAATTTTGTCACAGTTTTAGCAAGTGCATGCAATTTCAATACAAAATCTAAACTACAGTCTGAGATTTTTAAAAATTTTTGAAAAGTTTTTAAACTTTTATAAACTTTATATAAGTCGGGAACAATTTCAGTTCTTTCTTTTATATATATATGAATATATACTTGGTCCATATTTGGTTCTTTTGCGTTTTCCTTGAAAATTTTCTAAGGAAATTCTTTAATTTTCTAATTAGAATTTTAAGCGATATTAAAACTGTTCTGCTATCCCTCTCTTTCTTTCTCTGTAATCCCTAATTCCCAAAAAAAAAAATAAAAGGAAAAAGAAGAGAAATGAAATTACATTATTGCCAGCAACTGCAACTGCAGCAACAACAACAACAACAACAGCATCGGCAGCAACTTTGCCTTATCGCCAATTGCAACTTTCAAACGAGTTTAGTACCTGAAGGCCCAGAGAGACGACTGGCCAAAGAGCCAAGTGCTGCAATGCATCCTCATCCTCAATCTTTAACTTCAACTCCAACTTCAGTTCCAGCTACGCCTCCGCCTCCGCCTCCTCCTATAGCTAAATTTTGTCGACACATTTTGCTTTAGCTTATTTTTTTTTTATTTTCGGGCTTATCTGCAGTTTTTCATGTTAGGCATTTTTTTTGTCTGTTGTTATTGTTGTTGTTATTTTTTTTTTTTTTTTTTCGGCAAACGAAATTTTTTCAATGTCTTTTTGCTTGCAACTTTCGTTGTCTGCCATATTTTACTTTATTATACCCTCTAATAATAATAGTCAAAGAGTATATCATTTGATTAGTCATTTAGCTTGACATTAAAACAATGCTCTATTTGCCACGCCCACTAGTAAGCAGCTAATTTAAGCTTTTTAATCAGTTTTTAATATTCTTTTTGCATTAGAATAAAAATTTAAATATATAAAAAATACTTCAGATAGATAAAAGACAATTAAAGGGTAACTTTAAGTCGAATTTAGATGATCTTTGCATATTATTGCTTATATTTTTGTTGTCTTCAATGACAAAACTTGCTGTCGCTGCAGTTGTTGGTTGTTGTTATTGCTGCTACTGCTGCTGCTTCTGCCTCTGCTGGCGTCGTCGTCGATTGCATTTATTAATTTTCCTTTTTATAAATATTTTATTTTTTTGTTGGTTGTTATTTTTATTGAATTTATTTAAAGTGAAAATTATTTAAATAAAATCTAAATCGATGCCATTTTCCTTGCACAAAAAGTGAAATCCTCCAATGAAAAAAAAAACACAAAACAAAAATTCCAATAACAACAAAAATCGTTACTCAATCACAAATTTTTTTTCCTTTTTTTATTTTTTTTTTTTTTTTTTTTTTTTGGACTCAATTTCTCGCTGCTGACTGCATTTGAATTGCATTTTTGTTGTATTTCTATACATTTTTTTTCTCCTGCTTTTTGTTGTTGCTTTTTTTTTTTTTTTTTTTTTTTTTTTTTTTTTTTTTGGGTGCATTAAACGGCAAATTGTTTCGTGGGATCAACACAAAGTGCGTTGATCTCGGCGCAGCTTACAAACACAAAAAAAAAAAAAAAAGAGAGAGAAAAAAAAAACAAAAGTGAATGAATATGAATGCGAATGGGGCGAACGGCAACGTTGCGTCAACGCCAGCGTTAGCGTAGGCGTAGACGTCACTGCCTTGTTACGCATGGGCTTTTACATGAAACAAACAGCAGCAGAAACAACAACAATAACAACAAAATAGCTTAAATGTGACTAACAATTAATAAATTATTAATTACTCTCATTCCATAGCAATATGAATCATGCAAAATTCATGGATAAAAACGCCTTCATCTTTCTTTTTGGGCTACCATTTTTGGTGCAGTGGAAAATTCAAATCTCATCAGAAGATTCAATTCTGTTCCGGGTCTTGCAACATCAGAATTTGAAATAAATTTCTATAGCATAGTTTTAGGTCTATTCCATGACAGAACTTTCACTCGGTAATCGAAAATTCTTTTATAAAGATAAATGATTTGAATTTAAAAAGTTTTTACGAGAGAACTTTGAATAATTATTTTATATTTTGCATTATTTTTATTAAAAATACTTTTTTATTAGTATAAAAAGTTAAATTTACATAAATTTCAAGAGAAAAAGTTGTAAAAACTTTTCAAAATATAAAATTATTATATATAATAATATATTTTTATATGTGTTCTTTGTTTTAAAACCTTTGTAAAGTTAGAGTATTGATTTGTTTTATTAATAATAATTAGTCATTTATTTAAACAAAATATTACAAAAACTACAAATAAACTCAAGTATCAACATTTAAGTTAATAATTTTAAACTTTTGAATGTTGAAAACTTTTGTAGAGCATAAAATATATTTTTTATAGACAATTAATAAGTCTCTGATCAATTAATAATTTAAAGATAATTTAAACAAATTAATTCAATACAAGACTCCTTTCTTTTGCTTTCACATTAATGAATTTTCGGCATTCCCAAAACTGATCCGTTCCCGAATTGATCCGATCAGATCAAATTCGATCGAATCGGATCGTATCGTATCGTATTTTTATTGTATCGTATCGTATCGGTCTGCAAGCTCTCACTCACCACTTACACTCTCCATTCGCTCATTTCACTTCACTCGACGCGAAAGCAAAAGCAAAACACAAAAATTTTTTTTTTTTTTCGCCAGTCCGTTGGATATTTTTTGCGCTGCCGTTGCTGCTGCTGCTTCTGCTGCTGCTGCTGGTGCTGCTCTTCGCTGCGCTCGTTCGTGTAACTGTGTGAGCATATACAAGTGTGTGAGTGTTCGTGTGAACTCTGCTTTTGACCGACGAGGCAATGTTGTTCGTTGACCTTTCTCAAGTGTTGTTGCCATGAAAGGAGTACACGACGGCGGTGGCGTAAGAGGGCGCGGGCGGGTGGCGGTGAGACGATGCACGCTGGAGGCGTAAGTTGTGGGCGCTGTGGCTGCGAGTTGTTGTTGTTGTTATTTGCTGCTTGCAGTTTACGCAGCGTCTCTAGTTGTTGTTGTTGCTGTTGCTTCTGTTGCTGTTACTCGCTTTTGTTTCATATTTCGGCAAAAAGTTTCCTTGGTCATTAAACTCTTTAATGCAACGACCTTCCATTGCGATCAACGACAACGCGCATTTCAATTGAAAGAGATTAATGTGTGAGTGTGCGTACACTTATACATATACATATATATAACTGTGTGTATGTGTGACTGACTGAGTAAGTGAGTGAGTGAGTGAATAAGGGAATTGAAGGAGTTATCGCTATTGACAGAGTAGATGAAGAGTAAGCTACCAAAAACAAAACAAAACAACAACAACAATTAACAACAACAAAAATACAGTTTTCGGTTACGGCCAGGTGTGCATTGAACCTGAGTTATTGAAGGTTTTATGGTTTTTGCAGGTTGAAGGCGAACAAACAGTTGAAGGAAATTTGTCTTCGAGAGCATTAAATAATGTGACTTGATTGATTAAATAAACTATAAATGTATATATGTATCTATGTACGATGTATGTATACATAAATATGGCAACAAAAAAAAATGTAAACTTTTTTAGGGGAATGCAGTTATTGCATAAGCCATAAAAAAGTAAGTTAACAATTATAACCAAAAGCTTTGGACTTTGATATCATTTGATGATACGTTTTCACAGTAAATGTTAGTTAACCGTTATACTAAAGCCTCCTATATAGATATAGATATAGATACATACATACGGTTACTCATGCTATGCAAAATTAAAACATATCCAACGTTGGATAACCGCAATTTAACCTTTAAAGCGTGCTAAGTGCCATGACGGAGTCGATATTGGTAACGAAATTGATTTCCGTTGCATTTTCTCTCTTACTAACGAACTAGAAAAATCAAACCAAATGTGTGTTATCGTTATATGAAAAAGGAGGAGGATACCCATTAACTATTTTTTAGGTTTTGTGTAGGTGCAACTGATTAGGATTTTCCTTGCAACAATAAGACATTGAACCTTTTAGAGATCATTTAGTTCATTTCTTTTTCAAACTTCTTCATGTTTAGCTTTCCATATATATAAAGTTCTTATTATGTTGTTATGAATGTTAACTTTTATTTTTTAAATCATTTCACAATGAAAAGTAAAATTGTGTTGCCTTCGCCACGCGTGGCACTAACGCAGCAGCAGCACTAATGCACAAGCAACATCATTTTGCGGTATTTGCACTTTTTGTTAAACAATTGACCAGTAACAAAAAAAAAAAAAAAAAATAACCAAAATAAAAAACAAATGCACGAATGTTGAATGAAATCAGAGCGAGTTGTAAGAGAAACAAATCAGGTAGAAAAAAGAGAAGCGCAGCAAAATGTCTCTCATATAAGAAAAGCTCGCTCTCTACTCTGGGCTATGCATGCAGAGAGATAGAGATAGGGAAATGTTGAGAGAAAAAGAGATTGTATGTTTTTTTTTTTTTTGAGAGAGCGGCAAAATGCAATTGCAAGTGATCTCTCATTGGCAATTCATGTTGTTGCTGTTGCTGTTGTTCTCTCTGTGTGCTTTACTGTAAATACATTTCTTTACATTGCATTTTGCCGGGCGGGCTTTTCAAAGTTTATCTCTCGTTCAATATATGCATATGTATATGTGTGTGTGTTAGTATATATGTGTGTGTGTCTAACTTGTTTGTGTTGCCGTCGTCGCATTCGACTTTTTCAATGAGTCAATCCTTGAAATGTTGACTTCCTGATACGCATATGACTATTGAACAAGTTTGCTTTGTTAGATTTTTTTTTGAAGGTTGCGTATTTTATACACACACAGACACACACACACACCTAACACACACAAACGTGCACTTGCTTTGGCTAAAATGTGAGACAGACATACAAACACACATAAATTTTTCGTAGTAGGTAAGATATGCCTTTTGCTTCTTTTTTTTTCTATTATTATTTCTATTTTTGTCTATGCTTAGTAGCGCTTGACTATTATTACTATTATATCTTTTGATACTCTTTGTTCAAGAGGTTACTTCGATTACAAAATCTTTTATTTAGTAAAATTTTAAGAGAATAATATACAAAATTAGTTTTAGAACTTTGTTCATAAAAGATTAATACACAAAATCAGTTTTAGAACTTTGTTTAACTCAAAGTATAAAATTATTATCTTTTTTTTTTGGCTTTTGTTTAGTTTTGGAGACTTTTTTAAAGTACTTAAATATGTTAAAAATAGTTAAAAAGTGTCCTTTTATTTGTAGAGATTTTATATTGTTGTATTAATAAAAAAAAAAATTTCAAACTTAAATATTTCATTACTATACAATTTTTCTAAAAATTAAAAAAAAAAATTGAAGCTCAAAAAGCTTTATTTGTGGACACTTTTGCAATATTTTTGTAGATTTTTCTAAACTCTGTTACTAATTTTAAAATTTTAATAACCAAAAATCTTGTTTTTTGTACTTTTATTTAATAAATGTTTTAATTTCATTTGGAGACTTATGTAGAGTTATGCTTGGAACTATTTTTAGTATTTAAAATCAACTATTTTTCACTATATGAAGTTAATGGAAGATATACAGGATGAGAAACTAAAAAATTAAGGCTCTGTTCCAGACATAAATTGGCTTTATCTAGAAGATACATTGCCTTATATTGGAGACTTTTTTCAGGGCCTTAAAGTTTCAATTATAATATTTAAATAATCGTTAGAAGCTTTTATCATATTAAATGTGGCCAAAAGGGTAAAAAGAATTCGTTGTCACATTCTAAAAATATGTTGAATATGTTGGTTTTTGCTTTTGTTGTTGTTATTATTATATATTTTTTTTTGTTATAATATTTTATTTTGAATTTACAGTTTAGCAGGCAGCAGCAGCAACAGCAAGCAACAACTACAAAATAGCAAGAACAATAGGCGCGTCAGCAGCTCAACTCAAGTATTTTTTTTTTTTTTTTGTTTCTCCTATGCATATTATATGGCATGATATATCTATGTCTATGCCGATGTCTCGTGTGTCTCTCTCTCCCTCTCTCTCTCTTTCTGTCTGTCTGTCTGTGTCTCTCAATTTCTTGAAATCATACTTTTTATGGGCAGTGAATAAATTTTCCATTTATCCATTTAACATTGTTTTTAACATATGAATTTTATGGTTAATTAGAATGCATTTTAGCCTCGTTTTTTTTTTTTTTTTTTTTTGTAGCCATGTTTTGTTGTTGTTGTTGTTGTTGCTCGTGTTGTTCTTTGTTAACGTTTGTTGAAGTCGGATTAGGGTATAGTTTTTATGAAGGCCATCATCATCATCATCATCATTATGCTCATCATTGTTAACCTTCTTCATTCTGATTCTATCTAACAAAATGTGTGGCTACAAGTCTCTATTTTTTCAAAGCAATATTACGCATACGTCCTGTATGGCGTAAATTAAATTCTATAATTGATGATAATCATGCTGATGGAATGTAATTGATTTTTAAGGGCATTTTTATATCGAAATATGTTTAAAAAATTTTTTATATTTTATTTTGTTTTTTGTTCACGTTTTTTTTTCAAATTCAATTAGCAAACTTCTTTAAATCAATACGATAGGCCCACCTGACGTATGAGTGATATTGACCTTGACAAGAAAACGTTATTGAAAATGTTTTTTGAATGGGAAATTTGTTTTCGTAGTGACACATGAAGAGGAAGTCAGGGGCACATATACTAAAAGGGTGAGCTCAGCTAAGCTTAGCTTAGCTCAGTGGCGCCTCTTTAAAGTCTTTAAAATGTCAGTTTTTTTTATTTTTTAATATTTATGGCAATTCTTTATTATAAACAACATTCATTTTTATAACATTTGTTTAAATATTTTATGGCCTATACTTATGTACATATACATACATATATATATATATTTCCTTTTCACAAAGAATTTTGTACGAAAATCAAGCAAAAACTGAATTTAAAAACAATTTAACCCTGATTTTTAAACTAGATTTATAAAATCAAAAATTATAGTTTTATTAAATAAATTAAATATAAAAGATTAATTTTTTTTTTTTTTTGAATATTTTGTGAGTTTAAAATATTTATATACATAATTTATAAGGAATTATTATTGAAATAATAATCCTTGATCTAAATAGTTCTTTAGTTATTTTTAGTTTATTTAATTAATCAGTTACCAAAGGATAATCTAGTTGATTTAGCTTTTTTATTCAAATATTTGCATATTTATTTAAAAATTTTTATTCTTTAGTTAATTCTTATCAAAATCGGTACTCCTTTTTTGATCTACTTATCTTGTTTTATTTTACAATATGATAAAGTTAACATTTCTGTAAGCTTTTTAGTCAACAGTTTTCAGCACTGATCAAATATAAGAGAGGGAGGTGAGGCAAGCAGTAGCCAGCCTATATATATATATATATAAGTATATAGAATCAGATAATTTGTCACACTGTTGCTTTATAGCATACGTGTACCGTTAAATTGAACTAACTTGATGCATGGTAACAAATATAAGTAAATTAAGAAAGAGAAAGAGAGAGAGAGAGTGAGAGAGAAAATAAACATTAATAAATATATGAAATATACAAAAAAAAAAATCTATATCTATAACATTTGTTATGCCCTTCGCATAGTCTACCTCTTTTACCTCCCCTCTCTTTCTATCTCTCTCTCTCTCTCTCTTACATTAAACATTAGCAGCATTAGCAACTATTATAGTCTAGTCTAGACCTCAAGGGGCTGGCGTTGGGGCCGGGGCTGGGGCTGGGACTTGGCTCGGCTTTGTGGCCCTCAAATGTTTGACCTTAAACTTGAATCGAATAGAAAAAGAAGGTTACAACAACAATAACAACAAAAAAGCTTGCGGTTACAACACAGCAAAAAAAAAAAAAACAAAACTAAACTAAAATGGTTAGGAAGGTTAAAATTTGCCCACTTGCTAAATTTGCTGTGTTTTTTGTTTTTGTTGTTGTTGTTGTTGCTGTTGTTTTCTGTGTTTTTGTTTTGTTGTGCTAATTTAATCCATTGGCTATTGAAATTAAGAGATTATTATTTCTTAAAAACAAACTATATTGATACGAAAATAGTTTTTCCAAATCAACAAATGTATTCAAAATATTAAAAGAATTGTTTTGATATTATATAAATATATTAAATATTCGTAATAACAATACAAAACAATTTAAAGTTAGCAAAATTTCATATGCCCTTTAATTGTTAGAGTATACAAAATGAACTTACTTTTTTATTTTATCTGAGTTTACTTTTTCTTCTTCTCTTCCATTAAAAAGAAACTGAAAAAGTAGCATAGAAATCTTTTATGATGACCTTGCCAAATCTACAAAATATGCAAATTTTAAATGTACATACATATATATATATATATATATATAGTGAGATATATATATATACATATATATTATAGTTATCGTATATGAATAAATACCAATTCTGTCATCTTTGCCACACGCTTAAAACAAAAGCTTTTCCAATCGAAATCGGAAGTATCTTTGAATTTGTTGTTAACTTTGTTAGCCTTTTATAGCAACAACAAAAGCAATAACAATAACAACAACAAAAACAACAAGAACAAGAGCTACGATCTTGAGCGGAACGTTCATAATATTTTGTTCAATGAAATATAATGCTGTTGTTGTTGTGTGTTTGTTGTTGTTATTTAAGCACGAGTCGCTTATGTTCTTTACGCACACATAGATAAAGTGGATAAGAGAGAGAGAGAGAGAGAGAGAGAGAGAGAGAGAGAGAGAGAGAGAGAGAGAGAGAGAGATGGAAACTCACACACGCATTGAGAGCTGCATACAAATTATAAAACGAAAGCTTTTTTTTTTTTTTTTTTTTTTTTTTCATGTTTATACGTAGCCATGACAGTGTGAGAAGGTCACAATGCATACAGACACACGCACACTGACGAACGTATAAATACTTAAAACTAGCAACAACAATAGTGCAAAAGCTAACATAGCCATAACAGCAACGGCAGCAGCACCAACAGCAACAATAGCAACAACAACAACAACATTTAATATTTACGCAGTAAATGAGCAACATCAGTCAGCACCTCAACAAAGTAGTCAAAGACGCCGGCGCACTTGTCTATGCGCTCGCCGCTCTTCTTATCTTCTTCTCTCGTTCTCTCCCTCTTCCCCTTATCCCCTATCCCTATAACCTTCCTCTTAACTGTTACTCTCTTGTATAGTCTCCCTCTCTCTCTTGATATCCGAAGGTAAAACCCTTCGTTTTATTCTACATAACATAGAGCTATGTATGTATGCATGTATGTATGTATGTATGTATGTATGTATGTATGTATATGTATGTATGTATTGTGTGTACTTAGCTCATTTAACCAGACTAGCTAAACGCATTTTCCGTAGCTTTTCGGTAAAATTGATAGAAAAAGCTCTTCAAATGACTTGCATGCCAGCTAATTGACTGACGTCTAAAAAGCTTTTCCATTTCAATAGAGACAAAACAAAAAATACCTTTTGAAACATTAGAATTCTTTAATTTAGTTAGAATTTGATATTAAATTCAT
Source organism: Drosophila neocordata (assembly GCA_018903615.1). Lineage (NCBI taxonomy): Eukaryota > Metazoa > Arthropoda > Insecta > Diptera > Drosophilidae > Drosophila > Drosophila neocordata. The sequence continues at coordinate 14,189,608 of JAEIGI010000001.1, forward strand.
GAAATTGTATCATGTGATATAGAAAAAAATATATAGATATCTAAATATACCTATCTAAATATATAAATATATGTAATTTTCTGCATATTTCCTAGTTATATAAAGTTTTTCTATAGTTTTAGTTATAATATGAAAATTCTTTATTGTCCTTGAATTTCTACAATTCTATTGCCTACTTTTAGGGCCATTAACATTAGATTTTTCTTATTTATATCAAATTTAGATACATTTTGTATAAAAGGAAACTCTTTTTTAATCTAAAAAGAAATAAATTGTTAGTTTATTTTGTAGGGTATAGAAAAGTCGGTGAAACTAAAGTTAATTATAATCCTGTATTAAAATTTTTGTTGCCTTTTCATTAAGTATTTTATAGGTGACAAAAATAAAAATTAATTTACCACTAGTAAAAAAATTTATTTTAAGTGTTTCCTAGATAATTTGAAATTTTGTTAAACCAAGCAATGTGTGTGTTTGTGTGTGTGAAAAGCACGCATACAGAGAAAAACTATCAAATCTGGCCAATTCTTCGATCTCAAATTTATTAACCGGTTCTCAATGTCAATTCAAAACATATGCAGCAACAAGATTAAAGCTTCTTTTTCTTAAACAATTTTAATTTTTTTCTTCTTCTCTTTTTCTCTCTTTTTTTTTTTTGTTGTTTTTTGGTTTATTTTGTTGTCATTGGTTAAATATTTAATATTGATTAGTTATTTTTACTTGATGTTCTTCACTTTGCAGATGCCGCACAGCTAAAGGAACTTCTCTGAAAAGGGGAAGGTGCAACTTCTTGAAAAGGGGAGACCGTTCCACTGCCATTGGCCAGCCAAATGCCTCTGTGCAACAACAAACAATATAAATGCGTGGCCAAAGTGAAAAACTGGGAACATATGCAAATTTGGCCGATGCTGTTAATGGGGATAAAACTTTATATATCTATCGCATACATTGTAAAATAAAATTAACGATTAATTGTGTTAAAGCGTGAGATATAATATTCTGCCCCGCCCCCCCATACAATACCCCTTATTCATATCATATATATATATATATATATATACATCTAAATAACAACAAGTGACAAGTGCAACAAATTACAAAAAATAAAAAACCAATATCAACAATTGCAACAAACAAAATAAAATGCGCCTAGTAGCGCTTCAAAGTACAATTAATAACAACAAGAACTGCTACAATAAGTGGCAAGTGAAGAACTTGCAGCGACGCCGTGCAACAAATGAAGTAACTCAAATCAAAAAAGAGCAATTTTTTGATAACTTTACACTGCCTTATGGATAATAATTCAATATTGAATATAAACAAAAAACCAAGACAAGCTAAATAAATACCGAACATTATCTAAGTAAATATAAATAAGTGATATATATATACATCAATATATATATATATATATATCTTTATACATATATATATACATACAACACATTCAGCAACGATTTTAGCGGCCAAAAACGTGAAATAGAAATCTATCCATATATATATATATATATACATACATATATATTAGAAACACGTCAAGGAAATCCAACAAGGATAACAACAAATATAACGGAAAGGTGAGTTCCGAGTTGTACAATATACATAGATAACTGTATAAGTTAGCTATACTATACATATATATATATACACTATATATTCTTGTTGAGCATTCAACTTTAAAATTCATAATCAAAGCTTAATTAAAGTTTTTCTAAATATCTTTGAATTAGTATTGTTAGATTAACATAAAGATCTTTTGTTGGTTTTACTTTGAAAACATTTGAAATTGTTTTCATTTTACAATTTATAAATTTTCTTTATAAAAATATTGTTCCATATTAAATTTTGAAATTAAAGAATGTAAAAGTTTTGATTTACCAAGAATTTGTTTTAGCTTTTTGAAGCATCTATTAGTTGTGGGTCTACATATCACAAGAACTGACCAATATATAAAGCATTGGCATCGGTCAACTGAGTTCATATTTCAATAATTTATCAATGTATAAAGCAATGGATCAAAATACTACCAAATAATTATTTTGAAAACTTAAATTGTTGGAAAACAAAAGCTGGAAAACGTTTCAAAATACTTTTAAAAGTCTTAGAACAAAGGCAAAGCCTTGTGCTTCTTGTTCTTTCGAATAATGTGCTGTATATTTAGGACTCTAAATATAAATTAGGTTTCCCTTTAATATAAAGCCTATTATAAATCAGATCTGCAAGTTATGTGGAGTGCAGGACTATATCGAAAAGACTTTGTTATCAGGTAATGATTGTATAAATCTTTTTGTAACCAAAGTTTCATTTTTGGCAGTGTTTTTTTACTATAATATACTTTTATAGAACTTCTATGAGAACTTCTTTGTTAATCTCCATAGAAAATTACATTTATTATAATTCTACTTATATAACTCTACTTTCTACATAGATTGACAATTAAAAAATATACAAATGTCTCTGGCTAAAGTGTCTATTGGTTAGTTTTAATTCGTTTATGCATTATTTTGAATCATATTCGATCTTTTAGAAACTTAAAACAGAAAACAGGTCCTTAAGTAAAAATTAAATTCTTACACACACCGCTTTACGTTTAAATAGTTCACCCTGTTTGTTATGAAATTAGAAATATTTTTCCCTTCTTTTTTATGCCAACTAAGTATATTCTTCTTGTTATTAACATTTATAGTTTCTCTAAGAGCAAAATCTGATCTGATTACATTTTTTATACGGAAAAGACTTATTGAAATGCGGACGAAGCTGAAAAATTTTTTGCTAATTATATTATTATGAGAAAAATATGAAAGAATTCAATACACAACGTTCTATTGGTTATATATGTTTTAGAATATCTGAATCAAGACTAAATCTATGGGGGGAAAATACAAAGATCGTTAAATTCTCTATCATGTGAAGGTTTATCTTGAAAGCAGATAACATAAAGAGAGACTTAAACTAATGAAGCAAGCAAGTCGTCCCTGCCGACTTTGAATATACCCTGTATCAATTAAGGGAACTTTATAAAAGCAAACTCCTTCGAATTCGCCATTAATTCAAACTAAAATTTTCCTCACAAGCGGCAGCAACGAACGCATGCTATCTCGCTCACACTTACTACGCAATGTCGCACTGGGCATTTCAGTACAAAATGTATATAGATATATCTCCCATATTTCTTGTCCGATTGCAACCAAATTTGGTCAGCTGATACCTTTTGGCCATATTATTGGGTGTGCCAAATAAGAATAAGCCACCTTTAATATAACACTAGTTATTCGTTTTTCCTAAATTGCGGGGGCGGAAGTGGGCGTGGCAAAAATTTGAAACAAACTTGATCTGCGTAGACACTACACGGATGCTGACACCAAATTTGGTTGCTCTAGCTCTTGTAGTCTCTGAGATCCACGTGTTCATACGGACGGACAGACGGACGGACGGACGGACAGACGGACAGACGGACATGTCTCAATCGACTCGGCTATTGATGCTGATCAAGAATATATATACTTTATGGGGTCGGAAATGCTTCCTTCTGCCTGTTACATACATTTTAGCGACTTTAATATACCCTTTTACCCTATGGGTACAGGGTATAAAAAAGAAATCATTACTTAAAAGAAACCGGTGAAATAGACTACGGACCGTGTTTTCGGTTGATAAAACTAATAATTGAATCAAATTTAAGAATAAAATTGGTTTTAGTTCAAAAAGTTCACAAAATAGTTCCTAAATAGTTTACAAAATATCAAATTCTATAAAAGATATATATGGTTAATCTATTCAAGTGCAACGGAGTGTATATAGAAGCATGAACAGCTAAGAATTTGTAAACTTTTATTTATTATGAAATTGAATTTAAAAGATAAATTTAAATTTAAAGATAAATTATGAATCTTTACACAAAAACTAACAAATAGCTCTATATATATATATATACTATATATAGCTGATAGATCTATGTTTTAATGATTTCCCTGTTGGAAAATTGAATCATCACAGTGAATATAACAAATTTAATTATTAATTTAAAGCAATTTGAAGCTATTTCTCTCATCCATCCATGCCCCTGAAATTAATTAATGTAAATATGTTTCATTTATGTTTCACACTAAATACTTATATAATATTTATTTAGTTATTTGTTTAGTTTATGGTTATTGGGAATTTCGATTTCCATTGAAGCTTTTGTCAGCTTTCAAAATGGACTTTCAAAGTAAATACTTTTAATCACACTCACTCATTGAACCGCACCCAAATCAAGAATTTTCATTGCTAGCCAGTGGCAAGTAGCAACACCAGGAAGTTGAACTAACTTTACACACACACACATACACACTCTCCAGAACACATACACACACACACATACACACACATACATACACAATTATAAAGATAGAAAGAAAAATAATCATAGAAATGATCTATCATTGCAATTGATGCTTTAGCTTAATCAAAGATTGCGTATACGCACTGTTACACTATGATTAGAAATGCAACAAGTAAAACTAGCATGCAGAATCAAAAGAAAGAAAAAAAGAAAGAAAGAATGAAAAGAAAGAAAGAAAGAAATGTAATATTATTATAGTTGCATTTCCATCGGCTAAGATGTACCCAATATTTTGCATAAACGCTGATCGAGCAAATGTCTAATTATAATTTTGCCTCAACTGGCGCCAAGCGAAAACAGCAACAGCAACAGCAACAACAACAATTACAACAACCAGCAGCAACAACAAGAAATGGTGCTGAAGGTTTTTCCTCTGCAGCATTTTCTTTTCAAGTTGAACTTGCTTTTGCTTGTTGACCAGGCAGAAAAGTGAAATAGACGTTGCTGCTGCCGCAGCTGCTGCTGCTTGTATTGAATAATGAAAAACAAGTTTTCCGCGGAGCATTGCGCATCAACATGGAAAAACCAAAGCGCAAATGCAACAGGCCAAACTGAACCGATTGAGAGATGATGATGTTGATGATGATGATAATGATAATGATAATGATGATGTTGATGATGATGACTTGCCGCACAGTGATAAGATATTCAAAAATTAAGCCATGAAGTGCTCTCTTAATATCAATATAAATCATATTTTTCATACAAAGAAATTTAAAACGGTTTAGTTAGAATCTAAAGACTTTACTTAGTAATTTAGCATTTGGGAATATTAATAATAAAAATTCTAGACAATTAACATTATAAACTTTTTCCTATCTTAAACCATTTACTTTATAAACTATTGCCATCTTTCTACGATCTACTCAATCTAGATTGATTATTAGATTCTTTGATTGTATCTATCTCTTTCTTATAATTTGTTTGCCATTGAAACTATTGTGAAAACCTTTAAAAAAGTTTTCTGTAGATTATGAATGCCTTAAAATTAATAATTAATAATTGACTATATTATATTAATAATAATATTTTAATAATTAACCACTTCATTGATCATTTTTAACAATATATTTATCTAATTTGTATACTGATATTCATTTTATTCACTTTGAAATGATGTTTATATATATCTTTTGTAGATATAGTGTTGTCTATTTCATTTAGGGTTTGTTTATTTTTGCTTTTCAAAGGATATTTTTCAAAATTTTGAGCTTTTTTTGCTTGTTTAATATTTGGATAAGATAAAGATTAATATTTCTTATAAATATTATAAATAAAATTCAATAAAATGTTTCTAGTCATTTAAAATTGATCAAGGATTAGAGAGATTATAGTGTCATTATCCGATTGATCAGTTGGAATTGTATACTTTTTGGTATATATAGAATTAATATTATAGAATTAATATTATATTTAGTTTTAAACAATATTAACAGTCCAATTGCCACATAGAAAATTATACAAAAAATACTTCATATTATAGTAATTATAATATATATATTGAATAGAGTGAGTAAGCTGTATTTTTGAAATAATTCTTCTAACTAAGAAACTGGAAGGGTTTACTTTGGCACAGCCGATGATATTTATATATTTATAATCTTTATATAATAATTTCTTATAAGAAAGTTTGATTGTATTAAATTTAAAGAAATTACTTTAGTTTAGGTTATTTTTTTAGGGTTAGTTTTCTCTTTGTTTTTCCAACTAAAGCTTATCCCACCCACTGAGTTGCCTCTCTGTTTATCGATCACAAATTTAGCTTAATTTATCGGAAACTTAGATGGAAAGCTTAGATAGAATCTTAGATAGAACCTTAAATAGAACCTTAGATGTATAGATATTAGATGCCTTAGGACTATATTAGTATCTAGTTCTATATACATTTATTTTTCGTGTTTGTAGGTTATCATAATGGTTTAGTGTGACCATAATTTCCTAAAATGATTAATAAGAAATAATTGGCAAATTATTTTTACTAAAGATTTAAACATTTTTGTTTTTAAAGTACTAAAAACTTTATAGGTATTTATTTAATATTATTAAATATATAAAAAACATTCTAGTTTTTTGTTTTTTTATATTGATATTATGACCAAATATTCAAAACATAAAGAAAATTATATTATATTAAACAAATATCTAAGCTGATTAAATTCTAATAAATTTAACCTAAAAAATTTTTATAAAAATATTTATCCTTTTATGATTTAATATCAAATGCAATGAAAGATTATACTTTTTATATTTTTATAAAAATATTTTTCTTTCCTTTTATGATTTAATATCATATAATATCAAATAATGATAGATTTGCCTTTAGATTTTATTAATACTACTATTTTTCCCTGTGTCTTAAGCTAAATCAATTCAAAACTTATTACAAGGGACATAAGATATACAATTTCGAACTTTAGTCAGATCTTTGAATTATAATATATTAAATATATTAAATAACCAAGTTTATGTCAAGATTAACTCTTTTTATTATTATTTGAATTCAGTTTGTTTTCTGCTTCTGCTTTGTTTTCTTTGTTTTAAACAGTTATCTTTCTTCTTTTTTTTTTTTAACTAATTTTGAAGCAAATTGTTCCAGTGTGCAGTTGGGCGCGGGTGCCTGGCAGCGGCAATGGCAAAATGTTGTAATGTCGCAGACTCTCTTTCCCTCTCTCTATCTTTCCCTCACACACACACACACATACATATACTGTGTGATATATATATATATCTATCTCTTTCTCTAACTCTCTAGTTTTGAGTTTTGCCTGCAGTTTGCTTTCAAGTTTGCTTGCAATTTTTCGTATTCCGCCTCGCTTCGTTTCGTAGTTCAATGTTAACGAACTTTTTCTGCAGTTTTGTTTTTGTTTTTGTAGTTGTTGTTTTTAGACTTTCACTTATAATGAATTTGGCGAGTGGAAAACTTGTTGCTCTTGTTGCAGCAGCAGCAACAGCGGCAGGCAGCAGCAGCAGTTGTTGTTGTTATTGTTGTTGTTGGTGTTGGTATTGCTTTGCATGCAGTTCAATAACATGTTATGTAAAAAGCATTTTCCAAGTTTCTTTTGGTTTTTCCTTTGTTCAATCATTCGCTCGTCTTTTCTTGCAGCTGTTGTTTTGTAGTTTTTCCTAACATTTTCTTTACTGCAGGGCTAACCATTTATTTGTTGTTGCATATATATATATATATATATATATATATATATATTGTTTATATATATATATATATATATACATAGTTATATGTTGTAATTCGTAATTTCTAATGTTATTGAACTTTAACAAACAAGTAAGAAGACAGACAGAAAGAAAAACTAATAATAAAAAATGAAAAACAGACTTTGATTCAACTGAAAATTAGTTATAACCGGAAGCCACAAAACAAAAATTGAAACAATGCAACAAGACGACTTTCTACATTTATTTATCTTCAATTTTTTTCTCTTTTCTTTTCTTTCTTTATTTATTTATTTTCATTTTTGTTTTGGCTTTTGTTTTTTTTTTTTTTGGGTAGGGGCTATATTAATTGCCCGATCATCATGATGGAGATAATGATGGCGCATTGTTGAAATGCAGATGCACCTCCATGAAAAGATTTTTCCATTTGGTTTTTCTACATTAAATTGCAATTGCAATTGCAATGCTTCAATTGTTTTTTATTGACTAAATTTAAATTTTAGATTTGCATGGAATATATATTTATATATATAATAAGACAATTTCTTATGCATTATTTATAGATAACGAAAAAAATAATTAACCGGAAATTGAGATCAAAAGAGACATTTTCCTTTAGGAAATGGGCTCAACTGTTGCTTAAATTTTTTTAAAATATTAAATGAAATTGTTCAGATAAAGAAATATATATTTCCAACCCTCCAAAGTATATATATTCCTGATCAGCAACAATAATGGAGTTGTTATAGTCATGTCTGTCTGTTTCTTTGCATTTTTTAGACCTTAAATTTTAAGCTTTATAGTTGAAACTTGGTAGATAAGTTTGTTAGATATAAATGAAGTTGAAGTATGAAGATCATTTGGATCGGATGACTATAAGATATAGTAAATTGACTTTAGCTCGCAGATTTAATCCCCGTTCTGAAACGATTTAATATGAATCTTGTTTTTAATTAAAAATTAAGACTAGGATGCAATTTGATGGATATTTAACTTTAAAGTTTGTTTATAAGCCATCAATTAAAACTTATTTTTTAAGCTTTAAAATAATTAAATACTTTAATAATTACATTTTTTATAACATTTTAATAATAAAATTTATTTTTAACATGTTTTTGTTTTTCGTTTTCTTTCTATTTGCAGACTCCAAGACTTGACACCTAACTAAGCCAAAATATTTTCTTAAAAAAAAAAAACTATTCAAAAATTGTTTTTTTTTTTCTTTTTGCAACTAAAACAAACGAAAAACTTTTACAATTTTCATATTAAAACGGAAATCAAGTATACGCCTAGTGGAGAGAATTCGTTACAAGCGCCTTCTACTCTCTTGCAACGTCCAAATCGAAATAAGACTAAACAAAACAAAAATTAAATAAATCAAACAAATTTTTATAAAAAAAAAAAAACAAAAATATATATATACATAAATATAAATTTTATATAGAATATTGTAAACCAAACCAAAACCGTCTCATTAAACAAAAGAACAAGTGCCTAATAACAAAACAAATCAAAATAAACGGAAATCTTATGATAAAAATTGTGTGAAAAAGAGAAGAAAAAAAAAAAAAAAAAAAAAACAAAAAGGACAATTGGGTGAAGAGAAGAAAGTGTGATAAATAAACAAAAGATAAACAGGAAGAAGAACCCAAAATTCTAAATTGGGTTGATATAGACACATAAATTTTTTTAATTAACCAACGGCTAGAGGAAACGGCTACACGCTGGCAGTTAACAGTATTTGCAGTGCAGGCTTTGCCCTATCAGCGATGCCATTTATCGATGACGCACTGCTCTGGTGTCCGGATAATGATGGTCGTCTTGTTGGTGGTCTAGATTTGGCAACATGCATAGCAGTGAGTAGACAAATGAAAGGAATTTACATTTGATCCTTTGTTTGGACCTTTAACTAATAAGTTTTCTGTTTTTTTGAATTTCTAGGATGATTCAACAGTCAATGGTGAAAATATCAATGGAACAATACAATCAGCTGGCAATCCAAATAATCAACAACAAGCAACATTAGTAGGAGGTGGTGGTACTGGTGGTGCTGGATCAGGAGTAGGTGGTGTCGTATCAACTGGGACTGGTCTTAGTGGTGAACTGAATGGTTCGGCAGCTCGCAATGTCAATGTTGTGGTGGAACCATTATGCGGCAGTGATTCATCTGATGAGCTATTTCGTCAATTCTCCGAAAGCAATTTCGAAATCGAAAGCCTGCTATCGGATTTGGCCACCGTTGAGGTTAAAGTCGAAAATGTACATCCGCCAAAAGAGAACAGAGAAGTTTGAACTCTAACTATAAAAAGAAAAAAAAAGAAAATGAAAAAAAAAACAACAAAAAAAAAAAAAATACTTTCCTAAAAAACAAAACGAAAAAAAAACATAAGAAAAAAAAAATAGAAAGAAAAGGAAGGGAAATTTTCCGATTGATATATCATTCATTTTTCGTTTCTATTTGCTCTTTTTCTTCCCACAAACTTTTATTTTGGTTCTTTTCTTTTTTTATTACCTTTTTTTCTCTCCCTTTCTTCCATCTTTTCTTCTTCTTCTTCTTCTTTATATATATATGTATATCTATATGTATATGTTTCCTAGGAGGAGAATAACAACAATGTCATTACTGCCGCCGATGTGGTAGCTGATGATTTTGCCAGTGTTGCCGCTGCCGTTGTGGCCGGTGATGATCTTTTAGCCAAAGAGAATGCCCAGCTTAGTGCCCAGGGTCTGGTCGATACGGTCGGTGCCAGTCTGGCCGATACTGGTGATGACAATGGCCAAGCCTTATTAGCCTTTGGCTCAAATTCGGCAGCGGTTGCGGCATCAGCATCAGCGGCCATTGCCGCCGCGGCGGCTCTTTGTGGTGATTTGATTAACAACAACAACAACAATAATAACAATAATGGAGCAAATATCGGAGTAAATTCAATTACTGGCGATTGCACATCTAAGCTGGAATATGGTCTACTTGGCAATGGACAACAACAGCATACGGATGAGCCGCGTTTTGTGACCAGTGCAGCAGCGAATCCCCTGCTAGTGGAGAAACTAATGTCAAAGTGTCTGAACATCGATAAGCGGTTAGATAAAATTGATGGTGAGTCCAAATTTTCCTTTTCTATAAAAGTATATTTTATATATTTGGGGTGAAAATTTTGTTAAATTATTTCTTTGATTTTGTATAATTTACAAATTATATATTGCCTACTTTTGGGGTTTCATTTTTGTATGCAAGCGTTGAACACTGGGTGCATCTATATATAAACCGCTAGATGGCGCCTTACAGTTTTAGAGTCAGCTACTCCAAGCTGTTGTAAGCTGTTATAGTAAGAGCTTTTGATGAGCTTTAGGGTAATAAACCATGCTAACGCCAAAGCAATCAAGTTTCTTTGGTTTGAAACTTAGCTTAAGCTTTCAAGCTTAATATATATTACTCATACGTTAAAAAGGACAAGTCACTTTAAATGGGCTTTTATATATTGTGGTATGGGGAAAAGGATGTTATTTAAATTACAGGTTTCATTTGATTTCACTTATAGTAAATGGTGTGAAAAATACTTATATCTTGTTGTTTTAGTTAAACCAATAGTTACGCAGTTAAATAAAAAGCTCAAAAAAGTCTTTCGTATCTAAAAGATACTGAAAAGTGACCTTAGCATTGCATCAAGTTTACAACTGCTTTAACATTCTCCTTAAATATCTAAGCAAAATCTTAAAGATTGATTATTTTCTATAAATTAGTTACATGAAGTTCTCTTTACTATACAAACTGTTAAATAAAAAAATTTTTAAGTTCTTATTATATTAGAATTTGCCAATTGATGAAGATTATGATGTCGCATTGTTGAAATGCAAATGCATCTCTCTGAAAAGAGTTTTGCTTTTGGGTTTTTGTACATTTCCAAGAATTTCCAAGGCTAAAAGTCACCTTTCTTCTGTCTTAAAAGTTTTAAAAAAACTAAGACATAAAATCTATCTATTTAATTTATTTTGTTAATATTTTACTTATATTGGGTAAAGTTTAAAAATTAGTATTATCCTTTTTAGCTAATATTTCAATGCTTATTGATCAAATTTAGCATTTTTTTTCTAATCTTATAAAATTTTGTTAATTTTTTTGCTTAAAATTTAATTAACTAAGATTTATTATTGCCCAATGGTTTTATTAACAATATATTTAAATAATTTAAATAATTTCAAACAGTTTTCTTATAGTTTTTGTTATCAATTAACTGATTTTGAATTGATATCATTTGTGACACTTTTGGTTTTAAGTGGCAATAGACTTAGTTTTTTTTACCCTCAATTTATTTGAACTTGGCCTTGATGGTTCAAGAATTGTTATTATATATATATATAAAATTTTGTTTAATCTGCTTGTAAATCTCTTGAAATCTTTTTTTTGCCCCTTTACATTCTGCGACCAATTCTGTGATAATTTAATTAAATTTCCAATTCAAAGAAGAAAGTTTATACAGTTCTTCCTCGTCTCCTGCCCGATCTAAAAGAGTCCTGCCTTCCACGATATTGTCAACCATTAACCATAAGAAATAAAAAGGCCAGTCACTTGTTTATTAAATCCCGACTGGGAGTACTCCCTACAAAAATGGCAAGGCAACGCCCAGGCTCAGTCACAGTGACTGAAATATAAATGCTCGTCTCGAGTATAGAGGGGCAAAAAAAATAGGGAACGGACGTAGGGAGTGTGTGTGTTGTGCGACTCCTTGGAAGGATAGAGAAGGGCAGATAAATAAACGTCTATTGACACGAAAGGCAGACAACGTCGACGCTGGCAGCAAAAGCAACAGCAGCAGCAGCCGTCAGCGTTGGCGGCTGGATCTGGTTTTGGGAACCACAACAGACAGCCCCTAAGCCACCCACTTCTCTGCGGGCACCTATTTCCTTTTCTAAAAAAAAAAAAAATAAAGAAGAAAAAAACACGCCAGACGGATCTCCGGGAGGAGACGAAGCGTTAGACGGCCATGTTGTATATATATATAAACTTTTTTTTTCGGGTTTTCATGTTTCCTTCAACGAATGCCAAACGAAGCCAAGTCAGACAAATACCAATCTGCCGCATACCTCATCTAGACACCCCTTACGGCCCCTCTGGTTGGTTAGTACCTTTTGGCTGATGCTCTCTTGCTACGTACGTCCTACGTCTCGTCGGGTCAATAAATTTTGCGTGTGGAAATTTCGAGCTCAAGGTCAAAAGGATATTGCCTTGCTGTTGGGCGGCTGGAAAATGTATTTTCTGTGTGTGTAGGAAATGTTTCGTATATTTATACTGGTGTCTGCCTCCCATTTTCTTGACTCCCTTAATCCAAACCGCCCCTACGCCTCCCCTTCCGCCTACATCATTTTACCCCACCATAATTTCCCATTTCCATTTTCATTTCCCATGTTCATTTGCTTTAGCATTTCTATGGCTGTATTGGTGTTGGGCTTTTCACACAGACAAAATGGTAGGTCACAAAGTGACGGCCATTTTTTGATACCCTGTAAATAGAAGAAGAAGAGGAGAGGGTTGTATAAAACAAATGGAAAGCTTAGCTAATGCATATCTATTAAGGATTCTTAAAACTAGAGTTAATTACAAAGGGATAACAAAGAAGGACTATGGAATGCTTTTGTCTATCTTGAAGCTTTTTATCTAAACTTAACTAAGAAGTAAAGGATACTCCTCTAAATTGTTAAGTTCCTTTGGACTTACGATCCTTGTATCCTTGATAGGATATTTTATTGTAAAGTATTTAGAATTCGTTGCCAGGACTTACATGTTGGGCTTTTTATTTTCTGTGGCGTCTCGGGTTTTTTTTTTTTGTTTGTTACTTTTTTTTCGGGTGTGTGCGTGCCGCAGACAAAGACTGGTTTTATGTGACTCGCCTCTTGTGGGTGGTTGGTTGTGTGTGTGTCTATGCTTTTTTTTTTTTTCTTCTTTTATTGGGTTGAGTTTTTCCGGCAACCTTGAACTTGAAAAATTTGTTCGTTGAAGTTCAGGCCGTAAATGGGCGCAATCATTGTTGGCGGTGTCGGTGGAAGTGGCATTGGCGGGTGTTGGCTGACAGGCGCTAGACATCCTACGTCCTGCGACGTCCTGTCTGTGTGAATGTAAGTGTGTGTCTGTGTGCGTGTGCGTGTGCGTGTGTCTGTTTGCGGTGAGTTCAAGCGCCGTTCAAGCATTGAACTTTAATTTTCAAGGATGCAAGGGAAAGGCTCTTTTTTCTATTTTACTTCAGTGTTGTTTTTTTTTTTTTTGGCCAATAGCAAATGTGGCAGAGTCTGCGGCAACAAATTTCAGTCCAATCACTGAGACTTCTCTCATCTCAGGCTAGTTATTGCTGTTGTTGTTGCTATTGGGTCTCGGTTTTTAGTCTATAGGCATGCCGTTGACATTGCGAGCGGTCGTCAACGCTACCGACAAACGCCACAGAGACGCAATTTGGTATAAAAGTAAGAAGAAGGGGGTATGGGATGGGTGATGAAGGGAAGTGAGTGGAGACGGACGTCGACTGCTGCTGCTGCTGTGGCAAAGATTGTTCACTTTGTGCGAGTTCAGCTTTAGTCCAAGGTTCTTTTGCGGCTACCTTTCCATGCTCCACCCCTCTCTGCTCTATACCAAATTTATTTTCCCCCCTCTACGCTTCTTTATATATAGTTACTCCTCTTGGACTACTACATTTGAGTTTGACTTCTCGACTCGCTATTAATGTCAAGGGGTTCCACACACGACCAAGCGACACAAGTTGCACTTTTTGCAGTTTTTAAAAAGTGCGTTAGATTCTGCGTTAGTTCGCACCGTTCACTTTAGGGATGGGCAAAACAAAAAGTTATAGTAAATATCAAACATATATATAGATATATTTATATATAGAAACCATCGATGAATCGATAATTCATCCTAAGTAAGCTTTGCCCTTAAGAAATGCTTTAAAAAGTGCATCATAAAAACTTTCAATCTCGAGTTTTACTTTCAATAAATGAATAAAAAATGAATATTAATAATAATTTTAAACAATTAAATGTAGAAAAATGTACAAATTGTTTGTTGTTTATTTAGTTAAATAAATTAATTTATTTTCTTAAATTTTAATTCAATTTAAAATTGATTTTTCTTAACTTTTAAATAGTCTTTTCAATATTGATTGTTAAAATTTATGATTTAAATTGAAAAGTTTTTTGGTTTTCAATCATCACAATTTTGTGATTCAACTTTCTAGTCAATCTTCTCTTCAATATTAATAATTTATGATTGAAATTGAAAAGTAAATGCTCCAATGTTCCTTAGATTGATTCAACTTTCTAGTCAATTCTCTTTTCAATTACCAACAAATTTATGATTAAAATTTAAAAGTAAATGCTTCAATTTCAATTTGCCTTAGTTCTTAATCATCAAGTATTATTGATTCAACTTTTAAGTTTCTTTTCAATATTGATTATTAAAAATTTATAATTGACATTGAAAAGTAAATGTTTCAATTTCAATTTTGCTTAGTTTTACTTGTCCATAATCAACTTTAAATGATTCAACTTTCTAGTCAATATTTTTTACAATATCGATCAACAAAATTTATGATTAAAATGTTTCAATTTAAAATTTACTTGGCTTTCAATTATCACAATTGATTGATTCAACTTTCTAGTTGTTTTTAATGAATATTTTCAATCAAATTTTTGTAAGTTTTCTTGTCAACTTTTTGTTGATTTACACTTTGTTTTTTAAGCATTTGCCATCCCTGGCATACACACACACACATTTTGTTTCGATTATTTATTTGATTATTTTTTTGTGTTATTTTTGTTGTTGTTGCTGTTGTTGCTGTTGTAACTGCCATTTTGCCATGTTCTCTATGCTTGTTTCTAGCCATGCCTCATGGCTATATGGGAGAACTACTCGATCGTTGCACGCATTTCTTGGCTGCCTTTTGGTTTTTAGATTTTGGATTGCCAATTTGAATTTCAAATTATGTTGGTTGGTTGGTTGGTTGTTTTTGTTGTTGTTAGTAGTAGTAGTTGTTGTTGTTGTTGTTATTTTTGCCTGAAATGTGCGTTGTTATAACCAAATCAGGATTTCTGCGTGCCCCAGCCAGTAAATCGTCTAACAACAATTACAACTAAAACAACAATTGCAGTAACAGTGGCAGTAACAACAACAACAACAACAGCTACAACAACAACTAACGATGTCAGGGGCGTTCATTTGTCCATTGCCAGCCAACAAGCAAGCAAGCAAACGAACTGAACCGAACCGAACCGGGCAGGCCGAGCACACGTCACTGTCACCAACGACAACTGAGTAACCCCTACCCCCTCCCCTCCCCACCCCACTAACCAACCAAAAACCAAACCCCCCCCAATCACATATAGAGTCTCCCCCCCCCACATACCCTTTACCACAACACTACCTCATATACCCCATCTCTCATATCCCATTCGCCATACATCCATCCCATTCCTCTATCTCTATCTCTTTCTCTCTAGTGGCAACATTTTGTGAGTGCCAAACGTTGCCACTGCTAAATGCACTTTGCAATTTTGTTGATTGGTTTGGCATTTGTTGTTATTGTTGTTGTTGTTGCTGCTGCTGTGTGTATATTTTATTTTTTTATCTAAATTTTTTGTTGTGTTGTTGTTGTTGTTATTGTTGCACGCATGGCAGGTTGACCGCCGAGTTCAAGTTTTAACGGATATCGTTTAGTTGTTGTTGTTGCTGCTACTGCTGGTGTTGCTGCTGTTCTCATTTTTGGCAGGAGCCTCGCCTTAGCCTCGTTCATGTCTTTTGTGATTGCAAATGAAGTCATTATTATCTGCGCCATTTTGCCAATAGAGAAAGAGAACAAATTGATTAATGGCATAATGTCAACATTTTTCATTCTCAATTTGGGTTGAAATTCGTTTTTTTAATTTTTCTTTCAAAACTAAAGATGCCAAAAAAAAAAAAATTAAATGTTTAATTGTTTTTTTTTTCTTTTTGGTAATTGTTTTTTAAAAAAATATTAAAAAAAAAAGTTGGAATAGATTTAGAATTCTATTAACTATGTCTCTTTTTTTTTTTTTAATCAGTTATTAATTAATTTACAAAAAAGTATACAAAACTTTTTAATTACATAGCAAAAAAGGTGATGAAAAGCGCTTTAAGTTAATTAAGAAAAATATATTGGTAACTATGGATATAGAGAGAGATTAATTTCTTACTAGTTTCTCAAAAAAAATCAATTTTTTATATAAAGAAGTTCATATATTAATATTTTTCTATATACTGTAATATCTTTATATTAATGTTTCTATATAATTAAGTTTCTATATTCAGTATTCATATAGCTTCTATATAATGAAGTCTCTACCTAATGATTTTTCTTTATAATGGATTTTTTTCATACTGAAATAAAGAAAAAATATGGAGAAATGATACAAAAGTTTCAAAAATATCAAGTTTCTATATATTGAGGGTTCTATTGAAAGAAGTTTCTAAATAATGAAGTTTCTTTTTTTTTTTTAGTTTTTTCATACTGAAATTTCTATATAACCAAGTTTAAAAAAATCACGTCAAGTAATGAAGTTTCTATATAATGAGGGTTCTTTTGAAAGGAGTTTCTAAATAATAAAGTTCTTTTTATGTAGTTTATTTCAAACTGAAATATAGAAAAACTATAGAGAAAATATATTAAAAATCAAGTTTCTATATATACCTAAAGTTTACATATAATGATGGTTCTATTTTATAAAGTTTCTAAATAAGGAAGTTTCTTTATATGGAGTTTTTTCATACTGAAATTTCTATATAATCAAGTTTAAAAAATCAAAAAATCAAGTCATGTAATGAAGTTTCTATATAATGATGTTTCTATTTAGTAAGTTTCTATAAACTAAAGAGTCTATATATAGTTTCTACATTATAAAGTATCTATGTAATCTATATAAGAAAATTTCTATATAAAGAAGCTTCTAGACATTGAAGTTTTAAAATTGATCTCATCTGAATTTGGTATAGCAAAGTCTGACTGTACTTCTTCACATTATAAATTTCAGATTTTTGTTTATATTTTTAATTGAAAACTGAAACTTTTTCAATATATTGAATGTTAGAAAAAAGATCATTATGGTTTACCATATCCTTTACAGAAAATTATTTATTATACACTTGTCAGAAAAAAAAATGTTTACAAGCTCAATAAGAGACTTTGATTCCGAAAAAATAATACTTTTAAATAGGATATTATCAAAATTATTTTTTTTATTGATTAGCACATTAATTATCAATAATTTCTGCAAGTTTTTACTTTGTTATCAACTGCAGTTATTTTTCTATATTTTAAAAAGTAAAAAAGCAACGAATTTCAACTCAGAAAAAAGTTTTATATAGTTGTAGGTACCGTTAACTAACATATTTAAAAGCTTTGAAAACTTTTCTAACGTTAATCGATAAACTGAAGAAATAATATAAAAATCTATATCTCTCTATATATATATATATATTTGATTTCCATCTATTAAAAGTTCCAACAATTATGAATAAATTTCAAATGAAACGTTTAAATAATGACACTCCTATAAAAATTTCCTTAAGTCGATGTAATAACAGATTTACATGGAATTATTATATCATAAATGTCTATATAATATAACAGATTTAGTTGGAATTATTAGATCATAAATGTCTATATAATATTGGATTAGTAATGGAAATAAGTATAATTTTTTTTATATTAGAAATTAGAATTCAATGTAAATTATAGTTAACTTGGGATTTTCACTATAAATTATACCAATTTGTTTATATCTATATCAGAATTGTTATATGCCTTAAAAACGATTTACATTGGCAATGTGTTGTTATTGTTGTTGTTGTTGCTCTGCTGTTAATGCTCATTATAAGTTAATCGAATTCAATCTGTAAAAGCAAGCACACACTGTCCTAATTGCACTGTAACCCATTAACACACCAGCAACACCACTCACACACACACACACACACACACACACACATACATACATAATTACGTATATGTATATATAGAGAGCGACTTATAACAACAATCAACTACATATACAGATAAATATATATATATATGTAGTCATGGGGCATCCCATTGTCAGTTTGTCGTTAGCCATAGAAAAAAAAAAAAACAAAAAAAGAAGAAGAAAAGGGGCCACAAGCTGCGGCTGCAAACAAAATTTTCACCTTCACCCCATATAAACAACAGCAACAACATGTTGCAACAACAACAACAACAGCAACAGCAACGATGCTGCAAATGCAAAATAGACAACAACGAAAGCAAAAAGAAACTGAAACTGAAAAACAATAATGAAATAGGATAAAGAGGAAAAGGGGGAAAAGGAGATGTAGATATATATATACATATGCATATCTACATACATATCTACATACATATTTTGTAGATTTTCTCTTCATATGCATCTCTTTATACATATATATTGGCCAATGAAAATGAAATGTGGCTGTGTTTGGAAAAGGAAGCGCATGGGTTACCTCCCCCTACCTCACCCGTTTTACCATTATTCAAATAAAACTGCGAAATCAGAATGGCAAAAGACGAAAAAATAAAAAAGGGACAAAGGAAAAGGGAAAAGATATGATTAGATGACACAGGAGTGGTTAAATGTATCATACAGTTGGGCCCCACTTAAGAGTTACAATTTTAAAACCAAACTGGGAAATTTTAAAAAGAACTTTCTAGCTAAGTAGGGTTAGGTGTCAGAAGGGAGGGAGGGGGGTATGTTTATCTTTTGTTTTTTGATCATATTTGTTTTTAATTTAGTTTTAAGCCCTTTCAAATGTTTGGCATTGAATCGGCCCTGTCGGAAAGTTCAGTCTCAGCTCAGCTCTCAGTTCAGTTCCAGTTTATTCGATGTTCGTTTAGCTTTTGATTGCATTAGAGCGTGTGCCGACCAACTGACTACGTTGCCGTCGCAGTCGCATCTCGTTTAAAAAGCAGAAAATGAAAACAAAAGGCAAAGTCGACTGAGACGTCAGCGTTAGCGACAGCAATGGCAACAGCAGCAGCGACGTTAACGGCGACGATGATACAACCTTACAAAATTCTCAGTCACAGTCTGCGATGCGGACAGCGGTGCTCCTACTCCCCCCCCGTTAGCACCCTTCTCCACCTCTCTTTCATACTTACTGTGTGTGTCTCTCTTTCTCTCTCTACCCTTCAACCATCCTCTACTCCATTTCAAAACCCAATAGCAATACCGACTTTGGCTGGCTTTGAATGTTTAGCGCTGCTGAACTTGTCTTGCACACACACACACACATACATATACGCATGCATATACTCTGACAAACGGCAGTGAGAGCAGAGCAGCGCTCACTCAGTGGCCAGAGAGCAACAAACACATTGATAGCTTTATTTTTGCCATAGCGTGTGGTATGCAGCCTTGAATTAGTTCGCTGCACCCGCCTGTAGATACATACATATGTATATACAGACAAACACACAGCGAGTCACATAGACAGCAGCAGTCAGCAGAGATACATACAAATGTATGCTTATATATTTGTGTGTAAGCAAAGCGTGCGCACTTGTGTGTGTGTGTGCGAAAAGCTAAGGCTCCCCTTTTGCAATGCCCCAACAAATGAAATCTAAAAAGAAAAAAAAAGAAAGAAAGAAAAGGAATATACTATACATATATATATATATATATGTATATGATATATATATGTATGGATGTGTGTGTGTGTGTATAAAACTGCTTCTTTGGCTGGCGCTAGCATTATATAGCGACATCAAATTGACGCTTCTTGTTTGCATATCCATTTTCCGACTTGGTCCAAACATATTTTCTAATTAAAAACAATATATCTATCTCTTTCTTATTCTCTCTGTCTTTCTCTGTCTCTTACTCTCCTTAATTGACCCATTGGCAAACATTCAATTGGCATATAAAGTGTTGCCCCTAATTAGCATCTCCTGTCAGTCGATTTGGAGATCATCAGCAGACTCATCAACAACAACAACAACATCATCCCACACATTATTCATAGTGCAGCAGCAGCATCTTCTTTTTGCCATAATCAGTCATCTTCTATATCTAAATCTATATCTATATCTATACCTATGTCTGGCCTTCTGATCATGCCGACATTTCGCACTTGCACACACACACACACATACACACGCACACAGTTTCGTGAAATATATTTGTGGAAACGGATATGCATGATAGATGTCCGTACGTCTGTCCTTCTTTCTATCTCCCTCTCTCTTTCACTCTCTTTCTCTCTAGCTCTGTTCACCTTTTTATTTTGTTTCTTGTATTTCTGCATTTTATTTTCATTTTCATTTTGATTTTGTTTTCCTTTGCTTTGCTTTCGACGAAAAAAAAAAAAAAAAAATAAAAAACAAAACCAACAAAAAGTGGAAAATTGCGTTTCTGCCGGGAAATGAGGAAAATGAGCGGAAAACCGTATCATATGTGTGTCATAAATGCAAAAGACTAATTGGATGGATGTGTATTGGGTACAGTCGGTGTGACCGTTATTCGTCCAAGCATATGCCATAGAATTTAGGTCGTAAACCCCTCAATAATTGGTGCCAATCGAATAACAATTTTCCATTTCCCAATACATTATATACTAACAATAGATACATGTATATGGTATATACTATTAGAACAACTATTAAGAAATGGAAAAAGTAAATATGTTTTCTTGTTACTTTTTAAAATGATATAAGTAAAATTATATAGATCATTTTTAAAAACGAAATCATAAAATGTCTTTTATACATTTCATTTTTCAAAATTCATTCTCTTTAATAAGTTTTCTTTTGTTTTTCTTGATAGAACCTTTAGAATATATCATAATCTATAAAAGATCATAATAAGCATAATAATATCAAAATATATAAAAGATTAGATAAACTAAATCAAAAGTTTAGAAAGTTTTCTTATTTAATTTACTTTATTAGATTCTATTCTATAATTTAGAATCATCTA
Organism: Drosophila neocordata; assembly: GCA_018903615.1. Classification (NCBI taxonomy): domain Eukaryota; kingdom Metazoa; phylum Arthropoda; class Insecta; order Diptera; family Drosophilidae; genus Drosophila; species Drosophila neocordata. Next base: position 14,211,125 of record JAEIGI010000001.1, read on the forward strand.
AATATAGTTTATTTGCCTGAAATAATATTAGAAATTCTTACATAAAATATAAAAAAAATTCTTTAATATTTTTAAAAGAGTTGAAAGAGTATAAAATTTGTTTTAAAAATATATATCCATAATCCGTTATAGAGTAAATTGATTTGAATTAGTAGAAATCAAATTTTCTTTTGCTTGTTTCTCGACTTAAACTTGATTTAGTTTACATGAGAATATTATGTTTTTTAAAGAAAACAATTAAAATATTAAAAATTTAACAGTTTTTGATCGAACAAAATATATATATTTTTAAAATCGAAGCTATAATTGTCCTTGTCTGTCTTTGCAAGCAGAAATAGAAAGAATGAACTTTTAACTAAAAAAAAAGCATACAATTTTGGATCTTCGCTTTTACAATGACTTTTCTATAGTAATTAACAAATCTTATATTTGTTAGTTCCACTTTTATTTTAAAGCATATATCTATTATATATATATTATTCAATATTGTTTATGGAAAATTTTGGGATTTGAGTCCTTTTTTTTTATATAAATATTTTGTTAAACAGTATTTTAGTATTCCAGAAGTTTTAGCTTTCTTATATGATACGATTTGATGTTTCTTTTAGAGAACTTCTATATGAAGAGGGTTAAATTAATTATTAAATTAAATTTCTCATTTTTTTGCTTTTTTTCTTCTTTTTAAAAAGGATTTTTTTTATATAACAAAGTTTTACAAATTCTTAAGCGAATTCATTATTGAAAAAACAAAGTCAGATTCTTATAAACTAAAGTTTTTATCTTAATAATAACAAATTTCTTTATAATACAAATATTATATAAATCTGTTTAGTTGTATATACTTTTTGAAGATTTAAGATCTTTCATCTATAGCTAAGTTCTTTTAGCTATATAAAAGAATGTCTATATTATGGCCAACTATATAGGAAATGATTTTTTTATATCTTTTTAAATTCCGACTAATATTTATGCCAAGGTTAATTCAATCCATTTCCTTAATGGAAGACTTTGTTGTTATTGGAACTTTTTGTTGTAATTATATAAGTTCTTTAGCAATTTTTCTAAAATATTTGCATGAAGCTATAAATGATATTATCATACCAACGGAATATGCATATATATATATATATATATATAATGCGTAAAGAATTTGAAACCGTTTGCACATTTGTTATAAGAGAAAAATGTGCATGTGGATAAATATATATATATATATATATATATATATATATATATATAAGATTCTGGTTGTAAAGACTTTGTTGGTTGTTGTTTTTTTTTTGTGCTACGGTATTCAGATCGACACCCAGACATATAGATATATATATATATATATTCATATGTATAGCTAGCTTGTCCTTCAAAAAGAATAAACATGCGCGAAAAACGAAAGCGAAAATTGCATGCGTAAGAGGCAGCAACAACAGCAACAACAACAACAGCAATGCCAACCGCAACGGCAACTGCAGCACACAAATATTAGGCGGATGTCTGACTACAATGTGTGCATCTATAATCCGACATATATACATACATAAATATCTATATACATATGCATATAGATACATGAGTAACATTTGTCCATATTTATAGGTTGCAGGAATTATAAGGAATGGGAACAAGTCAAGTTGCAACACACACACACACACACACAAATATAAACACTTGCTGGCAGCATAATCAAAGTTTCCTTTTTGTGTTGAAGGAAAATGATAACTACAGTTTAATTGCAAAAGTCAAGTGGCAAGAGGGAGCCCCATATATATAGATATATAGTACTTGCAACGTATATATCATTTCCACTCAATTCTTACCTGTTGTTTAACCGGAGCTACACACAGATACTTACACACTCACACATACAAACACACATAGACATAGGCTGTGTGCATATTTTAGAATGTAATTGTGCATCTGGCCTAGACCTAGAAAAGGAAATTTTGTTGCTATTATTATTACTCGTACTCGTACTCGTTTACTCATACTCATATATACTCGCATTCGTATTCGTATTCGCATTCGTATTCGTATTCGTATTCGTTATTCATTTTGTTTGTTCGCTTTAGCAACTCGCTCTAAGTATTCTATGCCTCTCTCTATCTATCTATCTCTCTTTCCTCTCTGTCTGTGTTGTTGTATTTGTTCTCCTTCCTCGCAAATTAAAAATATGCCTAGGCAAATAAAATGCATTCAATTTGTTTAAATGTATGAGTTAGTGTCTATATCTTGCATTTGTATCTGTATCTATATCTATTCAAAAATGCATTCGTATATGTATTGGGTAATTGTGCGTTAGTTTAGTCATATACAGGGTGTTACATATTGATGTTAGAACAAAGTTTTATTGATTGTTAGCAAAAATTAACTATTTGTTGGAATTATTTATTGAATTTAACAATTTTTATATTTGATTTAAAGTTCTTTGATGTGAAAAATTAATATATAAACTGATCTATCAGTTGAGTTATATATAAGATATATTATATATGTATATATTAACTTATATATGTAACTAAAGTAATGGAACTGCTTTAAGTCTAGGAATTGGTCTCTAAAGATTTAAAAAAAGGAGAAAAAATTTGGTTTATTTTAAAAATAACGACTCGGCTATTGATCCTTATCAAGAATATATATATATACTTTATGGGATTGGAAACGTATATTCTCTATGCGTTACAAAAATCTGATCAATTTTATAATAATTTCTGCAAGTGTATATATATCAAATCTCTTCATTATAGTTGACTTATGTTTCTTCTTATAAGATATAGAAAGCTTAAATGATTCATTTATATAAGAATATATATATATTTCCTTTAATCATTTATTGATCTTAATCTGTATATAGATAATCTTTTAACTTGTTAATCTCTTAGGGCTAACCTAACCGAATATCTTTATATATATATAGAAAGATCTATCTATTGGAATACCCATTATAATGTCTCAATAGAGCAGAGACATTGGCTTTCAACTACTGCAACAAGCCAAGAAACAAATGGCAAAAAGTAATTGCAATAGGCTTTAACTGCAATGCAATGAGAATTTCAAATCAAATGAAATCAAATCAAATAAAATGCAAGCCAGCAACAACAACAACAACGAATAGTTTTTCAATTGAAAAAATGTTTTTGCGCTACCGACAGACAGACCGATAGATAGATAGACAGACAGACAGACAGACACAAACGGCCATAAACGACCGTCACCGTATGTAAGCGTCCCTCCTCTCAACTAGCTCTCCTTATACTATCTCTCTCTGTCTACCTTGTTCTATTCCGCCCGTTGCAACATGCAACCGCAGTGTTCGATACGCGCATTATTCTATATAATAATATATATATATATATATAGAATATATATAGAGAACTAGAAAATAAAAAAAAATAGCTAAATAAACTAAACAAGAGACAAAACAGACCTCAGAGAGACACACACATGACTGAGGGGGAGTTGTACGGTGGAAGGGTAAGCCCGTGGGGTACCTAACGAAGCTAACGACAACATCGACAACGACAACGGCAACGGCAACGGCAACGGCAACGGCAACGACGATTCATGTCGAGTGGTGGTGGTGGTGGCGGTCTAACTGGACGGAAGAAGGGTAGCCGGGCAAAACGGCGGACTTCTCTCTATATATATATATATATATATTATGAGGAGGGGCAAGCGGCAGTACGCATGTTGTCCATGTCCCCATTCGATCAAGTGACGTGTTATCTGTCGCCTTCTCTCAGAACTTTGACTTCTATCAGTTGAATGTCGTTGCAGTTGTCGACGTTGCAAAAGCAACAATAAATACAATAAATATATAAAACTGCAACAACAACAATAGCAACAACAAACATTTTTGATGTTGACGTTTGCTTTTTAGTTTTAGACGATTGCTGCCGTTGCAATTGCTGTTGCTATTGCTGCTGGCGATGATCGACGATGCCAATCGATCTCACGTGGGCTACCGTGTTGGCAGCAACAACTGCTGCTGCTGCTGCTGCTACTGCTGCAACAGAGCAAAGTCACCTCCTTTCCCGCCTCCTTCTCTGCTTTGTCTCGTTTCAATGTCAGTGTGTCTATTATGCGGCATTATGATTGGGTATTATTAGCAGCATGCCATGGAAACTGAACAAAAAAACATTACCAACAGAAACAACAAAAAGTAAAATATATATATATATAAAAAAAAAAAGAAATGAAAATGAAAATTGAAAACTGCCAACTGGCAACACTTTCCCTCTCGTTGCTTTCCATTTGTGGCAGCAGCAGCAGCAACAACTTCATCATCATCATCTGCAACTTGCAACTTGCAACTATGCAGTAATTATTGCACGATCAATTTGCCGGCCAAGCATATCGTTGGAAAACTTTCTTTGAGCATATCTAATAATAGGGAATGTAACCAAAATTGAAACCGATATTGAAATCGAAACATATAACATTTATTCATATCAACTACTTTTTATATTCTATGGTTTAAGAATCTATATATAATTCTATATAATTTAATAGAAAGATTTGACTTATTTTTTGTAATATTTTTATATTCTTTACTTTGGATTATTAGGTAAAAATAAGATAATATATATAAGTCCTTGGAATATATCATGATATAGTTACATATAGATAGATCATAAAATTCTGCTCATTATATTATATTTTTTCTCTCGAAATTTCCTTAGAAAAGACTTCCTCTGCCTTGTATTGCTGCCGTTCTTTCTCACTTTTTCAACTATACAACAAGGAGTTAATACAGTAGAGTCCTTGAAATATAGATATAGTCAGTTATAGATAGTTAAAATTATGAATAATTCTACTCTTTATATTATATTCTTTACAAAAGACTTTCAAGGACTAGATAGATAGATCAAAAAATGGCCAAGTCTACTATTTATATTATATCCTTTCTTGACAGAAGACTTTCTCTACTTTATGTTGCTGCTGTTATCTCACTCTATTTCTCTCCTTCTCTCTCTTAAACAAGGAGTTAATAGAAGAATCCCTAGAAAATAGATATAGATACAGATATAGATTGATATATATATATGAAAGATTGATTATTTCTGCTCTTTATATTAGATTTTCCTTATAGAAATTTTTCTAGTGAAGACTTCCTCTGCTTTGTGTTGCTGCTGTTTTTTCTCTCTTAAACAAGGACCTTATATAGTAAAGTCCTTGGAATAAACATATAGACAGATATAGATATAGATTGATATTTATATAAAAGTTTATTAAAGTTTTCTCTTTATCTTTGATATTCTTGATTAAAATTTCTTTACAAAGGACTTTGTCTGTTGTATGTTGCTGTTGTTCTCTCTCTATAAAACAAGGAAATAATATGTTAGAGTCCTTGTAATATAGATAAAGATTGTTATGTTTATTAAAGATTGTTGAATTCTGCTCTTTATATTATAATTTCCCACACAAAATATCCTTAAGAAAGTTTGACTCTGCCTTGTGTTGCTGCTCTACCCTCTCTCTCTCTCTCTCTCTCTATCTAAAATTATACTAAATTCTTTTTCTTTAATGACTTTTTACAAGTTGTTTCAGTTGTATAATAATTTCATAATATTATATTAGTTAAATATTAGTTAAAAGTACTAACAATTGCTTATTAACAATTGTTATAAGTCTTAAAACTATTTTTAGTTAACTTATATTAAATTTAATTAATGTTAATTAGTGAAAAAGAATTTAAAAAATATTTAAAAAAAGACTTTTCTACATGTATAATAGTAAAAGAAACATTTAAAGTAACCCTCGTTAAAATTTAGTAGCTGTAACTACTTAGCAAACGTTGAGCGGATGAGCTGTTGTTGTTGCTGTTACTATTGCTATTGCTATTGCTGCTGCTGCTGCAGTCAGCGTCGCAGTTGCTGTGTCAGTCTGTGGTCCCCCTAACCATCCCCTGTAATATCCCCTCTAACATTACCTCTAACGTCTCTTTGCCTCAAATGGTTACGGTTGACGGTCGTACAGTTAGACGGACATTTGCTTTGCTTGCATTTACAACTTACACACACACACACACACACACACACATGCATATATACACATACTAATGCACTATAATGGCATTGAAAATCTTTTTCAATAAAACACGTAAACAACCAAAAAAAAAAAAAACAACTAATGAAAATGAAACGCACGATATACAAATACAACAACAGCAGCAGCAGCACCAGCAACAACAACAACAGTAGCAACATTTTGCATTTGGTTTGCACTTTTAGTTAATAGTTTTTAGTTTTTTTTTTTTCTTTATCTTTTTGTTGCTGTTGCTGTTGTTGTTGTATTTTTCCTCTCCATACTAATCAGCACTTAATAAATGTGTGAGAATTTCGTTGTGATTTATGTTGCAGTCGGCTGGTTGTTGCTTTCGTTTCATTTAATAAATATGCTTTTGCAACACAATATTTGTGTGTTATTTTTTTCTATTTTTTTCATTTTTTTTTTCATTTTTTTTTTGGGAATTTTCCAGTTGAAATGCTCTTTTGAATTTATGTATTGTATATTTGTTTGTATCTTTGTGTTGAACTTGAAAATGTTTGTTGTTGTTGCCGTGTTATTGTGGCAGTTTAATCAACTTTTGTTCAGTGACAGAGGAGAGATAGAGAGTGAGAGGGACAAATGAGGTACAATGGCTAGAGATCAACAGACAGAGAGAGAGAGTGAGGAGACTTCGAGAAGCAAACATTTTTCAATGCATTTAGTCTTAGATGCATATACATATGTATATATATATTAATGAGAAATATATATATTTTGTTTAAACAATTTGCATATCTATATATAAGCACGTAGGTCAGTTATGCCTAAACAACAATTTATAGCTGACTATGAAAATGTTTAAATAATAAAACTCAAATTGTATTGATTACAAATAAAACAGAAAAGTCAATATATTAAATTTTTAACAAGTATATATATATATATATATATATAGATTACATATGATTTTTATATTAAACTATAAAACAATTATTTAGTCAAGCTTTTAGTACAAAGAGTTTTTTTTTAGTTTTACCTTTCAAATATTTTAATTTAATCTTCATCTTCGATTCAAGATCATCAGATTTTTTTTATAATTAAGTAAACTAAAAACAAATTGTTTAAAGACTTTTAAGTAACCGGTCTATTTTAAAAATCATTTAAAGGGTGAGGGAATAAAATTTTTATTTTTATTTTTATTACATGAAATAATTTGAAATTCTTTTTAGCTAAAGTTCCTCATTGCGTATACTTGATTTCCCTAAAAGTCATTAGAAATAAAAATATATATAAATTAAAGTTTAACAATTTAATGATTGAACAAAAAACAACAACAACAAAAATTGAGCTCGACAAGTATCTACATCTTAAAGATAGAATGTTATAGACTCCATTGGCTATAGACTTCTAACTGATATGGTAAAGAATCACTTAAGATAATGATTTCTCTTAATAATTGACCCAAATTTAATTGGCTCTCAATAAATTCCTAAGTTTTTGCATTCAAGAAGCATATAAGATCCTACTTCTTATATACATTTAGGTATATAGAAATGTATCTTTTAGATACTTTAACAATTTCCTGTGAAAAATTTTAACTAGGTCATTTGTATGAAAAGGAAAAACCTTCTTAAAGCGCCGCAACAAGTGAAGTTAGGGAAAGTGAAAAAACTTAAATTGATAGCTTTCGGAAATCAAAAATGAAAATGCCAAAAACACACACACACACACACACATAGACACAAATACAATCAACTTTTCACACTTAAAGACTTGGGCACACTTGAACGGCATTTCTTTAATTAAAATAAATACTTTCCGGCTTGGACTTGAACCAAAAACCAAAAAACTAAGAAAAAGAAAAAAAAAAAATAAAATAAAATGAAAATAGAAAAACCATAGGAAAATCAACATGGCCAACGAATGTGAAATCACATCACATGTGGCCAAGTCTCGCTTTTCCTTTTTCTTTACTGCTGTTATTTTTCTGTTTACGTTTGCACGCTGGCTTTGGCTTGGCCAAGAAGTCAGTCAGTCAGTCAGTTAGTCTGTCAGTCAGTGTTACCCGATGGCGTCGAATCATGATCACGATGGCTATAATGATGACGATAGCTATGGCTATGGCTAAGACGATGACGATGCCAAAAGCGGCCTACTAAGATACTTTTACTTGAGGCAATGTTTCTTGTTGTGGTTGTGTTGTTGCCGTTGTTGCACCAACTGGTTTTTGCGATAGTTGGCGACGCATTAGAAATTGCCAATACTAAGGCAAATGGCCAGATAGATGATGGTTAGATGGTTAGTTAGACAGAGAGCCATTGCTAAAATGAAGAGAAAAAAAAACAACAACTACAAAAACTATGCGAAATTCACTTTCATTATGAATGACCGGCGATGCATACAAATGCGAGTCATCCAACCTGGACTTAAGTCGGTTAGGAAAATCATGATTTTCATGTTTTCTTCCAGTTGTTTGTCGTCAAAGTTGTTGCTGTTATTGTTGTTGTGGTTGTTACTGTTGCTGTTGTTTGTATTACTGTTACTGCTCTTTTGCTATGTTAGCCTGTGGTCAACTGTGGGCTAATTGGTCACAAAAGTGCGGCCAACTGTGACTAAAGATCGCCTGTAAATTGTAACTAGTTATACATTTAAGTGTGAAAATGTAATAGAGTCACTTACACAAACACACACACATATATATATATGTATTATGATTTCTGTTATTTTTCCTTTTGATTTTAAGGCAGAATTAGGGAATATTTTCAAAAGTTTTATTCAGGATCAAAAGGATTTGGATATATTTTCACATAAATATTATTTTTTTTGTGGTTCATTTTATATTTTGAAATTTGTTTAAAATTGTTTTGAAAAAAAAAAGAATTTTAGTATTTCAGCAAAAAGTATTTCAAACTTTTTTGCCTGTTTATTGTATATTATTTTTATATTTTAATTAATTTAATAATTTTTTTAATAAAAGTAATAAAAAATAATATTTTTTTTAATATTATAACTTTGTTCATAAGGTAAATAGATTTATAATTTAGTTTAAATGATCATTTTATTAAATATTTTCCTTCTTTTAAATTAATAATTGAAAAATTTATTTAATTTAATATTTTGATTTTTTTTTGTAAATTCTATTTAAACAATAATACGAGTTTATTAAAAATTAATTTTTTATTTGATAATTTTATTTAATAATAATTTAAAAGTTAATTTCTAGACAATTCAAATTATTTCAAAAATAATAAAATCAATTTATCAATAATATTTTATTAATAGTTTTATTTAATATTTTCATTTCTCTTTAATTAATAATATAATTAATAATTTATCATTTAATTTAATATTTTCGAAATAGTTTCATTTACTTAAAAAAAAAAATTAGAGCAATAATATTAATTTATTAAATAATATAATTTAATTAGTAATTTAACTCAATATTTTCTATTAAATTATTCTATTCTTATTTATTAAATAAATTAAAAAATATAACATAAAAAATAATATAAATAAATTAAAAATATAATAATATAATAAATTAATTTAAAATATATAATAGTATATGTAATTATTTAATTTTTTTTTTTTTTTAAATTTAAATTATTAAAAAAAATTTTTCTATGTTATGAAATTATTAAATAAAATAATATAATTATTAAAGTTATTATTTCTTTTTTTTCATTTGATTAATAATATAAATTTATTAATATTATATTTATCTATAAAATTGATTATATAATTAATAGTTTAATTTTTTATTTTCTAAATATTGATTTGATTGATTTATTTAAAACACTTTATTTTAATAATAATATAAATTTATTAATAGTTTAATTAAATTAATAATTTAATTTAATCATTCCAAGTAGTCAAATATCTATCTATATATATATATATCTATCTATATATATATATATTTTTTTTTAAATTTTTTTGCAAGTTTTTTATAATTTTTAATTTTATGGAAAAAAATAGTTTTTTATTTCTTGTTTTTTTTATTGCTTGAATTCTGTAAGAGAATATTTACTTTTTATGTTAATTGGAATGTTGCTAAATTGATTGCAATTCTGTTTCTCTGTCTCTGTCTCTCTCTCTCTTTCTCTTTCTCTTTGTCTATCTTTTTATGGGCTGCATAACTTATAGTTTATTTTGGCCTAAGGGCCAGTCTTTATGTTAGCCAAGTTCAGCGTCCATCAGACGCCATCAAATCAAATGGCCAACAATGTTGACTTTCTTGTTGTTGTGATTACTGTTGTTGTTGTTGCTTTTGCTGATGCTGCCATTTTCCCAATTGACGCCTTAGTTGCCGGTTGTTGCCGGTGTGTACACTGAACGGCAGTGTGATGTTTCCACACTATCTCATCGTACTGCCACCCTCCCCCCCCCCTTCCCCATCCCATCTTCCTTCAACATGTTTACTAACTAACATATCGCGCCTCTGTTTCGCACATTGCATTGCACATTTCGCTTTCATTTTCTTTGCAACAAAAATAGAAATAATTTGCTTTTGGTTTTTATTTTTTTTTCTTTTCTTTTTTTTTTTTATTTTTGCGAGAAAATCGAAAGTTTTTCCACCAGCAATAGCAACAGCAACGACCATAATGCAAAAAGAAAGTGCAAGTGCAAGCCAAAGCAGATGATGTTGTGGAGTGCGGGTAGTGTAGAGGGGGGGGCAATGTGGAGAGGGAAAAATGAGGTGAAAGAGCGGGGGATTGCTGACTGCAAAAGAAAGGAAAAGCAAAACAATGCCAATGGGGCGTATGAACGACTTGTTTTGGCCAAAAAGTAGGATGCCATTGTTTGTGGTTGTGGCAGCAACAGCAGCAGCAATAGCAACAGCAACAGTAACAACAACAACAACGACGCTGATGACGATGTCGACAACGATGACAGTGGCAACGACGACGAGTTTTTCCAGTTGTTGTAGCATTTTCGTTGTCAAGTGCAAGTGGAAAAGCGTAGAATGTTGTTGTGGTCAAATGAGCAGTAAAATGTAATGGCCAACAACACCAGCAGCAACAGCAATAGCAACAACAACAACGGCAACAATCAGCAATTTCCTTTGCATTTACTTTTCTCCATCTTTGTCTAGAGCTTTCGATTTCGTTTAATTAAAACGCATAAAACTTGATTCGCTTGTCTAGATGAAAAGGATTCCAAAACAAAAAAAAAAAAACCTCTTGCCAACACAATCTCCACTTCTTTCTTGCTTATTAGACTCGTCTCATCGCCTCTCAGCAACGCATCTTTCATCTTTCTCTCTTGTCATTGACAGTGACTGACACAAAAGATAGTAGAGACCAAAAAAAAAAAACAACAAAAAACAACACCAAAAGAAAAGAAAAACAACCTAAAACGTTAACCACCAATCTTATCATTGACATTGACTATAAACTTGCCCTCATCAGCATTTAGTATTAACAGAAAAAAGGCACAAAATAATTATGTTCGTCATCATGATGGAAATTTTGCACTTTGCTCTTTTCGTTGCTTGTTTTTCATATAATTTTCATTTTATTTTTGTTTTTCTTTCATTTTTATGTAATTTCAATAACAAAAAATGCTAACTAAGAACTGGCCACTTGGCTACCACTGGCTCTTAACTTGGTCATAAGTGGCGGTCAAGGTTCTCACAGCAACAACAACAACAATAACAACAACAACAATATTTCTGTCTACGGCTTAAACATTTTGACACTTGTAATGGCCGCATTACATGCAAAACTACATATTACTCATACGCAATGTGTATAAACATGCGAGTTGAAACTTTTCCATTTGACTTCTTCTTCTTCTACTTCTTATTTGTCTTGATTTTGGCTTAATTTGCCCGATGGTCAAGTGCAAAAAGTTAACTGCAAATTATTTTATCTTGTGCTATGAAAATGGGGGAAATAAATATATATATATATATATATAAAACCGACTAACAATTGGAAGGTTAAAATTAGTTAATGAAAATCTGCTGATTTCAGCTGAAATTTAATATATACCATATAAATGCTAACTTATGTTGTCTGATTGATAGTGGAAACTTCCTCAACTCAAAGTGAAGGTTAATATATGAAAAAAATATATATAGAAATCGGAAACGCTTTGCCAATTGACATATTGATTCTATATATCTTTATATATTATATCATTATATAGTTTATATAATATTAAAAAGATTACAATGTTTAAAAGTAGCAAAATTTATTTATTAAAGTTCCATTTTTCATTTGGTATAGAATAAGGATAATTCCAGAATACATTTTAATAAGAAATGAAGTCGACTTTGTGTATACCGTGTACCAAGTGGAGGAACCTTTGTAAATTTAAATTCCTTTGAAATTTCATTATTGATTCAAAATAAAACTCTTCTCACTAGGCGTAGCAGATAATTCTATTCTAATAGACATAAATAGATATATAGATAGATATATAGATAGATATATAGATAGATATTTAGATAGATATATATATATACATATATAGATACATATATATAGATATATAGATAGATTTATAGGCAGAAATATAGGCAGATATGTAGATAGTTATATGGATAGATATTTAGGTAGATATATAGATAGATATATAGATAGATATTTAGATAGATATATAGATAGATATTTAGATAGATATATAGATAGATAGATATATAGACAGACATATAGGCACATATGTAGGTATATATATATAGATAGGTATTTAGACAGATATAAAGATAGATATATGAATAGATATATAGATAAATATGTAGATAGATATATAGATAAATATATAGAAAGAAATGTAGATTGATATAAAGGTAGATGTATAGATAGATATATTAATATATTATAAAGATATATCTCTGATATATTTGGCCCAAAATTTGATATCTCTAGTTCTTATAGTTGAGATTACCAACAGACAGATAAATAAGTCCTAATAGACTCGGCTGTTGATATTGATCAGGAATATATGTATACTTTATGGGATCCTTCTGCTTATTACATAGATTTCAGTGACTTTAATATATCCTTCAACCCAATAGATACACTATAAAAGTGTATCCTTGGATCTTGCTTAACTTTATTTTAGTTGGTTTACAAATTTTCAAGTTAAAGACCTAAAATCTTGGCTTCTTTATTCTATATTCATAGTAATTTCATATTATGTTCTTTGTCTAATTGGAAAGCTTTCATTTCGTTGCGTCGCAATTAATTTCATTCATGTAATCCAACATATAAGAACATATCAAAACTGCATCAGAACTAATCTTTCGAGAATCTCATCAAGCATCAAATTCCCTGACAGTCATCGGCCCATTATAAATGTCACTCATTTAACCCACAAGCGTCCCTCAAGCAATGCTCAAAGACAAAGACTAACTCTGTGGCATTAGGGTAAAGAACAAAGAGATTCTACTACTACAACCAGTTAACCAATCAACCAAACCATTTTGCCACCCATTTTGGCCATCTCTATCCAATCCCGGACCATTCGAAGCCGTAACAATTACAAGTCTGCTTTCAGCTTTTGTGTCATTTTGTCGCGTTTGTCGGGTTTTTTTTTTTTTTTTTTTTTTTGGCAATCGTTTGTAATCGACTTGAGAACTGACAGAGAAAGATGGAAAGATGGAAAGAAAGAAACAGACCGAGAGAGAGAAAAAGAGAGAAAGAAATTCGGGTTTCTGACTCTGTTTCTGATTCTGTGTCTGTCTGCAGGTTAGTTAGTCAGTCAATTTATACATTCAGTCAGTCAGTCAGTCAGTCAATGCGACAATTACTGGGTTTGAGTGCATGGCGCGTGTATTAGATGATGATATGAGGTCATTCACTGCTGTTTACACCCAAAAAAAACAAGCAGAAAAAAAAAATTCAGCGAGAAAAAAATGTTGTCTCGTCTTTGCTGCTGCTGCTGTTGCTGTCGACGTTCTGTTGATTGTGTATGTGTGTGTGTAAGTGTGTCTTCTTCTGCGTTGCCTTCAAAAAAAAAATTAAAGGAACTGGCAACTAGGAGCTGTGTATAGCTAGCTAAAGCTGGAACTGGAAGCGTCTAACTGACTGACTGACTGACTGACTGTAAGCAATATCCAAAACCCCAACCGCTTGCTTGGCCTGCTTATACATTTCCGACATCTTCCTAACCCATCGTCCGTGTGTCTGGACAGGCGGCAACTGGAGTCGGATTGAGGTGCTGGTAGAGATGGCAGTGAAGGAGGATTTTGCTTGCAGTCGTCATTATCGTTGGCACAGTGGTTTAATAGCTATTCTGAATCAATCAAAAGTTAAAAGAACTTGTTCTCAAAAAGTTTTTTGTATTGGAAAATTGAGCTTTAATTTGGTTTTCTGTTCTGTTTTAAAACAAAAAACAAAATCGTTGTAAATAGCAATGAATTTGAAAATTATAATAGAGAATTTAGTAGAATAACAATTTGCTTGCCTATTTGATTTAAAATTTGTGTTAACTTATTAAATTAACTTTTATATTTATTATTTGAAAGATATTTTAAAAGTTACTTCACATTGACAAATAAAAGAGTTTTCATATTAGTTATAAAACAGAAGTTCTATACTTATCTGATTTAATCTGATCTAAAATAACTATATATATATAAAATGAGATTCATTATTATTCACTATAATATAAAATTCATTTCTTGCATAACTTTGCCTTATATAAAGTGAATTTTTTTGAGATAAATATGAATTATTTAGTGAATCTAAAGAGATTTTATGATTTAATTCAAATAGTTTTTAGACCACGGTATCGTCATGCGTTCGTTGGCTGTTCAATGACTTCTGTTGAAACATGAATCGGCTACACAAGTCCGCTCACACCTCAAAGGAGTCAAGGAGCTCAGTAGAAACTTCCAACTGGGAGGGCTACCCAGTCCAGTTTGGTGTTTCGTTCTTCTTTGGTTCGGTTCGGTTCAGTTCAGTTGAGTTCAGTTCAGAGCCACCTAATGCGCTTCCTCTTCAAAAGTTCTTTTACGACTGTCTGTCTCCCTTTGGACTCAGTCTCCTTGCAAACAAAAAACAGAAATAAAGTAAAAAAAAAAAACAACAAAAACAAAAAAGAAAAATAAAAATAAAAAGGAGCCGTCTGCGGCAACCAAACCCTAAAATACCCTGTCCATTTCCCTTATAGCACACACCGACCGCCCCAGCTCCCTACCTCCCGCGCTTTAGATGGCAGTTGTCGGTACATTGGACTCATTTCACACACATGCACAAGCAAAAGTATGTCTGTGTCGTCGTCGTCGTCGCCTCATTTAGGTTCTTCTATAGCTAAAATCCTCCTCTGCCTCTTCATCCCTCTTGACCCCTCTCAAATCCTCGCCTTGTTGTTCTAAAAACAAAACTCTTCCTTCTGATGTGCTTGTGCTTCGACGCTGTGGTCGTCGTCGTTGCTGTCGCTGTCGTCGTCGTAGTCGTCGTCTACTTGCTCTGCTTCCTTTATTTGCAACAACTTGCTCTCCCGTTCGCACACTTGCAATCGCAAATCGTCAAAGTAAATGGAAAGGCCCCCCAACAGCAGCAACAGCAACAGCAACAACAACAATCAAACAAACGGAAAGTGAAAATTTGCTCTACTGCCAGAGAGAGAGCTACAAAAATAATAAAAAAAAAAAAGAAAAAGAAAAAGAGAGAGAGCACTCTCACATATACCCACACACTTGCATTGAGTCATAATCGTGTCGATTGCAGCAGCAGCAGCAACAGCAACAGCAGCGAAGCCAACAGCAACAGAAAACGCCAGCGACAGCGTCAGCGTCAGCATTGCCTTCTCTTGCCCAAACATGTTCCTGCTCTCTCGTTTATAAACGCACACCTCCTCCGCCCTCTCAATCCATGCCCCCAATGATCGCTTAGCCCTTTTTATATGGCCTGACCCATTTGAAGCAACGATAGCTGCACATATACACACACACAGACACACGGACACACGCAGACATACTCAAAGAAGTTTACTTCTTGCCACATGCCACACGCCACACTTGCTGCTGTACTGGAAAATGAGGATGCTGTTGGCAAAGAGGAGAGCACTGGGTCTGGGTCGTTGAATGTTTTTTAATCGCCATCACCCAGAGAGCCAGCCTATGTGTGTGTGTGTATGTGTGTGTATGTATGTATGCAGGTTTATTTGTTGCTGTAGTTGTGCTTTTATATAGGGCCGCCTATATGTAGAGGAATATTTATATCCCACATTTTAAAGCAAATGATCTTGATCTTGAAATCTCTCGAAATGACTCAAGAATTCAAAGAAAAGGAAATAAGGAAATGTGAGGATAAATAAATAAGAAAAAGAAACAGGAAATGAATTCAAGTGGAAACAAAAAAAAAAAAAAAGAAATTAAAAAGATTTCATAACCGATCCAAACAGATCAATTTAAGCAATTATATAAAAATGTGAAAATATCAAAACAAAATAAAAGAAAAAAAAAAATTCAAGTAAAATTTTATTATTAATTATATGGCAATATATTCTTCTATATATATTTTTTTTTATTTTTGTATTAAATCTTGTTCCCAGAATGGAAATATTATTCATGGAATGACTTGTATTTAATATTTAATTGGTTGAGTAACAACGGTTTTTCTCATGTAAAATGATGTAAAAATAATTTTATTAATAATTCAAATAACCGAAGTTAAATAGTTAACGATTTATGATATTAAATAAAAATAGTTTAATATATTATTTAAGCAGTCAAACTGCCGCCCCAATTTCGAACCCAAATTTACTATGGTCGAACTTTTCTAACTCGATTTTTTTGTCGTATTCGAACAAAAATAATTGACAGTAGAGTTTACAGCGAAAATTGAAGAGAATTTAATTTCTTTAGTTTTTAAATTTTAAAACTTAAACAAAATATATTTAGTAAAGGTTTTCGTTTGTGTAATTTTTCTAGTAAAAAAAAAGATCTAGTGTCTTCCCCTTGACCTATGAAGAAAGAAGAATTCTTTCAACAGTCTTTAAAGAATTTATTATTTATTATTATTGAAATGAAATATAATGATTACTTGATATAAAGATTAAAAAATTTATTATTATTCGATAATTTTTTAATATTTTATAACATTTTTTCTTTCTTGCAAAATATTTATTAAATGAAAGTCTTCGTTTCTCTATAGAAAAATTGTATTGAATATTAAAAATCTATGAAAATTTTATAGTCTTTAATAATTTTTAATAGTAGAATATTACTTTTTTTTAAACAGAAATCGTTTTATATATTTTTTTGTTACAATTATAGGACTATTATTATTAATTTTAATTATTAATTTTCCAACAAAATCTTTGATTTTAAAAAGCTCTATTAGTTTTTTAATAAACTTAGGAAATTATATTTCCTTTTCTTGCTTTTAAAAATCTTATTTAAAAAAAATATGATGAATAAGGAAGTCTTTTACCATATCTTGGGTGAATTACGGAAACAAATTTATTTCTCAGAAATAATTTATTATTATATATAGTTTAATGTAAGCGAGTTTTAAATCGGTTTCTGATTCACAAAAATTAAAATACAGTTAAATATTTTAATAATAAAAACACACATGAGAATAGCAAATATATTCTATTATATAGTTACTTTATTATATAGATATGATGATATATATAAAAAACAAAATCGTTGAGAAGATTTTTTGGGTATACTGAAGTTAATTTGCAGGAACTTCGATTATAATATAATTTATCTCTCTACTCGTTCGAAAACAATTAAATTAAGCAAATCTTTTTATAAATCATATTAAAGGTAATTTTTGAAAATTTTCTATGGGATCTTTTGAAGGACTTTAGATTTTGAATTAAACTCTTTTTGTTGCATTATTTCTTTATCTAGATATATGAAATTCTCTTTCTAAAAACAAACCCATACATTTCTTGATTTTAAATCAAAGTGTTGTAGCTTCTTAACTGTAAAATGAAATTAGTTATATATTAAGAGTGGAGTCGTAAGATCGTTATACCATATCTGAGAGTTTAACCCACTGTATCTGCGTTTATGCCTTCCAATTCTTTTAAATCGTCCCACAAAAAGCACGCTGTTTGTGCCACTTGATGGGGGCTTCAACAAGAATTGCATGCAAATGCGCATGTGGCACACAAAAGTCCCCCCCGCTTCAAACATATACGCACACAAACACATACACTCACAAACAAACAAACAAACAAGCAGCTGCAACAAGAAGCAGCAATAGCACCAGCAACAATGACAGAGAGCGAGAGTTTGTGTATGTAGGCGAGAGAGGGAGAGAGCAAGAGCGCCAAACATTTTTGCTCGCTCGCCAAACTGTTACGTTTGCTTGCCATTTCGTTTGTCGCTGTCGCTGTTGCCGTCGCTGTCGTCGTCGTCAGCGTCGTCGTCATCGTCACGAGTGGAGCCCGTCGTTTGCCTGCCTGCCTGGCTAGCTGGGTGGCTGGTGGCTCTCCGGCAAATTTTTCGCAATCAGCGACGCTGGCGCTCACAGCAGTGTAGCTGCGACTGCGGCAGAGAGAGCGACTTTGTGAGCTAACTGAACGTTTTGTGCGGAGCAGGCAGCGTTCAGTCGGCGCGAGTCAAGCAAAGCAAGCGAGCCCCATTCAAATTTGCCGTTGCTGCTTGCTCACTTGGCGTTATTATTATTATTTTGTTTTTTTTTTTTTGTTGTTGTTTAGTGTAGTTGCTATTTCTTGATATTGTTGTCATCGTAGTTGTTGCATTTGTTGTGACTGTCTGTGGTGTGTGTCTGCCTTTTACACCTGCGTGTGTGTTGGTGAGTGGGGCGCGCGCGCGCTTTTGCGAGAAACATCGTCACTGTTCGCTGTCAACGCACGCTGCTGCTCTTGGCATCGTCGGCGTCGTCGTCGCTGCCGCTGCTACTGCCAGTACTACTGCTGCTGCTGCTGCTGCAACATTTTTGTGTTGTTTGCGCCTAACAAACACTCGCAGCGGTTTTTGTGCTGACTTTAGATTTTAGTTTTGCTGATACCGTAAGAGATAAATGACGTGCCGCGGCGGCACTACACCAAATAACTGTCAAAAAAAAGGCAAAAAAATTAACAGAAAGTAAATTATTCAAAAATATAAACAACTAGCAACAGCAGCAACTAAAACTCAAATTCGTCTCAACAAAAGCCTCAAATATGCAACATGCCACAAAACAATAAAACCAGCAGGTGGCCAAGTTCAAAGCCAAGTTCTAAATTCTCTTAATCTATGAGATGTGTTTAGGCGATGCCGGCATCGTCACAGCTGCTGCAGAGGCTAATGTTGCTGCCGCAGTTGCAAGTGCAGCAATTTTCCCAAAACAACAACAACAAAAACAACGACAACAACAACAACACCAACAACATTAACACGTCCAAAATAAGTGCAAAACACCAGATGAAGAATTAAACAACAAATTTAAATACCCACAAAAAAAAAAAAAAACAAATACAAAAAACAGCAACACCAACTACAAAAACCCACAACGAACAACAAAGTGCAAAATTATCCCAAAATAAAATAAAAATAAAAACAAAAATTTAAGCTTAAGCGTAAGCAAGAGGAAAAAGCGGAAACGGATAAGGAAAAGTTCAATTTTAGTGCAATTAAATGGAAATCAAAATTCCAATTTACCCCATGTAAAACATTGCGTATACGCAATACACTTGGGGGCTAATATAAATATATTTTTTTCTGTTTTTTTTTTTGTCCAAAATAAAATATATAAATACATATATATATATATATAAATATATATATAGAAAAATATATTCTTGAAGACATCACGCATACGCCGCGGTGTACAAAATGATTATGGTGCAACATTTGGTGGCTGCCACAGCGCATAATTTTGCCAGCCAGGCGGCAGCCTTAGCCAACGTATCCAGCTCATCATCCTCATCATTATCTTCGTCATCATCATTATCATCGTCGATGTCATCGTCGTCGTCGTCGTCATCATCATCGTCATCATCGTCGTTGTCGCTGTCATCCTCCTGTTCGACATCATCGGCCTCGGCCACACCAACGCCAGTGGCATCTCCAATAACGCCCACATCGCCCACAGCTAGGACATCGCCTACGCCACCACCGGCAGCGGCCACTCCACCATCTCCAGTTCCAGTTTCAGTTCCAGCAACAGCTACCATCACAGACGAGAAATCTAATTCATCTCCATCACCAGCTTCAGCAGCTCCATTGTCAGCTGGAGCAGAGATCGAGCTAACTGAAAAGCAAATGCAAGTCAAAGTTGAACAGGAATCAGGTGCCATAGATGTCAGTGAGTCAGAGACGTCAGCAAAGTGTCCTATTTCGAGTCCAAATCCTTTAACAGTTGAATTAGCTGAACAGCCCCTGGCAAAGCCAGAACCAGAGCCAGAACAATCGACACCAGCTGATGAAGAGGAGTCATCCGATTGTCGTGAATTTAAGGTGCTCTACAATCATCTAAGGCAACAGCAGCAGCAACAACAACAACCCTCGCCAATAGCTGACAAAACCCGGAGCACTTTGGATGATGTATCGAAAATACTTTGGGAACGGAAACAACAATTACAACGCAGCTCAGTGATCACCAGCAACGTCCAGGCCATGATACAACAGCCCCAGCAAATGATGAGCGACATTGAGGATGAGGATACAACGCTGGAGGAAGATGCTGATATTGATGCGGATGCCGATGCCGATGCGGATGTTGAAGCGGATGCCGATGATGAAGAGCTGTTAGAGCAATATCAAGATGGCTATGATTCACCATTGGATTTGTCACTAAGTAGTGCCACAACAGCAGCTGCCACAGCGGCCAGCCGACGACGAGGACGCACTTACTCTGGCACAGAATCCGATGATTCGGCGCAATGTGAACGGGCGCGAATGCGTCTTAAGCCAGCGGAACGTTCGGCAGCCTATAAAAAGAGCTTAATGAAGCGATACTGTAAGTTATATGACAATATAAAATCGGTTAGGGGATTATAGAAAAAGCTATATAAATATATTATATATAAAAAATATTGCAAGTATTTAAATGAAATCAGAATGCAGAACAAACTTCTATAATATATATTTTTATATATTTAGAATGAGTCAACTCCTTTTAAAGATAGAATCTAATGAAATGGCTTTAACAATTTGGCAAAAGCCATTAGCAAGAGACAAACTATTTAGACAATACTTTTCAAGATGAAGTAAAATTAAGAAAGAACTTAAAAAGGAAAATATATATCTATATATGTATATATATCTTTTTTGTTTCCACTCAATTTTAGATGCCTTGGCCAATAAATCCCATTCAAGTTGTTGTTATTTTTATGTTAAAACATTTGCCAATCGACTCCCACCATAACAATAACAGGCAATAGACTAATTAACTTAAAACAATGACTTTTCAATACTCTCTCTAAATTAATAGCTATAACTTGATGCTTGAATAGAAAGGATATAAAAGTGGGCGTGCCAGATATTATATCATTATCAACTTTAATTAGAGCAAATGTAATACAAAAAAATCTTAATCATAATTGGATTAAGGTAGAGATAAGTGTATAAGTATAGAATAGAGGACAGTTACAAATAGCCTTAAGTCTCATGATGTAGATCTAGAATACATATGTCTATATAATCAATCTATATAATAGCATATATATAAATATGCAGACATAATGATAATTTGTATATACCTTAGATGATTTTAGGGTATTAAAACTGTTTCATTACAGTTCCCCTTTATACTACACTGCCTCTGCATCATTATCTTATTTCGTACCCTCCCCTTCCCCTCTAACGCAGATTCACACCATGCTGTGATCTCTTAGCTTAGCTTCCTCTCAAATCTTTCACTTGCCAAATTGTGAAATGTCAATTTGGCAACAACAACGAAAAGTAAAAATTTATAAAAGCAAAAACAATAACAGCAACAACAATAGCAAACAAATGCCTCCCGCAACAGACAAACAACTACTACAACAACAACAACAACAAAGTTTAACACAAAAAAAGAAGGAAAAAAGTACAAAAAATAAAAAAAAAAAAAAAAAAAACCAAAGACAACCAAACGCAAAATAAACATTATTTAAAATAGCGCAATTTCCGTCGACTTCTCAGCTGCTGTTAGCGTCGACGCGCTGCCTAAGTCAAAACAGAGTCGAGAGTCCCCAACTAAGCAGCCAAACTGAACGACCGACCGACCGACCAAGCGACCAACCGACCCACCGACCGCTTCGTAACAGTTTCCTAACCCACCTCAACAATTTTATTGATTACTTTAGGCGGCAAACGCACAGCAGCAGCAGCAGCAGCAGCAGCAGCAGCAATAGCAACGGCAGCAACAACTACAAAAAGCGGCGAGAGAACAGCAAACCAAACCAAAGCAAAGTAAAGCAAAGCGAAGTAAAGAGTGTGGGATCTAGCGAGAGTTAACTATGTCTCTCAGCTGGGGCTGATTTTGTCTCTCTGCTGCATTCGCTAGTTTCCTACGTCTCTCTATGACTTTGTATATGTGTTTGCGAGAGTCATTGTAAATGTGTGTATGTGTGTGTGTGTGTGAAATAGTTTCCCAGTCACTTGAGTGCTGCTCTAAAACTGCCAAAGCAACCCAACTTACCAACTGCTAAATGCTTTGACTTCAGCTTCAGC
The DNA here is from genome assembly GCA_018903615.1 of Drosophila neocordata. NCBI lineage: Eukaryota > Metazoa > Arthropoda > Insecta > Diptera > Drosophilidae > Drosophila > Drosophila neocordata. The sequence continues at coordinate 14,233,689 of JAEIGI010000001.1, forward strand.
TCTTACACTTGCTACATAGCAATATAGACTTATATATACAAAGATATATATATATATAGGTAGTATATATAATATATATATATATATATATTTATATGACTCTTGGCTCGTAACCCTAGCCAAACAACTTGTTTCCTCTATTTGACTTTTACACGGGGCGTCGTCGGCAACATCGACGCAACAAAGTCAGCTGCCTTTTTTTTTTTGCCCCTTCAATTCCCTGATCCAACTTCTACTTCTGCTGTTGTTGTTGCTCCACCAATAGTCTCCCTACTCTCCTATCCCCTTTTGACCAGCTTTACTTTACCTCACTTTAGTTTGCTTTACTTTACTTTTGACTTTTGCAACGCAGATTTTGCTCGCAGCTTTAAGATACATACTAAACGTAGATACATTTTTAAAAAGGGCGTCAGGCACTTGAATTTTATATTTTGTATGTACACACACACACACACACACACACACACAGACATACATTTGTGTATGTGTATGTATGTGGTTTGTTTGCATAGTCTCTTGTATTTGTGCGGAAATGCGCTTCGCTCACAAGTTGGCCAAAGTGGGCGTCCAGATTGGGGTTATTGAGTGAATGGTGCCACAGGGGTTTGAGGTATACGCGAGAGTAAATGATAGACGTATGTCAATATATATATATATATATATAAATTTGCAAATATTTTCTATATTCTCTATAAATTATAAATAATTCTATATAAATTTGGTTAATTAAAAACGGAAATATGATTTTTACAAATTGAAAATTGGGCAAAAGAAACGATTAAATATTTAATATAAAACAAACCACAGACATTATCTAAATATATATATTTATGTTAGTTAATATAATATAATATATATTTTATAATTATTTTGAATATTTCGTTTAGAAAATAGAATTTTATATTCCATTTCTAAATCAGCTTTTATTTTTAAAAGAATTCTGCATTTCAAGGGAATCTTTTTAACAATTTATTGACCTATTTAAAAAACACAAAAATAGTTTATTTCCGTTTGTCTTACAATTTCATAATTTTATATAAACAAATTTTAATATTATTTATATATATATATATATGTATATATATATTTCTTAACCTTTATAAATGTTAATTAGAAGACATTGATAAAACGTTTCGTTTTAATTATTACAAAATCCATTTCCATTCTCTGGAAACTACAAATCAAATTCCACCGAGTCGTGGCCCTACATCATCTTTGGTATTATCCATCATAGACATAGACATATATATATATATATATGTATATATACATATATATAAATTCATATATATATATATTCGCATTTCCAACTTGATTTCTGTTATATCTTTTTGTTTGTTGCTTTTTTTTTTAAGTATTCCCAAGTCGTTGGCAAATTGAAAATTCGTTTCGTTTTTTGTGGACAAAAAAAAAAAAAACTTTATTTCTCACACATACACACACACATACACAGAGAAGAGGATTTCGTGTATATATATATATATATATACATATATTCCTACTGTATGATATATATTTTCCGCTTACAACATTGCAGACATTTTTTGTTGTTTGCTTGTTTGTTGCTGTTGTTGTTTTGTTTTAGCTTTCTTGTTATTGTTGTTGCTGTTGCTGTTTTATTATTTATTTTTTCCGCTTTTTTATTTTAACCTTTTTATTTCTACACGACTTCATTTTTGGGTTTTTGTTTTGGGTTTTCGTTTTACCTTCAACCTTTTGCGATGCCTTTGGCTTTCCTCTTACCACCCACTCACACACACACACACACACAGAGAGACACAGACATATACACTCACACGAATATGCATAGATAGCTAGAGAGGCATACATAGAGAATATGCGGGGGCAACTTTCAATTGCGACATGCGGCAGAGAGCCTGTTACTTACGCTCACTCTCTTTGCTCCCCTCTACGCTTTTTACATGACAAACCAGCTTAGCTTAGCTGGTTAACTGAGTAACTGAGTGAATGAGTGAGTGTCTGTGTGTGTGTGTGTATGTGCTTTGTGGGAAATAGTGAAAAAAGAGCGCAAGTCGGCCCCCACCTTCTTCACAAACGCGTGCTCCTCCATCTCTTCCATACTTCTCTGCCCTCAGTCTTGTTATAGCCACCCAACTCGCTCTGTTGCTTTGAGGCCTAACGCAAAACATTTTGAGGTAGGTTGGGAATAGATTGGCAACAACTGAGCAAAGACACACAAACACACACACACACAGTCACAGAGAAACAGAGGCAGACAGACATATACATACAAACAGCACACACAGACACATACACAACTCAACGAATGCGCGGAAAAACTTAAATTTCTCGTTTCGAGGCAAGAAATTAGCAAATGATTTTCCATTTTTTTTTTTGCTTCTTTTTCCTTCTTTTTTTTTGTTTTTTTTGTTTTCTTTTGCTTTAACCCAAATACGGCTGCGTTTTAGAATTATGTAAGCTGGTCTGTGTCTATCTCCTTCTCCACCACCACCGCCAGCACCAGCACCACCTCCTGTGCCGCTTCTCAAAGAGCCCGCCGCCTGTACCCCACTACTTCTGTTGCTACTACTACCACTATATCTGTTTTTGTATTTGTATCTGTATCTTTCTTTTGCTCTGCGTGTTGTAATCGCTTTTTTTTTTTTTAATTGCCAAGATGGAAGTTCTCCTTATCTGTTGCCCATTGATTGGGGCACACGATAATAAGTCAAGAAAATAGAGAGATAGAAATGTGCGTTTGTCTCTCTGTGTGTGTGTGTGTGTGTCTGTGTGTAATGTGTGTGATATAGTAACGATTATGTCATATATATCTGGCGTAATGCTATTACAAAATCTGTTTGGCAAATTGTATTTAGAAAAATTAAAGGAACTTATGCCCTGAGAGTAATAAAGTCCAAAAGCATATGGTCAACAGATCGATAAATTGTTATACGAACTGGCTAAAACAAAGAAAGAGAGAGCAGAGAGAGAGAGAGAGATAGAATGAGAAGTAGCTAAAGGGTTCAATAGAGAATGCTTAAGAGTGTCGTTTAAAAGTTTTTAATTGTTAAAGAAAAAAGAGAAAAATTTTTACAGACAAATGTCCTGCTCCTATATTAAGCTCATTTGTTTATTAAATAGAAATTCTTAATGAAAATTTACCAAATAATTTATTTCTACAAATCGCCATTCAATTAGCACTTGTAATACTTAAAAACAAGATGGTCTTGTGATTGAAAAATCTTTTGAATCATCTTCACATTAAGAAGGAACGCCTGATCTGTGTGAAAAGTGTTAATTGTTTTAACAAATTATTAAATATGACATAATGTTTAATAACTTAACAACAAAAAGAAATTAAGAAAATACATTTTCATATACTAATTCTTAAAGAAAAAGAAGCCCATCTAATGGTTAGTAGGTTTTTCTAGTAGTTGGAAATTCTCTAGTAATTCTGGTTTAAAAATATTATCAAATTGGATTTCTATATAAATCTATATTATGTTCTAATATTACCTTTGATTTGTATGCTAAAGAAAATCACGCATACGTCTTGTTGTCAATGAAGACTAACTTCTCTAGGATCATATGCAAACTTTCTCCGTCAATATCACATATATATATATATCTTTCTATTATATTGTTTAATAAGATTTTAAGACAGATAGCTCATATACATATATTACTTTATATTTCATTGTATTAAAATTAACAATTGACTATGACAACTGTTATACCAACTGTTGGCTTCTACAGCAATTGTTATATGAATTGTAATACATAAGCTTAATTCCTCATACATTGTTATAAACTTTTAGTTCTAAATACTGTTATATAGAGTGTTACATACAATGTACATACAAACATATATATATATATATATATATATATATATATATATATATGCAGATCGTTGATTTGTATCCGCTTTCCTGTGCCACCTGCAAATATCGAAAATTCTTGAATAACTAAATTCATTCGATACAAATATATATACGTTAGAATGTTAATATGTAGATATGTATGCAAGTATTTATGTATGTATGTATGTTAGGGGCATGCATATGCAATCAGAGAGTTTCGCCTTTATTTAAATTATTACAAAATTTCAATTTAAATATTATACAAATTGCGTTTCAGGCAAATGCGTCAATCTATATGCATATTATACCACATACAATAAAACATATATATATATACATATATATATAAAAGTACTTAATGACAAATTAAAACAAAAACCAGCAACAAAAACCGAACAAAAAAACAAAATTACATTATATTTCCTTTATAATATTCATTTATTTGTTGTTGTTTTTGTTAGCTGTTTAGTATAGAAAACAACAAATAGCACGAAAAGCAAACCAAACCAAAAACAAAAAAAAACAACAAAAATAACAACAAGAACAACAAGTCATATAATTTCTTAATGCGGAAATATTGAAGAAGATATTTTTTGAAGCTTCGTATAGGTACATATATATATATATATACATATGTATGTATATAGGCATATAAAATATATATATATATTTATATAATATATATTAACAACAATGAGAAATTACTTTTGCCACATGCAAACATATAAACATATATATATATGTACATATAATGTAGAAATGTTTGTATGTGCCTTCAATAAACAATAAGAATCGTGCTTGTATGTATGTATTTGCTGCTGTTGCTGCTGCTTCTTCTTACTCGCCATATGTCTGTGTCCGTGTATGTGTGCGTTATCCGCGAGACCTTGAACTTGAGACTGAATTTCCAAAAAGCGCACAACTCACACACAAACACACATACACAGACACACCCAACGCAACAAAACAGCAAGTCGGTTTTTATTCTTTCTACTAATACATACAGCCATGAAGTGAAAGATACACACACAGGCGCACAGTTGCGGATACAGATACACAGGAACACAGACAAGAAGAGTGAATGTGTCGGCATGAAAGCCAAAATAAGTCAGCAGAGGCAGAACAGGAATTTAGACAGAGAAAGAAGAAGAGGAGCAAGTGAGATAGAGTGAGAGGGAAAGAGAGAGAGATGAAGAGAAAGGGAACAACAAGCAAAAGACGAACGACAAAAGAGTGATAAAAAGAGATGGATGAAGAAAAGGGGGAGGGAGGAATAGGAAAGAGAGAGAAAGACTGTCAAAATATGCCGCTGACGTTACAAACTGGGAACAAAACTGGGAACTGGGGAACTTGGGAACTTTTTTGGGGGGGATCATCGAATGGGAATGGGGAAGAGACATCTACCACATCCCAGTCAACACATAAACACACACACACAGACACAAAGAGAGTGAGAAGAGACATATACAAGCATACATACATACAATAGCTAAACAAACACATAAATTATAATATTTAAATATAGAACTTTTGCGTTGTTGTCGCCGTTTGTTGCTGCTGCTGCTGCTGCTGCTACTGCTGCTGCCTTTCTTCTCTATATGTGTAGTTATTGTCGATATTGTAAATGACTCCTAACAAGAAAAGGGTATATAATGTTGACACAAGAAAGCATTTCTTAACCTATTAAGTTTATACAAAAAAAAAACATAAAATAATTGCAATTAATATAATTGTCAATTCATTTAATCTAACAAAGAAACATAGAGATTTCATAACAGTCAGCTAATGTCCATTAATTGCATGTTTATCAAATAACTTCTGTGATATATTTGTCACTAGATGGCGCCAAACATCCGTTATGCAAGCAAAAAAAAACAAAAATAACTGGCAAAAGGGTAAAGAGAATTTTTAGCTCTAAGCTTGACTAAGCCTAACTTGCCTGTTTGCTGTAGAGTATTGAAAAAACGGTGTTCTTTTTTTGACAATTTTTTTCGTTTCTTGTTCCTTTTGCTTACTTTCGGTTAATCGGTCGTCGCCGTTGCTGTTGCCGTTTTGCTTGTGTTTTTTTTGCTTTTGTATTTGCCTTCAGTCGTATAATTAAGTTGAATTTGCTTTCTTTCTCTGGCATTCCCATAAATTTGATTGCCGTTGTTGTTGTTTTTTTTTTTTTTTTTTTTGGCAATGCAATAAAATATATTATTATTATTAGTAATAAATAAATAAATGTATGCGCCATCCTTACTCCCCCTGAAAGAAAGAGATAGAAAGACAGTGTATGTGTGTGTGTATCTATAAAATGCACACACATCATTATCATGTTTTTGATATCAATTCCGGTTATTCTGCGACACATTTAAACAAAACGCTTAATACATTTTGTTAGTTGACCATATTTGCATTTGTTATTAAGCCGATTATCCAGTTACATGATATTGAATAGAATCACAATCAATATTTTACATAAATATTTATACAAAAAAAAAAAAAAAAGTAACGAAACGAAACTAAAAACAAGATAAACGGCATAGAATTTATTTGAAATCGATTTCCTGTTTATTGAAGCAGAAATTGAAAGGATTTCTGATTGATTAACTTGCAGGTTCAATGTCAAAGTTTCAATATGAAAAATCTAATACAAATCATCAGTTTTCCGATGCTTCAATTTAAGCAAATTTTTGATACGATTTTTCAACAATTTTTTGAACAATTTTTGAACAATTTTTAAAAATGTTGTCTTTATGTGTTTTTTTTGCCATGGCAGACAAAATTTTTGGTAATTAATTTTTTGAACTATTTTCTGCTTTATTTTATTGATGTAGAAATCATTAAAATTGGCAAGAAAAAAATATATTTAAAAATATTATTTTTTTTCTAGTGCGGAAGTAAGCCATAAAATAAAGGAAGGAAATTATTTTGAAATTGATCATCAAAAGATAAGAAATTTTATAAAATTTTTAAATTGTTACAAAACAAGAGTATATATATATATATATTTAAGGTTTAAGATATTTGATACAAAATTTCAGTTACAATTGAAATTATATTCATTTGCATAAAATAAAATTTCTCATGTCATTTGATCCTCTGACACATTTTAACAATATATAAACATATATATATACATATATATAATAAAAAGCCTGCTTTAAGCTTTTAATAAGTCATTTTTATGATTAATGTCAGCTAAAAACAAAAAGAAGAGAGAGAAAGAGAGGGGTGGAAAAAAGCCGCTCAACCTACACTCTGCAATTTACAAAGAAATAGACGCACTTTTTTTTTCATTTTTCTTCAAAAATAATAATAATAACGCCCACAAAACGCAATCGCATAAAATAGGCCAATAAGCAACAACAACAACAAATGCCATAAACAATTACAATTTGTTATTGTTATTGTTGTTGTTGTAATTGTTGTTAAGCAGACAAGCGAACGGCTTCTACAAACTTTCGGCAACACTATGAAATTGTAAACATATTGGGAATAATATTGTATGACGACGATAGATGGATGAGTGACTGAATGACTGACTGACTGACTAACTGAATGAATGAATAACTGAGTGAGTGTGAGTGCCTTAACCACGAGACCTTTGCTGTTGGGCATATCGGAGGCATTATAAACAACTAATCATAGCAGCAGCAGCAGCAACAACAACAACATCATCAACAATAATGGCTCGTACCTACATTGACCTACTATTGCCGCAAATGCTGCCCGTATATCTGTGTGTATGAATGTATGTATGTCTAACCGACTGACTGACTGCCTGGCTGGCTGGTTAAATGTGATGTAACTGTCCCAAAACGCCGCGCACATATCAACAAGCCAGTTCAAGTCCAAATTCGGGGGAAATAATTCAAATTCAACAACAAGAAATAGCAAAAAAATAAAAAAATAAAACAATATAAAGCTGAAGTTACGAACGATCTTAATACCGTTATGCCGTAGTGTCTATACCCTTATATGATCATTTAATCTCCTAGAGCACATAAATGATATTCAATACGATATTTTAGCCATCTTCTTTAGTGGCTAATGCTAAAATTTCAATAACTTTACTTGAAAGTTTAACTTTTCTACTGTTCATGAATATATATCTATATATATATTTATATATATATATATCCATTTCATTTAAATATTGTTAACTATTTTTTGGTGGCAAAGTGCATAAACCCTTTTTTAGGCCAGGGTTTTTCTAACCAATATACATCAACATGACCATTTACCGTTAATTTCTTTCACATATGTATATATATATATATATATGTATGTATACATATGTTTGCCAATTTCGCTTTGTTTTCTCGTAATATATTTAATTTTGTTGTTGTTTTTTCGTTTCTTTTTTTTCTGTCTTTTTCATTTTTGTTTTGTATTTTATTTTTATTTTTATTAGACCGCATTTTTAGAGGTCAGCGCACATTTGGCGCAGCATTGCAATGCGTTTGCCTCCCCCCTCATTCCCTTTCCCCTCTCACTCTTTCTCTTAATGTATCTCTGTGTTTCTTTTTTTTTGGGGGTTTTTGCTGTTTGATTTAAACTTTTTTTTTTTTTTTGTGTATTTCTTTATGCACCATTAAAGCTTACATCTGGCTACTATAATGATTAGGGCACACACATACACACCCCACCAATACATTACAAATGTACATTTTCAACTAAATTCATCTAACTAGAAGACAACAATGCGTATGCTTAATATTAATAACAACTAGAAAATAACTTATACGCCCAGTAGGAGCGGATATATTAGAATTAGATTTTTCTCTCGTTTAAAATTAGAAATAATATTAAATCTATATACAATAATTTGTAAATTAAAAAATTTAACATTCTTGCAAATTTTTTTTTGTGCACACCTGCTGCAAATTACGCATACGCCACAATGGCCAAGCACAACTAGCAAAACATGTGAGCATTTCCCATAGTAAATTCCACAGTGAGCCAAAAGAAACGGTAAACTAAAAGCGGACAAACTGACAGGCATTTCCGACACGACCATCGACAGGCGATTAAAATTTAAGTAAATCGACAAGACAAAAACAAAACAAAACAAAAAAAAAACACAAACTAAAAAAAGGAAATTCTCCACAACAACAACAAACAATATATATATATATATATATATATATATATATATATATAGATATATATTTATAATTTCCGTTTAACAAAAAAATAAAAAAAATGTATTGCAAAATTCCATAGCCTCTCTCATTGTTGTTTATAGGGAAGGCAAATATTATATAGAATTGTTTCAACGGATCTTTTATAATCAATAACAACTTTTAAATAGTTAATTTATATTGAAACCTGCATAAGATTCTTTTAATATAAACAATTCTTTAGTTAACTGTTTGACAATTGTAAAATCTGTTTTTTTTCTTCTTTGGTTCCTCATTTTTATTTTCTCTTGTTTTTCTATAACAACAATGTTTTGAGGTAATTAGTAATAGTTTTCATTCACAGTAAGGGTAGTCGGCTGCAGCTTAATTGTGTTTCAGAGTGTTTAGAGAATGGGGGGGTGGTTGCAGTCAGTGCCTGTCGTTCGCACAGCTGTTTTTTTTTTTCCCGCAATTTCCGTCACGAATTGGTTGGTTGGTCGGCTGGTCGGTCGGTTTGTGGGTAAAATATGTAGAAATGTACATTTCTACATTTGTTTTTGTGTGCCATATTTCTTATTTTTATTTCACATTTCGTATTTTTTTTTTCTCCACCCCCTCCTGCGCTGCTCTCCTTCTTTCTCTTCGTGTCTCCGCAGCGGCTTTTGAATTTTTACATTTTATGAATATTTTTTTTTTTTTTTACATGCTTCTCATTCACCCACAACGTCGACGTCGACGACGACTGCTACGACTACGGAATGAAGGAATTGTAGCAGCGGGTTGCCGTATGGTTGGGTGGTGAAGCGAGGGGGCAATCAAAACGAGACGACGTCGACGGTTTGCTTGTTTGTTTGTTTGTCTGTAAGCTTGTGTATTTAAAAAGCTGTAAAAAGCACACAGACATACATACATGCATACATACATACAAAAATACACTTATACTCAAATACACGCACAGAGAGACAAACGTACAACATGCAATAATGCAGCCAGCAAAGCATAAATTGTAAACTCGTCGCCGACAAGCCTTGACCTGATTTCTCTTCCTCTCTTACTGCTGCTGCTGTTGCTGCCAATTGTATGCATGTGTGCTTGCGCGTGTGTCTCTGTGTGTGTGTATATATATGAGTGAGTGTGCTTGCAAGCTTCATTGCTTGTTTGCTTGGCTTTTCCTCTGCATATTGCACTTACCAGAGCGAGACAACACGCTTGCCTTGCCCACTGTGTGTGAACAGCTTGACATTCAATGCAATTTTTTTTTTTTTCTTTCCTTTTTTTTTTCTTCTTTTTTGTTTCATTTTTATGCCGCTGCGGCTGCGGCGGCTGCTGCTGCTGCTGCTGCCTCATGAAATAAGTGAAAATGCACTTTTACTTTTCAGCAACAACAGCAACTGCTATCAGCAACAAAATAACAGCAGCAACTTGTGCATTTTTCTTGCATTGCAAAAGAAAGTGAGATGCCATTTTTCTTTTCTTTCTTTCTTTTCCTTTTCTTCTTTTGCATTTCTTTTATCATTGCTTTTAACGGTTGCTGCTGTTGATGTTGCAGTTGTTGCCGTTGTTGCTTTGAGTTCATGGCTCACCAAATTGGGGCATTTCAATTGTTGTTTGTTTTTTTGCCGTTTTTTTTTTTTTTATTTTTTCTTTCAACATAAAATTTTTCTTATGAAATTATGATGCGAATTTTATTATTAGCTTTTTTTTTTTTGTTTTTTTGCTGTTGTTGTTGTTGACTCTTAGTTTTTTAGTAGACATTTTGACAGCTTTCAAGAGGACAGTGCTGGCAGTTATAAGGATGATTGTCTTTTTTTTTCTTTATTATTTTGTTAAGTGAGGTTAAGTGGTTTATATTTTGTTAAAGAAAATTGGGTCATAACAGTGGCATGGCTTGGTCGCTTGCCACAGCTGACCACCATTGTTACTTTTTTATAAGCATATCGAGTAATCATACCAATTATATATACAAACAATATGATCCGATTTAAGCTATATCTATAAGGTTTCTAGTAGATTAAAGACTAACAATTTCTTGGTTTGGGTTGGGAAAAGCCCAGAAAGGTTTAGCTATCCACCTTTAGGATTGCTATTTAACAATATTTATCAATTTTCTATAAATGGAACAAAAGATCATGTCACAGTGATCTTGCCCAACTGCTTTGTATAATCCTATGGGAGTGTGCGTAGAGTATAAAACGTGTTAATTTTTATGACATCCCATTTCAATTATCATCTAATGCAATTTTTGGTTTTATTTTGATTTTTAGATACTGAAATTCCTATTGTTAAGCAATCAACGAGTCCGGCACCGCAACAACAGCCACATCAACAACACCTGCAACAGCAACATCAACAACAGCAGCAGCAGCAACAACAACAACATAATGCTGCTGCATTTGTTGGAGCCTCAGCATTGCTTCACATCAAAACCGAGCAGAATCCACTATTGACTCCACTCCAGCAGCAACAACAACAGCAGCAGCAACAACAACAACAGCAGCAACAGCAACAACAGCAACAGCAGCAGCAACAACATAGTTTACATGGTGCAACGGGCAACAATAATGCACATCAGCAACAGCAGCAACAACCTTTGGCCATACCACATCGGCCATTACTACACAATCTTCTCAGCGGCGGTGCAATCCACAATCCACATCACAGAAACTACACGACAGCTACAACAGGTGAGTTACATAGAGGTAGTAAATAGGTAGTAGCAAGTAAGGCAACCGTGTCCAGCAAGGTGAACCACCATTGCACACGCCCTCGACAACAAATATCGAATTCGAAATGCTAATTGTCCTCGTCTTCGTCCTCGTCCTCCTCTTTTTTTTTCCTCTTCTTTGTACCTTTCGCCTGGCATTCAACAACAATCAGGTTCATTTCCGCCCAGTCCAGCCGATAGCGGTGTATCCGATGTGGATAGCTCCAGTTCCGGCGGCCAGCCCTGTGCCGATGAATTGAAGGCACGCCTGGGCATGCCGACAGCAGCAACAACATCAGCTTCAGCATCGGCAGCGGCGGCAGCGGCAGCAGCAGCAGCAGCACACCTGCATACGGGAACATTTTTGCATCCGAATTTATATCAGAATAATGCAGCGAATTCATTACGGAATATATGGAATCGCAGTGTTGGGGGTGAGTATGATAAATACAAAGTATATAAATCCAACATAGATACATATATACATATAAATACATATGTACTTATGTATTATGTATGTACAATTGAATACATAATGTAGATATTACTGATTCTAAATGTGAGTACAAAGGCGAAAGTTCAGACAGTTCAGCATTCAAAAGCATGAGGATAATCAGATTAGATCAAAGGGTTCGACTAGATGATAACCAATTCTCGACTGAATTATAGTAAAAGATTATATAGTTAGATTATCTGGCAATTAGAAATTAGTTTTCATTGTTTTTTTTTTTAAATCCAAGAATACATTTAGTATACATAAATCTAAATATTTATGTAATAGAAATATCTTTATATATATATATATATATATTTATATAGATATATATATGTTTAAGAGACAACAAGTTTTCTTTCTTCTTTTCTCATATTGTTAGTCAATTTCATTTGTTCTTAAATACCTTAAATACCCTTCTAATGGGTATTTGAATACATTTAAAAATGTCAGGCAGGGGGCGAACACATACATACATAGCTCACTAACACACACACACACACACACAATCAATTGCAATGCGAATGTGTTGCACTCGCTGCTTTTATGCTCTCTGTCTGTATTTGTTTCTCTCTCAATGTGTATGTGTGAGTCGCTGTATAAAAATCTGTGGTCATCGACACATTGCCTTTGCGCAAATTGTGAAGGTCACAACGACAACGACAGCAACAGCAACAGCAACGACAACGACGACGACGCTGACGTTAACAGCAGCTAAAGCAGCAGCAGCAGCAGGCAGCGCCAATGTGGCAATGATGGAGCTCTGCTGTTGCTCACAGAAAATGAGAGAGAGAGAGAGAGAGAGAGCGAAAGACAGAGAGAGCTTAAGTAGCGACGACACCAACGCAAATGCAACGACGATGATACGAACAAACGAGCAGCTAACGAAAGCGTGCGTTGCTCTCAGTCAATTGTCATTGTATTGGTGCGAAGCACTTTTGTTTTTATTCCAACGCTCACAAAAACCCACTCTGGCCCCCCCTACACCACCTTCTTCTTATCCATCGTTTCGCCACCTTCGCTGCCCTCTCAGCACCCTTGGTCCGCTTGGTCCACCAAAAATAAAAAAAAACCACCAGCCGCCAACTGACTGTTGAATTGGGCAACGACAACGAAGTTGGTGATGATGATGACGATGACGACCGCTACGCTGACGCCGGATGTAAAAAGAAAGAAAGAAAAAAAAAAAAAAAAACTTACTAAATAGCATACAAAATTATACCTGTACCTTTATACAGTGTGAAATAGTCAGTCAAATTATGTGCTATAGGGCACTTTGGGGATATCTCAATGAATGAAACATTTGTATGTTCGAAAGCAAATACAGTTATCCTTATGAATAACGTTTATAGTTTTTAATTACAGTGGAGTTCTATATGCAAAATGTTAAATCAGAAATTTTCTTTTTCATTTACCTATTTTGCAGTGCCCGATAATTACTATGGGAGCAATGGAGCTGGCAGTGGTGGGGGTAATCATGGTACAAGCGGCAATCCCCAAACGCCAAGCTATCTGACAACATCCTACTTCAATACACCAACAGCAGCGGCGGCCTCGCAACGCAGCTCATCTGTTAATGGCTATCATTCCCTGCAACAGCAGCAACAGCAGCAGCAGCAATCGCAACAGCAACAGCAACTCACTCATCAGCAACTGTCGCACCAGCAGCAGCAAGCATTGCACCAGCATCACCAACAGCAACAGCAGCAACACCAGCAGCAACAGCAGCAACAACAGCAGCAGCAGCAGCACCCGCACTCCCAGCTAAGCGGTCCACAGGCACCGCATCCGCACTCACATACGCATCCTCATTCAGCCCAGCAGCAGCACACGCATTCCACAATTGCCAATGCAGCGGCCGTGGTGAGCAGCAGCAGTGCTGTGGCAGCTGCAGCCATGCTAAGTGCAAGTGCAGCGGCAGTCTCGCAAAGCGTCATCCAACCGGCGACGTCAAGCGTGAGCTATGATCTCTCCTATATGCTGGAATTGGGTGGATTCCAGCAGCGCAAGGCAAAGAAGCCGCGCAAACCCAAACTAGAGATGGGTGTGAAGCGGCGAAGTCGCGAAGGTTCCACCACCTATCTGTGGGAGTTCCTTCTCAAATTGCTGCAGGATCGTGAATATTGTCCGCGTTTCATTAAATGGACAAACCGAGAGAAGGGCGTATTCAAGCTGGTGGACTCAAAGGCGGTGTCCCGCCTCTGGGGAATGCACAAGAATAAGCCCGATATGAACTATGAGACAATGGGCAGGGCATTACGTTATTACTATCAGCGTGGCATCTTGGCCAAGGTAGATGGTCAAAGGTTAGTCTATCAGTTTGTTGATGTGCCCAAGGATATAGTCGAGATCGATTGCAATGGTGTCTGAATTGACTAAAGTGATGTATGATTGGTGATGAATAATGATTGATAAATTAGGAATGATGTCCATATATAAGACGAATGAGGGCGGGTGTAAATAAACTGAAACGTTGGCAATAAATCTCTCCTGCTATAGAAATATGTTAAAGTGGGAGAGAGAAAGGGAGAATGGATAGTAGGGAGGGAAAGCGGCAATAGTAGCAATGTAGGCAAGAGCAAGAGATCCGATCTATATAGAATTATATATAAACATATATATATATATATATACAAATAACGTACATCAAATACGGTTATGCTACATTTAAATGTGAGGAATAATTTTTTTTTTTTTTTTTTTTTAATATGTTGAATTTGAGTTTTAAGTGTAAGCAAGATGGTATAAATTACATTAGATGATAGTCCCTATACCTATACATATATACTATATACATATAACTACCCCCTCCCCCGAAACACACACATAACAAAAGGAAAAACCACAAAACAAAGCAAAAAAAAAAAAAGAAGAAAACAAAATGAGAATTTGGCAGTAAAAAATGATCTATTCATTGGCGTTAGTGTTGTAATTATAACATTTAATTGATTAATTAATGCATATTGTTATTATTGGTTATTATTATTATTATTATTGATGGATTCATATTGATATTGGATATATATATATATACATATATATATATATATATGTAAATGCATATACATATATAAATATTATTGTAAAATTTTAACTGTAAACTTATAGCTACGAAAAATTCTCTATATCTTTAACTTTACAAGCCTAGCCTAATATCTTTTTAACTGCCCCTCGCCCCCGCGCTCCAATCCCCCCCAATTTAAGCTTCATCCCAGAATCGCTCTGGGATTGAATAATTGTTTTTGTTGCTTATTTTATAAAACGAAGAGACAGAGAGAAGTGAGTGAGAGAGAGAGAGAGGAATGATGAAAAGAAAATAAGAAAAGAGAAAAAAATTATTATTTTATAGTAAAACTATTATAATTGTATAATTCTACATTTAGATTATTTATTTAAGTCCTTCTATCTATACCCCAACCCCACCCGCCCTCTCCCTAGATACACAGAACCCATACGCCCCGCCCTTCACGTATCCCAAACAAATGAAAAATCCTAACTACATCCACATTAAGTGCAAAAAAAAAAACAAAAAAAAATGGTGGTCTAAATACTTTCTTGTAATTATTATTTAATAAGTTTTTTTTATGTCTACATTTAAAGTAAACAACCAACTAATGACCAGAGAGCTGTAAGGCAAACAAACGACACTGAAAACTAAAGGAACATTAGGAACATTAGATGAAATGCAAACCCTTTAAATCAGATATTCAAAATCAATTTCAATTACGCGCTTCGGTTATGTAAACAAACGGCCACACACTGTTAAAGTCTGAGTAACGAGTAGGAGAAAAACGGTTATTAGGCTATTTAACAGTTTTCGTCGTTTTAAATGGATCTGTACAATCTGCAATAACGGTAACAGTAAACTAATTTTCAAATATAATCTTCCTAATTGATACACGTGCCGCCGTTAAGAAATTCAAGTTCTGACCGTAACCAAAACCCGAATGACATTACCGTATGAATATCTGTTTGAGACTCTTTCACAAAACTTAAGTTTTGCCTTACATGTACACACACACACAGCCAAGACACAGATACACGCATTTCGTATAAACACTTGAAAAATTAAATAGAACATATACAACTTTCGATCTTGAACAGTAATCAATATTAAACTAAAGATAGATTTCTGGTTTTCGTAACTTCAACACTGCCACATATATAGAAACCAAAACCCACACAGAAGCAAACCTAATGCAAATAGTCTTCAATGCAACACAAAAACCAACAACTACAACAATCCAAACACTGCCCAAACGTGCAATCTCTTAAAAACAAAAGGAAATATAACTGAAAAAAAAAAGTTAAAATTAAAGAAAAAGAAAAACAAACTCCTAGTTCTATAATATATATATTTCTCCTTTTAGTTGCGTTCTCTAAGTACCTTTATATATTATTATATTATTATTACTATTATTATTATTATTATTATTATTATTATTATGCTTATAAGAAGTTTACCAATATTATTTCCCTGCATTTTGTTTGCAAAATGTTTAATAATTATAATAATAAACAAAAAATGAGTTTTGAGTTCAACTCGCTTCTCTCTCTGTTCATTGTAAACAAATTTTTTTTATGATTATTTTTTTTTATTTTTTAAATAAAACTATTATTTCAAAAACAAAAAAAAAAAAAAAAAAAAAAAAAACAACAAGAAAAACAAATTATTTTAACAGTTTTTGCATGCGTTTTATTTGTTAAAAAAAAAAGAAAACTTGAAAAAATGAAAAGAGAAGATAATACAAATATTTGCAACCCGCTACAAATTTGGAATCTAGATATACCTCCCAAGTTGAAAATATATTCAAAGTCTATATACATATATATACATCTAGTCGATATGATGATACATACTATACATAACAAACATATTTATAAAGCGTTTCAGATTAACGGGATATTTTAGATAAATCTGTTTCCATTTCATGTTCATTATTCATATTATAGATGGGGTCTCAGTTTTTGAGGTTTCAAATAGATCATCATCATATAAGAGAGATCATGGATTTATATATATACATACATACATACATACATTTACACATACTAAAAAGAAAACACACACACACACACATAGATTACAATGAATATATATATATATATGTATACATTACATGTTTATTGTATGTAGATCTTAGTGGAATATATATTTCAATGTTATAGGAAGCATTTAAGTTATAGGCAAACAATCGAAAAATACATTTTACTACATAAGTACAACGATGAATCTATTCAAAAACCACATAAAGATATACATATATACCATATATATATATATATATATATATATATATATATATACTTAGTATATAATATGAGAAATCCCCTCAAAGTCCTCAACGAAAAAAGGTAAATAAACAGAAAGCAGCTTTAAACCACAAAAGAACAAAACAAACAAACACGAAAAAAAATAAATAAATTCAATAGCAACAAATAATATATAGATATATATAGTTTTTAGAAAATCCTTTTTTTTTGTTTTTGTGTTTTTTTTTCTAACAATATTTCCATTCACCACCAACATTTAAATATGGCACTATAACTGTATATATATAAACAACTTCTGGACCTCAAGTTTCCACTTACAATACATAATTATACATTTAAATATATAATATATATATATATATATATACACCAATTATTTGTTAAATTGGCTAAACTAAAATGCTGGATAAGACCAACTAAATTTATAAATTAAAAATTATAATTAACTAAATATAAAAATCTTTGCTCTCTAGCAAGATTTCTAGGTTAAATTCTAAGTTTATAACGAAAAGGCAAACATTTTGGGAGAGGTTTTAAATCTGTTTTTCGGTCATTGTAGATTATCTCTCTGATATAAAGCATGGCCCCTAGAAAAAAAAAATATGATGTGGATGAAGGGATTACCAACTAGTTTCTATATTCTATATATAAATGTATTTAACCAAACACTCTCTCTACTTATACTATAAGAGTATTATGCACTTTTTATGTTTAGTTCATGTACATTAAAACGGACAATTCGAGTTGAAAGAATTGTCTGTAGAATCAGCAAATGCCAGCCAGATTTTTAGTGAAAAGTATGACAAGTATATGATTATATATGCATATATGTACATATAGAGACATATATGTATTACGCATGTTGAATAGAGCAGATGGCAACGAGATATGTAGGTGAATTTTAACGGTTAGAGCAAACATTGAGAAAGGTTTAGTCTTAATATTGATTTTTTTTTTACTGAAATGGAACATTAATAAGTCAAACATGCTAGCATAATTATTAACTGTTATGATGAACGTAAGAGTTTTAAGATTTTTAGCTAAATTTTGTATATTTTAATCTACAAACTATAAAATACATATATATATATACACATATATATATATATATATATATATATATACATATATATATAAATATTATCTGTTTTATAAAGAACAATAAACACAACATGAAGTTTTCTTTCTAAAAGCTAAATTAGAATAAATTGGATATATCTGTAAAATTCATGGCAAAGTAAATGTTTGACATTGGCGCAAAGCAACAGACCCCTATTTAGAGTATGCCACTATTTCTTTAGCGCATAGTGTGACCGCTTTTTAGAGCATCCCAGTATTTCTACAGTGCCCAGTGTGACCGCTTAACAGCACAGAGACTGTTAAATTTATCGACTCACAAATGATACTGTTAAAATCGATAACAGTTGTTTCCTAGTATTTTCGCTCGTATTTTCCCAAGTATTTTGCCCACTATTTCTTCTGTCACAATACTTGGCGGTGGACAGTCTACGCAACAGCAACAACTGCAACAACAACGGTGAATTGTGAATTCTGTGCGTGGAAAAAAACTCATTCGTGTAGCATAAACGGATAGTGTAATGATCTTTGCGAATAACGCAAACGTGTGTCCAAAAAAGAGAACTATGAATTAATGTAAAAGTTGCATAAGTCGCTATCGCACGCGCCCCGTGCCCGCGCTCCCGTTTTCTACGTTTTGTCGCAGTCGCAGTTTCCAGAAAACGAAAACCACACCACACACACCACAAGACCCATACACACAAACACACATTCACAATAGAAGGAGAGCAGCAGCAATCAGATACATTTGGAAAATTTGTCAAAAAGCAGTGAAAATCGAATGTTTCTGTCAAAAAATTTTAAGCAAATGTGTCACCCGCTCCTCCCAGCTTCATCCCGCACCATAATTCCCACACCAGCAGTAGCAGCCACACTAACAAAGAAAAGGCAGCGCTCTTCTTCTTCATCGTACAGTTCCTACTAGTGAGCGAGAAAGAGAAAGAGTGAGTGAGAGTAAGGTACGGAAATCTGGAATTGTGCGCAATAAAGAGGCTAGCACGTGAAATTCCCAATAACAGCTATACCAACATCAACAGCAACAATTGCAATGAGTCTCATGGCCACCGCAATGCCCGCAGGCGGCTCTTCCACATCTGCCCCAAACGCCACCACATCCGCGTCTACATCGTCGTCGTCATCATCATCCTCCTCCTCTAGCTCAGCACCCGGCAACAGTCTGCCGTTTGAAAAGGACAAAATCTGGTACTTCACCACCGACCAACTGCTTAACTCGCCCAGTCGACGTTGCGGCATTAAAGTCGACGATGAACTCCAATACCGCCAGATGACCGCCTACCTAATTCAAGAAATGGGACAACGATTGCAGGTCTCTCAGTTATGCATCAACACAGCCATTGTGTATATGCATCGCTTTTATGCGTTTCACTCCTTTACACACTTCCATCGAAACTCTATGGCATCTGCCAGTTTATTCCTGGCCGCCAAAGTGGAGGAGCAACCCCGCAAGCTGGAGCATGTCATCAGAGCAGCCAACAAATGCCTGCCGCCAACCACCGATCAGAACTATGCCGATCTGGCCCAGGAGCTGGTCTTCAATGAGAATGTGCTACTCCAGACACTAGGATTTGATGTGGCCATCGATCATCCGCATACACATGTAGTACGCACCTGTCAGCTGGTCAAAGGTAGGCAAAATCTGCCCCCATCCAATACCAAAAATCATATGCCACACAGAGCAATATCTGAATTGATTACTGTATGTGATATATTTTAGCATGCAAGGATCTGGCGCAGACGTCCTACTTTTTGGCCTCAAACAGGTATGAACGAATCTTATAAAAAGCAATGAATGGACGGTAAATGATATATATACATATATATATATTTCCATGGACTACAACCATGGAGCTACAAATCCTCTACTGCTTTTTAATGGTAACAAGCGATTGTCTATATGTCTGTGTATGTATATGAGTCTGTGGCATAAAGTCATCAACATCATGTGGCAACAACAGGAGTTGGCTAACAACATTCCTTTCAACACATTAGGATACGGGATATATGGTATATGGACATGATCATTCTTGAACATGGAAAAGTCAAGCTAATTACCTATACATATATCTACCTACCTAATTACCTAGAAAACATGTCTGTCTGTCTGTCTACCTGCCTGCAATTACTTCCAGGAACATAAAAATGTGTCCCTGCCGCGAAAAATCTTAATCCCATTCGAAATTCCCGTTAATTTTTGTCATAATAATTGCTCACTTTCTGTGATTTCTTATGTTTTTCCTTTTTCTTTGAAATTCCGCGTTGAGTCAATTCCCATACATAGATATATATACCTCGAATAAAAAGACATCCTTAAGATATGTCTAGAGCCATGCCGTTACACCCACTATAGACAATTGCCTGAAATGTTTTTCTTTTAATATGCAATGTAATGTGCTATAAATAATCCAATCCTGGTACAGCCTGCATCTGACCTCGATGTGCCTGCAATATCGACCCACTGTTGTTGCCTGCTTCTGCATTTATTTGGCCTGCAAATGGTCTCGCTGGGAGATTCCACAGTCGACCGAGGGGAAACATTGGTTCTACTATGTGGATAAAAGCGTTTCGCTTGATCTTCTCAAGCAGCTAACGGACGAATTCATTTCCATTTATGAAAAGAGTCCGGCCCGCTTGAAATCCAAGCTCAATTCCATTAAGGCCATTGCCCAGGGAGCCAGCAATCGGACATCATCCAACAGCAAGGACAACAAGCCGAAGGAGGACTGGAAAATTGGTGAAATGATTAAAGGTTATCATTCAAACATTGAGCTTGCCAATGGCAATGATAGTCGCGAACGGGATCGAGATCGGGACAGGGAGCGGGAACGGGAGCGGGAGCGTGAAAGAGAGCGGGATCAATCGTCATTACTACCGCCGCCATCAATGGTTCCACAACAGAGACGACCAGATGGCAGTCATCAGCGTTCATCGTCTGTGGGTGGTGTACCAGGCAGCTCGTCATCCTCGTCCTCATCATCATCATCTAATCACAAGTTGCCAAATTATCCGGGCGGTATGCCGCCCGAGGCTCATCCAGGTAAGTGTCAATGATTATAGCTTCTGTTAAATATTCTGAGTTGAATCACGTTCTTTCCATTACAGATCACAAATCCAAGCCTGGCTATAACAATCGCCTGCCATCAAGTCATCAGCGGAACAGCAGCAGCCTAAGCTCTTCTACCAGTGGCAGCAACAGTAGCAGCAGTCAAAGAAGTAGCTCCTCTTCCTCTTCGTCGTCATCATCGAGCCAGCAGCAGCAGCAACAACAGCAGGCCGGACGGCCATCCATGCCCATGGACTATCACAAATCGTCGCGTGGTATACCGCCAGTGGGTGTTGGTGTCGGTGGAAATGTTGGCATTCCGTCGCATGGTAGCCACAAAATGCCTTCTAATTCCAAGACTCAGTCGCAGCAGCCGCCCTCTACGCATCCATCCGCCTCCAATTCATCCTCAGCGAGTATATCCTCGAAGGAAAAGTCGCAAAGCAATAAAATGTATCCAAATGCACCGCCTCCATATAATAATAGTGCCCCAAATAATCCATTACTGTCGCGCGGGGGCTATCCTGGTGGCAGCAATGGATCACAGCCTCCTTCGGGTGGCTTTAGTGGTAGTCATCGAAGTAAATCCGGCTCCTCCGTCCACAGTATGCCGCCACAATTTGAGCAGCAACTGCCCTATTCCCAGAGCCAGGGCTACAATCATCTGCAACAGCAGCCGGCACAGCAGCAACAACAGCAGCAGCAATCGCAGTTGCCCCTGGACGCGCCACCCTCATCAAGTCAATCAAAAAATAACTCTTTGTTCAGTCCCGAGTGGAGTGACATTAAAAAGGAAATGCCATATAATGGCCTTCTACCTCCACCGCCGGCGCCGCCTGCCCATGACTACAAACTAAATAATCATCCACGGGATAAGGAGAGCCCCAAAAAGGAGCGCCTTACGCCGACCAAAAAAGAGAAACATCGTTCATCAGTAGCATCAATGGGTGCCAGCGGGGGATCTGGAAGCAGTGCATCGGCCAAGCCCATGCTGCCTCCGCAGCACAAGAAACCGTCACATGTCAGCGACAATATGCTTCCAAATCCCAATGACACTCGCGATGGCAGCACCAGTCTAAAACGCCCCAGTGACTCTTCACTGAACCAGTATATGCACAATAAGCTGGACGATCTGGATGGCATGGCCATGTCGCGGGAAAAGATGCGTAAGCTAGACAACAGTAGCGGACTGCCTGGATACTCTGGCTACGAGGATAAGCACGCAACATCGATAAGCATGTCCAATGGCATTGAGACAACACCGGATTTGGTGCGAAGTCTGCTTAAGGAATCGCTATGTCCCTCGAATGCTTCGCTTCTCAAGCCGGATGCCCTTACCATGCCCGGCTTGAAACCACCTGCTGAATTGCTCGAACCCATGCCGCCAACTGTAGTGAACACCACCGCCATCAAAAAGGAATCGCTGGCAGTCAATCCTATTATGAATCTATCATCCGCTCCTGCCCCTATAGAAATGGATTCCCATACTAAGCTAACCAGTGGCGGTGATCTTAAAGACGAAAGTGCCAGCAAGTCCGAAAAGAAGAAAAAGAAGGACAAGCATAAACATAAGGAGAAGGACAAGTCCAAGGACAAGTCGGAGAAGGAGGAACGCAAGAAACACAAAAAGGATAAGCAAAAGGATCGCAGCAGTAGCAGCAGTAAGGATAGCTCGTTACCCAACGACTCGCTTAAGCTGGTAATTAAAACGAATACGGCAACCACGGCAAATCCCAATGGAAGTATGCATGTGGGTCCGGCAGCAGCTGCTCCCCTCAAGCTGAAAATCAGTAAGAACAAGGTGGAACCAAATAACTATTCCACAGCAGCTGGTTTGCCCGGCAGCTATGCCGATCATGTTCGTACGTCGTCGGTGGAGAGAGGTGGTGGAACACATTCAGCCATTGCCTCATATCTAACCGTAAGTGGGGCGAGTAACAGCACCTCCGGCAGCAGCAGTAGTAGTAGCAGCAAAAGGAAGCACAGCGATCGAGATCGCGAAAAGGAGAGCAAAAAGAGTAAGAATCAAGATTATTCCAAATATAATGGAGCCGGTGGCGCTTATAATTCGCTAGGCGGTGCTGGCGCCGCACCCAATGCTGTTACTGCTTCCTCCTCCTCCTCCTCATCAGCATCATCCATGGGCGGTCTTGGTGGCAACTCCTTATCGATGATGATGGCACCAGGCAATATCGGTAATCCAAATTCATCTGGTGCTAGCAATATTGGCATGGGCCACGCACCGCCGACAGCTTTGCCCGTCTACAGCAAAAAGTAGTAGGTCCTCAATACCTTAATCCAACTTAATCCTATTATGCCACACTCTCCTGTCGTACACAACTCTACCCTGCCCTATCCCATCCATATCCTGATTACAATTTCTTTTTTTTTTTTAAATCTATATACTAATAGATATACATATATATATATATATAATACGATATAGCTGTTAGGATTTGTTGGTGTGATGCATTAGTTAACTAAGTTATTACTGATTCATTTGAATTAAGCGCAAGATCACCAGCAAATTAATAATAGTAATCAATCGGATCGATGGTATTGATGATCTACCGTTCGATTGTCCTCCCTTAATAATAACAAACAACAACAACAAAACAAAAACACACACAACAACAACTCAAGAGCAGCAAGAAGTAGCAGAAGATAAAAGAAGATTAACATTTGTACAGCATTAATTAATTTATAAATATAATATATATATATTTATATATATATATATATATGGATACCCTCAACATATATACCACAAGCACACGCAGACAGATGTCTTTACATATATACATATATATATACATATAGTTGTACACCAATTGTTGGCTTAAGTGAGTTGAAAGTGCTGAAATTGGCATTTGCCTATCCTTAGAAAGATAATGAATACCACACACAACCAACCAACCAACCAACCCAGCCAGTCTAGGCAATACACTCGTCTCAGATTAGAGTATCACATGCAAACAGAATGGCCGTTTAGCATTTAAGTTAGCAAATCGTCTTATATACGCTACACACACACACACACATACACACACTCATCTGTAAGGGATCCCAATGGGATTTGTTGTACATACCCCACCACAGATAAATCGATATATATATATATATATATATATACAGATATATTATATAGAACCAACTTCCGCTTAGCAAATCTACGGCCCCAAACTAAATGCAAATGATGAATACATTTCAAAAGCAACAAGAAGATAATGTAATTACACAAATTAATTAATTATAATTAATACACTAAATCACACACACACACACACACAAGCATATATACATAGATACAAACAAACATTACAAAAACACAAAGCCAGCGCTTTAATTCAAAATTAATGACGCCAAAAGAAATTACAAAAAATCAACAACAAAAGCAACAACAAATTGCATATTTAATTTTAAGTTCTAGTATAGAAATTGTTGCTATAAGTCGCCGAAATTAATGCAATTTCAATTCGGCACACCGAATAATTAATACCCTTGCAGTTGCATTTGCATTTCAAATAACTAATTGAATTGATCAGATCGATAGTTTTTATTATAAGACAAAATACATTAATTTCTTGTTATAAATATTCATTTATATAATCCGCTATATATATACCTACCTATATATATATATATACAGAAACATATATCTCCACAAAAAAAAAGAACTGATAAACAAAAAAAAAAACACATAAAAAGAAAAGTATGTTAAAGAGTAGTAATCCCTCCTTGAATACCCTTTCTTTCTCTGCAAGGGTATTCACAAATTGCAGCAAAATGCAACATTTTAATTCAAATTTTTTTAGTTAGCCAAGTTAATATATAAAAATATGTATTTTTTTTTTATTATTATTATTTTATAAATTTATTTTTAATTCTTCCCCAAACCGAACTCTTCCCCCCCTTCCCTTCTCCCACAGATAATTCTTCTTAACCTTTTTTTTTTTTTATTCTATATCCTTATATATATATATATATTTTTAGTGTAAAAAAGAAATTGTTTCAGCTGAGCTAAAGTGCGCGAAAGCGAGCGAGAGAGAAGATGAAAGTCAACAAAAATCTTTTGCCCTAGCTTACATTTGTTTTTAATGTATTATTAATTACATTGCATCGCCGGTTACAAAAACACACACACACACACACACACAAATTGTGCAAAACACAACAACAAAATACTAAATAAATTAATAAGCAAAACAAAATTTACGAAAAAAAAAAAGCCAATTCAATAAAAATATGAAATAATTAAAAGAAAACAAAAAAAAATTGTTGTGCAAAAAGATTACACGGAAAAAGCAAATAACAAAAATTTACAAAACAAAACGAAAATAAAAAAAAAAAAAATGTTTAAAGAAATATTATTTAAATGCAAGCAAAACAAAACAAAAAAAAAACTAAGCTAATTGTATATATGTATGCATATGTCCTATATATATGTATATTTAACTATATACATATGTATATACGTGTATGTGTATGAACACAAAAGTTATATAGGCACATAAGTGAGAAATTCTATTCAAAAGCAAAAATAATAAAAAAAAAACAAAGAAAATGAAAATACCGAAAAACAAAAGTAAGAAAGAAAAAGAAAAAAAAAACAACAAACAAACAAAATGGAATATGAAATTTTCTGTAATTTTTGACTAAAAGCGAAAAAGTTGAAGCGTTTTTTCAAACACTATTCGTATTCGATTCGTATTTCGATATCGATTTCTAAGATTATTGCATTAAGCTGCAAAAATCCCATATATGTAGCTCTATATTATCCACACACACACTTACACATACATTCATACTACATACATATGGACACACCAGCTCACTCATACACACACACACATACAAATACATATATAGTTAAATTTAAGTTTAAAAAAAAGAAAAACCCTTCCCATGGTAATCATCCCAAGTTTTCTTTATTGCGGCTAAATTTTGAAAAATTTACTATGTTTATATTCTTATATTTGAAATATCCCCTTATTGATTTCTCCTTTTCCTACTACCTACCTATCTGCCCCTCTCCCCCAATCAAAACACATACCTTTTATTTTTTAAGTTTTTGTACATACATACATATACATACAAATAACTATATATATATATATAATACAACAACAAAACCTAATTTGTCTATATCGTGGATTCGGGCAGATTTCGGGTTTCATTGGAATTGGCTGTGTTTCGAAAATGAACTCACTCGAAATTTTGCCCGTTTCCATGATAAAAGAAATGACAAATAAAAATTTTCAACAACAAAAAAAAAAAACCGGACAAAAAACCACAAAATAAAAAAAAATCTTAAAAAAAAAGTAAAAATAAACAACAAAAAAAAATCAAGAAAAAAATCAAAATAAATTATGTGTTCTTTTTTTTTTTTCTTTATTCTTTTTGACAGCTTTTGTATTGGGTACTGAATCAAGGTAACAATTTTTTGTTAAGATTTCAAGTTAGTTATGTGATCGCTTATCCATTCCAAGTAGCTGGTAATCCGTGTAAAGACAGCCGGAAAACCCACCTCACAGCCCATAGTAGTCCCAAATGAGGTGGTACCAATTAAATAGCTAGAATTGCCATCATTATAGACCAAGGGACCACCGGAGTCACCATGGCAAGTTGATTTACCGCTGTTAGTGCTCATGCAGATCATTTTATCGGATACGGCTCCACTCCAATACATCTTACACAGACTATGGGGCATAATTGGCATAGAAACATATCGGAGCACAGATGAAACTGAATTCGAATTATCGCTATCCCTTCCCCAACCGGAAGCATATGCCATTTTCATTTCATATGAAGGGTAGGATCCATTTATTTTCGCTGGCAAAGTGGCCGCTCTTATAGTATTTGTGAAGGTAACTTTTGTGGGAAGTCTGATCAAGGATATATCATTGGTAATTGTACTTTTAGTCCAATTGGCATGGATAATAATGTTTAATTTCCCCACATAAAATCTCCTTTGACCTGGTTCCCTCTCATCACTTATATTGGTGGCACCCAGATAGACTTTAACTGTCTTAGCTTCATCCAAACAATGTGCTGCGGTAACAATCCAACGATCCGATATTAAGGTACCACCGCACCAGGTGCTCGTATTCCCAAAAGATACATTTAAACCAGCCTGATAGGGAAACTGGCCCACCTCAGCCATATTACCATTTGTGATGTGAGGATTCACAACGTTCGAGTGCAGATCAGCAATGCATTTACAAATGGCCAACAGAAAAACCAGAGCAACAATTACGTTCATTTTTATAGCGTTGTTAATAAATTCAATAAACGGAATAACTAATAATTGGCTACGACATTTATATAGATAGATATTGTCTGTTGTCTTATCTAGCTCCTTGACCATCAATAGATAGTTCGTAAAAGATAGCTCACATGCTTTGGATTATTCCCAACAATGAAAGAGAAAGAAAATAATACACTTGAGGATAGATTTTCCAAATCATTTTACTCTGAAACTATATATAAACATTATAAGTTGAGCATTAGAGAGCTTTAAGGTCGGCACAATAACAACTTTATTCTCAATTAGCACTTTGATTGATAAAAATGTAATATAAACATTTTCATGTTAATTGTATCAGTTAATACCAACTTAAAGTATTGCCACTTAGTTATATAGTCTTTACCAGTAAAAATCTATATTTGGTCAAAAAAAAAAAAAAAGAACCCGAAATTCGTTTTGAGAACACACCCTCTCGTATGGAAGTATCCTTATCAGGAATACATAACGAGTCAAGAGCTAAACATATGTATTTTTTAAACGAATACAATACTCAAGTGGCGTTGAGATTCGTTTTAATGATAATCCATAGTTAAGCATTATTATATACCCATTGTGACGAACAGCAATGACCAATCGATATACCCATTCAAAAATAAAATCTTTATCAAGTGGTTAAGCTGTTTAGTGGTACAATATATGGGCTACCGTGAACATGTTATTCTGTTCTCTATTAATTGGCTTGACAATTTGCTTAACTCAAGCAAGACCCAATGAATTGGATCTACAAGGTCGCATAACTGGTGGAGAATTGGCCAGTGAGAATCAATTTCCCTATCAGGTTGGCCTCAGTATTGAGGAAATTAATAATTTATTCAGTTGGTGTGGTGGTAGTTTAATATCGGAAGAATATGTTCTAACGGCTGCCCATTGTGTTGAGGAGTAAGTTCATTGCACCGTAATCACAATTCTTAACAAATCACTGATAGGTTTACATCAACAGAGCCATAACCATTATTTACTACTTGGGTGGTGTGCAACGTTTGATTCCACAACAACTGATCAAATCGGAATTCCCCAGCATAGAACTGCATCCGGATTGGAATGCGAAAACTTTTGAAAATGATATAGCTCTGGTTAAATTGCCACAACTGGCCATTCTCAGCAGTTCCGTGAGGCCAATTAAATTACCGGCAATTGCTACAAGTTATGCTAGCTATGACTATGTAATGGCCACAACGTCCGGATGGGGTCGTATCAACGATAGTAAGTTTCCAATCGATTTCCATAAAATTTTTCCAATCATTGTTTTGTTTTTAGTATCGACAGCAATTTCAAATGAACTGCGCTATGTGATGCGTTATGTAGAATCAAATGAGGATTGTCTGTACGCTTATGGCAATATTTTACCATCCAATATCTGCATGGATACCACAGGCGGCCAATCTACATGTACTGGAGACTCTGGAGGTCCTCTAACCTACTACGATTATGTGGAAAATGAGGAAATTTTAATAGGTATAACATCGTACGGCAAGAAATCAGGCTGTACTCAAGGCTACCCATCGGTTTTCACACGGGTCACCTCCTACCTGAACTGGATCGCAGCAGTTAGCGGCGTAGCCCACTACTACACGTAAAGTGTCGTCATTAAATAATCAGTGCTGGGCACTTGTAAACAAATAAATTAATCGATGTTGAACATTATAAAGCATCCGTTAGTTTAATATGCTAATCTCGTTTTGCTTTAAACTCTAACTTTCGAATATCCTGCCTAGAATGTCCTCAACGACCTCTATCGATTGGCATCAAAAAAAATAGGGGTCATCTAAGAATCCAGCACTTGTATTTTTTCATGCAATCTTAATTGCACCCCAAAAGTATACCCCACAAAATCTATTTCTGAGCGAGGTCAAAAATGGCAAAAAATCGACAGGAAAACACAAAATCACCGATATCTCAGCTTCCTGCAGGAGAATTCTAATGTCCTTTGGCCAGGAGATAGTCCTTGTTTATAAGATTCATTTGACATACATTTCGTCCTGATCCTTTCAAGGAGGTGAGACGACGTTAATTAATGAGGACTATCTTTTGGCCAAAGGACATCTCGATAGTCCTTTAAATGGCCGAGTTACAAGGATTTTTTTTATTTTTAGCCAATTTTGGTGGCTAACCCTCTTGCAAAAATTTCCAAGTGTTTTTCCCTGTTGTTGGTGTAATTTCAATTGTTTTTGTTGTTATTACGGCTGCGGTGAGTGGGAATTGTTGCTGAGGGGAGTAGCAATTGTTGCTGAGGGGAGAAGTAACAGTTGCAACATCTACAACAACAGTTGCCGGTGACAGCAGCAACAGTTGCTGGTGACCGCGGCAACAGTTGCTGGTGACCCCGGCAACAGTTGCTGGTGACCCCGGCAACAGTTGCTGGTGACCCCGGCAACAGTTGCTGGTGACCCCGGCATCAGTTGCTAGTGACCGGAACAACAGTTGCTGGTGACCGGAACAACAGTTGCTGGTGACCGCGACAACTGTTGCTGGTGACCGCGACAACTGTTGCTGGTGACCGCGACAACAGTTGCTGATTTCAACAATTACAACAACAACTACAACAACAACAACTACTACAACAGCTACAACAAAAACAACTACTCCCCGCAGCAACAGTTGCTGGTGCCCACGGCAACAGTTGCTGGTGACCGCGGCAACAGTTGCTAGTGACCGGAGCAACAGTTGCTGGTGACCACGGCAACAGTTGCTGGTGACCGGAGCAACAGTTGCTGGTGACCGGAGCAACAGTTGCTAGTGACCGGAGCAACAGTTGCTGGTGACCGCGACAACAGTTGCTGATTTCAACAATTACAACAACAACTACAACTACAACAACAACTACAACTACTCCCCGCAGCAACAGTTGCTGGTGCCCACGGCAACAGTTGCTGGTGACCGGAGCAACAGTTGCTGGTGACCGCGACAACAGTTGCTGATTTCAACAATTACAACAACAACTACAACAACAACAACTACTACAACAGCTACAACAACAACAACTACTCCCCGCAGCAACAGTTGCTGGTGCCCACGGCAACAGTTGCTGGTGACCGCGGCAACAGTTGCTAGTGACCGGAGCAACAGTTGCTGGTGACCACGGCAACAGTTGCTGGTGACCACGGCAACAGTTGCTGGTGACCGGAGCAACAGTTGCTGGTGACCGCGACAACAGTTGCTGATTTCAACAATTACAACAACAACAACAACTACAACAACAACTACAACAACAACAACAACTACAACAACAACTAGTGACAGCAGCAACAGTTGCTGGTGATCGCAGCAAGTTGTTGTTGTTGTTGTAGTTGTTGTTGTTGTTGTAGTTGTTGTTGTAGTTGTTGTTGTTGTAGTTGTTGTTGTAGTTGTTGTTGTTGTTGTAATTGTTGAAATCAGCAACAGTTGTCGCGGTCACCAGCAACTGTTGCTCCGGTCACTAGCAACTGTTGCTCCGGTCACCAGCAACTGTTGCTCCGGTCACCAGCAACTGTTGCCGTGGTCACCAGCAACTGTTGCTCCGGTCACTAGCAACTGTTGCCGCGGTCACCAGCAACTGTTGCCGTGGGCACCAGCTACTGTTGCTGCGGGGAGTAGTTGTTGTTGTTGTAGCTGTTGTAGTAGTTGTTGTTGTTGTAGTTGTTGTTGTAATTGTTGAAATCAGCAACTGTTGTCGCGGTCACCAGCAACAGTTGTCGCGGTCACCAGCAACTGTTGTTCCGGTCACCAGCAACTGTTGTTCCGGTCACTAGCAACTGATGCCGGGGTCACCAGCAACTGTTGCCGGGGTCACCAGCAACTGTTGCCGGGGTCACCAGCAACTGTTGCCGGGGTCACCAGCAACTGTTGCCGGGGTCACCAGCAACTGTTGCCGGGGTCACCAGCAACTGTTGCCGGGATCACCAGCAACTGTTGCCGCGGTCACCAGCAACTGTTGCTGCTGTCACCGGCAACTGTTGTTGTAGATGTTGCAACTGTTACTTCTCCCCTCAGCAACAATTGCTACTCCCCTCAGCAACAATTCCCACTCACCGCAGCCGTAATAACAACAAAAACAATTGAAATTACACCAACAACAGGGAAAAACACTTGGAAATTTTTGCAAGAGGGTTAGCCACCAAAATTGGCTAAAAATAAAAAAAATCCTTGTAACTCGGCCATTTAAAGGACTATCGAGATGTCCTTTGGCCAAAAGATAGTCCTCATTAATTAACGTCGTCTCACACTGAAAGGTCTTGAAAAGTCCTTAAAACAGCCGAGAAAAAAGGACTTATCTCTTTACAGAAAATAACGTATATCTCGGGAGTCCTTGAAAGGATCAGGACGAAATGTATGTCAAATGAATCTTATAAACAAGGACTATCTCCTGGCCAAAGGACATTAGAATTCTCCTGCAGGAAGCTGAGATATCGGTGATTTTGTGTTTTCCTGTCGATTTTTTGCCATTGGGGTATACTTTTGGGGTGCAATTAAGATTGCATGAAAAAATACAAGTGCTGGATACTTAGATGACTCCTAATTTTTATGATGCCAATCGATAGTGGTCGTCAAGGACATCCTAGTAAACCATGTCCTTTCGTCCTGCGGCAGGATATTCGAAACTATGAGCTAAAAACAGAGAAAGGATCAACTTCATAACTCCGAAGGATAATGGTCGATTTGCACCACACCTGATTTTTTGGGCTTCCCGGGAGCAGGACTATCGATCTGCACCCAAAAAATTTCAGGATCTTATAAATAATATTCTTGCAATTTTTTTAAGGGTTTAGCCATCAAAATTGGCTAAAAATCAGAAAAATCCTTGCAACTTGGCCAATTTAAGAACTATCAAAATTATCTTTGGTCAAAAGATGGTCCTTGTTGCTGTGGTGAGTACCAACTGTTGCTGCGGGGAGTAGCTGTGGGAAATACCAATTGTTATTGTTGTAGTGTTGCCGCGGGCACCATTAACTGTTGCTGCGGGGTGTAGCAACTATTGCTGCGGAAAGTAGCAATTGCTGTTGCGGTAACCTGCAACTGTTGTTGCGGGGAGTAAAAATTGTTGTTGTTGTTGCAGTAGTAGTTGTGGTTGTTGTTGCAGTAGTAGTTGTAGTGGTTGTTGTTTTAGTGTTGCTGCGGTTACCAGCAATTGGTGCTGCGGGGAGTAGCAACTGTTGCTGCGGTCATAAGATATTTTTGCTGTGGAAAGGAGCAACTGTTGCTGCGGGTAATAGCAATTGTTGCTGCGAGCAGCAGAAAATCGACGGACAAACACAAAATTGCCGATATCTCAGCTTTCCGCAGGACTATTGGAATGTCTTTTGGCCAGGAGGTAGTCCTTGTTTATAAGATTAATTTTAATTATTCGTTTTGATCGTTTCAAGGACTCGCGAGGTATAACCAATTTTCTGTAGAAGGAAAAGTCCTTTTATCTCGGCTGTCTTCAGGACTTTCCAGGATCTAAGACGACAGGATCCAGAATGTAAGACGGCGTTAATTAACTATGACTATCTTTTGGCCAAAGGACATCTTGATAGTCCTTTAAATGGCCGAGTTACAAGGATTTTTATGATTTCTTGACATTTTTGATGGCTAACCCTTTTAAAAAAATTGCAATCATATTTTTCATAAGACCCTGGAAATCTTTAGGTGCAGATCGATAGTCCTGCTCCTGGAAAGTCCAAAAAAGCATGTCCTGTGGAAATCGCACATTGTCCTGTGGTGTTATAGCTTCATGAAGTGTATCCTGTTTAAATTTTTTAGCTCTAACTTTTGAAAGTATTGTAAGTAAGTATATATCGTTCCCTAGAATGTCCTTGCCGATCTCCATCAATTTGCACCATGAAAAATGAGGGTTATCTAAGAATCCAGGACTTGTACTCTTAGACAGAATCCTTACTGTACCCCAAAAGTATACCCCAAAAAATTTATTTTTTAGCAAGCTCACAAATGGTACAGAAATGATAGAATAACACAAAATCGTCGATAACTTGATTCTTCGCAGGAATATTGGGATGTACTTTGTTTAAATAAAACTACTTTATTTTATGATCAATTTGACATTACTTTCGTCTTGATCCTTCCTCTAGCCGAGGATAGTCCTTATAATGGCTGAGATACAAGGGTTTTTGTGATTTTTGGCCAATTTTTTTGTAGAAAAATTTGGTAGTGTTTTTTGCTGTTGTAATTTTAATTGTTTAGTTCAAATATAGAAGTTTTTTACTTTTAGACAATTTTTTGTACGAGCCAATCGTCGCTTTACTTTCTCCTTTTATTATTTTATAATAATTTGTTTTAGAACAAATTTATTTAGAATTTTTGAAGCGGATATTATTAATAATGATTTCAATAAATTTAGGAGGCTGTTCTCGATTTTCCAAACAGACATTCTCCTTTATTTTGTGTTTTTGAATTATTTAGTTCCAAAAAACTATGGCGGAACCTCAAACGACGGCGAAACCAAAAAAGAGTGTAAGTAAAACGAAGTACAAAGTACCGACAGATATTTGATATTTTAACATATTTCATATTGTAAACTTAAATTGATACCGTCGTTATGTTTTTGCCATTATTTTTTAGCTGCCCCTATATGGCAGTCGGACAGTCGCACATTCGCGCAACCCATATTTTTAGTATTAAATTTCTGGTATTTTCTTGTTAGAAATTTGGTGTTTTCAGCTATTGAGCAGCAGTGTGGCCGCTGTCGGGCATTTGCGAAGTTGGAATAAAAATCAATTTTTTTCTTTTGATCGCATTTTAAAACTAAGCGAAACAGTCGAAATTGTAATAGCTTCCGATTGTTAATGTTGGTCGGGAGTCATAATAACAAACGCCCAGTGAACTCTTGCCGCTAGTGTTAAAAATAAAGCCGCAAAAGTGGATTCCGATACTGTGAAAATTGAGGATTTGATGGACTCTGATCCTGAAATTGAGTTCATTGAAAAGGATAGTGGGATGTCGTCATTAGGTGGTAGCAAGGATGAAACGCCCGAGCGTCGGACAACAGGTCCAGGCACAGTAGCCACTGTAAGTAGTAAAAAAAAGAGAAGAAGAACATCAGGCAACGTGTTCCGGCTCGGCCGCTTATCGTGCTCACGTAATGGCACGGGTCTTGTTAAACGATAGAAGGGGGAAGGCAAACCATCTGGTAGTTGTATGTTTACTAAAGTGACTAATTTTTTTGCATTTACAGATAACTAATGATGATGCTCAAAACGAGGGTGAAAATTACGATGATGTAAGTGAACTGTGTCGCTAGCTACAACGAATTGTTTGTAAATAAAGCAAATCTAACCTCAAAACTTGTTTTCATTCGTTGTTTCAGGAACCTGATGAATCCCTGGGTGAACGTGTCCGGGCACTGAGTGAAATGTTCCCGGAAACCGTGCGTAACGCTGCCGAAACTGTAACAGGCGCAACTGTAAAGAGTATTGCGGCCCTTTATTCATTCACATGCAATGCATCCTGGATATTCTTCACTACCTCCGTCATTCTATTTGCACCTGTTATATTTGAAACCGAACGCGCCCAAATGGAGGAGTTGCAAAAATCGCAGCAAAAGCAAGTACTCCTTGGGCCCGGTAGTGCCATGGCTCAGACTGGACCGTCGCCCAGTTTACCATTGATTCGTTAATTTTATCCATTACCAAGGAAGGAAAGAATACCACAAACCAACTGTAGTTTAAGTTAATCAAGAGATACACACACTAAATATCGCTAAATCAATAAATCCCTGCCTGTCATTAAAGCCGGATCGACATTAATGCACACACACATACATCCTTAAACCAAATAGCCAGGGCCTCAAGCATTTGGAATTGGGTACGAATGTAACCAATTTAATTGGACATCCATTCTTAAGATACATGCTGGCGGCATGTATATCTTTAATATCCATCGTTTTGAAACTTGAAATAGTTTTAGTGTAGTTGGCGTAAATATATATGTATATATACACATATATATTGTATCATATGTCAAAAGAACAATTACGATGTAAACAAATTAATAAAACTATGTTTATTAAGAGTTACACGAATAGTCAGGTCCAATCCAATTAGAAAGGCATCATTATTTTTAACTATCTGTTGATATTGAGAGTATATATATTTCCATAAAACTGGTTCCTGTTAAACTTATGTTAACTTGTGCCTGGATACAGAAACACTGGTCAATTATTTAATGTCTTCTGAAAGATTCTGGTCTTTTTGAATTATTTTTATTTTATATTAATCTTGTTCGTTATAATCTATCAATCACATTGTGAAAACTATGGACTGCCCAGATACTCTCGCGGTATGGGATGAACCATGAAATAGCGCCGAAACTCTCCAGCATATTTGTTTCTTAAGATACGTTCGCCAAACTCATTAAAACGCTGTGCTAGAAAGACGTATACATCCAACACCTTAGCATGGGCAGACAACTTCTTGAAGGATTGAGCACTTCTCTCTAATATATCCAGGCACTTGACCAACTGAGTCTTGCGTGACTCAATATTGTTAGGAGTGACGGCCAATAGGCAACGGACAAAAACAAAATCTGTTTTCGCCCGCTCATAGAGTCCGCCATTGATATGGATGTCATCCATGCTGCGTTTAATAGCTTGATATGCCTTTTGTGGCATATCCAAGAGAAGAAGTAGCTGAGCCAATAACATATCAACCTGGGCCAGTTCGTAGTCCATCTGTGAGTTGGTCATGTCTTCTGAGACGCGAAGAAGCAAAGTTACAGTCTCACTAGAGAAGCGTCCATCAGCGAGACTGCAATAAGCCAGCAACACTTGAACCCTTATGCGGAGCAGAAAGGGTAAATTTGGCTTTCGATTCAGCTTATCAAGTAAACGGCGGGCACTAAAAAACTCTCGCTTTGCCACATAAATCGCTGAACGCTGTAAAATAGCATCACTTGGATCCAGTAGATATAGTTGATCGCAAGCCTTCAAAGCATCATGCCAGCGGCAACGATAAATACCCGAGTGAATAATGACATGAGATTGACTGATCATCCAACACTCGGCACTTGGCATTCGTGGAAAGCGTTCACGTGCCCAATGCAAAAGTAGACGGGACATACGCGGCTCTCCTTGTAGTTGGAGCCACAATGCATAGGTAGCCAAAGTGCTACCCAGTCCCGCTGAGCCACTGTTAATTCTATCCCTAGATGTAAGCAATAGCTGCGCATAGAGTGCCCCCAACTGATGCCTGCCATAGGCACACCACACGGCACTCCTTAGGGCCAATGCTTCCGAGGCATGTTCTGCGAAATTATTGCGATTGGTCATATTATCGCTATGATGTAGCAGATCAAACAGTCTCAATGGCTGATATCCTGAGACCGTACCCAGTTTTACGGCGAAATGCAACGCCAATGTATAATTTTGCAGTAGGGAACCATCTGCCTCAGTGGCCTCCAGTACACCACGCTGGACAAATTTCAGTGGCAGCTCATCTCTGAGTAGACAATACCAAGTATTAGCCAAATTCAGACTACGTTTATCGCCATGTTCTTGGGCCAGCATAATGCTTTCACGCAGGGCAGCCAATGCTTCATCTTTGTGACCAAAGGTGGCATGGAGGATGGCCAAGTTAACGCAAAAATACTGATAGCCCTTTTCCTGGCTCATTAGTCTCACTGGACTTCTGTCCAAAGCGCGATGCAGAGCGGCCAGTGCATTAAAATAGTCTCGGACACGCAACTGATTCATATATCCCAGAAAGTATGGCATGGTGGCCAGCGGTAAGTCGTGGATAATCTCATGCACCTTCTGCTGCAACTCTATGGGAGGCAAGGCCTGGCGTTCATTGGTTTCGAGCAGCTCGGACTGTTGATTAATAAAGAACTTTGCCTGTTTGGGAGCCCATTTACTTAAGGGATTGCGATCCAGTGACCTTAAAAGATTCTCTTTTGCCTTGGCTCCTGTTTTGGATTGATCCTCTGCTGGCAAAGCACCAACGGGGGCTGGCGTCTCTTCAGTCTGCCTATGAAGGACCCCACCGGCCACTGTCTTGCGTGGTCCTATTGCCAAGGCTCTAATACCACGTTCATAATATGAACATATGTTTCTATACATGCCCATCATTTCTGCAAAACTAAGACGTTCCATTACCACGCCGACTCTCCTCACATAGACGCCCATCATGCTAAACTGGCTCACACCGTATTCTTCATTAAGCAGTTCACCGATATTTCCCATATCTGTAAAATAAAATAGTGCCTCAATGCTGCCCGAGCCACAAAGCTCAGACATGGCTTTTTCAAACGATTCTAGCATCAATGTGTCCATTTTATAGCGTTTCGAAGTAATTAAATTGTGAAGTGCATCGTAGGTCATATCCGCCTCCTGAATAAGTTTGAGCATTAGCATGCAAAACATACGACGTCTGTGTGGTCGCAAACTAATGCCCGACTCGATCCAAGATTCTTTAACCTATCAAAGTGAAAACAGTATTAGCAATACAAAAAAGTTTAAATTATTCAATTGGCCAACTTACTGTTACATACTGTTTGAGCAACAGCAGTACTGCTACTTTGTGTGGTGTTGGCGTCTCTATCCGCGGCGGCACTTGCTTCGAAGTAGGATCCAAGGTGTCCAACTCCTCGAAGAGATTCATTTCGCTTTGTATTTTGTGTTTGCCGGCACAAACAAATGTAGCTTACAGCTGGCGCAGCCAACTTCACGTTACACAGTGGTGAAATCACATATTATTTGTGTTAAAAAAATATGGCTCAAACTTTTTTTCTTTTATCACTTTTGTATACTATTTATACCACACAGGTTTTTAAAATAAAGGAATCCTTGACTTTGTTTTACAATTTTAAATACGAAAAACAAAAAATATAAGTTAAGGAAACTATCGATATTATTTACTTCGATAACAAAATATATTCAGAAATAGGACGCAATTTTGATTGTGTGAATATCATTTTTTGCTTTTGCAGATGGTTTACAAGTAAGTGTTTTACACTAATTAAGCAAGTAATTATGTTAATTATTTATACGGACATGTTTCAGGCTATGGAATCGACTGAGAAAAATTCGCGTTTGACTACAACTGGCGAGAATTGGAACCAATGCAACATTTGCATGACAAATTTCTGCAACTGCTTCTGCGGGCTGAACTCACAAAATCCAGTGGCAGAATCACAGACACAGCTACCTCAAAGAAATAATGGTGTCTTCCAGGTATTTGCCACCGCTCAGCCCAAATCCGAACGCAGTCAATTGCAGGAGGCTATGGAGCAATCAACAGCTGGAGAAGAATTGCAAACGATATTGGATTTCTATGCTGCCGATGTGAAGAAACTAAATAAAATTTATAATAAGGTGATATACTCTATAGAAGAGGCGATGGGAGGCACGGTGAGAATATATCCATTTGGATCTCTAGTCACAGGGTTGTCCCTGAAGGGTAAATATCCATATATGATATATTACTAGATGGATTTATATATAAAGTTCAATAATGTTTGGCTTACAGAAAGCGACATTGACTTGTACATGAAATGGATAGGAAACAGAGACATCACCTACAAAATGTTTTTTAACACAACAAATAATTTGCTTCGCCGTTCTAAATGCTTTACCGAGATCTTTGCCATTAGGGATGCTCGGGTCCCTATCATACGCTGTAGGCATCGGTTGACTGATATAAAGATCGACATCAATATGTCAAACCCAAATAGCACTTACAATTCTCTTTTTGTGAGTGCCTTGATGGAAAAAGACCCTCGCCTCAGGCAACTCGGTTTGTTTGTCAAAATATGGGCCAAGCAATTAAAAATCAGTGGCAATGGAAGCATGACTAGTTATTGCCTTTGCATTTTAATCATTTACTATTTGCAACAGCGCAACTTCTTGCCATCGATCAAGGAGTTGCAATCTGATTTGCCTTCTAACCTGTTTTGGGGTGTTAATTACGCATACAATTTGAATCGGATGACAGATATACCAAACAATTTAAGCACCTTAAATTTAATTTCTGGATTCTTTAAGTTCTACAGTAGTATGAATTGGGAAAGTACAATTATATCCCCATATCTGGGATATTCATTAAACCGCGAGTTGGTTTCTACCAACCCGAATGCATTTCCCGAATATCAGGAGCAAATGTTGGCCATTGAAAATGCCACGGGAGAAAAGCCCGAGGCGTTTAAACTTGATCGCACCCTTTGTGTCCAAGACCCATTCGAGCTGTACCATAATGTTGGAAAGTCTGTATCTAATATAAGTTTAATCCATATCAAAAATTGTTTCGTATTGGCGGCTGAGGCCTGCGATAATGATAATTTAATGACACAGTATAAGGAGCTATATGATTACCTGTTATTCGATTTATTAGAAAAGCTCGAAAGCTCGAAACAGAACAACCAAGTCCAGCAGCCAAATAAAAAAAACTGTTCCAACAATGTACACTCACATGTTCTATATCCCTGTACGAATGACATCAAAGCGTTAAAAGCAAATGTCCAAAATAATAATTTAAAAGCTGAGATAAGTATATATTTCTATTGGATGAAATGCTATATTGATACGATTAAGGATATTCTCACTCGCATTTACAATTTGCAAGTGTTACAGCTAGAAGTCGAACCAGAGGTACCCTGCTACTACAAATGGCAAATTAGCACTACGGTAAACACTTGGACGGATCGTAAATTCACCCATACCCAGGGAACGTCATTTTTTTCCAATCAACTTCTACAGACACAGATGATTCTCAGTTCTGGCGATTTATCGAATGTCCAATTGAATGGCTACTTTATAATAAAAGCCAGTTCCGATTACAAAGAACTTAATCTTGAAGTCCATCCTCTGCCCAACGATACCAAATCCATGCAAAAGAATGGTACATTAACTCGTTTTTTTAAATCTTTAAAAAACTTCTTGAGTAACTACAGCTTTAAAGAAAAAATTACTACTTGGAAAACTTTACAATCGGACATTAAAAACACGGACAAATAAATTTTGTAAATAATTTATAACAATTATATTAAATATATGCAAAGATGTTCGCCTCCTGTACATAGTAAGAACATATAGGTATATATCTACATGTTAGATCACAGTTCTTTAACAGCTCAATACGTACCAAGAAAAAAATTTATCTGAAAATGCGTACACATGAAAATAAGTAAGTTTAGGAGTAGTCGGAGAGTAATTAACTTATTATTGAAGAAATATTTGTATTGTATTGAAGCTACTTAAACAGTTCTAATTGCAATCCAATTTAGATTACATTTTTTGTCTATATTAGCTATTATTATAATAGATAGCTCTTAGTTATAAATTAATTCTAATTATTGATTGTTTATGATACGAACCTACTTATAAACAAAATTTTATGGGCATTTAGAAAAAATATTTTATAATAAATTTTGTTTTCAAATTGATTAAAATATCGATTTGAAGATTATATACAAATTGAAAAGATTGTTATTATTAATTAAAATTTAAAAACAAAATCGTAACAACATCACATCTCTGGCTACGGGTCGCACACTAAAGCTACTGGTTTTGACTTCTAGTATTCACATATGTATGTATATATCCATATATCTTTGAATATGTATATATGTATATGTAAAGTTAACGGCACTTGGGTAAGGTTAATATTATACATTGGTAATTATCCCTTAGCATGAGTTTTACAATAGCAATACTTCTTGGCCGCCACATCCTTTAGGCAATCTGCCTCTCCAGCAAACATATTGAGCCGACTAACCGATCCTGTAACCGTCAATGTATCGCTTACAACATTATGCCTAACGGTGGCCTCATATAGTGCCTTATTTGGTGATGTGTAAAATATCAGACGATACGTATGATCATCGTCGGAATCATCGGCATTTGGTTTAGCCTCATACGCAGTCTTTACCGATAGCAGTCCAAGGTGTTGGCACAATTTAGTATACGAACCATTTTGGGCTTCCGCCACAAAATCATTGATATAACGTACGGTTCGTTTTGCCAGCTGCTGAACA
Source organism: Drosophila neocordata (assembly GCA_018903615.1). Classification (NCBI taxonomy): domain Eukaryota; kingdom Metazoa; phylum Arthropoda; class Insecta; order Diptera; family Drosophilidae; genus Drosophila; species Drosophila neocordata. The sequence goes on from JAEIGI010000001.1 coordinate 14,275,475, forward strand.
TTTTTGGAGTTCTTTGAAATAGCTTTATATGCCCGACATGTGCACCAATGGTCCTCAATGGCCACTTCTTCGCAGTTGCGATTTTCGGAAACGGGTGAAAATAAACTTTGACAAACGGGACAGCTTACAGAGGGACCCAAGGTATCTAATCCACCTTTGACCCGTCCAGATAATGAGAGAATATGCTTCAGAGTCATGTGCAGATCATAGGGTGTAGTCAGACGGTTACGGTTCAATCTGAGGGCATGTACAATATCGGGCCGACTTTGTCGCATCTTCATCGGTAGCCAGAAGAACAGAGTGGGTAATCGCTCTTCATAATGGCCCGACCAAGTGGATCTAGTGGGACCGAAGCGTAGACCATGATCACTAAAAAATATCACCACACTGTTCTCCATAGTGCCCTGTTGAACCAATTGCTGCAAATAGTTAACCATGTAGTCATCCATCGAGCTAGTCTGCGATATATCACTGTGACTGTGTGTATTTGTCCAAAAAAAGCCAAAGTAAGTCTCATTTAGAAAGCGTCGACTGAACTCCAAGGCATAGTCATAGATATGTTCCGATGCATACCCATAGCCCAAACAATGCGGCATACCAGTGTCAATGGTGCGATAAAGAAGCTTCTCAGCAGCAGTCAAATATGGACGCAGATAATAGTCCACAGGATTCTTTACGAATCCCATTTTCATATAATTAAAGGTGTTGATTTTTACAGCATCCTCAGCATAGGCTGTAGTGTAACCATAATCCTCATACATCTTCCAAATGAATTTACATTTATCCAAACCGCCTATTTGCCACGGTGGACACATTTTATTTGCATATGTAAGGCTCCAGCCAGTGGACATTGCCATGATGTTTGGATACGTATTGTCATCAATCTATATGATTGGAAAAAGATTAATTAAGTTTTATAAATAAAAAAAATTGGTAGACTCACCTTGTTATAGCCAGCCATTTCAAACCAATCATTGTCATATAGGTATTGAGCCGTTTTGGGCATGGCCCGTATTAGGTGAACTCTAGAAAGGCTATCAATGCCAATCATCAGGACACTTGGCGGCCTCTCAACCTCATCCTTCTTAAATGTGCTTAATCTGTCTCGTACTTCTTCCTTTTCTGGTATCATGGCATGGCCATTGATATATATCTGTTTACCATCCGAAGTACATTTCACTATAATACTTTCTACACCTTTAGGCAATTGCTGGCTGCTCTTGAAACGCTCACATTTTGTGTAGTTCACCTCCGTTTCATTAAATCGTTCCACAGACATGTAACAACAATTAAATTTTGTGCCCACTTTGTAGCTCTTAAATGCTGAACTGTTAATACTGAGCACATATTTTTGCGATTCTTGATCAAATTTCACTTGAGTTAGTGGTAACAGCTTTTGGCACGGTTTATATTTGGCTCGCTTAAAATGACGCATCACTTCGGGTTTATAGGGATCCAGGTCCTCGATTTTACAGTAGTTGCTATATACAAGGTAGCCTTGTGGCACAATGGTAATATTCATTGTATCATCAATATCTTGTTTACTATAATCTGGGGCCCATAAAGGGAATTAGGAGAACAGCATTGTAAACGTGCAAAAAGCAAGAAAAGGGAACAAACACAATATCGAAAACAGGCACAAAAAGTTTTTCAAACATAAAGAAAAAAGGTTCAGAAATAATGATAATTGTTAGGTACAGTGCATTAATTGTAGTTCAATCCAAAAAGAGAAACTTTGCTTACCATCCATGCCCTCGACTGTGGACTGATGATGCACGGTTAAATAGTTGCCACTATGTAATACATCCAAATCTATCACATTTGCCCATTCTGGTCTTCCGATAACAAAATAAAAGAATATAAATGTTAGCAGGGTTAGCAGAACGAACTTCCGTCGAACACATCGTAATCGCCGGCATGCGGGTGCTATAGAAACCATCATATTCTTTGTTATCATTTTGTACTGTTGGATACCACCAACAGCATCTTTGTTTGCCCTTCCTTTCGCCATTTGTATTTCCAGTTTTTGTGGATTTTCAGAATCGGATTCTGGTTCCAGGAGCGGACATAGATCGGCCATGGCCATGTCATTAAATTTCCAATCCCTTCAGGGAATTATAGTCACCTTTTTGTCGTTTCATTGTGCAAGTCATGGAAAATATCAAAAATGAATGAAGCAAATATATGAGAAATTTTCCAACATTAATTTAGAATACTTTGTTTGCATCTAGGAGCAAAAGCTTTTCGTTAACTGATAGCAAACTCAAAGGATTGTAATCAAGAAATCTTAATTCTAGTCTTATGAACTATATACAAAAATCATTTAAATCATTTTTATTTTTGAATATTGTTCAGCTATATTTAATCTGGACAGGCATTAAAAAATATAAAACTTTCAGCATTTCGATTTCATTCTATTTTTGTGAAATAAAAGATTCCCTTTGTTATGTCAATTCCACTTTGCTGCGTAGACAATATTTTTCTGCATTTTAGTTTCATTTATTTTTGTATCTGCATTTTTGGCCTTGTTTAAAAACTTATTTTTGGCCTACACACGGTGTCACTGCCAAGAACGAAATAAACTAAAAGCATACTGAATGCAAACGATTGTCCAATTGCATTTGTTTATATATATCTTTTAATTACTTTGTTGATTTCGATAATTTTATGTTTGGTTTCTATGATTCACTTAATAACGATTAATTCAATGACAGCGACTTAAGTATAAGAAGCTGTTAAAACGAACCAACTTCGACAACGTCTGATCAGTCTGTGAGCACAATTGGATAGTTCGGACACTTGCCAGCATAAAAATTACGACAGCGGCATGATGCGGGAGAGGGCAAGCTATGGTTTTTGTTGGCGCAATCGATCGCATCACGATTCCGCAGCGATTAATTTTGATTTTGCATTACCATCTTCTATGGTCGCGCATCATCTCGTCATCATTTTTTAAGATAATTATACTATGATCATTTTTGTTGTATTTTTTTTTTACCCTATAATCGTATATATAGTAGATATATTCGTATCTAGCTAATTAGAATCATTGAATATATCTAAAATATTGTGAAAATATGTTAATAAGTAACCACTAATCAAAATATTATGAGTCAGATGGGTTCGTTCAAATTAGGTTTTGGCATAATTCCTTTTAAGTGCTGCACAGGGTATCTTAAAGTCGGCAAAGTTTTTCATTTTTCTTATATATGTATGTATATCTTGTATATTATTATGTTTATGTAATATTTATTATATATATTGTTGTTGCTTTTTGTCTGTTTGTATATTTACTTATCACGATATATTTGTGTCATAATTCACTACTTCAGGCATAGAGCGCCTAAGCATGCTATTTAGTATCGGATTTTTATTTTTTTTTTTCTTAAAGACGTTTCCGGTTTCACTTTCATTAACTTGGAATTTTTTTCTTTTAATTTTAGCTCAAAACAAAAGATTAATCTTAATCTGGATATATGTATATATGTATATGTATATATATATATATATGTTTAAGTGTATGTTTATATAGGTACATATGTACATACATATATGGCATAATATTTTTACTAGCAATAGGTCTCTGCTATTGCAGTAGCAGTGCCGTTTTCCTTACTGGGTGTTTCCAGAAACTGTAAGTACTCTTTTTATTTGTAACTTTTTGCGATAAGGATAAAATTATCTTATCTGTGACGCCGTGTTAAGGCTTAAAAAACTTACAGAAAAACTGTGGCTGGACATTAATAGTTTGAATATCGATGAGTTCTGATTCAGTAGTTCATAATTATAAACGATTTTAATTTCACCCCCCATAATATTGAAAAGGGTATATAAATTTCTTTACAAATAAAGCTAATTCGGAATAACTAACACCTTTTTTTTTTTTTTACTATACTTCATTAAAAATCGCGTGTGTTAAAAGTAAAGTATACATTTCAATTGGTTTTTCTGTTTAACTGTGGTTATTTTCATTACAATTTTAAATGAAAACCTATTACCAAGGGAAATGTAAGTCAAGCAAAGGATTAACTATATGACACATAATTCTAATTACCAAAGAAAATAAAAGCTAAATGAGTTCAAAGAGATAATGGAGTTTTTTTTTTCTTTTTAAAGAAAAGCAACAATATAAAAAGTTGAAAGTTAATTTTAGTTCTTTTAGTATTTAAAATGAGAGTATTTTTACTCCCAAGGGACTAATTAAGATATATGATGTTAGGGTATTAGAGAAGCAATTAGCGAACCAAATTAACAATAATAAAATAGTTTGCATTTATGTATTATTATGTATACATATATACCAACAAAGCTATATATTATATACATAGATAATATATATCTATATATGGTATATAAATTGATAGATATGCATAGAATTTAAATATGCTCAAGAGAGACTAAGAAAATGTGCATACAAAATAACGAGTAATAACGACTTTAGTATGAGAAAGGGGGTGAAGGGCGCAAGTATCATGCATTTACTGTCGATGTGTTTGCACCAATGCAGTGTATATGTATGTATGCGTGTAATTCTATTGTTTTTTTTGACACATACATACATGCATTTATAAATACATATACATATATGTATGTATGTATTTAAGTGCACTGGTCGAGGACACTTTGCTGTAGTAAAACTAACGAGGAATTGCTTTCATTGAAATATTTTTATTTTTTGCAAATGCAACGTCAGCGCTAAAAAAAATGTTGCCAACGTATTTGTTTTGTGGCAGATACACACACGCACTCATAGAAAGATACACACACATATACACATACACTACTGCTCTCAATTATATTCACAGATTTTCATTCTTAGAAAAAAAAAAGAAATAAATATAAGATGAAACTCACTTGATCACATAAATATTGTTTGTAGAACGAACAAAATTGTTACTATATCTTATAACACAATTTGCAATTTTTAACGATAATTGATATTGATAGATATATATTTGTATATACGTCGGACTTCATGTCTCGTCTGTGTGGTTGTCCTGCTGCATTGCCTGCCAAAGGGATAATAATAAAGGAAAATATTTTTTGCAATCCCGAGCTATGAGACGACGACAAAATACGAAGAGGCATGAGAAGCAGCAGCAGCAGCAGCAAAAACGGTAGGAATAACGGCAACTTCAGCAACAGTAACAGCGCCATCAGTAGCAGCATGCATCGTTTTTTTTTAAATTACAGTTTGACACTCATTGCGTTTGCGCAATGGAGAGAGAGATAGAAAGAGAAAAAGCGAGCGAGAGTAAAAGCTAGTGGCGACGCTCTGTCTGAAGCTGGCGTCTGTACACGTGCTTTTTGACACTGGAACTGTGTCGGTGACATTTTAGCGCCAAATGGTAGTACCCTTCCCCAAATTTTTTTTTACTGAATTCTGCATACCTCTCCGCCGCTGACCTTGTTCACTCTACACACTTGTTGGGCGCCACTGCTGACATGCATACATACGTACATACATGTATACTAACGCATGGGTGTATGTACATATACATATGTGCTACATTTTGCAAATATGCTGGATACAAACATACATTTGTGAATGTATATGTGGGCAAAGTGGTGAATGGGGTAGTTGTAGTAATAGTACACATGGGGTGGTTGCTTGCATTTTGCCAAGGAATTTTTGGCACGTGCTGGCTAAAAATTGTCACACATTCTCTCTCTTTCTCACTGGTATTCTTTGTATCACTCTGTACAAAATTATGATTCTCAAACTGTAGACATAGTGGTTTAAGAGAAAAATTAGAGAATTCCTTTATGAAAAATCCCTTTCAGTAAAAAGAATTATTTTAAAAATGTCGTCTATACGTACAGGTATGTATAGCCTTTTATGTAAGGCTATTTTGCTGCAAACAAATTATTCGATTTTGAACTGATTTATCTTTATTTCGTTTTCTATTGCATCCGATTAGTTTTTCGTATGATATTGATGTTCATAAAGACCAGACCGACTTGATTCCTGATACGGATAAAGAATATATATATATGTACTCAAATTATTGTTAATAATGTTTTTGTAAAATAAAGTAAAATGTCCAAATAAAATTTTCAACAATACAAACCAAAAATAAATTGTAAAGCCAATTAATAAGATAATTAATGAGAAGCTAGATGTTCAAAATTGTTTGAATATAATTTCAAAAATTCTTTAATTCTAAAAATAAATTCATTTTATTATTTATTAATATTATTTTTTATGCATTTTTCGTTGTTTGTTTCTCTCGTTATAATTTTTGTTTTTGCCTTCTGACTTTGAGAAAATCCGCACAACTTGTCGCACGGACTATAATTACATTCACATTGATGAGATATTATAATGGAATGGGAATTATATATAATAATATAATAAGGCCCTATATGTTTCATTCAAGACACATTTACATTTTTTACTTATTTACAAATAAAAAAGTTAAACGATTAAAATGCATTGCTGTTTTTTTTTCTTGTGTTGTTTTCTTTCTTTTTTTAGTTTTGTTTTTTAGGGTTTCATTTTGCCTGGCCAATATTTAGTTCAATTTTTTATATTAAAAAAAAAAAAAAAACTATACTTAATGAAGATTTCTCAGGATTGATTGAGAGGGCATTTAAGGGGGTATTGTGGGATATGATAAATAAATAAATAATAAATAAATAAATAAATAAATAGTTGATGTAGCAGCATAAATAGTGTCAAACGCTCAATTGACAAAATCGCTGGATCAAAGGGGGCATCTGTAGATATATATATGGACTTATATATAGTTATCTACTTGCACCTACCCTTTGCTAGCAAGTTGGCCAATGGGCGTGGCAATAAATAATTCAATTCAATTGAGGATTTTGATTGTGATGAAAAAAGTCAACTTAAAGGCTAAGCGATTATCCTCAAAAGCAGTTGGAGGTTAGAGTCAGGATCGACAGGATATATAGCATGATGATCTTGATGGTGATTATTATGTGTGGATTGGATCTGTCTACCAGAGAGGCATAGGACGCTGCCGAGCCAGATAAGAGGGCAAACTGGCAACTGTAGGAGCTGGACAACCTGTTAAAAGTAGAAAATTAGTTTGGTTATTAAATTGGCATAAAATTTTATTAAAGGATCCTGGGTATAGAGTACTTACGGCAGACGGCGCATGTCTGTTCATCGGTGCCATCACCGCAACCATCTCGGCCAGAGCACACAATGGCAGTGGATCGGCACAAGCCGTTGCTACAGCGATGCGGACAATATGAGTCCGCTTCCCGTCTACCACCATTCAATAGGCCACCAGCCTCGATAAGTCGCATAAAGAGATTGGGAATTGCCCGGGAGCCACACAAATGCGGTGGCTCATCGCTACCGTCCTTGCAGGATACAATCGCATTGCAGTACTCATACTCAGGCAGACATTCACCACTCTTGCAGCGGAACGTATGCTCTGGACAAGTATTACCGCCACGGAGTGTGCCATCGCAGCCCAGCTCATCTTCGCCATGAGGACACTGTTTGCGGCCATCGCAGAGAGCAGCACGGGAGATGCATCGGCCACTACGTTCGCAACGGAATGACTCCTGGGGACATGTCTGATTAAGGCGGGTATTATGAGAGCATTCCTCATCGGAGTCATCATTGCAATCAGCACGACCATCGCAGACAAAGAACCAGGATATGCAAACACCACTCGAACGACACTAAACAATGAAAAAAGTTAAACGTTTAATTGGTATATTAGGGTCAAAAAAATAAACAAATGACATACCTGGAAGGTTCCTGGACTGCATCCCGTCTGCTTGGCACTGCATTGAGCACCTTCTTCACTAGTAGCGGTCGCACAGTCACAGACTCCACGGGCATTGCAAACAGTATGGGGATCAGCCAGCTGGCATTGACGATCTGTCGAACAGGATAGACCCAAAGAAATGGCCTCCAAACCCAACTCAACACGTTTGCGAAGCTCTGAACCAGGCTTGGAACCCGACACTGTAGTTGCCAAGGATGAGCTTGCTATTGGTTCTGGTGTGGCCTCCTCGGAGTTAATCATCAATGGTTTCAATGTGGTGACTATGGGAGCTGCAGGTTCCATCAGAGTGACACGACTGGCCAAGCCCAACATTGTCTGTGTGGTTATCTCTACTATATCAGCTGGATTGGGTGTGGCCTCTTCTTCATGATGATGTTGTTCTTGTTGTTGGGACTCTTGATGATGATGATCGTCTTCTTCTACTCCTTCAATGTGATTGTTATCAATCTCCAAAGTCGTTGACTCCACAATCAAATTATCCGATTCCAATTCCTGAAGACGTATGGCATTTGAGTGATCTGCGAGATCAAAAGGTAGCTCCTCGGGGGAGAGAGTATGCTCCTCATCTTCACTCAAATGAGAAATAGCGGCTTCTGTGGCAACTTCGCTTTCCTTTTCCTGTTCTTGTTCCTTGCTTTCTTGCTGCTCCTGGTCCTGTTTATGCTCGTTCTCCACTGGGACTTTTGGATAAAAGGTTATTAGCGGATCATAGTCATTTTCATTAATTGACGCCGCTTGCGTGGTGGAATCTTCATAATATTCTGGGTGATCCTTTTCGTGTTGCTGTTCCTCGAGTTGTTCCTGGGGTTGTTCTTGGGCCTGTTCTTGTGGCTGTTCTTGTAGCTGTTCTTCGGCCTGTTCTTCTGCCTGTTCTTCAGCGTGGTCGTGGGTCTCATCAGCCGCAGCCAGTAGATCAGGCACAGCTGGCATTTGTGCATGCACTTCTTTCTTCTCTTCATCATCGTCCTCCTGTTGCATAGGCACAGTCTGAGATGGCTTTTCACCAAATGGTACTGGTGGCACAGTGCTGTCACCTTCCAACATCAGATCACTTAGGATATCCGCAATACTATCACTTTCCTTGAAATTGTCCTGATCTAGTTCCTCACTTACAATAGCGCTTGGTGCTTCAACTGTTTCGGAACCAGGTGCTATCGTGGCCTCTGCTGCTGGCTCAGCATCATCATTGGAAGCCTCCAGAGGAGTAGAGTTGGTGGACGCTTCGCTTTCCTCCTCCATATGCTCTTCAATTTTCTCTTCGTCTTCATATTTCTCAGCTTCCTGCTCCGGTTGATTGATCTTATCACCAACATTTTGGTTTTCATTTTGATATTCGGCATCTTCCACCTGTTCTTTCTTTTCATCCTCTTTTGGCTCTTCCGTTTCTTGTTGATTCTCATTCTGGTTTCCTTGTTCCTTTTGGACTTCCTCTTGCAATTCTTCCTCTGCTTTTTGGTCTTCTTCTTGGACATCTTCATTTTCTACTTCTGCAACTTGTTCTTTTTCAATTTCTTTTTCGAATTTCTCCTGATTTTCTTTTTGGCTATCGATTGGTTCTAATTGTTCTTCCTCCTTCGTTTTCTCTTCCTCAGCCAATTCCTGAAGATGCTCTATGCTAGTGTAATCCTGTTCCGGTTGAATCTTATCCATCTCCGGCTCCGCATCGACCTTCTCTTCAAACTCTTCCACTTGTTCATTTGCAGCTGCAATTGGAGTTTCATTCGCATCTTTTATCTCTTCCGGCTTCACATCGCCATGCTGCTGGTTGTCATCCACATTTGGTTCAGCTCCTTGTATGATATTATCAATTTCATCTTTCTCACCACTTTCACTGGCTTCGGTGGCTTGTTCTTCTTCTTCTGCTGGTGCAGCTTCCACTTCATCTGCTTTAATTAGCTGTGAAGCATCCGTGGTTAGCTCAGCATCAGCGGCATCATCAACTGAATCTTCATCTTCATTATGATCAACAACGGTCTCTGTGACAGCTTCAGTAGTTTCCTGTTGAACATCGGCTTCAATATTAATTGGACTTAAGGCAGCACCTTCATTAGCACTGTCCACTGGCATCACATCCTCCTCCACCTTATCCTTCTCATTATCATTTTCTGCTGGGATCACCTTCTCGTTCTCATTCTCGTTCTCTGTATCTGCCTCGGGTTGTACAATTACTTCCGACACTTCGGGCGTTTTAATTGCATTTGCATTTTCTTCGTTTACCGCCTCCTCAGGCTTCACGTTTTCTTGCTCCTCCTCTACTTCCTCTGGCTTCACCTGTTCAATTTCTTCTTCTTCCTCCGCCTCAGGTTTCTGTTCCAGCTTATGCTTCTCGTTTTCATCTTCTTCGTTTTGAAGATTGGCAACTTCTGGTTGCGATTCTGTTGCGGTGGCAGCTTCATCCTCAACTGGCGCCAATTCATCATCATTTGTTGGGTATGTCAAGTGTTCGTGCTCCGCTTCAGTGATTGCCTCCTCATGATCCGCCTCCTCGTTCTCTACCTGCTCTGGCTGCTCAGTTTCTTGCTTGATATGTTGTGGCTCTGTTGTTGCATCTATTTCAACTTCATCATCTGCATGCATTTCTTCAGCCAGTGGAACTGGAACTGGCTCTTGGTACTGTTGTTCTGATTTTAATTGATTGGCTTCATTTAAATCATCTTCCCCACTTGTCGGCTTGATGTCGGCGCTTTGTTCTGTCTGATCGATTTCAGTTGCCACTTGTTGCGCCACCATTCCATTTTCTGCGGCTTCAGTTGCTGTTTCTGACTGATGGTGGCTTTCGTCATCAGCTTGGGCCTCGGCATCTTCAATTCTGGTTGGAGGCTGTGGCACTTCATCATCACCAGAAGACTGTGCTTGCTCCTCCTCAATTTCATTCACCACTTGGTTTTCTGACACCTTAGTCACACTTTCAATTTCTGCATCATTTTCATTCACGGGTATCAATTCATCATTAGCTGCCATCTCCTGCTCCTTTTCTGTCTGTACCTCCGATTGCAGCTCTTGCTCCTTCTCCTTTTCTTTCTCATCTTCCAGTTGGTAGTTCTGGGTGGTTACCTCCAACACCTCGTCTTGTTGCTGCTGATGTTGATGATGATGTTGTTCCTCCTCTTCGTAATCAAATTTCATGGTATCATCTGACCCAGAAGCTTCTTCAACAACATCCTCATTGGCCTCTTCAACTGGGGGATTGGCACTGGCAGCAGCTATTTGTTCAGCTTCATGTTCGTCTTCATGATTTTCTGGTTTATTTTCATTTTCCTCTGCATATTCCTCATCAATTTTATAAGGATAATCATCTGTGGGTGCCGGTTCGGTCTCCGCTTCGACTGCGTCAACATTTTCAGTGGGTAAATCGGCGGGAGTTAGAAGCTGTTGACTGCCAGTGGTCGATTGTTGTTGCGATTGTTGATCTTCAGTTTTCTCTGGTTTGGGTTTGATCAAGTTTTCCTCCTCCAGTTGTTGCTGTTGCGTTAGTTCGGTTTCCTCATGGGCCATATCAATGGCAATGGCTTCTGTTTCCAATTTCTCACCGTTATCCAATTCATTGATTCCTGGTGTCAATTTGGTGGACTCACCATCATCTTCCTCAAGTGTTTGCTCTTCCACACTTGCGGGCAGTTCATCTTCAAATTGGATGATTGGTGGAGCGGATGTTGTTGTGGTTGTTGTTGTTGTGGGCGCTGGTGTGGTTGTTGTGGTTGTTGTTGGTGTGGTCGTTGTTGGTCTCGGCGTCGTGGTGGTCTTTCTTGTTGTCGTGGTTGTTGTGGTTGTTGTGCTTGCCTTTTCAATAGACACGGTTTGCTCTTCATCCGCCGCCTGGGCAACGCAAAGACCACCCACCATTTTGGCTGGAGCGGTACACTGGCAGCGTCCAAATAGATTTGGTATCAAGAAATCGCAATGGGTGCGGGTATCAAACATTTGGCAATGGGCATGGCTATAACAAACAGCGCTGGGATGGGCAGCTGAAAGCAGAAAAACGTACCAAAGAGCCGAAGAGTTAGTTTTGCTGCTGATGGGTGATGAGGAGGAGATTCTCATGAGATTTTGCCGCACTGTTCGGCACTGATCTGCTTTATTAAACTAACCGTAAAACCAAGCACCAAATGCATATTAAAAACTCATCATCATCATCATCTTCCTGATGTTTTGCCCGCCTTCGACTTGCCTAATAACCGTCAATAAAGTCAACTGCATGAACGCATGTTGAAGATGACGTCGTTGTTGTCGTCGTCGTCGTCGCCGTCCTCATCATGTTCATCGTCTTCGTTGTTGTCTTCCTCTTCTTTTTTACCCATTCTCATTCTGCATTCTGTATTCTGCATTCAGCAGCATTCCCGTTCCTCATCAGCATTCCACTCACCCATAACTGGCTACCAACGCCACCTGCGTGTCTACTTCATCTGCCATTGACTGTCTGTTCTCTCTCTCCCTCTCTCTTTCATTCTCTTTCTCTTGGTCTCTGCATCTCCCACTCTGTCCCTCTCTATCTCTCCTTTTCTCTGTGCTTTTTCTGGAATCTCAGCTAGTCTCTGACCCACTTTCCGGACGAGCTGCTCCTCAGCCTCAACTTGTTTTCACTTGTTTCGTTATTTTGGCCACTGGCAATGCGGCGACATGCCATTACCATTAGCCACAACTGCAACTACTTCCCCATCTTTCCCCGACTTAGCGATTGCACCAGCCCCACTTGGAACTTGCACACAGCTACTGCTGCACCTGCACGTGCAATCGTCTTGCCGCAAGCACCGCTACCGTCGCCTCCGCCCTAAGGGCAATGTCTGGCAAAGAGTTAAGTTATTTTGTCTTGAGCTCCAATTTCAATTATGGTTACTGGTTACCACTGATTTTTGCGGCTAATGTGAATTGTTGGTAATACTTCTTCTTACCAATAAACATTCGGAAAAAATTTACCTCACATTCAACATTAATTAAGTTGTTGCAGTTTCTTTCTATGAGTTGAAAATCTTTTCTAATTGATGGAGACATTACAAAATTTCATTTTAATTTAAATTGTTGCAACAATTGGAATTCTCAAATTTCAATTAAGCAATAAATTATATAATTAAAATGTCATTACTTTGCCATTACTTGAAGTATTTAAATGCGATTTTTGAAGTAAGTTCCCTTCTTATTTTTTTTCTTTGGAGTAAATATCCACAAAGACTTAAGTAATTAGTTGTTTGGCTTTTAATTACTTATGAAAATTTAAATATGAAAATAAATAAACAAAATTATAAATTATTTTCATATATATCAACATATATATTTTGGTTTCAGATTAGCAATTGAAACTGGTATAAACTTGGCCATTTAATCGCAAACATTCTTGGCATCTCTTGGGGGAATTTCGCATATTTGAACTGCAAAGTGAACTAAAGGTACAAATCCAACAATTCAGCGAGTCGGCATTTCACAAAAGGTTTCTTTTTTTATTATTATTATTATTACTATAGTTGGTGTTGTCTTAAGCCGGCATTTTAGCATTGCATTGGTCGTTCTACAGTGAATATGTTGAGATATGGCAGGGACGGGACAAGGAGGAATGGGTGGTGTGTGGGGGGGTCTTTAACTGGGAAGGTGAGAGGTGATGTCGCTGTTAAACCGGTTCAACTGAAAAAAAAAACCCCAAAAAGGCATATAAAAGGCAAGCAGAAACGTGGCGTATACTTAACCAAACCTGACACTGACACTGGCAATGGCAATGGGCAACGGGCAACGGGCGGCTGGCAACCTCCATTGGCCATTTCCAAATGCGAGTAGCTTCAATCGGAAACGTGTCTCGGTGCTGCAGTTTGACACCAATATATGTGAAATGGGAGATGGAGTTGAAGTTGAAGAATGAAGATGAAAAGAGAAAAAGAAACTCAAGCAAAACGAAGAAGAAACAAAAGCCAAGAAAATGAAAGAATTTAAACCAAACAAATCAATGCGAACCATACACTCTAAGAAAAACAAATTGCTTATGTTTATCCATACTCATTGCTTTAGTTCCAATTAGTTTATCATAGATTACATTTGAGCTCTACAAATAAAGAAAATTCTATGATAATTCCTTGATGTAATTTAAATAATAATTAATTAATTTTCGCCAGGTGTAGGCAGTTAAAGAGATCTTTCACTTTTATAGAACACATGAATTGCAAAGGCCATTCTGTTGCTGTTGTTGCCTCTGGGGGGCTTCCTGGTGATCGATAGGCCACCCAATCCCCCCTTCTATTTCTTTCTTTCTCTCTAACTCTTTGGCTCTCTCTCTTTCTCTCACTCTCTTTCTTTGGTCACCTATAGAGCTGGTGTGACAGGTTGCACGATTGGAGCGGGTAACCCACTTCGATTACCAGGCAAAGCGCGTGTGAAAATGCTTTGTTGTATGCCACAGATGGTGGTGGTTTAGTGGTTGGTGCTTTAGTGGCTTTGGCTCGCATCATAAACAATAATTTCATCAAAATCAACATAAATTAAATTTTTGCTTCCGCAGCGGAATTGCAAAAAAAAAAAACTATGTCAACTAGGCACGCACACCGAAGGCAAGAGCAACAGGTAGACAAGATGCAACAGATATTTATACTTGCAGATACATTTGTATCTATGTATATAGATGTAAGTGTAGCATTGAGCGCATTCCTTGCTGCTTTAATAAGTCCGTTTATGCCTCTTGCCAGCTTTCATTAGGCGGCAAAAGAAAAAAAAAAAAATGTATACAAATAAAACTTGATTTTTTAATTTATTAAAGGTAATTTGCATTTTCGGCCAGTCTTTGATTGACTTGGCTAGATGTTTCTCAGGCGGAAGTTTGAAATAAACAAAAGCACTCGGAAAAAGAGAGAGAGAGAGAGAGACAGTAGCTAGAAAACCGCCAACGTTCCACATAATTTGCATGCAATTTCAAATTTGCCGCAATTTCCACTTGAAAATGGCCATTCAAATGAAAATTTTTGCTTCTGACTGCCGCAAATTAACACAGTTTGTTACGGTTTGGTGTTTTTTTTTTTTTTTTGGTTTTTATTTCTTTGGTTTTTGTTTTTTGGGTCATGCGAAATGAAATGGAATGTGTCGCAATGGAAAGTGTTTTTGTTGTTTCTAAAGTTTCTGGCATAAAGTCTTTTAGTTTGTGGGCTGAAGATTCGTTTCAAACAAAAGTCAAGCTTAAATTATGCATGTGGGTTTTGTCTTTCAGTTTTTTTTGTTTTTGAAAGAAGAAAGCAACACAAAGTTGGTGCTGTTTTTGTTTTTTTTTGTGAAAATTTTAGATCTCGGAAATGATAACAAATTATAATGGCAACTAAATTAATCTATGATATTTACGTAAAGTTAAGCAAGAAAAACGTTTAATCATTTCCCTTAAGTTATATCATTTTGATAATTTGTTGGTCTCATGAATATGTAATTTTTGGTAATTTAGTAAGTTCTTTTAATTGGTAAGAGTATAGTGAAACGGATGGCACTTCCTTTCTTCTTTTATTTATGAATTTAAATTATATTATTATTATTATTATTCTCTTTTATACCCATACTCATATAAAAAAGAAACCCATAATCAATTTGTCTTTTATAGCCAATACCATTCCATATGTTTATCTTGACCAACATATCTTATTCATTGGCAAAATACATTAGAAAGATCTCTTGATCATTTCTATTTGGAGAGTTCGTTTACATTTGGATACATTCGGTTACTCTGGGGGATAGGCGGGATGAGTGGGTAGAGGCTATTGGATCATTATCTGTTTACTGCATATGTTGGCATACTTTTTTCCCCCCCACCATTCGACTCGATGAAAACGAGCACGAAGAGCGGCAAGTTGAGTTGTGGCATGAGAGAGAAGAGAGGAAGGCAGAAGGAGCCAACATTGTCATATGTTAGCATAACTCATAAAGATCGCTGAATGAAGGTGCCTCGTTAAAAGACAACAAAAAAAAAAAAAAAAAAAAAAAAAACAAGTAAAAAAATAAGCAACCATGCGAAAGGCGGCCTTAAAGCCAATCCCGGAATGGGCTTGTCGTTTGTTGTAGCTGTTGCTGTTGGGTTAAGGTGCATGGGAAACTGGAACAAGTGGCAACGGCAGCAACAACAGCGAAAGCCTGCCACCAAGTTTACCGACCAACAAAAATCTGGCACAACACTTGCTGACCCAACCAAACGAAAGAGAGTGCGAGGTACAAAAAAAAAAAAAAAACCGGGGAGAGAACAAAAAAAAAAACAAAGAGAAGTGAACGTACTAAAACCGTGCCCAATCTCAATCCCAATCCCCAAAAAATTTTGTGCAAAACTTTTGTCAACTTCGTCGTCGACAACATGGCAGAATTCTTCTTCTTCTCATCTCTTTGTCTGCTCGGCCTGTGTAGCTAATTGGATTTTTTTCCTGGACTTTCTCGATGGCCGAGCATAATCAGTGCAATTTAATTACGAGTCGAGGCGAGTCGAGGCGAGTCGAGGCAATTAGCCATGTAAAGTAGCCACAGTCAGAGATTTTGTTTAGATACAAATCACCAAATAAAGAAGAGTTAGCTAAAAGGATTTGCAACTTTTTGGTGAAAGGTTCTTTTTGGGCCTTTCTTTGTCTCTTTCTTCGTTGTTGTTGTTGTTATTATTGTTTTTTCTCTCTCCTCTCTTCTTTTTAGTGTGTGTGTGTGTGTGTTTTTTTTTTTTTTTTTTTTGGTGAAAGTATCTCTTTATGCTCAATGCATACTGCTTGCAGCTTGTTGCACTTGCCACATTTGTTGCCTCGTTTCTGTTCTCGGTAGTTTTTATTTCTTTTCAAATTAATTTTAATTAAATATTGCACTCAGTGTCAGATGGCAGCTGACTATAACCACGCCCACTTTGGACACAGAAAGTTCTATATAGATATATATATATATATATATATAATTAAGTCGCCGACAACGAGAACACAAACAACAACAGGTGAATGGCAATGACACGAAATGTTGCACACAGTTTGCTACTGGTACTGCTGCTGTTGCACTTGCCTCTTGTCCGTATCCAAATCGTGTTCACTGTTCATTGCTCTCCTTTAATCGTGCTAACCAGCACAACAAACACAAATGAATGAGATATGCATAAAGCCACCGTTAAGGGGTAAAGGGGGGGGATATAGTGTGGACACTCTCCTTATCTGTCACTTGTTGCCATTTGGGCGTTACCAGGCGTATCCATCTAGTCTATCATTAAAACTAATACGAATAAATTCAACTTTCCCATCATGCAAACTATTTACATTAAACAATTTCTAGTTTTTATACCTAATTTTTTGTAGTTTAAAAACTTATTACAACTAATATGAAAATTTTAATTCAAGATTTGAAATAAAATAGAAAAATGTATATATCCTAGTTTTGGAAAACTCTTTAATAGTTTTTTGGTAATGCTGATTTGGATAATTCTTAAATTAAAAAGGGAAAAATAATTGAGCTAAGCTTTTTAGTATTTTAAATGATTTTAAGAATCATCCGATTCTAAGTTAAATAAATCAAATATATTATACATAATATTCAACTAATGAGAACTTTAAAACCTTTCTTACCTAATAAGAAATATATCTATCTAATACGTTGTCTTTATACTCAACAATATGAAAGATAGATATACTTAAATATATAGTAGATCATTGGGCAGTCTAAGATCGAGTTTTTCTATTGAACTAAACATTGAACTGAAAAATTTCACACCAAACCAATATCAAAATATTCTCTAAAAGGTAAGACTAATTTTGAACAAGAATGAACCGTTGTCTCCTACATAGAAAAAGATTCTTTTAACGTGTAAAAAAAAAAGATTTATCTTGAAATATAAAACCTGTAAATACTTATGTATATACTTGAGAGCTAGATGATAAATTTCATTACAAAGGAAATTAACAACAATTGAAAATCAAACAGTGTTGATTTAACTTTTATATATCAAAGCCAGAAAGTTATGAACATGAATAGCAAACTAACCCAAAAACAGTTAAAATTCGTATGGACTAAGATACATTGGGAGTCATTTAAATATATGCTACAATAACCTATTAGCAACATCGTTTCCCTCATTTTCTAAAAGAAGAAATTCAAGCAAGATTTTAAACATTTACATTTTGTTCTTTTTCTTATTATTGTATTTGTTGTTGTTGTTGTTGTTGACTCAAAAGAAACTTGTTTGCCCAGTTCTTGGAAAATTAACCAATTATGCGTATAATTAGTGACACGATTGTGACTGAATGTGAGATGAGCGAACGAAAGAACCTAACAAAGTCAACCTACTCGTTCTGTATCTGTATCTGCATTCACTCAGTATCTGTATCTCAGTGTTGTTATTGTTATGCTCATGTTAATTGTTTGAGTCAAGTGATGCAGCAGCAACAGCAGCGGCAAACGAAAAGGAAAATTGTTATAAAAGTGTTAACGAACAACAAATATATATAAACACGCACACACACACACACACACATATGCATATGGGCTATGGATTATGGTCGACATTGCGTGTTATACCAAAATGATAAGGCAATCAAAAGATATTTTTCTTTTTAGACTTTTTTTCATTTCAAGAATTTATTGCAATTTGCCAAACACCAAATGATATTATTAAGGTTTAATGTGCAATTATCTCGAGAATGCCATCATGCTATATAAATGCATGTTAATACATACACACACACACACACACAGATAGATATGTATGTATGTATGTATGTATGTATGTATGTATGTACTTGATAGGTAGATATAGTACTAAGTGTGCTTAGGGCCAGAACAGTTGGCCAACAGTTGTTGCTATTGCTGACGGTTGATACTTACGACCCAGACATGTATGTTTGCGGAATTGCAAGAATCCCTCGACGCACCGGCAGGCCCCATCCAAGCAGCTGCTGTTGGCCACCTTCATTGAGCATTGCTCACTCAGTTGGCAATCACCGCCCAGCAATTGAGCTGCAAATGGAAGAAGAAGGAGATGAAGATGGAGAGATGAAGAGAAAGAAATTTTAGATAGGTTTTCTTTCGTTTCGTTTTATTTTTTTGGAATGCATTTAACGGTTCTTTTTCTTTGTGTATTTACTGTAGATAAACACATTCTGTTTAGCTGTTTGACTGTTTGGCTTTGGTTTGGTTTGGTTTGGCTTAGTTTGTTGGCTTGGTTTTAGTTTGTTGGTTCTTTTACCTATTTTTCTAGGTTAGTCCAATATGGACATTACCCAGTTAGTTAGTTAGTAGTATTGGTATGCATATTACTTACATGACAAACATCTCTGGTTATCCAATTGTACAAAATATGGTGCACACTCGCAATACCCTTCCGATGAGCAACTACTACCCTTTATAAAGTCTGTACAATCCATATCATGTTGACATCTATCACCCAATTGAAGTGACAATGAACTGTGCACCAATGTGAAAATCATCAAGATCTGTATTGAAGACAAAAGTAAGAAAAGATTGATTGATTAGATTTCTTCAATATTTGTATTTGTATATAAATACATTATATAAGATGTAAGAGGTCCAACTATCTATGTTATATAAGTATTTCACTTTATGTAAACTAAATACTATTAAGGTATCATATTAAAGATCTTAGATCATAGTTAATTATCTAATTTCTGTTGTTCCCATTAGAAATTGTGTTTGTGCTAAACTACTGCAAATAGCTGCTTAGATTAGCATAAAATTTGCTTATATCATGCAATATCTAACAAATTTGCTATCAAATGGGTTTTCTCTAATTGTTGAAATACACGTAAGAGCCGTTAGCCAAAATGCTAAAGCCATAAACCACCACTGGGCTAACCAACGAACCAAACAGTCAGCTCAGCCAACGAACAAGAAACTGTAATTAATTTGTGTAGTCGTATAAGATGGCAAGTTTTTGATCCATCTCTGCTCATGTATCTGTATCTCAATCTGCAGTTTGTGTGTATATATATATGTATGTATCTTTTGACTACACGTTTTGTGAATGAAAGATTCCATGGTACTGATGGTGGTGGTGTTGGTGGCGGTGTTTGTTATTGTTGGTGATGATGGTGTTGGTGGCTTTTGTTTCAAACACTGACAGTTAGGAGTAGCACAGATAGACGAGATAGATGATACGTTATAGATATGTGGGATACGATATGAGAAAAATCCTAAAAAAGACTTAAAACCAATGCTAAAGTTAATGCTAAAGTTGTAAAACAAAATTAACAGTTGCCTGAACATCCACGCCCATCTACTCATGTTATCTCCCCACCATAGACGACTATAATTAAAAAAAAAGCAAAAAAAAAAAACCACACACACCAAAATGAAAACAAAACAACAACAAAAAAAAAAAATAGTAAGGTAAAACAAAAGGCAAGGGTTTTACTTGTATCTTCTTAGCCAACGTCTCCCATTTCTCAGTTGGTTTGGTCTTTTTGCAGTTAGAACGAGTTGGTCTTTGGTTAATAAATAAAGTTTAGAATAGAGTGCAATGTACTTTCCGCCACACGCCATTAATTATGGCCGCGTCTTGGATTACCTCACCCGAAAAAAGAAGAAAAAAAAAACAACAAACTCACACACACACACAAAGAGATACACACGCAGGGGTAGACACAACCAAGTGTTAAATAACTGGGTAAGTAGCAAGGAACGGTACCGCTTCCTCTCTGATGCTCATTTGCCTATTCAATTCTCTTTCTGGTGAAAATTTGTTGACGCATTAAATCCAATGATCACATAAAGTTAACACACTGAACGGAGATCGTATCCGTTGGATTTAATATGATATGGCCATTGGCTAAAGCCTGATCTGAACATCAACTAACCAAACTAACTAACACGCAACTATTCAGCTCTAACAAATTGAACAAGTTAAGACATTAACTGAGAAACAGTTACATAGTTAGTTAGTTGGTTAGTTAGACAGTTGGCTAAATTTGTTGTGGGATGTTTGGTCAACTGATGAGTGTCATTAGAGAAACTAACACAGTAAGAGGGAGGAGGGAGAAGAAGAAATTATAGAGAGATGGCAAACTTGTATGCAAATTTATCTTTATCAAATTTTTAATAACAATTCTATTTGGAATTTAAAAACTTTTTTCAAATAGGATTTGCTGTTAGTTCTGTTTTATATCTTTTACTACATTTCATCTTCTTTTTTTTTTAAATATTTTGTAAATATATATTCAAATTTTTTGGGTTCATTGAAAGGAAGCTTATTTAAATAAAATATTATTCATTCAGTCATTTTGCATCTTTTATCTTTATCTAAACATACAATAATATTTTTTTAGATCTATATAAGATCTATAAATTATCATTTTCATTTAAATTAAAAACAAAAAAATATAAAACAAACTTTCACATGGGAAACTAAAAATCCTAATCCAAAATAAAAACCAAGTTTAAGTTGCGAAATCGCAACTTTGACCTATATTGATAAACAATATATAGAAACATAATTATACAAATTTTTATATTTATTTATGCTTTTGGCTTTTAACATTGCACATTTATGTACGTATACAAGAAATATTTTCTTTTTTCATCAGCATTTACCAATTTTTTAATAACCCATTCAACAATTTCTCCATAAAATAATTTAATTTCCAATTGCCAATCTGTTGGAATCATAACAAAAACACTCAAAAGCCATAAGAGGAAAAAAAATAACATCAACAACAACAGCAACAACAACAGCAAGTAGGCATTAGAATTAGAAAGAATATAAAACGAAACCGGCAGCAGCTGTGCCAGTGGCAATGGCATTGGCAGTGGCTGTGGCAGCCACAGATCGGATCCGATCGGATCGGCAGCAACCATTGACGGCGGCATCAATAAAATGTCAATAAAAATTGTTTAATTATGCTTACAAGTGGCTTTCTGAGCACGAGAGAGTTGTGACTGAGAGGCTGTAGAGATTGTTAGCGATTGTTTGTGCCGTTTGAGTGCGAATGTGTGTGTGTGTGTGTATGTGTGGCAGGTTGACCTAATAAAGCAAGAACCAACAAACAGCAAAGAAAAAAATAATAAAAAACATAAAAAAAAAAAGAAAAAAGAGGCTAAAAAAAAGACATCTGAAGTTACTTTCGTTTACCATTTAAAAAAAAAAACTATTCATACTGGCAAAACAATTTGCCAAAAGAGGTGGAACACCAATGATGAGCAAAAATTTTTCGCCAGCCAGACCGCTTGGTGATTTGTCAGTCTGGTTCTGGCCTAGGCCTAAGTAATTCATCTTGCCGCAAAAGCAACAGCAACATAAGAGAAAAACCACTAGCCATTCATCAAAAAGTTCATTCGGAGAAGCGCTAATGAAGCATTGCATCTTCCTCCTTCGCTACACTTAAAGAAAAGATTAACATAAACTTGTGTGCTTGGTTTGTTTTGAAAGAGAAAAAGAAAAAAAATGCAAATATAATCAGAAATCAAAAAGAAAACAATTTAAAAACTTCTTGAATGTTAATTTTAAATTCTAATTAAGCAGAGAGAAGATATTTCTACTAATCAAATGTTATAAAAATATTGTAAATTTTCTACATCAAATCAAAATGTCTCTTAAACTCGCCAGATAGGTTATCTTATTCTAATCTAAACAAATTAAGATATATTAACAGTCAATCCATGGGTATTTAGCTTTTTATTGATTTTTTATTGTAAGTATTGTTTAAACTTTATCTTTAAGACATTTAAATTGAATATAAGAAGTTCGTTTTAACAAATTTCATTGATAAGCACTTCTAATTTATTTTAGTGTAATAGAAGATTTGTTAGACAAGGTAAAAGATGATTTTGTTGCACAGTTTTCTGTTTCGTTATTTTTTTTCTTTCTTTCTTTTTTTGTGGTTTACAAATTACATTTGTTTACTCTGTTTTTTTTTTTCTTTCTCCTACTTTTATTTTTTTTTATGTTATTTAATGATCGGCGGGCGCCAGACTGTCTGGTGACCTTTAGCCTTAGACAAATGTAAACTGCAGGTGGAGAGACAGAGCGAGACCGTAACGAACTACAAAGAGCAAGAGCAAAAGGTCTGACCAAAATGCCATAGGAAAACTCAAGCAACAACAAACATTGAAAAGGAAATTCCTCTAGGCAGGCTACTTTAATTGAAATACTTTTTATATATATTTATAAAGAAAGAGAGAGAGAGAGAGAGAGAACAAAAGTTGCAACCATGTTCCCATAGTAAAAAAAAAAGTATAAGAAAAAACTAAGATAAAGTACACGGGCAATGAAATTTTATGAATGCCATCATTCAAAATGAACAAGAATAGTGCTCCGAAAGCCAACCAAGTGATCTGGTGTGCAAATGCTTAAGGAAGGCGTACTGGAGGAGGTTAGAAGGGCGGTGAAACAAACAAACAAAAAAAAAATCCCACCTTCTTTATTAGATTAATGCTGGCTACGACCTCCCACTGTTTGAACATTAACAGGAACGAACCAACCAGCGAACAAACGAACGAACAAACGAATGAACCAACATCATCATCATGAGCATCACATCGACGCCTATGCCCCCCATGCCCATTTATCATCTACAATTTGACCTAATGGCCGACTTCACAGCTCTTTTCACAACTGAAATAGAAATGGAAACAGCTACGGCCCACACAAAAAAATAATCAAAAAAAAAAAAAAAAAAAAAAAAACAACTTCAAATATAAACCGAAAAATGTGCCAAAAAAAAATGTTTATGAATCTTTCTTATTTTTTTTTTTTCATTGTTTAAATGCGAGCATTAACAATGGTCAAAAGCAAGTGACAAACATTTTACTTTTCTTTTTCTTTCTTTTCTTTATTATTTCGTTACTTGTTTTTTTTTTTTCATTTTTTCGCCTGCTTGGTTTGGCTCTTGTTTATGTAGAGCAATTTGAAATTGGCCACGCCCTAAATGACTTATAATGTGTGAGCAAAAAAAAAAAAAATTTTACAAAAAGATGGTTAGAAAAACATGACTTACCGCTAAGAGGGACTTAACCGTTGAACTGGAACTGCGTTTCGAACTGGCCGCGGTGTTGGTCATTGCGTATGCAGTTGCCGCTGCCACTGCCGCAGCTGCAGCTGTCGTCGACGTCGCTGTCATGGCGCCTAACTCAGATGCTGGGCCCAACTGTAGTTCTTATTACAATATATTTCTCGACTTTTTTTTTTTTTTTTTGTTATGATCTCGTTCTATATATCTGCATGTGTGTGCGTGTCGTTTCAGATGGTTTGTCTTAAGGGTTGACCTTATGAACTTTTGCGTAGACAGAAAACGAAACGAAATAAAATGATATAAAAAAAAATAAACCCAAAGAAAATAAACGAAACAAAAAACCAAAAAAAAAAAAAGAAAAAAAATAAACCAAGGCAATAATAATAATAATTTTTAAGTCTTTTTTACGATTTTGCAGTTACATGCCTGGGGCTGTCACACCCGCTGTCTCTCTAACTCTTACTCACTCACTTACTCACTACTAGCAATGCATGCCAGCTCTTTCTTTTATTCTACTGGAATTCCATAGGAAAAACGAAAGACTTAGGCAACAAACTTCGTAATTTAACACCTAAAACCAAGTCAAGTTTCAGTTTATATGATTCTCTCTTTTTTTTTTGTTTTTTTATATACATATTTTCTGTTGCTATTTTCACTAGCTTTGACTATTGTATACTACTACAACCCCTTTAAAAACTAAACTGCTTTCCCCAAATACCCCTCCCCTACCTACTTCTTTTGCAATTCCTTTGTTAGTGTGTTTGTTGTCTCTGTGCCTCGTCGGTTTGACTCATTTTATGACTAGCATAAAAGTAATCAAGTTGCAGTTAGCATTTGGATTCCTATATGTCCTAAACATTCATGATCAGAATCAGACCTGTTTGTCTGGCTAAATTCTTAGGAATTTGGTATTAGGTGGCGCTAGTGTGTAAACACTTAAAAGACCAACCCAATTGCATCCTGTCTGTGTTCTCCTTGCGCCTTAAATGGATTTTTATTATATCAACTACAACTATAGGGTATATTCAAGTCGTTACTGGAATTTGTATACGGCATTTCTTTTTTATATTATTTCCTTTTTTTTCATAAAATTTCCTTTTATTGCAATGTATGGGACTCACTACCTAGCTATAGCCCAGACAGACAGAGGGTCTAGGCTTGTTTTGTTACCGTTAGAATTTAGCTGGGAGCATTCTATTTTTTTATAACTTAATAAAAAATAAGTGAAAAGGCAAAGGGAGGGAAAGAGCGGCACCAACAGCAAGCAGATGACGACAACAACAAAAACAACAATAATAATAAGAAGAATAACATCAGCAGCAATAAGATCGAAATGGCTAGTGGCCCTAGTCTAACTCTATGGTCTGTGGTAAGGCCAAAAGTTCAATTTTTGGTTAGAGAGAAATAATCATACGTGGGTATATCATATAAATTAGTTAAAAAAGAAGAAAAAGAAAGAAAAAAGAAGTTAAAACTTTAAGTTGCCATTAACTTCTATACTAATTTAAGATTTATTCCTATAGAAATTATAGCACAGAAAGTCACGTTTGTGGTGAGAGAATAATGATTATTTGCATTTTATATATATATCTCTTTTTGTAAGCTTTTCTTTTTTGGTCAAAGGGCATTGATTGAATTTTCGTTTACGGGGGCGTTTCCATTCATGAATGATGATGAAGACATGGACCAAGCTAAATAATCAATTTTTTGACCTAGTCCTAAGGACTGTCACCGCAAGAAGTGATAAAAGAAGAAAAAGCTGGTGATGATTATGATGATCGCAACGATCAAGGCAAAAACCAAACTTTTAAATAAAAAAAAAACCAGAATAAGGTTTTTCAAGTGTTGAGTTGGGCAAACCGCAAAGAGCAGTAGGTATGAAATGACGGGGGCGAAGTTCTGGGGGGAGAAGTAGGGTTGAAACAGTTCAGTACTAAGTTCTGTTCTTTTTTTTTTTTTGCGGTCGCTGGGTCGCCGTCATCAATGCAAGCAACAAAACCAACTTTGTCTACTAACTTCTGCTGATTCTTCTTCTTCTTTAGCTGTTCACTCGCTTTAAAGTAAAAAAAAAAAAAAAAAAAAAAAAAAATAAAGAAAAGCAGCGCGATTTTTGCACCGTTATAGAACCCAATATGGCGGCACAGCCACAAAACTTCGAATAGTTGAAAAGACAACGACAACAACGATGACTAGGAGGCGGCAGCAGCGGTGGCGGCGAAGGAGGACACTGATGGGGAGGAGTAGATGTTGGTGATGCCATAGAGGTAACCAGGTAGATGATAGGAAGGCGGTTAGTATAAGGGGGGCAACCGAGGTAAGACTAAACACACATGTGCTTTGGACTGGCTTTGACTCGGGGCTGTGCATCTGCATCTTTAAACTAGCCTTGGTCCATGGGCCAGGAGGAAGGAGTACGCTAGTGTCTAGATCTTCGTCGCCTTTTGCTGCTGTTGGTGCTGCTGCTGCAGCATCTTCGTCTTCTTCTACTACTTCTTCACTTGACTGCCTATGGCCAGTTTCGTATGTTTGTTTGTTTGTTTGTTTGTACGTTTGTTCATTTGTTTGTTTGTTTGTTTTTCGAGTGTGTGTATTTAGAATGCGCAAAGCAAAGGAAATTACATACTCTTGATGGGCCGCGCCTTAGTCCAATTCTCAATCATTAAAGATTCCTTTTTCTCAAAAAAAAAAAAAAAAACACAAAAAAGAAACAACAAAACAAAGCAAAACAAAAGGAAACAAAATATTTATAATTAAGGAAATCCTATCCTAAAAACTATTGCTAATATTATAATTATTTTATATATATTTTTATGCCAGTTCTTTTTTTTTTTTTTTTTTTTGGTATTTTGATTCTCGGGCTAAAAACTGTTATTTAGCTACCGTGTTTAGTTTCGTTTCGTAACACTCACGTCGCTCACTTTTAAAAAAATAGAAATTTTCGAATAAATTTTTTTTTTTTTTTTTTTTTTTGGAAAATGTTTTCTTCTTCTTGGTTGTGGTCGGTTTTAAAAATTTTATTGGTCTCTTTCCGTTGAGCCAACAATCTAGACACTGTGTTTTTATATATATATTTATTTTTTTTGAAGTTGTTTAGTTTGTGTTTTGGACAGACAAGACACGAAGAAGAGGCTGAGAGGTTAGCTGAGTGCCTCGTAGCACGTCCGCACGTAACGATGGTCAGCAACGAACTGAAGAGGAGCCAGCCAAACAACGGACTTAAAGAACTAAGACAAGCAGCAGCTGCAGCCGCAGCAACAGCAGCTTAAAAGCTCGCGCTCAGTCGCCGTCGCTTAGAGACAAAGTCAAGGCGGCAGTCGCAGCAGCATAAGCAGCACAGCTTACCTTAAGCGAAGCTTTTGCAGACACGACAAGTGCCGCGCCGTAGTCGTCTCTGTTGTCTTCTTCTTCATTTTGTATTACTTGTTGTTGTTGTTCTTGCACTTGCATATGAATGCCCATCTGGCAGTGTGTAAGCGCGTGTGTGTATGTGTGTGTCTGTATGTTTGTGCTTTATTTGTTTCGTTAATTATGAGTGTCAGTTGGGGACACTGTGCACTTGTCGTGCGTCTTCTCTCCCTTTTTCTTCTCCATCTTCAATTTTAAATGCAGATTCCCTTAGTAGATACACCTACATACGTTCACACCCTCTCAATCTACTTTGCATACAGTGATGGGGGAGAAAGGGGAACTGGAATATCTGTGAATTAACCGTTCGTTCTTTTGTTCATTCGTTCATTCTTCCGTCACTTGTAAAAATCGTGTAGCAACTGGGCAGAAATCATTTTAAGAATAACTAAGTCTTTTACTCGACCACATCCCTATCTCTTTCTCTATCTCTTTCTCTCTTCTATTGTTAGTATTACCGCCTCTTCGTCACTTTGCTCCATTTGGCAGGCAGAAGGTCCGAAAATAAAAAGACTAAAATTTATATATAAACAATGCGTTCTACACTCTAATTGAATAATGCTTTTTGGAGATGTCTGATGTTCGCATCTCCAATGTGTATGTGTGTGTGTAGGCCTCTTTAAAATTTAAAATTATAATTTAATGGTTTTAAATTGGTCGCTTGGGGTGTAATTTTCGCATTTGAGTTGATTTCTGAGACATACAAAACGAAGAAGAACACAAAAAAAAAATTGAAATAAAAAGTGTATTGTGTCAGGTCTTTGATTCTCGAGAGGGTTGCCCCATCAACTTATTAAACATTCCACCCACATATAAGACGAACTTGTATAACACTTTCTTTCACCTAATTTTTAGGTAATCTATAAAATCGATATAAATAAGGTTGAAATTCTGCATGAAACTGAATTAAAAACAAAGCATTAAAGAAAGATCTTAAGAATATCACTGAAATCCTGATGCTATAATACATAGTTAACAGTTTCTGTTATACTGTGAAATAGAACTTTATGTAGTATAATTTGAAATTCTAGATGAAACTCTTTTAAACTGCATTATTAACAAAATATACAAGAAAGATCTAAAGACTAATTTTAAAATCCAGTTGATATTCTTTTTCATATACAAAATGGAACTAGTTGTTATAAAATATTAAGAAAATTACTAAGCACTTCTTTAGGAAAGTTTTATTTATTATACAATACTAACAGCAGTACTTTTTTTTTAAGATGTTTTTTTTTTCAACTTGATCTTTTGGTTTCTTTTAAAACTGTTCTTTATCAATGATAACTTTTCAAGCCACCCCCGCACATTTAAGCAATCACTTAAAAAGGGTGTAGACACAATTTTTTGTTTTTTTCTTTTTTTTTTTTTTTTTGTTGTTGTTGATTATGGCAAGTGGTCACTTCAAAGCGCTGATCTTTTTTTTTTTTTTAAATTCTGCCTCTTCTCTATACTTCTCATTCTTATCTGGCAAAAAGAAACAAAAACAACAACAACAACATTAAAAATTACTTCGATTTTGGTGAATTTTCTTAATTTGAAGATTTATTTCAACAAGCGCGTCCAGCCACCGGAAGGCCGGGAGACCTAAAGTTGATTGTCCTTAAGAGGAACAAGAGAATCAAAAAAAAAAAAAAAAAAAAAAAGAATCCGAATCAGAATCACAGAGAATCGTAGCACCATAATTGATGGTGATTGTGAATGATGATTCTTGGATTTTGCAACATATTGAATTGATGGGGGCAATGAAATTTGATTTCAATTTCAAACTAGATTGATTACGGTGGGGGAGTGGAGGGGATACTATAAAGAAGTAAAGGTAAATGCTTAAGAAATCAACTATTTAAGTTTTGCCGCCTTTTTTTTTCAGTTTATAGTCATTTTTTCTTTGTGCTTGGTTTTTTTTTTTTCTTTTCTTTTTTGGGGTGTTAAAAAGCATAAAATTGTTTATTAAAAACCTTAACAAAATATGAATTAAAAAGAAAAAAAAAAGAGAAGTAGAAGATGGAAATGGAGATGGAGAAGGAAAATCCATTCACAATCGCCCCAACAATGAAAAGCAAAAGTAAATCGAAATTGTAGCAACTGTTGCAACAACTTTGAGGAGAAATGGTCATCATGATCGGTAGTAAACATCATTATTATCATCATCTACCACAATTGAAAAATGCTTTTGCTCTGGTCTCGAGCCAACACGTGCCGGGTCTCCTCCAACTCCAATACCGATTCCGACTCCATAGCCACTACCATTGCCATCACCATCGCCATCTCCATCTCTTTGCAACTCTCGAGTGGAGTGGCCGGTGTATCTGTGGTACCTGTCGCTACCGTTAGCTCATATCACAGAGTCAAAGTCGAAGCCGGCCGCACACGCCTGCCCTGCCCTACAAACACATATGCACAGCAAACCAAACTAAACTCCACGTTGTTCCCCCTCACCAAAAAGAAAAAAAAAAAAAACAGTTGCCGGTGTAGATCTTAAACTTTCATTTATACAATTGTCTTCAAACTGTGCAGCAGCAGCTCACTCACTTTTTTGTTATTGTTGTTGTTGTTATTGCTGCTGCTGCCGCTCTTGTGTGTTTGGTTTTGGCTCCAAAATGAAAGTCGGAACAAAATGGATTTGCTTTTGGAATTTTTGTTGTTCGAACACACAAAAAAAAAAAAAAAAAAAAAAAAAAAAAACAAAATAAATACATTTCTGTTGTGCTGCTGCTCATTTTGGGCCACAAGCATCGTCAGGCATTTGCTTTATTGCAGTTTTCATATGCTGCTGCTGCTGCTGCTGCTGCCGCTGTGTTCCCGCTGGCCATGTGCCAAAGGAAAGGCCCACTGTCACTAACTAACTATGCCCAATATCTCGTTAAAAATCTAAATGGCCCCAAAAACCCAAAAAGACCTCCTCTACTTCCCGTCATCTCCCTCTCAAACCCCTTCACTCTACCCCTTACTTCTTGCCACACCAAAAGAAAAAAAACGAAAAAAAAAAACTTTCGCCAAGTTGCAGAACATCATCGTGTTTCGTGCCTGCTTCTGTCCTTTTATATCTGAAACCCTTTTGAAAAAACGTTTTCAGCGGGTCATTGAACGAAGGTACAAAATAAAACGAAAAAAAAAAAACGAAAAAAAAAAAAACAAAAATTAAACTGTATTTTTTCACGCAACTTTTTGTTGTTGTTGTTGTTATTGTAAACTGGTTATTATAATTTTTGGTTTTCGCAGAATCCTCCATTTGCTGCCCCAGCTCCAACCCCATTAGTTTGGCCTCATTCAGTTTGGTCAACGAAAATTTTGAGCCAAACTCTACACAGAAGAAAATTTTTAATATAATTGAATATTTTTAAAAATTCTATTAAATTTATACTCTTTAATACTGCCAAGTTTTTCAAAATAAACAAGGATAACTTTAGAATTTGTCTTAATAAGGCAAAAATAACTTTTGTTATTAGTTTTTTATTAGAAACATTTCCTCATATTCCATTTCATTATAACATACACGAAGCTACTAATTCTTCTATGGATAAAAAGTTATTGAAAGGTACATAAAATATTTAAAAATTTTAACTTTAACTCAAACTAAAACTGTCTCAAAAACACTAAACAAAATTCCTAAAGATAAAACAAAAATTTCATACAATTAAGCTTGGTTTTGAAGAGTTAGGATTAAAGGATAATCATAGATCATTCGTACTTTACGTTTTTTTGCAGTGTACTTACTTGAGTATTTTTCTTCGTGACAAATATGAATATTTCGAGCTTATGAATACGAAAGAGATCTCAATGTCCCCCCAAACTACTTATTTAGTTAAGCCATGCCAGGCCCGGCCCAGGCATTTGGCTAACTTTAAATGCCGAGTTGTAGATGAATACGAGAAAGAGAGACAGAGAGAGAAAGAGAGAGAGAGCGATAGAGGTACCGGTGACAGTAGATAGGGTGAGGAAGAAGGGGTTAGGCTGGGCGAATAGAGCCACATCCACATCACAGAACGCGAACGCGGAAGTATTTAACGTGTTTGTTTGTCCATGCCAATTCTCTATGTACTCCAGCTCCATCTCCAAACTCTAACTCCATTGCCTTTACTAACTCCAACTTGGCCAAGCAGCGGGCATACTATAAAATTTTACCTGGGATATGGATGTGGTCGGTCCAGCCGGGTTACACCTCCCCCACCACTTCTCCCCTTATTCTTGCTTTCCATCAAGAGATGCTTCCCCTTTCCATTTACTATTCTCTTTGGTTTCGTTTCGTTTTGGTTTTGGGTTTGGTGAAAAGTGTTTTGTATGCAAATCATTGAAATTACATATTATGGCCAGTCGTCGTCGTCGTCGTCGCTATCTTTCACTCCCCTCCCGTACCATTCTATACCATACTGTCCAGTTTAGTCCAGTCCAGTAAGTAGCAGTTGGCCTGAAAGCCAAGTCGCCTGACATGCACCAGAACAGCAGCCGCAGCCGCAGCCGCAGCAGCAGCAGCAGAAGTAAAAGCAACAGCAACAACAATGAATTGCATTGAAACAGTTTGAAGTCTTCATATGGCCACAATATGTCCAAGTTTTTGGGTGGCTGCTCACCAAAAATGCCAAATGGCAATTGTAAAAATGTATTCCACTTGGACAGCTCATAAATTTATTAGAATTGTATGGAAACCAAAAAGAACGGAGAAAATAAAAAGGGAAAATACAAAAAGAAAATAAAAGAAAAGAAAAAATATGAATAAAGCGAATCATTGAACCAAATCGAGGACTTAACCAAGGCTAAACAAATTGAAACTTGTATTGAAAGATCAAAATTAGTTGAATAAATTGATTCAAAGCTTCCACCTCAACTGCTTTCCTTTTACCTAAAGATAAAGTGAATAACGGTTACTTTTTAATATAACATTTGCAAAATTCAGACGGAAAAGTATTTTTCATTTACTGGAAAGTAGCACTTGGAAAAACTAGAACTATATAATATGGCAGTTTGATCGTTATATAATATATATGTATATATTACATGGTTTAAAGTTATCAGATCGTTTCGTTTTGATCAAATATGTATAGAAATCTTTAGCCATATAAAAACCAAATTTAAGAAATTTCATAAATTGCATAATAATATTTATTTAAATTTTGTGAGATTTTGCATATAACCTATTCAGATCTTAAAAGTGATTTAGCAACTACAAAATCTAATCTAATATATTTTTGAACATCAATTATTTCTGTCATTTTATCACTCCTTTGCCATCTATTTATCTTTTTCTTATAAGTCTTACTCTATCTCTCCCTCTTTCTCTCTATTTTTCTTTTCATTTATCAAATACTGGAAGCAATTTACATTACATTTATCTTCTCTTCTTTATGGTAGTAAGCCAAAACGTATAAGTTTTCCCTCACCTACTTCTTTATGTTTGGCCATTTATCACAATCTGGATATATAAACATTCATTCATCTCGTTTACCAACTGCTGTTGCATCGTCTGTTATTTTCATGGGGCGTATACGCAATTTGTAGCAAACTTTAATTAAACTGATGGCCCATTAGAAAAACTCTTGACTCAATATATATATATGTATATATGATGAGTATTTTTATGACTTGATCTAGTCGAAACGAAATTGAATAGAAATGAAAAGAAAGAATAACAATTTGAACATTGCAGCAAATTGAAAAATTGGCATATTGGATGCGGTTTTAGCACTTCCTCTTTTTGAAAATGGAAATCAATCAAACAAACAAAAATGAACATTCAAATGCTGGAGTACCCAATAAAATTTTATATATCCCATCTATATGAAAATTGCTTTGCGGTCTTAGAGAATAAAGCAAAATAGAAAAGAAAAAAAAAGGCAAAAAGAAAGGTTAAATAACGCCAAGAGAGATTCATTAAGAGAATGTCTCGTTCCCCTCGACTCTCTCTGTCTGTTGCTCTTTTTCTCTTTCGATCTACTTGCTGAGATCTGATCTGGGTCTGGGTCTGGGTCTGGGACCAAGTCTGAGGTTTTATATCGGGGTCTATTAGGAGTCTCTTCTCTTTGGCTGGCATGCATTAATTGATTTGTTTCGTAACCGAAATTAAGTAATTCCCAAAAAACGTTTAAAAAGTTTTAAATCTTCTTTCTCCACATGCGTTTTTTATCTATCCCATGGCGAGAGGGTGCGATTGATGGAAGGAGAAGTCAAAGCGGAGGGGGCTTTCAATGTAATTTTCCTTCGTCTTTGTGTCTTGGGCATACGTGAAAGTTCATCATAAACGAAAGCAAAACGTTAACTAAACATCATGTTGTAGATATGTATAAATGTATCTTTCATTGTCATTAAACAAAATGAAGCAGAACCAGAGCAGAGAGATGGGGTAGAGTGTGGTGTGTGTGTGTATGTGCGTGTGCAGTGAAAAGGGAGGTGAAGGGTCTACTGCTACTGCTGCTGATGATGATGATGATCATTAAATGCCAAAAAATGCCATAGACCAGAGTCAAATTATAGCAAAAGCAAAACTAAATCCGTTCGTTTCACTCATCATTTCTTCTCTCCCTCTCATTTACACCGTTCAATCCGTCTCACTTACCCACTAGGCATATATGTATATATATATATATATGTGTGTGTGTGTGCATATTAAAAGTGAAAACATGTTTAAAACTCATTCATTCATTCACATAGTTGAGAGGGTGGAGGGGGTTTAGGGACAGACAGTAGCAAAAAAAAAATAAAAATAAATAAAATTAAAACAAATTGGCATACAAATTGCGTATACGTAATTTTAATTGGTCATAATATTTTTAGCTGATTCAGTTTCTGTCTAAAAGCCATAGCCAGTTGCTTTATGTAAGCATTTCGTTTTTATTTGTTTAACATTTCTTTTCCATTTCATTTAACATTTCTTTCCATTTCTTTTATACCTATATATATATATATATATATATATATGTTTTTTTATCACTAACAAATTTGTTTATTATGCAAATTCAAGCTGGCATATTTAGAAGGATTAGTTGACAATTGACTGATGGCCGAATGAGTAAAAGTTGTATGGCAATTTGTCAGAAAGTTATGAAGAAGATGAACATGATGATTGGGAAGGTAGGTGGAATGGGGGGAATGCGGAATGTAGATGGTGAAGGTGGAACTGATGAAGATTGACATCAACAGAGAGTTACCTAATGTCAATGTGAATGTGAATCCCATTTGCTTTCAGTTAAATTCGCTCTTTTTTTGTGGCCAGAAAAGTTATTTAGTACTTGGCTAATTGGTTATACTAATTAAGCCAATTTAGTAAGTAGGCCTTACTAAGTAGAAAGGGCAAGAGAGATAATGGCATGAATCATTTACATATATATTAACCATATATCTTATCACTCTGTTTCTCTCTAACAATCTGCTTCCTACTAACAGGATTAAGGATCATTTATTATTCCTTTATCTGCTTATTAAAATGAGGATCAAATCCGAAAACTAATATGCTAACATTTGTTTCCAACTT
The DNA here is from genome assembly GCA_018903615.1 of Drosophila neocordata. NCBI lineage: Eukaryota > Metazoa > Arthropoda > Insecta > Diptera > Drosophilidae > Drosophila > Drosophila neocordata. The sequence continues at coordinate 14,310,037 of JAEIGI010000001.1, forward strand.
TTTCATATATATTTTTTTTGGCTATTTTTAACCAATTAATAAAATTTATTAATGGTACATAAACCATTTTATCTGTATTCTCTTTAACCTTTCTTCTTCCACCTCTTTCTCATCTTTGCCCTACCCCTGAACAAGTGAAAGTGCAGCACACAAATGTAAATCATTTAATTACAAATAATTTCGCTATCAATTAATGAAAACACGCGCACAAAATGAATTGAATGGATGGATGAATGGGTAAGGGAATATGAATATGAATGGTTGATCGACCAAATACTGCGGAAGATTAATTGCTTTAGCATGGCCATCATTAGCACATCATTACGGTACCTTCCCCTTCCCCTAACCCCAATCTACTCCAAAGCCACACACCACTCCACCCCTATAACATCCTATCAAATATCTTGCTCTCCCCCATCTCTCCTACAATTCCCTTAGTTGCTTTTTCAAACTCTGCCAATTCCCTTGGCAACAAAAAACTTGTCCACAGAGAAGCGAATATTTATAGTAAGTGACCAAGTCAACTAGCAGATACCCTTTCATGAGAGGAGATCTAAGATCTGGCCAATATAAAGCTAGAAAGATTATTAGGTTGTTTATAATAAAAAAAAACTTTATCAACTCAGCATAAAAGATTTCTCAGGGTATACAAACTTCGGTTGGTCTGTCCTTTTAAATTTTCTGTTATTTTTGTTCGTTTTTTTTTGGCAAGTAAATTTGCTGTGTGCCTTCTGCCAGCTACTGCTTCTTTCCACCTCTTCGGTCGCTGTTACCAACTGCGGTTGCTGTTGCATGACCCCGGCGCTTGGCTCTTGCCAGAGATGAGCTTTCAAAATTGCTGCTAGAAGCCGGCCCTGGCCCAGGCTTAGTATGAATTCCAGCTTTGGCAGCATCTTCATCTCCGGCTTTGTCTCCATTTACCAACTTCTTGTGTCGTCTCTGCTTCTTCTTCTTCTTCTTCAAGCCGATCTCATGCTGCGTAAGCGTTTTGGTCCCAAAAATGAAACGATGAAAGTGGTGCTGCTTCTGCTCATAGTTGTGGTGCTGGTGGTGGTGTAGCCTCTGCCTGACATTTCTCCTTGGCATGATAGTCAAATAATTTTTTTGTTTTTTGTTGGCGAAAATTGTTTTGCCCGGCAATGCGCATAATAAAAACGAAAAGCGTGTAAAACACAACCTAACAACAACAACAATAATAATAACAAAAAAAAAAATAAACAGCAGCAACAAAAATCAATTGGAAATTTTGCTTTCAACGACAATTGAGAGAGGCGGAAGATGCACAGTCCAGAGTCAAAGTTAAATTCAAAGCTGGAGCCAAAGCCAGAGTCAGAGTCAGAGAGTTGGTATTGGAGTTGGAGTTGGAGCTGGAGTCTCGAGTCTTAAACTATTTGCCTGCCATCAAACTATAATTAAATTTCTTTTCTTTTGATTTTCACCCTGCAACTTACAAGTCATCCCACATATACAAACACATTCATATACAACCAGTCCAGACCATACCATACCATTCCGTCCCATCCATTCATCTATCCATCCATCTATCTATTGGCGTGAAGGGTTTACCAAAAAACTTCACGCCTGTCATTTAGCTTCAAATGAAAAAAAAAGGAAAGAAACAAAAAAAAAAAAAAACAGAGGCCACAGCCATGAATTTGATATTTTGCAAATGCACACAAAAAAAAAAAAAAAAAAAACTACAAAAAATTTAAAGAAGAAAACAGAGATAAATATATATTTTTGTATATAAATAAATTCAGCGAAATTTTGTTTATTATTTCTTTTCCATTTCGGTAATTACGGCCGACCAAAAAAAAATAAAATAAAAGGAAAGATCCGACTCCCTTGGTAATTAAACTCTTTGTTTTGCAAAGATTTAGTAGTATTAATAAAATCTTAAATTTGGCGAAGTGTCGTATACCCTTGCAAACTGTCCATTTTCGACCGATTGTTCCTTTGGTAGCTATTAGATATAGTCATCTGATCGATACAGCTATATGATATACAAAGCTAAACAACAAAAAGAAGTTCATGTTCAGTTTTAAGAGTCACGAAAAAGATCGCTTTAGTCCAGGCAGACAGGACGAACGAATAGAGAAAGATAACCATATTAATGCAGCATATTATGCTAATCAAGAATATATATATATACATTATCTAGTCGAAACAGATATATTGTTGTCCGATCCGACTGATTATTATACTTAATCTGCCTGATGAATTAAAGAGCTTATCTACCAAGTTTCAACTATATAGCTTAAAATTTAAGGCCTAATTCTTGCGAAGAAACAAACAGACATCTGACCAATTTTATAATACCCTCTGCAAGGGTAACTTGATTAGCTAAAACTGTTTCCTAAAGATTGGTAATTAATAAATTAAGATAATTTATAGACTATTTATCAAATGAAATTTCAAATCATATAATATAGGAACTTTTGTACGCTTAATTGCAAATTTTTTTTTTTTTTCTTACTAATTTGAATGAGCTAGTTTTATTTCATTTAAGATAAATAATTTTATTTAAAAATCTATAACATATAAATAATCCTTGTATTTCACAAATTTTAGGAATCAATTTTTGTTTTTGAAAATCATTTTCATTTTATAGATACATTCTAATGGAATTGGGCGTGTCTGTAATTGTTATTTCTTTAATATTTGTCATTGGTCACTTGGTTAAAACCTTTAATCAGGTAGAACCATGTACACTGCCACTCCAAATGTCCAGTTGTAGTCTTCACTATTGTATCCTGGCCTTAGGCATTTTCATTTCCACTGCCATTTCCATTTTACCAGTTTACTATTCTACCCATTCCCTTTTTGCTTTCAACATTTCCGCACTTCAATTACTTTCGAGTTTTAAATTTGCATATAACCACAAACACACATGAGACCGGGAGGGAGGGGCTTGGGTAAGATCATGAATTAATATTTGGCTATGGGCCATATTTAGCTGACAAAACAATAGAGAGTAGAGCTGTAGGACCCCAGAGTAGCCCGGCTACAAGGCAACAGGTAACAGGTAACACAAAAAGAAGCCATGTGAAAGCCGCCTAATGATTTTCATTCGGATGCTGTTTGGTTATACCCATTGTGCGTGCCCGGGCTTGGGCTTAGGCTTGGGTTTGGGCCTGGGCCTGGGCATAGGTTTGGTTTTGGGCCTGGCCCATTGGCTCGATACATTGACCCAGTATAACAGTTGGTATGCAACATATAACAAGCAACAAAAGTAACAAGCAACATTGGTGGGCAACAACAATCGTCTTGGCTGCTCCGGCTACTCCGGCTGCACTTCATTAGTAAAAACGAACGCAAATGTTGGCTAGCTGTTTGGCTTTCGTTTTTTTTTTTTTTTTGGTTTTTTTGCGCATTTTGGAAAGCCAAGTTATTGGCAAGGTTTCCTTGCTGCAACACGTTGACAACACCTTTCACTGGCATTTGATGGACTCGGAATTGGTTTCGATCTCGGACTTGGTCTTCGTCTAGCAGCCCAGCAGCAAATTAAAAACCAATCAAATTGGATTGACGATGCCTCATTCACTCACTCACTCACTCACTCACTTACTAACTCACATTTAGCTCTTCCTCTTCGATGGACTTAACATAAATTTGCATAAACTTAAATGTAACTGTAAACATAATCAAATGACCACAGAAACCAACAAAAAGCTTAACTCACAACAAGCGCTTGATAAATAACCCGAAAAAAAAAAAACAGAAACCGATCTACAAAAACCAATAGGAAGATGAGTCTTAAAGATTTCGATTTCATGCATTCTTATAAAACAAAAAAAAAAAAAAAAAAGAAAGAAAGAAAACATTTGATTTGCATGTGAACCAACCAATCGACAAGGCGGGAGGAGTAGGGGAATTGGTTTGGAATGAAATGCGATTAAAATATCAACTGAACTCGTTTTCAAAAGCGTTAAAAGAGAAGAAGATGACGAACAAGTGGAGATGAAGTAGAGCAAAGGTGGGAGACAGCTCAAAAAAAAAAAAAGAATGCCGTTCCACTTAGATAAGACTGCATGTCTGTCTTTGAGCATTTTTACATGTATTTGATATTTGGTATTTGTCTTTGATGTTGATACATTGAAATGGAAATTTGAATTATGTTCCAGTAAGAGCATTAAAAAATTCCAAATAGTTTCCCTCAGCATACTTTTGGGCTCTTATATATAAGGACAATAGATGACCAAGAAAACCAAAATATCTAATCTAAAGCTTTTATTAAAATATACTTAAATTTAGCCCACATATTTTCATGGAAATTGAAACTGACCAACCAACTGAGTGACTGATTGACTAACTGACTGACTGAGTGACTGATTGACTGATTGAATGAATGACTAACCAGCAATGTCTTTAGAAATGGCGCACAAAAGATGAGATGCTGTCGCTTCTGCGGCTGCTGCGACTGCGGCTGCTGCTGCTGCCTAACACACTGTCTAACCGACTGCAACGCCAACGTCTTTCAAACTGAAACGTCTTTTTCTTTAACGAAATTGACTTTCTCCATTCCAATATAATTAATAGTAATATTTTTTTTTTCTTCTGCTTTAACAGTTTTTACTCTCTCACATGAAAAAAAAAAACAACAACACGAGAATTTGGAACTGCTGCTCCGGAATGTGGGCACAGAGACAGGAAGTAATTTGTTATTGCAGGCGCATTAACATTAAACGAAACGAAAAATGAATGAAATAAATTGAAATGGAATGAAATGAATGCTTTTTCCCATACAACGTGCACAGCATCCCAATATACAACAAAAAAAAAACACTATACAAAATTTGCAACGCACCACAGGGCGTATGTGTAACAAGTGAAAAGATCCAACAGCTTGTGTGGCGGCGGTAGTGACGTTACTGCCCCCCACCTGAGCTCCACTACAACATCGTTCGACAAAAGAAGAAAAGATCACAAAATACTTAAGTTTATGAGTATATTTTTTTATCCCTTTGGTATTTTTTTTTTGTACTTCTTATTGTTGTTAGTTTATGCAAATGGTTTTTAGGTCTCTCCACTCCCGTCCCCACCAAACACCTCATGTTCTCCCCTTAAATGTCTATTCACTTTCCTAAAAGCCAAGTCCAACTATTTTTAGCTAATATTTTAGCATTCTGCTGCTTTTACTTTTCTTTTACCTTTCGTTGGGCATTTTTGTTGTCTCTCTTCACTTTTTTTTTTTCTTTCTTTCTTTCTTTCTGTTTTTTTTTTTTGTTTTTTCTTGTGTGAAATTAAAAGTAGTTTAGTTTGCTAGTCGCTTCTGTTTTTTTACATAACAAAACAACAAAGCAAACTTGGGACAAATATGGCAAACAAGACACGCACTAAACGGCAAACGACTAAACCAATGGCGAACAACTTTGACTACCTAATCCAAAAACCTAAACCCAAACCGAAGTCCAAGCCCAAGCCTGAGACAAATTCAATGTGCATTGAAGACCATTTCACGTTCATTGACTTGACGTCTTCTTCATATTCATGTATATATATATATATATTTTTATATGTATGTATGTGTGTCTAATGGTTCACGTTCATGTCTTTAGGACTTGAATCAGTTTTTGAGTTTTCGCCACGCGTTTTACTTGAATTTCTTTATAACAGTTTTAGACTGAAACTTGTTATAATTAGATTATATAATTTGATTTGTTTTTTTTTTTTGTCCACCGATTATCTAATTGTTCGAAAATGAAAGCGCAGCGGCACATGCTAAACAATTAGATTTGGACTTGGGTTCAAGTTGTGTCGCCGCTGTCTTTTGATGGGATTAACGGTCAGAGTGGTCAGTCAGTCAGTGGTTGGAATTTCTGTCTGATAAGATGATGATATGTCATACATATGTATGTATTTTTACATAAATTTAGTTTGATTTTTAAGTTTTCCAATCGTTACACAGTTTGCTGGCCACTTTCGACAGATAATTATGTCAAGATAATTGCAAATATTTCTTACTTTATGACCCCCTCAAGTTTTCACTTTTTCCAACCCACTTGGATTTGAAGTTTTTAATGGACAAGTTCCTTTTATGAGAAGCTATTAACTAGCAGAAACACATAAAAAGAAATATGTGTATATCCTGTACGAGTCAAATATACATATACATATTTCATTTAGCCAATCATTTCGAATAGAAAATAATAATTTTTAGTTACAATAAAATTGCGAATAAAAAAATGGCAATAACTTCAATTATTTAGGGCAATCGCATAAAACTTACTGTAATAATAATCATTCATGTATACATATACATAGATCAATAAAAGTAAGTAGACCTATATCAATTTATATAGATATTGCTAAACAAGAATATGTTTGTATCTATATAGAAATTTTACTTTCTCCCCCCAGATGGATTCCCTAAGATCGCCCCTCTGTTATTAGGTGAAAAAGTTGTTTAAGTTATACATGAAAATTAATAAAACTCAAATCAAACACACACAATGAGCTTTTAGGCAACTTGGAGCTTTTAGCAGCCCACCGAACCCGTTAACTTGGTTATATATATTTTTGTTGTTTTTTCTTATAGTTTGTTTATGCACCGATGTGGGTAACGATTACCCCAGAAGCAGATGTCCAAAACGAATTAATTTTTGAATTGCAATCTAGGTCTTTACTACTTTATTTGGCCAAAATCAGACCGGATATTAACCAATAGCCAATCATTATGTGAAGGTCGAATATTGCTGAGAAACTGACAAATCAAAATTGAACTTGCTCGGAAACGCCGATATAACCCATAAGATTCATTTAATCCAATCAAGATTTTCCCATTTAATAAATTTGTCAGTTTTGGGTTCAAATTATAGATTCAAAACTATATGAAAAATATAAACAAAATTTTTTTCTTTAACCACCTTCACACGTCGGAACATCAGTTTTTACATGTATATTTCCGATATAAATATGAAGTGTTTATTTTATCAAGGGGGGTGTGTTAAAAATATGTAACAAACTTGATCTTGGTACATATATACATAGTTAGACATGTAGACAGACATAGGGACGGACGGACCATGCCTTAATCGAACTGGCTGTTGATGTTGACCAAAAAGACATATTCTTTATGGGGTTTGAAATATTGCCTTTTACCAGTTTATTACATTTTGGACGCTTAAGTATTTTTCATACCCTCTAGCCCTATGTGTATGGAAGCAGACAAATGGCCTGACGGATAAAAGAACAAACAGACGATCAAAAATATTTGTATATATGTAAATGTGTCTGTATGTATGCAAATATTCGGTTCGGAAAGCATTCTTCTCTGCAAAGGTAAAATAAGTTTGTTTTGACTTACGTTTTATGTGCGAATTTTGAAAAGGTGTCGCAGAGTGTCGATGTAGAAGTCATTTATTTCAAAATTCTGCATCCACAGCTTAGCCAATTGCTATGGTATGTTATAACTCATGGTATTCGCCTATTTGCTACCATATTTAGAGTATGCAACACGTCGTTTTTCATTTTCACCACCAAAAAAAAAGCTTTGCTGACACACACACGATTAGCAAAGACACAATATTTCGCGCCAACAGATATTCCGAAATTTAAAATACTAAAGCTTGTTTTCACTCACGCACGATTTTCTTTTACTCTTACGTCGGCTGCTGTGACAGCGGCAAAGGTGTGCCATATTGGTGGAGCTATAAAGTTTCCACACAACCAGCAGGATTTGGATAAATTCACAAAAAATTAGCATTTTAGTATACTACGCAATAAGAAACCACGACGGACCAGGAATATCAGCTGATAAAAATCGGCAAGGCCTCAATAACAAAACAATCGATTACAGAGTAGACAAATCGACTAACATCTAAAATACAGGGAGGGTCGAATAATACTGGATCACATATTGGGATAGTCGGCGAAAAAAGTTGGGTGCGCTATTATTTATGTTTTTATTCAAAAGTTAAGCTTATTTTAGATAAGTTTATTGAGTTTATTTCGTCATTGTGAGTGCTTGAAAGCGGTTGGCAATTTTGCGGTCCAAAAACTAAAAAAAAAAATCAAAAGTAAACCTAAACTTGTTTTATACTACATAAAAATTAAAGTTGTTAAATAATTATAAAAGGTAAGTCGCATTGAAACTTTGTTCAACTTATGTAAAAAGTGTATCACATAAATTAAAAACGATAATGACTCCATCGTATCAGACAATAATGTAGTTTATTTCAAAAATAGGAATAAAAGAAGCAACATTTAATTTAAATATATAAAAAGAATTTTATATGGAAATCAAATACAAAGCCAAATGTTGTTTATATGAATAATTTACGCTTTTTAGTTACCCCTTTCCCTCTTTTACTTTACCTTATGCATTGTCGTTGAACTTTCCCCACAAAAATCCCATACATATGCATGGGCTGACACATATACATTCAACCATATACTTATATATACATATGTTTATACGATATATACACGCTGTTAGATATGTATGTAATATGCACAGCAGCTTTTTATATGCAATTTATCTGGTCTCCCCCTTCTCTAATTAAAAGCCGGTTTACCAGACACCGGCTGACCCGCAAGAGAGTGAGATAGAAAGACAAATTCCACGTAGCCAGAGAGAGTCTCGAGAGTTTAAGATTTTACACCTGCCTTTATGATCCGATGCTCTTATTCCCCTTCACCTCTGTTCCTAATTTCGATTTGATTTTCAAGGTGTTGTCAAAGTTTAATCGAGAACTCAAAAATTGTAGACAGATTGTTCGAGCAATCTCAAGATACGTGCATACACTACTGTTCGTACATAAAGGGAGGCTCGTGTCGCAATTGTTGTAATAATTTTGCTTGTGTACGTTAAAGTTAATGGCAAATCTTATCAGTAGAAGTGCCTGATATTATACTGATATATATATATTTGGATGAACTATGTACAAAGTCTGTGTCCAAAACGAAAAACGACATTGTAAAAGCTCTGGAGAAATACATAATTTCGACCCCCATTTTTGGTGGGCTTGTCTCTCCGATCATGGCGTGATAACACATAGTGAAACATCACGCCACTTTGCATGTTCATCGACCAGACTCTCACCCGGCTATCCCATCCACTCTATTTATTTATCCACTTTATTGTTGCAATATTAAACCAAAACTAATAAGAAATTCAGCTTCAAATAACAGTTTATAATGATTATTAAAGTCGTTCAGTTGAATCCAATTTGATATTGTACTAGTTACTGTTTAATATTTTGAGATGCCACTTATATTGTTATACAATACATTATTATTAATTAATAAAAATGATAAGGTCTTCGGACACACCTTTTATATTTTAATGTAGTACTCAAGCAGCATCTATTTGCAAACGCAAAAATTATGAAATCAAACAAAATAAATAAACTCAAGCCTCAACTCAAACCCTTTTTTGTTGAATTGTTGATGCTACAATCATTTATTTACATCAAATCTGAAAAGACATTAAAATTAATGTCTTCTATTGACTATTTAACTGATTTTTATCAACAACAACAAATATCTGGAAATTTCCTATATAGATTGACTTGATAAGATCAACACATACTGTGACAAAAGCATTCGTCTGTCGCATGCTATACCAACTTGAAGAGGTCTTTAAAATTATGAAATACCAAATAGTTATGCAACTTAGAACTCTCCTACCTTCATCATGCAATTTTATTACATAGTCATCATTCGTAAACAATACAATATAGTGAAATGACTAGGCAATTTTGGCGCCAAGTACATTTTTATCTGAGCTTTGGCCAGTAGGGCTACTTTTTGCAATCCAGAAAACAGCTGATGAAAAAAGTTCAATGTCGTCATCGATATGCCGGCACGCGCGCGCCTTAAAAAAAAATTAATAAAATTAACTATCAACTGGAAGTGGGATGTGAGGCCATGAACTGTAAATAAAACAGGAACTTAAGACTAAAGGGAGTGCGATAGAGAAGCCACTTGTGGAAAAGTTTGACCAAGCTGATAACAAAAAACATCCAAAAGCAATAAGACAGCTGAGTAAAACCAGACAGAGAGCCAGAGAGAGAGAGAGAGAAAGAGAGTAAATCAGCGAGAGCCATCCGCAATAAAAAGCTGATTGGCAAGGCAGCCGAAGCCGCAGCCGGCGATAACGATTGCACTTTACAAACAAGCCTGTGTATTTTATTTGTTGCAAACAATTTTAATTAAAGCTACTCCTGTCTGCACTCTTAGATGCAGCTCTCATAATAGATTTTTAACTACAACATTGGAGAGCATTTAATCAGTGTTTAAGGCATTGAATCTTATCAGTATACACTGTGATTACCGAGGGATTGCGCAACAAATTCTAATTGTAAACCACTGCCAAGCAAGTGCAATCCAGACGGTTATCAGTAACGGTTCTACACACTTCGATTGCTGCTGCCTTATAGAGAGTAATTTTACAGTTTTCTACAATCTTTTTGTTGTACTTTTCGAAAAGTGTCACATTTATGTAGTATAGTGGCGACAAATTCAAAGCAAATACAAAACAAAATTCCTTAAGTTTAATTCATTCATTCTTTTTAATCGGGAAAAAAAGCAAAAGTTTAGTGCAAAATGTTTGTTATACGTCGCACTAGTGCAATGCTAACGGCCCGGCCACATTTAATGAGCGCCGCCTTTCAAGCAAACCTTGCCACCAGCAGCACAGTGGTAGGTTTTTATAATGTGGGATCAAAGTTCACCTTGTTTTCATCATCTTTGTCAGTCATTACCATTTCTCATATTCCAACTTCCCTTCATCGTCTCAGGCTGCGCGTTCGCAAAATCTAATCGAAGTGGAGAAAATCTTTGGGGGGGAACCAATTATTCAAGTCGACGAGGTGATTTTGCACATCCTCACTTTTGCATCTTCATCCGCATTTTGGATATTCATAAACCTTTTTTTTTTACATATATGTACACATGCATAATTAAGTTCAACGTCTGATTTAAGGTTGATTTTTTGCTTTCCCAAACAGATGGCCCAAAAAATTCGCGCTGGACCCGTTGTGGATGTTCTCGGTGATGAGATGACCCGTATCATTTGGGACTCGATCAAGAATAAACTTATCCTGCCCTTCCTGGACATTGAGCTGCACACATACGATTTGGGTATTGAGCATCGTGATAAAACTGAGGATCAGGTCACAATTGATTGTGCTGAGGCCATCAAGAAGTACAATGTTGGCATCAAGTGCGCCACAATCACTCCAGATGAGAAGCGTGTGGAGGAGTTCAATCTGAAGAAGATGTGGAAATCGCCCAATGGCACCATCCGTAACATTCTGGGCGGCACTGTTTTCCGTGAGGCTATCATTTGTAAGAATGTGCCACGTCTGGTTTCGGGCTGGCAAAAACCCATTGTGATTGGTCGTCATGCCCATGCTGATCAGTACAAGGCTGTTGACTACGTAGTTCCCGGACCTGGCAAGCTAACCTTGACATGGAAGGGCAATGATGGAAATGTCATCGAGGAGGTGATCAATGATTTTAAGGGTGCTGGCGTTGCTTTGGGCATGTTCAATACCGATGCTTCCATTGTGGACTTTGCTCATGCTTCGTTCAAATACGCCTTAGACCGCAAATTGCCATTGTACATGAGCACCAAGAACACCATCCTAAAGAAATATGATGGTCGTTTCAAGGATATTTTCGAGGATTTGTACAACAAACAGTACAAGTCACAATATGAGGCAGCTGGCATTTGGTATGAGCATCGTCTCATCGACGACATGGTCGCCTATGCCATGAAATCCGAAGGTGGTTTTGTTTGGGCCTGCAAGAACTACGACGGCGACGTCCAGTCGGATTCCGTTGCCCAGGGTTATGGCTCTCTGGGACTGATGACTTCGGTCCTGTTGTGCCCCGATGGCAAGACTGTCGAGGCTGAGGCTGCCCACGGCACAGTGACCCGTCATTTCCGCTTCTATCAGCAGGGTAAGGAAACCTCAACCAATCCAATTGCATCGATCTTCGCATGGACTCGCGGTTTGTTGCATCGCGCCAAGCTGGACAACAATGCCGAACTCCAAAAGTTCGCTGAGACTCTGGAGCAGGTGTGCATCGATACCATTGAGGGTGGCGCCATGACCAAGGATCTGGCCATTTGCATTAAGGGTAGCATCAATGCTGTTCAACGCAAGGACTACCAGGAGACCTTCGAGTTCATGGACACACTGGCCAAGAATCTGGAGAAGGCTTTGAGCAAGAACGCTGCCGCTGCCAAGTGACTAGCTAGTGATTCCAAGCTCTAAGACGCGTCGCCGTCGTCTCCTAATCCTTAATTTTACCTATGTGTGTGTGTACAACATATATATATATGTGTGTAAAATATGCATGTAATTTTTCCCCCCTTTAGATTTTACTCAATTGTCCCTCTCTCTCTGTACATGTGTTTGGTAAATGCATATATTTTGTGTAATTCATTGTCTCTGCGAGACCTCTCATCCGCATTCAAACGTGTGTAACGGAAAAATTGAAATAAAATGTATTTTTATACCGCCAATTGAGTGAGGTCTTTAACCTGATGTGCCCTAGACACCCACCTACCACTCACGTAAGGCTCGTTATGTGGTAGTAGTTGGTCGTCGTTGTCGTCCACTTGCGGGGTTTCTTTTTGGGCTTATTGGATTTACATATTGTAGTGGCAGCAGTCTTGTGGCCACTTTTGTTAGGACAACATGTTTCGGTCTCAATATTGATTCAACGGAGGACGATCAGGAAGAGGAGCAACAACAGCAACACGTGATGTTGTCTCAATTGGTTGGCTATGGCTACTGTATAGCCTATATTTTAACTCTTCACAGCTGGCCAAGTGATGCCTACCCGGCTGCCTCTTCGGGAAATGGCTATAGAGACCTTGATATTTGTAATCATTGGAATGGCCGTCGTCACTTTCTCGAGTTAGGCAGTCCGCCCGGAGAGCTGCACGCCCGTAATGTAAGCAATACGGCTTACCGGGTGAGTTCCATAACACATAAACCCAAACAAATATGGGAACTGATTGCAATGAGCATTTTGCAGAGCTCCTCATCGTTGGGACTAAAAAATGGCGATCCAACCACAACTGACATTTGGTATCAATGTAATTTGGAGCTAGTCACCTGTGCTGAGTGTGTGATACGTGTAACCATTACCTATGCCAATTTCTCAAAGAACTGCGGCAATCCAGTAGGCAAACCATCGACGAGTTTATGTCCCTGTGAGCATATCCAGTTCTCGGAGCCGCCGTATGATTCTAGCATTTCTGGCCAGGAATTCTGCGGCGATGGAAAGGTCTTTCGCAGTAAGACAAGGACACTTCAGCTTAAATTTTTCTATAGGGCCACCAACTCTCATGTGTTTTCTCTTCAATATTTCTCAGAACGTAAGTAACCACGGCACACTCCACAGTTGACAAGCTTTTTGATAATGATCAACAATTATCTTTCCAATAGGAAATGTTCGCATAGTGAGTGGTTCACCCAAACAGTCAATAGTGACTGGAAAAAATGGTAAAGCTTTACCCCAAGTCATATCAACTCCATACTTTCCAATGCCCTATCCTCGGGACTATGGCATTGAGCATATTTTAACATGCGAGGCGGAGAATTGTCAAGTTCGTTTGATCTTCACCGATTTTCAATTGGGTCTGGCTAGTACTTTAGAGATATTTGATTCGAATGGTCAAATGTTGGACTCTTATACCGGTGAACACTTTCGTCCACCCATTACTATTAGCAGTGGTAAATCATTGCTATTGCAGTTCCGGGGTAATGCAGCAACTGGCATGGGTTTCCGGGCTGAAGTCAGTTTTGTGTCATCAAAGCAATTAAAGGATGAGCGGCAGCTAGTACCCTATACAGGTGAGTGGTAAAATGGGCCGAGAAAGTGGGTAGGGACATGACAGAGGTGGTGGCGTAGCACTTGAAGGTCTGCAGGCAATTGTCATATTGATTTTAGTCTTGGGGATAAGACAATAGAAATTTCAATGTCAATGTAGGCGATGAAGTGGAAATTAGGTGACCCTTACGACGGAGGAATGGATTGGGGTTGGACAGAGGGTTTTGTACTACATATAACACGGTCTTTTGTTAGCCATTTATGTAAGTAAATGTCTGACGAAATCAAAAATCCGCTAGTGGGGTAGGACAAGACAAACATTTCGTCGTTGTTAACATTAATTAAGTCATTAAATTCTTGGCCAACAGATTGCGGTGGCATGGTGACAGGGCCAGGGGGAGCCATCACTATGATGAATATGATAGAGAATGTCACAGATGTGCGACTCTTTGATTGTATATGGATAATCAAACCTGGCAACAACTACATGATGATGAAAACTCACATTTCTCTAAGAGTAGATGATTTTTACGGCATGGCCGCTAGATCGGAACTCACTATAAGACAAGGTACCACCTCCGATGCGGTGGAAATTGAAAATGTTATGTGGCCAAACAATGGCCTAAGCAAGGAAACCCATATAGCACCGATTCTTAACGGCTATTACATACGTTTGCGTGGAGTCTTTGGCATGCCATCCAAGTTGGCCATTGTTTACAGTGTTTTTAATTATTTGAGTAAGTAGTCCTGCCTAATCCTATTTTCTTTACTAAGCTAAAGCTTCGTTATACATTAGATTGTTACATTGGCTCAGAGTTTCTATGTGGAAATAATCACTGCATTTCCATACGCCTTCATTGTGATGGCTTTGATCATTGCGGTGATGGTAGTGATGAGCCGGATACATGCGAGGAAGACTGGGCACATCTTCATCACGATCGTCGTTGGTACTCACACAAACCTAACTATTATTTTCCAAAAATGGATCAGTATCCTGATTTAAAAACGGCCACCAGCATCTTTATAGTTAGCACACTTGGAATTTTTGGTGTCCTATCGGGATGGATGGTTATACTGTATCGTATGGGTGTGAGAGCTCGTCATCAGCGGGAACTTCAGAGCCATTTACAGACTATAAGTGAGCTTCTGGATCGCCAGGATGAGGATCGTACGCCCGATGAGCCACCAAGCTATGAAGCCCCACCAGACTACGAAGAGGTTATCAAAATCGGAATGCAGCAAGAGTTACGTGAACCAAGACGAGGCCAACGTCGCGGTCGACGACATCCCAGAGATCGGGATCGTAGTTGTAGTCGGGCGCCTAGTAACTGTACTATGCAGTCCATGTTGCCATTGCAACGTAGCTGTAGTTTGGAAAGAGATCGAGACCGTCCCAGTACATCGGCAGCAGCAATGACTCATGCTGTGGCGTCCACGGATACCACACAGGATGCCGAACAATCTCACCTGGGTCAACGTCTGGCGTTGGCCGGCGCCATTTGTGGTAGGTCTATAATCGCATATAACATCCCATTCCATATTCCATGCCACCCCCTCGGCAATGCTAATTTACCCACAGAATCTCATTTACAGGCGCTTCAAGCGCGTCTAAAGCGTCAACAGCGGGCCAGAATCCAGCCACGAACCAATCCGTGGGGATTTCAACGAGCCCGCCACCGTTATCCCATGGGTGTGAACTATCCACAGCCGTTGCGGCGCAGCCAACGACGCCAAACAGTACAACGGATACCGGCACTTGCACCGCCACAGGCACTGGCACCTGCATCGACGGTGCCTTTCTTGACGGAGACGATTCACTCAATATATCACTCACTTTAGGTCTGCCGTCGAGCTCAACTAGCAGTCCACAGACACAGACTCCTGTTCAGAATCAGATATCAAATCAAGCCAGCAATTGTACCGAGCATACGTATTTAAAGCGATCTTGGCTCGTAGTGCATCAGCATCCACATGGTGGCCACAGCTGTAGAGTGCAGCGTTTGCGTCACACATTTTCATCTCCGGAGGCGTTCAATGCTAATGAAATACATTTACCATATCCAGATTTCTTGAGTTATGGCACCAATTTGCCCCATGAACGCAGTAGCAGCAATTTCGGTTCTGAATTGTCGCGAGATCCATCAACATTTAGTTTTGGTAAACGTGCTCGCTGTTTCACACCAAGCACCGAGCAAAGTGAATCCCCGACATTAGCTAATAATCCTACATGCGAGGAATCACTTGTCACTGTCGCTCAAAGTGGTCACAGCGAGAGTGAAAGTGATGCGGAACAGCAAGTATCTTGTTTTGGTACCGTCTCCCAGCATACAAAACGACGACGTGGCCCTGGCAGAAGTCGCTCATTTAGCAATACACGAGGCGGAACAACTATGGGAAGAAGGAATCGTCGCATGCAACGAAGCTCATCGGCGGATCTGCTGATGGATTATGCAGCTATGGCAAAATCGACGCCACAAAAACGTACCGAGGCCATGCAACGTTTGTTCTTTATCTAGGGGAAATGAATGGAAAGGAGATGACATGATGGGTATAGAAATGGGAGTAGGCATAATGGAACGATAGTATTATATCTAAAGTGATTCTCGGGAGGAATCTGGTCAATAGCTTGTATTATCAATTGTTATAATCAAAATAAAAGATTACGCATATTACTACATTTGATATTTTGTATATCATAATGTTAATATATATATTTCATTTGTTAGCGTTAGACGTGTAGCATTTTGCCAGTTACTGTCAAACCGACAGTTTGACAGGCACTCGCTTTGCGGGCCTCAAAAAGTGCAAAAGAAAAGAAGGTGGAAACCAAATAAAATCAAAATACACTCTATTTAAATATATATATATATATATGTATGTATATATAGACGAATATATGATAATACCAAGGCATAGGACTGCTGTAAATGTAGTGTTATATATTTTGAATGTTGTATTCTTGTAGAATCTAGTTTCTCTATGGCTGCAATTGTTGCTTGAGATTCTCCAGTGTTGCCTTTCCTGTTTCCAACGGCACAACAATATTCCTCAAACTGTCAATGCTATTTCGCAACTTGGTGGCCTGGAACTTTGTGGGCAATTTGGGTGAACCACCCACTGAGGAGGCAAAACTAAAAGTTTTATACTCCTGGAGGTAACAGGCCAGATAAAGCAGCAATCCAGGAAGATTATACAAGATACATACATATATACATTGTTAAATTTTGTGAGTTATGTCATGGGTTAATGAGTTTATTTGCAAAGAACAGAATATCAAGAACAAAACAAAAATAAAAATCGGCCAACGTTTTCATTTTAGTCCAGAGAATTGAAAGATAAGGATACTTATGGTGAATGTGTGATATAAATTAAGCATGATAAACAATGGGAAGGCATTCGAAAATCCTCAAAGCTTAAAATAACATTTCGATAACGTTTAGATAACCAAAAGTTAAATAAAAATAATAAAGAGAGAGAGGAGAGCAAAGCAAACCCCTTCTCTGTCTAAACAAATATTTTTAATAAAAATAGTAACTAAAAAGGAAAATATCTTTTGAGGTTCCAGCGCTCGTTATGGGGTAGGTAATGGGCTTACTATAAATGGCTCTCGTTTAGGTTACCTGATTGGGTGAACTGGCCTCACTCAGCGCTGTCGCTGTTGGAGCCTGTTGGCCCATATATGAATGGAATGTGGCTGTGTGTCCTCCACCGCCATGATCTTTTTGGCTGCGCGTGGTCACCTTCTCTTGCAGTGTATTGAATGTTTTCGATAGCCACGGTTGCCAACTATTACGATTTGTTTGCAATTCACTGAGCGTATTGTTCAGTTGATGGTTTAAATCTTGATTCTTGCATTCAGCCTCCACTTGGGCTAATTTAGCTTGTGCCAATTCTAGTTCCAATTCCCGAATACGTTGCGAGGCGGCATTTAAGGGATCCAAGGGACCCAGAGGGGCTTCATTTGCATTGCCCAAGGAATTCTGTTGGTTCTTTGATATGCCAGTTTTGGCATTGTCATGTCCCGCCACATCGATCTGTTGCAGGCAATGTTGGCATTTAGAAACCGTGTGCTGGCAATTGAAAAAGCATAAGAATATATATAATACAAGGGCAGTAATTTTTTTCGGTTTGCGCAACTCACCATAACCTTGCCCAATGTCTCATTGAGTGTATTCATGTCCTGCTCCTGTCTTTGTATAATTTGTTTATATTCCTGTATAATTCCCGTATGTTTCCTTTCCTTCTCAACGGCACGCTCATTGGCATTGGTCAATTGTTGATTCAATGCCTCAATCTCTGATTGCAGCTTGCGCCTCTCCTCGCCAAAACGACTCTCGTAGATTTGAGCTTCCTTTTCGAGACGCTCTTTGTGCTGTTTCTTTAATAGAAACTCCTCCTCATATTGCTTAAGTTTCTTAATCTTTCTCTCGCACGACTGTTTCATGACTTTGCGCGCCTGACTGGAACTACGGCACTTTTTGGGTAAAGTAACCCTAAAATACTTTAGAATGCCCTCAAAATCCAATTGACGTAAATCGGATTCACAAATTGACAACAATGTCACGGCGACCTGGAACAGTACGGGCAAACCGTCCAGCAGAAATACATCCAATACATGGAATACAAAGCAGAGCGGAAAGCGAGCCGTATAGAGTGTCAGGAACCATTGTGAGGCATACATATGAGTTTCAATGCCGCATGCACTGAAGTGCTCATGCAACTTGGGCAATTGATCTTTGATAAGACGCTCAAGTTGATAGAGACGTAAATATAGGACTTCAAATCCAGCCTTATAGAGATCGCGTAGGCTATAGTCATACATAAGAGAGACTAAAACGCAAAATGCATCTTCCTCTGGCATCTTAAACAAGACAGTTTAGTAAAGATTCCATTAGTATTCGTGTTTCTTTAAGAAGGACTTACATGCAATAAGAGACTGGCTGCGATGAAACTTAATCCCTGACAATAACCCACTTCACTGTCATGTACTGCATAGGCTTTGGATACTTTGAATAAAGCATCCTGACCAGAACCGCCGCTTTCTTTAAAATATTTATTGGCCGGAAAAGTACGATGTATATCCCTTTGTATAACTGTTTCACATTTGGTTTCCTTAAAATTGTTAATTGTATTCATTAGAAGGATATTTTTGATCTAATTTTTACAGTTACTCACTTTGGTAATCAGAATCTTATACTTATCATTCATTTCAACCTTGCCCTCCACATTGGCCAACTTTTGCCATATCTTTTCACGCAAAGCCTCGGGCACACCCAATCGAACGAGTTGGGCTAAGTTTTTGGGCCTCTTCTCACCATCCCATTCCCTTAATATGGGATCCCATTCATCAAGTGTGTCCTGGGAACAATCTTTAGACACTTCGCCTGTGCCACTCAGCAAAGGTTCATCACCATCACTGCTATAATCTGTGGGACAATCATCCTCAATGGAGGCGATCGAAGAACTGCGTACAATTCTTGAAAGATTATTCATGCCCAATTTGAGTAGGGAAGAGGATCCTTGTGGATGATAACTGGTAGACTGATGCTCATTAATTTCTTCAGATGGATCAATGCTGTTCACCTTCCAATTAAGTTCATCTGTGCGCTTTAGATGCAAATAGAAGCGCAAGGTCATGGGTCGCTTGGAGATAAAATGATCCATTATGCGAATCTCATTTGCCGGTTGAATGGTTACTGGAGTTTCAATAACAAAACGTACTGGCTCCTGGATGCCCCGTATGACAATATCAACGGCAACCGTTAAATTTGTTTTGGACGTTTCTTGATTTAGCTGTTCAAATGCCAGTTTCTCTTGGGCCTTCCATTCGGCCCGTATGGCATAGGGGAGAGAAGATGATGATATGGCATCTACATCGGGAGCTGATCCACCACTTGATGTTACATAGCCCATGCTTAGCATGTCTATCAAATGCATATCCTTTTGTACAACCAATTTACCGGGGGCCACTAAGACGCCAAAGCATCTTTCTATATACAACGGTTGCAGTACATTCGATGGCGTTTGTTTTACCGTTATTCCAACTTCTTTATCGGTATTGGCCCTTAGTTTAAAACAGCCTCGATCTCGTGGCACTGGTGTATATGGGTTTTTTGCTACCTTTTCGCGTATCTCCAGTGATACAATAAACTCATAACCCGCTGTATTTAAAGGATTGCCACTCAGATCCGAAGTGACTGAATTAACCATATCAACAGCTGAATTAAGGCTGCAACTCATACTGGGCGGATATGTTTGGAATGCCTTCTGAAAGCAAGCTATATAATGACAGATACAAAAACATAGAGAGAGAAAGGGGAAAAGGGAATGACTAATATGAATATGTAGTTGGTAATGCAACTGGAATTCTTACCGCTAACTTGATTCACGGCCTCGGGTATATGGCAACGAAAAACATGGCATTGAAAGAGAGCATCACCATGCAACCATGTAAAGGCAAAGCATCCATTTTCCACTGTGTCGACTGGTCCCCGATAGTAAAGTATTATGCTAGATATCTCATATGTGGCAATTATGGTATTGCTCTCTGCATCATGAAGTCTGAAAAAAAAAACAGTTAACACACACCAATGAAATTTCATGTAAATAATACTTACACGACCAGACCATCTGAACAATTGGGTATGCTAACGGTTATTTTTAGGCCCACTTGCTGTGAGCCACTGTTAAGCTCACTCATAATCCGATAGACTTCTGATTCTGATTTTGGGGCATTAATATTAGCTGCCCCCAAATAGGTAACGCCCGAAAATATTGTACAGCCCTGATCAATTTCTGAAACTAAAACCATTAGTTAATTAGAAATTCGACTTATAAACCTTATCAGGTGGTAATTTTATTTTCCAAGTATAGAAGCAGAGAGAGAGAGAAAAGTGAAACGACTTACCCTCATCATCTGTGGTATCCGGTTTCATGGCATCTTGTTTCTCATCTAAACAAGCAGGACTCACGTCTAGGCAAGCGGGACTGGCATCTAGGCAATCATAGAAAACCGATTGCCCAACACGATTCGAGGACGAGTCATCTGTATTTTCTGCTCCATCTTTATCCTTATTCTTGGACGTAAATAAATTACAACGGAAATACATATCCGATGAATCTGCCGAGTCCAATTTTGGACCACTTAAAGGCAATGTGAGAGATTTCGACTGTGTCGAGGTCTTATCGCCTTCAGCTGTAAATGCCAATTAAAATAAAGTTGAGAAATTTATGGATATTATACATATACATATGTATTTCTTTACTTTTTTTTTGTTTTTTAATTTTTTTTTTTTGTTTTTATTCAATAGTTTAATAGAGAGAAAGAGGGGAAGCCACACAGATTAGAAACGAGCGACGGGGTGACAGCCCATTTGTTTGCAATTTGTTGCCATAACAACTCCACAAGCGATAAGATATGGCAAGGCAACAACAATTCTAAATTTTATATGCCTTCGGCTCGGCTCCAACACTGGCTCTTTCACAGTGTTGACGCTTGTGTACACAGCTGTCTGTCCGAGGCAAAAGAAAAAAAACCTGCGGACTCTAACCTACCCAACCACAAAACTTATACATACCTAAATGTATATATTCAATTTGTTTAGTTTACTCACCTAAAGAACAGCGTTCCAGCTGCAGATCGCGTAAGGCATCTGTCATTTCGTGTTGAATATCGCTTAGATTCCGATTATGGGCCATATCCAAAGTAGGTGAACGATCACCCCCAGAACCGCTACCACCCCCGGTGGCACCATTGCCAGTGCCGGCTATAGTTACTGTTGCTGTATTCTGGCCAGGAATTGGCTGAGATGCCCCCAATTGTTTGGTTTTAGTTAAATCACTCGCTGAGGAATCTTTAGCCATTGGTGGCTCCATAGGACTGGCAACAGTGCTATCGGTTACAATTTCATATTCACCACTAGTGGTTATTGATGATTCTGAGGATTTGGTGCTCAAATTGTCGTCCATTATGTATGTGCCTAGCACTGGCTGCGTATTTGTGTATGTTTGTGTGTGTATGTTTGCGGCCTTTGATTTCTCTATAACCCGAAAATTTTAATTTGTCTTCAAGGTTCTCGTTTATATATTTTTCAATTAATTTACTTTAATGCGACTTCTCCATTGTTTGGATCGATGACGAATCGGAGAATCGCTGCTGGCGCTTGTTGGGCTGACGTTTTGGGGGCGTTGATTGCGTTGCATATATGTTTGTATATATGCATGTGTGTGTAATGTTTACATCGGTATGTGTGTGTGTTTGATTGCATGTATGTATGACGGGGTCATGTCCCATATAGATTTTTCCTTCGTATCCCTTCGACTCTTTTTTAAACAATTTGATCACTGTATTGAGTATTTATTGGCATTGCTGTGACATGGATCACTTTAAAGCATTATTAATTGATTTAATTAACACATTTGAAACTTCAAATTCTTTCGCTTTTAGCAAGATTTTGCAACTTTTTGCAAGTGTTTTGTTTACATATTTTCCTTAGCCAGTGTTGCTAAACTCTGATGTCACATAGAAACAGTGATGCAAAAAAAAAGATTCACTACAGACACCAGGCTAAACAGTGATGATAACGCAGTGTAGAAACAAAAGTTGTTTTTCAAATATTTTATGCACTTTCTATAAAAATATAAAAAACTAAATCACGTTATTTAAGAAATTGCCCTTTTTACTCTTTTAAAATAAACAAGCCAACGAATTTAAGGAGCACACTTTCTTACACTTTTTATTCAGGCTTTACTTTTGATTGATCACCTAGTTTATTCTTAATGTCTCAAAACACAGGAAAGTAAACTCAAAAATTTATAAAAATGGCTTTTATTTGTAAGTTTACTTTGTTGTAATTTTTGGTTCTACTATAATAAACTAACTGTGAAATGTTCATCGCATCAGAGCTGCATACCGATAAACATAACAGCTGAAAAATTGCGCGCTCACAGAAAGAGAAAGGGAGAGAGCGCGAGAGAGAGAAAGAAGGAAGAAAGAACGGAAAAAAACGTGCGCGTGTTTCCCCACTCTCATTCTTAATTCAATTCAATTCAGTTTAGTTCCTTTTTGTTTTACAAATTTCCAGTTTCTTAATTTTGAATTAAGAATGTGGCCACGTTTTGGCATAAAGATTGGCAACAGCACATTGTGCATTGCTCATATAAGAGCCGATGGCAAAGTTGAGGTCATAGCAAACAAGCAGGGAGATCGCGTCTCGCAAGCCTGCCTGCTGTGGGATGGAAGCTCTGGAGAAATTGAGTGCGGACTGACGGCAAAACAAAAAATGGCAACTCGTCCTAAACAGGCGGTAGCGCACAGTTTTCAGTTGCTCCATCCCAAGGAGCAATTGACCGAGGAGCAGCTAACAAATGCCATTAAAGAAATACCCTGTGAATTTGACCAAGACGAGTTTGTATTCCGCATGGAACATACACAACCGTCAGACAGAGAAGATCAAGATGATAAAGTAGTGACCAAAGAGTTGGGAGCATATGAAGTTACTGTAGAACTGTTAAGAGCCGAACTGGAGCTGGCCCATCAATATCATACCGATAACGAACAGTCTCCCATTGCAGTGCTTTCGATACCCAGTTATTATCCATCGGAGGCTATAAGATTGCTATCAGATGCCGCCCAATCAGCTGGTTTCCATGTTGCCCAAATTATAGCTGAGCCCACAGCAGCCGTTTTGGGTTATAAAATTGGTGAAGAGCAGCTGGAGCAACGTCAACATGTTCTTGCTATCAAATGTGGCGGTCTCTATAGTCATTTTTCACTGTACGCAGTACAACATGGTTATTTCATTGAATTGGCCACATTTGGACCCTTTCCTATTGGTGGGCGACAGTTTACTGAGGCCTTGGTCCAATTCATTTGCGAGGAATTTAAACGGAAGTATAAATTGGATCCTCATGAGTCACGACGTTCGTTAGCCAAAATTCGTACGGCAGCTGCCAATTGTAAGCATATTTTAACCACGCTGCCCTCCACTCAATTGTATATTGACTCCCTCATGGACGGCGTCGACTATAATGTGCAAATGTCCCGAGCCCGCTTTGAAAGTTTGATTCAGCCGGTAATAAATCAGTTTATCCAACAGTTGGGCGAATGTGTGGATCGTGCTCAGCAAGAGCATCCCAATGAATTAAAACGGATTGATCACATTGTTCTTCTGGGTGCCACCATGCAAATACCCAAACTCCAAGCAGCAGTCGCTGCTCGATTCCCCGATGCCAAACTCCATAATAGCCATTCAGCTGACGAAGTAGTTGCCATCGGTTGTGCCCGTCAAGCTGTATATCTTTTGGATCCCGTAGAACAGCAGCTGCAAAAAGCCGATGATTGCGTTCTGGTTGAGGATGATTTATATATTTGGCATGGCAATGATAAGTCCAATGCCAAATTGGTTTTAGGCAAGGGAAGTGTACTGCCAGCCAAGATCAGGCTGTCGTTGCCCCAATCCGGGGAGGGGGATGCCAATAACTCGATGGCCCCTTTCAAGCTGCGCACTGGCGATAATGAGATTTTGGCTCGCCTGCCAGACACCACACCCACTGAGGATGGTCTCTTTAAACTGGAAGTGGAGGTCGACTGGAATGACAAGGATGGCCATACAGCTCCCCTGGTGCGACTACGTTGCATGTAAGAAGGGCAGCCTTTTGTAGACTATTTATTGTTGGTAGCCTAATGATAATTATTATTACGACAAACAAAACCGAACACAAAGAGAAACAACTTAATTCTATATAAATAAATCCAAATCAAGAAAGCTAATAAATTTATGATTATACATAAAGAGGTGCTAAGAAAGGCGAAAGAACTCGCAATTTCTTATGACAATGTCTTCAAAAATTGTAAAAAAAAAAAAAAAAAAAAAAAAAACGAAATATATATTGTTTATGTGACTTAATCATAAGGTTTCATTTTAAATATATTGTAATTGCCTCTGTAAATTGAAATCGGTTTGAACGCCATTGCATAACAAATTTTGCAACAATAAATTTTATTTGAAAAACATTTATTTCTGGAAGTTTAGTCACTTTCAAGTATTTTAATGCCTCAAGAAATGTAGTGTCATATGCAAAAAAATGCCGTGTCATATGAGTGTAATCAGCTGAGTACCAGCTGTTACTACTGCTACTGAAAGTTTCGCCCAACGAAAGTTCAGAATTTTTTGTTTGTGGAAGTGAAAATGAATAATTTGGATAGTTCGCAAATTGCGCACAGCAAATTAGAAAAGGAGACAACCAATTTGGCACTTCTTAAAGATCGGGTTGATAAATACCATGACCTTTCCACGCAAATGTCAAGCATTTTAACGATTTTTGAAAAGCGTCTTGGCAATCTCGAGCAAACCATTTTGCCAGTATACCAAGAAACCGAGCAGCTGCAAAAACGGCAACAAAGTGAGTGCCCATAGTTAGGGAACCGGTAAGCCTTATTTTCTATCTCACACTTTTTCCTTTAACATAGATCTCGAGGCTACTCTAAATTGCTTGGAGAATGTTTTATCTCACTACGATGTGTCGCAGGAGGTGTGCCAACTCATACACCAAGGCCCAGTGGAAGGCAATATTTCTGCCTTTCTAGATGCGTTGGCCAAGTTAAGAGCAGCCATGGATTACTTTTTGCATAACAATTCACAAAGTGTGGAACTGGAAAATGTGACAAGTCTATTCAATACTGGATGCGAAGGGCTCAATCAGCACTATAGCATGCTGTTGAAAAAGCATAGTTCGCCTCTGAAACCGGTGGAGCTCTTGGACTTAATTTATATAGAAGACGATTCATCCAGCGATGAGTTTACCTCATTTCGCCAGTTGTCCCAGAGTACCAGAGAGGAGCTGTATACGATTTCTCATTGGTTGGAGCAGAATCTAAGAGAGTACACTCACATCTATGCCAGGGAAAGGGGCGAAGTGGTGCTACGTTCCCTGCAGCTTCTTAAAGATCATCAAAAGAGCAGCAGTTGGGGCCATGAAGCTTTGGTGAGTACTCTTTCTGAAGTCATATATTTAACGGTAGATTATAGAAAATGCTTTAAAAGACAAATAGAGAGAGTGAAAAAGAGAGAAAAGGGAGGTATAAAGGAAACTATGAAAAAGGTCGCCATTTATTAGCTAAAGATTTATCAAAGTACACGGAATTGGAGTTTCTTTTTAACAAATATAAAAATGGAAAACAGCCGCCATCCCAAATCTCAATTACAACAGCCAGATAACCGAAAATTTACATTGCAACGTACACCAACCAAAGTGCATGATCCCAATTGGAATACACTTAAAGTTAATACCATTAATGTGCGATGCTCTACACCCATTTTGGGTAACTTTCGGTCGCCAAACTTATCGCCTATCAAGAAAAATAACATGGCGGAAAAGACTTTTTCATCGGCCATGGTATTTAAGAAAAAACTTAACCTGATGCAGCTGCCCAAGTCAAAGTGTGGCATACAACCGCCAGTTGAACCTAATAAGAGTAGTTCCGACGAGACTAATTCCGATGAATCCATTGTGGACTCATCGTTGTGCAAGGAGGTTCGCCGCCGCTCAATCGCTGTTTCAAACCATTCATATGTGGTAAATCACGCGGTCAATGTGAACCAAATCCTACAGCGTGTGGGTCTAGAGAACTATGTGGATAACTTTGAAAAGGCACATATTGATTTGGTTGATTTGGCCACAATGGAAAGAGCTGATTTTAATAAAATTGGTCTATACAATGATGAGGACTGTAACCTTATACTGGAGGCTCTAGAAGAAATCTAAAGGATAAATGTTTTGCAAATTAAGATTTTGTGTTTTTAATGTAAAGATCGCTGGCATATCGATCTCCCCACTTTCTCATTTGTTTATGTATTAATTTATGTTTAAGAACAAGACCAATAAAACGCCTTTATTTATTGTCTATAATTACAATGATTTTTCTCTATCTGTTGTGTTTTACTGTTTCCAGAGGCCCCGACATAGTGGACGCCAAAGTGAACCGAAAAAAAATACATCTGCCCGTTTGCAGCAAATGTAAGCTATATCCCCTTGATACCCTTAATACTGTCTTGGACACAAATCTACAAATAGAAGGGCACTTTTATATAGAGAAGAATATAACTTTTCTATACTCTTTGTTGATTTTAAATTGATAACCTATACATCATATATCAAAGTTCGCCCAGATATCAATTTGACTTTAATTTTTTGTTTTCTTAGATTCGAGAAGAAGGCAAACAAATTGTATTTGCGTGCTACTCAGACTATAGAACAGTCTACTGGTTTCTCTATTAAGAAGGCCTCATCCCATTCGGATCATTTGACTTCCGAAGATTTGCTAGATGGTGATCAAGAATTGGACAAGTATTTGGTCATGTTGTTGGGTCTACAACGCTTGCTTAATTGGGAGAGAGCCATAATGCATGACATAATACCATCGTCTAAGCACAATGAAGTTTTTGCCCGTTTAGCTTACAATGCCATCGAATTGGTTGTCAAGGATGCTGAGGCCATAACCCAACGCATATTGAGATGCATTTCACGCAAAGAATGGACATCGGCTTTGGGCATATTTTCGGCATTAAAACGTGTTATATTGCTTCAACCAGATATCGAGCGTACTTATGATCCCGCTCAGCGAGAACAGCTAACCAAAGTATTGAATAAACTGCAGCAAACAGGTGCCAAGGCATTAGAACATTTTCTCGATGTGGTCAAAGGGGAATCCAGTACAAATATTGTGGGACAAAGCAATGTGCCCAAAGATGCGACTGTTCATGAATTGACATCTAATACTATTTGGTTTATTGAGCATTTATATGAACATTTCGATGTGATTGGCTCCATTTTGGCTCAGGATGTGCTCTATGCCACTCAGCTGGAAACTATCTTGATGAAAAAGGAACTGCCGGGAGAGGAGCGCAACAAGGCCTTATTGGCCATCTATATAAGTAAGTGTGCAGTTTGTTTAACATTGGATTAAAGTTTAGTTTTAATTTCAAATATTCTGGAATTGTAGAAAAAGCTTTGGCCGAACTGAATTTGTCTATAATGAACAAATGTGAGCAATACAATGATCAAGCCACAAAGCATCTGTTTCGTTTAAATAATATTCACTATATTTTAAAATCGCTTCAACGTTCGAATCTAATCGATTTGGTTACTTTGGCTGAACCGGAATGCGAGCATAGCTATTTGGAAATGATACGTGAACTGAAGGCCAGCTATCAGAAGACATGGTCGAAAATGTTAGCTGGTATCTATTCGCTGGATGAATTGCCCCGACCTACAAATGGCAAGGTCAAGGATAAAGATCGTAGCATATTAAAGGAACGATTTTCGGTAAGTTATCAGTTAATTCAGTGAAACATTAACTGAATTATGACATCATAATTGAGTTTGGTTATTGAAAATTCCATTACAGAATTTTAACAAGGACTTTGAAGAGGCTTGCAAAATTCAACGTGGCATCTCCATACCCGATGTCATTTTGCGGGAAGGCATTAAAAGAGATAATGTGGAACATGTCCTGCCAAAGTATAATCGTTTCTTTGAAATGTATGCAGCTGTACAATTTAGCAAGAATCCTGATAAATATGTTAAATATCGACCACATGAGATAAATGCCATGTTGAGCAAATTATTTGATGATTCGGCATAGCCTTTCCTTTTGGACGTAAGCACATTCCTTTATATATATATATATATTTTTTTTTTTTTTTGTTTAATTTAATGTCAACTCAATAAATATTGTTAGGAAAAAAAAAAAAAAAAAATAATGTACATCTATATTTTAGCCTAGAAATATTATTAAATGCCAAGTAATCTGTTTTTCGGATTTCCCTCTGTTTAATAAAGGAAATTAGTTGAGGGCGCCTCCGGTCGTCCACAAGCTCCATAGTGCTGTACTGTCACAGTGCTATTAGTGCGACAATTCTCAATGTCGAGAAAGCAATCGTTCAGATAGGTTTTATTATCGCTACCGCAGACAGGCTCAAATTCCCTGGGACAAATACGGGCACAGCCCTTGAATTGGAAAGCAGCCAGGCATCGTTTCAGTGGCACCACAAACACATGTTTACCGCAATTCTCTTTACGCATATGACACTCGGATTTGTAGAATTTGTTATCCGAACCGCAGACAAAGCTCGGCGGTTGGGCATCGCAATCGGATTCACAATCAGCGGTTAGTGGGCAGTTCTTTAGCGAAACGGGAACAACTCGTAACTGACAAGTGCGCCGCTTGAATTCACACATTGAACCAAATGTATTGCCATCTGAACCGCAAACCGGCTGCTGTTCGAGATCAGCCCGAGTGCATGCATCACCACAATCTTTAGCGGGCGTATTAAGATCAGTGCACGGACCAATATGTGCCAAATTCACACCTCGTCTACAAATGAATACACATTAAATGAATGGAATAAATAAAAGTATACAGAATTAAACTTACAAGCACGTGGCATGGGCCAATTCGCATTCATTGTTGTAGGTCTTGGCATCGGTGCCGCAGAGTTTATCATTACGTTTCGAACTAAAGATAGATCCAAAGAGATTGTTGAAATCTTTGCATGGAGGCAACTGTTTGCAGCGACTTAAACGATTCTTACACTTGTCCATACTCATCTTTTGTATGGATTTACGCTGAGGACTGAAAATTAAGATGACCATAATGATTCTGGATCCAATTCTTAACTCGTAACTCAACTCACCCGCAATTCAGCATTTTAAGCTCACACAGAGAGGAGTAGATGTTGCCATCACTGCCGCAAACATATTGGGATGGTGAATCCGCCTCAGCTTTGGGGCATTCCGTGGGACAGGCATCGGCTGCACTGGCACTGCCATGCCTTTCTTGTGTCATGCAAAAGGATAAAGGTACTTCAAACACATGCTTGCCACAATTCGATGAACGCATTTTGCAGGGACTGGCATAAAGACGGCCATCTGAGCCACAAGTGGGTCTAGCTACTCGCCAGCAAGATTCCCTGCACATTCGAGTTGACTGACAATGTTTACGACTGGTCTTGACCACACCCTGACCGCAGGTATGCAATTTCATCTCACAAGTTGAATTATAGACATTGCCATCTGAGGCACAAATGGGTCCATCTCGCGGTGCACTGTTACAGTCGACTGGACAGGATTCACGTATGGCACTTGTATTACTGCAGGGACCGACATGGGAAAGTTTCACAGCGGCCAAACCTACGCGGCAGGACTGAACCCGCAGCATGCAACGATTTAGATATGTACGTCCATCAGTGCCACACACTGGATCCTTTTCGGTGCTGCATCGATGCTTGCATTCTGATCCCTTTGAGCGTTCACAACCATCGCGTACATCCTTGACCAGCGATACACCGTTTCTAGCGCAAGTCTTCTTACGCAATTCACAGAGATTAGCATAGATTAAACCATCGCTACCACAAACTGGCTCAGCGCCCACAGTTACACTTGGTGGACAAGATCGAGGACAATTGTTCGAAGAGCCACTGCTTGCTCCACGATGCTGACGGCCACCCAATTGAGCCTGCTGCTGCTCTGTTTGTTCATTGAGCAAGTTTTCCAAAGCGGCGGCTGCGGCTCCCGGTGCCTGCATTAAAGTTGATGACAATTCTGGTTGGGCATCTTGGCGATAATTGATCAATAGCGAATCCGGCGAAGCATCAGCACTACGATAACGTATTACTGGAGCCTGAACGGGCAATTTAATGATCTTGATCGGTGAATCTGTTACAGCGCCTGGCAAAGATACAAAGTTACAGTTATAAGAACATTATGTAGATAAAACTTTTATTAAATTTATAAGTTATATATTTTGGATATTTTTATCTATTCTTTTCTGTATTTTATTCTATAGGGTATAAATTTCTTTCATCATGGATTCTTGAAACCATTTAAAGTTGAATTTACTTTCCATTTCATACAATATTTTTCTCTAGCATGCGGAAGAGTTGCTGTTTGGGCATACAAATGTGGGATTACCTGACTTTATAAGACAAGAGGAGAGCTAAAGAGAGATGTGAGGTGGTGGGTGGAAGAGGGTCAGAAGGGGAGCTTGGGTTTAATCTTAGCTAACGGCATATGTTATCGACATTTGGTTTGAGATATATATGTATGTATAAATGGAAGTTAAAAAAAATTAACTGGCTATCTAGCGACCTCCATCTATAATTGCTCCTCATGCTAATCCCAGCCAGAAATCGTAAGCCACAAAATCTGTGCTAAAAAAAAAAAACAAAAACATAAAATTGCAAGTGAAATTTCCACACTAATTGCCACTGGCTGAAAAATTTCTGTTGTCTTTTCTGGTCGGATGTGAGGCTTGTTGGGCTTTGGCTTTGTTTGCAAAGAAAGCTGCAAAGACAACGGCTGCGAGACGATGAAACGAAAGACTCGACCGCCTCCAGTTGCAAACAGAGGAAGCAGACATACAAACATATATCTATATATATATGTACATATATAATAGACAGCATCGAGTAGAAAATCTATTAGCGCTCTCATACTGGGTTTGGTCTGTGTTTGCGATTGTTTGGCTGTGATAATTGAACCCACGTTCATTTCATTATTTCAATTTGAGATCTAAGGCCAGGCCAGGCCAGGCCAGTCTTCGCAGGCAATCTCATTGCTATCATTAAGAAAAACCAGACGCATTCTCATCTTAATTGAACTCAGAGGCGTTAGGAATTAATGCAGATGTAAACGAATCTTTTCCTCCTCTACAGCATTCCAAAGCCAATCCAATTGCAAAAAAAAAAAAAAGGAACAAAAAAATAATCATAACAACAACACAAACATCCAAAACGTATAATTTTCAAAAGTCAGCAACCACTTTGACATGATATGTATGCCCATGCCCCCCACACACATATCATGGTCACAGCAACGGCAGTAACAGCAGCAGCAGCAGAAGCAGCAGCACAGTGTCATGAGTAAGGCTAAAAAAGCTTTACTAAAATCTAGTCAATTTGGTTAGAAATCCAAACTGTTTGAGAATTCTAAATAAATGTACAATAAAAATATCTCGTAAATACTTTGATATTGGAAACCATAGTGGCTTTAAAGGAACGCCAACTAACATTAATCAAACACTTTCACTTTCTCTTAGAACTCTTATAGCTGATATCAAATCCTGAATTAAAGGTACAATTTCGTTTTAGAAACATGATATTTCAATAATTTTCCGTTGTTACAAGAGTTACAAAGAAAAGTATTTGTTGAAATACATACATACATACATATATGCTCGATCATAATCGATCAATTAATTTATCATTTATATAAAGATTTCTCTCTTTTTATTAGTCATTTTGCAATTGATCGAATGAATAAAAGACCAATTTATTGAGCCATGGAACACTTTTCTTACAAATGTTCTTCTTGATTCACTAATTGATCTTTGGCCTATATGAATGGGAATCTGATATCAATTAACTAAATGATCAAACAAATCGTTTTCATTTTCTCACATACATATGTATGTACATTCTCTTGGTGGTTCACAGGTCAAACGACCTCAAAAGGCAATCAGCCAAACTGAGGCAAGTCAATCGGAGCACCACTACTAAAGACTTTTCCACAAATGTCAAACTAAACGTGTTTTAACTGGCTTTCAAGCCACTGTGCGCCAGTTTCCCCAATATCATGCACACACACACACACACTGACATATAGGTAGATATATACTTATGTGGATCTGTATGGAGTATAAAAATCTTCCTCTCTTCTGGTTCTGTGGCTTCTGTGTGCACGAGCATGTTTTTAATGAATTTATTTGAATGTTGGACAAATTGTGCACGAAAATATTTACGAGCATTTTGTGTGTGCATGTGTGCGTTTGTATGGGAAGGGGGATGGGGGTTCATAGGGAGGCAGGAGGAGCGCAGTGGAAAGAGGCGGAGGGCTTTAACATGGACATAAGCTGGAGTTGAATATAGTGGCAAGCCAAGCGAAGTCGAGCGGAGGCCGAGCCTCTGATGTATGTCAGTTTACATTCACTTTATACCTTAGAAATTAATTGCTGCTAGGCAGACGACCAAAAAGACGACGACGGGCAACCACGATGAAAATATGGAAACGACGGGGACGGCCTTTCTATACCCAAACACATACAGCTATAGGTCGGTTGGTCGGTCGGTCGGTCTGTCTTGCATTTAACTTCCATTTCCATGTGTATCTCTGTCTACACGCAGAGAAATGTAATGATATTCATTTGAATAATATACGGAGTAGTCAGTGAGTGAGTAGTTTGTAACTAGCTTTAGGCTAAAACGTTTCAATTCCGACAAGTTAAGTTACATTATAAAGTGAGAGTTCTGCAAAGTTGGTATACATAAGTTTATCTACAAATAGTTGGGAAATTTCTTTCTCACATTATGTCTTCACATGATCATAACCCAATTAGATATGCATTTAACTGGCAGTAAACGGTAATGGGTATTTTCGGATAAATTTTTTGCGACTTTCTTCTTTAAATTAGGACGGGATTTGTAAAGATATTTTTAATTATTTTTTTAATAGAAGAAAGCTACAACAAAAGGTTATGAGACGCTTTATAGCAAATATAAAATAGTCATTCCGTCTGGGCTACTTTTAATATTTATCATCTGGCAGGACATTACAGAAATTCTTTTCAATATTTTTACTAAAATTGAATGAACATCCTTTAAAGGTTTAGTAATTGAATTTTATGTATAGTATTGGTCCTCTTCAGCAAACTGATTGCTTGATAGAAACCTATGATCCCCAATTTCGCATAGCTAAAGGATGAAATTATCGATCCTTTAAAAAAAATTACACGGCAATTTAATGTTAGTGTTTCTTAAAATGACATTTCTCCAGGTGTATGCCTGTAGGTATGTTTGTATGCGTGTTTATATTATTATCTAGTGTGGGGGTAATACAACTTACCATTAGTGACCGGAGCGGCTAGCGTTAACATAGCCAAGAGTGCGCCAAACAGCTGGCGCTTAACATGAAGCTTCAGCTGAGGCTGTCTCTGAGATTGGGTTGGGTTTTGGTACATTTTCACTGTCGACTGCACTTTCCTGACTCTGACTCTAACACTGACACTGGCGCTGGCTTGGGCTTGGGCTTTGACTGTGGCTCTGGCTCAGAAACTACGACGACGCTTTCGCTCGTTAACAATTGAAATAGAAGCAGAGTTTTAGAGTTGGATTGGAGACCAGCTATGCGGCGGCGGAAGATCACGGCACCGACACGATGCGACACGACACGACACGACTTGACACGACTTGACTTTGACTTGAAATGAAATGAAGAAAGTTTTTTGTTGTTTTTTTTTTTTTTTGCTTTTTTCTTTTTGTACTTTTGCTTGTTTCTGTTATTGTCTGGGGCTGTTTAAAGAAAGAGCATAAGTAAACTGGTGCAAGATTACCGCAGACGTTAACGCTGACTGTGACGTTGACGACGGCTGCGAAGAATTAACGGTAATCTTGTGGTCGCTAGCTCATTTAGTGGTGGTTTATAGGAGCGGTACGGGTGGGAGCGGTCGTTCCCTTTTATGAGTTCATTCGTGTTGCTGCCTATTAACCATTAACAGAGGCAACTTGAAACTGTTTGTTTATAGCTCCTACACGGTGGTTCCTTCTTCCTCTGCGTCTGCGTCTATGTCTTTGTCTCCTGCTTCTTTTTAAACTGATTCTTCTTCGGCTGTTGCTGCTGCTTGACCTCTCACACAATGGCACAATAAAGCATAATTTCTTTTTTATCGCCTTTTTTGCACGCTTTTTTTATGTTTTGTTCTGTTCTTTTTTTTTTTTTTTTTTTTTTGGGTTTAATTTGATTTCAATTACGCTTGGCCTTTTGAGAAAAGGTTTATGTTCATTATTATATATTAAACACTAACGTTCTGGATCAAGATCTGCGGCTCTTTTCAGCTTCTCTGATCTTTTCACAGTTTATTGCCGTTTCAATTTTCGGATGATTTCGTATTTTTCGTTGTTTTTTTCTTTTAATTTGATTCTTTTTTTATAGATTTGGCTTTTTGTTGCGCGCTCGTTGAGTTTCGCAAGAGAAGTGAATGATGCTGCGGCTGCGACTGCGACTGATGCTACTGCTGCTGCTACTGCATTATTTCAATGAATGAACACACACACGCACGCACACATATATAGAGTAAGAGAGAAAGAGAGGTGGAGATGGAAAGAGAGAGAGAGAGACAAACTCACACATGCACAAATCCAAAGCTTTGTTTTGTTTTTCTTTTTACATTCATAAAATGATTGTTGCCTCTTTATGTTATTGTATTATACTAAGAAGAGAAAGGTTTTTGTTTTAAGTTGTATGTTGTTTTGGTATAAGTTTGGATTTGATTTGACAATGCGCCCGGACAAATGGTAAATGGCAAACGAATTTGCAATGCCAACAAATTTATATGAGTGAAAGGCAGCGCTGCCAACGGCGGCAGAGCAGTAAGGCGGCCATAACGTAGCGCGGTTTACTGGGCGCCCAAAATCAGTTAAAGATCTTTAATAATGGCCTATACTAAATTATTGTGTTAATATCATTTTAGACATCGTTCATAAATAACACATGTACATATGTATGTATATATGTGTGTACATACAGACATCGACACATACATAGAAACAATAGAAACTATTTTAAAGACCACTTAAATGGAAATGCAGTAGTTTTTAAATATTATAATGATTTTTGACCCACTATATGAATGTATCAATGTACATACATACATACGTACCTACATATGCATTTGTATGCCAGAATTAAAAAGTTTCTTTGAAGCTTACATTAATAATTAATGGACTACAGCTTTAAAGTTTATGTTCATTTCGATAAGTAGAGACAGCTGATAGTTTTTCGACTTCATTTTAATTCTAACATACTTAAACGATACAGAGAATAAAATTGGTTGTTAATTAATAATAAAAGGAATTCGGGAAACAATTCATTTTGTACTTTCACATTTATCTTTCGCTTTAATTTTCTGATATGACATAAATTCTTAACTGAAATGCAATCAATGTGGCATTTAATTATTCTAATTGGCATAAAGTAAAGTACCTTGGGGCTTATGCAAGACATTTTCAATTCCTAATGTTTTGCCGCCCTCCATATAATATGCGCCCGAGGCAAACAGTTACCTCGATGCGCCACTGCCGGAAAACAGTGATAGCTAAAGAGGAGGCCCCTGAACAGCTATGGCAGAGCCTGGGCATATTGATTAAATGGAGTTGTTGGGTATTTAAAATAACAACTTGGTCATGTTGTCTGCAACAACAGCAACAACAACTACAAGAAGAGGCAAGAAAAAAAACCTAATCGGTTTTTGCGTACAAATTTAATTTGCCAAAAGTGGCAGCAGAAAATGAATGCAACCAAAAAGGCGAGCCACACGAAGCATTTGAAATTATAACAGACAAAGTCACACACACAATTGCCAACATACATATATGTATGTATGTATACAAATACATATATGTATATTTATGTATATATGTATGTATATATATATATATATATATATGAGAGCCTGGACACGATCTTTGGCGTCTTTGAAGTGCAGTTGCAGTAGAAAGTGCTGCACATAGCCTCAGTTTGTTGTTGCTGCTAGCTGGAAGCTGTGTTTATAGACTTGTAGACTTTAAAGCCATAAATTTTACGCCTGAGTGGCGTTGCGAATAAGGGTCACACACACATACAAACGGCCCCACACACCAGCGTCACACACATACATATGTATGTATGTATGTATGGGAGTCTTCCGAGTCGCGTGCATAAAAGAGAATTGAGAGCCTTAAAAAAGAGGTCAGTAAGTAGTAGTGAATGCTTTACAGTTAGTTTTTGGGCAGAGACTAAAACCGAAATGCATTATGACAGCCATAAGATGATGACTTTGACTTCTGCTTTTTCCGCCAGAACAAATATACCACCTGATCTCACCTCACTCCACCACTGATTGCAGATCACCCCTTCGCCACCTACTGCATTCAGACCACCAACCAAAAATTAATTAAAAGAAAGCCAAAAACCAAGACGTAAAAATGAAAGAAGGAGAGAAGAAAACCTTTTTGGCAAATGCCATGCAATTTCTTTTTGATTTGATATTTTTGGCCTGCGGTTTTTCTTTCTGCCAGCCTGCCAATAAAAATGGAAAGTGAAAATTGTGCGGCTGCATACAAATTGTGTGTGAAAAAAAAGAAATAGAAATAAGATATGGCCATCATAAAAGCGCAGAAACAACATAGAAGCCAAAAGCAACACACGCAAAAACATACAAGAAAAAACACCTGTTCTTCAAGTCGTACAAGTTTTCTATGGCCTTTAATTACTTAGAGGCATGGCCAACACGAGTATTATATAAAAGTGGTGCATCGATAAATGGCGGAAATTATACAGATGCTGCTTGGTTTAGGCTGTAATTAGAAAAATGCTTCAATTTGTTCACAGCTATCTCTTAGATTTGTACAATCTGCCACTTGCAGTTAGGCAGTCGTTGTTTTTTAAAAGTAACCGTCATTTCCATAATAACGAATTTATTTGATTTAAAAATTCTATGCATGTTCTTTACAACACTAAATTGTCCAGCTAATCGCAAGTATTTAAAACAAATCAGATAAAAGATATTTAAAAAAACTTGGTCTCAGATTAGATAGATAGATTCAAAAAATTAAATATATTGTAATGACAAGACAAAATAATATATCCCGCTGTTTTATAGTCCATCTTTGGACCAAACTTTTATTAATGGTTGTCTTCTATGTCTCATCATAGTCAATGTTCCTCAGCCCTATTCGTATCATCGTTCACAACAGCATTAAAAAAACAAAATTATTTAATCAAACTATCAAATAGTTACATATATTAACTACACAAAATTGAGGAACAATCGACGTTATGAAAACGTATCCAAATAATATTCCACTTTTCTTTTAGATTTTAAATACGTTTAAAAGATTTCTAGTGTTTGAATGCAAGAATAATGGGGATGCTGATTTTGGTCAAGAAGTAAATCCTTTATCTATCTAATTCGATTGTTATTAGTCATAAGTCGAATCCTGTTAAACTTAACAGACTCGCAAATGATTCTATTACATGGAATGGGCTCGCAAATGATTTTGTTACATTGAACAGATTCGCAAATCGATATCTATCGACTTTCATCAAATGTTATCAAATGATTTTCCACTTGAATGCCTCTGGCAACTCTGTGGGCACCTTAGTGTTGCCAGAATTTCAACGGAAACTAAATAAATTACAGAAAAAAAAAGAACTAAAGAGAACGCAGCGATATAAAGTGCACATGCACACGCCCAGTGCATAAAAAAGCCAACAATAACGTAACGGTATATGTGTACGAGTGATTTTTAATATAATTTGCAAGCAGTTTAGTTGGGGGCGAAGCTGCGAGCAAAAAAATTATTCATGTTGTGAACGTCGTCGTCGTCGTAGTCGTTGTCGTTGTAGTTGTAGTTGTCGTCGTCCCAAAGAGTTGAACCTACAACTCCCCAAACCCAACAACAACAACACTAGTAGTGGCAACAGCAGCAGCAGCATTAAGAGTAAGAGTAGCAGCAGGAGCAAAGAGCAAAAGTAGGCAGGAAGGCAAAAAACCCAGTAGAGAGAAGAGAAAAGATGGCGACAAGAGGCACAGGCACTCGCGTGCAATCACAACCAAAAATGTTTCCATATATATTTTCCAAATTGCATGGAGCCATCTCGGAGGCATGCGTATCTCAACGTCTATCCACCGATAAGAAAACACTGGAGAAGACATGGAAACTGATGGACAAAGTGGTCAAATTGTGCCAACAACCGAAAATGAATCTAAAGAATAGTCCACCCTTCATATTGGATATACTGCCAGATACGTATCAACGATTGCGTTTGATCTATTCTAAAAACGAGGATCAGATGCATGTGCTGCATGCCAACGAGCATTTTAATGTGTTCATTAATAATCTGATGCGGAAATGCAAACAGGCCATTAAACTGTTCAAGGAGGGGAAGGAGAAGATGTTCGATGAGAATTCCCACTATCGGCGTAATCTTACCAAACTCAGTTTGGTCTTCTCCCACATGTTGAGCGAATTGAAGGCCATATTTCCTAATGGTGTATTTGCCGGAGATCAATTTCGAATTACCAAAGCAGATGCAGCTGATTTTTGGAAGAGCAACTTTGGTAACAGGTATATAACCCTATAAACACACACACGGACACCCACACATTTACACACACACACACACACATCCAAATTGTTGTTTATTTTCATTCTGGCAAAATTTAATTCCAATCACTACGTTTATTTAGCACCCTGGTGCCTTGGAAGATCTTTCGCCAAGAGCTGAACAAAGTTCATCCCATTTCATCGGGCTTGGAAGCCATGGCCCTTAAAACTACCATCGATCTGACGTGCAATGATTATATATCGAATTTTGAATTCGATGTCTTTACACGACTCTTCCAGCCCTGGGTCACATTGTTGCGCAATTGGCAAATATTGGCCGTCACTCATCCCGGTTATGTGGCCTTTCTCACCTATGATGAGGTCAAGGCACGTCTCCAGCGATATATCTTGAAAGCGGGTAGCTATGTCTTTCGTTTATCCTGCACACGTTTAGGCCAATGGGCCATCGGATATGTAACGGCCGAGGGGGAAATATTGCAAACGATACCACAGAATAAATCTCTGTGTCAGGCACTGCTCGATGGCCATCGGTAAGAGGAAATAATTATATATACAAACTATTAAACTGAACTATAAAAAAAACAAACATTGTAAACATTCATGATATTTGTAGTGAGGGCTTTTACTTGTATCCGGATGGTCAAGCCTACAATCCAGATCTTTCATCTGCCGTACAAAGTCCTACCGAGGATCATATAACCGTTACACAAGAGCAATATGAACTTTACTGTGAAATGGGTAAGATTTTGTTACTTAAGCAAATCGTTGAAATTCTTTAGAAATTACCTATTGCTTTATAATCCAAACGTAAGTTGTAGACTGTGAAATCAAAACTAGATCCATATATATCTGAAGACGACGTGTAAACATATTTTCCTATTTAAGAAGTTTTAAACTTGATAACTTTGTGATAATATTTTAAAGAACTTATATAAATGTAAAGAAATATTAATTTTGTTGTCCAAGAATGAATTGTAATTTGAAGAACAGAGTCAGAAACAAAAATGATTTTTTGATTTAAAAGAAAAAGAAAATTTATGCAAGCTAAGATTCCCATTTAAGTAGAAAGTACAGTGGTCAAAAAATATTGTATAATATATTTTAACATTGTTAATAATAATAAGTTTTAAACGTTTTTAATTCCTTGTTTTTGTTTATGATCTTTTTAGGCAGCACCTTTCAATTGTGCAAAATTTGTGCCGAAAACGATAAGGATATACGAATTGAGCCCTGTGGTCATTTGTTGTGTACTCCCTGTCTTACCTCATGGCAGGTGGACTCCGAGGGCCAGGTAAGTTGCCAGATAGCCCAAAAAGGAATATTAAATTATTTACAGTTTTGTTTTGTTGCTCAATTTATAGGGTTGCCCCTTCTGTCGTGCCGAAATTAAAGGCACTGAACAGATCGTTGTGGATGCCTTCGATCCGCGTAAACAACACAATCGCAATGCCACAAATGGACGTCAGCAGCAGCAGGATGATGATGATACAGAGGTATAGTTAGAAACAGAAATATAAAATGAAACAAAAAACAAAAGAAAAAGCCGCCTGCTACGCTGCCGCCTAAGCTGCTATCTATTATACCTACATATATGTATATAAATATATATGTATATATACATAACAATATATATATATATATATATATATGTATGTATGCATATGTGTGTGTACCTATATATATATATATATATCTATATATATATTGAAATACTTATTACACTTATGATTACTTTTGGTTCGTTTACTATATATAAGTGATTTAGCTATCTTAATAACTGCTATTTGTTTATATAAGTTAAATGTTTGAATTATTTCTACGTTTAGCCGTAACATATGCATATATATATGTTTATTATATGTATGTATATAAATTTATTTAAATTATTAGCCCAAAACTCATGCCACTAACACACACACCCACACACACACACACATCTACATTAATTTAGTTAGCAAAGCGGAAATGGCTCATCAGCCGACGCCGCCGTCCGTACATTGCATTTGTATACCCTTGCAAAGATAGCTATATGAGTTCCTTGATCATTCTATATAGTCCGTCAATTTGTTTTGTTTACTACCGTAGATTTCTATTTAATAGTGCTACCAATTGACCCATCTGCTATAATAACTAAACGTTGTTAATTAATAGTCTCAAGTATTTTCGCTCCTTCATATTATATATAATCTTTATAGGAAGAATCAGGCCAATAGTTACTTTTAGAATAGAAAAGAATATATGGCTTTTCGCAAGTTAGTTTAACTAAACTTGTCTTGAATTGATAAAGGATCGAATTTATATATATATATATATATAGATTATTTGCTTCTGTATGTAAGGGTATACAGGAATCGGCATTACCGAAATTGCACTGGGACGTTTCTGGCTTCTGATGTACGTTCTTAATTTTTTATCGCTTTTCTGTTCACATATTGTTTGTGTTAGTCGGTTAGTTGGTTGATTGGCTGCTAGCTCGTGCTTATGTTTCATAACTTATATATATATTTAAATTAAATGTTTTTATATACCACTCCCTTGGCCACACCCCCAAACGTACTCCTTAAATTTATTAATCCCATTCTGTAACTTCTTTTGCTATAAATCTATCTCTTTGTGTATATATGAAATTGTGTGTTTTTAAAGCTAGAGCTAGCTGCCCGTTTTTATTATAAACCCAGTTTAAACTATTTCACTCCATACTTTCTTCCTTAAACCTCACCCCCACTCCACATCCTATAAATATATATATATATATACATATATATTTCGTAATTTCATAATGATTTTCATTTACCTTTTTTCTTATCAACAGTTTCGCTCTTTTTTTTTTTAGTTTATTGTTTAATATTTCCAAAGATATATAATTATAGTTGGTAGTGTTTTCTCTGTCTTATTGAATACCACCCCATATACCAAACCCTCCCTCCCTCCCTTAACCCTTACCACATCTTATATATATCCATAAAACAACGGTTTCAGCTCAAGACTGTAAAACAAGAATTAATTAACAAAAGGCAAAAAATTGTCTTTTGATTTGATTTAATTTTTTGTGTTAGCTCTAATTTATAATTATAAATAATATTATTATTGAAACGTAAAAAGTATAGATATATATATATATATATATATATGTGTTTCTTGTGGTTGATGTCACAAATCATAGATCCGAGAACAAAAAAAAAAAAAAAAAAGAAAAGTATTAGAAAAGAAATTTGAAATTTGATTTTATTTTATTTTGTGGTTTTACTTATTTTTCCTTTTCCATTTGTTGAACTCTTTTTGTTTATATATTTTTTTGTATTTGTTTTAAAAAAAAAACAATCAACATACACACATGCACACACACAACTCATTTTCATTATAATCATGAACAACAACAACAAAAACAACATTTAATACGGCCCTCTCATTAAAATGCAAAAAGCATAAAGAAATAAAAAAGAAAAACCCAATATTGTTTAATTTAATATTTAAAAAACTAAAACTAAATGCAATTTATACATAAATATATCTATATATATGCATATATATATATATATAGATATATACATACAATTTTTTTTAGTGATTTAGTTTCATTTTTTGATTTTTCCTTAATAAGTTAATGATGAAAACAAAAAAAACAAAAAAAGAAAAACAATTACAACAAATGCAACAACATTTAAAAAGAGAGAGAGAGAAAAAAATATATATAACATATATATTATTATTTAAAAAATTGTTTAATGTTTTATTTTGATTTGATTTTCCCCTGTTTATTTAGTTTCTTCATCTTCATTATCTCTACTTCTACTTTTCATATATATATATATATAATTTTTTTGATGTGTGAGATTTTTCTTTCGTCTTCTTCTTCTTCATCTAATGTGCATGTCCAGCAGCGTTTTTTTTTGTTTTCTTATTGTTACTTATTTTCTTTCGTTTTTTTTTTCTTATCAATTTTTTGAGTTCTAGCGGCATGTGTTCTAGTTCTTCTTCTTCTATATATAGCCCATATATATCGATTTGATCATTTGATTTGAAAGCTACAACTACCCAAAACCTACTCCTAATAGGATATGGGTGACTTTAATATAGCCACCTCATCGCTTCATGCATTGAGCACCAACAACACATCGGCAAATTCATCGGCAGAGAAGCATAGTCCACATACATCACCGCGTTTGGGTAGACGAAGCACCACGCCCAGTTTGATGGCAGTGCAAAATGATCTGTATGCGGGTGGAACGCCAGGTTTTAGTTTACCCAGTAGCAGCAGCAGTAGCAATAGCAGCAGCGGCAGTGGCAGTGGCAGTAGCAATGCCAATAATAGCAACAATACGGCAGCAACAAATTTGGCAACATCTGTGACAGTAGCAGCAACATCTTCTGCAGGATCAACAGTAGTTGCACAACCGTTACCATCAGCACCGCCGGCAGCAGCTGTATTAAGCAATGGCTCAATAAGCACCAGTAGTAGCCAGAAATCCTCGAATCGGATGAGTGCCCCATTGATTGGCTCTTGTGTATCTAATTCAACGTATGGCAAAAGTAATGGCAGCGGCAGCGGTAGTTGCAGTGGCAGTGGCAATGGCAGTACCAGCAGCGATAATGCCTCAATTAGCTCCTATGCCATATTGCAGAATCTTCAAGATTCTAATTTGGCTACATCGGTGGGAGTGATGACAGCAGCGTCGACAGCATCAGCAGCAGCACCACCATTGCCGCCACGTAAATCCTCTCCAGGTGTAGAAACTCCCACTGTTGCTGCTGCTGGTGGTGGTGCTGCCAAGGTGACGCCAGGCCCGCCTTCTAATAGCAAAAGTATTGATAATATACAATGCAGTTTGGATAATGTGCCACCACAGACCACAGCACCACCCATACCACCGCATGTCAACAGTAGTGTGGACACATTGGCTGAGGATTTGATGCGACAACAGCGCATATCAACTACCACCACCACATCGCCAGTGCTTTCGCTTTTGGATGAGGATATTGTAGAAGTGGGACCGGCAGAAACCATAAGCGGTGTGATTGATACGCGTCCTCTGGAGGCGCGTGGTGGTGGTATGGGTGCCACAAAACAAGATATAGCCAGTTCACATTATACACAACTATGCACCACCAGTTCGGGTGGTACATCAGGAGTGGTAACAGCAGCAGCAGCAGCGGCAGCCATGGCAGCATTGGCCAATGGTAAGAAAGTCAATCTCAAGCAGCAGCAGCAGCAACAACAACAACAGCAGGTAGGATCAACAACGACGACAACACCAACAGCAGCACCAGCAGCAACATTAACGGCAACGGGAGCGGCAATCCAACAGCAACAGCAACAACAACACCAGCAACAGCAGCAACCGCTACTCTATGCAAATGTGACGATCAATCAAAAAGACTGCGGCTCAACTGTGCCCTATGAGAATATCAATTTGGAGTATATTGCCCGGCTAATGAATGCCGGATATTCCAAGGAGAATGCCATAACAGCTTTGGGCATATCGCGCAATAATATTGAAATGGCTGGCGATATTTTGCGTGAATTTGTAACCAAAAATAGCGCCTAAAGTGCCCCTCCCACCCAAAAATAACAAAGAAAATGATACTGATCCCAAAGCCAATCTAACCAAAAAGAATATATATATATATATATATGTATATATAGTAATATATATATACATATGTATATATATATATATACGGAAAAAATGAATAAAAACTGAAATCTAATCTCTAGTCTTAAGCCAAGCAAATCTCATTCAATTCTCCTACTCTTCACATACATATATATATATATATATGTATACATTGATTTATATATATATATATATTGTAATGCTTAGCCTTCTACCTTCCATCCTTCCTTATCCTTAAAGCTTTTCCCACTTTTGGCTTAGCCATAAGCACAAGCAATTTCAATTTTCTGACCCACAATCGCTCCCGCTCCCCTTTTACAACATTTACATG
The DNA here is from genome assembly GCA_018903615.1 of Drosophila neocordata. Taxonomy (NCBI): domain Eukaryota; kingdom Metazoa; phylum Arthropoda; class Insecta; order Diptera; family Drosophilidae; genus Drosophila; species Drosophila neocordata. The sequence goes on from JAEIGI010000001.1 coordinate 14,354,937, forward strand.
AAAAAAAATCTATATATAAACATATATCTAGGCACTACTCCCCATTGATAATATCAAATATATATATATATATACACACACACACACACTATATTAAGACTATCTTAACTCTTCCTATAAAGTAAAAGTAAAGAAAAAATTAAATTATAGTAAACGAAAAACAATTCGAATTGAAAACAAAAAACAACAACTTGCCCACCCCCCAAACAGCAACAACAACAACAAGAAAAAAATGAAAGTTCTGATTCTATATAAAAGAAAGAAAAAGAGAAAAGAAAAATCAAAGAACATGTAAAAGACAAAGCCTACTAAGTTAACACATTAATTAACTTAAGGTGATTTTTTGTAGCTCGTTACTTGTACTCGCTGGTTTGGCAACGAGTATATTAAGCTCTTCAAAATGCCAGGACTTGAAATGAAAACGCAATATCAACATGCACATTAACTGTAAACAAATTCAACATGTCCGCCGCCTATGAACGAATATGTTACATAATTAAACACACAACAAAACAAGAAATATATAAAATTAAACAAATTTTAATCGAAAGAAATTACATTTTTACCCTTATTGGAATGATAAACATGAAGAGAAACTCGAATATATATATATATAGAGATATCGAATCTTCAGTCAATAATATGGACTACACTTCATTTGCAATCTCTATGGATATACAATATGTAAAATCAAAACAACGATCGCATTTTAGTTAATAGATCTTTTATATTATAAGTGCCTGTTCATACAACATACATACATACATACATAGGTCTGAGACAGCGATTTGTTTTCATTCAATCTATAGAGGCTAGTGAAATCACAATGCTGTGTATAGAAGAAGAAAGGTAACAATAAAAGATGCCACCACAACTAATCTATCAGCCGGCAAGAAACTTTATGGTAACAACGACGAAATGGCTCTAGTCTATGCCATAATATATCTCTTACCAAACGATAGTCTAGTTGGACTGGATATTATTGAAATACCGAAAAATAAAAAAAAAACAAAAATAATAAGAAAAGGTTTATAACAATGCATTCACTTTTTTGTCCCAAGTCACTGTAATTGAAGCTTAATATGGACGAGTAATTGGAAAGTCGGAACAGTTTTCGGCTAGTTAAAGCAGAATTTATTCATTTTTTTTAAAGAATTGAAGGAATTTCCAGTAAAAACTTAAGAGAAAACACGAAATCACTTTAAAATAAAAAAAAAAAAAAAAAAATTAAAAAATGTAATCCTTCTCATAGTAGAAGCTAGTTAACATAGAGTTTGTTCTAATCCCCCCACAAAAAAAAACAAAAGAAGAACTTTCTACATTAAGTCCATCAAGGCATTATACATACAATTAGTATATATCGAGAAAACAGAGCACAGCCGTATATACTATATATATATATATATACATATATAAATAATTGAAAATGCCTTCAGTTGATCCCCCATTAAAGAAAAAAACAAAAACAACACCAAAAGATAGAAAAAGAAAACATCCAAAACCGAATCCGATGCACTATCAAGTTATACCTCGATTTTTTATACAAAACTCCTTCAAACCCAAAACCCCTTTAAACTCCTAGCCCTGCAAAAGAATTAAAAAAACAAGCAAAAAACAAATAAATTTAAAGAAAACAAAAAAAAAAGAAATAAAAGAAAATTGATAAGAAAGAAATTTGAAATACTCTTTTTGTAATAGTATTTTATAAGTCCAATCCGTAAAATCCCTTTTTACCGCCTTTATATATATTTACGATACATTACACAGCCACACAAACACACACATATATATGTATATATATATATTTATATATATATGTGTGTATAGTATGTAATCGGTTTTTAAAATTCGTCAAACGTTCTTTAAATCCCTAAACTACACGCAATTTTTGAACATACTCGTCGTCGTATAAATAATTAAGCTATATATATATATATATACACAATATATACATATACCTATATATTTATATAGATACATACATATATGTATCTGTATAATAAAGCGAATCGAAACCAACTAATAACAACAAATCGAATCAATGAATGAAAATTCAATGCAATATTCATAAAAACAAAAAAAAGAATTAAATTAAACAACAAAAAAAAAAAAAAAAAAAAGGTAAACCATAATTCGATAAGTTACAAATTATATAACGAATATATACATATATACATACATATATATATATATTTGAACAAGAGAATCTTTTTTTCTTTCGAATTTTAAGCGCTTATAACAAATTACCAACATTTACATACACCCAAAAAAAAAAAAAAAAAAAATCAACTGGACGAATGCAAAAATTGTCAAAACATTGAATAAACAAAAACAAAAAAGAGTTGAATACCAAGCGAACGATGGAAGGATTGAGGATATATATATATATATATATATATATATATATATATGATACGATACCGATACCGATACCATAGTCATGTCATGTAACCAAGAAAAAAAAAACAAAAACATAAAAAAAAACGACAAAACAAAAGCAACAAATTCTAAGCAGATATAAATTATTCTTATAAATAAACAATTACAAAAAGAAAATCTTGTTTTTAATTATTATTAAGATGACAGGGAGAAGATATCCTAAGGACTACTGGAAGAGCAATAGGAATAATGGAAATTGATATATGTAAGATAAAGTTTTTCACTGTACTTACTTGGTGAGTTACTTGTCTTAAACTAAAATAGAAATCCTTCTTTGAAATCTGCAGCATCCTTGATCATTGATTCGTTACCAATAGAATGTTCGAAAAAATATCAATTCTTAAGCCAAAAGAATATTTTATAAAATTTGAATTCATTAATAGATTAAAACTTTTCAAAAGATATCTCAATTCTAACAGAAAAGTAAGTGGAATTAGACAATTTATTGCTCCTATGGTAACTACAGCATATAGTCGACTGATTCTGCTGAAACTGAATAGATATATTTCTATATTTATCCAATTTATTCTATAAAAATCCAAAATATGGGAATATTGCATTTAAAAAACCAAGTAAATTATCGAAAACAATATTTCTGATTGAACATTTATACGGATTTATATGATATAGTTAACCGATTTTGAAAAAACTTGGTAGCTATGTGAGAAGGTATGTATATAAAACTCCCAAATAGCAAATTATGTGAAAATCGTTTTCAAGTCATCTAAATTATTAATCTAAAACCATATTCTTGATCGATCGTTCCTAAAGAAGCTATGTGATATAGTCAAATGATTCCAGTAAAACTTAGTAGATGTGTTAAGAAGTATATAAAACTCATCAGCATCAAATTTTCTGTTATGCGTTTGGAAAACGAGAAAGTTCTAAAGAGTAAACCCTATTTTCGATAGATTCTTTCTATAGGAACTATAAGATAGATCAAAACGATTCTAGTAATACTTTGTGAATGTGTTAGGAATTCCATAAGACTTACAAGCATCAGTTTTTTTCAATATTCGGTTGAAAAACAGGAAAGTTATGGAAGTTAAGCCCCATTTTTGATTGATAGGTGCTAAAATATATATCTTTGTCTATCTGTATATGTAAACTTTATATCTATCTATCTATATATAAGCTATATATCTGTACAAAAGTAATCTTTAATTCAAATTTTTAACTCTGTAGCTTTAAGTTTCTTGGAGTAGATCGTATTGATCCAGGCACACAAACGGACAGTCTATAATAACTCAGCTCATCTTATCTTATACAGTCGACATTGCAAATATAACTAAACATATAACGCTTTTGCAAGATTATAAAAATGTCTTACATCCAATAAATATATATAAATACAAAATCTTTATACTTTTTCAATAAATAATCCACATTAAAAGTAGATATACAATGACTGCAGCAAAAAGTATCCTAGGGCAAAATTTCAGTAGGTAAGCTCTCCCTTTAAGGACTTCGAAGAAAATCATGTTGAACCAGATATCAATTCGGGTTTTAGTGCTGATCAAGAATTTATATACTTTATATAGTCAAAGATGCTTTTGAGTAAAACTAATATACCCTTTTTCTAAGGATATAAATACTTATACAAAACCAAATGCTATAAATCAATTTAGGAAGTTGCCTCAATCTTCTTCCATATAAGTTTAAATAAAAAATACTTTAGGTTTTAGCTTTATTGAAATATGTATTTTATTTTTTATGTGTTTTTTTTTTTTTTGTTTTTGTTTTTAGGTTTTTCTCGTATTCAAGCACATATGTATGTATGTATTTTTGTATTCTTTTTTTTGTTTGCTTTTTTGTTGCAGTTTTTTTTTTCGTGTGGTTTTTTACGATTTTTTTGTTAAAGTTTTATATAGGTTTTTTTTTTTTGTTTTTGTTTTATTATTAATAATAAGGATTTAGTTTCTGTGCTGTTCATTTCTTTTTGTTTTTTGTTTTTCTTTAATTTGTATGTTCTCTTCTTGCATTGCGTTTTAAGCAGCATTTTCTTTGTCCTGCTTCAATCTCTTCCTTATCAAACTTTCACATCAGTTGCGGCATCTATGCTTCCCCTACCCCACACTTGACTTCCTTGATATATATAAATATATATATATACATATAGTATATATGTATATACATATATATATATATATACACATTTATATCATTATATTGGTATATATTAAAGTTACTATTTGTTGTCGCTGTTTGTTGGTTGTTGTTGTTGGTTGTTATAGTTGTATAATGTATATATAACATGGCTATATAATAGGACGTACTGATCCCGGAAAAATGGTTTTATCTTTCATTCATTCTTACATTCTTTTTTTTTTTTTTTTTTTTTTGTTTCTTTCGTTTTAGTAATTGAAATTCATAGTGTTCACAATATATTTGCTTTTTATGTTTTACCAATAGATGATCTTCTATATATATATATATATCGATATATATATATATGAACTATATAGATAGTTCTTGTTTTCTTGTGTATTTTCATATTTTCATTCATTAAATGGTTTTTCATCAACAGATTTTGGCTAAGCAAATTTCATTTGCCTTTGTTTTTTTTTGTTTTTGTTTACATCATTTCATCTTAAATTTCTCATTTTTCGTTTCTGTTAGTAATTTGTTATAAATAAATATGTATGTATGTATGTAAGTGTATAATTTTTACGTTTTCATTTCGTTATAATTAATAAGTTAATGCAACCCTCATTTTTGTTGTTGTTTGTAAACGCAAAAAAAAAGAAATTCGTGAAACGAAATTATAATAATTAGTTATAAAATATATATATATAGGTAGATATATATATATATATATATATATATATATATATATATCAATATGCATGTATACAAATTAGACTTTTGTTTTAGGTAAAAATACTTTTCATTTTTTTTTTGTTTTTTTTTATTATTTTTATGCGTCTCTCTTGCTCTTTCTTTTACTTCACTTTTTTCTCACTTTATGCTTAACTCTTGCATCTCTTTCACTTTCAATAAATAGAAATGTTTAACAGTAAAAAAAAAAAAATATACACAAAATTTATTAATTTGAAAGCAGCAGAAAAATATTTATATATATATATATATATATATATATATATATATATATATATATATATATATGATTCTATATAGAAAGACAACTCTTTGTAGTTTTTAGAGGCAAAAATAATATAATATTGTTCATATATATATATATATATATATTTATATATATCAGAGTTGTGCACTATTATTAACATTGAAAAAATGTAATGCCAAACAAAATTAAATTTCCTTAATTATTACAAAAAAAAAAAAAAAATACAATTTCCTTTAAACAATATATTTCATTGACACTAAACTAGAAAGAGCTAAATTAAAAAAAATAACAAAAAAAAAAAAAAAAACATTTCATTGGCTTTGAAAATAATTGAATGAGGCTAATGAAGTTTATAATTTTATGGTCATTGATTAATGATTTTTAATTAAAGCTAATAAATTAGGTAAATTAACAAATTTTTATATTACAAATGAGTCTTTAAATATATATATCAAATAATTTAAAAAAAACCAATAAATCATTTTGAAAAGTTTAATTTAAAATAAAAAAAGAAAATCAAATTGAAAATTATAAATTTAAAACCAATTAATATATATTAAACAGTATTACTTAAAGCCTCTTGTTTTTTGTTCTTTATGTTTTTGTTTTTTTTTTTATTGCTCTTTAATAAATATATTTAATGAATATATTTAAAAACAATGAAGAAGAAAGAAAAACTAAAAGATTTTCGAATGTTTCTACAATTTGTAATTGTTTTGTTTGTTTTTAAAGGAATCATTATAATAAAATTCTTAAATTTTAATGCCAATAAAATGTAAATTGATTGGTATTACACTTTCTTTTTGTTGTTTGTTCGTTATCAATTAAATAAATATTTAAATATTTCATGATTTTTATGGAAAATTATATATATTTTTTTTCTTTTCATAATATGTGAAACATAATTTTCATTTGCACTATTATTTTCAATGCTAATGAAATGATTGCACAACACTGGTAAATATATGTATAGATATTTGTTTTTTTTTTTCTTTTTTTTTCAAGGATTTCGTTGCCATTATAGAATAAATTTTTGTTGCATTTTTGTTTATTTGCTTTTCAATTTTTCTTCTTATACTTCTCATCCTTTTTTTTTTTTTTTTTTTTGTTTTCTGTTTTGTTTTGTTTCAGTTTAAATTAAAGCAAACTAGTCGAAAATAGTATACGTACACACACAATTTGGTTTCCATCTTATCTCATCCTAACTCAACTCTCATGTCATTTGACTTGACCTCACCTCATCGCTTATCTATATCATAGTTGAATTTCATTTTTTGCAATTTCGGTTTCAGTTATTTTTTTTTTTTGTTTTTCTTTTTTTTGTTTTTTTGAAATAAATTCTATCAAATTTTTAGAATTCAGACACAAAGATTTCATTACGTTTCTCTTTTTCTTCATTTCGTTTTTTTTTTCACTTTTTTTTTTTGGGGGGGGAGGGTTTTTATAGTTTTTTTTTTCTGGTTTTTTCAGTTTCTTTTTGTTTTTTTTTTTTTTTTTTTTTTTCTTTTGTTTCTCATATATATATTCATATATATATATATATATAATTTGTTGAGTTCCCTTTAAGTATTGCATTAATTCTTTGTTTGTTGGCTATCAAATTACAGTTATTATTATAATTATTATTTGTAAATATTATTATATTATTATCGTTTCGAATAGAACGTTTATCTAGGGGGTTATTAGTTTCGGTTTTAGTAATATTCATTATATAAAGGTATTAGGTTTATTATTCTTCTAGCGACAAGTTCAAGTTGCTGTTGCTTTGTTGTTGGTTGTTTGTTGTTGTTGTTGGTTGTTTGTTTGTTATTTTGTTGATGCTTCTTGTTGTTGTTTTTCTCCTTTTTTTTTTTTTTGTTATTATTTGTTGTTGGTTGTGGTATGTTTTTGTTGTTATAAGAATATAGAAAAAAAAAAAATATATATAGGTTTTTTTTTTGTTGTTTTTTTGTTTTTGTTTTGTTTGTTTGTTTGTCTTTGATGTGCATCTAAAATATATTCGCCTGCCTCCTCTTTGGCATGGAACAATTGTTTTACTCCACCAAGGTGCCTGGAAACAAAATAAAACATTTTTGTTAATATTAAAACTTGAAACTAAAGAAAAACTAAAGCCGACACACACAAATAATCACGCTCTCTCTCTCTCTCTCTCTCTCTCGTTCTCTCGCTCTAATCAGATTAGTTAGTTTCCAAAAATAGTTTCAAGTATAGATATTCAATTTTCCAATATTGCTTACCTGGAATGCGTGGATGGCGTGCCAGCGCAGAAAAGCCTTTACCCTGCGGTCCCTTGGGTGCGCGTATCAATATTAAACGCGGCACAGTATCATCGCCATTGAGTTTAAGGCGCGAGATCAGACGATCGGGACGATCGTTTATTTTCAAAACATTGCAAGCCGAAGATTTACCATTGCGCTAGATAGAACAAAAATAATAACAATCAATCGTTTAGAGAGTTGCCATATTATATTGCACTTTACCTGATTGGTAACCACTGAAAATTCAACTGTATCGCCTGGATGTAGGGCCACTGTATTGCCCTGAACTTCAGACATGTGAAAGAATAACTTTTTACCATCTTCCACTTCAAAATTGAGAAAACCGAATTGACCTTTAATGGAATCGACAGTGGCACGTTTCTTTTGTCTAACAGCATTAACGATTGCAGCACGTCCACTCTCATCAATACGGAAACTAACCAAATCGCCCTTTTGCAACAAATCCCGTTTGTTAACCAAGCTGGTAATACCAAATTCATGTTGAGATATAACAGTGGTACGCTGCTCATCGAGTATTTCAATTAGACCAGCATATTCCTGCTGATCGGGATTAATGCAACGCAATGGACGTGCCACTACACCATTGTGTACCGTTTCCAGCACTGCTGGTTGCGGTATCGAATTCTTTGGCAACATTCGTACATTCTCAGCGGGTAGACAATTGCCCGATACAGATGTATTACCATTGGGGGCTAAAGTGTATTCCACCTCTTGGCCCAGTTCAAGCCAATTGGGATTACCCAAATAGTTGCTAAAGTGAAAGAAGACCTCCTCATCATGGGAAAGGGTCTCAATGAAGCCAAAATTCTCCTTCATAACAGCAATAAAACCGCGATAAACTTGAGCAGCTTCAGTACTAATCGAATGATTATTATTCTCAATCCCATCCACAACAGATGATGATGATGTTGCTTGTTGGGTAATGCTACCCATACTGCTGGTACTGCCACCGGGACTACCATGCATTACATAACCATTTTGGAGTGAAGCATTTGAGCTACTACCACTGATGCCATTTGAGGCAAGTTGTTGTTGCTGTTGTTCAACAGATTGTTGACTAATAAGTTGTTGCTGCTGTTGTTGTTGCTGCTGCTGCTGTTGTTGTTGCTGCTGTTGTTGTTGCTGCTGCTGTTGTTGCTGCTGCTGATGTACGGAAACTTGTTGGACATTGACGGCAATATATTCTTTATTACGTTTAACCTGGCAAAATGATAATAGAAAAAAATAATGAATCCTGCCACTTGAATGTTGCTTTATCCACAAGGACATACCATATAAATATCGAAGCGCACACGCTCCCCAATCCTTGGTGGTTTTTCGCAGTCTTTAAGAAAATACATTATAGTCTTTTTACTATCGGCATGTTCATAGGTTATAACGCCGCCCTCGACACGATCTTGAGATTTGATAGGGCTTTTGGGTGCCTCGCGTGTCACGCAGCCTAAAATAAAATTAGTATATGAAGGCACTTTCAACTATCCAAAAAAAAAAAAAAATTGGAGAACTATAGATCTCTTTGTTACCTTCTATATTGCTGGCCATAAGGGTTTCAAACTGCACACTATTCGGCGGTAGATGCTTAATGCGTATGGCCTGCAAACGCGAATTGTTATAAGCCAAGCCGGGCTCTTGGATGACAGTGAATTCCACTTCATCATTGACTTCAATTTCACGGCTCTGCAAACAGAAACGAAAAAAAAAAAAAGAAATAAAATTTTAATTTAAATAGAATAAATAAAGTTTATTAATTTTGTTATTGCTTACCGTATCCAATACCTCGGTGAAATGGAAAAATAAACGGGCCTGCCTCTCAACACAGCGTAGAAAACCGAAACCATCTTTCAATGAGGCAATTGTGCCTTGCTCTCGTTTCTCACCAGACACCTTAAAGGTCTCATCTAGCAAAGCAATCGATGTGGCCCGTTGCAATTGATCCCGCCTATCGGTGGCCAAGAGAAATTGCACCCAATCACCATGACGTAAAGTGAAATCACCCTTTTGATCCTTATCACCGAATGGCACTTCAACTTCAGAATAATCGAGGGCACGATAACGTATACGTCCCGGTAATGGATCATTATTCTGTCGTACAGGATTATTGCGATCCAATGATTTTAAAACCTGACCCTTATACACAGTATTATCGACATCCTCAAATATAACAGATCCAGGTGGCAGTCGTGTAATATTACATGCGAATTCTCGGCCCTGAGGTGGCACCGATGCTGACTGCTATAATTTTCAATAAAATTATTTTATTTACTGTGTGCTTAAATATATATTGAAGTGTATATAACTTACGCTTCGGGTTTGTATAGTGAATTCAACATCATCGCCTGGACGTAATTCAACATTGCCTTCGGCTTCAGAGAAATGGAAAAATATCTCTTTAACAACATCGGCACGTTCAATAAAGCCAAATGACTCTTTCATAGAGCAAACGACACCACGATATTTTACTGGTTGTGCCGGATTCTCTAGGCGTATATGGCAGGCGCCTAGGTTGCCTCTGTACAAAATGAAAACAAAAACAGAAAAAAAACAAATTAAACAAATAATTCAATGGAATCGTATATAAAGTTTATAAAAAATCTTACCTTTGGTTTGTAGCAATTTGAAAGCTGACTTTATCGCCAGCTCTCAAATTTACATTGCCCTCGACATCATCTTTGGTATAGGGTAGAAAGAAGCATTCACCACGATTCTCATAGCTAATGCGACCAGTTGTCTCACTGGAGCTTAATACATTGTTAGCGCTATCTGTACGCAATTCAGTTGTAACAGTTCCAGTTACACGCTCCTCAGATAATACAACCTCTGGGGCTATTTTAGATACTTGACTAGCAATCGGCTTGCCCGTACGACGATCATAGGTCATTTCAAATTCCACTGGATCACCAATTTTCAAATGATCAATATTGCCGCTAAATTGTGAAAAATGAAAGAAGAGACGTGCCTGACGCTCACAGCATTGTATAAATCCATATGAATGCTGTAAGAATACAGATAATTAAATACTAAATATATATATATATATATAGATATAAAATTGTTGGATTATCTTACCAATAACTTTTCAATGATGCCAGTTTCACGTGTAGCTTGATTGGGATCATTGGCAGCATTTGATGTTGAATTGCTTGATTGTGAGCCAAAGATAGATGATGAGCTATTGGTGCCATTGGTCAGTACACTATTCGATTGAAAGACGCCAATTTGTGGTGGATTTTGGATGACATCGTTAACCTCGTTGGCATCAAACATTCCAATGGTAGGATGTTGCTGTTGTTGTTGTTGTTGCTGCTGCTGATGTTGTTGCTGTTGATGTTGTTGCTGTTGATGCTGTTGATGTTGCTGAAGATGTTGCTGCTGCTGTTGCTGTTGATGATGTTGTTGTTGCTGCTGTTGATGTTGCTGCTGCTGCTGCTGTTGCTGATGATGATGCATACTCTGTGACTGCTGCTGCTGGGGCGTTGGAGGTTGTCCCATACCCAAAGATGGCGTCGGTGGTCCCTGCTGCGATTGCGGCTGCAAGCCAAGGGTTGTCGAATCCAGCGTGAAAGTGCCAATTGTTGGAAAGGTTGTGGGTATACCCAAATTGCGCATGGCATTCATATTGAAGTAACCGTCGCATGGTAAATTATCATAAATCTCTGCAGAACCAAAAAAAAAAAAAAAAAAAAAGAATGCAAAATATGAAAAGGAAAACGTTAAAAAACAATTGCCAAAGTCAACTTTGTAACTAACTTAACTATTTATGAGACACTAAAGCGACTTGAAACTGGTTTTAAAAATTCAATTTGAAAGCCATTTGTTGAAAAGATGATGTGCTTTCTCTTTTTTCCTCTTACAAAGATTGTCATTTCAATCTTGGAAAGTTCGATACTTTGTTTAAAAAGAAAAACTTGTATTTTAATTACAAGTAATTGTAGTTAAGTGTGTAAAAGAGTTCTATTGGAAACAAGCCAAGATCCATTGATTTAATCATGAGAAGTTTGAGTACCTAGTTTAAGAAGAAGTACTTTAAATATATTACAAGTAATTGTAATTAAATTATAAAAGAGTTCTATTGGAAAGAAGCCAAAATTCAGTATCTTAGGTAAAATGTTTTATCTATCTATATAATTTTGAAAGATCACAAAGGTGGTCGATTCAATCATAAAAATTTTGACAACTTTGTTTAAGAAGTACTTGGAAATTATTACAAGTAATTGTAATTAAGTTATAGAGTATAAAACAATTCTATGGGAAAGAAGCGAAAATGTATAATCTTAGGGAAAATGTATTATCTGTATTATGTATTATAATTTAAAAAAAATATATTGAAGATTTAATATAGTAACACAATTACTTTATATTTTAGTAATTATTGCATTAGAGTAACATTTCTACATAGAATCGAAGAGAGTAAAAAATGTATGCCTATGATTATCCCAACTTAGGAAACCTTTTTTCAGTTATTAAAATATTTGATATATATCCATGATCATAGCTAAATCAAAAAAACCTCACCTTCGCCTGTGCGATAAACCTTCGATTGTGTATTCATGTTGGCCAATTGATATCAAATCAATCGAATATGCTGCAGTTGATGTGACTAGCACAAGGAAAAGTTTGTTGGTTGGTTGTTGTTGTTGTTGGTCTACTACTAATTCCGGTTCCGGTTGTGTGCTTCTCCTGGTTTATTGTTGTTGTTTCTACTATTGCTTGGTCGTGTTTTTTTTTTTTTGTAATCGTATTAACCGTTTACGAAAGAGTTGGAATTGATGACGATGATGAAAATGATAGTGATAAAGAAGTTTGTTGAAGAGAGCAAAATGGACAACACAAAGAAATGAAAAATTTGGGACCAAATATGACCCAAAAAAACCGATTTTCGCTTCTTTTTTTTTTTTTTTTTTTTTAATTATTTTTTTTGTATGTTTTTTGGTTTGTTTTTGTTGTTATTAAAAGAGAAAAACTAAGCAATAAATACGTATATGTGTGTGTTTTTTTTTATTTTTGTTTTTTATATATTTTGTTTTTTGTTTTTGTTTTGTATATATATTTTGGCTAAACACTGGCACAAGAGGCACTGAAATTCCTTGTCTTCGAAGTTAATCAAACAAATTTTTTGTTTCTTTTTTTTCCTTTTTTGTTCCTTTTTATTTGGTTTTTTTTTGTTTTGTTTTGTTTTGTTGATGAAGAAATATATTTAGTTAAAGTGTGGACGAGGGGGCGGGCGTGTGGTTGTTGGGGTTGGTGTTTTTGTTATTGTTTTTTATATATCTTTTTTTGGAGGGCAGGTCGAATAGTTTCTAATGTAAATGGTAGAGAAAATGCCAAGAAATATTGTAACGGTTTTCCTTCGTGTTCCTTTTGTTTTGGTTTTTTTTTTTTTTGTTTTGTTTTACTGATGAAAATGCATTCCGGCTGTCTTTGCCGTTGGTTGGTTTGTTTCTCGTTTTTTTTAAGTTTTTTTTTTTTTGTTAATAATTTTTTATTTTTTTATTTTTTTGTTAGTTTTACTAGAAAAATACACTGGGCTTGTGGTTTTTTGTTTTTGGAATACTTATTTAGTTTAAATGTTTTTTTATTTTGTTGTTTTTTTTTTTTTTTGGGTAAATTAGATTTTTTTTTTTTTTTGTTTGTTTGATATTTGAATAGTTTGCTGTTGTTGATTTTTCGGAAATTGGTTAATTTGTTGTTTTATTTATATATATAATATATATTTGTTGTTGTTGTAGGCAATCGTTGTGGTTTTTGTATTTAGGAAGTAATAGTGTGATTTTTATATTTTATTGAATAAGTTTTGTTGTTTAATGCAAAATTTCAATATTTCAATTGCTCTGTGGCGCCCTTATGTGAATTTGGGGCTTGAAATGCTAGGAGGCCACCTAGCGTGGGGTAGGGGAAACTTGGCCTTTAAGCCACCTAGCGTTGAATTTCGCTTTCCTGACTCTCTTTTGACTTGATTGGTGATCGAACTGCTGCTTCTTCTAGTTGTGATTATCCTTTTCTCTTGCTACTGCCCAAATTGTTTTTTCTTCCACTGGGGGTGTGTTGTTCTCTTTTAATTCTGTCTCTCTCTCTCTCTCTCTCTCTTTTTGATTGCTATAAAGTGCTGCGTGTGTTGTTGTTGTTGTTGGTTTGACCGTGTGCTATGAAGTAGAGAACAAACGTCTGTTCTCTTTTATTGCTCTGATCCACTGCCGCTGACTCTTTTATCCCTGTTGGCTCTGTTGTTGTGTTCTCCTCCTAATTTTCTTTCCTCCAATTACCCACACCTATGTAGTTTGGTTTTCTTTTCTTGTTTTTTATGAAGATTTTATGTTTATTGATTTATTTTTTTTTTAATTTTTTATTTTTTGTTGTTTCTTCCCTTTCTCTTTGGCCGGTTGTTTTGCCCGTATTACCGTTATTTTCTCTGATATTCTTTCGCTGTATAATTCTATTACTTTTCGGATTTCTTCTGTTTGTTGTTGTTGGTTTTCTTTTTTATTGCTGTTTCGTTTACGCTTTTGTTGTTGTTGTTGTTTTATCTACTAGGCAAATATATGAATTGTTTATATGTATTGTGTATATATATATAGATATAGATACTCTTTTTATGTGTGTATGTGTGTAAGTGTATTACTCCTTCTCTTCTCTCCTGTGTTCCTTCAGCCCACTTCTTCGTGTTGTTTTGTTTTTGGGGAGTTGTTTGTTGTTTTCCTTTTTGTTTTATAACTTTAAATCTACGATTATTAATTTTTTTTCTGTTTTTGAATGCTTTTTGAAGTCTTTTTTTTTATAACCTAGGGTTGATTTTCTCTTTCTCTTCCGTTCTTTGTTTTTCACTTAGTTTCGGTTTTTCTTTTACAAATTAGGTTTTTTTTTTGTTTTTCTTTATATATTGTTGTTGTTTGTTTGTTGGTTTTTATATAATATAATATATAATATACTATAGTATATATGTATCGAAGTCCTTTAAGATATCACGAATTTGTTTCAATGTTTTTTTTGTTTTTGTTTTTTTAATTTTTTTATTTGCTCTTAAGTGTAAAGTTGTTGGTTTTTTGTTTTTTTTTTACCTTTTTCAGTTTTCTATTTAGAGATTTTGTTTTTTTTTTCTTCGTTTTTTGTTGTTATATATCTTATAAATTTACAGTTAATTATCACAGAGTTGTTAAATCTTTCTTTGAATTTGTTTTTTTTTTTTTTGTGTTTTTATTTTTTTTTATTTCTTTTTTTTTTAATTCTTTTTGTTTAATCCATTTAGACTTTTAACATTTCTCACTAGGTACACTTATAAAAAAAAAAAAAAAACTTATTTGAAAATGATTTGTAAAAAAGATTTTTTTTTTGCTTTTTCCTTTTCGTATTAGAAAAAAAATAGTTTTTCTTTGGCACTTAAGCCGCAGTTGTTGCTTTTTACTTCTTTTCTCTCTTTTTTTGTTTTATTTTTGTTTAAATATTATTATTACTTTTTATTGGCTAAGTTAAGTTGCTTTTGTTGTTGTTGTTTTTGTTGTATTTTGTGTGTGTTTTCAGTTGTATTTTCTTTTGCTTCTCTTCTCTACTACATCGCTGTCACTCTCTTTCTGTTTATCACTTTCTCTCTTTATCACTTTCGTCTCTCTTGTGTGTAAAACGTGACTTAAAAATTAATAGAATTCTTGTAGATTTTTGGTTTTAAATGTTTTTTTTTTCTTGTTTTTTTTTTTTTATTTAATTTATTGTTACCGTTTGTTGTTGTTGGTTTCTTTCACACTTTTTTTTAATTTTTTATTTGCTTTGCTTTCGTTTGTTTCTCCGTGTTTCTCTTGTATTGCGGCAGAATTGTTGCTTGATGCTCTCTTTAGTTTATGCTCTTCCTCTTTTTTTTTGCTCTTCATTCACTTCTGCGCTCGGTTTTCTCTCTTGATGCTCTCTTTTTTCTCTAGCTTTATATCCTCTCCTCTCTCTCTCTCTTTCCTCGCTGATATTTCTTGCTTGTTAGATTTAGACACAGATCCGTTACTTTTGCTTAGGCTTTTGCTCTTTTCTAGTCTCTCTCTCACACTCTTTTTGCGGCGAGCAGTTGCAGTTGTTTAAACAGTTTTAGTTAAAGAAGGGGGCGTGGTCGCGTAGGAGGAGGCATGAAGGGCTGCCCCCAATGCTAGACTTAAGACTAAGTTTCTCTTTCTTGTTTCTTTGTTGTTTGTTTAGTTAAATAATTTAAATTGTTTCTTATTTTTTGTGGCGTTTAAATTAAATTTTTTGTTTGTTGTTTTACTCCCGGTTATTTTGTACTTTAAAACTTTAATTCAGTTGTTGTTGCTGTTTGCTCCTTTGTGTGGCTTGTTGTTGTTGTAGTTGTCGTTGTAGAGTGGGGGAGGAGGGATTCGTGGGCATGGGCATGGGCGGGGGTGGTAACAAAAATTCGTAATTAAATTAAAGCTTTTTGTGTGGTTTCGTTTTCGCTTTTTAAAGGAAAATTAAATGAGGAATTTTGGTTTGTTTGTTTTGCTTTATCTTCTTTTTATTGTTGTTTCTGCTTCTACTGCTATTCGAGAGTTTTGAGAGATCTCCGTTTTGGGGGGAAAGGAGCCTCTGCCTTTTGATTTGCCGTTAGTTTTGTCTTCTCTTGCACTTGCGCTTCTCTTTCGATTTCTCTGGCTGTATTGTTCTTTTTTTCCGTTAATGTTCTTGTTGACTAACGCTTTCTTATTGTTCTATTCCGTTGCTTCCCTTTTACCTAAAACTCCAGTTTCAATTGTTTGTTGTTGATGTTGTTGTATTTGTTGTTTCCTATTTGTTGTTTTTTGAGTATTGACGAGTTAATTTCACAGCGTTGCAATTTGTTTGGTTTGTTGTTGGTTTACGGTTATCCTCTATGCTCTTTTTTTCTTTATCTGGTCTCCGCTTGTCTCTATGCTGTTGTAAGCTTTCTTCCCGCAAGTCTTCAAAGTTTCAAGCTTGGCTTGTTGTTGCTGTTATTTGCGCAGTCGCTCCTCTCTCTCTCTCGCTGACTTTTGCTCTTTCACTATTTCGCGGCTCTCTTTCTTGGTCTATTTCTCTGTTGGTTTCTTATCTTTCGCTCGCTCTTATTGAGCGGCTCAAGTTCTTTGATTTCAATTCGCAGTTTATTTTCGGCTTTCTTGTGTTTGTTCTCTTTAATTCACTGTAGTTAACTTTTTCTTCCTTTTTTATCGTTTAAACAAAGATAAAGTTTAGTTTTTCTATTGTTGTAAAAATGAAATTAAAACAAAACAAAAAAGAGTTTTATGGCCAAAAACTGACTTTGACTTGGTTTTCTGCTTCTTTGACTTTTCTCTTAGTTGTTAATTTTTCTCTTTTAAATTTTCATTAATTATTTTTGAGCTTTATTTGCTGTTGTTGTTGGGGTATGTAACTTTTTGTTGTTTTTTATATATGATTTAAATTATTATTTTCTTTTATATTTTTTTTTGATTCGTTTTCGTTGGTGTTTTTTTGTTTTATTTTAGTTGGTTTTTTTTTGTTGTATTTTTTATAATTTTTTTATAGTATTATTTATCATTTTTATTATTTTGTTGTTGTTATTTTGATGAAAGTGATGTCAAAACGGAGTTTTAGTTACAAAAGCTGCAATGAAACGGAAATGGAAAGAAAATTAAGAAAAGTTGAAGAAAAGCAAAAAAAAATATTTGGAACAATTAGCAAGTGAAATCTACACCGACTCGTTGTTGTTGCTGTTGTTGTTGCACTTTTATTGATTTTTCAGTTTTGCGAGAGACCGGAAAAAATTTTTTGCACACACACTTGCAGGCATACACAGACATGCAGACACACTGGCAGACAAAACCGATAAACAGCCATATATTTATATATACACTCACGCATATATGTATAAATATATATATATATATCTTCTGATTGCATTTGTCTAACTATTTTTACACATTCTTCTTTCATTTCTTCTTTGTGATTTTTGCTTAAATTTAGCAGAAAAAAAAACTGTACATATAGCCGCCGCCGCTCTCTCTCACTCACACACACACTGTCAGTACGGACACACAAACATATACACACACACAAACACATGCATACAGTGCCAACTTGGTAAGTTTTTTCCCCATTTTTTTCTTTTCTTTCTGCATCTAGTTTGCCTTTTTTCACCCATAAAAGTTTGTCTATTTGAACATATTTCATAGTTAATCACAGTATCGACTTATTGAGCACTCATTTTTCATAATTTTGCTTAAAAATTTTGTTAATTAATTGTTCAATTTGTAGAGAAAAGAATTTTCACAACTAGCAAATACGTACCACACGACAGCACAACAACTAGGGTTGTCGAGCGACTGATTTCAACATAGGGTTGTCGAGCTATAGATTTTCTTCTAGGGCTGTCGACCCACGTTTTTTTTTTTAACATAGGGTTGCCAAAGAACTTTATTTTTACCACTGTTAACTAACAGTAACAGAAATGTTTAAATTACTGTTAATGTCTGAAAAGCAACAACATTAATTGAACAACATAGCCAAAGAAGTTATTACTTTTAATTATTTGGTATATAGCCAATGTTGGCAAATGTATTAAAATTTATCAATTTAAAATCAACACCAGGTTTGCTGGGTTATTGTGCAAGTGTGTGTCAGCCCTAGTTGAATTTCGCAATTGTTGCAACCCTACGCGTAATAAATAAGAGTAATTTTTATTTTTTACATTTTTATTCAAACTTTTGAATTACAAAACGAGACGCTGACACTGCGACAACTTTTGGGGCAGTACGGCTTGCCAACACAGTAGTTTCATTAAATTTGTCGTAGGTGTTAGTCGAAATACCAGACGCTATCACACGGGGAAGGCAGAGGTGCCAAATCAGCCCACTCATCGTTAAATAACCTCAAGTCAAGAAAAGAAGGAAACTAACCGACAAGAAAATTTTTAAATTTCAGTCGCCATGGCTTTCCGGTTGCTAAGCACAGCCAAGGCGATGAGTAGCCTGATGCGGCGTAGCTACTTAACCGGACCACTTAACAATAAGGTTGGCATAACATCCAGTTTCGAGTAATTACCTAAAACATTATCAAATCTCGTAATTTTTCGTTCAATAGATGCAGCGTGAAGCCGGTGTCGGTGTAACATCAATGGAAATGTCGCCCTTATTACGTTATATAGTACAACAGATGCAGTTGTTCTGCAAAAAACCGCCAAAGGGTTTCGAAAAATACTTTGAGGCTGCTGGCAAATCACAACCAAAGGGATCAGCAGCTGGTGATAAGAAAGCACCATCAGCTGGCAATAGTAGTAAATCAGCGTCAGAAAAATCACCTGCATCTTCGTCGTCGGCGGCCAAGCCGAAATCACAGAGCTCCGCTGAGTCAAAATCTGATTGGAATTTTGGCATGTTCAGTAATAGCTCACGTGGACCAGCAGCGAATCGTGGCTCAAATACACCCGGTGGTCGACCATTGGGCGGAGAAGGTGGCGGTGGGGATCGTGAACGTTGGATCCTCCTGGGAGCCATTGGCGCTGTGGTATTAGTCGGTTCGTTTGCTTTCTTTGAGATGGGCTATAAGGAAATCTCATGGAAAGAATTTGTCAACAGGTATCGCCTTATTTCTGATCAGATTTGAATTTTGCTTTTATTTTTTCTTATTTTGGAATCATTTCTCACCTGTCTACCGTTTTTTCTGCCTTTAGTTATCTATCCAAGGGATTTGTGGAAAAACTAGAAGTGGTCAATAAGAAATGGGTTCGTGTTCGACTCCAACAAAGCAGTGGTCAAGGTAGTGGTGTTCTGTGGTTCAACATTGGTAGTGTAGACAGCTTTGAGCGTAATCTGGAGACGGCACAAACAGAAATGGGCACAGAATCGATCAATTTTGTTCCTGTCATCTATCGTAATGAGGTGGAAGCGGCCAGTTTGACGGGTCTTTTGCCCACCCTATTGATAATTGGATTCTTAGTATATATGATGAGAAAGTCTGCCGATATGATGGGTGCTGGAGGGCGTGGACGTAAAGGTGGCGGTCTCTTTGGCGGTGTCATGCAGTCGACTGCGAAGCTTATCAATCCAACAGAGATCGGTGTCGGCTTTAAGTAAGTAAAATATTAACTTAACTAAATTGTATCCCCCAAACCACGTGGACATACTAGGATAGCAGTAGATAGAGATTCAAATGATTGAGATTCTGCTCATAGAGTTTCAATCTTACCAATCTTTCTTTATCTTTTCTCTTAACATGTTCCAAAATCAATATTCTTCCTGTTATTGCTAGCAATATTTATTCGATTTCCCTTTTATCCTTTCTTTTCTTTTAGGGATGTGGCTGGATGCGAAGAGGCCAAAATCGAAATTATGGAATTTGTTAATTTTTTGAAGAATCCTCAACAGTATATTGATCTAGGGGCAAAGATACCAAAGGGTGCCATGCTGACAGGTCCTCCGGGAACGGGTAAAACTTTACTGGCCAAGGCAACAGCTGGCGAAGCAAATGTTCCATTTATTACAGTTTCTGGATCCGAGTTTCTAGAGATGTTCGTAGGCGTGGGACCCTCACGTGTTCGGGATATGTTTGCAATGGCCAGAAAGCATGCCCCATGCATTCTTTTCATAGACGAAATCGATGCTGTGGGTAGAAAGCGCGGAGGCAAAACATTTGGAGGCCATTCGGAGCAAGAGAATACTCTGAATCAGCTGCTGGTGGAGATGGATGGCTTTAATACTACAACAAATGTGGTGGTATTGGCAGCTACCAATCGTGTGGATATCTTAGACAAGGCTCTGATGAGACCCGGCCGGTTCGATCGACAGATTTATGTGCCAGCTCCGGACATAAAGGGCAGAGCAAGTATTTTTAAGGTTCATTTAGGATCACTTAAAACCGAACTGGATAAAAATGATTTATCACGGAAAATGGCTGCCCTGACGCCGGGATTCACTGGTGCCGATATAGCAAATGTGTGTAATGAGGCTGCTTTAATAGCGGCACGTGACTCCAAGGATTCGATTGTCCTTAAGCATTTTGAACAGGCCATTGAGCGTGTTATAGCGGGTATGGAGAAGAAAACAAATGTTTTGGCACCGGAAGAGAAGCGTACGGTGGCGCATCATGAGGCTGGACATGCTGTGGCTGGTTGGTTCCTAGAGCATGCCGATCCTCTGTTGAAAGTATCTATTATACCCAGAGGCAAGGGCTTGGGTTATGCCCAGTATTTACCCAAAGATCATTATTTGCTGTCGAAGGAGCAATTATTCGATCGCATGTGTATGACTCTAGGTGGTCGAGTGGCCGAAGAACTCTTCTTTAACCGCATCACTACTGGGGCCCAAGACGATCTGAAGAAGATCACTGACATTGCCTATTCCCAGGTCGTTCGTTTCGGCATGAACGAGAAGGTCGGTCAAGTTAGCTTCGATGTTGGCCAGAGTGGCGATCCAGTGTTCAGTAAGCCTTACTCCGAAGACACCGCCCAACTGATAGATGGTGAAGTTCGACAGATTATTAAGTGCGCCCATGAGGCAACTACAAGTCTGCTAACCGAGCACAAAGAGGATGTACGCCGTGTGGCCGAACGTTTGCTACAAAATGAGGTGTTAAGTCGCGATGACATGATTGAATTGCTTGGCCCCCGTCCTTTCAAGGAGAAGTCCACCTATGAAGAATTTGTAGAGGGAACAGGCTCCTTTGAAGAGGATACTACATTACCCGAGGGTCTTAAGAGTTGGAATCAAGAGAAGAATCGTGAAACACCCACTGATGCATCATCGACATCCACGCAACCTCCACCCACAAAACCAATGACGGCGCAGACCAGCTAGAGGATGGCGTTGGATCAGCAGCGGATGCCTCTTTGTTTTTGTTGTTAGTGAATGTACAACGAGGAAGAGGAGAACTCTGGGTAGAAACACCAACACTATATCCCCCTCCCGTTTGAGACGTTTCGTTTTTGCGTAATTTTAAGCTAGTTTGATCACCACATTATGATTCTAGTTTGAGGCAAGGAGCTGTGCTAAATTTCCCGTAAGCCGTATTTTCAAAATAAAATAAAAAACAAAAAGAAACAAACGAACCAAAAAAAAAAAAACAAACATGTAAATGATTGAAAATAAATCTTTTTATTTTAACACCTGGGTTAATTTAAACCCTAATTTAAATTTAAATTGGCTTTTAAAATTTACAACGGTTTTGGTAGTCCACTCTTTTGAGGCTCTATTTAAATTTAAATTCGCTTTTCAAATTTGCAACGGTTTTGGTAAAGTCCACAATTGATAAAACTGACAGTCTGGCAACCCTGATAAACAGATTTACAGTCACACTGGCTGTCAGTATTTTCCTTAAAACGCGTTAGTACCAATATAATACGTTACGCGCGCGACTTGTGTTAAATTTACGCAAAGCTTTAAAAAGTCATTGCCACCTGCGCCAGCGAATACAATTGATGTAATATCTATTGCTGTAGTTTGTAAAACGTCTTTTATGTTATTTTAAATAGTGTTAAAAATCGCGGTTCCATTTGTACGTGTCGGTTGTCTGTTGTAGCGCTAGCTGTCGTAGCAAAGTTAAAGTCTGTGTCGCCAGAGGAGCACCTAACAAAATGGCGGCGTTTTCCCTGTGATCAATTTGTTTTTTTTTTATCTCTTTTTTTTGT
Organism: Drosophila neocordata; assembly: GCA_018903615.1. Classification (NCBI taxonomy): domain Eukaryota; kingdom Metazoa; phylum Arthropoda; class Insecta; order Diptera; family Drosophilidae; genus Drosophila; species Drosophila neocordata. Next base: position 14,377,324 of record JAEIGI010000001.1, read on the forward strand.
GAGTGAAGCGCAAAAGTGTATTGTAAAGTGCAAAAGTGTATTGTGAAGTGCAAATGTAAATGATACCCTTGCTAAATATTCATTATACTTAATATATTTACATTCCCTTTCGATATAGCCAAAAAGGCAATTGTTTCAGTTTAACCAAAAAAATTTGTCTTTTTTCTCTGTTTAACAACCATTTTGTCCGATTTGGCTTGGATCTTCCATATTCAGATACGTATGTATATGTATATACAAATGTACATATACATATAATATTGAAAATTTGGTTTTAATTCCGTTCCAGTTAATAGTTTGTTAGGTTTTTGGAAGTAAAGTGAGAGTATTTTATTTAGAGAGAACTGCAAGGGTATTGCAACTTCGAAAATTCGAAGTTTTCTACGGACATTTTGTTTTTTGTGTTTTAATTTGTGGCCGTGAATAAAAATGGGACGAGCTAGCATACTAACATTGGAAGGGTAAGTACATTATTTAACATATTTAACACACATGTTTAACTTGGACAAGAACGATATTTTAAGTACATATGTATGCATGTGTTGTGGATACTTCCTCTTTTATTTTAGTATAGAACATAATAGGCTTAGCTTCGGATAACTAGCACATAGAATAATTTTTAAGTTTATGTAGTGTAAAACTATTTTAAAATAGTTTTATAATAGTTATTTATGTCGAGGTACAGGTAAAGCCTTGCTGACAAGTGGCTAGAATAAGCAGATAAAAATGAACCAATTGCTTTTTTTGTGAATATGTATTTCTAACGGTAAATTCAAAAAAATCCGTTTGTTCTAAAGAGTGTGGCACATGGAAAAGCTTTGTAAAAGCTTTTAATACAATTTTTCTCTTAAATGTTGCACTCTTGAAATCGTTGTGCCGGCTTTATTCTTTTAACTCTCTTGCACTCTTGCTCCATCTCTCTCTCTCTCTCTCTCTCGCTTTCTCTCTCTGTCTCTTTTTTGCATATGGGCTTATCAGTTAGTTATCAGCTGTGTTGATGCTGCAGTACATGCGCTTTATGCAGCCGCAGCCGGCACACGTTAGCGTTGGCTTTTGCCTTTGCCTGTGACTGTGACTCTGACTGAAACTGAAGCTTTGCTCAACTACAACTAGCCGCGCCGCCTACCACTACGTGTGCATGCCTATGCATGCACATGCACACGCACATATACAATTACATTCATACATGCATGCATGTATGCGAATATATCGACACACATTCACCTCCATTGCTAGCGTTGCTATTGCTGCTGGTTGGGGCTTCTTGGCCTGCCTGCCTGCCGGCTGCTTGCTGCCTGCTGCTGCTGCCGTTGTTGCCGTTGCCGTTTGCCGTTGCCTGTCGTGGGGCCCGTGTCGCGTCGTCAGTGTCGTCTTGTTGGTTGTCGCGTTCGGTGTGCGCGCACTACACACACAACAAATAGAAGAAGCAATTCATTCAGCAGAATAAAAATATAAATAATATAAAATTTCTAGCCTCTCGTAATATCACAAATCTGCCGCAAGTTGCAGTTGTTAAAGGAGTGTAAATTGTATTACAAGAAATCGTTAAAAAAAAAAAAATAAAAATACAATTATATTCTCAATAAAACAAAAAAAAAAATGAAATTAATTTAATATGAACAATTTGCAATTCTAATTTTTTTTTTGTAATTTTTTTTTTTTTTTTTTTTCAATATCAAATGAATGCAATCTGAACGATATGATTATATAATATACACAAATCCAACTAAAGCAGCAAACAAAAACAAAAAAAGCAACTACCACAAATTCGCGCGGCAAATTTCAATTTCACTTCAAAAAACAAAAGAGGTTTTTAGGCCAAGTGTGTGTGTTGCCGTTTCTAGTTCTAGAATTCGAATTTTAAACTAGATTTAAAGCCAAAAAGTCGGCGCCATTTCAAGTTAAGCTTTTCCATTGTTGGTTTTATAATTGATGATCGCCAAAAAGAAAAAAGAAAAATGAAGGAAAATGTGTGCCGGCCGGCATTTAGTTTGATAACTTTAAAACTTTCAATTTAATAAAAATGATCAACTAAATGATCACCGATCATCGATCACTGATCACCGATCATTTTAGTTCGTTTGTTGCTACAGCTCTTGTCGTATGTGTTTTTTTTTTTTGTGTTTTTGTTGTTGCCTTTTTGCCAATTGCCACAATTGGCCGGGTCACGTGTTTGTCAGTTAACTTCTGCTCTCGTTGTACCGTTACATGTTCTCCATATGTGTGTGTGTGTGTGCTGTTGTTGTGTCTGTTTGTGAAAGCTTGCATGCTGCGCGTTATTATTGTTGTTCTCTACTACCCTATAGTCCACCCACACTCCTCTACCACAACCCCCTGCCGCTCTATCCATCAATTGCATGCCATGGTTTCTTTGTATGTGTGTGTATGTGGGTGTGGGAAAGATCAAGGCGCGTATTAAACACAGCAAACAACAAAACAGAACACCAAAAGTTCAGTTCAGTCAATAAAAATAAGTTGCTTAAGGGTTTTTTTTTGTTTTTTTTTTTTTTTTTTGTGTAATACCATGTAATTATATTGGGTTAAAGAGTACATTAAAATCACTAGATTCTCTTCGATTAATCTCCAAAATCTTATATTAAATATTGATATTAGTTTGGTTTTTGATGATTGAAAGATTTGTTAATAATTTTTAGAAATTTTTCTTTTAGTTATTTAAAATATTTTACAAAAAGCTATATAATTTAGAAAACAATTGTTATAGTTTATTTTTGGTTTGCCTTTTGTTTATTAACAAAAAAAAAAAAAAAAAGGATGAATAGAGATTAGATTTATTAGATCAAACTTCAGAGTTCTAGTTTCTTCTTAACTTTTCATATATTTGTCAACTATTGATCATGATCTAAACAAGCTTTTCATTCTTATATAAAGTAGAACAAATTTATAAACAAAAAATAGTTAATTCAATACAAATTTTCTAGCTTATAGCAGCAGTATATAGAACTTATTTTCATGATCAGTTAATCAATAATTTAATTATATAAATAATTTACCAATATCTTCCATCATACTAAAAGGAATTGATCTTTAAAAATCATATTTTCCTAATTCCCATCCAAATGATAATAAAAGCAAATAGAATATGTTTATAGAGTATCTAATAGTCGATTTTTTTGCCTAAGCTTTTGTTTGTGAAATTTAATTTGGTTTCTGTTCTGCACTAAAAAAAAAAAAGGTGTGTTTTTCATTGTTTTTTCTCTTTCGTTCACTCTCTTTTCCAATTTGCTAGGTGAGCTAAGGGCATCCATGGGTAGTCATTAGCAAGTAGTTCCCTCTAGAGATGATGATGGTGATGATAATGATTATTATGGGAAGGAAGCCGTAAGGCTTGTTAAGTGTTGTTAGTTGAAGATTTCATTCAAGTAGTTGAGCAAGATTTAACAACATTTCAGTTAGATTTTGGCAATTGACTATTTCTTAGACTTGATGTTAAGTCTTAACCGTTACAAATGCCAGTTTAAAGCCAAGTTAAGACAAAAGTGTCCAGTTAGAGAGTTTTCACTGTAAATATAAATCTCGATTGCCCTAAATTTTTGATTTCTTTATACAAGAGAGGAAAATATATATAAAATCAAATGTTATTATCTATAATTTTATTTAGTATTGATTTAAGTTATTAAAATTTCATTTGAATTGTGCAGCATTCAAATTGTCATTTACCCTAGAAAACAACAGCAAGTGCAAGAGAGATAGATAGAAACAGAAAGGAAAAGAGAGAGAGAGAGAGAGAGAGAGAGAGAGGATGGGTGAATAAAAGTCAAGTAGTTAATTTTTGTTCACCTTCTCAACCTGCCGACTGCTTCATACTCCAACAACTTGCATACTTTTCACCTCTCCCCCCTCTCCCCTTTAGTTCATTTCACTTCCCTTCTCCATAGACACACACCCGCACACACACACAATGCAGTTTACGATTGTTCGTTGCGAATCAGTGCACTGCAAAGCGGATGATGTTGAAAGATGACGAAAGAAAGAGAGAAGAAGACGAAGAAGCGGGTGAAAGAAAGTTGGTGAGGGTGTGAAAGAGCAAAGAGTCAGAGCCGGCAGCTGTTGTATGAACAAAAGCTAGACAGAGAGACAAAAAAAAAAAAAAAAAAAGAGAGAGAAAAAATTATAATTAAAATTTAATTAAAAACAGATCTTTTAGCCGTAATATGTTGCCTTTACCAAAACGAAACGAAGAGTTAACGCAACGTTTCTAACAATAAAAGTAATTATAATAATAATTAATTAAATAAATATTACCTATAAACAAAAAAAAAAAAGAAAAAAAATAATTAAACCAAAAGTGGCCTGCAAAAACAACAACAACAACAACAGCAATAAGAAATGTGATTCAAATGTGTAAGAAACCAAACAACAACAACAACAGAAATAACAACAAACAAGGAAAGCCAGAGGAAAAGTCAAGCCAAATGGAAATCAAAGAATCTTTAACAAAACAATTAAGTAGCAAATTAGTCACCTAAGCCAGAGCAAGAGAGAGAGAGAGAAAGAGAGAGAAGGAGAGAGAAAGGGGTAGAGAGAGAGAGTATAAGCAAGAGAGAGATAGCAAGCAAAAGAGGAAGACGGAGAGTCATTGCTGCTACTTTGGAGTAGTTGTAGCACCTCCAACACCACAGTCCCCCCAACCTCTCCCCCATTCAACAAAAACAACACACTTCAATGACCACACAGTGAGTGAAGTTGTTAGAGCAACATTTATAGAGTTAGCCAGAAGCAGCAGCAAAGGACACCGGCGGACCCCTCCCCTTGTACACTGACACCCGCAAATAGGACCTCAAAATGGACATCAAAATTGAGCAGCAGCAGCAACAACAGCAACAACAACAGCAACAACAACAGCAGCAGCAAGTAGAATTGGGTCCTTGCTCACCATCAGAGGTGCCCAATGATCCTGGGTAAGTGCTTTCATCATTTTCCATAAACCTCTCTATATACCCTGTAAAAAGTTAAAAGGCTATAAAAGAAATCATCAAAATCTGACCCTATAAGGTATATATACATATATAACACCCAGATCAGGGTGACTACAAAGAAATGAATTGTCAAATTCTGTTGAAACATTCTTATGGCAAAAGGGAAAATACGACGAACTAGTGCTGTTTTCCAATTTAGCTAATATATACTAGTAGAGTAATTAAATCTAATAATATATTTTGGCCAAGTGCAACATTGGCTAAAAAGACAATAAATCAAAGATCACATTCTATTGATGTTACGGCATGTCGAGAGAATAGAATAAAATGGAAATTTTGTGAGACTTCATCTCTCTTTTCTTATTGGTACAGGGTATTTTAAAAGTCGGTTGGGACAATATGTTTGCTTCATTTTCTTTTTTTTTTTTTTTTGAGGTCGTGAATGTGGCATTAATTGTTTTAGTTTTAAGTTGTCATTAAAGCAAAAGAGGACAGAGACAGTTTGTGTTTTGCCAGTTGAAGTTGTTGACAGAAAGTTTTCTATGTCAACTGCCCGCCAGGAATAGCGGCAGCACCACCACCACTACCACCAGCATCATCATTATCATTATCACCACTAGGGATTTCTGTTGAGTTTTGTCGCCCCTCCCACCCATTCATTCATGCTTCATCCTCGTTGCCGTCAACTTTGTTGTCTTCCAAACTAATTAGAAAACAATTTAGTAAGGACATCAAAATTCAATTAAAGCCATTGCCATAGTTTCTCAGTGTGCTTTAGTTGCAATGCAGTTTTGCCCATTGGCTACAGTTTATTATCATTACCCATTACCATGACTGTATCCTATCTTTACGCTTATCCCATTCCGTCCCATCCCATTCAACCCGTCCCGTCCTATTCCTTTGTGCTCATTCTGTGTTTTGACTTCTTAAATGGTTTAAGTTGTGATTGCGGCGGTGTCATATGCAGCAGATTAATTGCAAGCTGCATTGCTGATAATCGACACTGAATATTACATATAGAGAAAGAGAGAGAGAGAGAGGGAGAAACTAGCAAAAATTGTCAGAAAGTCAGACAAATAAATGACTGAGTCAATATATGATTGGCATTCCAAGTGTTTGGTGTGTTGCTGTTTTTGTTGATTGAAGGTAATGATGTGTGTGTGTGAGTGAGTGAGTATATGTGTGTGGCACAAGGTGAGAGACGAGAGGATGACTGACGCTGTTGATAGACAAAAAGAGAGTGACAGATCGAATGTTTATATTGGTAAATCTGGAATTTTCATTATACACCAATGTGCTATACGATAGTTCAATAAATTTTTATCAACAAATGATCTTCTATGTGGGGCAAGGAATACAAATAGTTCAAATTTCGGTTAACTGAATTAAACGATTTAGTTTCACATTTTTCAATTCGAACTTTAACAATTTATAGTGTAGCTTATAATTCAAGCCCTGCAAATAAACCTTGCCAAATGAGACTTTTTAACTATTTTAGATATAGTAAAAAGATTCCAATTTAAGTTCAAACTTTGGTCAATTAATAGCAATAAAAGGATGTTGATTTTTGCTAACAACTGCTTAACTAATTAGTTAAAATGATTATAGGGATAATAATTGTTTTGAATAATTATTTTTTATATTCTTCTAAAGTTTCTTTCTTAATTAGCATCAGTAGCTATTTTGTTTTTAAAACTATTATGTTAATAATTTCTAAACAAATCTTTACCTTTCCCTCAAATCTCTTTCAGATCGTTCAACTATATATATTAGATCTAATTGAAATATGTATAAACAACAAGGAAGGGAGAACTTCTTTCCAATTAATTTGTATTCAAAATAGATAAAAAAAAAACTTATTTTGTTAACAAATTTTCTAATTATTACACATTTTGTCAAAATTATCCACTTACGCATATCTATATATGTATTTACTTTAGTTGTCTGTTTTGGTATCCGGTTAAAATATGTACGCATTGATATATATTTCCCCATTTCATTGAAGACCAAAATCAAGTGGGCCATTTTGATGTCATGTCGGTCTCCATTAGAAAAACTCCTCATAATTTTGCATTAAGCTGCTTTCTCTACTTGCTATTCTCGCTTCCCTAACCCCCCCTTACTATCCCTTTGCCTGTCAAATCATTTCATATCTCGAGATATAGCCATATGGCTCTCTCGGTCGGTCGGTTGGTTGGTCGGTCGTTGCAATCCATTGAACACGCAAAGCCTATAAATTATGCAGTCCATATGCATATAGCTATACATATGCGTACAGTAACAAATATATATATATATATATAAATCGTATATATATATCTATAAATCTATATACACCACACATACATATGTATATATATCTATTATTTGAATGTTGCGAATTGAAAAAAAAAATAAAAAGGGCAAAGGGGTGGAACATGTGAAGGGTTAGGGAATGGAAGGTGAATGAGTTGCAGCTCTTCTTGTCTATTTGCATTAGTTAGCCCAAAAGTTGTGGCAGCATTAAACACACAAACTCACACACACAAACACACACACACACGCACAGACACACCAATAGGCTAAGAAGAGGCAACCGGATAAAAGAAATGGATCACCTGCTACTGTACTCCGTCGCAGTCCATCTGTCCGTCCGCTCGTCCGTCTGCTCGTCCGTTTGTGATGTTGGCAGGTGCAACTGCAACAACTGACGGCAACGGCGGTGGTGAAAATGGGAAATGCAGCACCAGCCACCACCTAACCAAATGTTGAATGCATAAATCTTGAATTAATGCAAAATACCTTTTGATGACGCTGCCCAGATACATAGATACAGATACAAATGCATCCGCATCTCTTTTTCTCGCTCTCTTTTTCGCGTATATGTATATATATATATGTGTGTGTGTGTGTTTTTTTTTTGTCGTTGTGCAACTTTTCGTGAATATGCAACAATTCCATTCACAGTTTCAGTTTTTCTCTACGACGACTGCGCCGTTCATCATGATGATCGCTACGGCTCAGTAAATTTTGAACAGAGCGGCCTTCCCTCTTCTTTCACGTTACTGGGGTACACTCTCTCTCTCTGTCTCTCTCCCATTAGAGATTGGAATCCTTTTTTCTTTTACCTTTTTTACTAATGGGACAAGATCAGGAGGAAATATATGTAATGGTTACTTTCCCCCTTTCCACGTCCATGTTTGCTTAGAATTTTTTCTTTCATTTTTTTTTTTTTTTTTAAGTTATCTTCTAAAATCTTTTGAAGGGCCTAAAAACAAAAACACAAAATTATTCTGATTTGCTCTAATGCGAAATGGCAATGTAAGTAAATACAAAAAGGCAAAGAAACAGAATGAAAAGTAACCAAAAAAAAAAAAAAAAAATGAAACAAGCAGCAAAAACAAAATAAAAACGAAAGAAAGATAGAAATAACTAAATAAATGCCCTGCTATTAATACAATTCACTTTGCCAAATGTATTTTTAAAGTGAAATTGCAGCAAACACAAACAACGACAACAACAAGTGCGCGTTGTTGTTAATTTTGTTGTTGTTGTTTTGTTTTTGGTTGTTATGGAATATCAGCGAATTTGATCATGGAGATACCCTGTAAAAGCTTAAAAATATCTTTTAGCCTACAAATGATGAAAATATGATAACTATTGAAAATTAGAGTACAGTTGATACAATTTTACAGTGTTGTACAACAAAAAAAAGTGATAGGGAATGGCAAAGAAATCTACCTTAAAGTATTTATTAAAAGTTTTTGTTATAGATGGAAAAGGGAAACTTGTAAATAAACGCATTAAAAGATACTCCACTCGATCACTTAAAAGTAAAATAGGAAGTGTTTCCGCAAACAGAATAGTTTTTAATATATAAATCTTTTTAAAGCTTATGGTTTGAATAGTACGCCTGTCAACGGGACTCAACCCTTTTAGAGAAACATCTTTCTAGTTTTAAAGAAGCTTTGTATCTTTTGAATGAAACTAAAAGTCCGTTTAACTGTTTACATCTGACTAATCTAACCCAAACTACCTCTTTAACAAACAAAATTTACAAGAATGAGCTACGACAGCGAGAACATTGGCAACAGCAGCGGCATCGGCATCGGCATCGGCATGTGAGTTCGACAATTATCCATTAGAACTGACACGCGGGCCACCCAAAAAAAAAAAAAAAACGAAGAAGAACCTTGCATGCTGTCGCCGAACTGCCTCCCTTTCTTGCCACCATCTTCTCCACATCTCGTTGTCATCATCCAGTTTTGCTTCTTATTGCAACGTCATTTAACCGTGCCCCAAAATAAAAACTAAATGTGCATCTCAACGTTTGGAAAATGCGATTGCCTTAGCATTCGCATTCGTTTCGTGTGTATTCGCGTTTGCTCTTTTTCATAATTGTCGTTTTGTTCTTGTCTCTAGTTGTAATTGTGGCTTTGTTGTTACGTTTCGTAAATTGATTCATTGTATGTACACGAAATGCTATTGCCCCCCCCCATACCCGATTTCAATTTCTCTTATATACCCAGCTCCCTAACTATCCACACACTCCGCCCACCGTTTTGTCTAGGCTATGTGTAATTGCTGCCCAAATGATTTTGTGTCGTTGTATGCGCAATTCCATATTGCCGGGTCGCCGTAGTTTTCATTGTAACTACTGTCATTGTCATCGAATGGTTGTTGTCGTCGTTGTCGTTACCATCGTCATATAGTCATATAGTCGTCGTTGTCGTTTGGCCCCAGCCAATAAGCTTTCATTTTGTATGCATAATGAGACCTGGGTCAATTTAACTCTAGGGCTAGAGACCATTGGGCATTAGTGCAAAACTCATATCATACTTTTTCAACTCATTCCCCCAATCCGTTGAACAATAATAGCTATCAATCAAATCAAAAACAAAATACGTCATTTAATTAAAAATTTCAAAATTCAATGACCATTTATCAACACTGGATAATGGCAATCTTTATTGTTAACATTAGCGAGATAGAGAGAGAGAAAGAGACAAACCAACAAGCCAATGCAACAGTTGGTTGCTCGGTTACGGCAATTGCTCCAAAATGTTGCAATTTGTAAATTTCTTTTTCTTTTTCTTTTTTTTTTTTTAGTTTGCATGACGAGGGTTGTTACACATGTTTGAATTTGAATCAGTCAATCAATTGGCGTTATTTCATTGACTCTTTTTTTTTCAATGGAGTACATTTTTAATACTTCAATTGTCTCAAATTGCTCCAATTACTTGAACAGGATTCAGTTTGTTGTGTACCAGCAATTATTATACCGCAAAGGTTGTGACAATTGAACGCACGGAATATTGTTTAAAAACCAGTTAACTATCTGTATATATGTATATAGCATGTATATAATATTCTTTTATATTAATAGGATATACCCCTTGGTGCCGGACATTTCCTTTAACTAAATTTTATAAAAAAAAAAAAATAAATAAATACAAAGACGACGGGACTATGCGTTCTTTAGTAGTAAGAGATAATGGTTGGCATTCCGTTTTTTATCTGCTATTTTTGATACCCTAGCAAAGAGTATATATATATTTATATATTCTTAATCAGCACGACGATATGGAACTGGCCGAATCGGATAACAAAATAGTATAGCTGCCTTAGGAACTATCAGTTGAGGATCTGAAAGAGAGAAATCAGTCGAGATAAGAAAGAAGTTACCAGTTACGTACAACTTAATGACACTATCATAGTTAAATCAAAATCGGTTGATTATATTATAAAGGTTCTATAAAAACGATCAGTCAAATTAAGAGTTTTCTTTTGATTGTTTTTTCAAACGATTAATTCAAAGTCTTAGTATTTTTTTTTTTTTTTACCAAGTTTTATTAGAATCGGTTGACTATATCATAAAATTGCCATAGAAACTGTGGGTTTAAATTATATTTAATGTATGAAAACATTTTCTTTATCAAGCAAACTAAACTAAATCAAGCATTAATGGGTTTTTCGATTTTAGTTAAATTTCAATAAAAATTGTTTCATTTGGCGCAATTAAACTGGTTTACCTTGTGATTTGCCGAATAAAAAAATTTGCAAGGGTATGCAAACGTCGTCACAGTGAAAGTAAGTCCGACTTTTTTATATTTTTTTAAAGATCAATACAATAAGGAGTTCTGTTTCTTGACACTTCCTTAAAATAAGTTCTTTTACACGAAAATTTCTTGCATTAATAAATAAGTTATCTTATATTTTGTTTGTACATTTTAATGGCGTAGGCTTTTACTGGAGTACCTTAGTGAGCTGGCCTACAATGTGATAAACAACGTTAAAAATTAAGTTTTGTTTTTAAAAACTTTTGCTTTACAAATTGTCAGTGTTGCAACGAGTCAGAGACTCGAATGGCAACCCATGCATTTGAAATGCTTTCCACACTCTTTCTCTCTCTCTCTTCCTCTCTCTCCATTTCTCTTACACTCTTTGTCTCTTTATTCAGGTTGACAGGACATTTAAAAACCAAACCGCAGAGCAAAGATGTCTTAAAACTTTAACCCCAATTGACATTATCAAAATTCAATTTACAATCTACTTTTCTAGTTGAAACTTTTTCATTTGCTTCAGTTGGCGTATTTTTAAGTAAACAGTTCGATTAAAATGGCTAAACTTGACAGCCAACAGCCACAGCAGCAGTAGCAGTTGCAGTAGTAGTAGCATTTGGCCAAAATGGTAATGGAAATGGAGAGCTTAACTTAAAAGTAAAGCCTTTGTATATGCATATGTACACTATATTTCTCTTTCTTTTTATTTTTTTCAAATCAATGCAACGAGCTAAAGAAACTTTTTCCTTGCAGTCATAACTTTTGGCAGCAAAGCGCAAAAAAAAAAAAAAAAAAAAAGAAAAAAACAAAACTAAACTCTTTTTATTTTTGGTTAGGAAATATAAGCCGCCCATTAGAAAATGAAGAAGGGGGAGGCATGGGGGCTAGAAGTTGAGCAGGTGGCAGTGCAAGTATGTGAAAGGGGGAGGGGCGTTGGTGGAAGTGAGTTTTATAACTAGGCAAACATTTTATTGGTCGCCTTAGTGCCGCCGATGGCACCGCTGCTGCTGCCGCCTACGACGTATGTTATGCAATATAAGACGATAAAAAGAAAGCAACTAGAAGAGGAAGACAACGACGACGACGAAGAAGAAGGAAAAGAAAGAGTAAAGCCAGCGCAAAAGTTTTGCTATCTTCTTCTCTGTATCGCTGAAAGTCTGTCTGTCGGTCGGTCTGCCGGTCTGCCGGTCGGTTGGTTGGCAGCACAATGCATCCTTTGAACCGCAAAGTGCACGAGCGGGAGCAGCGCACTAACAGTGCATCTACCTCACCGCTCCCGCTCTATAGCTGACTCTTTATCTCTCCTACTTGTTTTTTCTCTTTCTCGCTCTCTGTTACTCTGCCATCTCGTTTGCTATTCATTATAAATTGCATGTAGTGGTAATTGTGTTTGTGTTTGTTTGAAAAGCGGCAGCAGAATTGCTTTAAATGAGCCCAAACCGAACGAAGCGTATCCCAATTTAGGCTGTGTGCCGCTTGCTTACCACTCTCCTCGTTTACCCCTATACCTTTATTCCATCACCCTGATGCCCTCTCTGCCCGCGCTGCCCAATGCCCATTGCCTATTGCCATTTTGCCTCCAGACGCAGTCGCCGGTCGCCTAGAATAGCGGCCACAGTGCACTCTCCCCCTCCCCCTTTACTCCACTCTTCGCATTTTACCCCCCTTAAACTCACTCTACTCACTCACTAGCTATGTTTCTCCTTCGTATTTAGCTTTCCGCACGATTAAATCGATGCAACTGTAAAGTTCTTTTTCTATTACGCTTTTTCGTGCACATTCGCATTACGCACACACACAGAACTCAACCCCCCTTCCCATTCCCCCACACACATGCACTCATACACATGTATTTTCAATTTGACTGTGGTGTAGAATCAGAAAAAAAACATTTTTACCAAATAAACCAATGTAAATTTGGAATGTTATATATTGGATCGGTCCCAAGGGATCAGAATCATTAAATACAAATTGAAAGAAGAGACGGACTTAAAAAAAACAATAACTGTAAATGCAAGAAATGGCAATATCAGAAAAAGAAAGTAATATGACAAAAAACAAGGTTCTATAAAAGAAAGAAATTGAAGAAGAAAACAAACTAAACGTAAAAGAAAAGAAATCTTCAAATGAAGGTTGTAGACTGTACAACAAGAGAGTAAAAAGATTAAGGTAAAGAACGAGAAAAGACAAAGATATCAACAAAAAATTAGAAAATGATCAAGACGAAGAACAAACCAAAAGAAAAGCAAAAAAATAAAAAAAAAGTAATGAAAAAAAAAACCAACACGAACAAAAGAAAATGGAACTAGCCAACGAGCCAGCCAAGAAATTTTCCCATTAGAACATTATCTAGTTATCATCTTTCGTTTAACCACTGTTCTATACACTCCCACAATTCCCATGCCTCTCTTTCTTACTGTCTCTTCCTCTTTATATCTAATATTGTGGGTGCTACATAAAACATTGCCACTGCCGCCTGGCCAACATTTACCCGCCATCGTCATCTTCTTCCTCGTCGTCATCGTTGTCCTATCCTGGCTTTGTCTGCCGGCTGTCTCAACCGTCGGGAGCTGCCTGCTCCTCCTGTTCGTGTCTCTATTCCTCAATACAAGAAGCCGCCTGACTACCGTCGTCCCGCCTGCCATTTTCATATTTTTACTCTGGTTTGCGTGTTCTCTGCTATAAAGGAGTATGTAGAAAATGTCGGCCGACCAACCAACCAACCAGCCACCCACAGAGAGGAGCTGCTGATGCTTTCACACACACATACATAGACTCGTTGTGTTACTCACCGTACCCTACCCCGTCTTTCAACATCCTAGCTCAGCTGCCTTGAATGTCTCAGACAATTGTCGGCAGCATATTTATGCTTTCGCCTAGCTTCCCAATTTCAAACCCAAACCCAAAGTCAACTCTGGCTTCAACTGCAACTCGTTTTAGTCCTTGCACTATATGCGTTTTAGTTTTCAGTTTTTAGTTTTCTGCGTCCAAGCGTTCTTCCCGTCCTGCCTGTCTGCCTATCTCCTGGGCCTTAGTATAGTAAAAAGGTTGTAACCACCAAAGCAATTGCTGCCACTCTTTCTCATCTTTCCCACGCATCCTTTACCACTCATCTGATGCTTTTTGTTGTTGTTGCATTTTGATGATGTTGTTGAGAGGGCCCATGCCCAACACACATGATAGTCATCGCACCCTGTTCTTTGCATCTTGCTCCCCTCGCGCCCTCCTCTGATGGAAGTCAAATTGTCCAGAGATTTTTTCCACAGAAAACAAAAAAAAAGCGAAGGAAAAAAAAAACAAATAGGGAAAAATGTTTGCGCATTGGTTTAAGTGTTAACAGCTTTTGAATAAATCGGTTTGAATCGTTTTGTAATTTGTTGTTGTTGTTGTTTTTTTTTTTTAGTATCTGAGAGGGTATGAGATTGTTGGTTGATGGTTTGTTTGTTTGGTTTTTTTTAACATTTTTAATTAAACAATAATTACAAATTGTTGTGTAGCTAGGCTTGCAGGGTTCGCAAAGAACGAAAATATTGTTGATAATTGGCAAAATAAACAACTGTGTTAAAGTAATTATATCATATTTATGCAAATAAATATCAATAAGTTTCATATAACAATGTAAACAAAATTCTTTAATAAAGGTATCAAGAGGAAATGATGATTCCATGTTTATTAAAAAACAATGATACAATTAGGGCATTGAGCCTTAAATTATTTATCTACGCCTAACTTTACCTAACCTTCCTTTAGCTTACCTTACCTTACTTAACCTAACTTTACCTAACCTAACCTTACCTAAATGAACTTAACTTAGCCTTACCCTACTTCACTTAGCCTTACTTAACCTAACCTAAACTTACTATACTTCACCGTACCTTACCTAACCTAATCTAACCTTACCTAAACTTAGGTTAGATTACCTAACCTAACCTTACCTTACATAACCTAATCATACCCAACCAACTTTCCCCAAACTCTTTCATCGTTAATATTCTTTTATTATCTCCCATTCGTTTAAATTGATCTTACATTTGTATTCCCAATTTTCATCAGTGTTATCCATTCCATACATAGTGATCCATGAACCATATCAAAAGTCAGTCCACATTATTTGGTTGTCTTGCATAACGGGAGGCAGGGTCTTACTCCCTGTTTCGTTGTTGCATTACAGATGCAATTTTGCCTCTTTGTTGGCCCTTGCCCTACTCCCCTGTTACATCTTCCATTTCCTTCTACTCCCTCTTCTCTGCTCCGGTCTTCATCTTCTCCTACTGTGAACTACACTGCTGCTCTTCTATCTGCTGCTTGTTGTAGCCGCTCACATAATTTGTCATGTGAAAAATTACTAAAGTTACAAGATCTGCACTTTTATTTCCATGTAAGCGGCAAGTCCACGCAATGATGATGATGATGATAATGATTGTAAGGCGGCGGCGTCGACGGTGTCGGTGGTAGACGGAGATGAGATGACGGGGCAGTGGCATGCGTGTGGCATAGTGGAAGGGTGAATGAGAGGGTCAGGGATGGTGGAGTGGAGTGGAGATGCGATGGTGGGGGCTGTTTTGCTATTTTCTTGCTGCTTCTTTTTCTTTTTCTGTTTTTTTTTCAACGTTACTATTTTGCACATTTTTCTATTCAACAATGAAGCCACAATAGAAAACGTCAACTAGTGCACCGAGTGAAAGAGCGGGGGAAAAAAAAAGACACAGTGTGCAAGTGTGAAAGAGATAGAAAATTATATGCAAATGAATGTGGGTTGAAGCGAGATAGGCACACATTTGATGTGCATACAAAGTCTGAACGGATTTTGAATGGCAAACAAGCGGCAAAGCGGACGATGACGACGGCGGGCGCCAAGCTTACAAAGCCAGCAGCCTAGGCCATGCCATGGTAAAGCCCAAGCAAAGCCAAGCCGAACCAAGCCAAGCCTTGACGAGGCGGGATGAAACGACCCAAGAGCCATGCGGAGGGAAACGGAGATACCATGCCAACACCAGAGAAAAAGAGAAAGAAAGAGAGGAAGAGATAGAGACAGAGACAGAGAGGGAACCGTCCGTGAATGGGCGCTGACGACTTGCGCATGAATGGCATAAGTGTGTACAGCGTAAGGGAGCTCTATGCCGGTAGGGGGTGTAGGTGGATCTGTTTTCTGGCGGGTGGCAAAGAAGGGATGTGAGACTGTGGACAAGCGTTATGTTCTACAGGGAGGGCAACGAGATGCCAGGGGTACAGGCCTATAGAAAAGTGACGTGCGCTTTACAATTATTTCGTAATACAAGCAAATGTGACCGAGCTAAGCCGCGTCAACACTGCAAAAAAAAAAAAAAATGAGTAATAAAATAAATAAATTAAAAATATATAGCAGCTTATCTACAATTAATAAATTTACTCAAAATTAGTTCTGATCTTAGTTTACTAACTTTTTTTATAGTTATTAGAACTACTTTCACAACTTGAAAAATTTACAGTTGGATGTATGAACTATTATTTGGAAGATTTTGTTATTCGTATAAACTTATTTTGGAAAAGCTTGTTAACATTTTGCGTTCAGAAATAATGGGAAAACTATAATAGGAAGACTTAAGACTTGGAACAATATGAGAAAGATCACCTGATAACAATTTCTTTGTAGTCTATAAAAAAAAATCCTAATTTCTAAGGTTTAAATTAAATTTGCTTTTGAAATTTCTAAGTTTTCTCTAATATTTTTTGCAAGTGCAGATTAGAATAACTGCTGGAGGCAAGTTCCTTCCTCTTTGTCTATTCCTTTTGCCTATGCGTGGGATATATATGTATATAGTAGGCATTCCATTCAGTCAGTGAGTCAGTCAGTCAGTCAGTGACAAATGTCAGTCGGTGGTTGCACTACTAATCGGACATGTTGCGTTGACTTGTTTATGACTGAAAAGCTTAAAATGCACACATACATGCATAGATGAAGAGACATACTCCCTACTCCGCCCCTACCCTGCATCTATACTCTACGTTATTCTGCTTTCAATTCCCGCCTTTGGAGTGTCTAAGGGGACGACTTGTGGGAAATCTGTAAATAGCTACGAAAACTGTAAAACCAAAACCTCAACCCAGAGGAAGAGACTGACAGAGACACAAAAACGAAGTGAGAAGCCGAGAGAGAGAGAGAGTGAGAGAGAGGGGGAAAGTGCGGGTGCGAAAGAGAGAGACAAAAGCGAATGTCATCAAAGTTGTTTGCCCGCGGGAAAAGACCAAGAACAGACAATGGCAACAGTGGCAACAACATGGCGTATGCGTAATCTATTTGCAAAATTTTCAACACTTTTAACCAACCAAAAAAAAAAGAAAGAAAGAAAATAAAATAAAATAAAAAAGAAATATATAGAACGACTTAACATCATCATCATCAGTTGCTGACTGACTTTGACATTTTTTTCTGTTTTTTTTTTTTTTCGTTTGTTTTTAATCTATGTAAATACCCCTCAGTTAGGTTAGTTGATTGTTCTTGTTGTTGTTGCATTTTCTATATTCTTTTTTTTTATTTTTCCATTCGTATTATTGTTGTTGTTGCTGCTGCTGTTGCAATTACGCATCACGCAGCTGGACGCACCAGAGCAACGACGATGCACACAAATTGCTTAGTTGTAGGACAAGGTCGCATTTATTTGGTCCACTTGCAGCCAATAGCCTAGCTAAGCTATACACAGGGATAGTCAGAATAGTCGATTGATGGGAGAGGCAGTGAAAGGGAGGGGAGTCGTTTGGAGAGGAGGTGAGTTCGTTGTCATCATACTGTGTCCGAAGGTGACAAAGCTGCAAAAAAAAAAAAATATATATATATATATATGTATATATAATATATATATTATGAAATGAATACAAATAAAATGTGGATCATCATGATGATGATGATGATAATAATGATGGTTGCCTTTGGTTCGACTTATTTGTGTGATGGATGATCTCAATAGAAATGAGTGCGTCAAGTATTTGCTTTGAATCAAATAGAAATGCCAAATGAATGAATGAACGAATGCATGCGTTTGAGTAAAGTGAGAGCATAAGAAGTGAGTATAAAAGTGAAGGAGGCAGATTTAAACGCATGTGAGATTAATGTGTGTGTTGAAAAGTAAATGTAAACTTATAACTTAGTATAAGATATTTTTTGAAATTTGGAAAACATTTTTTCTTTATTTAATGAATAAATTCTGAAGTTCTTTTCAAGAAATAGAGTCAAAAAATGTCTCAACCAACATTCTAAAAATCGTAAACGTTATCGAAACTCATTAGTTTGAATCAAAAAGTATAGAAAAATCTAGAAAATATATTCATCATTATAAGAGATTTTAAAACCGAAACATGATTTGTGTTATTAACTGAAAATATTTCGTTACTTTTATAATGAAAGACTTTTTATGACCTTGATTGAGCTGCTAAGAGTTAGCGTGATTTAATACGTTCAGAATTTTATTAAAATTGAAAGACTATATGATATATCTCTACTAGACACAGGGTATAAATAAAGTCGGCAGCGATGACTTGTTATCTTTATTTTCATTGCAACTTCTCTGCACTTTATTGCCAATTTCAAGTGCTTTGAGAACTTGCTCTGCAGACTTATTTGTTTAGGCATATAATTATTGAAATGTTTAAATTAGAATACCTTTTCATTATTATTTATTTTTATAACTATTTAGCGCAAGAAACGATTGAGTTTGTGAGTCCAACAATAATTTTTTTTTTTTTGGGGAGAAGCAACTAGATTTTTACCAAACAATGATTAATGACAAATTGTTTTGCCATCAACTGAACAAAAAAGTTTGTCTACACCCACAGCACACTGCAAACCAACCCCACCCCACCCCATCCCACTCTACCCGACCCCACCCCAAAAAATTAAAAGAATGGAATGGAAAAAGAAACGGACAAAAACAAAAAAGTGCAATGCCTAGGCCTAAATTTTTGCTAGCAACTATGCCAGACCAAAACGATTTTGCAGTGCTGTTACTTGCTCCTACTTACCTCACCACCCCCATTCTCATTCTCATTCCCATACCCATAACCATCCCCATCTCCTCTCGTCATTCTTCATTCTGTTTTTCGTCTCTTGCGCTCTTCTTTTTGCTTTTTCTCTCCTGGTTGCTGGCTACCCCTTTGCCAGCAAGCCATACCTCACCATCTCCCTTCTTAACATTCTATTGCCTTTGCTCTTTGCGCCTGGCCCTTTGCCTAGGCTCTTGTTATTCTTGTTGTTGTTTTTGTTGACGCTTCTTCCGTTCTCTGGTTTAGTTTTTTTTTTTTTGTTTCTTCTTTTTAGCTTACTTTACGTTTATTTTTTTGTTTTTGTTACTGCTTTTGTTGTTGTTGTTGCTGCACATTTTATTAACATTTTCATTTAGTTGTGCTCTGTCTCTTTCTCACTTTGTCTCCTGCCTCTCGCTCTCTTGTTTTATTTTGCTTTTCATTGCAATTTGTGTTTCTATGCATTTTTGTGTGTGTTTTACATTCGTTTTTCGTGTCGCCTGCAACTGCATTGCCAAACCCCAAACCCAATCTTACCCGATCTCCACCCACTTTTCTTTCCTGATCCCCATATACCCCCACCACACCCTTCTTGTTACATCTCCCACGACCCTAGTATACCATCATTTTGCTTGTTTGTTGCCACTGTTGCGCTCTTTTTTGCAGTTTGCGTTGAAGTTTTCATAATCATTGTTGTCGCTGTTGCCGTTGTCGCTGTTGTTGCTGCTGTTGCTGCTGCTGCTGCCGCCACCGCCGCCTACTTTCGTTTTGGGGCACAGACTTTGCTTTTGTTTTTATAAGCCTTCATTGCATCGGCTGACTGGGCCTGAGAAGGGTCTCTGCATAAAATGGAAATGGAAATGTGTAGTTAAGAGCAAGATAGAAATAGAGAGAAAGAGCCACAGACATAGACACAGAGACACAAGAGACAGGGACAGAAAGAGAAAGATTTCGTCTAGCATGAAAACAATAGCGGGAAAAGCGGCTTATTTTCTATGATTTAAATAATGACGAAGACAACAGTCAGCGGCCACCTACCGCAACTGGGCAAAAAAAAAAAAATCCAACTGCTGCCTATCATCATCATCATCAACATCAACAGCAGCATCATGATGAAGATGATGAATAACGACCACATCATGTCATGGAATTGATAATATACATAGATCATTCCCTGATCATAACATTATTCATTTTAACCATATATATATACTATATAAGCATATATCTGATTTTTCAACTCTCTCGTTACAGCAAAATGTTCATTGGCGGCCTCAGTTGGCAGACCAGTCCAGGTAAGTTTAAACATTTTCTTTATATATCGCAAATTAGTTAAACTATGTTAAAAACAAATGTTGCAAATTAGCAATTGTCGGTTGAACTGAATATATATATATATATATTTACATATATATATTTTTTTTCTATATATTTCTTGGCAATAATTTGCAAAGGTTCGCTAACAAGAAAAAGACAAATGCAATTACTTGACGGCAAATCTTTTTACTTGTTGTAAAACCTTTGCTTGCTGTTTGCTCTATTTCTAGTAAACTATATTATATAGACAAAGGCATGTTAAATTGTTCAGATTGCATTTCAACTTAGTCATTTGAAGATAGATAAAGATAGATAGAGCGTTTAGCTTGACTTGGTTTTATATATTAATGATTAGTATTAGTAACTAATTTGTTAATACTTTATTTGGCCAACAATTTACAATTTCTCAGGCAATGTTATCACTTCTATATATTAAAGATTTGTTTGAGCTTGAAGCTATAAGAAGATTCAAAAGATATCAAAAGCATGACAGAAGAACATTTAATTTAAACTGACACATAAATATGAGAAATTAATTATTAAGCATTGTCAAAAACGATTAGGTTTATATATGTATATATATATATAGATATATATTCCCAATTCCTTTTTTAGTTTACTTTTATGTGATCAAAGTTAACCGACTTACTATAACTTTCAAACATGGAAACTTTAAATTGAAACTTTTGCTTGAAATTTGATCGAAAAAAAGAAGAAAACAAATGATGACACTTTCACCCATTTGCAACTCAATTTCCACCCAAGTTGAAATAGAATTTCTCAATATATTTGTTGTATCTCAATTTGAATTGTTAAACGAATTGATTCAGTTTCCTATATATACATACAAATAACTATATATATATATATATATATATATATATACTAAATATGTGTGTGTGTGTGATTTTGAACGAAAACAATGAATAACAACAAAAGGCGGGTTGTATATATGTATGTATACATATCTCTGTTTCTTTTTTTTTTTTTTTTTTTTTTTGTTCGTTTTCGTTTTGTTTAAATTGAAATTGTAATTGATCAAATGCTTGAGATTTGCTACTGCTCTCCCAACAAAAAACTGCGCCGTACTCGTAATTTGACGTCAATTGAAAGGAGATGGGCAGCTCTGGATAAAGTAGACGGGTTTGGAGAGTAGCCACAGCAGCAGCAGGAGGTGAAGCAGTAGGAGGAGGTACAGGGCTCTGGGGGTTGAGAAAATTGATGCAACTGATGAAACCAAGTTGAGTCGGCACCGTCATCCGTCGTCAGTGTGCAGTTACTAAGAGCTAAGCTGCCCTCATTACGTGCCGCATAAGTTTCATTAGGCTAATCAAAAGGCAACATGCATATTAACCAAATTTGAGGCCACTCGAAAAATGTTGGCAAACCAACCGACTAACACAAAAAAAAAAGGTGAATTGCAACTGCCTGTGGCCAAGATGTAAGGGAAAACCTCTTCTTGGAGCCGCCAACACATCCGCAGTGCTGCCTCCACAAAGAGGATGGTAAAGCGGGAAAGGAATACACAGAGAGAGAAAGAGAGAGGGAGAGGAACAGAGGTAAAGAAAGGGAGGGGCAAACCTTTGTGTTGGGTTTTTTGTTTAGCGTAAAAATTGTTGGCTCCGCCCATCATCATCATCATCATCATCTGAGTGGCATTACGCTAACATATTATACACACAATCATAGATCGGTGCATGAACACACACACACATGCACATGTATAAAAAATATGTGTACATATAGATATATGTATATATATATAGGTTTGTGTGTTCTTATATGCATATATATGCCGCAATAGTTGAAGAGTCAATGCGGTCTTTGGTTTGTCTCTTTATTTCGTCTTCCTCTCAATGTTTTTTCCTTCAATCCCCTCCCCACCGTCCGAACTGTTCCCCTTGCTAACCTCTTCCTGTCCTCTTGGTTCCTCATTCGGAGACTGTTTTTTTGGCTTTGCTTTGATTTGCTTTCTGCTTTTGCTGTACCTGTGCCAAAAATTTTTTTTTCAAATTTTCAAATGGCTTCTTCAATGTGAGTATATTGCCTACCCCTACCCCTTCCCTATCACCCCGCCCCTTTTCACAAGAATCCTCTTGGGTACCCCCATACCCTTTTGGGGCTTTTGTTATCTTTTGGCCATTTTGGTTGGTGTCCATTGGTAATATGTGTAAATGTGTGTGTCTATGTCTTATATCTTTTTGGTCAATTAGAAGAAAAAACATCTTTCGAAAATGACTCAATTGATGTTTAATGTGAATATATATATATATAAATAAAAGGGAAATAAAATTTATTTTCTCTTATTACATTGAGAATTTAAAGTGTTGGACAAATTATATTTGCTGTCATTAAATACTTTGCAACACTGCAATATAATATTGTCAATTGCTATTGGCAGAAGTTGTCTTTAGAATAGTTAACATTTTTTATTTAACATTCCTTTAGGTTCTTGGCTTAAACTATTATATTCTTATAGAATATAGTCCTTGAATCCTATAATCTTTGATTTTTTAAGGATTTTAGCTGTTCTTAGTGAATTTTCTGCCAAGATATTGATAGATTTATTATCAATATTTTGTTTCTAAAAGTAAATAACTTTACGGATAAAGCAAGATGTTCTTATTTATATGAAAGAAAATTTTATTTAAACTTTAAGAATATCAATCTGAACTGCATAATATGAAGATGAAGTATCTAGTTAATAAGAAATGGTAAAATCAAAGTATCAAAAAAAAAAAAAAATTATTTCATATTCAGACGTCGAGAATCCATGAATATTTTGATCTATTGACTTTACCTGGTGCACAAAAGCAGCTAATCTGACTCACAATCCACACTGCCTACCGCCTAACCTTTCTCCACACCCCCCACAACCCTACCACAAAAAAAAAAAAAAAAAAAATGTGTAAAAGAAAAAAATAATCCCCGATTTCAAACAAAAAATATGTACCCAGCGGGCTTCTCATTTTCATTTGCATGACAGAAGCTGCCTGAATGGCAAACAAACAACAAATATATATACATATATATAGTGAATATATATATATATATATATATATATATATACATATGTAGACATATATAACAAAGAGATGGGCAAATCGAGAAATGCATATTTATTTGCTCAAAGTATCTAGGTAGATTTTGGATCCGAACTCAATGTCTCCAGTTGCTCCTACCTTTCCACATCTTTTTTTTTTTTTGTTTTCTCTCTCTCTTTCGCTTTTCTTATCGCTAAACGGCTTCGAAATGTGAGTGATATGTGCATAGAGATTTGCATACCGTGTACTTATATAGAGTAAAAAGGGTATATTAAAACGGAGGCTAAAAAGTCAGTACATATAGAATAATTATTCTTGTTGATCTCTAAAATGTTGCCAGTTGTTCCTAACTTTACTTTAGAGGGGACTTTAAAATTTTTCCTTTCGTATTGTTTTCCAGCTTACTATAATAGAATCGATTCATTAAGATGGCCAGTTTTTGATTCTTAGTAAGCTGTTAGCTTTACTTTACTTTAGTAGACTTGACTTTAAAATGTTTCGTTTCAAATCCTTTTTGTAGCTTAGAATGAAGCAATCGTTTCCTCTAGATCTTCAGTTATTGTTTCTATTGTCAAACTCTGTCTTTTGGTCCTTTAAATTTCACTGTTCATTAATAATCTTAATCCTTTTCCCGTATGGGGTATCTAGAAATCAGTACTTAATACCAATTTGTTTGACTACCAGTTCTTTTTCTTTTTTGTTTTCTTTTGGTGCTGATGCAAATGTATTTTGTCTCGTTTAGTAAGCATATATAAATAGTATTTCAGTTGAACGCACAGTCAAAATAGCAAAAGGGCTTGATGGAGTGACGATAAAGAGTGCAGGGGGTGGCGAAGGCCAAAACAGTATTGTATTTCACAAAATTTTTTTTTTGTTAAAGTTGACACAAATCATCATCGCCATCATCATCGGGCCAAAGAGAGTTGAGCGACGACTATGAAAAAACAAAAAGAAAGAAAAGAAATAAAGAAAGCAAAGGAGGCGGATGGGTTTGGGTTGGTGAAAAAAAAAAAGTAACCCGTCAGCCAGCCAGCCATTCATTCTGATGTGTGAATAGAACTGTGAGGAGACTTCGATGTCGACGTCAATGTTGAGTGTTTCCAGGCGATAGCAGCAACAGCAGCAGCAGTAGCAGAGGCATCAAATACGTTTTCAATGCATACAATTACTTCCAGTAAACTGCTTGACTGCGAAATTAAAATTAAATTACAACGCCAGGGGAATGTCTCCATCTGCTGCTGGCGTCTGGCGCTTTCTGAAAAGTTCATTAAGTTATATATATATATGCATATATATGTACATATATATAAATACAAATTCTACAAGTTCTGCATTCCAAAACTGTTCAATTTACAAGTCTTTTGATTTGCAATGGCCTTGCACAAGTTTGCTTATAGTTGCTAAAGCAACCATATAGTAATAAACATATATATATAGTAACATTGTATCTGTGAGATAAGCAAACTATTTCAATATCAAAATATTAATTTAAAATAATAAATTCTTAAATATAAAGTCTCTATATAAGTTTTAAGTTTAAAGAACAAGTTTAAAATTTTGAAAAAAAAACCTTAGCAGTTAATATAACCTTATATACTTTATGTATATAGATACATATGTATCTGTATGGCATATGTATATTAAAATCGGGAATGGGAATCCGGAACAACATCATTTCTATGAATGGCATTTGGGTAGTTGACATGAAAAAGTTGTAACACTCACACACACTCACATAAATAGTTGGCCAGGGGTTTGAGTTTGGTGTCTGAGTTTTGGGTTTTGATTGGGGGGAAGGCCTGTGGTTCTGAGGTATGCCTAAGAAAGAACCCATTATTAAGTAGCCAAGACAATCGTGCCAATCATTAAAAAATCTGTAGAGAGTGGAGAGTCAAACGCTTTCGAGTGGCGGCGTCGGCGTCGACGGCCTGCATTGCGGATGTCTTCTTCCTCATCATCATCATCATCATCTTGGCAGTTATCAACACGTACGCAGCATCAGTAGTAGTAGTAGCAACAGCAGTAGCAGTAGCTGTGGCAACAGCAGTAGCAACAGCAGCAGCAGCAGCAGTTGAGGCAGTTGCCTCTGTCGACCTGTCTAAAGCAGCCTAACTACTATGCTCTTCTATGGCCCAAGCTTATGTTTATAGACGCCCTAGATTAGGTCTTTGTCAGCACTTTTCGAGTATGTACTGTTAGGCAACGGGAGGAGATGAATGAAGAGGAATCATGTGTATGACTCTCTTCAGCCCCCTCAACCTTTTTCTCTTTCTCTCTCTCTTTCTCTGTGTGTGTATGTGTGTGTTTAGTGCATTTGTGTGCTCGAGTGGCGATAGCTGCGAAAAAAAAAAGAATCCAAAAGCATAAGCTTTGGCGCGAGTGGCGCCGACAACCACTTGAAAGCCGCCCAGACCCATACAGGGATCGGGGGAGAGAAAGAGACAGAGACAGAAAAAATGGAGAGGGAGAGGGAACTACATAGCCTGAATCTTAGTTCCGTTCCGGCCTGTTTTGTTCTTTGAGACTTTTCCCTTAGCTGCTTAACAACAATAACAACAGCAACAACTGCTACAATAGTGGCAAATAACAAGGCGTCACCCGCAACTGATCATACGCAACTGTTCTACTGTTATATTAATGTTATAAATACTTCAAAGGGTTGTAATACTATTCAAATAATTGCATTTAAATCGTGAAATAAAATTCATTTGATAACTAAATTTATATATAATTTTCTAAAATTAATTATAAATTATTATTATATTCTGTAAATGAATAAAAATGTAAAATTAATAAATAACAGTTGTAAAATTAGAATAACTGCTGTTTTCCTAGGTCAACATATTATTAAATTTACTGAATGATTATTCTCCGACTGGATTTTCCCTTTCCTAAACCCGATCTTGCTATAGCTTTATTAATTATAAATTATTATGGGTTCCAATTAGAAGTGCTTAATTTAGTTAGGGATAGTTTTTTTTTTTATTTTTAGTTTTTCACGCGTTTTTATTAGTCATTTAAGTTTCAATTTTTCATCATATGTAAAATGCGGATGCAAGTCAATCAGGAAACAGAATGCTGATGAAAAATATTCTCAATATTTCTTTTCTAAAAATTGTCAAATTTTCAAAGTTTTTACCTAATGGTTATCATCATGATGTTTGGGTTGCTGGGTTGCTATTGGGATTTAGTATGAGTTTAGTATGGCAAGGCGTCATCTAAGCTAACTCAGGATGCAGACAGTGGGCGGTGCTTGTCGATTTCCTGATTAATTTATACACAGTTGACGGGTCTAGGGTATGGGTTTGGGTATGAGTATGGGTATGGGGCCAGGGGAAGTGAAGGCAAATGGCAAAGGCACGGCCAGGTAGTTAACAACAATTTGCCGCAAGCTTTCGCCAAATTGAAATACTGTAAAATTGTGTAGTAAAGGATGGTTTGGTTCGGGGTTAGAGGAATGGAAAAAAAAATTGTCAATAAAATAAGTGCTGGACGGTTGCGCCTCAACGACCATCAAACCATCCCATCACCCCATACCCATACAGCGTGTCACTCATTTAATCACCCAACCACCCACTCGCCGACGACGCATCAGTCAAAGTTCAGTCAGAGTTGTGGCACTTCCCCTTTTTTTTTTTCGTAGCCATAGAGCAACATTTCCTGTTTAGCTTCCTCTCTTTTCATTTCTTCGTTTTGTTTTCTTTTTCCATCTATCCTCTCCTCTTTATCTTTTGCGTGGTATGTTTTTCTTTTTCTTTTTGGTTTTATTTTTTATTTTTCATTTTTTTTTTTTTGTAGGTCGCTTCATTTTTCTTTTGAATGTGATTATCCCGAAGGCTCTAGCACATCTTCTTGGCCTTTGATAGATGATGGTTTGCTATCCACTCCACTTCTTTGCTGCTCTTCAGGCTCTCTTTACTGCTTTTGCATTGCATTGCATTTAATGTCCTGCAAAAGTCCTACACTTCGCTGTGTGTTTTGTTGACTTTGGCAGGACGATATTTTTTTTCTCACTGCTTTCTTCATGTTTTTTCTGTTTCTATTTCTTTTTTTTCGCCCCTTTCCTTTTTTTTTTTTTTGGTTAAAAAGTTCACACATGCCAGGCCACTGCTGGCCATCATCATCAGGGTTCGTTTTACACACACAAGTATGGGTGTATGTGTGTGTATGCAGGAGAAGGGACTTTGTTCTGGTCATATTGTTAAGCCTTTGGCGATAGCCGCATTCACATTGTTGTAGGGTCTACACTGAGAGAATCAAAAAACACTTTTAAAAACAAAAAGTGTCAGGAAAATCAGTTGTTATGTCGATCAAACATAAAGGGTATCTAAGCTTCGTGGGCTTTCATTTTCTAAGATCATAAATCTTTGATCCATAGTTTAGTTTTCAGTCATAAACAGAAGGTAACCAAAAAGTAAGCATAAAATAAAGAAATAAGAATAAAGGATTTTCAATTATTTGTTGCATACTTTTGGGAGTGCATAGATCTAACTGATATAACGTCAGTGAAGTTCATCTGATTTTAAAGATAAAAGTGATCTTTGTATGGAAATGCAATTGCCTCTCCTAAATTCTATATATTTTTTGGCCAAGTGTATTGCTTATTCTTTCAGTAGTTGTTCCCTCTTTGTCTCTCTCTTTCCTCTCTTACATTCTCTTTTTAGTTGTAGTTGTTGGTGGTGCTGGTGTTGGTCTTGGTGTTGGCTTTCAACTTTTCTAGAAGGAGGCGGGCTTGGAATATTTACATAAGTGACACTGCATAGGGAGCAACAGCAAGGAGCAACTAGGAGCAGGAGTCAGGTCCCAGGCAACAATTAATTAACTTGTACAAAGTATCAAAATGTCTGTTTTTTCGGTAATGGTTGCGGGCAAGAGAGGGCGTTAGGGCGGTATACGCTATAGGAAAAGGGCGGCAATTTTACCTTAAAATCTTAAATTAATAAGCAAATGCCCAGGCAGGATTTTTTTTTTTTTCTTGGGTAAACCCATCTCCAAAAATGTTCTCTATTGTAGGCACCTTCCTTACCGTGTATGAGTCTATATCCCTTTATACCGTAGACCTCTTTCAATTGCATCGGCATGTGGTGCTTGTCATATGCCATGATTATAGAATGTTCATTCGGGCCCAACTAATAGACAATTTTTTGGCAACCCCCTCAAAAGAAACATACATACAGACATATACTCTATACGTGCACATATATATTTATATATATAGAGGAAAAGAGAGAGAGGAAGAGAAAAAGAAGGAGGAAGCGAGAAAGAGAGAGGTAAAGAGAACTAGGCAGGCTGGAGGCCATGTCGTGACGTTGCCAAGGATTCGCTTCGTGTGCAGCGGAAGCATTTAAATTAAGGATGACACATTAAAATTATGCAATAAGAAGAACAACAACAGCAGCAGCCAAGAACTATTATTATGTGAGTAGAACGAACCAGAACAGAAATTGTAGTTAAAGTTTAAGACCCCACATTCCCCGCTACAGCACCAACTCTCTCCCTCTCTCTCTGTCGCCCGCCCCCTCTATTTAATGAGCTCTGTGAATGTCAAAGCACAAACAAAAAAAAAAGAAGTCATAAGTTGAGCCTCGGACTAAAAACTAAACTAGGGAAAGGCAGACAAGCAAAATAGTCCTCGTAGTCATAGTCCTGCCTGCTCCTTTCTGTCATACACACACACACAAATATATATCTATATGTAGTGTCATACACACACACACACACACACACACACACAGACACACTTGAAGAGCGAACCTAACCTTACGCCGCAAGTACCAAAACCGGCCGGCGGGTTATCGACTTTATGTGTTTGTTGTTTGGGTGTCTTTTTTTTTTTTTTGGTGGCAACTCCTTCCTCACTGCCAGCACATCTCTTCTTGTACTTTTGTCCCCTCTCGTTCCCTGATATACACCCCTTCTTCATCCTTCATTTCAATTGCAGACGCCTCTTCCTTGCTGACTCTCATATTGGTTTGCTTTCCCTTGGTTTGGTTTGGTTTTGGTTCTCCTTCTGTGTTTGATTTTTCTTTTCTCATTTTTTTTTATATAGGTTGTCCTAGGTTGTTTTCCTTTTTTTCCTTGGCTGCCGGCTTTTCTTTATAGAAAACTGTGCAATGATTTTTGGCTACTATTTTTCGTATAGAGAGGTGGTGGGGTTATGTGGAGTAACTCTGTTTCTTTATTATATGGTTACCTGCTGCTAAGATTCTCCATTAAGCCAGCTTTTTAAATGAATTGCACATCTCGTTTTGAATGGACACTAGAGGAAGTTTTTGAATTGAACATGGTTATCGAAAGAGCTTTAATTTTTTAAAATAATCAATAAAATATTTAACTAATTTATATAAATTAAATTTGTTATTATAGAAAATCAAATAATTGCTGCAAAATATGGAGTATTTTAATCATAATTACACGAGTCTAGAAAAATATACTTAAACTTTATATCATTCTTGATTTGGAATAGGTAAAGTTAGTTAATTGATTGACCTTATCAAAATGTTAATAATTTCAGCGGAAACAGTTTTTATTGTATCTCTAAAGTGTCAGCTTTAGTAAGTGTTATAATTAATACGGATATAGACAGGGATATGGATATTATTTCATATTTTTCTTGTTTTAATAGTTAATATTCAAAAGCCTCTTGAATGAATGAAAAGGTAAGAAATATTAAATGTTAGTTGTTTGCTAAATTAGGTTAAACCGTTTTAGTGCTTGAAATTTTTTTTAATTATCGTTAATTTGCCATTCAAATTGTTTGCAACTAGTTCAATCATGTGGTTAAATTTTTAATAATTCCTCACAATTTGAAATGCAGTGTAAGAGAGAAAGAGAGAGAGAGTGGGATAGACAGAGAGCGCCTTTACCTCTAGTTTGTCTCATTAGCAGTTAACTGAAGTATAGAAATTTCTCTGCCAGCTTATCTACTACATTGCTATATGTATATGTATTATAAATATGTGGTTAGATATATACACCTATATAGGTGCGACCAGAGAAAACTTTGCACTTCTAAAACGACAACCGAAACCCACAGCAACGTACATTGGGAGTAATAGTAGCACCAGCAGCGACTGTGGCAGTGGCAGCAGTTGAAGGAGCATTAGAAGCAACAGCGGCAACAACTTTTAGCCTTCATTGCTTCCAGCTCGTTGACTCTACTTTTTGGCTGCTTTATGGCGAACGCAATGCAACGCTTCTAAGCGACATTTTCCTCTACGTTTCTACGTCGCCCATCCGTCCATCCGTCCGTCCGTCCGTCCGTTTGCTCACCCACCAACCGAATCCGCCATTGTCAAAAGCCAGTACCAGGAGGTGGGACCTTAGTCGCGTTTCCGCTAGCAAAAGCAGTCAAATATATTGCCAACTTCCTGACTCTCCTACTTGATAGGCAGACAAAAAAAAAAAAACCCAAAAGCAAAAGAATATAAAAAAAAGAAAAATGAGAGGAAAATAAAGGAACGAACGAACAAGAAAAAAAAGAACCAGCCACGAAAAAAAAGGAATAAAAGATACTACAAATTCTCAAGTCTCTGGGCTAGGCTCAACAGTCGACATCGATTAAGTTATTACGAAATTGTGTGGAGAGGAGCTCTACGTGTCTTTCCTGACTACACCAACACACATTCTTCTTCTATAAATTTGTACGTACACTTGGCAGAAAACCGGAAAATAATGACTTAGTGAAGATAGTTTATTTGAAATTCAAGAATGGTATTGTTTTTTTTTTAGAGGGGTCAGAGTAAATTGTATAAATACAGAAATTAGATCAAAAAGGGTTTTTCTTTTCTTTTAACGAAGAAACTGTTATACTCGGAACTAGTTCGTTGATCATTCGATTTCCATGAAGAAAAAACTAAAAGGACAAGCGACATTTAAAGCTTCCTAAGGAAGCTTTATGGAACTAGTTCCACGATGATGATAAAGCAAAGCATATCAATTTAAAAAAAAATTATACATACATTAAAATACTTTAAACTTAGTCCCATACTATATCCTTGTCATCAATTTGTCCAATTCTAAGCATTTTAACAAAATGGAAAGGTCTTTTTGTTTGTTTTTAGTAAAGTGCTTGAATCACTGTGGTGCAGTAATTAAAAAATTATGAATGAATGACACGTGCTTGTTTTTTAACATAATCAAGAACGATGAATTTTAGCATATAACTTTTTCAGAGTGTATGTATATATATATATATATGTATATATGTTCGTTTTTAGTCTAGCCAAAAAAAAAAAGAAGAAGAAAAATGCCCACCCGCTCACGTAATTCGTCCTCGTGTGTGTATGTGTGTGTGCGTCTGTGTACTGGTGCTGCACTTTGTGCCTGGCCTTAAACTGGGTCACAATATTCCTACTGAATGTTGTTTGTTGGTAGACGACGTCGACGACGATGACGACGACGACGTCGACAAATCTTTTGCATAACCAAAAATTTTGTTTCGTTGCAGACTACACACAGTGTTTTAAATGTATGTATGTTGTTTTTGTTATTGCTATTGTTCCAGTATTGTTGTTTTTGGGTTTTGTTATTATGTCAGCTGGGGGTTACCTCTGATTGACATGCGTGCATTCGTATGGTATGTAGATGTATATAAGTATGCAGATGAACGTATTATATGTAGTATGTCTATGTATGTATCTAGGAGCATATCTCCACATAGATTTGTAGTCTAGCTAGGGGGCTAGGCGAGGTCAAGTCAAAGAGTGTCACACACAACAAGTCTGCTTCCGCTATACACAGACATAGAAGCAGACAAACAGATAGACAGACAGACAGACAGGGAGAGACAGTTAGTCAGTCAGTCAGTCAGCCAGCCAGGACAGTTAGTAAGGCAGCTAGACAGAAAGACAAGAGGACAGACAGATAGTCAGACAGTAGGAGTTAAGTCGTAGAAGAAGAGACAAACATCGGTGTTGTTTACATATTAAAGTTGCATGACCCCGCCAAGTTGTGTTGTGTCTAGCAATATGTATGTTGTTGGCCCTTCTTCTATGTGTATTATGACGAAGTTCCCACGACGAAGTTGCATGCAAATCACAGTATGGCATACGGCATATCTTTTGTAATGCCGTAGGTAGAGGCATTCGAGGTTGGCAGGAGCAACCACGTGACTAATGCAAGCGTGTATTTGGTAACTGAAGTTTTTCGGTCTGTCAGCTGCTTCAGTCAAAAGCCGCCGACTGCAAGCTCTCTCAAATTCTCTTTCCCCAATCATTCTCTTTCATTGCACTTTTCTCTTTCTAATTCCCTCTTATTCCCTGTGTGTGTGTGTGTCTCTTAAATTTCACTAGTAAAGCTTTACTTGAACAAAAAGTGCTTTTCATTCATAAAAATGGCGTCAAGCTTTTCCTCTCTCTGTTCAGTTGTCTAAAAGTCTTGACAGATGGCGCCACAGTGTCGGCTCCCCATCCCGCTAGACAATCATTTAAGAAAGTTCTTTGGTCTAAGGAAATGCCTAAGACCGACGGACAGTGATAGAGAAAGTGAGACACTAAAGGGGGGGGGAGCTTGGAAGTTAGTTGCAGCCACGGAGAAAAACTGCATGTCCATATCATCATCCGTGACCCACCCGATCCCTGTGTCCGCTCTCGTGCTTGCGTCCGTATCCGTGTCCGCCCCTAAACGTCAGCGCTTGTTTTGATGCAAGCTCACGCGCCGTAAACAACTTATTATTATTGCAAATGCTTTGGCGTTTTTTCGCTGATTTCTTTTTTTCAACGTTCTATTTTTTTTGTTCCCCCCTTTCTTTTTTTGGCAGCTTTTCAAATTGTTGGCTAGTTTTGCTACAAACATTGCATACGTCACGGAAACGCAAACATCGACAAAAAAATTAAGCAACTTATTTGTTATCCTCGAAATGTAATAAAATGAGTCCTTTCAAATCGATCAAATTCTTTTCAGAAATATAACTGATATTTCTTATTTAAAAATGAAGAAATTAATAAAAGAAAAGAAAGATAAAGGAAAAAAAAGAATATAATGAGTTGATAAATTAAAAATTAGACATAATAAAAAAAATATATATTTTAAGATGTCTTTGTTGGTCAAACTATATTTAAATTTTATTTACATTAATTACCAAATATTTTATATAAAACTAGTTCTTAATTTAATAAGTTTATTTGGTTGCGAACTAGTTCAAAGTATTAGTAGCGGTATCGTCTTGTCGATGCATTTTTCTCATTACATCAACTTTCCGGTTTGGGTTTTTTGTGCTACCTTTGTTGTGTCAGACAACGTTGCCAATCTTCTATCTCGGATCAGTTGAAAGAAATGAGGAGGAGTAAAGTGGAACTAGTGCAGGATGCGGATTGAAAGAGATGTGTGGATATGGCAATATGGTTGACAGGGCGGGGGCGTGTTGCTTTTGCTTAAGTGGCTCCTGGCTGGCCCCTGGTTCATGTCAAATCTATCTTATTGCTTGCCAAGTTTTCCGTGTGGAGAAAAGGGGCAACACTCGAAAACCATCGGCTTGCATTTCATTGCAATAACGCCTCCTTGCCCCCTTCAACCACGCCCCGAACTCTGTCAAACTTTTATCTAAGCGAGCTTGTTTTATTTGCCAGAGGTTTTTACTCTGGTTTCTTCGTATTCATTTTTTTTTTTTTTTTTTTTTTGGGTTTTTTTTTTATTATTTCCATTTTTATAGTATATATTTTTTATTTTCATTTTATTTGTGGCTTGCTTATAAATCATAAATATATATTTTACGAGCTCGTTTTGTGTGGCCGGGCACTCACATTTCATTTGAAATAATTTGTGGCATATTGGCAATTATTCATTTTTTTTTTCCTCCCCTCACTCCCTCCATTTTTGCTACTGCCCCACCTCTTTTACCTCCTCCGCCTCCTCTTTCTCGTCGAGCAGGCTTAAGTGCCGTAAAGACAGTTTCTTTTTTCCTCGTTTTTTTTTTGTGTTGGTTATGATGTGGATTTTGTTTTGGATTTGGCTTGGGTTTATCTACGACAACGGCAACAACGACGGTGACATAGCGCAAAAGGTAAAGGACGCATATTAGGAGTAGGAGTTGGTATACGGATCGAATGAGGGCGTGTAGGTCTGGGTTGAGATAGGGATAGAGATAGGGATGTAGGGCTTAGCCAGAAGTAGAGGTTATCTCTGAATAGGTAAAGCCAACTCTCTGGCATACTCATAGTAATGGAGCATTGGAGCAGAAATTGATTTAGTGTTTAGTGTCCTAGTGATAAGCAAAGCCGGAAGGACTTATGTACTCATAGATAGATGATTGTGGTGTATTTACATTTCTTTTACATATAACATGTGAACAGAAATATTTTACCTAATTTGAATATGCATACCAATTAGATTCAAAACGGAAATATTAATTAATGGAAATTAAAGATCTATATATGTAGATATTATGTGATATCAGGAAGAAAGCATGGGCAAAATATAATTTTTAACAAATACTCCCCTACAACCAAAAGGTATTAAGACTTTTGCATAAAAATCGTAAAGAATTCGACGAAATTCTATTCTTATTTTACTTCTTTCACTACGAAACCTATTTATGAGTAGTTCCTTTCAAAATTTACCTTCTTACAGTTCGATAATCTATGCGAAATGCTTAAATTCTCAATACACTAGAATTCTCAAGCAGTTGAAATAGATTTTTCATTGCCCATTTTTTTTTCTTCCTTTGATTGATTTTATTTACTTACGCCCGGAAACATTAAATCTTCAATGGCTTTCGTTTATAGAGATGACATTTGTCATTTTTTTTTTTTTTGATACTTTCAAGCAAATTGTTTTCCCCACAATGCATTTCCATTTGCTACGAAATCAAATTTTCCTAAGCATTTTCTCCTCTTGCTGCTGCCTGTTAACCAACCTTTCGAACCCTTTCAATTCAATTTTAAAGCAAATAAAGCAAACTATTTCAACTAACAATTTGACTTGATTAACCTTTTTCTGTATGGGATTTTTTTTTTTATTTTATTTTTGCTTGTTGCTTTTGTATTCTCTTGACCAAAATGTCGTAAAGTTCAAGCTAAAGCCAATCAAATTGGTTTACTAAAAAGGGGCGTGACTGGTGCCCGACCCCCCATTTTGGTTATCTCTATACAATTTAGCCTGAAATGGCTTGAATAGCAGGTGTTAATGTATCGTTTCAAATGCCGTTCAAATGAATTGAAATGAAAGTTAATTTGCCAATTGGTCGCTAGTAGAAGGGGATGGTGGGAGGGGGAGCAACACACATATATAGTGGGCGGGACAGTTAAGAGCTGGTTGTGTGTGTGTGTAAGTTGGTTGGTTGGTTGGCTGCTTGGTTGAGTGCGTGGTTGTAAAGCATCGGGTGGGGAAATGGTGGGGCTGGGTACTAGTTTTGCCAAGTGTGATTAAATGTTTTGTACGCTTGCAGCTTTCAGCCTTTTGTTGCGTGTTTTTTATTGCCAACCAACGAGCGCACATGCAGCACATGACATTAGGCAACACAGCAGCAGCAGCAGCAACAACAACGCAACACAACGCAACGAGGACATTTTGAAAATGTGCTGCCACACAGACAAAGCAATCCCTCTCCCCCAACTACCGCTACCACCACCTTCACTGCTATCCCCTTCTGTTAACTTCTCTCTGGGCTTTTGTGTTTCCTTTCTTCTTCAGTGTGTGAGTGTGTGTGTCTGTGCGAGTGTGTGTGTTTTTTTTCTGCTGAGTTGCTAAAAAACTTCTTTTCAGCAAACGTTCTGTGGTTAGACGACAACGATGGAGTAGCGGGGTCTAACAGGGCATAGGAGGGGTGGGGAATTATGGAGTTTGGTGGCAGGGGTTTAGGTTTGCTGTGTTTGCCGCAAACAAGCAGCCCCACCTACCCTAACCTCATATCCCCCACCATCAAACCGTCTCTCAATGAAAGTGAAAAAAATCTGTTTGCATATTACACAGCGGCACAAGGCCTGAAGAAGGGCAAGATGAGACAAGGTGAAGACAGTCAGGACCAAAAGCAGGACCTGTTTCCCAGTTTCCAGCTGTGCACGCTAGGTGTCGCCATCGCGAGCGAGCATCTTCAAAGTTGAAGTAATGCGGCCTCAAGTGGCAGCCACAAAATGTAGGTATAGGAAGGACTGCCATCATCAGCCTCCTTTTTATATTCCCCTACCACTTGCCACCTGCCAGCAGCTCCTTCCATTTCGCGGCCGCCTGTCGACATTTAAAATTGCTTGGCTTTCGTTGCTTGTCCTCACCTGGATGTATGTGAATGTATGTATGTGTGTCTGTATGTGTGTGTGTTATGTTTTGAATGAACGCCTGCGTCTTTTATCTTTTCATAAATTTTCTTGCTTTTGTGTATGCCTCACTTTTATTTCCCGCCGCCGCCAAGTTTTCCAAGTTTTTTAATGCTTACAAAATTTGAATTGAATTTGCCAACAGCTACAAGGACGACGACGATGGCAACGACGGAGGACGACAAGGATGTTTTTTTGTTTTTTTTTCCTTCGCTTTTTTACTTTTCTTTTTCCTTTTTTATTTTCTCTCTTCTCTCCACCAATTTGCATCGACATTGCTTGCCATTGCCTTTGCGTCTGCCTGCCTTCAATTTGAAGCAAAAATGTTGGAACAACTTGAAGTTCTTCTACGTCTTTGGCACCTGCCTAGTTTTCTGCCTTTTTCTTAATCGTTTAACAATGCCCAAAGCGACGAAAACATCCCAAGGGTTTTTGCATCTACATAATTGGATGGAACTGAGGGGGTGATGGTAAAAAGGAGTAGACGATGGTAGGTGGCGTCAACGGGTGGTGAAGTGCGGTGCTACTACATAGTATACGAAAAGCAGTTCCATCTACTTCACTGCAAATGTGCATTTAATTCGTGTGATAATGGCTGGTCGCATACACAAAAGCGTGAATTGGGTTGGGACAGGACATGGATGATGGATGGAGTTGGAAAAGCTTTTGATTTATATTGCCATCGTAGTACTCGACTTGTATGCATCTGTGTGTGTGTGTGTGTGCGTGTAAGAGTGTGTATATGGTCATGAATATATGTATGTTGTACGGATGGATATATATATATATATCTATATATATGTACATACTCATCGGTTACTTGCTGAGTATGCAAGAGCTGGAAACCTTTTAGATTGTGGCAAGGCAAGTGCGACAAGGTTGCGGTTCCGGATATTGTGTTCTACACATACACATGCATTAATATGTGTATAGGTATATACATATGTACATATATGTTGCGGTAAACAACATAAGGCAGAATAAGAAGAAGAGTTCTCTTGATAATATGGAGAATCAATTAGGGAAGCCAAAAGCATTGTCGGTATATATGGAAATCAATCAATAATAAAACGAAACTTTTTAATAGATGCAAAAACAAACTCTTGAAACTATTGAAAGTTGAAAGTAACCAATGGCGATAATGTTGACAATAAAGTGAAACTAAGACGATTACATGTCTAAGGGAAAGTTATATTGTAAAATTGGAATTTAAAAATTTTCTTGTCTGTCCAAAAAAATTATAAAAATGATTATTAAATATAAAAATGCTTAATGTATTAATTTTAATTTTCAAACAAAATGAAATGAATTGATCAGAAATCAATTGATCAATCAATCAGTCTAAAATCATATCCTCCTAGCACATAAAAAGAATTGAATTTAATAATTATATGCAATACTCCTCGATTTCTTAATTTTGAATACTAAAATTTGTTTATAAGCATACTAATACTAAAATTTGTTTATAAGTAAGCAAACTTTATGAGAAATTTCTTTACCATATATAATACTCTTTCCAGATTATTATACATAGTATTATAATAACATAAATATAACGCAAACTTAAAGAGGAATTCGTTAAATATACATGTGAATCTTCCCAGATTTTTACAATATACTTAATGAAAGATAATTTCAAAACTAAAACTGAGACTTCAAATTTGAATTTTTATCAAAAAACTGTTGCTTTCTATTGCTTTACGTTTAAAATTTTTGAAATATTAAAAAAAAAGAGGCTTTTTTCACTACAAATTAAATAATTGCATTAAAGTGGTGATAATGCTTTTGAATGTATATGACCCAGTTATATGAAAGCAAAGAATATCTAACTAAAATGCATTAATTTTTGTTTTTTGGTGCTTTTACCAAAATTGAAGAGAGGTATTAACATGGTAGGTACCGGAAACCGAAATTTTCTCTCTCTATGTCTTTATGTTGCCTTTCTGTTTCTTTCTTTTTGCGTTCGTTAGCTAGCTCTTTTCATTTTATTTCCACTCATAGACTAATCCAAAGCGAAGCTCATATAATTTATATGTTTTCAGTTGCAATATAAAACTTTTTCATTGCCAACTTTAAAGCCACACAAACATACACATACATACGCACACACTTCTTCATCATTTAAGCATTCCAATTCCAGTTCTCCATTTCCTTTTCTTCTTTTTTTTTTTTGCCTTTCCCTTTTTGTATATGTTTTATATATATATATTTATAAGTGTGTGTGTGTGTGTGTTTGGGGCTATTTTGCAACTCTCTTTTATATACACCACAAATGCCGCACTTACGTAATACATCAACGAAAATGTCCAAACAAGGTAAAAAGGATTTCAGGTGCTCTACGTTTTCTCTCCATATTTTTGTAAGCCAAAATGCAGCTTAACATATCAGCAACAGCAGCGCCAGAGTCAGACCCACAACCAGACCCAGACCCAGACCCAGACCCATAGCCAGAGCCAAGCGAAACGAAACGATTCGTTGACCATGCCCTCCTCCGTGAGATGCCTAAAGCAGCTGCCAGGTGAAGCAGCAGAAGTGTGAAGTGTTTGGTAGAAAGGGAAGAGAAAGGCAGTGGTTGGTTCTGTGGAGGGATGCAAAGCAGTGGGAGTGAAAGAGCATGGAGGCCAAATGGAGGCCAGACCATGCCCGGGCAAACGTGTGCCGCCAACTCACATTGGAGGCTGCTGCGGTAATTAATGCAGCGCGTTTTGCGAAAATGCGAATACATTTCACCGGAGCAGCATACGTACGTACGTACGTACATATATATATATATACATTTTCAAGGTATGTGGCACGGCACGGCACGGCACAGCATAGCACCGAACCTATCTGAACCAACTGGGCACAGTGGTTTTTCGGACGTTTAAAATTATTGTATTTTGAATTCATTTTGCTCTAGTTTAAGCAAATTTTATCGATACGACTCTTCAATATAATTTATCTGATTCGTTATTTCTCTTGTATATAGATTCAATATATAGAAATCATCTATATAACGGTTATATCGTTAAATTTTGTATTAATTCGTATGGAAAAGTTTTCTTAATTTTCTTCTTTTCTGATAGATTAGCAACTATTACTTTTTAAACTTATAAAACTCTTAAATTGTTTGCCTTTAAAAAGTGTATTTTAGAAACTATTCCAGGATAAGGCATTCAATTTAACCTTAACATATATCTTATTGCAAGGACAAAAAGATAATTAAAAAATGTATGGGAAAGTTGTCTCTCAGTTACTGTCAATTAATAAAAATCCTTCAATGAAGATATTCATATACAATATCTACGTCAATTATATTAATCAAGTTTGGCACCACAGTGTCTCTTTCTCTCTTTTTCACACACACGCACACACGTAACACACACTCAGAAGCCAAGGAGCGAGGATAGTGGGTCGGTTATGGTAAAGAGGGTGGGACGAAAGGGTATAAAGGTATAGTGACGGGGCAAATGTATTCACGCTGAAACGATTTTTGGGTGCATGGCGACACCTTGGTTTGGCGCCCGCTAACTGTAAACACATACATATGTATGTATGCATACACATACATATATATAGTATATATATATATATCTATACAAATACAGAGATTTGGCCTGGCTTTTCGCATGTGTGAAAAGTTCCACGTCTCGCGCTGTTTTGCCAAAATGCAAACGACAACAACGACAACAACAACTACACAGGAACAACAGGAATATAGCAGGCAAGGTGCATATAACTAGAGCAGTGTAGAATAACGTCAACAGCAACAACAACTTAAAAAAAGAACAAGAAGAAGAAAATCAAGCAGAAATTTTAAATTTGAATATGTTTTTCCACCTTCCTTTTTTACCCCTCCTTACATTTTCTTCTCTGTATCTATCCTCTCTAGTAACCGTTTGCCATTTGTCTGCTTGGGTTCTCTCCCTTTTCTTTTTTGTCTTTTTGTCTTTTTGTCTTTTTGTCTTTTTTTTTTTTTTTTTTTTTTTTTTTTTTTTTTTGTCTTACACATTTCTTGTCGTTGCTTGTGTTATTTATTTGTTAGTTTTGTGATTCAAATATATTCCAGAGTTGGTAAAAGAGAAGGTCTGTGGGGTAAGGCAAGGAGCTTCAACTGTTTCTCTCTAGTCTATATATTCTTCATTCTTTATTTTTTCTTGCCATTTTGTTTTTTATTTGTTTTTTTTTTTCTTTCTTTTTTTTTTTTTTGTTGCCGCTTATTATGCACATTTTAAATCATCTACGCAGCGACAAAGACTCAACTAGAGGAGAGACCATAACATTGGTCGACGAAGGAGAAGTGGTGGCAACTCTGGCAGCAGTTAAATTAAGCACACACTTTCATATGAATTGCATTGCGTATCTATGAGTTGTTATTCGTAGGACACTTTGTCCTACCTCTCTTTCTCTTTCTCTCTCTTTCTCTCTCTTTCTCTCTCTCTCTCACTTCCATTTTCACTTAAATTCCATCTTTCTCTTTCTCTAACTCTATGTATTTCTTTCTCTGTCTCTATCTTTGACTACTTGCATATGCAGTTTTACCAACTAAAATAACAAATAGCATCAAATGGTTTTGGTATATCAAATGTGAATAATGAAAAAATTTTCGAATATTTTGTTGTAGCAAATATGCAAAAATATGTTTCTACTCTCATAATCGCCTGAAAATACAACTTAATTGCTCTTTCTATAAGTTGGAAGAGAGAAAAAACCAACAAAATATGGCAAATATTAAAAATAATCCTTGTGCATACTGCTATTTAAAATATATACATACATACAATGGGATCGATAAGGTTAAGTAAGGTAATGTTAAAATCAGTAGTACGGTAGTATTTAAAATCATTTAAAAACTAAGTAACAAAATAACTATGTTTCTTATATATAAACTTCAAACGATCTCTGTTATATTAGGGATAATATTGGACTAATCCTAAAGAACTTAAGCTAATATTATCAAACGTCTTAAGGGAAAGTATAGATAAAGAGGA
The DNA here is from genome assembly GCA_018903615.1 of Drosophila neocordata. NCBI lineage: Eukaryota > Metazoa > Arthropoda > Insecta > Diptera > Drosophilidae > Drosophila > Drosophila neocordata. The sequence goes on from JAEIGI010000001.1 coordinate 14,418,878, forward strand.
AATTAGAAGATATAATCCTATATAAGATATAATCCTATAAATAAAATATGAGTTAACTTTAGTATAAAGTACGCTGATAATGAATAGAACTTACGCTAAGGTGATCTTGGTTTAATGCACTTTATAAAGCTGTAAATTATCAAGTAATTGAGTTTAGAAATATTAATGTAAGTCTTTTGGATAAGATTAGGAATTTACAATCAGAATTGTAGTGAGATAAGATAAACGTTTAAAACATTATAGAGATGATTATGATATAGTAAAAAAAAAGTTAAAAAGTTAAAGCAAACATATCTTTGGTTATGTTTGGGAAAGGTGTATAAGTAGCTGTTGTATTGTCAATTTCAAAACACTTTCAATATCACATTTAAAGTAAATTTCAAGCCCAACTGCAGTCTACTTTATCAAAATTATTTATAAAGTTTTCCATTTTTCTTGCCCATAGTACAATAAAATAAATTGCTCGGCCAATTGGATCAAGTGAAAAAAAAAAACTAACGACAAATAATTTAAAAAGTAAAAAAAAAAAGGAAAAGGCGAAAATATTCATAGAATAATTGCATTAACATCAAAATATAAAAATAAATAGAAGCACTTTATCTACATTGCGAATCAAATTAGATACCCAATTCAATTCAAACCCATCATGTAGATCCCAATCCCAATCCCAATGTGAACCCATTATTTGTAGTCAGTCGGTCGTCCTCAACCTATAGAAAATCAATATTTGCTTTTGCAGTTTATTTGCTCATATTGCCAGCAACAACAACAACAATAATAACAACAACAAACACTAGATACTAAGTATATGGCTTTACTGTTAACTAAAGTGCCACTACTAACTAAAAATAAAAAACGACTAAAAGAAAATGCAAACAAACAACAGTTCCATTTACCGTTCCGTAACCCAGCGAACTGTTAACTTTGGTGGCTATATATATGTATATAAAAAGGGCCATCTCGTCCCCGTCCACCCGTTATCCCAAAAAAAAAAAAAACCTGCTGCTGCTGTAACTAAACCAAACACCCCGCCCTACCAACCGCCGACCACCGCCGCTAGATGGCGTCACACCGTCATAGTTGTCGTATTTAATTTGAAAACATTTTCGTGTCATTTACGTGAAGTGCAGCGATTAGATGTGGTTGCCATCGTCGAGGTTTTTGGATCCTCCTCTAGCTGACTGCTGCAACTGTTCTGTTGGCTTTTGGGTGGAAAAAAGTTTTGTAGCGGAATACACTCCACTTGTACACACACACATATATATGAGTCTACACGTGTGTTATAACGGTAATTACGGAGCAAATGTCAGGGCAGCAACTGTGATTTCCGCTCCAACAACAACAATTGATTGCTGTTTGTTAGTTATTTTGTTTGGATATTGCACTTCTAACTTCTATCCATCTCTTTCTATCTCTCTCCTTTACTCTCTCTGTGTTTTTGTCTGTCTCTGTATATCTATTTGCCCACTCCCACGCCTCTTTTTGCCAATTATCAGAAGAAATAATTTATAGACTCGACGCTGCGTGACAAACATACTGTACAAATATATATATATATATACGTATATATAGTATAAAAGAAACGTGCATTACAAAACTGCACTTCAACTTTGATATTTTTACCTTGAAAACTTGGCATGTTTCTAATGCATGCCAAATGGCCGAATGGCATCAATAAACCGTACGTCACTCTAATTGCAAACACACACACAGTCACAAACACATATTTAAGATACACCGAGAGAAAGATGCACCAATTATCAGCAATAGATGACAAGATGAAAGTAACTTTTTTATCGATTTAAAGGAAAATTTGAAAAGATTCTGCTAAGCTTTGTCAGCTGACGATAATCCTTATCTTTAGATTTAAATTAATATACATCACAAAAGGTAAGCCTAAAGTAACCGACAAAAGAACCAGTTAAAAATTACTATCAAATGAAGCGAAAAAGGATTAAAGTTGTAACCTTGCTTACAGCTAACACTATATGCCAAACTCTTTATATTTAATCAATATATATTCAAATCCGGTTAAACATTAATATCTATTAATATTAAATATCAATCCCAATCCGCGACTTACAATATTTTCCGGTTTGTTTTTAAATGCTTGATAGACAGAATTTCCCAAAAGATTCACCGGATTCAAAATGAATTGCAAGTGATATTGACAGTGGTGGTATATATAATACTTTTGTAATTGAAAGATTTCATTGAAAATTGATCCAGGTGGTGAAGTACACGCCACCAATCAGATTAACCGTTAATCCCTGAAATCCATTGGAAACTGCAGCTCCTGATGTGCCTTTTTTTTTTTTTTTTTTTTTTTGGAAACTGCAACGCATTTTAAATTTATTGTACATATCGAGACGATTTTTTCTCCCAGTTTAGTCCAGACTGGACCTAACACGCATACATACACTCAGAGTAACATACACACACACATTGCAGTTACACTTTGCTTTTTCGCACGCTCTTTGTATGCAGTCAAAGAGGCCAGGCGCGACGAGACGAGGGTGGTAAAGAATACTACGAGAGGTTGTTGGCAAAGGATATGCAGTGGCAATGTCAGTAGCCGTAACAGAGGCAGGCACATCGGCAGGCGGAGTGAACTGTAATGCCATTAGCTGGCAGCCGGGCGCAAAGCCATTTGAAAGTTCAACACGTTCAAAGGTCCACTATGTTTTACTCCTTTTTTTCTCGCACACTCTAAAAACCCTTTCCATACTCTTCCCCCCCCTTCCACTCTCTGTGACCTCTTTCTCTTTCTTGTACTCTTCTTTATTGTGACCCCTTTGCCTAGCCTGCCTGCCTTCCTGCCTCTGTTGCCACTGTCTTGCTTCCTGTCTCGCTCATAGTAGGTCTGGCTCTGTCTTGGCCTGTGTCCTTTTTGAAGCAACTTTCACTGTTTATTCTGCTAAAAGCGCTGGCCAACACTCATGCACTTGAGTGAAAACGAGACAGAACAGACACAGAGGGGAGAGAGGAAAAGGGAAAGGAAATGGGGGATTGGGAGCCAACTCAAACTGTAGACCAGCTGCAAAAGCAACTCACTGGCTTTGCCCAGTCTTCTTCTTTTTTTTTTTTAATTGACTTTTTATGCGCACTTCAACTCAGTTGGAATTTAACGCGCTTTAAGTTTTGCCAATTGCATTCGCATTTGCAATTTCCATTGCCATTTTCCATAGTCATTTTCCCATTTTCCATTGCGGCACAGGTCGGCGTGCAGCCCGGCCACTGTGACACTTTGCAAGCCATTAAGCATTTTCATTACCTGCCTTCTTCTGGCCGGATCCCCCAAAAACCGTATTCCTATGCAACCCAATCCAACCCTATCTTACATTGCCATAGCGTATCCTGCTCCTGCTCATGCTGCTGTTACTGTCCTATCCTGTCCTGCCTGTCCTGTTCTGCTTTGCATTTTGATAGCCGTAGCCCTTTTTGCTATTGTCATTGTCGTAAGTCGTCCTACGTCCTTCGTCCATCTGCTGGACTTGGTCCTTCTAGCTGCGGCTCTTGCCTCTGTTTTGTTTACGTGTGCGCTATTAATTGCTCGAGCATCCAAAATGCAAATTGCAAATGCAACATCATAGCCAATGCCAGACCAGAGCCATTGGTTTTTGGCTCACATTTCTGCTTAGTCCCATTTTGGGTCCTTTGTGGCTGCAAGTGAATTATTGTCCTGGTTTGCATATTATCCTAAAGTTTCTATCTCTCTCTCTCTCTCTCTCTCTCTCTCTTGCTCATTCTCTATCTTTCTCAGTCTCACTGTCTTGCTTTTTCTTTCTCTATATTCATCTCTTTCTCGCTCTGTCTCTTCGCTTCCATTCATTTCGTGGGTAATTAAAACGCTTTAAGATGCATCAGTGCGTGACAAATCTTACTTTTCACTTTTAACTTGGGTAGGCAAAATGGGCTACTCTCGTTGGTAAGAGATTGGGTGGATGAGTGACTGAGTGAGTGAATGGTTGGAGTGGGTGTATTTTTCTAGCAGACCAGCTCCATTGTTTGTCCTGTCACTTACAATAAACTGAAATTGGAAAGTTTCTCGTAATTCGAGTGAATTTTTTTTTTTTTTTTTTTGGGGTATAAGTATTTTATCAGATATTTGACAGAGACAAAAAAGCTGACAATTTTATGAAAAATAAAACTTTTAATGCCTTTGAAATGAAACTTGACACTTCAGGTTCTTAAGAAGGTTTTATAATCATATCATTTATTTTTACATATATAAATTAGTTTAATTAAGGCTGTAAGTATATTAATTACTATATTAAATAGAAATTGATTCGGAATTGATTTCCTCATAACTGAAATCTATTCTTTAATTATTTTCTCTAATTATTTTCTCATTTAAAGTTTCCACTTTAAAGCGAACATATTTAAGTTTTATATTCTAAATTTGATAGATTTTTTATTGATTTTTCTTTATTCATTCTAATTGAAGCTTATATAGAGAGCATCCTTTTAGCATCCTATCATATACACCATTCCCTGCTCCATTGTCATTGTTGCGAACGTAAGGTGGTTTTCTTTCATCTCCTTCTCATCCGCTTCGCCTGCATCTTCTTTATACTTTGCTCAACTGTGTCTCTGCTAGTTGTCCGGTTCGTCATCCATCCACTTGAGGCTCTTCTGCACAATTCATTCAAGTAAAATACTTATGAAAGAGTTGAAGTTGTGTGTCCAAGAGTCGAGGAAGAAGAAGATGAAGAAGTTGAACAAGCAGATGCAACATCAACTTGGAGCTACCAGAGGCAGCTGCTTCGACGATTGTGTCTAACACAGGCGAACTCGGCCCAACAGTTGTGCCCACTTTTAAGAGATGATAAAGTGTTTTTTTTTTCGCCCTCCACTTCTGTTTCCCTCTCCATTGCTTGCTGCTGCTGTTGTTATTTTGTTGTTCCTTAAACTGTTTAAAATTCAAAAAAAAAAAAAAAATAAAAAATAAAAAAAAAATACCAAACAACAGAAAATATATAAAAATAACGAAATGATATAACAAAATGCCACTAAAGTCTGGGCAATTAGTGGAGAGCAAAAAAAAGCGAACAAAAAAAAAAAACAAAAAAAAAAACGAAAATGTTGAAAAATTTGTCGCAAATCTAAAAAGCCAAAAAATGACTTAATAGCCAAAAGTTGTGCATGCGACAAAGTAAGCGTTCGTGCGTGGCAGCAACGTGAAGGAGTGGTAGTGCTACAAAAGAGGTTAGAGGGGGAGAGGTGAAGCTAGGAGCTAGCTGACTGCTGACTATAAACAGAGGCGAACAGGGAAAAGTGAAGAGATTTTTTGGGGTTGGATATTTGTGGGCACACACATACATATGAGTGACATAGCCAGGCTGCTGACACGGGATCAGGAAGCTGATGGTAGGGCAGAGCGCGTGCCGTTGGGAAACTTGCCAGCCAACGAACCAACCAACCAGCCAGCCAGCCATTTCTGTAGTGTACTCTGTACAGTAGTTCCCTTCAGTCTGTCATTCAGGCCCGCCGCAAGAGAATGCGTGCCTGTGGACAAAACATGTCAGCAGCCTTGTCTTTTAGCCATATTATACGTATATGCAGCCATACATACATATAAATATATATATATGTTTATATATATATATATGCTGATATGTATTTTAATTCATAACAAAGTCCATGAATGAACTGAAGTGAAGTGAACTGAACTGAAGACTGCGAATCTACCAAGCAAATGCAAATTCAAATGCTGCTCAGCTGGCAATTATAATTTCCCATTTTCTTCTGTGTTAAAAATATGATTCAATTTGTTTTGCCTGGGGTGGCATTTCTTTTCCTTTTTTTTTTCTCTCTTTATTTTTTCTTTTTCACTTTTGTTTTGTTTCTTTCTCTTTTTTTTTTTTCCTTGTTTTTGTATTGTGGCACTCTAATCTAAAAGTAGAGTATGTAGCTTATCCCATTTAGTTGGTTAGCAATTGTTTACCTGTGTATGAAATTTAATTAAAGGCATGTCCTGCAGATTAGTTTTCTTTTCTCGCTCATTTGTATTGAAATTCATCTAAAAATTTGCTAAATTTTTAAATTGCTTTCATATTTCAAGATTTTCCTTAAGAATTCAAACTTATCTTACTATCAACCTGTTCTGCTTATCGAGACTTAACATTTCTCGAATTTACATTTTAAGTTTTAGATAAGAATGCTATATGTGAATTATATGTATGATTCCTTTGATTCTTAACTAACTTAACAAAAATATTATTTTCTTGTTGGTTTTTATGGGATTTTGAAGAGTGTACAGACTTTGTTATACTATTGGAAAATATGTTTTAGTGTATTCTTTTGGTTTTGGTTTTGTTTTGTTTTTTTTTTTTTTTTTTTTTTATTTTTTAATATTTCATAATTTTTTATCTGCTTTGCCTTTCTTTTTGCTCTCGACAAATCCAAGCAAGAAATGCGACATTAAAATTGATTCTAAGGGAGATGTAATGGGGAAGTGAGATGAACGAAAAGAAGGATGGCTCAAAGGATGTTGTAGTGTGAGTAAAGGACAACTGCCGAACCGTCTTCTTAAGTGATGGTGGGCTTGCTTGGTCCTAGTCGTTGCCCGTCCCCAGTCCCGGTTCTGGGTCTGGTTGTCTGCGCTGATTAGACTTAGAGACGACGATAGATGATGGCGTGTAAATGGCGCCTGGGCAAAAGGTGTTACTGATGATAATAATGATGATGATGAAGAAAATGACGATGATGTACCTATATAAAGTGCCGCTGGGTGGCTCTACAAAAGTAGAGAATGAGACATAGACTGGGCTAAAACTTGTCGCCGCGCACGGAAGCACAAAAATTGAATTGACATGACAGTCGGCAGAGCCTGCCTGCCTCTACATTTTATACCCCCTCTTAACTTTACTTCCCCGACGCCCCACACTGTCCCTGGCTTCGCCCTTTTGCTCTTTCATGCTACTTTCTTTCTCTCTCTCTCTCTGTTTTTCTCTGGTTACTGACATTGGTTTATGCTGGTTAGGACAGTTTGGAAGCCATGGTTCATAAAATTCATTTCCGCGCCTGCAAAAGTGATTAAAATTATAATTAAACTGTGATGGTAAAACTCCTCTCGATCTTGCAGTCCTCACAGCACTTTGTCCTCTGTGTCCTCTCTGTTTCTAGCCATATTCAATTTAAACTAAACCGAAACACACAGGACGTATGAGCAATCTCTGTGTATGTATGTATGTGTGCGTGTAAGTGGTGGAGAAGGGCAAAGATGTAGCATTGGGCAAAGTTGGCATTTTATGCATTCAACATACTTGCCTGCAGTCGGTAGTAGTCGGAGGTCGGTTGGTCGGTCTGTCTGTACGTCTCTCCGTCCATGCATTCAATGGTTCATTGGTTGCTATAAATATATAATACGTGACAAATACGTGCCGAGTTCTTTTCAATTCCACCAACCCCATCCTCAACTCCTTTCCCGTTGCCGTTTCCCATACCCAATCCCATGCTATCCCATCTACCTACAACCACTTCTTGCTCTTTGGAAGGAAACGTGTGTTGAGCGTACAAATGTATGTACAAATCCTTGCCAGCATAGAGAGAAAAGAAATGGTTAGCAATAAAAGTGTTTTCAGCTTATGTGAGGCGTCAGTCAGAGAAAGCGAGAAAGACTGAATTGCAGGGAAAAAGAGAGTGAGAGAGATAGAGAGAGAGGAAAGTGGAGTGTGGGATTTTAGAGTGGTGTGTTGGGGAAAAGGGAGACGACCAAGATGAAACGCACTTGTTGATTGGCACTGAATGTTGCGTCTTAAAGGATTGATGTACTGCCACTGCCACCGCCGCCACCTGATGGGTTGAAGACCAAAAGAAAGTGACTTACAGAAGGTGAAAAAGAGAGTGAGAGTGTAGGACAAGAAGAAGAAGAAGAAGACGGGAATAGGAGTGAGGTGAACCCTAAGTGCCAACTGCTGCCCTGAGCAACGCCATCAATGTGCTCCACGTGCAATGGTTGCATTTTCCCTCTTCTTTTTTGGCTGTAAATGCGCTGCAATCTTTTGGTTTGGCATACTACAGAGGACTCTAAGATGATGCAACCTAGAGATGAAAAACGCATGATAGTGATTGTGTGAGTGACTAAGTGAGTGAGTGGGTGGGTATGTAAAGGCCACAACGACACAATGTAGAGTAAAAGACTTGAAGGAAATGAAATGGCAATCATTTGCTAGAAGTAACTTCAGTTGCTGTTGCTCAAAATTAAAGAACTCTCAAACAATAAACTTGATTTTACAAAGCAGTATTAGTACTAAACTATTTTATTGTACAAAAATGTTGCTAAACAACGATAAATTAAAGCAATAGTTAAAGACGCTTAAACGAAAAAGATAACAACAGTTTTTCAGTGACTTGACTTTGAATATAAGGTTTATCCATTATCAAAAGAGATCTTCTATATTAGTCTCACTACTTAAATAATAACGGTATTGCTCAACACTGCAGTATAGTGTTACCTTAAACTTCGACAAATGCGGCAACTCTAAAAGTTTTCATACTAAATTTGTGAACAGTGTGACCTTTGCAAAGGGCTAAAAGTCTGTGTATTTCATTTTTTTTTTTATTTATTGTGTTATTCAATTGCAGGGAATTTTCAGATTTAGCCGACATATGCATTTCCATTTTCATTGATTCATCTATCTATCCATCAGCAACAAGCTCCACACAACCAATGAGCTCGCTTATTCCATTTGCTTAGACACGAACAATGCAACAACAACAAAAACAATAACAACAAAAAATATGAAGAAAAAAAAAAGAAAGAGGGAATCCAAGTCTGGTCTGGCTTGGCAATGGGAAAAATGGCTAACACACAAAAAAAAGAGAAAGAAAAAAAAACATGGGGGAAAACCGGTTACAAAAAAAGGAGGAGAAAAGGCAAAACGGAAACGGAAATTGAAAATCTGAAGCTTTTCGAAGAGAGCAAAGCAGAGGAGAACAGTGCAGAGGAGAAGAGAGGAGCGCGAACTGAGCGAACAAGTGAGTGAGTGAGTGAGCTGTGAATCCTATTTCAAGTGCAATCTTCAGTCGCGCAGGTTGAAAGTAATTCAATAGTTGGCGGCGGCTCCGGCTCTAGCTCCGGCTGCGGCTCATGCTACGATGTGGCATCTATGGCATTGAATGGCAATCGAGAGTGGCACGTAATGCCAACAATTGCACACCAATGCAAACAGCAGACAGGATCAGCAACTGTATGGTGGTTGAAGCGGTAGGTGGAAAGTGGGCTTGGGGGGAAAAGGTCGCTTGGCTCATTGGTGGCATGTGTTGCACGTGTGTAGATAAGGTTTACTGTTGCAGCTGCTGCTAGTGGGCTTAGCAAAAGGTACCTGTTTCTGCTCCTGCTCTACCTTTCCTCTTGCTGTTGCTGCTGCTGCGTACACACAAAATTCATTTATGTGCACGCAAATCCCTAATCTCTAGTTTTTGCCATCCTCCCAAACTTTCCTCTATCGTTCTGTGTTGCCCTGTCGCCCTTGTTTGTTCTTGTCGCCGCTGACAACATTTGCGGAAATGACTTTTGAGCGGCTCTACGCCATATGCTGCCAACCGCCTGCCATGGATCCTGATGCTGCCGTCGCCGCCGCCACCGCTGCCGTTGGCACTGCCTGTCAACTCGAGAGTTCGTCTGGGCTTAGTAACAAAATTAAAGTTGCTACTACCAGAGAATCACCTGAGAACGAACATCGTTTGCCGGCACCACCAATGACGACGCCGCCTGCAACCGACACAAGATTGATGTAGCATTCATTTGATGCGGATTAGTATTTTATAGCTGCACTTCACTACCATGTGGGTCGCCGACAACGACGACGACGACGTCGACGATGATGGCAAAAAAGGCTTGTGCATTTTCCTTTTTTTTTTTTCGTTCTCCATGTTTTTTTTTTCCTTTTTTTTTTTTGTTGTACCCCATTCTTTTTCCTTTCACATTCCTTGCAATTGATTGCCCTTGCTTCATCCTGTGTCCGTGTGCGTGTGCGTATGCTTTTACCTTCCCTCCCCCAATTCAACTGATTGGGGTCAGCTATGGATGATGATGATGATGATGATGATGATGGCGTTGGCAATGGGAATGTGAATGGGGATTGAAAAGCAAAGAAGATGAGTGGAGAGAAACGAGGGGGGCACGGGTGGGTGCCTGGGAGCGCAGCGCAATGATTGCTGGCGGCTATTGATGTTGCTGTTGTTATTTAGCTGCTAAGTTGCTTACTTGATTTGTAGCACAAAATTCAATTCAATTGCCACTCGTCGCACTTTCAATGGTAATCAATACCAAACTGACCTAAGCATTTTGATTTCACTATGCAACATGATTCTCTTTTCTCATTCACGAATATTGATTTCACATTCTATACACAGGCAGACACACAGTAAGAGACTCCACTTGGTTAAATTCCATGTACTTTGCAATACATGACTGTTTGAATGGCCATATATCCATATTTTTTATTCAGAAGCTGAAATCAAATGAAAAAAAGTATTTCAAGGGCATAGTTGGAATATTTGTTGACTTATTTTTTATATTAATTAATATTAAGGGCCAACTATGACTCAATTAAAATATTAAATGTAGAACAGAGAATTAATTAAAATACTTAGCAATATAATTTTACATTAAAATGTAATAATTGACCTTTTAATGTCGCAATGAATAGGACTAAGGCTTGCCTATATCATATTTATACAAAGATAATAATATAGATAAAAATATATATGATAGAAAGTTAATAAGTAATTCATTCTCATAAGAGATGATTGTAGATGAATCTTGATTGTAGGTTCTTTAGTTATAAGATATCGTAAATACGTTTTGGTTAACATTAAGAGATTTTCTTAAGAAGAATTAAGAACAATGCCTCTCCTTGAAACTAGGCAGAAATCAGCTTTTTTAAACAGATCATGAATCCTGTCATTAATGGTTTTTGGAAATGAATCTGCTGACTTGACACTGAGGGGAAGTCACCTCTGTGACATTATTCCTTATAGATTTCCAGTGGCTACTGTATTTGCTTAATCTCTTTTAGATTTACAAAATGCTTTTGTTATGAATTTTCCAGTGGCTTAAAGAGTATTAGATATTTTAATTGTCTTTAATTTAATACCTTGATTTTTTTTTCTTCTTTGCTTACGATTGATTTTAATAAAGTTATAGTCCTTAGCGGATTAGATCCACTTTGGATTTAAGTGTATTGTAGCCTAGTGCTAAGCCGTTTGATTTGTAGACTTACATACCTCTAATTCAAGCGAAATGCCCACATACCCGCTATCCCCACTTGTCTTCGGACAGAGTGAAATCCATAGAGGGGAGAGACAGACAGAGCGGGTGCACAAGGGAGTTACGAAAGGCTGTGCCAGGGGACATTAGGAAGGGGAAAAGCATAACCGCAAGCTAGATGGAATGTAAGCGAAGACTTTGGTTGGGTCTACGCTCCACACTGATGATGCTGCAGCGCTGCAAATTAATTAATTTTGACGAGGCAACCGGCTAAAGGATGTCGAAAACCATTTTTCCTGCCAACCAGCAGCAGTGGCAGCAGCAATAGCAGCGGCAATAGCAACGGCAACAGCAATGGCAACGACGGCAGTGGCAGCGGCAACTTTGGCAAATATAAATTGTGTGTGCCCGGGTCGTTCGTTCAACGTATGCAAACGGCTCTTCTGATGATGGGTGTGAGTGTAATTACTTGCACACCTGTCGACAGCTACACATTTACTCACTCATTTAACCAAAAGGTGGAGTAAAAGAGACGCACTCAGATAGCTGGTGGCATGTGTTAGAGTGAGCGAGATAAAAGAAAGAGAAGAAATCTGTATTTTGGGTCCTGGGTTGGGTTACCCAAAGCAGAGCAGCAGCGGTAGCAGCTGCTTTCTGGGCTTAAAGTAATTTCGACCAAATACTGCCACAATTGCAAATGATTTTCACTTTCCAAATCGAAATGAATGCGTTCCACTACTAACTAGTTGGAGTTGAAGCTATGTCTCTCTATCTCGCTTTCTCTCTCTTTCTCTTAACCGAAATTCTGTCCTATTCTCTTTCTCTATTGGTGTGTGAGAGTATGTGTATGTGTGTGTGTGTGTGTGTGTGTGTGTGTGTGTGTGTCTCAGTGGGGAAAGCATAAATTTCATCTTCCTATGTAGAGGAGGTTGCCTCTTCGCTGATAAATGACCCTTGAACACCTTTAAGTCCCCCTTTCCTCTACCCCCCTACAGCCCACAACCAAACCTTTTGGCCGCCGCCCCCGAGGCATATAAATTGAAAGCTATTTATCATACACATGCCACACTAACATCTATACAAGTGTTGAGAGTGTTGTGTGTGTGTGTGTATATATATGTAGGAGTATGTGTGTTAACTAAGTTTTTGGTTGCGCTTGGTTAGGCCCAGAAACAGAACCAAGAACAAAGAGAACAAAAAAAAAAGGAAAAGAAAATTCAAGTTACCAACGCTTATTACCTACACTTGAAGCAAAAAAATATGACAATCTAGAAAACATCGTTCACTATCACAACAATTGTAAGTTGTATTTGTCAATTGAATACCCTTCTTATATTCCTTTTTATATAAGTAGAAAAAGTATTCGATTTGGTTATCTTAATTTAGTTTCAGAGTTAAGTCATATGCAAAATATTGCGACTTTCTAGAAAATATTTAACCAAAGTTTTCAATTTTTTTTAGTTTCCCCTTCTAATGTTGCTAAACTAAAAGTTATTAGATTGAAGTTTTTTGTCATAATACATTTGCATTTTTTCCAAGTGTATAAAAAATAAATAAAAGGATCATCACCTTTTGTAGCTACCGAACTATGTATACTCTGCCATGCTTAAGTTGAGAACTAAAGGAAGGTTAAATAAAGAACATACAATAACTAAAAGAGAGTTAAAACGTGAGGTATATAGATTAGGTAAAAAAGTTTTAACTTCTTTGTAACTGCAATCAAAAAGTTGTTGCAAAATTTCAGTATCATATCTAGCAACAAATAATTTAGAAAATCTTGAAAAATAGACTTACCAAAACTTAAAAGAGAAAGAGATTTAAATAACTGAGGAATGGGTTATTGTCCAGTAGAATTGTCAGTTGGTTGAAATAGTGTAACTATTGAATAATTAAAAATTTAGAAACAAATCTCACTCTGTAAAGAATGTATTCTTTAAAATATGGAAACAAGTTTCTTTCTTTCCAATTTTCTTTAACAAATTAAATTAAACCCTTGTTTTTTGGGGGTTTCAGAAAGAGTATTACCAAAAGGGCAAGAGACATATATATAGAAAGAGAGAGAGGGAGTGTGTGAGAAAGCCAGAGAATAGGCGGGGGCACGCTTCATTTCCTGCCACACTTTGTTGTAGGCCTTTTTTTTTTCTGTTCTAGGATTTTTGCGCCATTCTCTGAAGGATTTTTGTTAAATTTCTCTCTGTTTTTTATTAACTCAAGCATTTCACTGTACATTTAATGCAACACTGAGCCGCATAAATTGCCACAAGGCTTTGGCTTTGGCTTCGGTTCGTTTCTTTGGCAGCTGCTACTGATGCTGCTACTGCTGTTTCTCTGAGTTCATTCTCTATTAGTCTCATATGTGCCATAAAAAATTCGCATAATCGGACTGCTATTTGTTGGTTCTTGCTGTTGTTGCTGTTGCTGCTGTTGTTTTTTCTTTGGCTGTTTTTTAAATGGCCGCCTGCCGTTTTGTCTCAACTCAAACTCGTCTCAATTGTAGCTGGATGCAATCCAAGGCTATTGTTTTCCATAGTTAGCCATAGACCAAGTCTACCTACCATCTTTCCATCTCATTCTCTCCAAGTCTGTATACCATACTCCTTCCTCCCGTTCACAACCAGCACCATTATTGCAGTTGTTCTTATTCTCGCTGTTGCTGTTGTTGTTGTTGGTGTCGCATGTGGCGCAATAACAAACAAACAACAGTTTGTTTTTCTGGCCAAAAAACCGAATAATGAAAATTGTATGGATAAAGAAAAAAAAAAAGAAAACCAAAAAATAAAATTGGAGAAGAGAGGCAAAGAGAAGAGAATGAAAATGCTTCAAGTGGAAATTGTAAGCCGGTTGGCAATGGCCAGTCTTTGTGGCTTAAGATTAAAACAGATTATAAACCAAATTCAAGCTAGAAAATATTAGCTTAATGGCATTCATTTTGATCAAATTACTTTCGAAATTAAAATAGAGGAGAATTTTACCATTTTTATTAATATTTAGAAGAAGAAGAGTTCTAAAATAGATAAATAAATTGTAAAAAATTTAAAGAGGAAAGAAAATTAACTGACTTTTAAAATTAGAGTGATCTAAGGAAATATACGGACAGACATCTTAAGTTATCTTCCATTTTATTAATCCTTCATTTAGTTGTAATTCTCAACTGGTTTAAGCTTTAAAGTTTGCTATTTAGAAAACTTTTCCTTTTTGCTGCTGCCAGTCTGATATTATATAAGAACAGTATATAACATGTCTTAATAAAAATTTTGATTATCGCAAAGCCCTATAAGAATCAATTTGGAATAAGCTTTAGGACATTTTTTAATTAAGAAACTTTAAAAGGTAACTCTTCAGTAGAACATCGTTTTTAAAGAAGTTCTTAACATTAAAATTATATTAAATTATGAAGTTAAGAAAGTTGATTTCTAATTTAGTTTAGTTTGTAAGTTTAAATTAATGAATAATATATATAAATGTGTTTGACATTAGGTCAGTTTATGTTGTAATCTTTGAACTCCCATGCCTTTTTAAACAATCAATATCGTTGCATACAAAATGTACATATATTAGAGTGGTTTATAGATATTATATTCATTATCATTCTGAACTCTTTGGAGAGTTGAGAGTGTATAATGCTTCCGGCATATCAATTTCAGCCACTTGGCACAGACCAGAAAATGCATTTCTCATGGCCTTAAACAATGCGTGTATACATACATATATATATATACTTTATCTATATATATATATGTATATATATATATATAGTTATAGATACAATGGCACAGCATGAGATGAGCTTTTGGTCTTTTGGCCCCTCTTTTTCCCCATCCCCCTAACGCTTACAACAACAATAACTGACAACAGATTTACGGCTACAAAGTCTAATTAGCGATAAAGACTGCTCTAATATTTGTCACTTGAGACCGAAAAATGGCATCAGCAGCAGCCAGAGCTTAACGGCTCGAAAAGCATGAGAAGAGAGAGAGAGGAAAGGGGACAATAGAGAAGTATATAGGGACCTACCACAAAACGCTGCCAAATTGCAGAGAGGAGGCACTGGAAATGCTTCGTTGTTGCCAGCAGGCAGCCAACAGATTTTGTTCGTTTTTGTTTATGAAAAACGCACGAAAAGAGGACCCAAGTCGAGGTGCAGATGGAAAGGAGGAGATGTGCTGATGGTGGCAGTGTAAACGTTATCGGGGAGGAGATGTGATGGCGTAGGATTTGAGGTGGGAAAACTGCCATTTCTTTAGCCAAATTCATATTGTTGAGGAGTTAAGTTGGAGGAGCGAAGGCGGTCTGTCGGTTTGTCTGTCTGTCTGTCTAACTGTCTTTCGGTCGGTTGGTTGGTCTAGGACTATTCCTAGGGATTAATTGCAGAAGGTGCGCAGGCAGGCAGGCAAGCAGTCAGCCAGCCAACCGAACGGCTGTCAGACAGACAGACAGTCCGCCCATTAGGCA
Organism: Drosophila neocordata; assembly: GCA_018903615.1. Taxonomy (NCBI): domain Eukaryota; kingdom Metazoa; phylum Arthropoda; class Insecta; order Diptera; family Drosophilidae; genus Drosophila; species Drosophila neocordata. The sequence goes on from JAEIGI010000001.1 coordinate 14,434,548, forward strand.
AAACGAAAGGCGGTGGGGGGCGGGGCTTAACTCATTTGGCATTTCGAGTGCTTTTTGACTGTTTTTATTGTTGTTGCTCTTGTTGGTGTTGTTTATTTTTGGTTTCGGGTTTGTTTTTTGGTAATGGCAAACGGTAGGTGGTAGTTGGTGCAAGAAAAAGGGGGTTCCGTGTGGCTGCTGCCAACAGCGATAAAATAAAATACAAAGCAAACGAGCAGAAACTCCTCAACAACATCAGCAGCGAAAACAACAACAATAACTACAACAGCAACAGCAAAAGGAACAGATTATATACATACATATATTTTTGGTTTAGATCCAAAAAGTCGTTGGCCATAAAAAGTTAACGCTTTTACCATTTTGACCACAAAATGATGCATTATCCCCTAGTCTTAGTCGCAGCTGGGTAACTTTAGTCATTGGTATCCATTTCCCTTTTTTTTCTTTTTGGCCCCTCTGATTAGCTCAAATTTGACATGAGGGAATAGATTTAACCATTTTGACTGCCACTTTATTCAATGTACTATAGTTGTAGAAAAAAACACACAACTCACATCTGACCATTATCCTTGCCAATTTCTTCACTCCCTTTGTCACTGTTCATCTATTTTCTTTTTGAATGAATCTTCTGTTCTATTCGAAAAAGAAATTTTTAACGTTTTTCACCTCGTCACTGGGCAATAATTTTTGTTACTTTTGCTGAGAGAATGTTCATTCATCTAATATTGCTTGGGGTCCATTTCGTGTCCCCTCTTAGCAATTGACTTACCCTCACACAAATACACACACAAAACACAGCAGCAGCATTTGTCAAAGGAAAAGACAACCTCCAGATACCCTGTACCAAGTTAATTAAATAAAACTTGAAACAAATGAGCTCTGGATGATTTCTACATATACAAAAGCCTATCCTTGATAATTGTTGAGTTCTTTTGTGGCTAATTAACTATATGCCATATTCTACCTTCAATTGCATACTTTTGGGGGTTATTAATATACCCATATTTCCCCTTATACACGAGTGCAGGGTATACAAATTTATTTCACTTTGCACAGTCAAATGAAAATTTGTTTTTTTCTTTGTATAAGTGAATAGAGGGAGTGGACACAGATGGGGAATTTAAATTAAACACCATGGCCGACAATATTCTACACTGATTTGGTGGAAAAGTCACAAAAAAAAAAATAGTCTTAACTTTAGAGAAGCCTTAAATTTGTTTTGTTCATTGAATACGATTAATACATCAGATATTTCTACTCTTAGTTTAATTAAGTTTAAAAATAATCCAATATAATCTTAGAAATTACAAAAAAAAAAGGAAGAGATATTTAAAGGATAACTTTAACTTGAGCTAATTTCTTAAGGCATATATAATAAATTTTAGAAGTTAGTCTATAAGGATATTAACCCTTACCTGTTATGTGTAGAAAGTGACCATTTGGCTTGCCCCTTTTCCTAAACGTTGCCATATCCATTTCTCATCTTTCATATACCTACTCATATTTCGTTTACTTTCTTCTAATCATGCATAAATATACCTTATTTTAGTTTATTTATTTGAAAACAAACCTTTTCCAAAATTTACTATGCCTTCTGTTTGAAAATATAAAAAAAAAGTATATGATAATAAAGAACGAAAACATTGAAGGAAACAGTAAAACCCTAGAAAAACATAGAAAAAGTAGGAAAACAAAAAAAAAATGAGTGCGCGTAACAATGAAATTGATACTTTTTTAAATGTAAAGTAGGGGAAGCGAGCCGGCAGCAAACAGTAAAAATGGTAGTGTGGGTGGTGTAAGTAGAATTGCCCTCCTTCCACTGCCCCTCCCCCTTCCTTGTAATAATGGCCATGGGGTATGGATCTACCGAACTCAGTATGGGGTGGGCGGGTGTCTATTGCTGTTGGCCTATACTTGTAACTTAGTCCACATCAAGTGGCTGAAAGAAGGAAGAAGAGGAGTGGTAGGGGGGGTTCATTTGGTACGTGCTGGGAATAAGTGAGAGATTTTTATTTGACTGCCTGCAGAGAGGCTATCGATATGCCAATATTTCAAGGTACTAGGGTTGTATGATAAGTTTTTTTTTTTTTGGTGTTCCCCCTTGATCTGATAAGAGCAACAGCAAACAACAAGTGTAAGATTTCAAATTAAATCTGTTAATTTTTTTTTTTCTTTACCCCATTTTGTGGCTAGACTTTAAAAGTTTTCTACAGAATTTCTTTATTTATCGAGTAAAATCTTCTCGATGTGAGAAGATTGTGGAAATAAGTGATATATACTTTGATCTTTTAAATATATTGTCAATGGTTTTTTAGATTATTGTTTAATGTTCAGAAAAACATAATATAGTTATATATTTATAACTTGATTCATTCAAGTTAATTTTTGTTATATTTTGCTCTAACAAAATGGGTAAATTAAAGTTTAATAATTGACTAATTTTAAGTACAATAAACAAAAACACGATATCAGTTTTAGAATTGGATACCATCTTAACTTGAAATTTAAAAAAACTTGAAAGAATAGGAACTAAGCTTAGATTGTCTAAGACTTGATCTAAGTATTTTCAATTTTTTAAATAGTTATATAACTAAATGTGAAAGATTTAATGTTTAAGTGATCTATGAAACTTCCCTCGTATCATACATATATAATATAAGTGTGTATGCGCGTGTGATTGTGTAAGTTTGAGCTTCAGCTAGCATTCAAAAACAAAATGGAAAAAGTAATGATTATTTGTTTAGCTAATGCTGCACAAAGTGGCCAGAACTTATCGACGGCAGCAGCAGAGGCTGCTAGATTGCTACAATTTATACATATATATATATATATATTTTTTTTTTCGGTTGCGTTTTGTTTTTTGACTAACATTGCGTATACGCCTCATGATTGCTAAGCATAAATATCCTCAGTATTTTTTTCAATTTCTTCTCTCTCTCTCTTTCTTACTTTGTTGCGATTTGTGTGTGTGTTCTCTTTCTCAGTTCAATTGTTGCTCATATTTTTCGCTTTAGCAAATTAGCAGATGTTTGGCCAAGATTTGCATATTTGTTGCTTTCAATAAGTTAGCTACCAAGCTCTCAGTTTCTCTGTCGCTCAATGCTTCTCTCTCTTTCCCTTATTCTCTTACTCTCTTTGTTTCTGTGTGTATGTGTGTGTATGTTGGCATTTTGTTTACCATTTCGATTTGGCACAATTTGTCACTGGCAGGCAGGCTGTCATCTTATGGCTTGTTAGTTAGGGGTTTGTTTGTTTGCTTGCTTGTTTGCCGAAGCCAGCTTATGGACACCAACAAGTGCCCCGTAGACGACCAACGACCAACGAGTAACGTAACGTAACGAACAACCAACCGACCAAAGACTCTGCGACAAGGATGACAATGAGAAGGAGAACCATGAGGATGTGGATGTGGATGTGGATGAGTAGAATGACGATGACTTTAAAGGCTCTTCTTTGCCTGAGTCCTGACTGATATGTGCCTGGGCCTTGTCGTTCTAGCTTCCTTTATCGTGACACATATGTATATGTGGGTGTTCGTATCCATGTGTGTGTCTTTGGGTGTTGTGTTGTACTCGTTCTCTTCTTTGTTTACACAGCTTCACCATCACCATCAGCTTCAGCTTCTATCCGCTCATCCCGTCACCGTCTCCATCTCCATCACAACCATAACATTTCTCCCTTGTGTTTGGTTCACATCTACTCTGATGGTCAAAGTGTGGCTGCTTATTGTTAGCCTTCTTCTTTGCCTTCGCTTTTAGCCTCTGGTTAAGTGTCAATTTGATGTTGCTTTCGTTGTTGCTTGTTGTTGTTGCTGTTGCTGTTGTTGCCGTTATTGTTGCTTGTGTTGCTGTTTCATGCTGGCCCATAAGTGCCAGTGCCTCACATTTTCAGTTCAGAGCAAGTTAAGCCACTAATGAGGCGGCCACCTGCCGCTGCCCATTGTCGCCAATCAACTGCGGACAAACTGCGCAGCACTCCCTTTTCCCAATGTAAACACAAAACTAAATTGCTTGGTAATTAGTGTGAAAAATTGCGTGCAACAACAACAACAGCAACAACGAGAAACAGCAATAACAGCAACATTATATTGTAAATGACCTGCAATTGATATGGACCAAATCAAAAGAGCGAGAAGAAAAAGCGATAGAGCAACGATAATTGGGCAAAATCTGATTATTGGGTCAAATGATGTTGAAAATCAAAAATAAATTGCTCATGAAAATCTATGAAAAGTTTACAAAGTTCACAGAAGGAAGCTAGTTCGTAATACTTTGACCTTTTCAATAGAAATTTTACGTCAATTTTTATTTAATTTTAGCTTAAAAGAAATCAGATAGAAATTTGAAAAATATATCATCATAAGATAATAGATAAATTTAAATTTAATAAAAGAGAAGAAACTTTAAGAAGTTTGCCTTTGAATAGTTTTATCTTTTGACTTTAAAACTTAAAAACTTAAACATTCTTTATGTTATAGTTAGCTGTTTACACGAACCTAAGACAAATCTTAAGTTAGTTTTAAGATAATATTCTTATATAAAAATTTTCCAAAATCAAGCTTCGAATCTCTTTGTAATTTTGATAACTGGTGAGACTTTGATCTTATTACCATTTTCATTTAGATTTTCAAAACAGGACAAAATTATTATGAGAATCTATGTCACTTCTTTGGTGGCCCAAAATGTAGCATGTTTAGTCCTCTCATTTCGTTGGGGGATTATCTTTAGCCTCAGCTGAATGTCAAATTTGAGTTGGTCCCTTATCATCATGATTATTTCAACAGTTTAAATGTGATTAGAAAATCTATGTCAGGGAATGAGACAGTGACGGGAATAAGAGAGTGTGAGATAACCTTATAGATTTAATTATCATCATAAGCAGGTTTAACCCTTCTTCTGTATTTTCTAGTTAAGCCTGAGAAAAAGAAAATCAGAAAAAAAAAATGGACGAAGAGAAGAGAAAAACTCAACCCACTTCATTTTTAATGAATCCAATTTTGGCTCATCTATGTTTGTCTGTGTCTGTATCTGTGTCTGTGTGTGTTTTGCATTAATTTCATAATTTTCTGCTATTAATTATAATAGAATTTTTCAGTCAGCCGGTTGCCTTGGCTTCAAAAAGTTGCTTTGCCCTGTATTATCGGCCACCATCATATGCCCGTAATTAAAACTTATTTTTGAGTTGGTTTTTCTTGTTTATATTCTGTATTTTTTTTTTTGCTTTCTGTATAGCCAACAAACCAAAAACTTAAACCCAACTTGAAAGATTTGGTAAGTAGAAGTAAGAGTGGGGGTAGGTAGATGTGGTGGTAGAGGAGGAGTAGAAAAAGGGGTCAGGATTTTAACACAGAGGTTAAGTTCACCCTTACACTTTAATACATCAAAATCTTGGCACGCGGCGGCCAGCCTCATCATTGCACGTCCCCTAAGTAATGGATTCAATTATAAAGTTAAAATCCGCAAGGCGGGTTAGTCCTCTGATGCTGATGTTACCCCATCTTTACACCCAATACCCATACCACAACCAATTCCCTTTTCTTTTTACCCCCTGGATCTACTGTTTTTGGCCACCATCTCTTTCAGTTTTCGCGTTGGCAATCCAACTGGAAATGATTCGCATAAATTCACAATAATTTATAAGGAAATCCTAAGACCCAATGGTACCGATGCGGCTGCCACTGGATTGCTTGGTTTATTGCGTTGAAAGCTTGACCCTTTTGTTCTCAAAATCCTCCCTCTTTTGGATCAACATACAAATATATACACACATATATATAAATGTATATATAGGTATATATATATTGACTGGCCGGCCATATCGAAATTTTCTATATCTTTTTACATACTTCAACTCACTTTGTTTGCTATCACTGTTCACCGTTCAACGTTTCTTTTGCTTAATTTTCAGTTTTGTTGCTTTTGTGTATACCCTGTAAAATGAATGTCACTAGAAACTGTAATGAATTAGACTGCTACACTTTAAAAACTGGAAAACCTTTCCTTGAACTGGAAACTAAACTTTTAAACATATGATTTCTTCATAAAATACAAAAATCAAGTTAGTAAAAAAAAGTTTCTATACGTAAATACATATACATATATAGAGATAGGGTAATCATTCAGTTGACACTTTTCTTTAACATTTTTGCAATGTGAAGAATATTTTTAATTTGCTTTCAGTGATTTCCACGACGATTTACCTTGACTGCGAACAATTTATTCCACTTGGCTGCATTCGCAAAAACAAATTTTGCATTTATCTCCACCATGGCCATCTCCATTCTTTATTCATTCACTAGGACACTCCGTCTCCATCTCTCTACCTTTTCACCTCTTTGCCAAAGTTGTTGTGATCCTCCAACCTCGAACCAACCATTTGGTTACGGTTTCAAATCAATTGATTCGTATGCGTTTCAAAAGAAGTAAAAGTAGTCAAAGCTTTTTTGCCATCTTGACCCTTTTTGTTAGGTTTGACTTCTTGGCCCCTCTTGGTGGTTTATTCACGTGGTGCGGGTGATACTGAAGGTGGTTAAGGATGGTGAAGGTAAGGGGCGTGGTTTTTCACTGGACATTAGCATGCTTTTGATGCTCCAAGGGTTTCATTTTGATCTCTTTCTCTTTGCCCCTGTGTGTGTGTGTGCGGGTGAGTGTGTATATGTGTGTGTGTGTCTGGGCGTAGATAAGCAGCCTCTCACTTGACTGAAAGTTTTGCTTTTGTCCAAAAGTTTTATTCTTTTTTTTTTTTTAATTTTTTGTTTTTGTTTTCTACTGTTTTTTGTGTGTGTTTTTGGGCATCTGCCTTTTGTCTTTCCCTTTTCTTTGCATACTCTTACTTCTTATTCTTCTACTCTGACTTCTCTTGTTGTTGGTGTTGTTGTTGTTATTATTATTGTTGTTGTTGCTCTTGGTGGTCCCCTTTTGTTTTCCCAAACACTTTTAGTTTTCGACTTTGATTTTTGACATTCTGTTTTAGTTTTTCAAAGTTTACCTTTCGTGTGTGTGTGTGTTTGTGTGTTGACCCATTGTTTTTGTGCTCCTTATTTAAATGACTGTGACTTGACCTCTCATCCCTTCTAAGAAAGGTAAACGAGAGACAAGTGATACCCCCTTTATTCAAACCTCTCTCTATTCCCTCTCTTCTTCCCTGGATTTCTTTTGTTATCTGACCCCGATGTCTGTCTCAGCCCACTTTTGGGCCATTCATCAATCATTTTGGTGCGTTGATTTTAATTTGTGCGTCGTCTTAACTTTGAACAGCGACTTGGTTCAGAGGCTCACATAAATTATTCAAAGTTGCCAACTGCTTTCTGCCTCTGCCTCTGCCCCAGTCTTTGCCTTGTCTTCAACTTTTACTACTGTTTTTTGTGTTATTTCTTGGCCTCATTCCTCCTCCTGGACCATGCAATTATCGTAAGTGCCATTATATATATATATATATATATGTATCTGAATATAAATATATATATATATATATAGAGTATAAGTCGTCGTATGGCAAATCCATAAGTCTATGACTTTTTTTCTCCTTTTCTTTCCTAGCATAAATCGCGCGCAAAAACTTCTCAAGAGTAAAAGGGGGGGGAGGGAAAAAGTAATATGGAAAATGAAATCCTTTCGTGGCTCAAGTTTTACCCGTTCTTTCTTTCTTTTTTTTTTTTTTTTTTTTTTTTTTTTTTTGGGGCTAACAGGTAAAAATGTTGACGCATGTAAACAAGTTTTCTATTTCAGAAAATGACTCTAAATGGTAGCGGGTATTCAAGACTATGCAAAGAATTTGTCATAAAAAAATTATTGCATTAAAGAAAGGATAATTTATTTATGATAGCAGTCAGAAAAACAGGATAACATTTTTCTTTTACTTTGTTCCAAGCTTTTACTTTCTTCTTTTATTAAAAATTTTGTAACATTTTGATTTGTATGCAATATTTTCCAGTTTTACAAACAAATAAATTTAATTAATTTTCATCATTTGAAATGGAAACTTGTTACTTGTTTTTGATTGTTTTTTCATGGTTTGATCAAACTATTAAATTACTATTTCTATTTTTTTTTTTTTTCGTAATAAAATTTTGCGTTTGTGTAACAGATATTTGGTTTGAGCAATATGTTTTTCGATATAAATTTTCATACAATTGCTTTATTTTCCAAATGGTTTTATTTTGTTAAAGTTAACCCTACAAAAGGTTTTGTCATTTAGTTTTTTTTCTTTCCGTGCACAAATATTTGATTTGTTGAACATTTTAATGGAATTCGGTATTAACAAAGTTTTCCTTTTTTTTTTTTTTTTTTTTTTTTTTGTTTATGCATATATTGAGAAACATTTTAAGCTGACAAATAAATTTGCACAAAATATGTCGACTAAGATTGTTTGTTGGCATTTTTTTTTTTTTTTTTTTTTTTTTTTTTTTTTTTTTTTTTTTTTTTTTTTTTTTTTTTTTTTTTTTTTTTTTCTTTTTGCTGATTTTTGGTTTTCTTTTATTTCGAATTTTTGTAGAGTATTTCGCCAAAAATATATTTGACCTAAGTAAATTTTTGCTCCTTCGTTTTTTAGCTTTGGCTTTGCTTTGGCCTTAGCCTTAGTCTGCTTTTTGGGGTTTGTCTAAATATTATTATTTACGGCTTAAGGCCAAGAGCAAACAGCGACAACTGTTACCCATATTGGCCCACACGGTCTGAACCTTAACCCCTTAAAGCCTGCGTAATTCACTAAGCGAAAAGCTGTCGAGCCGAGGAGTTGGAAGGATCCAAAGAGCAAGAGAACAACTTAGTGAGAGCGAGAGAGAAAGCAAAGGAGTAAGCATAAGAGAGATAGGGAGGTACGGAGGGACGGTGGTGAAGACTAGGAACGTGCGTTGTGTCTTGTCGCAAAGTTTTTAAGACTTGCTTGACCGACCTTTGTCAAAAGTTGTTGGAGCGCATGAAAAATGATGCCACGGCCCGGGATGTGTTACAGCCTCCACTCTTTGTGCCTTCTTCGTCTTTCCCTCTCTATCGCACTCTCTTTTGCTCTTTCTGTCGCTTTCATTCTTTTTCTCTTTCACTTGGTGACTCAAACAAAATAGCAATTTGCGTTTTCAAACAGAAACAGAACCAGCAAAAGACAAAACAGTGACTGAGAGAAAGTGGTGAAGAAAGGGACAGAGAGAGAGAGAGAGAGAGAAAGAGAGTTGGAAAGACCTAACAGAGGTTTAGTTTTTGTTGCTGCCTCACAATTGATTGAAATCCCTTTGCGCTCACCTTTTTCTCTTGGCTTTTTCTTCATTCCCAAAATGTTGTTGTAGTTTTTGCTTTTGTTTTGCGGTCGTGCTTACCGCAGAACACACATACACACACACACACACACATACTCACGCATACACATACAGAGAACTTCCGCTTTCTTTGGCAAAAACAATAGAAGGCACATAAATTTATGGTTTCAGCATTGTGCTTTTGACAACATGTGTTGAGGGTATTGGTGGACTAGAAGAAGGACAAGCACAAGAAGAAAGAGCAGCACGAGAAGGAGGAGGAGAAGAGAGAGGGAGTCTGTGACGTTAAGGGGTTAATATGCCTGCAACCGCAAAACGGATTGAATGGATACCCTTTCCACAACAAAAGGAAATAAAAAATAAAAATAAAACCAAGAAAGAAAAACCAACACCAAAACCAAAACCAAATCTTTGCCCCTAGACCAAGAGTTTTCTTATAAATAATTTTACTAAATGGATTTGGTATAAAATTTTGTGCTGACATTAGGCCTACTGGAAAATGCGAGGGTGGTATCTCAATTAGCCAAAACGTATTCACTTTAAGAATACATTTCGAAACCCAACTTTTAGACAGTGTCCCCTGTTAATCTCAGGCTATAATTTTAAATTTCTTAAGCTGTTGTTGTTGTTAAATTTGCAGAATTGAGCTTTAGATTTGAGCCATGTTCGATTTATTTGGTTTTCTTAACATTCTGAAATATTGCCTTTGGGTAGGATAACTTTTCAAATATATGATAGCAATGCTTAATTTGTTTGGCAAACCTGTGTGCTTACCCTCGCATATACAAAGATGATGAAGCAGATTTAGTTGGGTTAAGGGGAAAGGTTTCTTGCTTGCCTGCTTGAACTAATTACGTGCAAATTCAGTACGAAATAATAATAAATAAAAACAAAAAGAGCAAAAAAAAGAAGAAGAGAAGAAAACAAGAAAAGGCAAATGCAACAATCAAATTTTTCCTCAAATTGATGTTAGCTAAAGATGGAGATTGTGTGAGAAAGAGGGAAATAGCATGTAAGAGAGATATATAGAGAGAGAGTGAGTTTTAGCCAAGTTTAATGTTGGTTGGTTGGCATTTTCTTGCAGCTGTTTCGCTTTGTGGTCGGTTTTCCTTTCGCTTTTGTTGCTGTTGTTCTTGTTGTTGTTGTTGCTGCTGCTGTTGTTGTTGTTGCTCTTATGCGTTTCAAAATTTATGTTTTTTGGCTTGGGCTATGAAAATGAAATGACTGTGGTAAACATTTTAATTAAATCCCCAAGTTTGGCTTTTGGCCCTGTTACAATATATTTGGTTGTTGTAGTTGCTGTTGCTGCTGTCGCTGCTGCTTCTTGCTATACATTTTTTGTTGTTGTTGTATTTTATTTTATATTGTTTGCCATAGCAAATAAATTTTAATTTTATTTTGTCGCGTTTTAATTTGTTGGCCATTTGTTTTTCAACTTTTTTTTCGGTTTTTTTTCTGTGTTTTGCCTTCATTTTTTTTTTTTTTTTTTCTGTTGTATTTTGTTTTGTGTTCATTCGCATTTACACTTTATACATGTGCGCATTTATTGTCCTATGCGGGCGTGCCAGTGTAGTAGCTACAGAGGAGGGCAAGGGGTAGGGGAAGAGAACCGAGAGCCAACTAACAGGACCGGTCAAGTGACAGTTGGCGCACACACTGATGACTAACTGGCTGGTGGTGGTAGTGGTGTGGGGTAAAGTGTCCAGCAATGGGCCAGCTGTTTGGGTAGAGAGCTGGCCAGCTTACAAATATGAAATGCAAAACAAACATTGCAGCTGTCACTCAAAAATGAACGTCGCATTGGCTGACAGCAGCAGCAGCAGCAGCAGCAGCAATAGCAACTGGAAAAGGGGGGAATAAAGCAGGAGGAAAAGGAGGAGTAGGTAGAGGAGACATGAGCGGTTGAGCTGGAGTCACTGGGTGAGAGATATATAGTCCACTCGTGCACTGCGAGAAATGTGAAATGGTTAATTGAGCGGAAGCCAGGTAGAAGTACATTTGTATCTAAAGGAAATTTAGTGTTTCTGTCTGTCTGTCTATCTGTCTCTCTCACTTACTCTCTATCTCTCTCTCTCTATCGCTCCTTTTATTTATATGTGTGTTTCCGTGTGAGACAAATGTGGGCAATATGTAGCAAAATATGATTGACATGGTGATGCCGACAACTCTGGTTTAGCCAGGAACTTTTGGAATGCAAAAAGGATGTGTCCCCAAAATGGTTATACATAGCTCTTATATTTTGAATGCCAAACTAAAAATGGTTTATAGTTAACAAGCAATGACATATCCATGAAAGGATTATTCTATTTCAACATACAGTAAAAGGAATAGTTCATTTTTAGTTTTATTATAATAACTGCATTGAAAAGGGTTTTCACGAACTTAGACTATTTTTATATATCTGAAAGAGCCAAATAGAAATTTCAATTTTCTTATACCAAATCAAATTTCAAATCAAACTAAGCATAAGCAAACACAACTGTACCTTGACTTTCAACTAATTCATCTACTTCATTTTAATGACTTTTATAAAACTTGTGGGAAAACACATACACACACACACACACAGAGAGAAAAGTAGAGAGGGAGACTACTCTCTAACTAATTGACTAGTCATTCTCGGCTACCTAACCAAACTGCCTTTATCACTGTATGCCTTCTCCTCAGTTTGCTTCTTCGCCTTCTATGTTGTCTTCTTCTTCTCTTATGCGCTCGATTGCCCATTAAAACTTAAAGTGTAGCATACTTTCGAGCGCAGCCATATATACAAAATAAGGTTGTGAAAACCCTTTTTTGTACTTGGGCCGCCTGGCCCAAACAATTTACATGCCACACACGCATGCAGGAATACCACCAACCAATACCCCTATCCCCTTATTACCATTACCATACACAATCCCATCAAACCAAAAACAACAACAAGAGCAGAGCAGAACAGAGAACAGAACAGAAAACAGAGCCACTCCGCCAGTTGCTGTTGTTATTTATGGTACCAAAAACTGTCATAAGCAAACAAATTGTTTTTTATTGTTCATAATTATTGTGCATACTTATGTAAATCACGCGACGCGTTTTGCGTTGCAACGTTCCATGCATATGTGCGAGTGTGTGTGTGTTTGTCCGTTCCCTTCCCCCTAGTATTACCATTTGCTACCATCATAGAGCAACTAGTTGCTTCAGTTTTTCGGCTAGCGGGGAGACAGAGGAGTAGTAGCTGGTAGTACGGGTAAAGGGAAGTAAAAAAAAAAAAAAAATCGTTTGTTTTATTGAATTTTTATTGTAGTTTGAATTTATGACACTCAACTCTCGACTCGCAACTGGATTAGGGGTTTTCTTCCAACACCATACACAGAGAGATAGAGCGTGTGTAAGTGTGTGTCTGTTTGAGAGAGAGTGAAAGAGAATGAGATGACTTTATCGGTTTATTTTCGGTTTTTTTTTTTTTGTCTTTTTCTGCATTAAATCGCAGCCAACAAGCCTTGGTATCTCTGGTGGTACCCCTCCCTTGCCCCTTACTTCATCTCTTGCCTACAGTTTCCTGCCTCCAGCCTGTTTGTCTGGCAATTTTGTTGAAATAACTTCAGTTTTTGCGTGTGTGTGTGCGTACGTGCCCCGCTGAAGCTGAAGCTGAAGTGGTGCTTCCGCAACCATACTCTTCCCCCTTGCCACCTTCCTATCTGTTGCCACCAATCCGCCTTTCCATCAGAGTAAGAGTCCGCCATGGTTTGCCCTCAGATTAGCTCACAAAAACCGCAGACAACAGCTGCTGCCGCCGTGGCAACCACCAAAGCCAAGTGCTGTAGAATGGGTCATACGAGGCATGTGCTGTGAGTGTGTGTGGCATGGCATTTGAGTTTGAGTTGGAGTGTGTATGCATGTGAATAATGTGTCCAGTTAGGGTCTGAGAGTTGAATATGTGAGATTATTTATTTAGGCCGCGAATTTTTATTAAGCCAGAGAAACAAAACAAAAACACCAACAAAACAAAAAAAAAAAAAAAATTAGTTACTTTTTGTGTCGTGATTTTGGTTGCTTTTGATGACTCTCGTTGCCGCAGTTGTCGTTGTGACACATTTCATCAGCAAATAACTTGCAGTTGATTGATTATTTATTACATTACATTTCCCCATTCTTACCTTATTCATACATATATATATATATATATATATATTTTGTATTGCTTTGCAGAGAGTTTACGTGATTACTTTGGACGCTATGGTGATATCTCAGAGGCTATGGTTATGAAGGATCCCACAACGCGTAGATCTAGGTAAGAAAATTGATATCAAATTATTTACTAACGAAACTGAGACCGAAAATAATATATTATAGCCAGAAATTGATATAGAAATAAAACACTAAAATCACTTAACAATTGAATCTTAAGCATCATCGATGTAAAAGATTTTTAAAGAGTAAAAATTATCATTCAAAATTCTTCCTTTTCCTATGTAATTGTAATAGAGAGAGTTTTGTTCCATCTGTCAATATTTTTTCTTCATTTGTTAATATAAAGCTTAAAATGAATATATTTTAGCATAATTCTTTTTCTTAAATATCTGATTGAGTTTGTGACTTAAAGATATACATTTTTTGCATTGTATTTAACAGATATGCATTTGTTAAATATCTTTTACAATTATTACAACAAATTACATACAGATATATCCTCTTTTGATATGTCTGACTATTCAATTTTGTATATATTTTTAAGCCTCTCCGATTGCAGATGGCATTAACTGAAAGGTAACCATAACATTAATCCATTCATTAGTGATTCATTTGGAATGTAAGAATAATGAAGAATGATCTTGGTATATATATATAAATATATATATATATATATAAACACTCTTGAAAATATTTTAATTGATTTCAGTAGTTCAATTTAATGGATTAATGTTCAAATCAATTGTGAATTGATTTCCAACTGTGATTTCATTGCATTGAATGAAATTGTATCGTCTGTGGATTTCCTTTAAGCCGAGAAACTCATTTTAATTATGGTTAAATACAGGCGATAATAAATTTTGTTACAGCGAAACCTTTTACCTTTCAACCTTGTTATTGACCTCTGCCTTTAGCCCACTTTCCCCCATATACCATCCACCCTCCCTTCCAACCATCCTCATCCTCATCCTCAGTGTTGTTCGCTCGCTATGTGTAACTCTTTGCTGCTGCTGCTGATGCTGATGTTGCTGTTGTTTATGACCATGCACGGCTGCATCCATTTCCAAATTTGAACAGTTTGGTTAACCACTAATTGGTTTTCATTTTCATTGATTTTATTTTTTGCTTTCCTGTCCGATCCCTCTCTCTTTCTCTGTCTCTCTTTCTCTGCCCTTGCCATCCCATTTACCTACAGACAGGTCGCCCATTTATCCGCCCACTCACCCGCACTGGTTTTTCCTACCGTTGTTGTTATTGTTGCCTGAAACGTTTGTCATTTGTTGCGGTTTCGATCAACTTTTGGTTGGCTGAACCGCCGCCCCGCCTTCTATCATCTCCACTACCCTTCGCGGCTTCCCTTTCCCTATATATATATATATATATATATATTTTTTCTTTTTTTTTTTAAATGTTGTTTTGGTTGGTTGGCCAGAAGCCCGTCACCTCATCCCTCTTGTTTTTAAGCATCAGCCTCGTTTTGACCTTATTTAAAAATGCTTAACGTAAATTAGCTGGTTTTTGTGGACAGTATGAATAATGAGGCCACACACACACACACATATACACAGACATACATGCACACATTTTAAAATGAGTCAATTTCAATTGAATGCGAGAACTTTAGCCAGGATAATCCTATAGAAACAACAAAACTGGCAAAAATGTTTATGAGCTGCTGCACTAATTAAGCGTTTTATGGGGCGTATACGCAATACCCAAGGCACCCACCAATAAAAAAAAAAAAACAAAAAAGAAACACAAAAAAGTTAAGGGACTTTTTTTGTCTCTCCGTTTTTTTTTTTTTTTTTTTTTTTGTTTTGTTCTTTGCTTTTGCTTCTCATGTTTTTTTCTGCCGTTACGCCCTCCACGAAAAATATATCTTTGTTTTAATTGAATTTCATCTAATGTCAGTAAAAGCGCCGAAATAGGGTAGCGGATACGGAATAAAGGGAGAACTCTTCAGGTTAACAAGCAAGGAAAGTTTATGCCACATTCTCTTTTTCTCTGTTGCTGTTGGTGTTGTTGTTGTTGTTGCTGCTGCTGCTACCATGTGTCCTTTTGCCTTTTGTGCATGTCACGTTGTGCT
The DNA here is from genome assembly GCA_018903615.1 of Drosophila neocordata. Classification (NCBI taxonomy): domain Eukaryota; kingdom Metazoa; phylum Arthropoda; class Insecta; order Diptera; family Drosophilidae; genus Drosophila; species Drosophila neocordata. Next base: position 14,450,054 of record JAEIGI010000001.1, read on the forward strand.
GGCAAAATTTTTATGAACTGCGTGCAGTAACAGCAACAGCAACAGCAGCAGCAGCAGTACTAGCTAGCAACACAGTAAAAGCCCATCTCTCCCGCCAACTCCCCCCCTGTAGCAACTGTCTTAAAATAGAGGACAATCCTCATCGTAGCACTTCCCCGCTGGCGTTGCCGCCACCCTCTCTTTATAGTTGTAAATTCTTTGGCTCTATTTGTTGTAGTCGTCGTCGACGTCGTCATCGTCGTTGTAGTCGTTTGCCTGAGATATCATCGTGTCAGGGATTCACTTGGTTTTTTTTTTTTTTTTGTTTTTGTTTTTTTGCCTTTGCCCGCCCGTTTTTCGTTTTGTAGCAAAATTTAATAAAAACTTTATGTCGCTTAAAAGAATGTTTATGGAAATTTTTCACTTAAACTTGCGCAAAGTAATAAATGTAAACAGAATTCCTGAGAAGGTGCGACAACAAAATTCAAAACAGGAGAGAAAACGCAAAGAGAGATAGCAAGACATAGACAAAATAAAGAGCGAACAAGATAGATATATATAGAGAAAAAGAGTGTGAGTAACATAGAGAGAGAGGTAAAATAACTATACAAGAGGCAACAGGCAACCGCCAGGCACCAGGAATAAGGCACAAGGAATAGCTAGCTAGCTAGCTGCATACGCAAAGTGGTGCCGCAGCCGATGAAGAGTCAACAGTGCGGTTAATAAATATGCGTACCAACAGGCAGTGTAAGAGAAAAAGACATTGCATACTAAGGATATATATGTGAACGGATGACAGGATGAATAGGAATGAGAAGAGAGAAGGAGAAGTATTGGTTGAATATGGGTAAGTGGATGAGTTGGTAGTAGGTTGTTCCTTGTCTCTTGCTTAGATAGATGTTTTTAGATAACTCTCTTTCGTTCATTCGTTTGGTAAGTCAGTTCATTCATTTACCATCCTCCCACCATATAACATTCTCTCCTCCACCCCTCGCGCTCTCTCTTTCTCACTTTATTTCTCTTGCTTTCGCTGGGCAAAATGAGTTTGTATATTACAATAAAATGAAGTGAAATACAAATTAGAAAACTTGCAAATAAATTTTCGAAACGAATAAAATGAAAATGAACAAAACAAAAAAAAAAAAAAAAAAAAACAAAACAAGAGAAAACAGAAAACAAAAAACGAAAACAGCAAAACAAATGGCAAACAAAACACATTTCAGTAAAAGCAGGAAACTAGAGAAAGAGAGAGAGAGAGAGAGCATAAGAAAAGGCGGGAGCGGAAGACAGAGTGTGGCAAGGAGAATGAAGCGGGCTGGGTGGGAGAGAAAAAAAAAAAATAGCAAAAAACTTTTGCAACTTAAGCGAGAATTTTCTTCTTTTCCATACTCTTTACTCATAGAGCAATCAAGAGTCCATTAGTGTCAGTCAAATGCCGATTTATGATGCTAAAATATATGTACATATATATTAATGCGATTCTACAAATCCATTTACCAGAAAATTAATTATGAACTTCAGTTTCCTATCTCGTTTAGCAATGTAAATAAATTTAAGTCTTAGTTTTCCTCTTTAACTCATGAGAGATGATCTAAATTAAGTATAACTCTCTCTCTCTCTCTCTCTGTTTGTAGCTTGCCATTGATCTTTATATTAAGTTCGTTCTATCTTGATCTTTTGCTACATCTTTTCTACTCTAATTCTTTTCTCCTTTTTTCCTTTCTTTGCTTAAGGATTTTAAAGCCTTTTCCTATTAAATCTCTTTCAGTTTACTTCATTTATTTATTCTGTCTCACTCTTAAGATAGTCTACTGATTCACTTATCAATATTACATAATGGGTATGGCAAAGTCGTTCGCTTTTTAACTTTAAATGTTCTTCCTTTTTTTTCTTATTTTTTTTCTTTTCTTTGTCAGGAGGTCGCTGAAGTGCAACAACAATAAAAAATTGAGTAAAATGGCAAATGGCAGGCGGCAAACGGAAAGAGGGAAAGATGTGTAAAGGTACAGAGTGGGGGGAGGAGGTGGTGGAGAGTGGGCAATAGCAGCCATAAGTAAATCCAAACAATTTATTGTTGTACTTTTAACATTCTTCTCGAAAAGCATTGTCGATGTTGTTGTCGTTGTTATTGTTGTTGTGGTTGTTGCTGCTGTTGCTGTTGCTGCCGCCGCCGCCATTGAAGCAAACATAAGCGACTTTTCAATGAGTTTCGAAAGTTATTGAAACATAAATTATATCGCACGGCGCACGCACGCCAGCAACAGCAACAGAACAGAACCACAACAGCAACAAGAACAATAACACCCCTTTGGTTGGGGTAGAAGGGAAGCGGGTGAAGCATGGCTGATGGCTGCCCCCCCTAGTCCTACCCATCCCCATCCCAACATACGCAGTTTTGTGTGTGTGTTCTTCTGTGTGTTTGGCAATTAAGTTAAATTTTTTTTTCTCCCCATCGCTTGTTAATGTTAAATTTCTCCTTTTTTTTTTTTGTTTCGGTGCGCTGTTTTTCGTTTTTCTCTTTTTTTACAGTTTGTTTTTTTTTTTTTTTTTTTTTGATACCCTATATTAGGAAGGGTCGATTTGAGACCCTTTACACATCAACACCTTGCAAACGGTATATATAATTCATTGTTTCAATTATAACTTAAAGCGATTTGATTTACCTTTGATTGTCACCTGATTTTGAGCTGTCCCATACAATCAATTTAAACTTTTGCCGCGACTGGCCTCTAGATGGCGTCAAGGTGCTAAATTAAGAGAAATAAATGTCCACCGTTAAGGTAAAATTTTTAGTTCTATTAACACACAAAGTGCTGCTGTTTTATTTAATTGTAGGGTATCTAAAAGTCATTATATATTTTTAATAATTTGGGAAAAAAAATTTTTATTGTTGTTTTTGTTGTTGCTCTGTTGCTGTTGTTACACGCGCCAGCTGAAAATTTCCTTTTATTTATTTGCTGGACGTTGAATGAATATTTTGTTGTATTACCTGTGCAGGTACGAATATTCTTTTCATGTGTGTGTGTGTGTGTGTATCGAATGAGAAATCGCATTTGCTGGGCCACAATAAATTTAACGGGTTTTTAGATAAGCACAAAGAGGAACGAGACAGAATGAAACAGTCTGCCAAACATTTTGCAAAAGAGAAAAAAAAAAAATAACAAAATAAAAATGAAAAACAAACGGAAAAATTGCCACCAAAAATAAATGTGCTAACGGTGAGCCAAACCCCATTTAAATGTTGATAAACTCTTGATTATACATACATACACACACACACACATATATATATATATATATATATATATATATATATATATATATATATAAATGTATATATTTGGATATATGTTTATACTTACAGATTTTTGTTGGTTTTTCTTCTATTTTTTCTTTGCATACTTTCACACATTTTGAAACCAGTTTTAAGAAGTAATATCTTCTTAGACATAACAGCACACAGTTTCTATATAATTCATTTTCAATTGCTTTTTAAAAAGCATATAAAACTGTGGAATTAGACAATTTATTTCTAATGAAGATAAACAACAGATGTTGGCGATGGTAAAACTTTTTCATAGAAATACCAAAAGAATAGGAATTTTATCTTATTTAACTTTTTGTTACTCTTTTAAGTGTTGAAAACATATTTCGTTTCCTTTTGTCCCTTGCTGTCTTATAATGGAATCCATTTTATTTAGTTCTCTTTCTCTTTCTCTCTCTCTCTCTCTCTCTCCCTAACATTAAAGCTTAATATCTTAGTTTTAGTGTGACCATGTGGTTTATTTTTAAAAATTTCGCAACCCTTTTACATTTTCAAATACGGTAACCCTTTCTATGAAAATATAAAATATAGAGTGAAGAAGTTGGATAATATTTTCATTCAATTTAGCAAACAAGTAGGCCAAGAGAATAATAAAACCAATTGACAGGCTCGATTACTTTCTGCAACACATTTGTATACTAGTTAACTTATATTTTAATAATTGGATGGAAATCCGTGAACTTTCAATTAGTGCATATCATTAGCAGTTGCATATTGTTCTATCTGTTGAATTGAAGGAGGCTCGCAGTGAATTGCGGAAGTAAGTAAGTAACACAGCAACTAACTAACTATTATTGTTACCCCATACTGGGGTAAGGACTTGGCGACACTTGGAGTCAAGGCTGTAAAATGGAAATGAACATTGCAAATTGTCTGCTCGCAATGCAAATGCCAGATGGAACGACAGTGAGAGAGAGATAGAGTAAAAGTGACAAAGAAGGGGGGTGATGAAAAGAAATGCAAGACAGCCGCAAGCCATGCCCTCAACCTTAAGTTAAGTGGACGGGAGGCAAGCGGACAAAGAGTGAACAGTAAAGGCAGCGAAAGTAGCTGACGGGCTAACACAAAAACAAAAAAAAAAATGAGAAAAAAGAAAACTTCCAATCCACAGCTAAAGCTATAGTGTAGTCGAAGCAGAGGCAAAAAAGGATAGGCAGGCAGCAGTAAGAGATTGAGTAAAGAATGAGATGTAAGGAGAGGGGATGGAAGATGGGGATTTAGGGGTGTTAAGTCGCAGGACGATGCGTTTGCCAAACGCATATTCAAATGACTTTTTCGTGTAAAAATTCAACAACAAAACAAAAGCGCCCCAAACAATTGCAGAAAAGGAATGCAACTTAGGATGACTAACAGAGAAAATACACACAGGGATATAGAGAAAGAGTGTGTGGGTGGCGGCGGATAGAGTGAAGCAAGTGGTGACGGTGAATGTTCTTGGAGGGGCAACAAGACGACGTTATGCTTGGGACATTTTTTTTTTTTTTTTGCCTTCTTGGGCACTTCTAAGCTTCAAGTCAACGTCAATCCCCGCACTAACAAGCACTGCAACACAAAATGGAAGACCAGACCCAGACCAGGACGCTGAGGATGCTGAGCCTTTGTGCGGCTTTTGGCCCATGTTTTGTTTTGTTTTCTTCACTATAACCATTCCTTCATGTATATACCTCCGTCCCCCCCGTGTTCATCACCGATTTTGATCCTCATGCCCATTCCAAATCTCCTTCATCTCCACCCACTCAGACTCTGGCTGTCGTGTGAAGTGGGGCCGCGTGCATGAAACTTTTACAAGTGGCTTCCTGCCCAGCTTTTGCCTTGGCTGGCTGCTGCTGTTGCTGCTACTGGTGCCTCGCACTTTATAAGCCTATCCGAGTATGGATAGATGATGAGAGAGGTGAAGACGGCAAAATTCGGAGGGGATTTGGTGGCAACAAACGCCGACGCCCACGCCCATTTTGCACGTTTTTATGCCTTTTGTCTTTGTTTCGTTTTCTTTTTCTGTGTGCTTGCTTCTTCTTCTTCTGCTTTTTTTTTTCATTTTGTGTCGCCGGGCTCGAAAAAATGCATCCTTGAACACGCACACTTAACTGGGCCTGCGTGAGTGGCAACTGCTCCATCTTTTCCCCTCACTCGGTTTCTCTTTCTCACTCACTGTATAGCTATCCTTCTTATTCTGTCTATCTTCGTGTGTTGTATTCTGTTCTGTTCTGTTTTGTTGAGGCTACTCAAGTTTTGGCATGGAGACATTTTTGAAGACGACCGACTACCTCGAGTTATGCCGGGTTTGGTGTGTGCGTGCCCTTGCGTTGATGTGTCCTGCCACCACCTACTGTTACCCATACCCCACCCATTACTCCCCAACCCCAACCCCATCATCATTTTTGCCTATCTATGTTTATGCGGGTCGTTGGTAATTTTATTAATCCAGCATAAAAAAAAAATACCCCACACACACACAGAAATGATAGAAAAGCCAAGAAAAAGGGGTTGGTCTTGTCTACTTTCACGTTTTACTTTGTCTTCGGTTTTGGCCTTTAGTCACTTCTACTTCCTCTGCTGCTGCTGCTTGCCACTTCTTATTCTTGTTCTTCGTCCTGTCTCTTGGTTCTTTTTTTTTTTTTTTTGGCTAAATATTTAAATGGCCTGGCCATTATGAAAATTTATCGATTTAGTGACAGTTTAAGGACACACATTATGGTTGCCCATTTGTTATGTTTTTATGGGCTTTGAGCTGCTGCTAATGTCAAATTCTGTTTTTTTTTCTTCTCTTTCATTTTTTTTTTTCGGTAGAGACATTAAAGAGAGACGAGTGTGGGAGGAGGGGGGTTGGGAAAAAAGGTGGCAGGTGAATGTCATTTAGTTGTTGAAAAGGTAACTTTATTTTATAATTCATTTTATTATTATTATGTAAAAGTAAAGGCAATTACCAAGAGAGGAGGCAAAAGGCAGAGTGAAGAGATCGTAAAAAAATGAATCGCCACACACACACACAAAATTGTTCCTTTTTCTTTTTCTTCTTCCTTTTCGGTTTTTTTTTTGTGTTGCTTCTTTTATAACAAATACAAACATAAAATAAGCATAAAAACCGCGCAAGTCGCATGAAATAATCAACAGTAACAAAAGAAGAAGGAGGGGAGGGTAGGAGCCGCCGCAGCAGCCGTCGGAACATCAGTAGTAGGAGGAGGAGGAGTTGGATGGTGGGGGGGAGGGAGGTAGGTTTTTGGGGTCGAGAAGAGAGTAGGCAGGAAACAGGAGGCTGCACACGAGTTGACAGCAGGCAAGTGGGTATATGTATGCGTGTGTGTGTGTGTGTGTGTATGTACGCCACTGACATCTCAACCAGCAATGGAGCATGATGATGGGCTTCTGCTCCTGCCACTCCTGGTGGTGCCGGTGCCGCTGCTGCTGCTGCTGCTGTCCTAATGGTCTTGGCTCCTGTGACTGACTGATGTTTGCCCCGAAACAGTAACAGAACGACGCCATAATTAATGATGAAAAATTGCCATTCCACCAACACATGGACACATTGGACACACACACATACATATAAACAGTCATTCACATACACATGCTGACAGAAAACGAAACATGGACAGGACACAAAACATATGCAGGCCAAAACACAGGCCATGGCAATGAAAAAACAAAAAAAAAATTGTATAAAGCCATTTGGTTTGTTGTGTATGTATATACATATATATATGTATGTGTGTGTGTGTGTATGCAACATGAAAAGGGCAAAGCTTCAGCGCATTTTGACAAAAATATGCGACACAGACGGCAAATGAGTGAGACAGAGAAAGAAGGAGATAGAAAGTGAATGAGTGAGTGAGGGTGAGTGAAAGATCAGCCCAGAGACCCGAAACGAGTCCTTGGGCTTGACAATTGAAGTGGTCAATATGGTGGCAAAAAGTGCCACACTAAAGCATCTGGCTTTGAGTACCACCGAGCGATTAAATTGAGTTAATTATGACAGCCGCAGTTTTCCCCCTCTACCTCGTGCTCATACCACAGACTACCCGATTACCCTATCCAACGCCCTTTTTGGCCCGGCCTCTATCACACTTTTACTGCAATTGCTGCTGCCCGAGTGAGTGATAAAAACAAGCCAGCCAAGAGTAAAGAAGAGGTAGTTATCCCGATGTTGATGAGAAGAGAGGGGTAGCGTGTTGGGTGGTACGGGTGTGTCCATGAATTATTACAAGGCTATAAATTACACAAAAGATTAAAATAAACAAATATAAATAAAAACAAGAAAGTAAAACCAAAACCAACAACAGCAACAACAAAAACCGCAAGAAGACATACTTATTAAAAACAACTGTGTGTATGTGTATATCCGTGTGTGTGTGTGTGTGTGTGCCAGCAAGGGAGTGAATTAAAAATTGGCAAGTGTGAAAAGCCTTTTAAATATATAATTTGCGGTTAATCAAGCTAATTTATTGAACCTATAAACTACCAACACTTAATAGCCATAAAGAAACGATCGAATAATCATCGAATAACTATCGAATAACTGCAGTTAAACTGAGAATATAGAAAGATTGTGCCACCTAATATCAAGCACTTCTCTACATGATAACTTTGTATATTCCATTAGTTAAAATATTCCTTTTCAGTACATTCAAATGGAATAATTCAATAAATCTTTTCTGTAGCAAACATAAAGCTAAAAAATAGAAAAACTTGATCTCCAATATAAAAGAGAAAGAAAGTCAAATGGATAATATTTCGTATGCAGTAAGAGTTCTTCTCAATTATATAGAGTTCAATCTTTGATTTGATTTGAGTTTACTTTATTTTCAAACTTCATTCACTTTATTGTCTCGGTGTTATGCCAATTTTTTTTAGTGATAAGAGCTCAAAGGGGGTGGGGATGATGTGTGTTTGTTTCCTTTGTTGATTGAAAATTTGTTCAAATAAATGAAATTGCTCTAATGGTCTAAATGAATATCTGGTTTATATATACATATGTACATACAATATATATATATATATATATATATATATATATATATATATATATATATATATATATATATATATATATATATATATATATATATATATATATATATATATATATATATAGGGTTTCGTGTAATTTTCAAATATTCATTTCTCAGTCTATTTAAAAATGAAAATTGCGTAAGCAATATTCTTTGCCATAGAACTATCATATATGGCTTTTCTTTTTCATTTCATTTTATTTCAATCTCGATGTAATCTTTGACCAACCTCCCCATTTTGACCAACTCCAAAAATCGAAACTACACTATAACCCATTCCAACTGTATGGCATGCCTCCCGCCCCTTTCTTTATTCCCAATCTAGTTGGTTTTTGCCTTAATTTCATGGCATTTTGCTTACAAAATGAATTCAGTTTAGTTTAGTTCATAGACGGTTTGCCTTGAGCAAGAATATCATTTCCCATGGCTTGGACATATGTTGTAGAGTTTTCTTAATATTGTTAGCTGCCTTCCAGCTATGAGTACACCCACACACACACATACTTATACTATGTATACCTATATCACGTGTATGTGCATATATGTATATATGTAGATAGATACTGTGTCTGGCATTACAAATTCTACTCTCGGAAAGCCTTTTGTTGGTACTCTCTTTCTCTGTTTGCCCCCATTGTATCCCTCTAGTCTTTCAACTCATCCAGAGAATCACCAGAAAAAGGGCTGAGATAGGGAGATGGAGGGGTGGGGTGGTGGGGTAAGGCAGAATGGCAGCTATCGCAACACCTTGAAGTGAACTTTGACCGTTTGGTAACTCATTTAGTTAGATTATTTACGGTAATCCAAGACGCAAGCCACAAGCCAACCGCCAACTTAACTGCAGACACATTCAACCCAATCCAAGTAACCAAGCAACCAAACTACTTGCCCCCAGCTTCGTCTTTGGTAAACTCTATCTAACTATGAGTATCTACGGGCTAAATACATACATGCAAGTTGTTTTGCTAAATTGTGCGTAAGCTGTTCACCTGCCTTTTCCACTTTCCTTATACCACTCCCCTTCCCATTTCTGGCCAAAAAGGAGGAACAGTGCTAACAGAAATCATGGACGTAGCCATCAAAATGTTGCCCAGTAAATGGTAAAATTTTTTGAATACACTTCAGGATTAGCTCAAAATATATTGAATAAATAGATGAATAGATAAATAAATGAATGGAAAAATGAAGATGATAAAAGAATATATCAATGAATAGTTAGATCCTTGCAACTTGGATCTTCCCAAGTGTTTTTTTTTGTTTTAATTTACCTAAGAACATTTTTCCATTAGTTCTAAAGGTTTCGCTTCGTTTTGTCTTATCTTATGATTCAGTAAATGGTATATATAAATAATAAGAAGAATCTTTCTTAAGATCAAAAGCCTCTCGCTTAGGATAATCAACAATTTCTTTTGGCTTCAAGGACAAAACAATCTCATTGAGTAAAACTTGTTAATATAGCTGTTAGCTGTTTATTTTTGGTATGGTTAAGACATAGCTTTCGATTAGATGGGGCTGAGTGTTGGAGACAGTTTCTCTTGGGTAGAGTACCCTTCTGTTTCTTTTTCTTTTTTGTCAACCTCCATGGAATGCCATGTCTATGGTTGACTATGGTGAACATTGGTTCCGGGGGTCTCTTCTTGGTAAACTTTCACCAAGCTCTGCATGCCAATTCAAATAACACTTTTATTTTGCTTTTAGATACTCTTCTGCTGCTTCTGCGGTGGCGGCGACTCTTCTTGTTTCTACATGTTTTCACAACGTGTCTGTGTGCGTTACTTGATTGCCTCATCCCTCCACACAGACACACACACACACACACTTACATACTTACCCATACACTCAAACTGCTCACCTGTCGTTGTGGCACCCTTCTGCAGTTGGGCAGCAGCATCCTTGGCTGTCTTGTGTGCGTGTGCTCATTAGCATTCTGAAACGGCTTTATAAAATTCAACAACCAAGCAATACACACACATACACACACACAGGCACACACATACACCACAGAGAGGAAAGCTGCATATATAGCCCCTTAAACCATTCACGTACCCCTCACATCCTCTCCATTTTCCGTCTTCAAGTTGTCCTTCCGCCTTTAGTCGTCCTGCCTGCTGCCTGCATGTCTCTGCTGTTCCTAGTGGCCGGCATCATTGTTGTTGTTGTTATTGTTATTGTTGTTGTTTTTATGTTTGGTGCTTTGTTTTGTTTTTTTCTTTTTTTTTTTTGTTTGTTTCTTTTGTTTCTTTGTTGTTGTTGCTGCTGCTGTTGGCTATGCTCACACATTCGTTTGATATTGTTTTTGTTGCTGTTGTTGCTGTTATCCTGTCGCTCCTTGCCTTCGAGTTGCATAAATTGAATCTGAATTTGTGAGTAAATTGCACACAGGAGACACATTATTTTTGAATTTTGCCTTTGAAATTTGTGGCTTTTCACTTTGTGGCCCCTCCTCTCAGTTGCCTGCTTCCCTCCCACCACTCAAAAGTCTCACTCATTCCACAGTTTGCAGCAATTGCAACAATCTCTGACCCACTTGAAATTACTTTTCAAACCAACACCCCTACCACCCAACACACTCTCCCCTCTTTATCTATCTGTCTCTTGCCTTGCACAACCCTTGCTGTTGCCTCATTCTCTATGACGTATATAAGGATCAACCATTTAAATCAATATTAATAGGTAGGCAGGCCTCTTTTTTTTTTTTTATCCAAGCAAATTGCACATTGCACAAATTGCTGCTGCCTGTGTCTCTGCCTACGTTGCTGTTCCTCGTCTATAAATACAATAAAATGTTTATTTAATATGTGTGCCAGGCAGTGCCAGCTGTAGAAGTATCCATCCTAGATATATATATTTATATATGTTTTTATATGAATATATATATATATATATATATCTACATACCAACATAGACCCACAACGAATGGCAAATACTAAAGCAAAAGCTGAGCTGTGCCTCTATCATAGGTTACGGGGGCGGTCGCTCGGGTGGAATTGTTGCAGAGGGTCACAAAACCTTTTTCCATATGCAAATTGTTTTTATAAATTTGCAACAAGCAATTGCTCGACTGCTGCTGCTGCTTGTTATTGTTGTTTGTATAGAAAATTTGTTTAGAGAGAAAATGTAGACGATCGGATTACCTGTCAAATGGTGTGGTTAAGGCCCATAAAACTATGCTATGAAATATATAGTAAATAATATATATGTATACATACATATATTCGATTTCAACTTACAAGACACGAAGAAACAAAAAGAGAGGGACAAAAAGAGAGAGGGAGAGCCCAAATCGTTGACTAAAAATACTTTCAAATTGTTGTTTCAATTTGTAACCTGGTTTCACCTAATTAAAAGCCTTCAACTGAATACAAAAATAAATTTACTGTATATAGGGAAATAAATTTCTGCTATTAAAATAGTTTTTAAACGAAATTTCTGATACAAATACCATGGCAATAAATTAATTGATTGTAAGCATAAATTTTAAAATAAATTTACAAGTTAACAAATAGCTTTAAAATGAACAAAAATATTACAGCTTCATTAAGTCTTTTTTTCATTTAGATTTGACAACAGATCCATTTCATAAATTTGCCTTTGAGAGATTCTTTCACTAGTTCTTGAGTTGAAGATTCTACTTGATCTTGTTGATCCTTCAAAAATGATATTATTACCACTTTCTTTCTTTTTACTAGACATTCTGCAATGTCAAAATGGGAAACTTAAACTTATTCCCAAAAGAAATGTTATCAAAAAACCTTTAAAGAATCTGGTGGCAGATGAAATAGAAAGAGTTATGTTTAAGGACCCTTTAGCTGATTTTAGGAGAACAAAACCAAAAAGTTTGGTTTCCATGAGTTTAAAGATTTTCATCATTACATCATAGATAAACTTTTAAAAGAAAAACCAATTGTTTCCCTAACCTTTCCTATATTCATAGTTCAAGTATTACTTTGTTATTCAATTTGTGAAGTACAATAGTAATTTTCAGATTCTTCAAATGATTATCTCAATTTCAATTGAAACCAAGAACATACATGCTACTGTTAGCCTCCATAGAGATAGCAGCTGGAGAGGTAGCATCACGTTGACCATTTGACTTCAGTTGGTCATCTCCGGGTTTCCTTCTCTTTTTTTTTTTTTTTTTTTGGTTTGGTTTAGCTTAGGGAGTTGAGGGCGATGGTGTGGTCTATATAGTTACGAGAAGTTGGAATCAAAACCGTAACAATTGCCCACAATTGCAATAGAATCGTCGTTAATTACTCTCCTCTACCTACTTACCTCCCTTTATCTATTATCTATCTCACTCCTTTTACTCTATGCTATACCAGCCGAGAGTGTCTCTTTGGGCTTGTGGTTCTTGTGTTGGATGGGGATGATGGGACTTGGTTTGTTTCAGCTTAAAAGAGCAAGACAAATACGAGCATGTGTCTTCAGCCTCCAACCCATACACCATCAACCATCTCCAATCCACTACCACACAGTTCTCTTGTTGCTGGTGTCTAAAAGAAGTTGGGAGAAGAGTCGAGAGAAACCAACCAAAGAACGAACGCCTGGCGCATCGTTAAGCGTTGCTGCCAAGTGGCAAAACTCAAATAAACATAAACGTGCATACACACAAATACATACACACACACCCATACACATACACATACATGGAGAGGAAATGTTGAGAAAAAGTAAAGATAAAGGGGAGAGGTGGGAGGTGCTTGTTTAAGTGGGTTGGGTGGGGGTGGGGTGTGTAGGCAAAGGGGCAAGCAGCCACAGCCAAAATCTCTGAGCTGCTGGTTGGTTTTGTTGTCTTTTGCTCTGTCTGCCGTTTTGCCTTTGCCTGGGCATGGGAGACTCATTAAAATGCAGTGCGAGATAATAAGCATTTTAATTAAATATTTAACAAGAATAAGTTTATCACAACACGAGCCAGAATGAGAGACAGAGAGGGGTAAAAGAGAGTTAGATAGAGAGATGAGATAGAGGGTAAGGGGAAAAGGGGAGACAGAATGGGTGAATGTAATGGCTTGTAAGCGTCTGCCGTTAGCGGCAACGATGTTGGACGTCGACAGCGGCGGCTTCGAACAGTTCGAAAAAGGGGCAAATGGGAATAAGCCCTATCTTGCTCTCACTTGCTCTCTATCTCTCTCTCTGTCTCTTTTTATCTCGCTTTCTTTTACTCTTTGGCAATATTTTGATGTAATTTGAGCGCCTAATTGGCGCACGTGCTAAACTGACGATGGCAGGTAGTGGAGCCAATGCCGATACCGTCGCGCCCCGTTTCCACCTTCATCAGGTTCAGGTCTCAGTTTCAGTTACAGTTACAGTTTCCTACTTACCTGCCTTTACTTACCTCTCCATCTCCACATTTGTCCCTCTCTCTCTCTCTCTCTGTGTCTCTTCAAACCTTCTTTCTTTCATACCTTTTACCTCTATACACTTTCTACTTTCGTCGTTGCTTGGCAAATATTTGTTGACTTTGTTTGCTTACTATTTTCTCTTCTTCATCTTCTCTCTATACTTGCAGAGGCTTCGGCTTTGTCACATTCAGCGATCCAAATAGCGTAGATAAGGTACTCACCCAAGGCACACACGAGCTGGATGGCAAAAAGGTAAATGTTAATACCCCCAAAAACAAAACACAAAAAAAAAAAAATAAAAAAAAACAAACAAAAAAAAAGGAGTAACTTCTTCTCATGAGTGTTCACCTCTATCGCTACTTTTTTCGCCGTTTTTTTTTGTTTTTTATTTTTGCGACTGCCAAACAAAAAACTTTACCAACTATGCAAAATATTTGCTCAAAAGCAGAGACCAGCTTTAGCATCATCCAACATCCAACATAAATTGCCTCTATTGACAGCAATTAGAAAGTCAAAGCATAACAAAAAAAAAAAAAAAAACAATTAAAAAAAAGGGAAACACGGAAGGAAAAACCATGGGAAAAAGCTCCAGTAACTACTAAAGAAAAAGAAAAAAGAACCGTACAAATTTGTGAAAGCCAAACAATTTTTAATTACGTGATGAACACATCAAATGGAGTTTTTCCACATACATTGAAATTGTATTACCCTTTTCATTTTAAATTGCAAAGTATCATGAATATGTGATGCAGTTTGTGCATTTGCTTTTTTGTTTTTCTTTCTTTAATTTCTATTAATTGTTTGGTCAGTTTTTACATTTCAAAAGACTTTAATTGGGAATAGAGTTGTAATTATCTATAAATTATATAGTTACTTGATCCATGGTATTAAGTAAGTGGCAGAAAGTAATAGTCATTTGTAGGCAAATCCTTCTTTATGTCTCGAAACAAAACTTTTTCATATATCTTTTCTTCTAGCAGTATTTTTGATAGAAGCCTAAAACTTCTAGGTAGTCTTACGACACTAGTACACTACTGACGAAATAATTGAGGTTATTTTTTTTACATATTTACATTTCAAATTTGTCAGTAATTGATAATACAAATACTTACCATTAGAGCGAGTGCTTGATTAGCTCTTAGGGCTGCGACTAAGAAGGCAGGAGACTTAAGTTTATAAAAAGTTAGATAATCTACATAGAACCAGCGTCACTTTGTTTGACAAAACTGATTTGTTTGCCCTTCCTAAAGTCACTGTGGTCTACAGTAATCGGGTCTTGAGATATGTTCTTCGGTGTTAGTTATATTTAAACCTTTTTTGTATTGTTTAGCATAGCGCTCAGATTAAATTATTCATGAAATTGTCATAACAGGAAAATTTGATAAATTTAAAAAGTATTTTGGGAATTCTTTTTTTTTCGTTTTTTTTTTATTATTTTATTTTATGTTTTTAGGTAATTTTTGTTTTTTTTGTTGTTGCTTGACATTTTACATTAGTATTCAGAAGCTTTTATCTGGCCATTTGGCATTTTGGCATATACACTTGTTACATATTGATGGAATCAACAGTGATTAGCTACAGTAAAAACTGACTAAGCCATCAGATGAAATATATTACGCATTAGCCAAATTAACTGAAGCTTTGCTGTATTCTTGTATTTTGGTTTGTTTTTCGTCTGTCAGTCAGTCCATCGTACCGTGTCTGTCTATCTATCTGTTTGTTTCGCTGTCTGTTTGTCTGTCCGTCTGTCTGTCCAAGTGTCCATTTGGTCATGCTTTTTATGACTGGCAAACTGTAAATAAAATGCGCAGTCGGCATTTATGTATGTGCAAAATGCATTTATTCGTATATACATACATATATAAATATATATCTATCTATATATAATATATATGTAACTATGTATATATGTGTAGTATGTAGTTATACATATATCCTATCCTATACCCTTCTGGCTTTTGGCTCTGGTGTCCTGCCATTGCCTGTAATATTCGTCCTTACATCCTTGTTGTATGCCGCCTCTTCATGGATTTTCATGTTTCCGTTTGGCTGCGCACATCCAAACGAAACAAATTCATTTCATTTCGTTACGGTTTTTCGGCCTGATGTATTTTTTGTTTTTTTTTTTTTTTTTTTTTTTTTGAAAAAGCCAAAAACCGTTGACGTTAACGCCGACTTCGCCGCTACCGTTGCCGTTGACGTTAACGTTGACGTCAACGTTGCCACTCAGCGCTGATTAGTTTTAATTTTAATCTAAAAATCAATTTCCCGCCTGGCGGTTGCTGTTGCCGTAGCTGTTGTTTTTCGTTCATTTCATTTTTCTGCACACAGGAAATCAACACGGCAAACATCATCCATACGTATATATATTTATATATATATATTACTACGTATATATACTAGATATAGATGTATATATATATATAGAGAGAGAAAAAGGTTTATATAAGAGGGTCATTCAATATGTAATTGCCATAGATCCCTTACAAATTTTTAGCTGTTCTTAGTTTTTGACTTGATCAGAAGGGATTGAAATTCAATTGCCATAACATTTCTTATAGAAAGATTCACTTTTGTTTGATGACTTCATTACCACCAAGAAAGTCCTTTAGAACGTCGGCTTAAACAAAATAGATCTATGACTTGAAATCAAGAAAAGTATCCTTGCACTTTTTCTGTATGTGAGATTATCGAAAGAGAGTCTCGCCAAGTACAGTATCAAAGTTCACTTATACCTATAGCTAATCAATGAAGTCTCTTATTTCGACTTTGGCATTATGATACCAGAAGGACATCGATGACAGTTAAAGACAAAAGTCAGTTGGTTAAAAAAAACTCTTGATTGACCCTCGTATATATAAATACGTTTAATTCCAATGTCCTGTAACAGTTTTTTTTTTTTTTTTTTTTTTATAGCTATTATTGCTTTTGGATTTCAAATATTTTGTTTTTGTTGTTGTTTTGGTAGGAGCTTAAGGAATAAAATCTCTTACAGATTTACCACCACCAGTACCACCCCCTGTTGCAGGCACACCCCAACCCCCTCTTATTGTGGTTTAACTGTTAGCTGTCAAGTACTGCTGTCTTCTAGCCAAAAGCCAACAAGCTAGCAACAGGGAAAGTGAGGCAGGAAAAAAAATAATGAAAGGGAAGGAGAGAGTGAAAGAGAGAGAAAAAAAATGAGTAGCTAACGCTTAAAATTGAATTTTTATGATTTTTAATTATTTTTAATGACGCTGCTTATTGGGTAGAAAAGACTCTTGCTCTCTTCCTCTCTCACTCTCTCTCTCTCTTCCATTCTCCTGCCATCATCTACTTTTCATCTACTTCGTCTCATGATGGTAACACCTTTCTTTCTCCTCCCCTCATCACCCACCCTCTGCTGGCCGAGCAATTTGTTATGCGTTAATTCGTGCGTGCTCAGCTTCAAGTCGTAGCTACCCGTCCGTCCCTACATCGCAATGTCCCTTCCCTCTACACCCAATGGGGCAATTTCGTTTAATGTGCAATGCAGGGCTTATGCAAGATTTATGCTTCGGCTATTAATATGAAGAGTTGTGCGAGTGTGTGTGTGTGTGTGTGTGTGAGTGTGCGAAATGTACTTTTCATTTAAATGTCATTAAGCATACGATTTTCCCTTTTTGGCACTTATACTACCAATATCTCTATCTCACTCTATCTATCTATTTATCTGTCTTGTTCTCACACACTCTTTTTCTCTTTCTCTCCCTCTCTCTTTCATCCTGCAGGTCGATCCAAAAGTAGCTTTTCCGCGACGAGCACATCCCAAGGTAAGTACCAAAAATGAAAAAGAAAGAAAAAGAAAAAAATAAGCAGAAAAACAGAAAAATACCAAAATGAAACTGAAATTGTGGTGGGCTCAGGGTCTGGGCCTCGTTTTCGTCCTGGTTCTGGTCCTGGTTCTGGCGTAAAGGATGTGTCATAAGTAGCAGTAAATGGCAGATGAAATTAAAAACGGAAGAATACAACAACAACAACAACAGCAGTAGCAGCACCAGCACCAGTAACAACAACAACAACAACATGTTATGAAAAAGTAAAAAAAAAAAAGTGAAATGAACGCAACCAAGATAACTTTGCGGCTGACAGGCTATGGCGTCTGTGGCAGTTGCCTAACCTCCATCCACCATTTTGGCATCTTCCCCATTCTCTCATACTTCCATCTACTCCTTAAAGTGATGATGACAACAAAATTTCGCCAAACGAAAAAGCAACTGTGTCTATATATATATATATGTATGTATGTCCATATATATATATATATGGGTGTGCGTGGGTGTCCTTAAGCAGGGAATGCCAGTTTAGGTTTGAAGTGAGTGGTGAATGCGGTGCGTTTTGTTAGCTTAAAACCTGGCGAGTTGTATGGACTACTGCGGCTGCTGGTGCTTCTTCTGCTATTGCGGCTGTCTCCTGCCTATTGCCACTTGCCACTTGCTACTCCTGCCACTTGCCTAAAAATGCCACACGCACATTTTCCCGCTACACGACGACCAGTTAGACAGGCATTACAAATGGGCCTGCCACTGCCATATACTCTAACAATATAAGGGTTTATATGGCTAACTGTCAAGAAAACAGCTAAGTCAAGTATTAACTAAATTCTAAACTTTTAGAATTTCAAAAAAGAAAAAAAGATTTATATTGGTTAAATAAAAATATTTTGCTGGCACTTTTAGCTATATCAAAGTTTATTACTTACAAATTTTAATAAAATTTAGAAAGTTGTAAAACTTTTTATTAATATTTGAATCGCTTTTCTATTCTACATATATGCTTAAAATA
This sequence comes from Drosophila neocordata, assembly GCA_018903615.1. Classification (NCBI taxonomy): domain Eukaryota; kingdom Metazoa; phylum Arthropoda; class Insecta; order Diptera; family Drosophilidae; genus Drosophila; species Drosophila neocordata. Next base: position 14,468,513 of record JAEIGI010000001.1, read on the forward strand.
CTGGAAAGAAAGTCAATTAGTTTAAGGAAGTTCTTCATTTTAGTTTTCAAATTGGGTTACTTAGTGTTTCAGAACGATTCAAGTTACAATCACAATCCCGATGACAATCATTGAATCCGTAAATCATCTATATAATAAAATTCTTATGTAGATTGTGCATAAAGCAGACAAGTAAATTTATTCCAAAATAATTTCTCCTTCGGCAGTATAAATAAGAAATTGTTGTCATTGTTACTTGACATCTTTTTAAGTTACTTTTCCATAATTCTGATCTCATTGATCGAAATCTAGGTAATACAAGCAAATATCGGTAGTTCTGTATATCTCAGCATTAGGTTAAACTTTATTCAATCAAATACCAAGATCATTCAAAACTGTGGTAAATATATTTCTGTTAAATCTTCTTTTTGAAATGAAATTTGTTTATTTTAAAATGTATAATCTGTAACCTTTATATGGATATCAAATGATTTGTTGTTTAAACTTTGAAAAAACCTAATTTGTATATAATCTTTGAATTTCAAATATTAACTCAAGGTATTACCAAATTCCATAAACTTTTTGTTTGTGTATGTGTTGCCGCATTGGGTAGACCAAGCAAGACGATGAGGACGATGACGACAAACCGCAAAGCACAACCATAATACGCACGCAAAACGACTCCCATACACACACACACACATACATACTTAACAAGAAACATATAGCTATATAGCAAAAGTCTTCGCATTGCTCCTTTTGCCTCATTCTCCATCTTTGGCTTAAACCTTCTTTCAAACTAGAAAGAGAGAGAATAAGCGAGAGAGGGAAGGAAAAAATGAAAAAAAAAAAGAAAACGCAAGCCAGCCAAAAGAAAAACTCTTCCTCGTCTTTTGGGCTTGAAGCTACGCGTGCTTATCAACACGCAGCTGATTTCCGTTGCTATTCCAGCGGCGCGTGCCTCTACCCGACCATCCGACAACCGCGCTTCTGCTACCCCTTCCCCTCACTCCCACGCCCCTTTATCAACGCTTTGCTCTACCGCGTTGCGTCTCCCGTCCTCCATTTAGCTCGCTACTAATGCTGCTCCTGCTCCCGCTGGCAGCACCCAACAATTATTTACGTAATGTTATTATTATAATATTTTTTTAAACGCATTCTCACTGGATTTGCGTTTGCCACGTTGCCTACCTCTCTCTCTCTCTCTCTCTCTCTGTACCCCCTCTAACCGGCAAAGAACTCTCGGACTAGCAGCAGTGGCTTTGTGTTGTTGTTGTTGCTGCTGCTACGCGGAATATCCTCTCTCGCATATTAAAAGGCGTTTAAAAACATAAATCCAACGTCTAACGGCTGCTTATGAAAATTACGAGAGAGAAAAAAAAATGAATGACAGTGGGAAAAGGAATGGCAAGGAAGCGAAGGGATATATGACGCAAACGGGAGGCAAGAAAAAAAAAAAAAAACGAAGAAAACATAAAAAAAAAAAAAAAAAAAAAAAGAAAGTAAAGGAAAGCGAAAAACGGAAAGCGGCTTGTGCTCGTGCCTGGTGTGGTGGTGGCAAATGGCAACCCAAAGGAGTCGAACGAAAGGAGAACATACACCAAAAAGAAAAAAAAAGAAAACAGAAAAAAAAAAAATTGCAAGCGACATCAAAAGCAGAGGACAATTTCTCGCACCGTTTGGCCAAAAGCCGAAGGCAAGTGAGAAGGGAGAATAGACTAAATGTCGGAGAAGGAGTAGATAAAAAGAAGGCAGGCAGTAGCAGCCGAACGACTGCCCACAAAATGTGGCCCAAAAATGCTTGCGGTTGCAGCGAAAGTTAAGAGTTTTTACAACAACAAAAAAAAAAGTACAAAAAAAAATGGAGGAGAATGGAGGAAACATAATGAAATGAAGCATACTAAATGATGCTGCTAAGTTTTAAGAGGAGAAGGAGGCAAACACACACACACACACACATACAGAGAGACATACATAATGAAATGCGAAGGGAAAAAAAATGATGATGATATTTTTCGACCATAAAATGCAGATGAGCCGACTAAGCAGAAAATAGTTAGAGGAGCAGAAATGGGGCAGGCAAAAGTAGGCCTCGAAGATGTCCCAACCCTCGAATGGCTGCTACACATGTTGCAGCATTGCTTAACTCCTCCTCTTTACCTTCCATCTCTCCAACCAACGTACCCAATTCATGCCCCCCTTTTTGGTGAAGGGAAAGCGAGGTAAAGTTAATTTCTTCGCTCCCTGACTATGAATACGAAATGTAGCTATATTTGTGTTTGGTCAAGCCGAGGCTTGGTCAGATGACTTTTGATGATGATGGTGCCCTCAGTTTGTTGGTGGTGTAGGGGGGGTATATACATATATATATATATATATATATATATATGGTAGTATGTACATATATCAGGACAAAAACGTTGCCGCTTTTAATGTGCAAAAATTTTGTATAAGCCATAAAAATGCAGGCGAATAAGTGAAATGGATTTTGTGGCTTTACTCATTCGCTCCCTATCCTGGCCCATATAAGCATGCTATAAAAAGTGAACAACTGCAAACTAAACGGGAGAATCTCTACCAACTATGATTCCAACTATTGCACCCACAACCCACCCAAGTACACCCATCTAGTCACACACACACACAATCTACAGTTTGAACTTGGCTAGGATTTATGAGTGTTTATGTAGCTGTTCGTAACAAAAGAAAATCATTTTGGGAATTCCACTACTGCTGCTCCAAATGGAAAACTAAAACTATTTGAAGTACCAGCAGCAGCAAAAAACAAAAAAAAAAATAAAAATAAAATCAAATTTTGGAAAGTATCACAAAAGTCTTTAATATCAAATTGAAATGGAAAAAGATATGAAAAATTAGTTAAGTTGCAATTAATAAGGAAAGGAAAGTAACATTAAGAATAGTTTGAATTCCATCAAAGCGAAGGCATTCAACCTTAATCAGTATGAAGGGCTAAGGCTTAGAATATCTTGAGTAACTGTGGATTCAAGGATTTATGGGTTTTATTTCATATTATTCTAAAATTGTTATTTCTCGTAATGGACAAAAATTATTTAAATTCAATTTAACATTATTTATAGAAAATCATAATTATTAGTTATCTTGTCAACAATCTACATTAAACAATTTTCTTTCATTTTAAATTTCGTTATCAAAGTATATTCCAGAATTTTTAGCTACATTTAAAAACTTTCATTTCAAATTTCGTAATGAAAATATATAGCAAAATCTAAAGTTTACTTAACCTAATTACTTAATACTTTGTAATATAATGCGTTGCCATATTATTAATTAATATAAAGATATTTTTTATGATTTGTTTTCATTTTTAAATTATCTTTTAATTATTTTATTTCATTATCTATTAGAAAAAGGATAATATAGAAATAATTGAAATTGAATTCAAGATAAAGAAGATAAAAAAGAAGAAAGCAAAGCATTTCAACCGTTATAACATTTTGCTTGTATGAATATTATTTTTGTAAATTTTCATGTTTTCAAAGAGAGAGCGAGACAGTGAGAGAGAGAGAGCAAGAGAGAGAGAAAGAGAGTGAGTAAAAGCACTCATATCGACTCAATTGACTCATATATGACAGAGAAACTTCATCCAATGAGTGACTGACTGTCTGGAAGGTTTATAGCTTCATTTTCCATTAAATTAACACGCTCAACGCCCTGGGCTTCCCGCTGCCGCCCGTTCTCCCTTTACTGTTACCCGCTTGCATCCAGGCATGGCAGACACTTACACATTTTCCTGCTGCTGCTGCTGCTGCTGCTGTTGGAAAACTTTTCTAATTTAAACCGGCAGTTTCAGTCAATTGCCACAGCTTACCGCTTTTCGACATGAGTTTTACTTTATTTTTTTTTTGATGTTGTTGTTTTTTTTTTTTTTTTTTTTACTACCTTTTGGAGTATTTCAACACCGACACAAAGAAGAACAAAAATTTCCAATACATTAAAAGTTGTGTGAATACATACACTTTGGCAGAATCCATTACAACAGGCAGACAGACAGACAAACAGACAGAGAGACGAGTGGACGCACAGACAGACATACAAACAGAGAAAGAGAGAGAGAGAGAAAGAGAGAGCTAAGGAGAGACATGAAAGCCAAGCCATAAATCTAATAAATACGTGTAGTTCTCACTCTCGCCCACTCTTACATCCACTCCCCCACTCTGTATCTCTGTATATCTGCCTATCCTCACTTCTCCCATTCCTTTGGTAGTTTTCGCTGTGTGCAATAACTTGTAAAATATGTAATCAATCAAGATGAAACAGTCGTCGTAGGAAAACGGCAGCCAAACTATGTCGGAAGTATGCGTCTGACTGCAGTTGAAAGAAGATGAAGGAGCCAGGGCAAAGGAGGTGTAGTGGGAGTGTGAGATGGAGTAGAAGTAGCTATAGCTGTTGCAGAAGAAGCTATAGCAGAAGGTTGGCGGTTGTGGGCGGTCGATTAATTCAACTTTTCAACATTGCCAGACAATGGGACTTGAGCAATACAAAGAACGAATGACTGCGTTGACGTCGACGTTAGCAGTAGCAGTGGCAGTGCCAGTGGCAGCAGCAGCGGCATCGGCATGTGAAAAAAGTCAAAAGTTGAAAGTGCAATTTTGTCGTTATTATTTTACATTTACAATAAAAGGCAAAAGGAGCAGTAGAAACAGGAGAGACCAGCAACCAAACCAAAAAAGTGAAAAGTTACTCAACTATTTCATGCGGCGGCGGCATGCTGAGTGTGTATAGTATGAGTGTGTGTGTGCGAGTGTGTGTGTGTCCTCTTACTCACTATCTCTTTGTCTCTCTCTCTCCCTTATTCGTTCTCTTTCTGTAATTGTCAGTTAGTTGGCACTGTCAGTCCGAATGTTGAAATTAATTTATTTCAATTGAAGTTGAACTTTTGTGGCGTTATTACTTTGAAAACTTGCCCCAGCTACGCATAATAAACGGCAGCAGCCACACAAAAGTCACCAGGTGCAGTGCCCCCCCCCCATTCCTCTCACTCTCTTTCTCTATATCACCATCTACCTTCTCATTCCTTTTACATTTTATTCTTGCCATTTTTCATACATATTTATTTTAGCTTGGGCAAAATAATCAAATTGCAAAATTGCAAGTGTTGCCAGCATCAGGGAATGTCAACTACTAGTATTCCCATCGTCGTCATCATCATCATCGTCATCGTCATCGTCATCTTTGTTCTTCCTCTCTCTATTGCCATACCTCTCTGCTCTTCTCTATTTATCTATCTTTCTGTTTGTGTGTGTGTATTTTTATTTGATTCGTTTGCCAATATTCGTTGTCTGTTTTCCCTATGTTAAAAGAGTCTCTAGGGGTAGATCGTTGGGTCGACTCCGGCAGGTTCTGGCAGGTGCCGTTGACGGGCTGCCCTGATAATTTGTTGTGCGAGATTTTCTTCATTTTTTTTTTTTCGTTTTTGCTTTCTCCCTTGCTATTGTTGTTGTTGTTACCCAACATTTGCAAATGGCAGACGTGAACGCTTCATTGATAGTTATTTGATATGCATACTATATATATATATATATATAGTATATATATATGATTTCATGATATTGTATATTGAAATTGTTAAAGGGAAACAACACGCAAAAAGAGGAAAAGAAAATAAAAGTATCCTCTTTATTGAGAAAGAAAAAGACTCAAAAACAAAATAAAACCACCGAGTGCAACTAAAAGTGAAATGAAATCTGTCAATTTGAATACATTTTGCAAGGATAACATAGCCTTAAACACAATCACTAAAAAAAAGAGCTTGACCTCTAATAGTTTTTAAATTATTTAAACATAAGAAAAAAAAAATATCAAATAGATTTTAATTTAAAGTATTTGAATGAAAAACTCTTATTTTTATATTATCTTTTAATTAAATAGATAAATAATTGGCAACAGGATAGCTCTTCTTCATTTATTTAATTTCTCAAAAACATAAAAGTCATCAATTGAAGTAGAAAGTAGTCTCTCTATTAAAAAAAACTATCTCAAGTCAATGAATAAAGTTCTCAATGCTTTCCTTTTTTCTACCTTAAAAACTTGAAATTTTAATCATAATCTTTGAAATTGAAATTTTGCTTGTAAATACAAAGTGTGTGCAAAGTAGATAAACAAAGAAGACAAATATTTATGCATTTATTTGGATTAGTAATCAATTGTTTATCCTTAATTGATTACTCAATGTGACGCGACCCCCTTTTTTCTCCTCTCCTTAAAAGAGATTTCTTTTTTGCTTTTTATACCCTGTACCCATAGGGTAAAAGGGTATATTAAAGTCGCTAAAATGTATGTAACAGGCAGAAGGAAGCATTCCCGACCCCATAAAGTATATATATTCTTGATCAGCATCAATAGCCGAGTCGATTGAGACATGTCCGTCTGTCCGTCTGTCCGTCCGTCTGTCCGTCCGTCTGTCCGTCTGTCCGTCTGTCCGTCCGTCCGTATGAACACGTGGATCTCAGAGACTATAAAAGCTAGAGCAACCAAATTTGGTGTCAACATTCGTGTAGTGTCTACGCAGATCAAGTTTGTTTCAAATTTTTGCCACGCCCACTTCCGCCCCCGCAATTTAGGAAAAACGAATAACTAGTGTTATATTAAAGGTAGCGTATTCTTATTTGGCACACCCAATAATATGGTCAAAAGGTATCAGCTGACCAAATTTGGTTGAAATCGGACAAGAAATATCGGAGATATATCTATGTACAATTTGTACTGAAATGCCCAGTGCGACATTGCGTAGTAAGTGTGAGCGAGATAGCATGCGTTCGTTGCTGCCGCTTGTGAGGAAAATTTTAGTTTGAATTAATGGCGAATTCGAAGGAGTTTGCTTTTATAATGTTCCCTTAATTGGTACAGGGTATACTCAAAGTCGGCAGGGACGACTTGCTTGCTTTTTTTTTTTTGTGAAAGTTAAAAATAAACCAATGGAAAAATAATAGTTTATCGGTTAAGGCAATCTTTGTATTGTTTTAAGAACAATAGATAAAATGGTGGAAAATGAGTTTGCTGCTTGGTTTGTTGTTCATTGTTGTTGTTGTTGTACAGTTAGCGACGCATTGTTCTACGAATAGTGTTGGTCAACGAATTAAATGTAATTGGTATTAGTTAATCGACATTTTCGAGGTAAATTGCTCAATTTCGGTTAAAAGTTTCAAAAGTTTTCTTCCTTTTTTTTTTGTTTTGTTTGTGGCACATTCTTGCAATCTGTTTAATTCTTATTTGAAATTTTAGCCTCTTTATAGCTGCTTTTAACCACAATTACTGCAAATTCCTTTTAAGTAATAAACAGAAATTGTAATTACTTTTACGCCTTCTTCTCAAGTATGTTGGAAATGCAAAATTGTAGTTTGATTTTCTGTTTTCTTTTTCCTTCCTCCAAAGTGTGCGAACTGTTGGTGTTTGTGTTTCTGTTTGTGTCTGTATGTGTTTGCGTGTGTTCGTGTTATTCTTGTTGGTTTTTGCGTAAGCTTTTTAAACTGAAATCAAAAATCAAAATCCGTACACAGCTACACAGAATGTTAAATCCGCAAATAATTGACAAAGTTTAGGCATAAACGTGGCTCTGTCTCTGTGAATTGTTGTGGAACAGAGAGGAAACAGGGCGTATGGTGAATTTGGGTGAATATATAGGGAAAAGGCAAGCGCTAGAGGGCGAAGAAAGGCAGAGAGGGAAGCCGAGTGTGTGGGTGTGTGGTATTGGAGGATATGTGTGCTGGGGCCAACTTCAAAATATGTTGGCCACAAATGGCAAAAGTTTGACAGGTAAACGGAATTTTCGGCAGAATATCTATGTGTGTGTGTGTATGTGTGTGCGTGTGTATGAGATTGTATGAATATTGGTGTGGGGTATGGCAATGGGAATCAAGTTTGTATAGTATTTGGGGTAACATATGTAGCTAGTAAAAATAGACATATATATATATATATATATATCGTACAAGAGGAGTTGAAATAGCTTTAAAAGTCAATACATTGTCTTTCCCTAGTTCTATTTGCTTTGCTTTGCTTTAGGTTTCAGTTAGGTTTTTGGCGGCCATTTATGTTTAATGAGATACTTTTTAACAGCCTCATAAATGGCTATGATAACCACTTAATGTCGGAACCATAGCTGAAGCAAGGAGCTGGAGACAGAGCCATAGCTATCGCCTAAAAGCGTGAGCCTGTGCCTTTGCCTGTGCTTGTGTTCCAGAGCCAAAAAACAATTTACATATTAAACTTGCCCGCGACGATGAAAAAGCCATAGCCACAGAGTTGCCTCACAGCCTGTTATCCTTGCACACATCCTCTTTACTCTCCCTATAGCCTATCGCTCTCACTCACTCGCTCACTCAACTGAATGGTATTTCACTCTCACTCTCTCTTACACTCGCAACACACATACAAACACACACACACACACACACACTTTGGGGCTCTTCTCACCGAGCGCGTGCGAAATATGCTCGCCTGCGGCGCATTCACTTTAATTTGATTAAATTTTGAACATTTTCACGTAAAAAGTTGCTCCTTTGCACAAAGCTCCGGCTCGCTGGCTTCAGTTCAGTTCGAGTTGAGTTTTGAGGCTGTTGCTGTTGCACATTCAACTTGATGCTCATCTGTGTTGGATACTTGGCTCGCTGGCTGGATGGATGAATGGATGACTGGATGGATGGCTGTATGGATAGATGGGCCATGAGTTCAGCTCAGCTGTTGTCTGTGTGTTAAATAGTTAAAAATACCCTAGAACAATTTCAATTTCAACAATTGAGCATTTTGAAACAATATTTGAGACCAAAAAAGTATGCTAATAAAACTAGAACATAGCTCTATACATACACAAATACATATTTACATACATATGTATGTATGTGTGACAAAGAAGCAAATATACTTTAATTTCTTTATCAAAAATAACACAAAAAAAAAAAAAGACCATTAAAATGTTTATCTTCTTAACTTTCCAATTGCTTGCACAAATGTTTATTACCATTAGGCATTCAATGTTGCATAAATCATACGATTTGCTAGATTTTAAAGCTTCTTAAACTTGATTTTAATTATTTATGTTGGACGAGAGAGAGAGTGAGAGAGTGAAAGAGACAGTCTTGTCTCTGTCAAGTTTTGTAGAGTTTGTAGATTTTTCTCGTAATATATTAAAAGAAATATTATTTAAATGAATTTCTTTTATCTTTAATTATCTAAAAGAACTTTACTTTCTCTTCATTTATTAAGCTAATAGAGAGAGAGAGAGAGAGGGTATATGAAAGTCGGTATAGAGCTAGCATCAATTTATGTTGCCAATATTTCAAAATTCTAATTCATTTTAAAGCTTGAAAGTGTTTGTTAATTTAGCTAATCGAGAGGGGTATCTAAAGTTCGTAGCTTTAAATATTTGTTGATTTCTTTTTTTTTGCCCATTTTTTAACGTTTTTTTTTTGTTTTTGTTTTTTTTTTATTTTTCCCAAAGTTGTGTTGTTGTTGTATTTTATAATAAATAGTTGTTTAAACTTTTGGCCATTCGCCTGCCTCCGTTTGCCACCAATGTGGTTGGCTCTTGTTGCAGTTGCTGCTGTTGCTCTGTCCGGCACTTCAACTATTTTTTATATGCAATCTGCTTGCTGTCTCTCTCTCTCTCCTTTTCTCCTTCTCACGCTCAACTGAGAGGTTGCATTGTTGTTGTTGTTGGTTATTTTCACCATTTCCTTTTTTTCTGTTTTGTTTTGTTTTTTGTTGCCGCACATAGTTATGGCCACGATTTTGGCTTTTTGGGTTATGTGTACACTGAGATTTAACTTGGCCTCGTTCCTTGCCTTCGTTTTGTTTTCTTTCCTCTTCTCTTTCACTCTCCCATTCTCACTCTCTCTCACTCTCTCTGTTTTTGACTCTTTTTGGTGCTTAGTGAAAAATTTCAAATTAATTTACCATTAAATCAAAGATGCAAAGAGATAAAGCATAAGTAACTAAGAATTATAGCAGCCATTATTCGATATATACCCTTTTGCCTGTTGTTGTTTATCGCAGGACAATAATTAGTAGCTGTAAAGGAAAATGGAGAATGAAGGAAACGGCGTCTTGTAACTGGATGCTTGTAAAATTGGTTAATTAGAGTTTGAAGTTAACCCATATTTCGATTACCATGGCGTCAACAGTTGGCAAATCGAACGATTTGAATGTTGTTGAATCTTCTACTCTTTGCTAGCTTCATATCTATCTATCTATCTATCTATCTATCTCTTTCCCACTCGATCTAACTGTAACCATGTAAATTGCTTATGAAATTGACATAGAAGCCTTTCCGTCTTTCCGTCGCCCCCGATTTGTGACTTTTGCTCTGGTGCTTCTGCTGTTATTCCTGCTGTCTGCCGGAAATGGAAACAGCGGTAATGATGAGGCAACAAACCCACACAGAGTGAGACAGTATAACGCACAGACATAGCAAAAGCAAGTGTTAGAAAGAGAGAAAGCGGTAGAGAGAGAGAGAGAGAGGGAGAGGGGAGAAAGCGAAAGAGAGATGGAGACGCACCCACATAATTGGCAAATCACATACATTGATTTCACCGTGTGCTGTTGCTGTTGCTGTCATTGCTGTCGTTGGGTTCAATCGTTCATTTCGCGACACTACCCCGCCTTCAAAAACGTAACCCCTCCTCCTCCCCCATCCCTTATACCACACCACTTCAATAGCATACATACATACCACATCCGACATCCGCCTAAACAACCAGAGACATACACAACGACGATGAACGAACGAGAGACCAAAATGCTGACAGAAAATATGGCGCATAATTTAAAAGGCAATGATACCCAAAGAGGCTCAACCCCGCCATCTACCAACCTATCTACCAATTCACTCACTCACCCCATCCAATCTACACAAGAGGTGAACGCAAGTGAAAAATAAAAGAAGAAATGATATAACTGTTACACTTTGAGAAACAAAAATCTATAGAAAATTAAAGCTTTTTGGCTTATAAAAGAAAAGATCTCTTCTTTATAGATCGTTTCTCTATTTAACGAGTTTGAAATGAAATATGTTTGAAAACTTTGTTGCAAGATGATCTAGCAAGAAGGATTCCATGATTTACTCTTAAAATGTCTTTGCGGCTTCTATTTGGATAAAGTTTTTCATCTTATATCGAAAGATTTCAGAACAAACGACTCAAAGTTTCTGTACTTTTTCTAATGGAAGAATTGTGACACCCATCTGCTAAATAAACCTATCAAATTTAAGAATTATGCCACCTTGTTGGGAAAACATTCAAGAAATAACGCAACTGAGGCAATTAAAGTTGGGAAATTTTCGACTGTTTTTGTGTGTGTAGGTGTATCAGTGTATATATATATATATGTGTGTGTGTTTGTGTGTGTGAGTGTCATATAGAGCATCATTAATAACATTGAAACATAGCAGCAGCAGCAGCAGTAGCAGCAGGCCCTTAGCCGAGAGACAACATCATTTTCCTACCATCCCCATACCCACACCTTTTTTCCACCCACCCTCGCCTTAGGTTCTTCCTCATCTTTCAATTTTCATTGTTTGGCATTTCCTCATTTTTTTTCTTTATTTTTTTGGGTTTTCTTCTTTTTTTTTCCCTTAACTTGAAATGGCAGCTGCAGAGGCTGGCTGGTTGGTTGGAAGACAGGCAAAGGCAAGGCAGCCTTCATCTTAAATAATTAGGCAAACTTTGTGTCTGTCTCGTACATGTAGGAGCAAGCAAACAAAAAAAAAAAAGAAGAAAACAGAAGGGAAAATCGCTTCATTGCTGTAATTTATATTATTCACTTGTCATTAACAGCAAAATTTAATCGCACAGCAGGCAAACAGCATCAGCAGCAGCAACAGCAACAGCAGCACGCAAAGGGCAGAGAAAGGGAAGAATGGAGCAGCAGCGTCGGCAGCGACAGTGGCAGCAACATTTAAAGCGTGAAAATATATTAATTTATGAGCTTTTGGGCAATGAAAATTAAATGGCAGATAATGAGATAATATGAAATTGATATGACAGTTTTTTCAACCATCAACAAGCAGGAGGTAGGGCGAAAAAAAAATATTTATATATATACAGTACAAATCAGTGGATCAGTAGTGGGGTATATAGATGGTGGTGGTAGGGACCATATAAACGTTCTATTTTAACTCATTCATCAGGAAAAATCCCCACCCCCCCTCTTTACCTCAACCCAAAAACACGATATGCCAATCCTTCTCAAACTCAAGCTCCATAAACCACTGCCCGAAATCCAGTGGTCGTTGTCATTTAAGTGTATCTCAGATAAGTAAGGGTAATACTCAATGAGATGTGGATAGTGGAATGGGTAAAACGGGTGGAGGTATGCAGAGGGCGATGGTAATGGTTGGTGAGAAAGTGTAGGGAGGGGTTAGGGGGTTAGAGAGGAATACAAATCCGCTTGGCCGTAATCTGCACTTGCCTGGCGCGTATCTTAATAAACTATTAAATCAAACACAAGCTTCAATGCACGCAAGCAACTACACCCTCACAAACACACACACACACACACAAATACACACGCACTCCCCGATCCACATATGTATTGTAAATAAATAAATGAGTTATATATTCACATTTATACGTACTCCAAGGAATTGGCCCTCATTCGTATCGTTTCGTTTCATTCCGTTTCACTCTTCTCTTCTTTTTTTTTTTTTTTTTGCCCAATTCACATTTTCCTTGCTTGAGAACACGAAGAAAAATCTATGATAGGAGAAACCCATAGATAGATTTATGAAAGGGCAAGTCGAGCAGACCAGGCAAAAGAAGCTAATAGTCATATGCGTAGTATACAATAGGGCTTCTTACATAGATGAAGAGGTTCCTTTTATTAACATTTTTCTGAAAGAGAAAACAAGCATCCTTTTATATTTATTGATTTTAAATTGGAAATAAAGGTTTTCCAATAAAGTTTTTTGTATTTAAGTAGTGAAAATCTAACCAATCCAAAGGGTTGTATGCACTTTCAGGATTAAAATACCCAATCTAAGTATTATAATTTCACAATTCTTGCAATCTGTAGCCCTGGCATTTAACGTATGAAATTTGAGTAAATGTCACGCTTTCTTCCTTTTCTATGCTTTTTACAAGGATAATTGAAACTAGTTTGAATGTCGCATGCAGTTAACTTAATTGACTAAATTGGAATCAAATTTAACTTAATTATAGCAATCAAATTTTGATGAGATTTTGCTCATTTGTAATTCAATATGAATGCTTACGCAACTGCATTTATTGATATCCTGTCCTTGTTGAATGAATATCAAAATTGATATTTATACTATATAAAATAGAAGAGAAACTTGTTAATTCTTGGACCCCTTGTCGCACCTATGAATACAATTCGGTTCAATTTCGAGAGTTTGAAACTGTTTCCCTTGTAAATGTTACCCAAAAGACTAAAGACATTTAGGTTATTGGTATGATGCGGGTTTCCCTTTTCTCTTACTTTTTTTCTTTCTTTCATTTTATTCATTCGTTCTTTTGCTAAACTTTCGAAAAGATTTAACAGCAAACAAAAGCAAAATTATCGCATCGAAAGTGTTTTCTAAATCAACATTTCATATTCCAAATGAAATGGAATGGAATCTCTCAAGCAAAATAATTTTAATTAATTAAGCTAAATTTATAGATTTTATGATGAAAGTCCTTTAAAGTCCTTATATGTAAATTATGTTATGGTTCCCAATATTTCTTTTTTTAAATCAAAACATTTCAATTGAAATAGAGAGGAATTTCAAAAGTTTTATCAATCAATCAAAGGTTTAAATTGAGATATCAGGACTTATCATCGTGAAACTAATAGATCCTTTTTATTTCTAAGTGATTGAAACTAGAATATGCTAATTGATAATACTTGAAAATGTACTCTCTTTTGAAACAGGACTCTTGCAGTACATTTCTTTCAATCTCTATTAAATTACTTTTAAAACAAAAAGAAAATAGCTTTTATAATTCAATATATTCAATTAATCTAGCTTTATATATATATATCATATTTTGAATAGTTTTGGGTGCTACCTGATGCTTACTTTCTCACTATATCTCTTGCCTTGTGGCAGTTTATCCTAGCAGCAGGAGGTGGAGCAGCAGTAGCAGTAAAAGAATCTAATGCTTGGTCCCGTCTCTCATACTGACTTGGCTCGACTCTGGGTTATTATTTATGCTTTTGTTATCCGTTGACCAGAGCGTTGCCACATATACACAGAAACACACGCAGAAACACACACACACACACATGCTCTGCTCTGCTCTGTGTTCACCTATTTTACGATAGAATGAATATCTTTTTTCTTGCGCCTCTGTTACCTGCCGCCGCTGTTGCCGCTGTTGTTGCCCCACTATGTAGTTTTTGCCACAGTATTTTTTTCACTCTAAGCTTCTGTATTGTAGAAACGCCGTTACCGCTGCCATCGCCGCGTGTTTTCCCAGTTTCTAGTCTTGTTTTTTTTTCTTTCTTTCTTTTACGTATTATTATTTCGTTTTCTTTTTTTCTTTCTCTCTCTATCCAATTTTTTTTGTTGTTTTTTTGGCTGGTTCTATGTACTTCCGTTTTGTAGTGAAAAGAGCTTTGCGTGTTGTGGCATCTCTCGCCCCCTATATCCTCCGCCCCTCTTATACGCCTCCTCCTGCTCCTCCACATCGTACTGCTGCTCTTGCTTTTCTCACGAGATGTGCGTGTATATGTTGGTTTTGTTTGTTGCTTAGAGAATTGATGGCAAAAGGATGTGTGTGATTTTGCTCCTGTGTGTGTGTGTGTGGTGCTATGTGTGTATTTCCCCTCTGTCTTTGCTTCTAGTGCTGCTACTGCTGCTACTGGCCACAAATATCTGCTGAATGAAGTGGCATTTGTGTTGTGTGGTTTAAAGTAAAGTGCCGCGGCATAAGCTTTTAACAAGCAAAATTGCTTAAATGTTGCCCCGGACTCTATGTGTTTCGAGTTGAGTTTTGAGTGGCTTAAAGCAATTCCTTTTTTCTCTTGTTCTTCTCCATTTGCTTCTTGTTTTCCTTTGGACGCTGCTGCCTCCTGTTCTTGTTCCTGTTCTGTTCCTGCAATTGCTCTGCTACTGCTGCTGCTGTTGCTTGTGGTTCGAGTGTAGCAAAATGTTAAGTATTTTGTTTAGTGCATGGAAAATGACTTATTCATATGATACAGTTTCGTGCTTAGAAAGTTGGTAAAACAAAAAGTCCACTATTTTTATTTCTTTTATCTTTGGAAATATATTTCTCAATCAAAGTTCTTTTCAATTAAAAGAACAGAAAGTTTTACTTACTTAACAATTAAATTGTAGTTGAATTATAAATAAAACCCTAAAAATCTTCATTGAAAATCTTATGCGTTAAGGGATAAAAGATTAAGGTGTTAGTTTATTTTAATTTGATTAATGTTAGAAGTGATTCTTGGGATTTAAAATAACTATCTGTAAGGAAAGCAATGAAAGCTTTACTTTAACTTAACATTCAATAATATGTCAATCTATATGATTCTTCATTTTCGATTAGCTTCATATTTCTCATATAATTATCAAAAATTTAAATTTATTTCAATATTAAACAAAATTTTAAATATTATATATATATATATATTTATATAAATGATTGTGCATTTGTTTGATGATTACAAAATGTATTTATAATAGTTAATATATTAGGATACTGTTTATTTAAATTTCTCTCAATTGAAGCAGAAATAATCAAATCAATTGTCATTTTAATTTGTTTATTGAATTACAACTGATAAAAATATTTATTTATTATTTATTCATTTAATACATTAACAACAAAATCAGTCAGTCTTCATATAAATTAACAATTGATGACAAATTTAAATAATTTAATTTGTGTTAAGATTTTGTTTCCTTTAAGCATTTCAAGTGACCCTTTTTTTATATAAAAGATTTAAAATAACATATAGATTAAGTTGCTTTTTTATTATATATAATTAAATTTGTAATCGATTTTCTTTTAACTCGAAAGTTTTTCATTTAAAGTTTAGATTCTTTTTTTTTCATTCTGATTAGTCCTTTCCCTCTATATTATTTCTATGTCTGCAAGTAAAGTAAATTTTAAAGTTATCAAACAAAGCAAGAAAATAAGTTTGCCACATTTATCATTTCTTTTTTCATTTCATATTTCTTTTTCGTTTTTTTTTTTTTTTTTGTTTTGGAAATCCATCTGATGATTTTTTCTCATCAACAGCCAAGAGCAAACCGAAACTCATCTAGTTCTCTCTCCCATAAGACGCAACGCTTGTCTAAGTGAATTTAGTTCTTCTATACATTTGTTGGCGGTGTTTCCCCCAACCCCAGTCGCACCAATGCTTCTCTCCTCCCACAACACTTGACTACTTCTGACATTACTCCACTTACTCACACACAGACGCACATGCACACACACACACATTCTCTTGGCATAAAATAATCTTTTTATGTGCCTGTTTTGAGCTGCTCGATAGCGCAATTTGAGGCAGCTTTCCCTCACTTGTGCTCAGTTTTTCTCCATTCCACATAAATACATTCACATACATACACACACACACACACACACATGCATTCATTGTTTGATCTTGGCCAAGGCGAAAGCAAAGCAAAGCGTCCCAAAGGAGTCGTCAATAAATGCGATAAAGCCAAACATGTTTCATTTGCAATGGCCAATGGTTGAGCTTAGCTTTAGCTCCATAGCTTTTTTTTTCAGCATCCTTCAGTTGCCTTCATCTGCTGTGTGCAACTCATAAAAATGTGCGTCAAGTGTTTGGCCAACTCCTGTGTGGATTTTGACCCATAATTGACTTGTACACATGGCCATATCCCCAGTTGCCTGCCTGCCAGGCAGCCAGCCAGCCAGCCAGGCAACTTCCAACAACTGACTTTCTTCCATTGGGCTGCGTGTCTAAGTCAAGTTTACAGTTTTTTTCGTTGGTTTTTTTTTTTTTTTTCATCCTTAAAGTTGCGCTCGCTTTGCCAAAAGAAAAAAAAAAGAAAGTCACAAGTAAAGTAGTAGAAGTAGTAGCAGCAGCAGCAGTAGTAGTAGAAAAGGAGACATTTTTAATGCCCCCATAGCTATCATTAGTTGGTTGCGGGTGCCCAATAGATGTGAATGGGCTTGATGGGATGACTACGATAGGAGGGGAAAAGTGGGAGGGGGGGGGGGTGTGTGTGTGTGTGGGGTTAGAGTAAATGGGGGAAGCAACACAACAAAGGCAATAGAAATAATCAATACAAATTTTATTCTCTTACCCGCTTCCAACAAATCTCCTTTCCTTTCCCTATCCCTTTCCTTCATTTTGCTTCCCTTTCCTTTACTTCTTCATACAAACAAAGGGAACACAACAATACAATGAAATACATTACAAATCAATTGCAATCGCTCGAAAATCGGCATACGAATTTCCATAGACGATGTCTGGGTTGCCTGTTCGCCGCTCACTGGGTGCTGCTGGTGGCTCTGACTGGCAAGGGGCAACATTATTATCATCATCAAGCGTACAAAGTTAGTGCCGGCGGGCAGGCAAGTGACGGGGCAAGAGAGCAACGGATAGTCGGTGAGACGTGAACTATGTTGATGGCAAGGGGGTAAGTGGGGAAGGGTAGTTGATAGAGAAAGTATGAGAGAGAGAGAGGGGTGAGAGGTAAGGATGGATGTGGAGCTCCAAATCGGCAAATGAAACAAACCAGGATTTACATGTACACAGTTATTGCTGCTGCTGCTCCTCACACACACACAGATACACAAGCACATGTGAAGTTCGTATGTGTGTGTGTGTGTGTGTGCAGCATTTCCTTTGGGTTATTTTCCGGGAACAACATTTCATGGCACTGATAAAGCTGCCATAGCAGCAGCAGCACCACCACCACCAGGAGCAGCAGTGTAGCCGTCGCAGTCAACGTCGACTTTAACCGAAAAGGGGAAGACAATTCTACCATACGAGTCTGCGCAATGTGTAAAGTTACTCTCATCCGCTCTCTGGCAACGCATTTTCGCTCTCTTTCTCTTTCTCTCTCTTGCTCTGTATCAATGTAGTTTCATTCTCTGGCTGCTGCGAGCATTGGCATGTCAGCAAACTGCCCTGGAGGCAGGCGAAACCACTAACAAAATCTATTTGACGCAAGCGAAATTCTTTTTGTCTGTTTGTGTGTGTGCGTATGTGTGTGTGTATAGGAATATACATACACTTATAAATTGTATCTATGTGTCTGTGTGTTTGAGCGTTGGCGCGTGCACTCCTGGCAATGTCAAGTTGACACTTTCACCAAACACACGAAAACACGACAGACCGACAATATGACAAAACGAGCGAGTCAAATGTTTTAACTTAATTGTCATTATCCTAATGATGTCGATTTATGTATTTATGTATGCACATAAATATATTATCATAACAACAACTCATATTGACATCATCATAATCATCATTAGTACTGAAGATCTTTTTATTATGATGATCTTCCACATCATTAGTTACATCACTATTATTAGGCTTTTGTTTTACCTAACTGGAATTCAAGCATTCTGTTCTACATCATTTACATCATCGCTTACATCATCATCATCTGCATTATCATCACCTTCGTTAGAGGTTACATTGCCGACTTGCCATTGTTGTTTGTTTGCTTCCTTCATACAAAACGCACAAATCTCCCCATCTCTCTTTTGCCCATTTTCTCTCTCACTTTCTCTATCTCTCTCTCTCTAGCTTTCTGTAAATGTGTGCATGTAAGTATGTGTGTGTGTGTGTGTGCGGGCCACCCACGAAAACAAACATAAAGGTGCAACAATGACGCGCGTAAGCTCTCTGGCTCTCTCTCGCACTCACATGTTATGAAGCTCTCATTCATTTGCCTACTCTCGTTAGCTTGGTCCTTACTCTCTCACTATCGTTCCCTCTCTCTCTTTCTCTCTTTTCATGTTAAGATTGCTCTCTCAGCTGACGCTTACCGCTCTCGCCATAACTGTTAAATTTGATTCCTTTTCCTGCTGAAAGTGAAATGTTTCTTTTTTCTATGGGCAAATATTACAAAAATTTAATTGAAAAAACGACTATTGAATACCCATCCTATATAGAGTTTATATCTGTATTATTACAAAAACAAAACTCTAAAATGTTATTTCACTCATTTGTAACAACATTTATGTCTATTGTTTTATATTTCTTGTATAGAAAGTATCAAGGCAGGGCAAATTTGTTTATGTGTATGCAAAACGGTTGTAAATCCGAATATACTCCTTTTGTATTCTATTGCTAATGGGTATAAGTAAATCATGTAAACTAAGAGGAAATATGAACAGAGTAAAGGCTCCTGTAAATGGAACTTTTAGTGTAGCCACAAAGTGTGGAAAATAATAAACAGATCTCTATAATTATCTTTATATTGTCAATATTTACGAGAACCACTTAATTTATTTTTTAATTTTATATCAATGTATAATTTGATTCTCTCTTTAGAGTCACATTACAGTTACCTTTTTGACGACAACTTTGTTTCTATAAACAAAACATAAAATTATTTAACGATTGAAAAATGTATCTTATTTTTATATATTCAATAGTTTACCATAATGATGTATTGACAAATTCTGCCAAAGGTATTACATAACCAATATAATAAAATGCTTTCTGTCTAAATTGTTATTGTAGAAAATAATGTTTTACGACACTTTAAGAATTCAGTTATTGCAATTCTAGAATTTTTGAAAACTTTTTTTTTGTTTTTGGAGTATTATTTTAATATTGAAAAGGCTTGACAACCCTAATGAATAACTGAAACATTCTATATAGCCCGCATAACAGTTAACAGAGAGCTGGTTTTGAAAAAGATATGCAACGGTACTTGGCGCTCTCGCTCTTCCTTTTTAACTCTCTCTCTCTCTCTCTTTCTCTATCGCTTTGAATCGGTTGATGTAGCTTCCGTTGTTGTAATGCTTCTGCGCTGCTGTTGACTGCTTCCTGCTGACGATGATGATGACGACGACGGCGGCAACAACGACAGCAACGACAACGACAACGACGACAACAACGATGATGACGCCGACGACAATGCCGATGAAGCCGACAACGCTTACGACGCCGACAATGACGACGTCGACTGCGAACGATTCGGCATGTATTCCTTCTGTTGTGTTGCTAAAAATCCTACGCAATTGGCGAGAGTCCTTCAGTCGTTATCAGACAAGCGAGTCCAACAGTCGTTTAGTCGTTCTGTTCCTTGTTAGCGGTGCAAAAAGTAGCCTAGTGAAAAACAACACAACCAAACCGAAGATTCCAACTAGAGAGCAAAAAAGGGAAATCAATTCATCTTTCAATTTAGTCAAGTCAGTTTAGTCAGTCAGTGAGTCAGTCAGCCATTCAGTCAGTTAGTCAGTCAGTCTCTCTGTAGTCGTCGTCACAACGCAAAGCAATCGTAAAGAAATTTAGTTAATTTTATTGTTAAATCAAAAAGCGGCGCGGAACTATTTTTTTTTTTGTACAAGTAAAACACACGCGTTCAAGTGCAATCAAACAACCGATAACCAACCAATCACAGTAACAACAACAAGTTAAACAACAAGAAACACAACAAAAACAAAGAAGATACAAAAATAATAATAATAATAATAAAAAAACAGGAGCAGAGGAAACTTACGTTGAGCTTTAGTAGTGTGTATTAAAAGAAATCTAAGAAAATCCAAAACCATCAAAGAGCTTCTCAATATAGTTGTGAAACACTGAAGAAAAACAAAACAAACAAAAACCAACAAAAAGAAAGGAAGATAACTAAGCAACAACAAGCGACAACCAACAACGAATCATTGTCTAAGCAACAATAGCAACAAGAACAACGCTAAGATTAAAAAAAGAGCATAATCAGCAATATCAACATAAACATCAACATCAATATAATACAAGAAGGAGCAGCAATCAGCAAATCAAGATCGATTAGAGAAGTAATAAAGAAGCATCATCATTAACTTATCTTTGCCGCCGACATATCCAAGTCGTCGGCACTTTTTACATCAATTTCCTGTCGAAGGTGTTGCTATAAATTCAATCAAAATTTCACACTTTGGAGTAAATCTGTTTTACGTGAAGCAGCCAGCGGAGTTATTTCAGCAGCCGCCGCTTCCGCCGTTGCCGCCATTGCCGCCAGCTCAAGCGACAATTAAAGCGATTAGTCCGCCTGTAGCAGCAGTCGCAGCAGCAGCAGCGCCGCCAACAACACAGTTGACGTCGCTGTCAACGACAGCAGCAGCAGCAGCCACAATTCCAACAAAGAAGCTCGTTGTAAGTTTAACGCCATCATCTCGACCTACCTTCTATATAACATTCTTTCCTATTTACCTCTCATTTCCCTACCGTTTTCCCTCTCTTTATCGTCATCATCATCACTGAATCCAATTTTCCATCTCTTAATTATTAATGTTATTTAATGAAAGTTTTGTCCTTGTCTCGAGTCTCTCCAACCCAAAAAAGTAGGCAATGAATTATTTTTTATTTTTATGCTGCGATTCCGCGAGTTTTTCTTTTACTTTTTACATTGTAAAAAGAGTGGAAGGGGGAAGAGAGGAAGGAGAGATTCTTATTGTTGTGTGTGTGTGTGTGTGTGTAAGAGTGTGTTTCTTTTTCCTCTGGCACGCAATAAATTAATTTATGTCCCACGTCCAAGGCACGTCCTTTCTGCAGGCACGTTTCTCACCTGGCTTGAAAGTGGCCGCCATTCATTACCAAACGTGTCGTTCTTTTTTCTTTTTCTCTCGTTTTCGTTTTTATAAGATTTGCCAGGAAAATCGCTTTAAGTAGAAATTAAAATTCCAGCTGCCAGCTCTCTAAAATTTAGTTTTTACTCTCACTCCGTTGCCGGGCTCCTTCTTCTTCTCTTTTGCCGTTTGTTTCTTTTGTTATAATTTGCTTTTAATTTGTTTGGCTAACGCCAACACTTCAACACGCCGCCGCAGAGCAAAAAAAAAAAAAAAAAAAAGAATGTCATAAAAATAATTACGCACCAGCAGCAAAAATAAACGGACTATAGCACGTTTCTGTACCCCGTCGCACTTGTGCCTGCCCCCGCAGGTCCTAAAGCGCACCGGGAAAGGGAAATTCGCGTGTCTGTCTTACTTTCTTGCGACCGACCTCTGCCTGGTGCTGTTTTCTCATTGCTTCATAAATTTTATAACCCAAGCTGGTCGGCTGTAAATACTTATATAAACCCTCATCGAAAAGTGGCCATAAATAAGTTGAAATATATATTTATAGTGCGGTTAACTCAAACAGAGTAAACCAGGGAGAGAGAGAGAGAGTGAGAGAGATTGAACGAAGACAGAACGAACCAGCCTAGAGATGGTAAGTCGGTGCAGAAAGTAAAGGAATTCTTTCCTTTCTCCTCTCATTCCATATTATTCAATGTCTGTATGTTTGTCTAACATAACCAAGGATCATGACTCTATTTTTGCTAACCAAAAAACTTTCTATATTAAAAGGAAATTAACTGTAGTTAAAGCGAAAAAGTTTTAAATGCCATAAATGAAGCCTCGCCTTAACTGAAAGCAAAGTTTAAAACCATTGGCAATAAAAATGTGAAAATCGTTATTCACTTTTCATTATGTTCACTCAAAACCTTTTAGTTGGAATGAAATGAAATGGAAATAGTTTTGTCTCCTTTTCATTCAAACATGAATTGGGCAACTCTAGGCTTATGTCTCTGTAGCTCTTCGTTGTTACCAGTAAAAGCCAAACAAATAAAAACTTATAAAAAAAAAAAAAAACAAATTGCAATCAATTTGTGTCACTTCGATTGGGGGTTATTTCATTCAGGTATAGAATAGGCAACCCTGGCTATGATTTTCTAGCACTTTCTATGATTTCTTTATCCTAAGTTTGCCGAGAAGGAATTTCCTAGATATTAGATATATTACCATACTAGTTTCCTTAATAATAAAAATATAAAATTCTCAAAAATTGCAAATGCAACAGAATTTTAATTTAAATCCATTTTCTTATAATTTTGACCCTAAAATTATGATAAAATATGTTACATAACGAAAAGTAGAATAAAAAACTGAGAATTGCAAAAATGTTAAAACAATGCAGAGAATTTTATTATATTTTAGCAATAACTGCATCAGCATATTGGTAATTTAAAGCATAAATTCTTGTATTGGAATGTGGAAAATAGAAAAATAAATGCAAAGATTATAATTTCTAACAAATGAAAAGTTTTATTTTACTTACAATTAGATTCTTAAATATTTTTTTTAACTTGAATGCAAAATAAAGGAAAGTTAATAAAATTGTCTAAAAATTATTTAAAATATAGGTTTTTATTCAAATCAACAAAATAACAATACACAGCAAAATTTTTCAAAATAAATAAATTAAAATTATAGGTTCTAAACTTCAAGTTACAGCAAACTATGATTAATAAATATATCAAGTCGTTCGATTGGTTGCTTTGTATTGAAAAACAAGAAAGGAGAAGGCATTTAGCTTAAGGAAAATAAAATATACTCAATATTTTAATTGATTCCTAAAATTCCTATAAATCACATAATAAAAGAATCAAATTAATGCAAATTTTGTTGCTGACAGTTTTTCTCTTTTATAAAAAAAAAAAATAAAAATCAGTATTTACTTTAATCTGAATTCTATTTAACCTTTGTTAACAATAAAATCTTTTCATAAATATATATATCTTTTGTATATATATACATATAGATCCTATTCTGTATTCTCAACATTGTAAGGCAATCAAGAGTCGCACTTACTTACTTATTTCATATTCTAAGCCCATAAAATTGTATAAACCATCATTTCCATTGCATCTTGTAACTTGTATACAACAGTTTGCCATCTTTTATCTTTAGCCAATTTTCATTCTCAGTTACCTTAGTCAATATCTAGGGATAGATGGTATTTCCCCTCACAGCCACTCCCTCTCGCATCACTTTGCTCTATTCGTTCATCTATGCCTTTGGTTGGTCTTGGGCTCTAACTGCCATTTTAGATTTGTGTCTAGAGGAGTGAGAATAGATGTTTGAGAGTGTGGCGAGTTGAGGCGGGGGGGAAATAGGAGTGTGTCGGCCATGGACTGTGGAGTGAATTGAAGTGACTTTGGGCTTGTGGTAAACACTTGAGTTTAATGGTTTGTTGACTGCCTAAGCCCAAAGACGTTTAGATAATAAAATTCTCGTCTATTTTTGCCAAATGTTTGGCCGTAAAAGCGCAACGGCAAAACCTAAGCGAGCATTAAACTGGGCCGAAGCCACTTCTTCTTGTCGTTGTTGTTGTTGTCGTTGTCGTCGTCAACTGTTTTATTATTTACTAACTATTTTATTTGATTTAATTTAAGGCCAGACGCGCTTAAGGTTCGTTTCCTTTCTTAGATCTAAAGCTCTCTATCTCACTCTGTCACTCACGCTCGCACTCCCTATCTCTCTCTGTATAGTTTAGCTCTATATTTGCCACAAAGCCATTGAAGCCGCAGCCAGAGCAGCCACAGCTCAACATAGATACACACACACACACACACACACACACAACAGGAATAAGGATTACAAATGTCTGAGGTTTTAGTTAGTTTTCCTTTTTTCCCCTTTTTTTTTGCATTTATTTAGTTATTTCATTTTATGCTTACGGTATTTGCCAGTGGATCAATGAAAGTAATAACACAACTTAGTCAGGACTTAAAAAGAAACTCCAAAAAAAAGGGACACATTTCTCTTTTCTTTCTTATTCACTCACGCTGTCTGTGCCACAACAATTAGCTGTCAGGGGAGTGCGAGGGGTGGCAAAACGGAAAAGCAATTGTCAGGCAAATTGGCATTGGCATTGACTTTGTTGAGATTTGATTTATCAACATGTTATACAGAGGCAAGAGTATAGCAACAAAAATCCAGCAACAACCAAAACAAAAAAAAAAAACAAGAAAAAAACAGAAAACAAAAAGAAATACTGTAAGGAAAGCAAAGAAAACGAAACGAAGGAAAAAACATGACAGAAATCATTGCTGGCAGCCAGCTGGGACACAAACCAAATGCCAGTAAGGACCACAGAGGGGGGGCTAGAGAGGCAGATGGGTAAGCGGTATGATAACTACTTGATAAGAGGAAGGAGGATATCGGGGGCAAAGAGGACAGAGCAAGAGATGCCAGCATTATGGCATTTTCGTTTTACGCGTCAGCGCCGCATGGAAATTTGTGTGTGAGTGTGTGTGTTGGAAAACCAACTGGGGAAAAGCTTCACACACGCACACACAACTGACGCGTTTCCGTCAAGTGCAACATGCTGAACAGCAGGGAGAAACAGGAACCAAAATAACCCCAACCCTCCCCCCATCACACACACACACCATACACTTTGTCGAGTGAAGCGACGGGGTTTGGGGTTTATTAAAATTTTAATATCAACGCGAATGTCGACAGTCAGCCAAGTAAAAAAAAAAAAAAAAAAAAAAAAAAATGTTGAGAGAAAACTCACCAAAAGAAGGCAAAAAAAAAAAAGGAAGAAAAATGTAAGGGACGAGCTGAACGAGAAAAAGGAGTGTGAGTAAGCAATCAGCAATACTCCTCTCCCAAAATCCCTCACTCAGTCAGTTAGTCAGTCAGTCAGTCAGGTTGCTTTGCTTTGCCTTGCCTCTTGAGGACTTCTTCCTTGGCAATGTGTGCGTAAGCAAAATAAGTCATTTTCCCTTCTTGCTGCTGCAGAAATTCATCGATTGAATACAATACAAATATGTCAACGAGTCGCTTGAGATGTCGTCGATGTCGCCTGAAATCTCAGACAGGAGCAACAGCGGCAGCAGCAGCAATAGCAGCAGCAGCAACAGCGAGGCAAAAACTTGAGAGCTGAGACTTTGGTTTAACTCATTTCAATGTGCCTTGGGGAGTATCGACAAGGCAAAAGCAATCAGTCAGTGGAGTGGCTGCCTGGTCCTCATCTTCATCTTCTTTGAGGGGTGTTGAATTACGGGTATTTTGTGTGAATTGAATTTGGCATAAGAGATGGGTGTGGGAGGGGGGGGATTTAGGGTGTATAACACAGTGTAGGTGAAGGGAAAACATGGGAAAACTTGGCGATGTTGGCATCACATACCAGGCCCACACCTTGCTGCCAGCCAGCTATTTACAAAACGCATTCCACAGAAATGGAGAAATAGAGGGGAGCCAGCAAGCGTGCGAGAGTTAGCGGAGCACTGGTTGATAAAGTGACGGTAGGGTAGAAGAGGCGAAAGAGGGTGTACATACAGGCGGCAAGGCGACAACCACCGGCGGCAATCAGGGGCGCCAATAACAAGCATGAAAGATGCCAAGACCAAGTCGATGACGACAACGACAACAAGGAAGGCGAATTGTTATTTTATGAAATTGCAAACACAATCAAGTTGGATTCCTTACCACACCTCTCTGTCCCTCACCAGCCATGGTACCCCTAACCCATAAGCAAGAAAAACCCAACCCAAATTCAACCCAATCCCATCAACCATCATAGCTGTGTTGCCCTCTCTTCTAACCAATTGGCCCACCCACTTTTGTCTTTGGCAATGTCACCACTTGGCTTTTGTTTTTGTCTCTTCCCCCTTTCTCTATTTCTATTTCTCTGTATTTGTGTGTGTGTGTGTGTGTGAGGGGCAGACAAATAAATTGAACTAATAGAGCTGTTAACATTGGCCAAGGCGAAAGAAAACTTATAACTAGGGAAAAATTTCTGCTTCAAAAAAAAAAAAAAAAAAACCGAGAAGTGAAAAAAGTAAAATATTTGAATTGCTGAACGAGAACAATGCAGGAAAAGTAAAAGAAAAAGCCAAAGTAGAAGAAAATGATGAAGGAAAAACAAACCAAACCGCCAAAGCACTTGAACAACTTGCAAGACAAAATCCGCTTGGGCCAAAGGAAACAAAAAAAAAAAAAAAAAAATTAAAAAGAAAAAAAATCAAGAAAAAAGTAAAATAAAACAACAAGAAATAGAGAGGCTAAACGCTTAGCCTAGAGAATACCCTGTTCATATATTAAACGAATATTTAAAATCTTTAAAATATTATAACAAACGGAAAAAACTTCTCTAAAAATATGATCGCACTAAGATACATATAAACAATGACGAAATTATAGTGCTAAGCGCTTCCAGAGGTCCTCATTTACGGGTAAAGCGAAAAAGTTTTATTCTATTACGTTCAGAATTCTAATAATCGTTACGATTACTAATAAACGAGAGCCGTTACAAAATAACTCTTAACCGTAAACAAATTTAAATCTACTTCTCCCAACATACGGAATCAAATTTAAATCTATTTCTACCAATCAAAACCAAGATGTTCTTCTAGTCAAGGAGAATATGGGTTAGCATATGAATTATTATATCGATTACTATATTGATTACAATATTAGTTTGCATATTTCTTATGAAATTAAAATAAAATATGGAAATGTTTGTGTCTTAAGTGGAGTTAAATCTATCTACCCTCGAGATGGGTATTCAAGGGATTCTTTATCTAGTTGTTGTTGACCATTGTTTTTATCGCTGGCTTTCTCTCTCTTTTTCCCCCACTCTTTCTTTAGCTGTCTCTTGCTCACCCACATTGTCTCTTCTTATATGGCAAGTTATTAGATTCATTTCAAGTTGTGGGTAAAAGTGCACTTCAAACATTGAGAGGAGACACTGTGGCTGGAGGGCGAGAGACCCCAAAGTCACTCAAAGTGGACTACAACAACAATAAAAAAAAAAAAGAGAAAAACTTTACCAAAATGAAAAAAAAAGATTGAGAAAGAGTGTTAGAAGAAAAAGAAGAAACGAAAGAAAAAGAACGCCCACAAAACTTAGGCAATGCTGGCGTTGACAGAAGAGAAAACAGCAGCGGCAACGGCAGCAACAGCAAAAGTAGTTGTAGAAGGAAGATACCGAAACCCGCGCAGTACCTCCCTTTTTTCGACCACAACACTATAAATGTGGATAGTTTTCAAAGGCGGCACAAAAGAAACCGCAACATCAGCAACAAACCGAGAGTAACGAAAAGAGAAAGAGATGAGAGAGAGAGAGAAAGAGGGAGACAGTGGAAGGGCTCAACTGAACACAGGATGTAGAAGAAAAAAGGGGGAAATAGAAATGGAAGCTGGGGTGTATAGTAGGATGCGGCGACCCAGCATAGTTGGGGCAACACTTATTTCAAACAATTAACTTGATATTGTAACGGGGCTTTTTTGAGCTGGCAACCTTTGCACTAGCCTCAACCTCGAAGAAAAAGGTCGCCACACAACAACACACAAACCTAGTAGAGCAAAAAACGAAACAAAAAGGATAGGAAGGGAGAGAGGAGAGAAACAGCAGGGAGAGGGAAAGCAAATGAAGGAGCGAGCAAGCGAGCCTTTTGGCAGCATGTGGCCGAATCTAAGTAGCAAAAGTGGTAGAATGGGCCAGCGCAAAAGTGTGTGTGTGTGTAGGGGGGTGGTAGATGCGGCTGGTGGCACCACTGTGGTCCCAAAGAAAAACATAATAAAATCAAACCAAAGTGAAGATGCCGATGCCAGCGTCAACGTTAACGCCAGAGCCACACGAAAGTAAAATAAACTTAAAGAAAAACAAAAACTCGAAAGGAAACTCAAGAGATGCCGCCGTTGCTGCTGTTGCTGTGGCTGCTGCTGATGATGCTGCTGTTGCTGCTGATGTTGCTGTTGCTGTTGTGTTGTCTCTTGGAATTGCTATCAGTGTTACAGCTGGCGGCTGCCTGCCCGACTATCGCCTCACCTCTCGCCTTAGTCTCATACTCTTTCCTACACACTTAGCCAAGCCATCAGAAGCAGCCGTTGCCGCCGTTTGGCTGCGAGGCGTCAACTCTTGTGCTACAACTTGAACACGAAGTTCATCAACTAACTGAGCAGTAGTGGCAACAGTACGTTGATGAGGGGAAATAAGAGAGTAATAGAGAGGGGGTGGGAATTGCTGGTTGGTAGTTGGTTGTGTGTTGCCCACAAATGGCCAAGTCCAAAAGCGTTATTATTCGTGTTGTTGCTGCTGTTGCTGTTGCTGCTGCGTGTTTGTTTGCCACCAGAATGAATATTGCCCAGGACTAGAGTCCTTGCTTGCTTCCTTCTGCTTCTCAACTTGTTCGCTATGCCCTGCAGCTGTTTGGCTTGACTTGGCTGATGAGAGGTAATATACACACACAACAATAACAACACACACACAAAACAGTTTTTGACTGGCAGCAGCAGCAGCACCTGTCCACCTGCTAGCAACAACAACAGTAGCAGTTTCTTATTTTTCTTTTGCTTTTCCTTTTTTTTTTTTTTTTTTTTTACTGGTGTTGTGTGTGTGTGTGTTTTTTTGCTGCTTGTCCCCATGTTTGTTTGTCTTATAAATTTACTAACGCTTATTTGCGTTGACTGTGGCAATACCCCACACCTCTCAGCACTTCGCCCTCCAACTCTCTCACCACCTAAGTGCAAACTCAGCAACGGCAACAGAAGTTGGGGGAAAATAAGATTTTTATTAAGGACACGCGGGGTCGTCGTATGCACAATAATTTCCAAAACTAAAAAGTACTGAAAAATGTTTGAGCAAGAGAATGCTTTTTATATGATTAGTTGACAAAAAGCAACAGATAGTAGCAGGGAAGGAAGGGGGAAGAGAGCCTGTAGATTGTGGGGGATGAGGAAACATACAATTTGTTGTTGAACAAAATAAATGTATAGTCCACCCCGAAAAGGTAGCAAATGAAATGTTGTAAATATTTGATCTGCCGGCGGCAAAAGTGAAACATAATGTAATTGACTGTATTAAGTGAAACATTTTTTTCTGAATCACAAATTTATATTTATATATATATATATATATATATATATATTTATACATATATAAACATTGATTCCAGCAATCGTTTTACTCAACTAGATTTGTATAGATTGTAAGTGATTTTACTATTTCAGTGTACAAAGGGGGAATTATACAACCATTTTGAACTATATTATATATATTTGATAGTGAAAACTATCGTACTTGGCTAGATTATCTACTTCCTTAATGGTTGAAACCCATTGTTTTCCTATTCTTTTTGATCTGCTGCTCTAGGTTTTCTTTCTATATAAAGTATTAAAACGTAAAGAACTGATTTGATTAGTTTTTAATTGACATATTTACTCTCTATAAAGTATTAAGATAAAAGAATTCAATTCAATTGGTTTAATTGACATGGGTATAAAGAAGATATTGTGCTTTATACACTTTTGACTATTATAATATATTACAAAGATACCCTAAGACTACTCATACATATTATTCATATTTAGTCCAGGCTTTTATCTCAAAAAGCATATTTAAATAACAGTCTTTCAAAGAAACTATTAAAATATTTAATTGCCCCTTATGGTATGCAATGAGATTTTATTTACGCAAAATATCTAAAATTAAAATAGACTTTTATTGATATGTCAATTTCTATATTTTCGGTAAATGATTACACGAATTTGGTCAGAATTTTGTGTTTTTGTTGTCATTTGACTGATGAAAATCCATCAGAGAGAAACGTTTACCATGGAACTATTTAATCGTTGTCGGTTGATAGTTATGGCCGGGGGACACTGTACAAGTGTGCGGATGGGTAGGGAGGATAGCTAATGTAATTGAAATGGAGTAAGCAGAATTGTTATGTAATGATTGGCCATATTAGGTTTCCCTGTCACACACAGATACACACGTATAGACGCACACGTATACGCATAGTTCGCCAATCAATTGCTGACCCCGCAGCCTGACACATACACACACATTAAACTATTTAGCCAATTTCTCTTCTTCTTGCTGCTCCAGCTCCATTTCCTGCCATGACTGCCGCCGCATGCACCTGCCTCTACTTTTGCGATTGCATTGGTGCACACACATACACACCCATGTACACACGGGGAAATACAGGAAATGTTAAATGATAATGCGCGGCACGCATAAAATGCAGTTACTTTACTCCGCTCTCTGTTGCTCTTATGTTTGCAGTCCATCCATACCCTCACCCCTTTTCCTTTCTCTCCCTTACTCTTTCTCTCTCTTTTTGTCGCCCAACTGAATTGTTCATTCTTGTATGTGCGTCACACATTACGTATACGTAATTTTTATTGCGTATACGTAATGCATTTTGATTTCACATCACAGACAACCGACAACGACCAGCCACAACAGCGTAACAATTTAAATTGTCGGCGGTCATTTACGTGCACGCCATGCAAAATGCAAAAATTCATTGCATGTTGTCGAACATCAGCAACAGCAACACCAACAATAACAACAACAACCATCTATATAGAATGAACCAAACGATGAAGGGAGCAAAAATGTAAAATACAGAATGCAAAATGTGTTGTCTACTTTTACGGCGCGTGGCGAGTTATTTCCGGTTGGCGCTTTTCCCTTTTTTTTTGCCCTCCCCCCACTCTCAAACACCCCGCTAATAAAACTCGTTTTAAAAACCGCACAACAGCAACACAACAGTCCGAGCAGCAGCAGCAACACCAACAGTAACAATCAGGAAAAGCAACTTTGCCACAACACCAGCAACAGCAGTTAACACCTCGAACTACTTCGAGAGCAGCAGCAGCAACAACAGCAGGAGCAATAGCAACTTAAGCAGTAGCAGCAGCAGAACCAGCAACTAAAAGCTACTAGCAACATTCACTAGAAAAGTAGGAAAAAAAATAATAATAACAACAACATTTTGCCACAATTGCAATGCCAGCAACAGCAATTGAAGTAATAAAGGCAATACCTCAGCAATAAAATCAGCAACAGTGGCAATATTAGAATCCATTGTTGCAACACTGCCAGCAATCTTTGCAGCAACCACAGCACAGCAATACGAACAATACAAATAACAACAACAGCGACAGCAACGACAGAAACGACAGCAACTGCATCGCTGCTGCTTGAAAAATAATAAGAATCATGTGTAAATTTGTTGCTACTATTGTTGTTGTCGTTGTTGTTGCTATAATTGGGACTGCTGGTAGTGCTGTCTGCCGTCTGCTTGATGGATTTATCTTTGGCAACAACACAGTTTAAACTGCATTGTCGAGAGCCATAAATCTCAGCGAAATCTTTAGCTCTGGCTAAGCTTATTTGTCTACTTTGGCTCTTAGTATGACACCGACTCCACCTCTGACTCTGACTTGAATGTTGCTTGTGCCGGCTGAGGGTCTGCCTGTTCTTTGTCTTTCCATTACGAAAATTAAAACGCCTTTTGCTATTCTATTACCAAAAGTGACTCACATACACATGGACAAGCACACTCGAAGGAAATGCGAAGGAAAAAAACAGAGGAGAAGAGAGCAAAAATAAAATCTTGCGACTGTTTCATCTTTTACTGCAGCAACATCTACGTTTTCTTCAACTTTATATATATATATTTTGGTGTTTGTGTGTGATGAGTGTGTGTGTATGCTGGTCCTTGGTATTCTTTTCCTGCTCTACTTGACGGCTTTTACACTTTTTAAACGGGGGCGATGCAGAGCGTGTTATTTACGCTGCTTTTGAGATGGGACGAGCCGAGATGAGTCTAGCAGGAGCAGCAGTAGCAACAGCAGGACTTTAGCTTTCCAATTCCAACAGTAGTAGCAGCTGTTGTTTTTGCGCTTACTCTCTCTCTCTCTCTCTCTCTCTCTCTCTCTCTCTCTCTCTCTGTTTCTCTTTACCTCCTCCGCTCACAATTTATTTATATATTTCTCTGCCGTCTCTCTGTGATTTTTCGTCTTGTCTTTTTGCCAATGGTGAGAGACAGATATTGTGGGGGGGCGGGAAAAAAAATACGTTAAATTAAATTATCATTTCAGTTCACCGCCATCTCCACATCCCTCTTTCTCTTTTCCCCTCCCTCACCCTCTTTCACACTCATTCTCATTCTTGCCATCGAGTCTGTTTTCATATTCGTTAAATTCATTTTTTGGGTTTCAGGTTTGTCCTTGCAAAAGAGAAATTTTATATATATATATATAAATTTCACTGCCTGTGCACGTTCGTCACAAGCACCAACAAGGCAGTCAGTCAGTCAGTCAGTCAAACAGCCATCCAGCCAGTCAACACAACAAAAACAACGACAACCGGGAAGCCAGCGAGGCGTGCGTGCTTCGGCAATCCTCCAGCTACACTTCCTCATGGTCCTTCCCCCCTCTAACCACCATCTTCTCATTCTGGCGCAAGTTTAGTTGTGCGGGCCTGTTCTGGCCTAGCTCGTCCTGGCCTGGCCTGGTCTGGTCTGGTATGGTCTGGGGCTGGCTGCAAATCTTCAACAATTGCCCTGATTTATAATTTCTGCTTAGCAATGCAAAATACTTGAGCCGCGTTGGGCGGGCTTTGCTGTGTTTGGTGGGGAGCAAAGCTGTGGTAAGGGATAGGGGTGTTAGAGAGGGGTGGTATGTTGGGCTTAGGGGGGAGGAGGCGTGGCATTGTCGAGCTTCGCATGTGTTTGGCTTAGCATACAAATATTTTGCTGTTTGTTTGCTTTTGCTTAAGCATAAATGGCAAAAGTGCGATGAGGGGCGGACGGATGTGATGACTGGTAACACAGAGAGGGAGGAAGTGGGGAAGGTGTGTATAGGGGGTCGTGCCGCATATATAATCCAGCTGCTGCATCAGACGTACGTCCGTCTATCTGCCCGTTTAGTTCTTTCGCTCGTTCATTCGTCTATCCTACCTCATCATAATGTGGTGCAAGATGAGACGCGGTACAGATATACAGAGCGGGTACACCTAGTGCGCTTATGCATAATTTACCCACTCAGCAAAGTTGGCAGCAGTCAGCAGACAACTGACGACTGCAGTGAAAATCACAAACAACAAAAAAAAAAAAAAAAAAAACCACCTACTTTTCCACTAACCGACCGCGCCTCTCTCAACTACCCAACCCCTTATTCTACTACCTTCTTTTTGCTCGACAGAAAGTCACAGTCAAAGGGACAAGTCCTACCAATTATCTTCTGATTTATGATTTCACTTGAAATTCACCAACAAAAAAAGAAATTCTTACTCTGTACTGGGGAACATCTTTCGCATTCCGTTTGCACACGGTCTCAACAGGCTTTTGAGTTCAAGTTCTCAAAAAAAAAAAAAATCCTAAAAATGGACAAAAAAGGATATGCCTCTTCTGCTGCTTTTTCCAAATAGGCTGGCTGACTCAAAAAACGAGAGGAAACTGAGAGTCAAAGCCAAGTTGTTTGTTGACTGACTGATTGCTTTGCCTTTCCTGCACCCAAAAGAAGAAGACGAATAAAAAAAAAAGGGAAGAAAAATAAAGAAAGAGAGATAGAAAGGGAAGAACCTGCCTTATACATAGAAATGAGTGTTTGTTAGAAAGGGGCGGGCGGTATTGGGGTAAGGGGTGCGAATGAGAAATGCGTAAGCCATAAATTAAAGTAGTTTTAAGTTCTTTTTGATACCCTAAAACCTATTTAATGACATTAGGTCTATTAAGCTACAGATCATTAGCTAGGCCTATGAAAAATTTACTGAGCAATTGTCTATATACCAATAATATATAAAGACATATATAAAAGTTAAATCAGTTCGATTTACTTCTAGTCCGAATCTGTATTTTTGTAGGCGTAATGTTTACATTTGTTGGTATTGACATCTTATTATTATAGGGTAATTTTCAATCGGTTACCAAGAATGTTATTATTTCATTGCTTTTATTGTGTTGTGGCCGGTTTTGGGTTTCGGTTTCTGTTTCTGTTTGGTTCTATTCTGTTTCTGTTTCTTTTTCTGGTTGTTCCTTGTTGGTTTATTTGCTTCTTTATTTCTTGTTTCGCATTTACCATCGCGTACCGCCCGCTGTTCCAAGTTCCGAGTTGAGTTTTTGTTTCGACCTAAAAATAGATATACAAATGTGTTTTAATGGTCGCCTTTTTCCCCATTTTTTGTTTTTTTTTTTTTTTGTACGTTTTGTTCTGTTCTCCCCTTTATCTCCCTTTCCTTAGTTTTTTTTTCACGAATCTGTGCGCTTTGTTATGCCGTCGTTTCGTTGTCGTCTGTCGTTTTTCTATGTGACTGAATTTATTTGTTTGGTGGTGGCCCCGGCCAGAGTCCTTTCCCCTCCTGCCCAACTGCTCATCTCTTTATACATCTGCTTTACACACACACACACATACATCCATTGTTACACACATATCTCTTTCTCTTTCTGTCCCACTCTTGCTCTTTCCTTAGCTCTGCCTGGGTGCGTGTTTATATGCCATTCGCCAAAAGTTTCCTCTACTTTTGCCTCTTCCATTTTACCTACTTTGTTGGCTCGTTCGTTTGTTCGTCTTCTTTCTGTTTTCTATTTCTATTTTTTTTTTTCTTCTTTTTTGGGCCTCAGCAGGGTGGCAAATGGTTTTGATTTGATTAATGAATGTTCTAATTAAGCAAAACCGTCACCTAGCCTATGAACACATTTGACCTTGGCCAAAAACAATCTAGCTAACGAAAGGCAGCAAAAGCAAAAACCGCCTGCGACCACCCACAACCATCTATCCTGAACAGGTCAGGCAAGGCAGGAAGGAAAGTGGTAGTGGGTGTGGGTAAAAGTTGCCACAGGAAATAGAAAGACAAATTATTTGGCCAAATTCCTTGGCTTGCTTTCATGCTCAGAATGTTTCTCTTTCTGTGTGACTGCAAGTGATTAGCGTTAAATGAAAGCCAAACCGAGCCAAAAACTTTATCGAAATTGACTCCAAAGACGAAATGGACACAATTTCAATTACCTGGAAGTTTTCCCTTCGCTTTCCCTCTTTCTTTCAATGGGTATGTGTGTGTGTGTGTGTGGTTCTGATGATTGCGATAATTATGTAATGGCCCGTCTCCTAATGATGTTTTTCTGTTGGTCGGTATGGCGTTAGGAGGGGAGGGGTAACTTTATGAGCCTGGTAATTATTATCAGAAGTAGAAGTAAAAGTGACACCAACCTTAGCTGACCCAACAACTTGACTTGCTCTTCTCTTCCTGTCTATCTTTCTAGGTATATATGTGTATATGTATGTGTTATGCAAATTTAAAAACTTTAAGCACAGTATGTGGCAAAGAGCATTGTAGGAAGGAGAGTATAAGCAGAGAAAGGAGGTCTGGTGTGTCCTGCCGTAGAGTGTCTGCCATATAAATTTAAACAATGTTGAAAACATGCTGCGTTGGCACTTTTTAACCAAGCTGCCTTCACACACACAGCCACACACACACACACATAAGCATGGCCATGTAAGCAGAGGCAAGCATTTATGCTAGACTGGCAAAAGTGTTGCATACATTGAGGGGCATATACACACACACACACACAGACTCTCGCACCCATGCATAGTCATATAATATTTACATACACAGGGCAAGCTTTAGCTTTGGCTCTTCGCTTGTCGCATGTGTGTGTATTTAATGTCGAAATTATGGACGACAATTTTAATGACAATTCAACTTAACATTAGAACGACAACAACAGCAGCAACAACAACAATAAAG
This sequence comes from Drosophila neocordata, assembly GCA_018903615.1. Taxonomy (NCBI): domain Eukaryota; kingdom Metazoa; phylum Arthropoda; class Insecta; order Diptera; family Drosophilidae; genus Drosophila; species Drosophila neocordata. The sequence continues at coordinate 14,504,939 of JAEIGI010000001.1, forward strand.
ACAACCAACAGCAACAACAACAACATGCGACCAAAACAGACTTTGCTGGCTCGTTAGTCGCTTGCATTTAACATGAAATGATATAAGTAAAACAAAAATCGACGTAATAATACCTCTCTAAATATTGCAACATTTATAGATAAATTAACCTGAATATAAAGCCCATTCTACTCATAATTATCATTATTTTATTTTTAACAAAAATTTTTTTTGATTGCGCATATAAAGCCAATAACCTGAGAGTTAATATCTTAAAATATTGTGCAAGAATTTATTTATCTATGCAATAATTAAATCGAACTCCAAGGTACTTCAAAACGTTTTTCTTAGATCAACATTGATAATAGTTAGCTTGTTTTTTTTTTTAGAAATACTTGCAAAAATTTTGGAACTTTTTCTGAATAATATTTTGTTTCTATTCGAGTAAGAATCTTAGTTTCAGAAAATATTTAAATATATACGAAAGTTTCTCTTCTACTTATCATGAATGGAATTTTCAATCTATCAAATGATTATATTAAAATAGATTAAAAAGAACTTATTAGTGGTCAAAGAACTTGTTTACATGCAAAAGTTTTACTGTGAAACTATTATTGATGACTACTTTAGTTAAAATGTATCTCTTTTTGATTATAACCATCAGCTTCTTGGAGTATATTTACCTTTAGAATTTTGTTTCTGTTTTAATTTAAGAGAAATTTCAAAAAAGTTTTTGCTCATTTTGCCATTTAAAAAGTTCCTTTTCTTGGCTTTGATTCAAATGCTAATTGCTCTTACTTTAAGTATGTATGTTATCCTTGAAATCATAGTTTATCATACCCCAATGGCAAACAATGATTAAAGGGTATTTATAACAATGAGTTTGCCTTGGTCTCTGTGGCAGCAGCAGCAGCAGTAGAAGCAGCAGCATCAACGGCAGCAAAACAGTTTCCGCATCCGCCAGTCGAGCCATTGTGCCAGGATGCCGATGCCAAACATACATACACACACGCATACTTACAGACTCACTCACTCACATACTCAAACAAGGCTTACACACATTCACACACACACACTTGTTCTGGGTTGGGCTGTGCTGGGGCCTGTCGACGACAATGCGTGTGAGTTAAATGTATGCGCATAAATTAATAATTAATTACAGAGAATTACATTTCGGGCTTGTTGTATAATATTCATTATTGTTATGCATAAATAAGGTGACTTGGCAGGATGCCCCAGACCCAAACCCAAAACGAGACCCATCCACAGCTCCACCCACAACAAGCAACCAGTCAATTTGTGAATGATGCCAAAACGTTTTTAGTTTTCATTTGGACAGATCTCAGCTGATGGCTTTTAGCTTTCAGTTTTCGGTTCTCGGTTCTTGGTTTACAATTGTGAACCGAGTGCTCATTAAAATGCTTAAACTGAACTCAACTCTTCGTTCATAAAGTAATATATTACATTTGATTTACAAGTAAAAGCCAAGCATTTGCATTCCTTTTGATGCTCCAAGCCATGTCCTGTCCAGTCCTGCCCTGTCCTGTCCTGTCCTATCCGTCCATCCATCCCCTGGGCATATTCAAAATGCTTCTATGAACAGCCAGAGCTAGCAAACACTGAAACTGAGAACGAATCTAAAGCTGAGGCTGGCCCCATTATCCCTTGTCAGTGACAGTGGCAGCAAACGTGTTTATTGGCTACGTTCAAAAAGGACATTTCGCCTTATAAATATCAACGAAATTAAGGAGCCAAACTAGAGTAGAACGATGGCACGCACACACACACAATGAGAATAAGCATGAGCATTGTCAGAGCCATAAATCAACAGGAAAGAAGAAATGCTTTTTGTCTGTCAAGGGGGCAAGGGGCATCATTTTGCGTAGGAAATTGACCAAAAAGTATTAGTAACGGAAATTGCACAAAATTTTCGGTTGGATCAGAACCAAGAGTAGCAGTAGCAGCAGCTGGTCCCTTTGCCCATCTATAGAGATATATTTATGTGTATGGATTTGTGTATGTGTGTATGTGTATGAGTGTGCGTGTGTTGGTTTTTGGTGGTCAAATTAATTGAAATCAAGACAACGAAAAAACCCCCAAACAATGCCAAATTGATGGAGCATATCGAATTATGCATACATATTTATATATATATATATATATATATATATATATATATATATATTTATATAAATGGGGAAACTGGGAAAAGGAAACGAAAAATAAGAAGCAATCATGTTGCCTTTCTCTCATTCACCCTCAATTTTTTTCTCTCTCTCTCTTTTTTTTCTCTCTGTCTTTGTCATTCTGCTTGCTTGCTCTGGTCTCTGAATATTTGTCAAAAATTTGCTATCAATTTTCATATATCAAAAATTTTCCTCTGCTCTCCGTACCTCTCTCTCTCTCTATCTTTCTGGTCTCATAAGTATGCAACACTTTTTGCTATCGTCTCAGGCTAGTGCTCTACATATATACATATAAGTATGCAACACTTTTTCCCACGAGCCTTTTTTCCCCCCTTTTACTGTTATTCTCATTTGCTGTGTGAAATTTGCATGGATAATTTGTCACTTTGAATGATGTTGAACCAAAAGCAAACCCTATACCCTTTTTTTTTTCTTTCTTTATTTTTCCCCTCCCTACCACCCCCCACACCACCCGCTCTTGGCTCTTCGCTTTTCCTGTTTCGTTTTTTGGAAAATGCTTGCGGGAAATGCGGCAAATGTTACAAATTGTTGTCGTTACCAGATCCCAACTCCCTCCCACTCCCATTCTCCTCTGTACTCTAACCCTTTTGGTGTTAGGCAAGCATAAAGAATGTGTTGTGTTGTGTTGTTGGTTAAAGTGGTACGAGAGTGGGGTATAACGGCGGGACTGCTAGTAAGCGGGAGGTGGAAAAATGAAAGTTGGATGGGGTGGATAAAAACTTTAATAAACCCGCTGCTTTGCCTACTAATTTCACAATAAAACCAAATGGCAAGCAAACATTTTTCGGGTTAAAAAAAGAAGGGAAAAACACAAAAAAGCGACTGAGAAAGAAAGAGAGTGGGAGGATAAAAAAAAACCCTTTTTAACGTTACATTTTATGACACACATGGCCTAACAGGTTTAAAAATTACATTTAATGACAATTGGCGGAGAGCCTGAACCTGTCCCAGGCCGCCAACACACTGATGGAAAGAACATGTGTCGCCATTCTCCATTCTCGATTCTCTGCTATTTTCTCCGTTCGTTCGTTCGTTTGCTTGCTTGTTCATTCATTCTTCGCGCAATTTCCAGCCAAGTTGCTCCCATTAGCCACATAATTTTAAGTGTACGCGCGTTGTAGATGAGTTGAGAGAGAGAGAGAGAGAAAGTTTTGGTAAGAGAAAGAACCCCAGATACCGTGTGACAGTATGAAGAAGGGGTAGGCGTAGGATGAGTTGGGATGTACTACAGCGGTTCAGTCACAGGAAAAAGGAAGAAGGGGGAGAAGAGGTAAATGGGTAGGACAGCGAGCTCATTTAATATTAAAAGGATTTATGAGACATTTTCCTTTCATTTTGACAACGAAACGAACCAACCAGCCAACAAGCGGAGCCAAACGAAAGATGGCAAAGGGGTATGGTTGTCAGGAGTGCTTAAGGAGGGAGGGAGGCGGCTAAAGAAGTCTGGGAGGCTGAAGAAAGCGCCTTCTTCTCTGAATGGCGAATGAGAAATTTTTGCGTTGTTGCCGTTGATGAAATTTTCGCTTAACAGAATTTGTGACGCTTCGCGGACGGCATTGCCGCCGCTGATGCTGCCTACGCACGGTTAAAGGGTTTTAGTCCCTCCCTCCCCCCCTTTCCACCCCTCTTAGTTTCCGTTTCACAACCTCTCGCGTATATTGTGTCGCCACCATTCCCCTAGCCATCATCTTTTTTGCGCTATTGTTGGCAACTTTGAGCTGGTTTAGCTTACGCCTGGGAATTATTTGAGTGCTTTTAGCCCCCGTCCCCTGTCGCTTTTCATGTTGCCATTTTTCCTGTTCTGTTCTGTTTGGTTCTGTTCATTCCGCAGCGTGTGAAAGTGCAGACGCCGACAGGCTGCGTGTGTGTATGTGTGTGTGTGCCTGAATTTTTGACAGATTTGAAAATTATTATGCAAAGTGAATAATTTAGTTGAAAGTGTTAAATTGATTTGGCCTTTCCACTAACAACATTGCCGAAAATACAAAACACAAAGAGAAAAAAAAAATGAAAGAAAAAAAAACGAGAGAATGGAGAGAAATGGGAATGGAGAATATGATGATGGAGGAGATGATGGGCGATGATGTTGATGATGACAATGTCGGTCAGCTTAAAATGGAAATTTCGTGTGCCTTTATGTGTGAGTGTGTGTGTGTGTGTGTGTGTGTAAAGCTGAAATTATTGATTATAATCTTAACTATAAAAACTCTATTATAATGGTTTATATATGCATAAGCTTTATACATTGCCACTTTATTGATAAGGTCTCAATTTGATTTCAACTATATAAAACTCATTATAATCAATAAATTTATTAAACTTTTTTCTCTTTTGTTCCTTTTGTTGCTGTTGCTGTTGTTGTTGTTGTTATTGTTATTGTTGTTGTGCTCAAATAACTTTTGATGAAGGTTTATTGCAGTTTTTTTTCTCTCTCTTTTTTCGTCATTAGAAGCTTTAGATGATCGATTGCCCTTGATTGCTAAGCAATTGTAGGAAAAAAGAGAATAAGGGGAAGAAAAACCATTCAAGAAGAATAAATGATTTTTTTTTTCCTCCATTATATTTATTTTGATATCTATTACACTTATCTTCTATAATAAGAAAGAGTAAGAATTATGTAAAAAAATCCAAGAGGAGAGATAAATATTTGCAAGTAATTAAAAAAAAATAGGTTTTTGGGCTGCAATTTTCTAACATTTTTGAAACCTTTTTGAAACAAAATCTGGCATAGTCTCTCTCTCTCTCTCTCTTTTAGATTCTAACTAATGAACAAAAGTTTGTATGTACATTTTCCTAAATGAGAACTGAGATTCAGTTAAAACACATTTCTGACATTTTTCCCTATTGCCAGAGTTTCAATTTTTAATAATCGCAAACCGAAAATGGCAAGAGAAGAATTTGTAATAACCTTTTCCTTTGACTTCCATCTTTATTAACCACAACGAAAGAGTATTATGAACAAAAGAGGCAGAGGAGGATAGGAGAATACTTGTGACCCTTCCATTTCAATGATTTACTGCCATTACATCTACTCACTTTGGCTATCCAAAAAAACCAAAAAAAAAAAAAAAAGGAAAAATTGACTTTGATGTCAATTGCATTGTAAGTGGTTACGCCTACAGTTCAAAACCTCCCACTTTTCACTTAGACCAAAACGACCAAGTAACTGTGAGACCTCTTATCTGACGTCATTTGTCAAATTTTCAACATTACTCTGTTTAGACGTGGTCTAAACATCAGTGTAGAGTAAGAGGGGCGCCCATTGTCTTTCCTGTGCCGCCCATTTACCGTTTCCGTTGCCCCGCCTACTTATCTATACCTATACGGTTTCTGTATGGTTTGGTATGGTTTGATTTGGTTTGCTTTGGTTTGGTTGCTCGCTCTCTCTCTCATCCTTAGTCCTTCTTGTGGCTAATATTGACATTCCTAATCTGTGCTACGCTGCTGCGGTGGCCGTTAAAATGCCGTGTCACTTCGTTAGTATGCGTGTGTGGTGCCATTTGTCCATGTATTTGTATGCTTAAGTGTGTTTGTGTGTGTGTGTGTGTGTGTGTGCCAATGGGAATGGGTCACAGGTCGCTTTGAATTGGGTGTGTTTTTGGTCTTTTGATTCATGTCTTGCTATCAGCATTGGGCGTGGGTTTTTCGGTTCATTTATATATTTTGATGATGACATTGCAAAGCCACCAAGAAAATGGGAAAAAGCTAACAGAAAAAACAAAAAAATTAAATAAAAGCAAAAGAAGTCAGTGGATGGGCCAAACAACAGACAGTCGGACAGTCAACCTGACTGACTGACTGGCTAACTGGTTAACAGCCACATACAAAGTGCGCCGACAACCAGTTTATTAGTTTAAGTAGCTGCCAGTGATTAGTGCCACCCGGTGGGGAAGAGATAGCGAGAAGGGTGGGTGGTAAAATGAAAGCGGGAATGGCTGCCGTCTCGGTGTCAGTGAAGCAGTGAAAATGGTTGGCTAAAACTGCTGGCTATTGCAGTTTAAATTGGTTTTTAACAACGCTGCAATTTCTGTTAACCATTTTTGTGGCTCGACGTGATGGCTGATGATGAGGCTAACAAAAAGTTAAAAAAAAAAAAAACCAAAAAAGGACAGGGGCGTCTCTTAATGGTGGACATCATGATGATGTTAGCCACAGTGTTAGTTTCTTGCAGTGACGGCACTGGCGCAACTTGCTACTGCAACTTGATTCTCCACACTGTTTCTTTCTAGCCTTTCTGCCCCTTCTTCTGTTGCAAATTGTTAGGCAGCACTCTCCCCTTGTACCCCCCCTCCCTGCCATAGCCTTAGCCACTGTCTGACTAAAGTGCAGCACAGACAAAAAAAAAAAGGAAAAACAAAAAACAAGAAGGGAAGGGCGCAAAAAAAAAAAGGAAGCAAGAAGCAAAAGCGATTTGCCTTGCCAAAAGCTGCACGACCAACTTTGTAGTTGTAGCGCTCTTCCCCTCTCTCTCGCTCGCTCTCTATCTATGTATCTATCTCTATCTCTTTCAATGTGTGTGTGTGTGTGTGTTTGAGTGTGCGACAGCACAAGTGTTTTAATTTTACGACATTGTATGAATTTTACTGCTGGCACTGCAGAAACATCAGCACCGCTGTTACATATCGTTAGCTTCCTTAACGGACGTATCCCACATCTGCCTGACTGCCTGCCGTTTCTCTTAGTAACATTCCTCTTCATCCTTCCCTCCCTTGCTCTCTCTCTTTCTCATCGTACAGTTAGTTGTCTGTGTGTAGTGCCTGTGCCTCATAAATTGCAGCTTGCAAGCGTCAGTGCAATCAGCGTCATCAGCTTCATCCGGTCTACGAGAAGGAAGAAACCATGGGCAAGTCGTCGTGGCATCATCATCATATTGAAGCTTGCAGCTTGTTGATAACTTTTGGCTTGCCTCTTTTGTGGCAAAATAATTTACATTCAAATAATTTGTAATTTTCATTGTTGCTGCGTTCATGGTACATGAAATGTTTCAGTTTCTATAACAATTACTCTTCTCCGCTCTCTCTCTCTCTCTCCTTCCACTTTCTCTCTTACCACTTTAACTGGTAACATTTCATTATAAACGAATTCTTCAATCTCCTTAAATGGAAATTGTTTATAATTTGTTAAATAACCGAAAAGAAACGATATAGCCAAGTATAACCGCTTACCGTTAACCGTTTATAATAATAGATCGGTTTAAAATTGAAAAAGTTTTTGCCCTTTAGTCTTGGTTTTTGGTTATGGAGTGTGCATAAAGTACATTTAATTATTAGCATTGACTAGTTTTCATACCACTGTGCTTTGGCCTTAACTGCCGTCACTTAACGTTAACAGTTTACGCTTGCCTGCGGGCTAAAAAGGCTATACACAGACACGCACACACACACACACACACTTATATGTATGTATATATACACTCTCCTGCAGCAGTCTCTGGTTTTGCCTTCTCGTCGTCCTTGTCTGGCCATCATTTTTCGGTGCTCGACTGCTGCTGCTGCTGCTGCTGCTGCTTTCTACGCTAACTGCGTAAAGTTGGCACTTGAAACTGTCAGCTTAAATATGCCAGCTGCACACACACATACACTTCACATGTGTGTGTGTGTGTGTGTAGTACATAAAATTTACAAAATGGTCGAACGACTCATAGCGAAAGTTGGTTGCATTTTGGACGTAAGTTACAGCTCAGCTCCTTGCCGCAGCTCTGCTGGCTCCTTGCAGGCCATAACTTTTCGTCATCACCAAAACCTAGCCCCCCCACCTTCTTGTCTCACCAACAATCATACATACTTTATATATAGTATATATATATATATATATATATATATAGAAATGCATATTTAAATGCCAACACTTCCACTTAACCTTTTGCAATCATTTTCCTTCGTTTTATTTTTTCTTAACTCATTTTTTTTGCTTTCTTTCATTCTTTTTAGATGGTGACGAGAACGAAGAAAATTTTTGTGGGTGGCCTCTCGGCGCCCACTACATTGGAAGATGTGAAAAGTTATTTTGAGCAATTTGGTCCGGTAAGTTGTCAAATTCTATATCTAACAGTAAATACCTTAATTATATACTATATATATATATATATATATATAACCTTAATGGTAATAACCATAAAAAAACCCCAAAAAACCGATTGACAGTTGTGGAACAAATCATGCAATCTATTCGCATTGCGCGTGTTCTATACACTAAATATATACAAATAGATATATATATCTATATATCTGTGTATATCTTTATATATATATATATATCTAGGAGGTAAGCAATGACACCTTCACTGGCTTTGCCACTTCTTGCTACGTTTTGTTTGATCAATAAAAACGCCAAAAAAAAGAGAGAAAAAAAAAAAAGAAAAGTGGGGAAAAAAAATCAGAAAATTTCGTACCAAATTCAATCTTGACAAGTACTGCAAAGCACAGTGGTATACCCCGTACCCCTTACCCTATATCCTATGCTTTTGCCTACCTTTAGGAACTCCACTTAAATACACACATACACACACACACATATGCAGATTGAGTGTGCTGGTCTCGATTTGTAGGTGTATGTGTGTGTGTGTATGTATTTGCGGCTGAGTGCTGTTCGAGTGCTCTTTAAGTTCTCCATTCAGTCATGTAAGGAGAGAGATGGTAGGGAGACAGTAATAGCGACATCTACAAAGAGAAAAAGAGAGGCAGAGAGAGAAAGAGAGAGAGAGTGTGTAGAATTGTAAGGAAAGTGAGACGGAGAGCCAGACTTGTTATAGCTTACAAAACAAATTTTTAGCACGAGAAGAACAGAAAAAACAAAAAAAAAACCAACAACAACGAAAAATTCTCATATACTTGTTGTTGTTGTTGTTACTGTTTGGATTTTATTTTCTTGATTACAGGGGGGATTGGATACTAAACGAAAATCGATTTATTTCTCAATCTTTTTGATGATAATGATTTTCCTTGTTCTTAGATTTTAATGAGCAAGTTGACTCCATTTTAAATATTTTCTAAGACAAAAGGAAGTTCTAAAGCTTTTTCTAACTTTTTGAATTTTAAAGAAATATTTCCGCCTAATTGGCTTGTAATATGAAATATATGTATATCATTTTTGTTAAGAGAGACAACTTTCAAGACTAATAATAATCATAATAATAATAATAATAATAATAATGGGCTGAATAATGAAAGCCTAAGGCAATTTAAGCCTCGCTATATATACTTATTATTAATCAACACAAAATGTTTTGAGATTCACAAATTGTGAAAATGTATAATTTATCGATGACAATGAACGTTCATCGCTTCTTTAGGAAACTGACAGGTGAAGACTTGCAGCAGCACTGTAGCTAAATAAGAATAAAAGATGAAGATGAAGATGATGCCCAACGTTATTGTGTGTGTGTGTGGGTGTGTTTGTCCTATCTACTTGTGTTATGTTATGTTATTTGAGACGTTGAAATGTTGCTTCTGGCTTATTAAAATCATAAGTAAATACCATTTCACTTGCATTAGCATCAATGGTAAAGATGCCGCGTATCGTTTTACAGTTTTTCAAGTTGTTGTGTGGTTTATCACTTACCTAAAGGCGGGCTGGGGGCTGCGGGCTGCGGGCTGCTGATGCTTCCACACAGTTTCCGTCTTGATAATTGACACAAATTGGCATAACTTTTTGTCAGACGCGAAAGACGTCAACTGCCATTTGCAATGCTTCATTGCTTCAAACTTCCAACCTGCTTACACGATAATGTGAATATAATGACGACCACGAAATGGAAGGTGAGGTATGATGATGATGATGATGACGACGAGGATGAAGGAACGAAGCATCGAAAGCCGATTGGTAATAAAGTGCGAGCGAGCAAGCAAAACCCATAAATGCCCATCAATCAATCAAATCAGTAGCAACAAAAAATGCTTTTAAGTAATTTTCATCATCATAACTGAAAGAGAAGGCAAATAAAAATGAGAAAACAGAAGAAAAAAAAAAACAAAAGCGGAAACTGTCAGTAAGCATAACAATCAAATAGTTGAGACACCTTCATATAAACGCCACGCGACTTCTCTTCAGTTCCATTCCATTTTTCTTTTCTCTCTTTCTGTCTCCTTTGTTCTCTCATTCTCTCTCTCTCTCTCTCTTTCTTTTCTATGCAAAGGGCTACTTCAACTTTAACCAAGCGTAAATTCTTAATCGAAAACTTTTCAATTAATCCCAAAGAAAATTATAATACAATAATAATAACTTTCTCAGAAAAGAAGGCGAAAAAAAAAAACAACAGAAAATAAAGAAAGTAAAGAGAAACCCACTAGAACTTTTGGCTAAGGCAAACAAAATAGAAGCCCAACAACAATAATAACAAACTTGCTATAGGTAGTGGTGTATAAGAAACGAAAGAAAGAGAGAGAGGATGGGGTATCGAATAGGGGGGGTGGTGTAGTAAGTGAAGGAGAAAGGGGGCCGTGACGGTATTGAAGGCGTCCAAGTTATTGATTACAACTAATCCCCCTTTTGGCTTTTGCCTGCCAGCCTGCCTGCCAGGACAGGCCAGGGTAGCCTGATGGGCCAAGAGATTTGCGCTATGGCCATAAACAAAATAGCAAAATGGCTGCTATAGAGGCTTAGTCCAACCACCATTCCTTTACCATCTATCCTCTAACCCCCCCTCTGCCTTACCCATACCATCACTTTCTTTTCAACGGCTAGCACCAGGCAGGTGGCCAGCGAGGCGTTAATGACTTTAACGTTCATTTTTCTTTTTGCTCAGAAGAAGAGATACAAAAAAAAAAAAAAAAAACGAAAAGAAAAGAAAAATGAGATGGGGCATAGCAAAAGAAGAACAAGAAGTAAAGGAAAGTAATAGTAGTAAGAGTAAAAGGAACAGGAGCAGGAGCAGTAGGATGAGATGAGATTGCTGCTAGAAAAAAAGATTGATTAGCTAGAGGATGGTTTAGGTTCAGTCACAGGCATTCAATATGATTAATAGTTTGTTGCTGCATGCGTAGCAACAAACTCAACAATAGCAACAACATCAGTAGCAGTGGCAAAAACAACAACCACAGCAATGACATCCAGGCATCTAGACTAAAATTTATAACCCAACCATCCAGCCAATTTGATGTTACCAGGCAAATATACATATACTATAAAAAAAAAAGTATATATATTATATATATATATAAATATATCTCTGAACTATATATATTTTCTTTTTCATTTCTTTTTTTTTTATATATATATATTTTCTTTTATTATTTGCATTTCATTTTATGTATATTTAAAATGTTTTGTTGCATTTTTGCATTCATTCATCCATTTGCATTTGATATGCAACTAAATGATCGACCATTTGGTTACTCTACTTTAGTTAAGTAAGCAATTCTTAAATTGAAAAGGAAAGATCTTTAAACGAGCTTAGATAGAAATATAACATAGAACGATTTAAAATATTGTCTTTATAAGTCTTAACTAACATGTTTTTCCAAACTGTTTACCATATGTCGATTGAATTTTCTTTTTATTCTTTATATTCAATGTGAAACTCAATGAATTTGCTTTGCTTTTTCATTCTTTTCTCAATGATTTTGTTGGTTTTCTTTTCGTATTTTATTTTTTTGAGTAAAAGGAACTTGTTTAAGGAATTTTCCCATGCATTTTTCCCACACATTCCTAAAGCATTCCACATTAGCTGTAAAAATGTAAAAATGCCTGCCCCTACTACTACTACTACTACTACTACTACTACCGCCTTCTGCGAGGACATGTAACAAAAGTTGCAAAAAGCAAAAAGTTCTTAGAAACGAAAATATGTGAGAGAGATAGAGATAGAGTGTGAGGGGTAGAGGTGTGCGAGGAAATGGAACTAAATTATATTTATGACCTAAGCAAAATCAACTCATTTGTATTTCAAAAAGTAACTTGGACTCTTACAAATACCCTCACAAATACCCTTGCATTCCTTTCTCTCTCTTTCTCTCCTTTTCTCTTTCTCTTGACATCTCTTTCTCATTCTAAGCTCCACTCATTTGCAAAACGATACATAGAAAAGGCCAACTCATATATTTAAACCCCGCCCCCTTAATGCTACTCTGTCGACACACCTTTTAAATGCAAATCAGAAAACCACCCCACTTCTACCTCCCTTCCTTGCCGACCCCCAAAAGCCCTTTCTCCCACAAACAGTGGCAACTAGCACAAAAAAACAAAACGAGGCAAAAATTTCAATTCAAATTTTCACTGCGCTAGTTTTGTAGTGCAAATGTTCTATTTACACACACACACACACATACAGAGAGACACACTCACACACACACATGTATAGGCTAAATGGGGGAAAATAAAATGGCAAAGGAGTCGTGGGCGAGTAACAAGAGTTGAGAGTTAAGGGTGAGGTTAGCTGGACCCCAACTGACCTCAGCTGCTGCAACCTTTGGCCACTGATTTTTATTGCAGCTGTTGCAACTGCTGCAAGCTTTGCGATAACAAAAATTTCACATGCCGAGGGGCCATACAGAGGCATGCGAGGGTGTTAAGAGGTGGGTAAGAGAAGCGGTTAGAGAATGAAAGAAAGAGACAACAACAAGAGAATGAGAAAAAAGAATCAAGCTCGTTGGCTATAAAAAATTGCAAATAAACTACACTAACACACACACACACACACACACACATACACTGGTATCTCTTTCCTTCCCTCTCCGCATGTTGCCTCATATCTCTCGTATGGAAATTGCAGTGCCAACTATCAGGTTTAGTTTAGACCAGGCCAGAACGCAGAAAGTATGATAAGGGGGAGAAAGAGAGTCAGAGCGGCAGCGTTAGTCCTGAAGCTGGAAATCTCTATAGCTTTTAAAGGTGTTTACGGTGTTTGCATTTTGCATAGTGTTTCCCTTCTCTCACCACTGTTTCCCCCCTATCCGACCGTGCTACGACAACTATTACGCCCCGTAAGCTGCCCCCAGTGCCGCAAAAGCCGCTCCCTCCCCAGAGGTTAGTTAGTTAATTTAAGCATTTTATGGGCCAAAAGTGCAACTAGAGAGATAAGTAACAGCAGCAGCAGCAGTGGGCCAAGAAGTGTTTTGGGTAAAGGCAGTCAAATGTCATTTACCACTTGGGTATTAATTCTGATTATGAACAAATCAGGCAACAACAACAATGTTAAAAATGTTAATCTCTGTAAAAAAAAAAAAAAAGAAAAGGTCAACTAACTAATTTCAATGAAAAAAGAAGAGGAAAAAAATTTTATTTTTATGTTTTAATTATGAAGTAAATCACAAAAAAAAAATGGGGGGTAAATTTGTTTCTTTTTTTCTTTTGCATATATTTTGACCATTTATTGTTGTTGTTGCTGTTGTTGCTGGTATTCACCTGTCGGTCCATCTGTTTGTCTCTTTGTCCTTCAGCCTATGTCTATCTGTCCTTCTGTCTGGTTTGCTGATATCCTTGTGTGCCCTGTCATAACTGTGGGCAATATTTGAGGCGTTGTATATGAAGTGTCTCTCATGCCACCAACACACCACCCTTCCCCCTTCTGCTTGATGCTACCACCTACCATTTCTATCTTTCGGTTGATGTTGCTGCCGTTGTTGTTGTTGTGGGTGGCATAAATTATGATGCGCAAATCTTCAGCTAGCTAGCTGAATGTAAATGTAAATGAAGGCATGCCAGGCACTCTTTCACTCTTACCCCCGCATACCCACACCCACGCTCTATCTATCTTCCTCTCTCTCTACATATATATATATATATATGAATATGTGTGTGTGTGTGTGTGCACGATGAGTGGCAGATTTGCATAATCCTTAGCAAAAGGTTTCATGACAACGCTCGAAATGTCAATGTGGGTTGATGATTTTGTTGGAGTGTTGCTGCTGCTGCTGCTGCTGCTGCTGCTGCTGTTGCTGTTGGTGGCAAACTCAAACCACAAACCGATCCACCCAACCACCACCCACCACTCAAACATTTATCTATAAGCTGCGGCTGCCTATAGTCGTAATTAACAGACACACATACACAGAAATATACACATACACCTACATCAAGCTGCCATTTACATAGCCAATTAGTTATACATAAACACAGACAACAACAACATGAACATGCATATTGAGAAGGATATTGCTGTTGCTTTTATTGTTGTTGTTGTTGGCAATTTCCACCTTAATCCCCTTGGCCGCAACTAATTTAATTGTGTTCAATTTGGCATAAAGGCGTTTAATGCAAAAGGAATTTTTGGACATGACACCAACAAAACCAGCCAACGAACCAACCCACAAACTAAAAATTAACTAAACCAAAACAAAAGCAAACAAACATTTGCAATATGGTTTTATTTATTTTATGTTTTTTTTTTTTTTGTTTTTTCCATCTCAGATATCAAAGGAAATAACAAAGAATATCTTATCTGATTTCAACTGCATTTATATGTTATATAGTAGATTATATAGTCACTAAAAATGGCTAAAATTGTCCATTTGATTTAAGGATTACAGCCAACATATACATATATAACTTGTGACAAGCTTGTATTACGATTTGAACAGGGCTTACGTCTTGTATATATTTATAGAGAGAGAAAATTGCTTTAGGTGGTTCATTTTTCTACTAATTATCGTTTCATATACTTTTTCATATGAAACAGAAATCTTTCGAAAGTCTTATTTCTAATATAAACTTTATTTCTAATATAAAACTTAAACATTTTGGGATGTTTTGAATATACTAATGTATATATTTTCATTGTTCTTTATAGATCTTGATTCAAATTTTGCATTTTTTAAATAGTTCAAAAGTTGTTTCCATTTAAAACATTCAATTATTTTTATATTACAATCATTTTATAGTATAAGTAAGAAGAAAGAATCAGCTAGTTCTTTAAACTATTTGAAACTATTTTTTTTTAAAGATTTTACTATAACCTTACTATATTCTCATAAGATATCGAAATTCGTAAACTTGTAAAACAATTGAAAAATAACATATATATATATATAAATTGATAAACCTTACAAATATCATAAGAAATTGTGATTATAATGTAATAAATAAGTTTATGGTTATACACTAACATTGAACCAAAAGTTAGGGTATACAAAAAAAGAAAAAGAATAGTTGATTTAAGAACGTAAATGTTACCCTTCGATGCGCTCGCTCGTTCGTTAATGCTTTGATAGACACATTACTTCCGTCTCAGTGGTTAGGCTCGACTACTACAACTACAATAACAGCAACAGCAACAACAAAACCAACTATAACAGCCTAGAATAGGATAGAGGAGAAATCTAATACGTCTTGCTTTTGCCAGGCAGGCAGAGGAGAGGCAAATGGGCAGAGGAAGGGGCCAGCGAACGAATGAAACGACTCGTCGGTTTAGGGATAACCGTTTGTTTACACAGCTCCAGACTATTTGCCTGGCCCTGGTCGGTTGGGTTTCCTTCTCTCATTCAGTTGCCCTAGCCCCAACCCGAGCACCACGTCCCCCTAGTCCTTCGTAGTCATCGTCTGTTCTGCATATCTTTTGCTTCTCCTACTACTTCGCTTGCTGTTGCTCCTGCTGCTACTTCGTGCCTTGCATGGCTTTGGCAAATTGCGCAAAAAACATTGCAGCAGCAACACAAATAGACCAAGAGTTGACGGGTAGGGGGCGGTAGCAGCAGCAGCAGCAGATTTCAGGCACAACAAATTGTCATGCGGACAGGCACACACACACACACACATACAGACGCAGAGAGAAAGAGAGAGACATGGATATACTCTGCGGTTGGTCCCACTTCTCCTCCTACAATTTCTCCATTTCCTCCTCCCCCTCCTCCTCTTGTGTTTCTGTAACCTTCCTTCGTGTCGTCTATCTGCTGCTCAAGCACATGAAATCCTTACCCAGGCGCAAGTCAAGCAAACAAACAAACCGCAATGACATGCAGCCAAGCCTTGGGGGAAGGACACAGAGGCAGCAACGAGAATATCTCCTGCCGTTCCTCCTGCTGTTGCTGTTGCTGCTGCCATTGGCATTGCCACACAGTTGTAACCGGAAACTGTCGCACTTATTTGGCTACGCGCTAGTTTCGCATATTTCACTGTCAACTTGCGGTAAATAGACTTTAAACAAATATGAAAATAACTTCTAAGACTCTCACACACACACACACACATATACAAAGATACACTCATATGCAGATCTATGCGGATATCCTAGTGGAAAAAAAAAAAAAAAAGAAAATAAAAAACGAAATTGTCGAGGGAAAGGCAAAATAGAAAGAAATCTGCCGAGCCAAAAGAAAATTTGCAAGTAAACGGTGGGTAAGCAAAAATGGGCAAGTTGTAAAGTCTCGGCATCTTGTTTCCACTCTCCCCTGTTACCCTCCCCCCCTGGCTGTCAGCACAGCAAAAGTAGAAAAAAAAAAATGAAAAACTCCCCAGAGAAGGCTTAGCGGAGGGAAATAGAGAATATTCAGAGTAAAATGTGAACGGGAGAGTAGTATATAGGGGAAGAGGGATTGGTAGGGCTAAGGAAATGGAAAGACGAACTGGCTCTCGGCCACGTAATGCAAATCAATTGTTTACTTTGTGTATGAGTTTCATTTTTTTCTTTTTCATTCCATTTCTTTTCTATTTCATTCCATCCTATTCTCCTCTTCCTTTCTATTCTTTTTTTTCCTTCTACTTTTTCAAGTGCTTATTCAATATCATTAGATGACTAGATGATGTCCATATATGTATATACTCATATATATATATATATACATATATATGTATATATGGATGCTGGTTGATTGAAAAAGTTTAACATAAAATTCTTTACTCAGTTCAGTGTGTCATTTGCTGCATATGCAAATTGTAAGAAATATCTAATTGCCGAGTATTTACTGTACCGCCTTAAGCTCTATACTCGTTTTGAAGTTACGTCTCAAAATCCGCACAGTTATGGCTACAGCAGCAACAACAACAACAACACTTGAAGGCTTGCCAACTTTTCTCATTTTCACATACAGAAATTTGCTCAAGAGTCAAGAACGAGAGGAAAAAAAAGCGAAAAAAAAGAGAAAATCTTAATTTAAAAGCCAGCTGTTGAATCAAAGGTTAACCTTATCCCTTTCATGCGGAGAAATGAAGAAAAAAGCAGCAACAGCAACAACAACAAAAGAAGCAAAAAAAAAAAAAAAAACTGAAAAACTGAAAAACTCATTTTGTCAGACGTCAGCTACCACCACCACTACCAACACCACCACCATTACCATCACCACGAGCAGCATCAGGAACAGAATCAAGAGCAGGAGCTATACCACGAAGCAACAACCAAGCAACCAACCATTCAGCCAACCAAGCAATCCACCAACAACTCGAAGCCTCACATCAATCCCCACATGGCACAAGCAGCTGAGACTGAGACTGACGACTTCTCATATATGCCATCTACTGAAAAGTCAGAGAGGACTGACTGACTCTCTGCATGTGTGTGTGTGTGTGTGTGTGTGTGTGAGTGAGCTAGAGAGAGAAACATGCAAATAAGCGAATATTCATTTGATGATACACGTGCAATGCGGTTCCAGTTCTTCAGTTCGTACTGCTCACCTCCTGCTTCTCCTCCTCCGCTTCTGCTGCTGCCGTCGCCACATTGCGACAATTTAAAAAGTACATTTTATCACAGAATGGGAGGGAATCGACAGCTTGAGATAGTCACGTACGTTTTGCCTTTTCTCTCTTCACTTTGCCTCTCTACTCTTCTGGCCTCTACCGTGGGTTTTGCTCTCTATGCTTTTGTTTTATTTCGTGCCAATTGTGCGCCTAATTAGCGTCGAAATCGCGAAAACTGGCAGCATCTTGGCAATTAAAACGCACTTTTTGGGTTTGGGTTGCAACAGTGTGAGAAGCTGCTGGGTGAGATGGGAATAGCAGTGGGTAACGGTAAGGTATAGAGGATTAATGAGAGAATGGTACCAGGTAGAGATAAAGGTAGAGGGAGACAGGAGGCCTTGTCTACAAAAATTAATTTGATTTATGTATGTTGCTCTTGCGTTGTCTGAATGAATGTTGGTTCCCTTTTTTTTTTGTTTTTTTGTTGTTCCATTGCTCTGTTTGTTGCCTTTTGCACCTGCCATTGGCTTGTTGTTTCGTGTTCATGTTCATCTGTCTGTTCGCTATGTTGTTGCTGTTGCTATTGCTGTTGGTGCTCTGGGTGCCCATGGCATGTAACGAATTTTTGCCTGCCAAACAAACAACGAAAATAAAAATAAAATATTGCCAGGGCAAATGTAAAGTGTCGAGTTTTAACGTGGCATATATGAACGTATCTCTGTGTGTGTATGTGTGTGTGCACGTCTTTGCTATAAAAACAACAACAATAATACAACCGTGACTATGGCTGATGTTGCTGTTGTTGATCTACTATACTGGGTTTTAGTCTTGAAAAGCAACAACAACAACAAAAACAACATGCAACAATGCCTTAACAAAACGAAATATCAGCCAAAAGAAAAAAAAAAAACAAAATAAAAAACATATGCGACAATGCAAATAAAAAGCCATAAACTTTCATTTAAGTTTAAAATGGCATTTAAATGAATGAGTAAATGCCACGACTCGCCCATTCTACATGTTGTCCCTTCTTTCCTCATACTCTCAGCCTCCCCCGTTCATTCAGTTCACTCCCTTTTATGCGCACATGAAATTGAAGTCTTTTTTGTGTGTGTTTGTGTGTATGTGTGTGCGTGTGTGTGCGTGTGTTATTCGTCTTATGGTAGAAACACATGTATCATAATTCATTTTCATGTTGTATTTTCTTGTTTTAACTGCAGACGGTTGTTGTTCCCCTGCCCCTAGCACTGCCATTGCTTTCCTCTGCCAACATAAATATTAAAGACCAACAACAACGAAATGGCCTAAAGGCAAAACATTTGACTTGTTGGTACGAAGAGATGAAGCAGAATGAAGCAGAAGAAGCAGGTAAAAGATGGAAGAAAGAAGAGGGAAAGATTGTAGAAGGCAGAGTGGTAAAAACATGTAGTATCTATAAAGCAATAATAATCGATTGCCATTGATAAGAAGCAAGCAAGCAATACGTTGCGTATACATAATATTGGCAATAGCAGATGATAAAAAGTATAGCATACTTTTAAGCATGCCAAATTGTAAAGAAACTTTTCGCTGGCTTTTTCCCAGCAGAGATAACTTGAAACAGAAAATGTTGAAAATGTTTCAAATAAATGTTTAGAGCAAACAACTTAAAAACATTTCCTCCCCACCCCTTTTGAAATATTTTCATAGCAAATGTCAAACTGTTGATAAACGGGAAAAAGTAAAAAAAAAGACATATATAAAATGTCGAGTCATATGCAAAATGATTAAACATTTTATTTTTACAAAGTTGTTGTGGTAAACAATTTGTTTTTCATTTTTTTGTTTTTATGGTGTCGTTAAACAATTAAAATTAACACAGGTGCTATAAATTGCTCAGAGTAAGGATTAATATTAACTGAAATTGTTTTAAAAACTTGTTAACTTTTCTATGTAATTAAAGTCATTATATTTTAATTGTTGTTCTTGTCAAAGTTTTTACATTTTAGTTAATAACAACTAAAGTTAGTTATTTGGATGGACATTTGATTTGTGTTGCTTGCACAGATTTAACTTTTAAACTGTTTTATTTTGCTTTAAACTCTTCTCAATCTCATAATATTTCACAAATTTAACAAGATTTCCCAAATCTTTGCTAAATTGATTACAATTTATTACTGGATACCATTCACAATTCGAAGAATTGTATTTTGTTTGCTTGATATTTGAGAGCCGATCATTGAAAATTGATGCGAATTTCGTTTTTATTTTTGTTTTATTACATTTTGAAGGGAACTCGCCGTTATATTTAATCGAATCGAATCAATTTTCCGAACATATCGAAATACCATTTTCAGCTTGATGATGGTTTTTTTTTGGTAATGTTTTTCTTTTCAAAATTTTTTCATTTTCATTTTCGATCTGTTTTAATGTGCGAGCATTAGCCACGTTATCATTTATTGGCAAAAGCAACAACAGAAACGACAAGGAAAATTGAAAGTATTTATCAAGCTGCTAATAAATGGAATGCCTCGATGGATTCTCATTCGACTTAGCTGCTAGACAATTTTTCAAAGTTGAAATTAATAACGATTTTGTTGTTTTTGTATTTTGCTGCTGCTACTGCTGCTGTTGCTGCTGCCTCAACATTGACGTTGCCTTTAATTTTTCTTTTATCTGCCATTGAACAATGAAGCAGAAGAAGATGAAGGGGAAACTGAAGCTAAAGTTAAAGATGGAGGTGAAGGAGCATTGAAAGATGTAGCTCAAGAGTGGGAGCATAGTCGAAGTAGAAGAGAGACAGAGAAGGACTAGGGAGAGGAGCATAATAAATTAAGCGCTGCTTGCCCGTTGGCTGCCACTTGGCCAAAATAAATTGCACTAAGCGAAAAATAACAACTCAATCCATGGCAGGACAACGACAACGTCGACGAACGAAACGACAAACGACAAAAACTGCCGGCCAGAAAATTGAAGCAGCAGCAGCAGTAGCATCAGAACAAACGACAAATGGAAAAAGTGCGCAACACAATGGGCCAAAAAGAGCAAAAAAAAAAAGAGTGATAGACCAAAAACAGAGCGAGAGGAAAGTAAGAGAAAGTAGAGTGGAAACTGCTGAGCGGTAAAAAGGACGAGTGGTGGAGTGTAGTAGGAAAAAGGGATATAAACAGATTACGTCGTTATTGGCGCTGCCAGTGCCGTGCCATTGCTGCTGTGGCTCCTGTTCTTGTTTTTGTTGTTATTGCTGCCGTTTCTGCTGACCAGCACGTGCCCACACATGTCCCCAGGATGAATGGGCAACTGGAACTGGAAACTGGGAGCGCCTGTCTCCATTCTTGCTATCTATGCATGGCCATGGGTTTTCTCGATTGATTTTGCTTCGTTGTCCGCACTCGTATCACCTGCAGGCTACTAATCTGCTGCCGTTGCTGCTGCTGCTCCTGATGCTGCTGTTAGTTGGGTCGTTTCTTCTTCTATTTTCTTCTCCTTGTTTTTTTTTTTTGAAGAGAGAAGGCAACGCAGTGAAGCGTTAACGTTTCATGTCGCCTTTGTCCTGGTCTGGCCTGTCCTAGCCTGTCCTGTCCTTTGCATCACTATCTATCTACCCATTGGGCTGACCAACCATTCTCCTTGCTCCGGTTCCAGCATTAATTTATTTCATGTCTCTTCTTCACTATTTGGTATTCTTCATTCTGGTGGCAGCGTGCAACAATTCACTTTTCTTTTTCTATTTTTTTCTCTTCGTTCTTTTGCGTTTTTTTTTTTTGTTAATTAATTTGCTCATTTATTGCAGGCGACACTAGCAACTGATTGAGTCCTTAAAGTGAAGTCTTTACAGCAAATCTTTACATGATAGTTATATATATATATATATATATATATATATATATATATATATATATATACATACTATACATATATACTCTACTTCATTCTCTGTGTATGTGTGTGTTTTGCTTTTTTATTTTTGTATTTTTCAGTTTATGAAAAACAATAACAAAAACATAAATCATCAAAGACGGTGGCACAAAAATTTTCCGTTTGGCTTTGCTATTTTCCTCTCATTTCTTCCCCGCTCTCTCTCTTTTTCTCTCTATTGGTGCTCCTTTATTTTTTAGCTGACCAAAGTGAAAAGAGAATGAACCAACCAACCGAATGAGCTACAAAAAAAAAAAAAAGAAAATTTATATATATAAAGAAGAAAGCAAATTATTCGACAGCAGCTGCAATTTCGTTTTTGTAAAATGGCCAGATTTCATAGTAGATATAATCCTTAAAGCTCTTTTCATACGAAACGAAACGAAAAAGAAAGAAAAGAAAAGAACAGTGTGGTAGCGCAACCATTGTCCTCTGTGTTAGGCTCAGTCATTGAAGCAGACCAGATTCACAAGATTGCATTTTCTTCGAAATATTAATGCACAATCTATAAATTTTCTTGATTATTGAATGCATTCTAATATGTTGCTGCCATTGAATTGTTCCTTTGCCCATAGAAATCCATACAACACAAACTTTTGAAACTAATTACATAAGCCATATCATGGCTAATTCCACAAACAATTGTTCCAAAAACGATTGCAGTACATTCAGGATTGGCCACAAAAAGAAACCATAGCACCTGAGCTAAATTCCATAAAATGTTAACAACAATTTCCATTGCTCTCTTCACACACACACACACACACACACACACACACACTTATATTGGAAATTAGAGTATTTGTAAGATTTCTTAATAGCAAACCAAAATGCCTTTATTTTCACAAATTGCCAAATTAAGCTGTTAAATCATTTCCATTCTTTTCATAATGATTGTGATGAATAACAAAGAACAATTTTTAGATATTTAATTCAAAATTTTAAATTTGAATTGTAGTAAGATTAAAGAAAATTTTTCAATTTAGATTATTTAGTGCATGGAACTATGTAAGAACAATTTTTTTCTACTTGAAGTTAGACAAAGAAATAATTTTAATATATTTTTAGTCAAAGTAGAAATAAAATTAAATTTTACCCAGCCAAAATGCTCGAGATTTAAGAAATTTACTTTTTATGGAACGACTTAAATACATATTAAAATAATTTAAAATAAAAATAATATTTAAACTATATAATAAAATTTGAAACAAAATAATAATATTTTGCCATCTGTTGTATCCATATTTAGCTTTGGAAACTAGAATAGTTTATAGAATTAAAAATATGGAATAAACAATTTGAAAATTGGAAATTTTTAAAAAAAATATCCATTTAAGGAAATTTAAACTAAAAGATCCTAAACTAAACATTTTATTCCACATATATCAAATGAAATGAGGATTCTGAGATCTTTATCATTAAAATGATTGGTTTTCAGTTGATATAAAAATCATTTAAAATAAATTTCTTCTTGTTCAATGATTTGAATCAATTTGAATAAATTTCTAAAGCTTTTTCTTTCATATCTTTTCCTTGCCCAAAGAAATACTTTAGATATATCAATTGTTTTAAACATTTATAATCAATATAAAGACTTTAATCTGAAATTGTAATTATAAATGATTTGATGGCTTCTATATAATTTTATATTAAAATTATATAATCTCTTTCGAAAAGCCATTCAGTTTATTGTGCACAAAAGTTAAATTTTCAAATTGAAGTTTCTATGGAAATGAAGGTAGTAAATTTGCACAGATTTTCCACTTGCTAACAATTCCCATACCAATTTTAACTTTAAGCCACTTTCCACTTTCAACTGTTGCAGTGGCAGTGGCTGGCAGTAGCAGCGGCAGTTGTAGCTTTAGCTCTAAATCATCTTACCTGCCACAGCTTAAGTCAGCATCAGGCTTCCATCTGTACTCACTACCCCTTACTACAGATACCTTTCACCGTTACCACATAGCACTTAACGGTACCAGGGGCCCACTAATTTACCATTATGCTAGTAGTTCAAGCTGCCTACTACTCAAGTTGTCGTTCATTATGCGTACCATTCTCTATCTCTATCTTTCTCGCTCGCGCTCTCTCTGTCTCTATCACTATCTTTCCCTGTCTTTTGGCTAAGGTTTTGAGGTCTTTATTCTAGTGATGCCTTCTTCATCGCCTTGTTCTATACTTATCCTTCTTTTCCTCTTTCGTTTCCATCTGCTTCTGTTGGAATACTTATTATTTATTGCGCTTTA
Source organism: Drosophila neocordata (assembly GCA_018903615.1). Taxonomy (NCBI): domain Eukaryota; kingdom Metazoa; phylum Arthropoda; class Insecta; order Diptera; family Drosophilidae; genus Drosophila; species Drosophila neocordata. The sequence continues at coordinate 14,528,808 of JAEIGI010000001.1, forward strand.
GCCTTAATGCCCAACATCTTGGGTTCCTGCTTGGTTGCTTTTCGCCTTTCACTCATTTTACATTTTTCATGCACGTTCATTATTATTATCATTGCCACAATCCCTGCCCCCCCGCCTGTTCATCTATACTTATAACCATACCCCCTTCCTACCATTTCTATCTCTTTCTCTCCCTCTCTGTTAAGTTGGCTGATAAGCGACGAAAATGTGCAGAAAGCTGAAAGTTTCGCACAATTTTTTATGCCCTCATACACACACACACACATACATACACACCCAGTAGGAGGCAACCGGAAGTAGCACTGTAAGAAGTGCGAGGTAGGGGTAAAGGGAGGCACCAGAGGGTAGGATAGAGCCAGCTTAAAACGCAAAAATTTATCACTGCAGCAGGCAAGAGATGCACGGAGTAAGATGCTTCTGCTCCTTGGGCAAATAAAAGGCAAAAAAAAAAAAAAAACAAAAAAGAGAGAAAAAAAGGCGAAAAAAGAAACTGCAACGCGCCATTCAATTTGATTACTTGCGTCATAAATACCGGAAGCGTCAGAGTCAGAGCCAAAGAGTGTGAGAGATGGCGAATAGTAGTATTGAGAATCAGTTCCTCCCCCCCACCATCTTTACACTCACTTCCCACCATATTACCCCCTTTGATGTGCACATGTGCGTGCTGCTATTCCCAGAGAGATAGACAGATAGTGAGAGCAAGAAGAAGAGGTGCTGGAGAAAAAGAATATGAATGCGCCTCGATGAATGACGGCGGTAATATCCTGTGCCGTCAGCAATTGCAGTGACGCAGCAGCTGGCTTGGCTTGGCTTGGCCTGGCTTGCCTGGGTTCCTCCTTTTATGCACTCAAAAGAATCTGCTGCTTGGGCGAAGAAAAGGCATTAAAATGTCGACAGTGAAAAGCATCGAAAAAGAGTAGCAACAGCAGAAGGGAGAGAGAGAGAGAGGGAGAGAAGGGGGAAAAAACGTATTAGTAACAGACTATTGAGACGCGTTGAGGAGAGGCGTTTGGTTGGCAAAACGATTGAAGGTCGACGGAACGGGAAAACGGATGGGACGGACGGATGGACGGGCTGCCTCTGGTCTGGTCTGGTCGTGTGAATTCTTACAAGTGCTGGTGTTAGTGCTGTTCCAGTTGCTGTTACCAAATGACTTATGGTTCTTCACAGACCCAAGGATGAGAAGGAAAGTAAGGACACTATCCTATCGCCAAATCAGCAGCGCAGCTTGCATATAAAAAGAAAAGAAGAGAAAAAAAAAATGGGGGAAAAAAAAAAATATCAACCGTTGACGATAAAAAGGAAGCTGCTGCTGTTGCAGCTGAAAATGACTTTGGGGCATGTTCATATATGTGGTTGTGTGTGGGTGTGTGCGTAATGACTGATCGTGTGATTTTTTATGCCCGCAGTTGCGTTGAAAGACGATTTATCTTGGGTTATATGTTTGTGTTGTATATATATGTATATATCCCTCAACCCACAAATCAAATCCTTGGTAAAATAAACAAAACAAACGAGTTATTTTTTTTTTTTTTTTTTCTCCTTCATTCTATCTCTCTTGCAAAAAAGAAGCCAAAATAAAAAAAAAAGAGGGAATATATATATATATATATATATATTTAAGTTGTGGTTGCAACAGCAAAATATCTAACCAGCTAGCTAACTGAATGCCAAGTGTAGTGTGGGTGGAAGGTGGAGGTATGGGGTGATGGGATCTCCCAGCGGTTGGCAGAGATTAACTTTTGGTTCACTCAAAGCGACCACAGCAAGTGCTTTTGCATTTAAAAACTGCGCCAGTTGGACAAATATATATATATATATGTATATATATATATAGTAACTGGAGTATGGGTATAGCTATGGCTATGTCAGTGGGCGGACCAAATGGGCGTAACTGAGCTTGTTAGTGGCCAAACAGGACATTCTCTATTGTTGCTGTTGACAAAGCTCATGTATGTATTTATGCAAAACTTAAAAAAAAAAACAACAAACGAAAAGAAGAGAAGGAAAAAAAAAAGTAAAAGCAGGCCACAATCCAGAAAGATTAACAATTAGCTGGCATTTTAATTTATTTTATATTTATAAGCCATAGACTGACAGTGAGATAAATAAAGAGATAAGCAAAGACAGACAGACAAACAGGTAAACAGACGAGCATTAGTTATTGCTTTCAAAGTGTATTTAACTTGGCTGCCAATCAATTAAAAGTTAACTAATGAAAAGCCAAGAAAAATCTTGCATTTTCTTCCCCCATTTCTCTTGAAAGAAGCCATTTGCCATTTTTCAAGAAATTAAAAACATTTCCATCTTATTAGTATTTTGTTTTCTCTGTTGCTTGAACCTTGAACTTTGCTTTTGGCTACAGGTTGGTAAGAGCTAACTACAGCATAGTTTTTTCTTGTTGTGTTTGTTTTAACCGTTTTTGCATAGACCCTTTTGTTTCTAATCTCAGATGAGCAATTGTTTAATGAATTGTAAATTATATATATATATATATATATAACATTACTTTAAGCAAACTGTAAAAAAATGTTGTCCAGAAAACCAAAAAACTGTATCTTCCCCTCCTACATCTTGTCAATTATTTAAATGCTAGCTATAAAAACTTATATCAGGTTATTTAGATTGTTCCCATTCCTTGTTATGAATTCAAAATTTCGTAGAAAAAGTCCTCTGAAAATGAAAGATTAGCATGCAGTTAGAATTGTTTTTCATCCCCAGATGATAGTTTGAAACGAATCTTAACAAAAATATATATAATAAAGGAATTTAAGAAATGATATCTTAAAGGTAATAAAGGATGAAATAATATACAACTTAACATACTTATAAAAAACAACTTTTAACTTTAATTGCATTGCAAGTTGGTTGAATAAAATAATTTAAACTAAACCTAAAACAATCTATAATAAAGGCAACCTAAGTGTAATTAATATATCAACAAACAATTTCTATGTGTGCCCAAATGTCAATTAAATATATATTTAATTATCCTTTAAAGAGTATTAAAATCTAAAAACAATGTTATTTTTTTTGCTTTTTTTTATAATTTTTTTTCAAGTTATTAAAACTGTGAGCAAATTGAAACACAATATTTGTGAGTGTAAAGTGAAGTGAAGAAGTAAAGTTTTAACATAAAAATATACCAAAATATAAAGAAAACAATATTAATATTAAATTAATTAAACAAAATTTTACCAAAATTGGTTTAAATAATAAAACCTTTGGGTTAATTTTTTTTTTTTGGTGCCAAGAATTTACATATAAATCATCAGCACGGTTTAAATACAACTACAAAGTATTATTTAGGTTGAAAATATAAGATAAAATATAAACAAAAAAATATATTTTTATATATATATATAAAATAAACAACAAAATTAAAAAACTTCGTAAATTACTTTAGGTGAGTATCGTAACTCCTCTCGCTCTCTTTAGCTGTCTCTCTCACAAATAGTTTTCTTAATTAGAGTAGACTCACCTTGAATAGAAAAGTTTCAACTGAGTTAATAGATAACATTATTGCTTATAGATTAATATCAATTAATATTCCATTTAATATTTAATATAAGATAACTGAAATAAGATATAGTCTCTGATTTTTCAATACATTTAAACTAAATGTTTGTAAATAAAATTTCGTATAGAAAAAAGCTTTTTGGAGTCTTCTTCTACCTCGTTTAAACAAAAAAAAATCATACCAAACAAGATCATAAATTATTAACTATATAAAATTAGACAGCAGAGCTTAACAAAAAGCTATACCGAAGTTGGTATACTTTTGCAAATTCTTCATCTGTGAATTGAGTATTAAAGGAACTGTTTTAGACCTTTAGAATACTTTCAAGAACTGTTGTAGACCTCCTAAATCGTAGAATTTGAATCTGGGATTTGGTTTAAACTTTTTTCTTTTACTTTTTTCTGGATCTCAGCTGTATATATATATATATACCATTTCGATTACTTTAAACATTAAACTTATAAGAATGTTACGAGAGGGGGTTCTTCTTCTTCTTTAATATTCCTTATCTAATAAGAATCTTAAGAGGGGAGTCATATCTGTATTACCTAATATCTGTATTCTTTTTATACTATTAGATTTATTTACCCAAAGATTTCTGTAAAGTAAAATTTATGATATAGGTTTTGAGATTGTCAAATACCTCTATTTATATTTCTATATATTGCCTTATCAATCGGTTAATGTCAATCTAAAATCTGTATACTTTATTTGAAAGGACAAATGCTTGTCATTTGTTTTTAACGACTTTTCATATACCCTTTCATTTAGAATATAAATCTACTCATATATTTTTCCAACTATATGTAAAAGTCGTATAAATAGTATATTTGATTGAGTTTTCATTTCATTGAGTTTGCGTAGTTGGAAAACTTCTTGAATTTATATCAAATTTATGGAAATTAAGTGCAAAAAAAAAAAAAAAAAAAAAAACCGTTACTCTACTAACTGAAAAGGGAAAAGTTTTTAACATTTGCCCTTCACAATTGATGATGCTACATTCGATTAGAATTTTGTGTGATTCCTTTGATGGCTTGCTTCCCGTCTCTCCCTCTCTCCCTCTCTCTCTCACTTTCCCACTCTTCATTTGTCTCTCCGCCATGCGCTTCGCATTTCCATTTCCATTAGTTTTGATTGTCTAACGAACTTCAATCTGCCTAGTGCTACTGCTACTCCTGCCCCTGCTCCTACCCCTACTTCCTACTACTGTTCTCATTCCCATTCCCACTCTCATTCCCGCTCCAAGCGATGACTGTCAAAGCTTTGAACACGCGTCAATTGTTTGTGATTAGCATGAAAATCATTACAAAAACACAGAAAATGAATGGCCAAATCCTAGTGGAATCGAACAGCAACAACAACAACAAAAAAAACGTGGCAAGAGAAAGGACACAAAAAAAAAAAAAAAAAATGACAGGACTTAGGACAACCAAAAATAGAAAAAAAAATAACAACAAAAAATTGTTACGCTGAATGTTGTTGTTACTGTTCGTGTTGCTGTTGCTGTTGTAGCTTTGTCAAATGTGTTTTTGTGTGTCGTCTCAGATGTGTCACTGACAGTCGGAGCAGGGGCAATGGGGGGCTGGGGGACAGTGCCAGGAGGTGGAACAGGACCAGCTCCAGCCAAGCAGACAAAAGGCAACCAGTGACAAAATAAAAAAAAAAAACAGAAACCAATAGAAAGAAAGAAAGAAAAAAAAATCGAGTTAGGCAAAACAAATAGGAAAATAGTTTTGGACGGGATGTCGCCAGTGTTGAGGCAACCAAAAGAAGAACCATCGACATAAACAACAACAGCAAAAGCAATAGCAATAGCAACACCAACAACTAAACGGAAAAAACATAAAATAAAAGTAGCTAAAGGCAGTGTGGCAACCAGGGTGAAAAGGAACGGAACGGTACGGGGGGAGGTGTATAACTGAGTGGGTGGGTGCGCTTGGTCCTAGTGGAATGGTATGGGCAAAAGGATCCTTCTCGGCCTGGCCGTTGTAAAAGTCAAGCGAAATAATATTTTCCGGGTGCCAGGCAAAGGCAATGCCAAAATACAACCAGGAGAGAGAGAAGACAACAACAACAACTAAAAAATAAGAAAAAAGAAATAAAGAAACAAGAGAAGAAGATAGAGAAAAGCAGACAGAGGAAGAGAGCAAGTAAAGTGAAGAGTGGAACGAGAGGAGACAAGGAGAGCTCAGGACGCGAACTTGCGGCCATCATTGTAGGCAATTTGCAAAAATAGCAACGATTTCAGAAACCCCTAACCCCACACCTCTCCTCTTAAACCATGTTGCTGCTGGTGCTATTCGTTCGCCCACCAGAAAAAGGAAGTTAGTTTAAAGGAAATCAAAATAAAAATCATAAAAATGCAGAAAGTACAAGAAAGAAAGAAACCAAGCACGAGAGTAGCAAGAGAAGAATGGCTAGGAAGGGTGGGGGGGTGAAAAAAGTAAAGACAAAACAAAAAAAAAAGTAAACAAAAAAGAAGCAACAAAATGTTCTTTGGCACAAAAGATGAAAAGTTGTTGCTGTTTATGGCGGAAGTAGATAATGCCAAAGATGAACAAGGCTAAGGATGTCGTGTCTGCGAAAAGAGAAAGAGATACAGAGCGTAACAGAGAGAGAGAGAGAGAGAGAGAGAGCGAGAGACAGAGATGAAGACAGTTGTGTGAGTGAAATGAAGCTTAAGAGTCCGGTTGGGGTCTATAATTTTGCCATTACAAAACAATAGTAAAAACAAAGCTGCAACAAAGTTTACCAGCAACGCAAACGAATAGCTAGTCTTATTCTATGAAAGAGACAGAAACAAAGTAGACAAAATGTGTGTGCAAAAGAGAGAGAGAGACAGAGAGTGACAGAGGGAAATGAAATGAAGAAAGCTTTGTCGCATTAGCTACAATTACTGTCGCAATTATGGCCAAAAAGAAACCTTCTTTGCCAAGTTGTAGATTTTTGGAAATGCTGGCTTTATGTTTCTCTTTCTCATTTTTTTTTTTTTTTGTGGATGGACGAACGCAGAACCGAAATCATTAATAACCCAACCCGAGCTAATCAAGCGCAGTTCCTTGGTACGCCCCCACCTCCTACCATTTATTCTTACTCCCCGTTCAGTGAACTTTAGCTAATGGAACCCAAAAAAATAAAAACGCAGAAACCCTTAAATACGTGCGATAACATAGTAGCGAGAGAAGTCACCCTTCTTTCTTGTTTTCTCATTCAATCAGCAGACGACGACGATAAAGTCAACATGGAAACGGCAGCAGCAGCAGCTCATAGAAAACAGAGGAGCAGGATGATGAATATAGGAGTGGGGAAAAAAGTGGAGTGAAGAGGGAGTAGAAGCAACGCAAGGCAAGGGCAAAGTGGCGTCTAGGCCTACGCAAAGTTCAGCTGTTTTGTCACTTATTCACAGCACATTAAACAATTTGCTTTTTACGCCGGCCAACACAACACAACACAGCATAACATCAATGACCCGTCGTAGTCGGTCCTTCTATTCTCCTTCTCCTTTCTCCGTCTCTTGTTTCAGTTCCTGTTCCGTTCTCTCTTCCCATAAACCTTATATTACCACTACTTTATATATATATATATATATACCCATCCTATCGTTCTCGATTGCTGCCTCGATTGCCCAGCCAACCGCACATTTTAATTGTTCTCGTCATGAACATGTCATAAAGCAAATCAGATTAAATGCGTCACTTATTATTGTGGGGAGACCAGTGTGCCTGATGCCTGGTGGCTGATGTTCCGCCCTCTGACTGGGCACGTGTGTGTATCTTTCTCATTCTCTTACCCATTCTCTCTCTCTCGATTTCTATCCCTATCTTTTTCGCTCTATTTGTGTGTGTATTTTCTTTGTTAACTGCGGTCAAATGTGGTAACGCACCACGCGACATTTGATGGCAACCAGGAGTAGCAATTGAACAAGAAACAGAAGGAGAAGCATCAGCAGCATATCGCTTTTTATTGCATATTACCTTGTCGAACATGATGAAGACAGAAAAAGGATGAACTGTGGGTTAACAGTTACCGTTATTGGGTAGAAATTAATTAGAACAGTTGAACAAAATCAGTTGAATCGATGACAAAATAAGCAAAGAGTAAAAAAACTTAAAAAGAAGAGCTTATACATTTCTGATATATAATCTATTTGATTTTGGAATTAACTGTTATACTAAATATATTTCTTATAAAGCTGACTTTTGTTCAAAAAAGTTATTTCAAGACTATAGTAAAAGGAATATTCTACATATGTTGTAAAGAATCATTAGATTTGTATTTATGCTATGCATTATAATAATATATTTAACTAAAAGTGTTATACTGTCATATATAACTGTTATACAGCAAAGTAACTTTAGCAAAGCACTCAAACTTTATCAATGATCTAATTTTTGCAGCTTTCTTGTGTAAGACTTCTTTTTTTCATTATTAGACCCACTGTGGCACGGCACTTAAAGCCCTTTAACGGGAATTTTGCTCTCCTCTTCTTCTTATATGCTGGTTGGTTGTACTTGTTCTTGTTGTTGGTGTTAACTTGCATGTTAGATTGTGCGTGCAGCTTAATTAGTTGCAAACTGTTTTTCATCATCATCAACTAGAAACATACACCCACACACACACACACACACACACACACATACACTATATATATTATAAGGTACAAGGACAAGAAAAGCGTTGGTCAAATGGAAAGGAATGGGGGGATTGGTGTAGATGGTTAGGATATAGAAGTAGTTGTGCCAACTGGCTGGATGACTGCATGTTAAGCACACGTTTAATTTATTTTATGTGTAAGGTGTCGACGAGACGGCGAGGGGGGGTTAGGGTGATTGAGCAAAAACTTCTTCATCATCAACAGAGAATTAAGTAAATTGACACTGAAAGCATTTAGTCAAGTTGAGGGCACTTTGTGTTTGGTTATCTTTTAATCGGTAACTTCTTCTTCTTCTCATTCTTTAGTCATTCATTCCTTTACCTACCATATTCCTCTCACCCTTTTAACTGTTTCTGAATGGCAACGAATCGAATATTGATTTCTAATATTTATGCAATTCCATTTTACAAATTTGCATACCAAATCCTGATTGCTAGGGGACTTTGAGACATACCCACACATATCCATATATATATATATAAACACAACACAAAAAAAAATATATATATATATATATGTATATATAACTATGGGTAACAGGAACAAATAGAACAAAAAACGTTTTCTTGGTAAAAGTCACACAATGACAGCAACAGCAGAAGAGAAATTGAAGGTAGCAAATGGAAGTGGAAATGGAAATGGAAGACTGGCACTTGACGCGCACCGGCAACAGTCGATTAGTTACACACACACACACACAGACACACCAGGTAGACAAGACAGACAGAGAGAGAAAGAGAGAGACTGAGAGATATATACCGACTGACGGACGAACAGACAGTTGAATAGACAGTCGGACATTATAGACAGATAGTGCTTTTTGTTTCATGTGTGTAATCACAGCAGCTCCAGCAATGGCAATTTTCAAAATGAAAACATAAAATAATAAATACAATTTGACAGCGCTCATTCCCATTGCTTGTATCCAATAGATAGTTTCACCATCGACCACCACCCTGTCATCCCATTATATCTACACTCAGAGAAAATGCCAATTGTTAAAGAAGAAATCACAATTGTAACTATATTTTAAGCCATTGAAATCAAGTATCAAATATAGGATCTCCATTGGCTACCAAAGTCCATTATTGACTATTGATTATTACTTGACTTTAATCCTATAAAAGTTAATCAAAATATTAAAGAAAATGCATTAGATAATAAAATACCATTTAAAATTTACAATTGCCTACTTTTGGGCATGGTAACTCATAATTTATTGAGTTGATTTCCCTTTTTGTCTATGACCAACAAACTTGACCCAAGAATCAAAAAGCATTTTCTAACTTTGCGATTTTTACTCTCTCTATATATATACATTTTTTTTTGTTTGAGTGTATGTATGTATATATATATATATATATATATATATATATATCCTTGTATTTGTGTGCTCTGTGAAGCAGCATCTACATAATCATATTATGCTTGACTGACACAACAAACCAAGCGCACAAATGTGGGTCCAACTGCATTGAGTTGAATCAGATGAGGAGTAAGAGCAGCCAGCACCAGAACGAGAATAAGCGGTATAGGGAAAGAGAGGAAGGGAGCGGAGAGGAGGTATAGAAGAGATTCAAGTAATTTGACAGGCGACATACATTTTCGGTTGCACATACACACACACACAGATACACACTCACACATACACTGACACCAATACACCCAAAAACAGCTGGGCAAATCTGTTAGCCAGTGAATTGATGAGGGGGCAAAAGCGATAAAAAGGCTTTACAAATGGGCTTGGGGAATGTGGAATGTATGTGTAAGCTTACTCCGACTGATGCTCTTGCTACTGCTTCTGCTCCTGCTGTTATTCCTGCTGCAATTGCTGCCATGATATGGGCGGCAGAGACAGACAGTTGGAGCGACAGCGCCACCTGGCAGCTGCCAAAATTGCAAAATTGAAATTGAAATGCGACTGCTGCTGTTGCTGTTGCTGCTACTGCTGATTCACTCTCAAACATACACACACATTCGTATATATAAGTGTACTATATAGTACTATATGACCATTCGCATGCATAATACGCATACGCACCGTACACTCGACTAAAATGAAATGAATCAAAACGTACTAGTACAAGTACAAAATGCATTTTATACATCTTCTTTCGATTCAATTATAAATCAGATTCATAAACGAAATACAATTCATATTTTGATTGAAATAATAAAGCTGAAAAATTTGTTTAAAATAAAGAAATAAATAATAATTTGACAAACTTCCTTTGTTAATCGTAGTTAAATAAAACATTTTGTATATTGAATCTGGCAAATCAATACTTAAAACTGAGTTGGATAAAGTGATTTCTAAAATATAATTTCCTGCTAACATTATAAAAATTATGTTTATTGTTGGATCATTGGCGAATCAGGAATTCTATTCTATATAATAACTCAAAAAACAATTCTAATACTTACTAAACTATTTATATTTTTATCTTACCACTTAGTATAAAAATATTGAAAAGTCAATTTCAATCCATCAGACTTTTTAGGATTTTAACAAATAAATTAAATATTTATGCTATGACTAGAAAAAGTTTCCTCTTGATTACTCTTAAATATCTCTCAAATGGCTATTTTTTTTGGAAATCATCGTAGATTAAGCTTTTACTTTTTCGTTTTGTATTTTTATGGCTTTTTTATTTCGTATTGTTTATTTTTTTCAAGTGTATAGGCTGCTGTTCCACCTTTGGCCCCTATAACCGGTTGCTGCTGCCATTGCTGCTGCTGCTGTTGCTGTTGCTGCTACCGAGGCTGTTGCCTGTCGCAAAGACAAGCCAAAGCAATTAATGTAATGAGCAGCAGCATGTCAGAGTAACAGTCGACGTCGACATTTTTGCACAAGAATTTTCAATCAGGCAGCAGGGCGTAAGGTAGGAGGTAGGCAACACACACACACACACACTCACACTCACATTTACATCCACAATTCACATTCAGCCGAAAGAGAGCATAATGTGTAAAGGCGTCCAATGTAATTGTTTAAAACCAAGCTACTTAAGTGCCAAGTGTGTAGATACGATGTATAGAGAGCGTGTGTATGTGTGTGTGTGTGAATATGAAGGTGGCAGAGTGTAGTGGGGATGAAGGAAGCGGGGGCATATGTGAGTGCGAGTGCACAAACAAAAAGTCCAATCAGGCCTGCATTAATGAGGTACGAACACATCCATGGTTTGAGTTACCCAGAGTGTGAGAGAATGGGAAAAATGGGTTCTGCATTCATTTGCATTTATGTTTTGTGCCAACTAATTTACAGGGGCTTCTCTTGTATATGTGTTTGTGTGTGCGTGTGTGTGTGTGTGGGGATATAACAAAACAAAATCAGCGTCAACAGCCACGACAAGCGCCCTTTTTACTTGACAAGAAGAAGACATGTTATACCTGGTGTCTCTCCCCAAATATATATATATATATATATATATCTTGCTAGCCAAGTGCATTTTGAGTTGCTTGCAACAAAGAAGGCTCTTCCTCTACCCACACACACCCACACACATACAGAACATGCATAGAATATGTGCATACTCATTAGTTTGGAGTGGTTCCGTCAACAAGAAGAAAGAAGGCGTCACAACAAAAAAAAAAAAAACCAGAACAACAACAAAAGAAAGAAACGGCGAGGTGTGTTAGGTGTGTAGGAGAGGGGGTAAAAGTAGCAAAAAAAAAAAAAAAAAAAGAAGATGAAGCAACCACCAACAACACCACCCAAAACAAACTGATGTTGTCAGTCATTCAGTCAGTCACTCAGTCAGTCAGTTGTCGTCATCTTCTTGGGCATAAACAAACCTTTTAAGTTGCACCTAATTGTTGTTGTTGTTGCTGCTGCCGCCGCCGTTGCTTTTGCTATTGCTGTTGCAGCGGGGAGTTTTATGCCGCTTTCTTTTTTCCAGCTCATAAATTTTTTTTCATATTTTTCTCTTTTTTTTTTTTTTTTTTTTGTCAATGTCAACCGACGGCGATGTCGGAACGTACGGGGTTGGTGGCTTTTGTCTGTTGGTCGCTCGGTCCTACGACTCTTTCGGTCTCTCATGAATAACTGATTAAAACCATTTTTTTTTCACCAACGTTTTTTATATATACATTTTTTTGTTGTTTTTTTTGTATGTTTGGTTTTGCTAACGTGGCGCGGGGTTGAGGCTGTTTGGGTGGAAAGGCTGAGGGCGGAGGAGGGGGTCTAGAATGAATAGCGCTTGTTTGAGCTGACTGCGCTTCCATTTATAATGACTTTGCTGAAGCTGTTGTAGCTGACGCTGGACAGCAGAGAGTGCAATGTCACCAATGAGCAGAGATAGAGAAAGAGAGGGAAAGAGAGAGAAAGGCGGAAGAGCTGAAAAGATGATGCAGGCATATGCTTGCCTGCCTGCTTGACTGACTTACTCTGCATTACTTTGGATGATAAATAGCTGTTATACGGCAAAGAAGTTAAAATTGTAAGCAACTGTATCTGACACAACTTATAATGCAACAGGATCAGGTTTAGTTAAGAAAAATGATATAACTGTCAATTAAAATGCAGCTGTAACACAAAACTGTTATGCCAAAACATATTAAACAGCTGTTTTACCAGCTGTTATATTGTAAAGTGAATGAATAATGGTAATGATAAACCTATCCGTAATATTTGGTCGAATAAAGAGGGAGGATAGGGCTGACTATATATCACTTTATAACATCTTTTCGTTATACAAAGTAATTTAGTTGCATTAAAGCAACTGTTATACAAGCCAACAAAGAAACTTTCATAATAAAGCAATATAAATTCAATTTTAGCCGATGATGGAAACCATAACTAATTTCATTAACACTTTTTAAGTATTTATAGAGTTTTTGTTTAGAATATAACAGAATAGAAATCATATTGATTTATTTTAAATCTATAGCTGTTATATTCTGTATAACAATTGTGCAATTACTATGCAATTTAAGCATTTAAAATTTAGTTTAAAGCACTTTTTCTTGGTTTTGTTTTGCTTAACAATTGGGCAACTCCTTTCCTCCGCAATAAAGTAGATTGAGGTGGCCCACCTCGACAACAAAATCAGCCATCAGCAGCACCATCAGCCATTGTGTTATACAACAACTCTTTGGCCAACTATTCTGAGCTCATAAATACAACATTATTTCGCAACGTAAATCGCAGCCTTGAAGCGTGCGCTTGTTCGTTCACTTGCATCGTCGTCGCTTGTCTGTGCGCGTCTCAATTCACTGCACATTTTGCAAATAACAATCGCATTTTTTGAATAATTCAAATCCACTTTGTTGCCCCGTCTATCTGACTGACTAACTGACTGTCTATCTGTCTATCCGTCTGCCCGTGCGTCTTTGAATCGTGGCAAAACGACGACGTTGTGGCATAAGAAAAGCGAACAAACCCAACTTTAGCTAGAGCTAGAGACTCTCTAGCGAACAGGCAACATCAACTGGCAAGCGCATTTTCCGTATGCTTTTTTTTCTTCTCTTTTTTTGTTGCTGCTTTTGTTAGAGGGCCGCATAAAAAATGTATAGCATAGTTTTGTGCGTTTGCTGCAAACCAACACATACACCCACACACCGACACACACACACAAACGCGCAGACTATTGCACAATTAGAGCTCAACCATTGGCTTAGTATTGCCATCTCGCTTACTCGCTCTATTATCATCATCAGCTGGAGAGAAAAGCCAGAGAACCGAGAACCATTCAAATTTTTAAGCTCTGCATTATTTATGGCCCATTCTTTCCTCTATTTTTTTGTTTTTCTACATTTTCGCCCGCCTTTTTCCCCTTTTTTTTTGGTATTTTATTTTTTTTTGGTGATTGCAAGATTTAAATTTATATTTAAATTTTGCGCATTTAAATTAAAAACCAAATTGCACATCGCAAAATGTTTTTTCCCTTTTTTTTTCTCGTTTCTCCTTTTTTTTTTATTTTTGGTTTTTATTTTCTGTTGCTACCGTTTCCAGTCGCGCGCTGTTCGCTGATTTCATTTAGTTGCTGGCCAGAGTGATAGGCCCAGCGTAGCAGTTCCGGCTGCTTGCCGGACTGAAGCGGGAACAGCTACAACCACGGCAATGGGTAGTGGGAAGCGGGTGTTGGTGCTGGAACGTGGGGCAACTGGAAACTGAAGCTGATGCTGGAGCAGAAGCAGGAGCAGGAGCAGTACACGATTGCCACCCACAATTCAAAAATCAATTTTCATTTGCAAAACGATTACATTCACATTCATTCAATGTTCGTTGGTTCGCAGTTTTTCTTCATTCTTTTTTTTTTTGTGCCATGTGTGTATGTGTATGTGTGTGTGTGTTGCTATCGGTTCTCTTACACTCGAATGAACTTTTATTCAATTTGCAAAGCAACCACAAGCTGCACAATAGCCGTTTTAAACACTCAGCCAACCAGCGAACCAGCTAGCGAGCTGCCAGCCCCGTCCAACTGAGTGGACGTGAACGGGCATTTCGTCATTTCACAGAGAGCAGCAGCAGTCGAATCATTGGTTGTAGGAGCATGAGAAGAGCTATAGGAGCAACATTTGGTTTGAGGTAGCAAAATGTAGGAGTTGTCCTGTCCCTACCACAATTTATCCTCCCCTTTCATTTTCATACCATTTATACCATTTCTCTTTCTCGTCAGTGCCATTTGCATGTCCAACTGTCTCTTCCTCTGATTCTCTATACCATTCATTCACCACACTCTCCTCCTCCCTGTTTCTGTCTCTGTCTCTATCTCTGCATTTTTGTTCATTTAAATGCTGCTAAAAATTGTTCGCCATTTCTTTGGCAATTTTTCAGTCCAGTTACATTTTTGTCCATGTTTCAAATATTGTTAAAAATATTTTAACCATTGAGAATTAATTCATTTCATTTATTCAAATATAAATATATTAAATGTTGCAATTCGATTGAATGGAATTGTTAAAAGGGACAAATTATTAACTGAACTTTCATAAAATACAAAGAGGAACTTCCTTTAAAATATTGTAAAGGGTTTGTTTTAAGTATTTATTTTTAAAAATTTATGAAAAAATTTCTTAGAGCATCTATTTAATACTGAATAAAAGTTTTCCAAATTATATTTAAGAAAAATTAGCTAAAAAAAATGTCGATTGACTGAAAAGAAACAGCATTAAAGAGATTCTTTGGCTAAGCTTATGAATACTTAATATCTGTTATACCAACTGTTATACGAACTAAAGAGGGCTATTCGAGGGCTCAACCAAAAAAAAAAAATGGAGACCGAAAAGAAGAAGTATGTAAAAATAAAACAAATAATAAACAAAACAATGGACGAAGGGCAAAGGCAACAAACAAAAGACTAAAAGAATGCAGAGCTCGTAAAACTGAGATTTAGGCCGAGCCACATTTGTGACCAACACACAAAAAAAAAAAAAAGAAGAAATACTACAATATATATGTACATGTATATAGAAGGTACATACATACATACAGCAAAGGAGACACCAACACAGTAGCTGGGTGATGGTAGATTGGAGCCGAGACCTGAGGGTTGGCAAGGCAGAGTTTTCTCTCTGCTCATTTTATGCGCTAACTGAATCAGCCCGACAGCCATTAACTGAGGCCATTTTATTCAATTTGGCTGCTGGCCCTGTTACCTACCCCCTTGCCATAACCCCCTTCCGTACAACACCAACCAAAAAAAAAATATAAATAAAAGAAACAAAATAAAAGAAGAAAAAAAAAGCGGCAGAAAGAAGGACAGTAGAAAGGCAAGCAAGAAGAAGAATGAAAATAAAAAAAATAAAAATGAAACGGAAGTATATACGCAGGTTATACAACAACTGATGGAGACGAACTGGACTGGAACTCACAAGAGCAGCTCCTGCCTACGTGTGACAACAATAAAAGTTTTTATTGCCGCCACACACAGATGCTACATGAAAGCATCAGAAATTAGCCTTTTTCTCTACACTCCACTCTACAGTCCTCTCCATAGCCAGGCCTACTCTACACACGGAAAATGAATCTTTCGTTAGACATAAAATATTTACTTTTTTTCTATATATTATAATATGCAATCTACTCTCCATGTTTATGAATGTTAATGTACAGAGAACTTTATCTATAGATTACATTTACAAATGGCAAAGCTTTACAAACATTAACCTTATCCTTTTGTTCTATAGATGCCCTTCTAAACATTTATTTTATATCTAAAGATTTTTCAATTCATTTCATAAAAATTTCTTTGTAAAAACCAACTATAACTTTTGCCATTTAGTTCTATAAACTTTTCTGTAGAAAACACATGTTACCATGTTGATGGCTTGTTTTTTATTCCTTCAAGATAGAGTCAGCAAATCTGCTGAGCTGAGTCTGCCAAATGACACTTTGAATTCTTCAGCTGACACCCACATTTAGATAAATGAAGTTGACATGCATGATAAATACAATCCAATGCAGTTTTACATAAAGGATAATGCGGATCAAAGATTTCTTGCTAAAAGATATTAACCACATACTCCAAATGTGGATCTAAAATCATCTAATATTACCTTAGATCTATTATTGGAAAATTTCTTGTCTTGGCATTATTGCTTATTGATCTTTTGTTGACTGATAGAATGTTATCAAGGATCTTTCGATGTTTAATAGTCTACTGATGGACGCATCTGTTATACATATTGAATGGGAGCCATCAATGTTTCATTTTATATATATACATATATAGCTTGATCCTTTAGGACCTACCACCTAACATGAAAAAAGTAATTCAGACTTTCCAAGAAATGTAACCGAAATAAATGTTGATTTTATAGAAATGTAATGGAATGAAATGATGTGTAGGGGTCGTGCTTAAAAGGCGAGACAAAAGCAGGCTACTCCCACTATTGCTCTTGGTCCTACTTCTACTACTGCTCCTGCCTCCTGATGATGACGCGAACAAATGATGGAAATTTGAGTCCCCTCAAGTGGCCACCGTTGGCGTTGGCATTGCTGCTGCCACTAGTGCCGCCGCCTACGTGTGCCACATGCACAATGAATAACAGAGAAAAACGCCTTCCCTTTCCTTCACTTTTCCTCCTTCCATCTCTTCTGCCAGCCGCTACGACTTACAGTCCGTTTTGCTGCTGCGTCTTTGTTTTTGAAAAATTGTCTACTTCATTTGGAGGGGAAACGAAAATGGCCATGAAATATAACAGTACTCATTATGTTGGGATTACGATGCAATCAACGCAGAAAAAAAGTGTCAGTCAAATAAATCACTCGCCAAACATGAGGCATGGGCGGCAATGTAGGCGGGGCGGTGTTCTTGGTGGTGGGCGTTGAATGCTGCACGCGGTAGTCGAGTTGGGGGCAAGAACAAAACAAATAAGAGAAAGAGAGTAAAAGAGGAATATTTCGGCAGTGTCAACATCATTCTACCCGACAACGACAAAAAAAAAAAAGAAGAAAGAAACAAAAAAAAAAAAATAAAACAAAAAGAAAAACGAATTTCAGTGCGTATAAAAACCAAAGCGAACATAGTTGAAGCTGACAGCCAGAATGAGAGGCTGAGAAATGGAACTGCCGACCGAAATTGGAGAGGGCATCATTTTGTGGGGGGAATGAGAAATGTGGAACTGTGGGGTATAGAACGGGGGGCAGCAGTTGAACCTGTCACTTTTGGTGTGCCAACTGTATGAGTCGGCTGAGTTTTAATTATTCAGTGGCTACCCATAAGGACAGCCAGGACAAACGACCAAACGAAACGAAACCAAACCAAACCAATCTGAATTGGCTTTTGAAGATCGAGAGCGAGAGTGGAAATTTAAGCGTATTACTTGAAATAGTTGAATGACCGTAAAACCACCGAAACGATAATTAAAAAAAAAAAAAAAAAAGAAGAAAAAGAATCTTTCGAATCATTTTGATTTGTTCTTGATTCCTGTCTTAATTTTTGTATCAGACTTCTCTTTAATCTTTTATGGTAATACATTTTAGGCTTTTTAATAAACCGAAATTGTTAAAGAAAATATCATTAACTTTATATATTTTAGTTGCATTTCACTTCCCCTTTGGCTGCTTAACAATCATCTTAACCCCTTTCTGGCCATGGTCCATTAAATTGTTGCAGTTTGTTTAGGCCCAAGAGATTAGCTCACTTATCATCAATTTTAAGCTGCAAAGACAAGCAAGTTTGTCTAGGTTCAGCAAACATTTGCCAAAAAGATGAAACTTGCTTGCATCTCCATTATAAAAGACCAAATCTCTGGCAACTTTTTCTCGCTCTCTCTCTCCCTCTATCTCTCATGGAACTTGTCATCACTTTTAATAAGCTGCCGCAAAAACTTTGTCACTTTCTTTTAACTAGGCTTCGGCTCTTCTTCTTTTATATATATATATATACATTTTGGTTTTCTTTTCTTTTTTTTTTTTTATTTTTTACAAAAATTTAATTAATATCGATTTTGGATTTTCAAAAGAAAGATTCTGGCGACCCAAAACGCACATATACACACATGTAGGCCGACCGGTTGCTTGGTGTAGGAGGGGCACATTTTGTGGCAAACCCCAAACACAACTTGAGCGGGTTATACACACACACACACACATACACAAACAAAAAAAATGAAGGAAAAAAAGAAAGAAAAAAAAAATTGAACGAGAATGGAGAATGGAAAACGTGAATGGGCATGGATCTGGTAGAAAGAGCAGAGTGGTGGTATGTGACAGTGCGAGAGAGGGGATTGGTGGTGGTGTATGGAGCAAAAGCTAGGAACAACTGTACCGCCCACATACATACAAAGATGTTACAGCTTAGGCAAGTAAAAACTTCTAGTGAAAAACTTTTAATCTTTGCCAGGGCATAAGTAAGATATATGTACTACTTTCTCTTTGAGGATATGTGTGTGAGTGGTAGTGGTGTGTGTGTGTGTGTGTATTTGTGTGTGCGAGGAAAGCAGCTGCTCAATATTTTTCATACTAAGACTTTTACCAGTGGGTTTTGCTAAGAGATTTCTAAATGGGATTGGTTTTTCCACTACTGCCGACAGTCCAAGTCCAAGTCCAAGTCGGAGTCCGAGAATGAGAATAAGAATGAGACGGTGACGCAGACGAAGAATCCAAGTCCATGTCCATGTTCATGTCCGTTTCCATTTTTGAGGCAGTTAAAGTTGGCTATGGCCATCTAAAAACAACTTCTAGAACAATTTTCGTTAATTAAAATATTTTCAATGTGTAGTTATATGCTTTTGGTCTTGCTCTTGGCCTCCTGCTGCTTGCTACTGCTTCTACTGCTGCTGGCCCTGGGTCGCCATTGCTGCTAAGGATGCTCGAATTACAAAGCAAATTATAATTTCATGAAAGTTAAACGAGCAACTCTCTGCTGATGCTGTTCCAGCTGAGGGTCACAACTTGCCAGCCAGTCAGCCAGCCAGCCAGCCAGTCGGACAGTCAGCCAAGAGAACATAGTAAAGTGGCAGTGAGCTGAAGATGGAGGGTACTGGAGAAGGTAGTGGTGGCAGTGGCAGTGGCAGCGGTAAAGGCAAGTCCATCCTGCTTTTGGTCGTGGGCGTTTTTGGCTCTGACTGCGCACTTGAGTGCAAAGGTGGCCCAGGCAGGTCGCCGTTGAGCTCTGCCTGAGATTGTGAATTAAACATGCTGCAGAAGAGCGAGAAAGAAAGAGAAACAGAAAGAGAGAGAGGGAGAGAAAGATAAGGAAAAGAGAAGTAAAAGGGGGAAGAGAAAGCGAATGCAAAATATATAAGAATGAAAAGTGAATTGGGAAACGGAGGCAAGGGCCTTTGCCGGATGCCATCGGGAGCCACCAAAAAACGACGAGCCCCAAGCCCCAAAGCCCTGGCAACAATATAATAATAAAAAAGGCAGTTTTTGTGCAAGTGCGAATTTATGTCTTCAATTATTCAACGCCTCATTTGTATGCCACCGCCTCCACCTCTAACCCCTCCCCAACCATCCATATATCCACCCACTCATACCCCTTGCCTTTTCCGCAATTCATGCTCTCTTTCACTCTTATCCTTTCCCGTTTGGTGGCATCTCAGTCTCCGTCCGTTGCTTTTTCTCTGCATGTGCTAAAATGGCAGCCTGCATTTCCGTTTCCGGCCAGCATGCAATTGCACGCCATTGCATATATGGGCAAAAGAGAGCATATCTTCTGCTCCCTATCCTGCCGCTTGCACACATATGTATGCATCGTCCTGGGCAATTGAAATTTCAACTGGCACAAAAGTAATTCAATTCAACGCCAGAGACCAGCTTTCTCTGGCCTCCATCTCCATGTACCATCTTTTGGCATGTCCTTTTATTCGTATGTGTAACACAGACAGGAACAGCATTTAAGAAGTTATTGTCATAAATGTTGGAAGTTTGTTTGTTTGCCTGTTTGTTGTTCTTTTCCTCTCTTACCTCTAGCACCAGGGCCAGATATAGCTCTTACTCCTCTGCCCCTTTGGATTATCCTGCTGGTACCGCCACTTCACCATCTACTTCTACTCCGCCTCCCTTATGTTAGCCTCGCCCTGACTTAACATTTATTTAGCCTGCCGAAAAAGCCGCCGCCCATTTGCAATTCTAATGTAATTTTTTCGCGAATCATAAGTTAGAAACGATTCCTCCCATCCCTTACTTTTATTCTCTACCCTCCCTTCCCCTCATTCCGCTGTTTGTTTCTCAAACTTGTGTCGCCTTTCTCCAGGAGGGCAACAGATTTTTTCATCTTTAAAAAAGAAAACTTTTGACCAATTGCCACCATGGGCAAAAAAAACCCTAAGAAATTTAATTACTAAATCTGTTCCTAAGCTAGATAAATGTTCTTTTATATATACTATATATATATACACAGGAAATCATAATGAAAGTCGGCTTCTCAATATTTATTGTTAATACTTTTCAATTGGCCTCCATTTTGGCTGTACTTTGTTCCACAGTGCAATTGTAAAATCTTACCAAAAATTCGATTCGATCAACCAAAGAAAGGAAGCAAAAAAAATAAAAAATAAAAAAAAAAATATGTTAATTTTGCTCATGTTTATTGAGGAAAAGGAAAATTAATACGAAAATGCAGAAGAGAAGCAAAGAAAAGACACAAAGATTCAGACGACTATGGGAATGCCCTTTAAATGATTTTGTAATCAGCGTTGTGGAAGGGATGGTAGTAGAGTGGGAGAGCACTAGGTTGAGGCGGGGCGGCAAAC
Source organism: Drosophila neocordata (assembly GCA_018903615.1). NCBI lineage: Eukaryota > Metazoa > Arthropoda > Insecta > Diptera > Drosophilidae > Drosophila > Drosophila neocordata. The sequence continues at coordinate 14,550,125 of JAEIGI010000001.1, forward strand.
GAAAAGGAGGAGAGAAAGGGACTAAGGCAAAGGCAAATACTCGCTACAAGAACAACAAACTCAAACAATTTGCCCTGGCATTTACATTTGCATTATTTAGCATTTAAGCGTCACGCTTTGGGTAAACAAATTGTATAAACAGCAACAAAAGCAACAACAACAACAACAACAACAGCAGCAGCAACAACAAAAACAACAACAAGAACAGCAACAAAAGCGCGTAATTCATTAAACCATCTTTTTTTCATTTTCATTTTGGTTCCTTTTTTTTTTGTTTCCCTGTGTGTGTGCTGGTATTTATTTTGTATGTTTTATTTGTCCTGGCTAAAATGAAAAAAAAAAAATAACTGGCAAAGGGCGAAGGGGGCAGTCGGTCGGTTGTACGGTGAGATACAAATTTCTGAAGCTAAAACTGTGAGCTGAAACTGAAGCTAAAGCTAAAGCTGAAGGATTTAGTTGGTCAGTTTTAAAGCCACACACATACATGCAGAAAGAGGAGAGGAACACACAAACACACACACACACAACACACATACAGTGCACTTATTGGTTTACTTGTTTACATGGCAAGCTGCTCGTTTTCACACTCTTTTCTTATTTGCTTTAACATTTTCGCATGCATATTCAAGCAACAGAGCAGCCAAGGGAGAGAGAGAGAGACAGAGACACAGAAAGAGAAAGAGACAGTAAGAGTCCTTTTTCTCCATCTACCATCTCGTCCTGCGGTGGCATTTCGTTAGCTCTCTGTATATGTGCATGTGCATACACTTCTCTCTATTTGTGTGTGTGTGTGTGTCGCTTTAAGTGCGCTTGTATGCGTTTGCCAGTTGTTTGCGAATGTTTTTACATCGAATGTTGATTGTACAAAACCACTGAACAAGAAAAATTAATTATACAAAAACGTCACCGCCAAACTATGGTCTACGGACTATGGACTCTACCCGAAATACATACACTGTATGTAGGTTTATATGTGTAAGTGCATGTGTATGTGTATGTGGGTGTGTGTAAGTGGGTGTAGGTAGTCACCCAACTGCAAGCAGATTCCAGAAAAGTTGTTGTTGTTGTTGCTGCTACTACCACCTACGTTGCTCTTAACAATTTTCTGATGGAATTTTATGTTTTTGCATATATATCATGAGACAAACTCTTACATGCATATATATATGTATATATATATATATATATACATATCTACCATACATACATTTGTATGCATTTATTTATTATTTAACATATAGACTATAGAACATTGTCAATGCCTAACCGCAAATTGTTTAAAACGAAACTAATAAATCACAAACCAAACCAAATGGCAGACAAACCAGACCAGACCAGAACAGAACAGACTAAACCAGACTCAGACCAAGACCCATATACCAATCCCAATCTAAAAATCAGTTAAAACAACGATATATAGAGATCTCCTATAACTAAATATACATACGTATATATATATATATATATATATATATATATGTATATATATAATCTAGCACCAGCTGTGACCATCTAATAGGAAAATCAATTTGATGCCCTTGTAAGAAACCTCTGAAAATAATCAAATAATCATGCCATTCGATTGCTGAAAAATGTAAGAAAATCGGTTGAGAAAAGAACCTTTTAAGGAGCAATTGCAATTGCAACAGAAACAAGAAAAACAAAAAAAAATCAACAAAATAAAACATAGAGAAAACTGTAGCATACTTTTAAGCGCTGGCTTAAGATATAAAGGAAAATCGACGAGTAAAAAAAAAAAAAAGAATTTGAGAATGGCAAAACAGGCGAGAAAGGGTATGAAGGGGGCGAAGGTTTTTGGGGGGATTGAACAAAATAGAGTGAGCCTGCAGGCAGTGAACGTGTTCAAGTGTGAAGCTGGCATTGCCACGCCTTCCTTCAAGCAAGAAAAAAAAAAAAAAACCATCCCAACAGAAACGCCCCTATCCAACTCTTACCTTCACCTCCCTATCACCGTACCCTGTCAGTCCACATGCTACAAGCAAGTGTGTGTGTGTACCTCCTCTTTTACACAAATCGACGCTTACGCTTATATTATATATTTTTCCTACCACGGAACTTGCATTTTTTGCATTTTTTTTTCAATGGCGTTGCATTTAGATGTTGGCGATGTTGTTGTTATTGCTAGTGTGTTATTATTGTGTTGTATGTCTCTGTATATGTGTGTGTGTGTGTGCGCTTTTGTTGCGTTTTTATTTCAAGCAGCGCGCAACGGAAGTGTTGCCCTTGCTAAGAAGTAGAAAATGTATGTAAGTAGTGTGGAAAAGTAGATGTAGTAGAAGGAATCCGAGAAACATTGTGCCACATGGCAAACTGATGACAACAAGAATAACTGTAATGAAACTGAGATAAGCTGTGGCCACAGGGCACTAGCAAAAAGGATGAGCACTGCATTGCACGACACGGGACAGCACGGCACGGCAAGGCACTGCTCTGCTTCACTCTTCTCTCCTCTTCTCTTCTCTAGTTTAAGCAGCAAACAGAATTGCTGTCGACTGTCCGGGGGAGATGACGACATTGCAAATCGCTTGCTCATTTGTTGTGCCATTGTTGCAACTGACTCGGACTCACACTCTTTCTCTATCCCCCCTTTTCCCCTATCTCTATATCCTATTTGAGACAAATTGTTAGAAATGAAGTTGAAATGATGATTATTAAGTGGGGTAAAAGTTAGAGAAGGTTTAACTACAGATACCACATCATTACCTTACGTAGTCGTGGAATTTGTTTGGGATTTGATTACTTCTCAACTGAGAAGAGAAGCTGTAAAGATATTTGCATTATTATAAGTATATATACATATATATATATATTTATATGAATTTTGAATTGCTATTGTGTATATTGAAAGGATGTGTGTGGTCTTTGTTCTATATGCACATATATTAGTTTCATTTATGTTACTTTGTGTGCGAAAACTGGAAAACTGCTTTATATTCAATCTCTTTGAGTAATCTAGATTGTTATATATATATATATGTATATCATAAAGCTGCCATTTCAAAATACAAAATTTCAATTAAAATTTAAACTAAATCTGACTAAACCAATCATATCCTTTCAATGCAAAATTTTGTGTTAAATAGAATTATAATAAGAGGTAGAAATTTATATTTTGTTGTCATAATAATATTATTATTTTATGTATTAGAGAATAAGGGTTTAACCATTATGACATTATGATCAGTTAGTTGATAGATTATCCTTATAACAGGAATTGCTTTAAATTCAAGATTAATATTCATTTAAAGTTTTGGGGTTGAGTTAACACAAAGTAATCGGATAGCGTACGTTTTTTCCATATGGAATTGTAACCATTCGTATATGTATATATCTTTCTCTAAACCGATTCGCATATGACCTTTGACCATGGACTGCAAAGGACACTTTTTGTGCGTTTCGTTCATTGTCTTCATTCATTTTCCATTCCATTCTAGTTCCACTTGTTTTGTATATTCTATCTATCAAATTTCACTCGTTTTGCGACGTTTCATACGTTTCATCATATATTATATGTTGTTGTTGTTGCTGTTGCTGTTTCTTACTTTTGTTTGTTGGTTCTTTCATTCCGTTTGTTCGCATTTTTTCTCATTTTTTTTTTTTTTTTTTGCCCCTTTTTTTCCCATTAATAGTTGATCTAGCACTAAGCCAAGGGCATGGACCATGAAGTATGCAAAAGCTTTTTTTTTTCCCATCATTTGCTAGTCACTCTACATATGCTATGCCCCTCTCTCTCTCTCTCTCTCTCTTTCTCGTGAGTGTTTGTGTGTGTATGTGTCTCTTTCTGTTTTGGTACACTTAATTGCTCAACTCTCTATACACAATTTAATATTCATACTTGCGTTTCAGTCGTCGACGTCGACGTTTGCGTTTGCGTTTGCGTTGGGGCTAATGTTGTGGGTTTTTGATTCCGGTTGGCTGCTTCTCGTTTGGCATAACAAATCAAGTTGCTGGGATTATAAATGGAATCCTTTTTTAATTGAAATATATAACCACTGCTGCCACTGTAAGTGTGTGTGTGTGTGTGCCTCATTAATGTGCATATGCATGTGTCTACTGTGCGTGTGTGTGTGTGTGTGTATGTATAGTTCGTTTTTGTCCCTCTCTGTCTGTCAGCCATTCTATCAATTGATGCTTTTTTGATTGCAAATTTGTCACAAACATTTCGCATGACTGCAGCTTTTGCTCTTTGCCTCTCTCACACACACACACACAAGCTGTTTCTCTCCTCTCCCCTCTCTCTTTCAATCTGGTTACTCTTTTCTGTGTCGCTGGCTTGCAAAAAAGCAAAGTTAAATTCTACTTACAGCCAAATATATGTAATAAATACCAGCTTAAAAAAAAAGAAAGTAAAAAATAAACTTTATCTATATTTCAACCACACGCAGTCATGTGCTTATACGCACACACACACACACACACATACACACACTGTGCCACCAACATCCGATATACATGCCATATATAAGAACTGTTAGTTTGGTTTTTCTTCTTTTCGTTTTTATTTTTTTTTTTCTTCTTGCTGTCTCGCCCAGCCAAAAAGTTTTTTTTTTGAAAGATATTCCTTTTACTGCTACTCCACCTAACCTCCTACTCCTCCTCAATCTCCCGCTCTCCCACTACCACTACTCCCTACCCTACCCCGTTCCATTTCGGTTTACGCGTCCAGCGTAAGCAAAAAGTTTGTTCTCTACCCCGAAAAAGGAAGAAAAAATGAGAAAAAAAACACCACAAAAAAAAGAAAGGAAGAGAGAAAAATATATAGAATAGAATAAAATAAGTAAGTGAAGTTGTCGAGGCAAAGTCTCTAGCAAGACATCATTAGATTTATAACTATTTCGAGTTGAAAGCTTTAAAACAAAAATTTTCTGTGTGAAGAAAATTTTCAATTTTTACAAGCAGCCAGCCACAGAGTAGTAGACAAGCAAAAACAGCAGGAAAAAAAAAAATAAAAAACCCAAACCAAATCCTGACAAGCCCCTGACGCCGTATAAATTGTCGCAATCAAGTTGAGACAGGGGACAGAGACAGAGACAGGGACAGGGACAGGGACAGAAACTGAGACTGAGACAAAAGAAGGTACAGAAAGAAGAGATAGAGAAATATTGGGGTAAGATGGAGGGAGGAAGAATTGAATGAACGAGATGAGTTTAAATTGAGAATGAAAGAACGAGAGAGATGGCAATGGAAATGGAGAAGAGTGTGTGTGGGGGGGGGGGCATAAACCGCCAGCAAGATGAATTACTGCAAATTATCCAGTTAGAAGTTGGGCTCAGTTTATTTCTTCTTTCTCTATGGAAAAAACCCAAAAAAAAAAAAAATACAAAAAAAGTAGACATAACTAGAGACGACTAAAGATAATGATGATGATCCTTATGATGTTAAATCCTAATGATGATGATGATGTTGTGGTTGTTGTTGTTGCTGGTCAATGCTAACGATTTAACGACCAAAAGTTCAACATGAATAGAAAAGTAAAACGAAAAATCATCTTTATAGATACATATAAGTATCTCTCTCTCTCTCTCTCTCTCTCTCTCTCTCTCTCTCTCTCTCTCTCTCTCTCTCTCTCTCTTTTTCTCTGTGTGTGTGTGTGTGTGAAAAGTGTCAGTCGAATGAATATTTTAATGCCATTTAAGCAAGTTTACTCAATTACTTATATCAAATGCCAATTCATAAACATTTCAAGTTGTAGCAAAAGTTACAAAAAAAAAAAAAGGTAAAAGAAAATCGTTTAATATTTTAATAAAAATATATTTACTTTAAGTAAAAAGAATATATATAGGTATATATATACTTAATATATATATATATATATACTAAAAGTTTAAGACAGGTGTAAAAATCAATTAGTTAGACTTTATTATTTTCCTTGCAAATTAGCTAAATTAATAAACCGTTTTTCACTTTTTTGTTTGCTTCTGTTAATTAAATAAGAGCTTTAAATCTTGATTACTTTCAATTTGTATTAAATATACAAGAATTTTGTTGTTGTAAAGTTTTCTAAGATTTATTTCAATTAAACTAATTTAAATTTAGAGTATGCTTGTCAAACTCTCTGCTGCCTTTCAAGTTTTACAGCCACTGAAGAAAGTAATTAATGTCTCCATTTAGTAAAAAGAAGGGGGACCCCAACAAAACAAAAAAGAAAAAGAGAAACAAAAAGGGGAATGATAAATTTTAGGTACAAATAGACAAATGTTATATATATATATACATATATATGTGTGTGTGTTCCTTCCATATGACCCTGACCAAACCTGCTTGTATCGTCTATGCCTGCTTTTAAGTTGCTCTAGTCGAGTGGTAGATGGAATGAAATGGGATAAGAGTATAAGGAAAGGAGGAGGGAATGAATGGTTGGTTGTATGAGTGTTGAGCATAAATAAAAATCACCCGCAGCACTTTTTGTCGGTTACTTACATTCATTAATGTCAAAAGCAGAGCCAGTTGCCGCCTCTCGTCTAGGACAGTTGCTCTGAGCACATTATGTGCCACAAAACGCATAAAAATACACACACACACATACACATACACACGCAGAGAATGTGTCTGTCTTTGTAGTCGTGTAGTCGTCGTCGTCGTCTGTATTATAGTCTGTAGTCTGAAGTCTGCCCGCTGTTTTATATAACGATTACGATAATGAAGCGTCGCCGTTTCCAACGCGCGGGCAGCATTTTTATACACAAAATGAGCCAAATGAATGGCATGGCTTTTGCTCTGGATAAGAAGAGTGAGTTGTAGTAGTAGTAGGTCTGGCAGGGGGATGAGAAAGTTTTTGGTTTGAGAATGGGAGGCGACAGATTGGGCAACGTCTGTCGTTGATGGCTTTTTGAAGTTCTCCACTCGGCTCGGCTCTGTTTGGCTCTATACTGCTCGGCAATGGCAGGCGGCGCAATGATTGGGGATTATGACGAATTAATGAATTCAGATTTAAATAAAATTACCCAGCGCGCCTGCTTGTTAGTGGCAGCAGAAGCAGCAGCAGCAGTAGCAGTTGTCACCCCCTCTCATATCCCCCTCCCTTATCTACTGACACTCTTTTTTTACCCACTGTGTTGGGTAGTATACATTTAACGTTTGCTAATAGAATTAAAGTTTGCGGTTGCCCGACGAACATAATGAGTTGCCAGTCCAAGCCGAGGCCAACATCAACATCAGGAACCAGAAGCAAGAGGTATAGGAAAGACGAGGAGTAGTAGGAGGAGGAGGAGTGATTCAGACCAAGAGAAAGCCATAATTATGACAGTCAGTATGGCGGTCTGGTGGCCAGTGGGCGTGGCAACAGTAGTAGCGGCAGCAGTTGCAGAGCTTAATTAACAACAACAACATAAACAACAATTGCAATTGCAATCGCAAAGCCACCATCCCCTTATCCCCCTCTTAGCACAATACTTTTAGCCTCTCACATTGGCTGCACCTGAGCTGGCAATTTTTGTGTCATTTGGCGCGTGTAACCTTCATTCCTTCATTCCTTCCTGTTTCACCCAGTTCTCTCACTCTGTTTGTATACATCCCGCGTTCCATCCCTCTTACCCCTTTCCATATATATATATATATGTATATATATTTATATATATACAACTGTTCGTTTGCATTGTGTTGCGGCATTGTTGTTGATTGTTAATTGAAAAACAATGTTGTAGTTGGTTTCATCGACGGCTGCACTTGAAGAGCTGCGAAATGTGAAATGCGAGGCGTGAACAACAAAAACAACAACAACAACAACAGTAACACCAGCAACTTGTAGAGGAAGTTGGTTGTGTTGTATAGCAGCAGGGGGGCAAAGAGAGCGGTGGGAAACTGCGGTGCAAGCTTAATTAATTTTTATAAGGCCGCCTCCGTTCTTCTCAGTTCAGTTTTAATTACAATGCACAGGAGTTGCCAGTTGCCCTTAAGCGCATTGATTAAGTTTTAATCAATGGCCCATAAGCAGTAGCAACAGCAGTAGCAGTAGCAGCAGCAGCAACAGCAACAGCAACAACAACAACTGCCACCAACAGCAGCGGGTCAGCCTCAGCGCTCAGCTTCAGCTTCAGCCTCAGCGTCAGCGTCAGCCTTCAGTTTGAAGCTCATTAAATGCCGCACAAGAAAACTTTGACAAGAAAAGTGCAATTAGCACAGTACCACCAAAGAAGAAGAGTGCAAAAGTGATAGAGAGAGAGAAAGGAGACAGAGACAGATCAGATAAAAGGTCTGTCATATTATAATATTGAATGGCAGGCAGAAGATTGAAAGCTAACAACACACAGACATAAAGTAAATTAAGAATAATTGCCTGAAGACTATAAATAGACCAAGAGAAAGTCTAGAAAAAACTCAAATGTCTAAAATTAATAATAACTATCAAATTGTTTTAATTATAATAGACATATCCTTTCAAGACAAAAGCCAACTGAGGGATAACTCCTAACTAAGTTAAAAAGTTTCAAGAACAAAAAAAAAGTTGTTAAGTTTTTCAATCTTAATAATAAATAATTGAAATAACATTATCTTTTAATTTAGATAGAGAGTTGCTGTATATCCTTTTTTTTTTTTAAATGAAATTATCCTCTTTTTAAGTTAACAATTTTCCCCATGAAAACAAATTAGAACAATGTTCAATTTTTAAGAAAAAAATTTTTTTTTTTTTTTGTTATAATTTATCGATTGCAATTCGATAATTGAACCGTACTAAAATCACTTGATCAACTTTTGCCGCACTTAACTCTGTCACTCTTTCTGTCATTTAAAGTCTCAATTATAAAATAAACGAAAAACGAGGCTAAAAACTAAAAAAAAAAAAAAAAACAATATCAAATGACCAAGTAGAAAAAGAAAAAAAATAACATTTCATTTCATTCAATTCAATGCGGCAATCAGTCAGCTAGTCAACTAGTCAGTTGGTCACTTCATCATGGCTTGGACCTATCCCCCTCTCTATCTCTCGCTCTCTCTCTCAGTTGCACAGTTGCATAGCACCAGAGTCCCAGACCAGTTAGCGGCAACATAATGAGCCAGTAGTAGTCCCAAAGTCAGCTCAGTTCAGTTAGTTAGTTAGTTAGTTAGTTCGTTCGTTCGTTGGCTCGCTGACTCGCTGGTTAGTTTGACAGTCAACTATCATTATAAGTTCTTTTGCGCCATAATGGGCAAAACTTTTTCAACACAACCGCCCGAACCCGAAACCCCTATTCTTCATATACCATTCACCCGTTCTCCTTTTACTCTCCTAACTCTTCCATACTCTCTGTCTTTTTCTATGTATGTGTGCAATTAGCAGCAGTTTTGTCTCTGTGATGCTGCTGCTGCCCAACCATTTCTTCAGGCCATTAATTGAGTTTGCCTTCATCACAGTATATAACAAAAACAACAATGAGACAACAAAAACAATTATTCTTGCAAAATTACAACAAAAACAACTTTATAATTTTCCATTTTCTTTTATATATATATATTTACAGATCGAGGACGCCATGTTAATGTTTGACAAGCAAACTAATCGGCACAGAGGTGAGTACTTCTTTATTAAACCTTTTGATTTAACAACAAGAGAACTTGGCCAGGCTAAAATGAGATAACATAAGTTGAATTAGTGAAGGAAAGAGAAAGTTCATTAAGAAGATCTTGATTAAAAATTTAAATTAAAACAGTCTAAATTTTTCATTTAGAATTCCACTGACAATTATCATTTTAAGACCAATGCAACAATTTGGGTTACTGAGTTCCTCAATTCCTATATATAAAGATTATTAGAATCAAGTGAGTTAGCTTTTCTATGCTATTTCTTCTAAAATTTTTATAAATTTTTTTTATTATTAGAAGAGAAATATTAAAAAAAATTACCTTCCATACATTTTCTATACTCTAATTCGGTTGCTGTTTAATTTCACAAAGGTTCGGTTAAAAGTTTTTGTAATTTTATATATTTTTAAATTAAAAAGTTTTAAAATAATATTTCACTCGATTTTTGTAAGTTTGGCAATGTACACAAATTGAATAAGAAATAACTTAACTGAATTTTTATTCAAATTGAAGGAACTCATTTCGAGAAGTAAACAAAGATATTGTTTTTTAAAATCGATAAATATTGATTAACTGACATACATCATTGTGAAGATGAGGTTTCTTTAAAGGATTAGTCCTGTATCTTCTGGCTATTATTAGACCAACTTTTAGCCAATTTAAAAATTTTAACGGCTTTTTCTTTAGTAAAATTTTTCAATTATTTAATTCAAAAACTAGTTCGTACAGATTTTAAAATCAATTAATAGTAATTACGATTAAGCAATAAAGATAAAGATTTTCAAAAATTGATCAAAATTCTACTAGATTGAAGCCTTATAAAGATGAGCTCCCCTTGAAGTTAATGTTTATAATAGACGGAAATGGCTATATCCACTATCAGCTTGTGATAATTGATCTATCTATATATTTGACATAGTTTGAATCTTAATTTGTATACCCTTTTTGAAAGGGTAACAAAATATATTGTATATTGGATAATTTTACAATAGAATTTGTTGCAAAACCATCATGCTGCAATGGGCCAATGGCTACTAACGCTTTGTCAGTCTATTTGTATGTGTATAGCTAATACATATGTGTGTTTTATATATACAAATATATATATATTTATATATAATATGTACGTACAATATTATACGAAGCCGTATCCGGACTTTAACGATGCAAAAAAAGAAACAGAAAATGATGAAGAAGACGCTGAGGCCGGAAGTGCGAAAAGCTTAGCATTTGAACAATGTCAAATGTACAATATGCGATATAGACACAGATAGTTATACAAATACACAGATACAAATACTTATGTCCGTCTATCTCTGCGTGTGTGCAATAGCATAAAGAGCTAATACAGTTTTAAAAACGTTTGCCCTCTCATGTTAAGGCATTAAAATGGCCAGGCAACAGGATGTAGGATGTTGTAGTGAGTCCCCCAAAAAGATTACCTGCCAATGCAACCGGATATAAGGGCACACATACACAGATACACATATACATATAAGAGGATGGAATGTAGCTGGTGGAAATGGTCCCAAGGGGAACTGAGAGAGCGCGGAACGTTTGGTCGACCAGTAGGGGAAGGAGGAGTAACAGTATATGTGTGTATAGTAAGGCTATGGGCTGGTTAACTGGGTCCGGCCAAAAGGCTTAAATCTCCAGTGTACATCCGCTACACGAACTTGTGAGCGCACGACTGAGTTCACATTTCCATTGCGTTGTCCTGTCCATGTAACTGACTGCCTGACTGACTGGCCGGGCCATGTCCTGATGCCCTACGTTACCCTTATATAACCCCACCTTCATCCCCTTACGGGTTGTCATTGTCAATTTTGCTTATTAAAGTTTTAAATGACGCGCCGAATTTCGCATTGCGACCAGGTTCCGACTCCTATTTGACATGTGACATGTATCCAAGGATGTGGGTAGTGGCAGAGAAGAAAGAGAGAGGAATACAACCTGAGATCTCTGAACATTAAGATTGATGTGACCATTTTGCAAGGCACCCACCAACCAACAATGTTTCTGACCAAAAGTAATTAGCTTTGTCTCACACACACACACACACTCAGAGAGGGGAAACATGCATCAATAGTTGCTACTTCCCCACCTCCTCCTCTGCCTCTTTACAGTCCACTATATTATATCTCGCCTGTTCTTCGCTCTCAACCACTGACATTGTTAACTTTTGTTGGACGCCACCGACTGCCCGGTTGCCGCCGCCCCCCCTTCAAATTACGCACACGGGAATAAGGAAACATGATTTTTGCTTGTGCGCCATAAAAAAAAATTGTAGCATACTTCTGTGCACCAAGCCGCATCGAGATAAGCAAGAGTGAACAGCGATGAGATGAGAAGAGAGCGGGTATGATGGAGTAGTAGAGTGTGGAATGTCGTGGAGTGTTATGGTGTGTGTGTATGTGCAGAGTAGGAGAAAACCCACAGAACATTTCGCTTAATTGGACGCTGGAGTATGCTGAAAACTGAAAACTGCATGATGATGCAGTCATACTCATACATACATAAAAAACGAAGGCTTGAAACGAGCAACAACAACAAAAACAAAAAGGAAACAACCATAAAAACATGATAGAGATCTGAGAGCCAAAGCCAGTTAATAAAAATAAACAGACATTTTAAAATGATGATGTGGACAAGGTAGACAGACATCCACACCCACACAAATACATCTGAAACTTCAAATCTATGACGCAGCTCTAGGTTATCAAAACTATTAAAACTAACAAACGTTTTGTATTGGTATCAGTGAGGAGACTCCTATCACGATTAATTAAATTGCGATTAATATATGTTAAATACTTTAATATATTCAGAAAGAGGTGAGAGGGGGTTTGTTAGACTGTCTCTAAGAGTTTTATATTGAATTGAACTAGAGACTTGTGATGGTGATCCAACGATTGCTTAAGCAGTGGACTGTATGGAAAAACATGAGTGTTGTAGCTAGTTTTTGATCAGTCCTGCTTGTCTTTGTGTTACTAAACTTTAATCCGTATAAATGTGTATGTATGTGAATGCAGAATAGGAAAAATAAGATGAGATTAGATGGTAAGATAATCTTGGGAATGACACTTATGATGTGTGCAAATAGTTTCTCAACAACTTGTTTTTTTTCCTATTCAAATTGAAATTATTCTCTTGATTAAGTTTTTCTACTTATTGGTATATTTTATGCATTCCTTAAGCCATGAAATCAATTCATCATGCAATATGTAGTAACAAAAATTTCTAAAATTCTGTAAGAGCCTTAAATCATTCAATTTATGAATTTTCTAATTAGCAATATATTATTTTTTTCCTCAAAAATCCTAGAATTTCTATATTTTAACTGCAGCTTGGAATTTTTATTGCCTTTTTTTTTGCCTTATTGTTGCCAGCTCAATTTAATTTAAATTTTTTGTCTTAAAGTATGCAATTTATTTCAATAAATTGTTTTAAACGTTTAACATATTAAATTACTATGAAAATATTGAATTAAACTTATAAAAAAGCCTTTTCGATATATAAAGAAACTTAAAAGGAACCCCATGCTCAATTAGCCACAACTTCTTTATCCTTCAAAAAGCAAAAACAAATTAGAAAAATAATTTTTTTTTTAATATTCGAAGTTTTAATTTAAATAAAAAGTTGAAGTTAGTATTTTTTTGTATTTAAAAGTTCTCTTAAGGTAATCACTAATAGGCTTTGGTAACGATTCCCATAATTGATAGTAATTGAAAAATAAATATAAATTGTTTGATTTTAAGAAATTTGCAAATTAACATTTACATAATTTAGCCAGATGTCCTTGATTAGTTAATAATTCTCTGCTTGTTTGATTTTCCCACAATTTAAAATTGCCTTGCCATGTGTTAAGTCATTGCTTGTTAACCTAACCGTTTGTTATTCTAATGCATTCAAAAGTATATAAATCATATATATATATATATATACTATATATGGAAGACACTCACATTTGTCATTAGCTTCTATAATTGCGTTCTTTTTACTTCACTTAGGTACATATATCGTAAGGACTAGCAATTTGTTTCAGGCTCTTAAGGTTTAATTTCATTTCAAACTTCTGGTGGCCTCATTTCATGTGATTTCCGTATGAAAAATGCATGAGCAAATCGTTTTACTTATTGACAACGCTCATTGCCTCAATTGTGCTCCTACTTCTCATTTCAAACCACCCATCCCCCCCTTCCACCAAAATCCCAGTTCGAGGCCTGCTCGTTTGCTAGCCACGCTCATTCGCTTTTCTTTTTTTTTTTTTACTTTACTTTACTTTTCTTTCTTTTCGTTTTGCCAGGGACATGTCAATTTTTTTTGCGCAAATTACAATTGCGTGGGTCGATCGGAACACATTTACACACACACACACATACATACATCCAATATATAATGAAATATGCAGACATTGTTAGTTAGCTGAACCAACAACTGGCCAACTTCACAGGAGACGACCCCGCATCATTCTTTTGCCTCTCCTCTGTTGCTACCCTTTCTCCTGCTACTCATCGTTCTGCTACTTCTTCTTCTTCTTTTTTCATACCATTTTACCATCCTTTTGGCCATCCTCCCAAGTCAATAGCAAAATGTGTGTCGTTAATCAAAGGGTATTAGTTGTAGTAGCCATTGCCACGACGACGACGACGGCGATGACTTTTTGTACATTGGACGACCTTTTTTGCCGCTCAGGTCCGTCCCGCCTGCTGTTGTTGTTGTTGCTGCTTCTCCTGCTGGTGTTGGTGCTGGTTCTGGTGCTGCCTACTGGCACTTTTGCGATATGCCTGTAATTGCATTTTATCGATCCAAGAGCGGACCTTCTCCGTTCCTTCATATATCTGTATATATGTATGCATGTATGTATGTATATATGTATATACGTATGTTTGTATATAGGCTCCATACTACGTGGCAATTGCCAACGTGTTGTGCGCTCACACACAAGTAAAGGCTCAAACTATAATAAAGAAGAAATGTTGGGCAAAAGACGTCGTTCGGTTGCTCCGTTTGCTACACGGCAGCAACTTTGTAACTCATTCATAAATCATGTGTGCAGCGACAGACAGACCGACCGACCGAGCGACAGAGAGACAGACGGACGGACATATGGACATAGACAGAGAGACAGAACGACCAACAGTTAGACAGACATTCGAGCACATGTACGTACAAACAGAGTATGCCTGGTCACTGAAAATTGCAGCAGTAACACAGTTGTTGGCAGAGCAAGTGGCCTCCAACAAAAAAAAAAAACAGAAAAAAATAATGGAAAGAAGAAATAAAAAAAAAATTGAGAAAACTGTACTATATATACATATATATATATATATATATGAATATGCCATAAAACAATATAGGCAGGCGGTACTAACAGCTGCAACAACAGCAACGACAATTGCAATTACAGTGGAAATTGCCTAAGATAAACAAAGATATTTATCCAGAAAGATAAATGTTGTTGGCAAAGCATTACAATAGCACAACACTATATATTTCTAAAGTACAGTTACTTACTATAATGCCAACAAACGTATCAATAGAACTATCTTTCCTCTTAGTATATAGAATCAGACAATTTTTAACATATTTTTGTTTATAAATCAAAAATAGTAATACACTTATTTCATCAGAATTGAATTACAATATTAGTTATGTGAAAGGTGATGCTAATCTTATGGCATGCAGTGTGCCACAACTCTCGATGCAATGGTGTGTGTGTTTTGGTGTTTATATTAAAATTAATTCAAATAAATATGAAAAATAAACAATCTGAAGTGGTTTTCACTGTACATTGCCCAAAAGTATGCTATGAATTTCATTTGGCAAGCCAAGGACATGGACAACGTGAGCGAACGCCCGCCTAAGCAGTCAGTTGCGGGTGGGTACTGTGTGTGTTGTCAGAGGACCCCCGAAAATAGAAAGCGTTAGACAGGGGAATATGTAGGGACAAGAAGTATAGTGATAGAGCGTTGAGGATGGGCGGATTTGGGAAGTGCAGTGCAATGCAATGCAATGCCACCGTGCTTTCCTCTATTTTGCTCTACTCTGGTGTGCTGTGAGTGGTTGAGTGTTTGGACGTATGGGAGTTGGTTAGGTTAGGTTAGTTGGCAGTTGTTGGCGCTGCCAGCCGCCACTAATATTAAAATTGAAAATTTTGTAATTTTTCTTTTTGGCAAGCAGCGACGCGGCGCAGTCATAACAGCTGGCAGCAAAAAGGAGCAGTCCAATTTCTCTTCTCTTCCTCTAGCGCTCTACCTCCTTCTTTTCTCTCGGTACCCTAAGCAATCTACCTCTACAATATAGAATAGTATAGCCTAGCGTAGCATTACATGCCACCACCATAGATGTGTCTATATATCTCTGTCCGCTTCTTGGCAATAACATGCATGAGTGTGCAATTTTTTGCAGTTGCCAAAAACCGTAGCCCATGGCCCATGGCCCATTGGCGGCATCGCCGTAGTCGTCGTCGTCGTCGTCGTTTTCGGCGTCGCTTCGTCCTGCGGGAAATTTTCGACAGGTAAAAATGGCGACCGCAGCAACAGCAGAAGCAGCAGCTCCAACAGAATTAACTAGACATTCTGCTAACTTGGCTAGCGGCATTTGTTACCAGCTAGATACATTTTTGATTGAGTTGCATGTGTGGGTGGCAAAGGGTGCTCTGTGGAGGGTGCCTTAGTCCAAAAATTGCTTTAGCTTCATTTGTTCCAACAACTTGATTTATGAGTGGAGGGACTCAAAAGGCAAAAGTAGCACTAGTAACAGAAGCAGCAGAAGCAGCAGCAGCAGCAACTCTACGTGCAACACTTGCAACGTGCGCTAATTTTATATAATTAAAACAAACAGACACACACAGATAAACAGAATGAGAGATAGAAATGTAGAAAGCAGAATATGGAGATGGAAGTAGAAAAAGGAGGAAAAAAGAAGGTTGAGGAGAAGACAAGTGGTAAAGCCCGCACGTTTGTTGTACTACTAGAAAAGTTGCTTTTACTTCTTCTTTTTTTCTGCTGCTGCTGCTGCTTCTTGGCACATGTTGCCCCGCTCTCAATCCCTCCCACTCTCTCTCGCTCTCTATCTTTCTCTAATAAGCCTGCGTGTTTACTGTTTTTTGTTTCAACTAATTTGTCAGTTACGCCCAACAAACGCCCGTCCACCCGCATCCTAAGGCAAACATTAAGCAGAGGATCCTAATGGAAGTGGTGTGGGTTAAGGGAGGGGTGGGGTGTATGGGTGGTAAGGCATCAGGTGTCTGCACTTGGCCTTGCTAATTGCATAGTGGCAAAAGAGAGTAACGCCCTTCGCCCCCTCGCATCTTCAATTCTATGCCACATTTATTTTTTTTTCTTTGGGTTTTTCCTTTTTGTTTTCGTCTTTGCCATTTTCGACCATGTGAAATCTCAGACAATTGCGCTAATTGAAAAGCCTCGATAAGACCAAAAGTGGCGGAACGTCGTCTTAGCTGCTACCCACACACACCCCGTCTGCCTCTTTCTCTCTCTCTCTCGTTACCTCTCTCTTTCTTCAATTCCCATCTCCCATCTTCGATATGGGGAAAAGCTAACGAAACGAACTTTGTGTGAATGTATGTGAAAAAGGAAGTCGAATGGAAATTGCTTGAAATAAAAGCGTGGAAGGGGGAAATCTGATATTTGAATTGTATAATTTAATTAAATAGCTAGAATAGAGAATTTCAATTGCATTTTCGTGTTTAAAAAGTTCAATATTTGAAGGGAAGTCTGCCTAAGACTTAATCTATAACTATGGCTATATTCTAAACCAATTGCCAGAATTTGCATAGAATTTAATTGTATCAATAAGGATTTCTTTAATCCTCCCCTTCCTAAGGAATATAGAAAAGTCTTTAATTTAAAGTATTTTATATAATCGAGAATTTTTACCATTGTCCTTTTGATCGTTCCGTTTCACAATTTTCTCAGTTAAGTTACCATAACCGAAAAAAACAAGGCAATAGATATTCCCCCAACAGATCAACATTTATATATATATATACATATATCTTTACTTTGCAAAAACTTTAGTCATAGCTTTCGCGCTGCAACTTCTCGTAGAGGGAGTTGCTGTATCCTTCTCCCTTCTGCTTCTCCTTCTTATCCTGTGAGGCAAAGAATAAAGTTTATTATGTAAACTCAGAGCCGTCGTCCAGTGTTTGAATTACTCACCCGCCACGACTGGCACTTGAGTCCCTGCAGGAGGGCTAGGCTGGTCTGAACTGAACTGTTTGCATCAGATTGGGGTCAGAGCAAGAAAGAATAGAGAAGGGCCACGTAGGGTCGGTGTTGATGCTGGTTGGATGGTTGAACCCCGTCTCGACACTTGAGTAAATTATTTAGCTGCTCTCAGAGAGCTCGACACAAAAGCATATTTCGTTCAATTTTTGCAGCTCTTAAACTTGTTTGCCTACTCGCAGGACTTGGTCTCTCTCTCTCTCTCTTTGGCTCACCCTTTCTTTTTTTGTTTTTTTTTCATTCAAAATCTCATTCTTCTCCTCTATTTTTTTGCAGGTTTTGGCTTCGTTACATTTCAAAGCGAAGATGTGGTAGACAAAGTTTGTGAAATTCATTTCCATGAGATAAACAACAAAATGGTAAGTCAAGCGAAGCGAAATGAAACGCAGCACCAAGCAACTTGGAGACTTAACTGCTTTTTTTTTCTATCTCTCTCTCTGTTGCTATCTCTGTCTTGTTACAGGTCGAGTGCAAGAAGGCTCAGCCGAAGGAGGTAATGCTGCCGGCAAATTTGGCCAAGACCCGTGCGGCCGGTCGCTCTGCTTACGGTGAGTTGTTAGTCTGGGGCAGTCACGCAAATCAAGCGGCGGCGGCTGCTGCAACATCCGCTGCTGCTGGCCTTTTGCCAAGTAGTTTAGCAGCCGCAGCAACAGTGTTGCAACAACAGCAACAGCAGCACCACCACCACCACCACCAACAACAACAACAACAGCAACAACAACAACAGCAACACACACAACAGCAACATACACATCATCATCATCACCATCAACATCATCAGCAATTGTTAGGGGCAGCGGCAGCAGCAGCTTCATTACGTTATACCCCCTACCCTTTGCCCTCGCATATTTCAGCTGCCATTTCAGCTGCCAATCAGCAGCAGCAGCAGCAGCAACAACAGCAGCAACAACAACAACAACACCACCAACATCAGCAGCAACAGGCTGCCGTTGTTGTACAACAGCAACAACAGCAACATCAACAAACTCTAGCTCTAGCCGCTGCCGCCCCCTCACTTCTACCCCTCTCAAGTCCAGCTCAAACAGCTGGCACCTCATTACTGCAATATGCAGCCGCTGCCAATGTTAGCCAAAGCAATGCCGTTCTTGCCAATTCTCTTTATGCCGATGCGGCAGCCGTTGTTGGCTATAAGCGTCTCTTGGCCGCCGCTGCCGTTAGCAGTGGCCTGAGAGCAGCACCAACTGCTGCTGCTGCAGCCACCACACTGGGCGCCCTAACGGCAGCAGCGGCAGCAACATCGCCCGCAGCAGCCGCTGCTGTTGCCCAACAACAGGCGCAATTGCGTCAAAATGCTGCACTAGCAGCCGCACATTATCCTCTCAGCGAGCTGTTGGCCATGCCGGCTGGTCTCGAAATGCCAGGAGCGGCAGCGGCAGCTGCTGCTGCCACACTCTATCAATTGCCTGGCATCTGACCACCTACTAGACAGCAATGAATTTCATATCATATTTGCAATTGAATTGCCAATTTAATTTGATTCATAATTGAATCATAAACGGATTACTTAGAAGTCACAAACACACACCATACGCACACTACACACACACAAACACACAGAGAGACATACATAGACAAGACACATACATACATACATACAAACATACATACTATAACTCTCATTCCGTCTTAACGTCCAATATCAAGCAAGAACTCAATACATTTAACTCCTAGGACTAGGATAACGTGCTTAGCCATGTACTTGAAACATATATATATATATATACATACTATATATATATATATACATATTAAACAATTAATGTAATCCGTATACATACTTACTTCATGTACTTGTACTTAACACTATATATATATATATATCTATTTATATATATAAATATATATGTATACATGTATGTGTCTGTCTAAGAAGTCGCGTTTAGGCAATGCGACAATAATATGCATTATAATCCCAACTAGCGGAGCATTTATACATATAAATTTATATATACATACATATATCTATATATATATATATACATATATTTTCTTTCCACATACTTAGGAACTTAAGTGAAATTTATTTAAGAACTAACTTAACTAACTTATTTTAGGCTAAGAGCAGATCCTATAGAGCGAGCTGCTTAGGCAACTTAACTATATATATTAATTATTTTAGATTTCTTAGCGGCGATTTTCATGTAAAGAAAAAAAGACAAAAACTTAACAAACTTCTGCAAAAAAAAAAAAGAAGAGAAAAATTGAACAAAAAATCCAAAGTCTAAGTACAAAGTCTTAGACAACAAATTTTTCTTTAACAATTTCTTGTTTTTTTTTTCTTATATTTTTTGGGTATATATATCTATATTTTTTTTTTTTAGAACTTAAGAGATCTTTGGAATTTGGAATCAATATATATATATATATATATGTGTGTGTAAAATATTTCAATTAATTCTACCATTTATAACAAATTTGAAATTGTAATCAATTAATCGACAAATGAAAACAAAAACTATCAAAAATCTTGTACATCAAACATTATTAATATCATATCAAAAATAGCTCTTCAAAAAAAACCAAAACAAAAAAAAAAAAACAAAAAAAAGGAAACGAAACATTTAAAAAAAAACAAAAAAAATTTAAAAGAATAACAGAAACTAGCAAAATGTATTGAATTAGAGTGTAAGATGATAAAAAGAAGACAAAACAAATTTAGAAAGTAACTAACTAATATATATATATACATGCCAGCATATCTATATATATATACATATATATCTTTATATATATATATATATATGTATATATATATTGATATTTTATGGTCAAATTATAACTATCAAATAAACCTTAGTTTTGTGTAAAACTTGTGATTGAAGTTGCCATTTGTTGTACCTGGCCAGACAGCTGTCAGTATTGTAATTTGGCTAAAATGGATAATGGATAAGTTATGCCAATTATAAAAGCCTTTATCCAAATTACAGCCCCCCTTTTCTCTTGTCTCTCTCTCTCTCTATTCTGAAATGGACAGCTCGAATGGCCAGTTATATACTATTCCTTGCTTCCTTTGCCTACCCAAACCTGATCCAATCCTATTCCACTATACCCATAACTTGTAATACGTAATGACAAGGCAACTTACTTACATTTCACATATACCATACAAATACACATGCATACATATATCTTTATATATGTGTGTGTATGTGTATTTGTGCGTTTTTGCATATACTACATATAGCCATTAATAATTTGTCTTCAACATGAGAATCTAGCTATTTATTATAATTACACACACACACAATAACATCTTTACATACATACATATACACATATACATACAATTATAACTTACATACTTGTTTACTTAAAGCGCACTAAGCGCTAACTAAAAAAAAAAAAACCAATCCTAGTTATATATTCAATGGAAAAGTAAACCCAACCGTCTTCACACACAATTAATTTGATGCCAAAGATGAATGAACGAACAATCGATTAATGTTATCGGAATTTACGATAGTTCACTGGAAAAGTAAAACAAACAAAAAATGGAGTTTTGGAGCATGAAAGATGATGATGATGATAATGATGATCATATGATTAAATGATGTCAACATAGAAGTAGTGAAACAATAAAAACCAAAAAGACAAAAATATATGGATCGAAACGAAATTTGTTTTGTAAAACTTAAAAATCAATTATTTTAGCTAAAACTCTTAATCTACAATGTTCTTTATGTTGTTATCATTATTATTTTGAAAACACAAATATTTTGATTTACTAATTTGTAGTAATTAAATTTGAATTAACTTAGATTATTCTAGTTTCTCTTATTTGCCAATTTGTGGTGTAATTGTTTAAACGTTTTTTCTTAACTTAGTTTGGTTTTCTCTTCCAGACAAAAGCGAAAGTGGTGTGTGTGTGTGTGTGTGTCTGGGCGAATGGGGGGCTCTCCTCTATACTAACATACATACAATATATATACATGAGACATTTTAGTAGAAATGTCCATTTAGCAGTAGTGCCCCTCCCACGCACACACACACACACACACACCTCTATATAGCCACTTTCCTATGTCGTGTTATTGAGAAAACCATAAATACACACACACACAGATAAAATAATATTTCTAGTTTAGTAACAAATAAATGTCTTAGTCTATTCATATTTATCTCTATTTTACGTATTATATAACTAATAAGTGTTTAGAATTGTGTCTCGAGAGTCTGTAACTCGATATATAACATACATATATATATATATATATATACTAAATATATATATATATATATAAAACATATAGCTCAGATCAAGGCTGTTACAAGTGAAATGCCATAAAAAAAACAACAAAAAAAAATTACTACAATAATAAAAAATTAAAGCTCAAATTTAGAATTTACGATTTTAGATAATATTATAGTACGACGTATATATATATATAATTTACACATATATATTGATATATATAGTGAAACAATCAACTGTTTCTTAGTTGGCTCACATACACACACACATACATACACATATATACATACATATTTAGCTGTCTAAGAAGTACACATTCAAGCTGATTAATATGAATATGAAATCTCTCTATAGTTCATATATATATATACAAATATATATCTCGATTTATATAACAATTAGAA
The DNA here is from genome assembly GCA_018903615.1 of Drosophila neocordata. NCBI lineage: Eukaryota > Metazoa > Arthropoda > Insecta > Diptera > Drosophilidae > Drosophila > Drosophila neocordata. Next base: position 14,572,510 of record JAEIGI010000001.1, read on the forward strand.
TCTCATCAAATCTTATATCTAACACAATTTTTAATAATTTCTCTAACTTTGTTTTAGTTGAAAGCAAAAAAAAAAGAAAAAACAAACTCCTAAATAACTAAAATTGAAATTTCTATTATAGTAAATAATTAATATTTTCTCTTTCTACCTTCTCTCTCTCTCTCTCTCTCTCTCTTTCTTTTACTTTTCCATTTGTCTCTGATGGTCTTTAGATAACATCATGTGGGGTCTGGGGACATTGCCAGAAGGTAAGCATAATAGTTTAAGTAATTAATTAATTTTAATCCCAGTTCTTAGCAAATAAATAAGCCCATAAATTATTGGTTTTAATTTCAATTAACAAATTTATTTGTATACTATTAAGATTAACTCTTTCTTTTAGCAAATTATAAACTATTAAATACAAAATTGATCAGCATAATAAACTGAATTTATTTAGCAATATCAATTGAAAATATTATATATAAGTTTTTCTTAAGAATATAAAAACAAATTGTTATAATTTTGAAACAATTTAAATTTAAAGAGAACTCATTTTTTATATTTTAAAACCAAATGAAAGATTTTTACTTTGTTAATAACTATTTAAGCCTTTGAAATTTCATTATTATATAAAGTAAAAATTTCTTACAATTTATGATAATAATTTATGGGCTTATGAGCATATTCTTTTAACATTTATTAACAATTAATGAAATATATTTTAAGTATGTTTATCTTTTCTATATTTAAACTAATTTTCCATTTTTCTTTTCCCATTTTCTTTCTCTTCTTAAAGGCTTTCCAGCAGCTGCTTATGCTGCCTATGCCGCTGGTCGCGGATATTCCGGTTATCCTAGCTTTGGTCTACCCTATCCAACTGGTAAGTTTAGTTCTTTATCTTATATACACACACACATACCACATACACGCATACACACACAAGTATAAAGACACACACACACACATATATATGTAACTCAGAGCCCTTTCAATTTTTGAATGCAAGTGAAAAACTGCAAGAAGAAAAAGTGTGAAAACAAAATGTGAACTAAATGTCCCATAAAATCTATTATCTGTGACTAATTTGTGTTTTTTTGATATGACGAAATGCCCTTTCATACTATATACACTTTTATATATATACATACATATAAACAAGCACACACACGAACAAACACACACACTCATACATAGTTTATTATATATATATATATATATATATATTTTAGTATTACTTACTAACTTTTGTCTTTAGTATTATCACACTCAATGTTGTTGCTTATTCCATTTCCTTTTGAAAATTTTCACATTTTTGTTTTGCGCGCCCTTCATTTGCCAAAATTTCACAATTTTTTTCATTCTATCTTTCTTTCTTTCTTGATTTGTCGTTATTATTTTTCTCTTTCTTTCTTTTTTTTCGTTTTATTTGGTTTTTCTTTTTTTTTTTTTGCTCTCTAGCCAATGTAATGGGCGTAATGCCGGAGAATCGCATACTGATCGGTGGTGATTATCTGGTTAATCCAACGACCAGCTCGACCTAGGATTGAGCATACATATTGACGTTTACCGTACATATTAATATATATATATAAGCAACAACAAACATTTGTCTATCGATCGATCGATCGATCAATTTTAACTATAATCTATAGAGTATTACGATAAATAATGATGATTTTAAACAAATAATATATATATATATATATACAATTTTTTTTATCGTGTATATCAAATAAAGTAAAACTCTGATTTCTTTTTACAAACAACAACAACTTCAAGAAAAAAGTCTATTTAGCTTTCGTCATATCAATAAAAACAATCAACAAAAGAAATAGAGAAGAAGCCCAAGAAAAGACCCCATAATGGAGATAATATCTTCCCTTGATATATAGCTATATATATATATATATATATGTATACCCTAGACTCCATTTTGTGCATAAATATCTATGTAAAGACTTACATACATATATCATAACATGCATACTTGGTTCATAAATGCGCTGCTTGGGCTTGTGTTTATCATTTGCACCAAAAACACAAATACACACATACACACACACACACACATATCCAAATCACAGAGAAAAGTTCGAGTTCCAATTAATTAAGCAACACTGGCTATTAGGGCTTTTAGTTAATGATATATACATATGTATAACATTTTTATCTTCCATCACTTCTTCCCCTTGTATTCGAAATCTTTTAGGGAAATTGTTCAAGAAATAGCTGCATCTGTTAGAGCTGTAAAACAATCGATAAATCTATCGAATTCCATATCTTCTCTTATGAGGCAATGATAAGTGAATCAAATCATCTTTGAATAAACAAAAATCCTTTTAGATTGTTAAGGTTTATATAACATAGAAATTGTATGTATATGTTTGAAGAATTTTTCCATATTTTCTTTATGTTCTTCTTTAATCATCAAAAAAAGTTTTCGCTAATCATCCATATCATTTGGATCAAAAGGAATCAACTCTAAATTGTAATAAACTGCCTTTTAAACAGCTCAAATCTTTTAAAAAGGTTTTCTTTTAAGAAAACTGAATAAAGATATTTTTTCTAATTGACAATTTTACGTAGTTTTCAAGGAATCAGAGGAACTATTTAGATTTCAAACAAACTATTCAAGAATATAAAAAAAAACTCTTCTTTCTCTTCAAATTGATCAAACAATGCAATTAAAGTTCTTCTAGTACTAAAAAGAATGATATATATTATATTATATATAATATATTTTAATAGAATTTGTTTATTTAATACTGGAAATTTTAAAAATATTTAAAAAGTGGATAGTTTTCAACAATTGGATCCTTTTGGAAAATAATATTTTGAAAAGAAATATATTTTGGAAATTTTTGTTCAAAATTGTTACAATTTATGGAATATTTCATGTCCTTGGTTTGTGTGGGGTAATAACTGAATAAATGAATGAATGATGGTTGTTGCAGTTGCCTTCCTCTTTTACTCTCTGTCTTCCTCTCTCTTTCTATTTCGGCTAACGATGGTTGAATAAAAAAGAAAGAAAAAGGATCCATGTCATAAATCAATTGTTTTGCAGCTACCAGCAGTATGTAGTAGTAGGAGTATGTTGTTCCAATTTACAAGCTACCAAACCACCTAACCACCCTTCCCTACCCAACCACTAAACCGTATATATCTGCTGCCTGTTTCATTCTCTCACTTTTTCTCTCTCTCTCTCTCTCTCTCTCTCTCTTTCTCTTTCTCTCTATCTCTTACTCTCTTGCTCTTACACTCTTTTTATTATACCCCTTTTGAAATCTGTGTGTCTTCTTCTACATATGTATATATATATATATATATATATATATATATATATATATATGTCTTGTATTTCGTATGATTTTGTAGGCTTGACAATTTGTGGCATCGGTAGAAGTTATGGTACCACATGTAGCACGACTCCAGGCCGCAGCAGAGGTGGTCCTACTGGTCCAGCTAGTGGGGTATCTGCTGCTGCGGCTGCGGCAGCAGGTGCACCAAATGCTGCAACTGGCCAAACGGGATACCATCAACAGGCATTGACGTTGCCATTGGCCACGGCGTTGACGGCACGCTCGGCGGCAATCAAATCGCAATTTCTGGGCAATATAAATTTTTAAAACTACTAAAATATATATATATATATATATATATATATATATACTATGTTATATATATATATATATATATATATATAACTGAACAAAGTCTGACAATGAGAGACAAATAAGAGAGGCCGGACGTAAATTTTCATTTTCATTTGGAATCTTTTTCTTTCTCTATTTGTTTTTCCTTTTGTTATGCATTTTCTATTTATTTTTATTCACTTCTATTCAACGGTCTCAAATAACAACAACAACAACAACAACAGCAACAGCAACAAGAAAAACTCATTTGTATTGGGACAAGTAGGTACAACAGCAACAACAGCAATATAACAATTAAACATTTACAAAGATAAATGGTAACAACAACTAATAATAAAAAAAACAAAAAAACAGCAACAAAAAGTGGAAAATACCAAAAGAAAAACCAATTGAAAACTTTATATATATTATCGTTAGTTGGAAGAAGAAAAAACCCAATTAATAAAAAACATAATAAAAATATAAAAATCAAAGAAAACACTTAAAATCGTTATGCAATCGAAATTTAGATCTGCAGTCTATATATATTTATATATAGAACGATTGTTCACATATTCGTGCATATAAATTAGAGTTACCTAACCTCCTCTCTCTCTATCTCTCTCTCTCCTTCTAACTCTGTATCTGTATTAGATAACAGCAATATTTGTACAATCGTCTAGCGATTTATTCACCCAATATATAGATATAGTCGTACTTATAATGGCATTCGTTGGACTCGTTAAAACTGAAACTTAGCTAGTTAGATGTACCCTAGAGATCATAGAGAGATCCGGCTAGCTAGCTAACATAAATACATACATATATATATATAGTATATACATATATAAACATATATATAACTGTGTAGCGCACCCTGTATTAACATTAGACGTACATACGTGCTATATAATCGCCTCTATAAAGTAGATTTTAGGACAAGACACGCAATACATAAACAGCAACCAATATATACATACATACACATACAAGAATACACACGCATATAACAAACAGATCCTCTTATGTGTGTGTGTTGTAATATCAAATATAATTAATTTTATTATTCAGTTGGCAAATTGCCAAAAAAAAAAACAAACAAACAAATTCCATATTCTTCTTTTGTTTTCTTTATATCCTTGCAAAACTATTTTCTTTAACATTTTCAAAGTACAGTTTTGTTTAGTTATTACTAGCTCTTAAAAGGAACTAGTTCATTATTAAACAAAGTAATCAGTTTTTGGGAGGAACTAACTGAATTTGATTTAGTTTAAATTCTTCTTTAAAGGATCCAATATTTAAGTTCTTAAACAATTTAAGACAATATTATATATTATAAGCAAAGTCTTTTAAATTAAATATTCTTTGATTTTTCATTCATTAACATAGACCATTGACCATATATAAGAGATATTCCTACTTCTCTATCTATTCCTAATTAAATCAAAATATCTTCTCTTTTCAAATCGTCAGAAAGTGTCGGTGGTGCAAATATCTTAACTAATAGTAGCTAATTTTCTTTTTTGCTGTTTCATTTGCAATATTATTTAGCTCATTTTGATTATGTTAATGAAATGAAAAATTTCCATAGTAAAAAATATTTATACGAATATCATATGAGTTTTGCAGCTAAGTTTAACTGCTCTTAACTTTGACTTTGATGGAATGAATTGAGTTTTTTTTCTTTATATTTTTTGAGATTTTTTTCTATTAAACCAATTTGCTTTCACTCATCATCAAGCTCATTAAATAGCACACACACACAGACAAAAAGATATATATATATATTCTTTTTTTTTTGCCAACTATTCCCATTTGGTTGAGAATAATTTTGTTTTTTTTTTTTTTGGGGGACATATTATATTTATCTATTATTTATAAAACTATTTTGCCATTGCATTTAAATGAATGCAGAAAATTTTATTCTATTTTATTTTTTAGTTTCGTCATTTGTGCATAAATTAGTTTATTTCGCTTAGCCACAAAACAACAGGCAAACCAAAAATGAGCACAGAGGAGAAAAACATTTAGATAACACATACACACACACACACACATACATATACACATATATATTTATTCGTATATATATATATATATATATATATATATATATATATAGGTCTAGTATTCCAATTATTATCCTTTAATTAATTTGCTGCATATTATTATTGTTTCCCCCTAGAGTTTTATAGATAATTAGCAAATAAACTAAACTAGACTAAAAATAAAAAAAGGTTATAGAACAAAAAACCGTTACATAGAATCAGAAAGAAAGATATCATTATTCTTTAGTAGATTTATATATATACCTATATATATATAGAACATTAGATGAGTTGCCATTTTTCATAATCATCATTCTTCTTCATGATCATCGACATTAATATTATTATAATTATTAAAAACAAACATTTATGAATTTTTTATTCATCATTAAATATTGAAAATTCTCCTTCATCAAAAAAAAAAAAAAACAAAATGCATCAAAATAATAAAAAGCAATGGAAAACCAAACAAACAAAAACAAATGCGAAAATTCAAAAAAAAACTTATATTAATTACTGTATAAACCTAATTATTATACTATATATATAACTTATATCTATTTACTATATTTTATACAATTTCAAAAAAAAAAACAAGAAAAACAAAAACAAAAAAGTAAACCAAAATACAATACTTAAAATGTCCATCCATTTTTGAAGAGCAAAACAAAGCCAAATAATAATAATAACAACAACAACAACAACAAACAAGCAAAATAATAAATAAAAATGCTTAAATGAGAGATAAATAAGAGAGAAAAAAAAAAACTTTCTTTTTAATTTGAAATGAAAAATCAAATTTTTCTATATAAATTACATTTTCATATTGAATAATTTTTTTTTTTTTTTTTGATTTTAAGTAAGTTTCACATATGAGAATAATTATTATATATATATATAAATATATGTATCAATTACATACACACACACACACACACTCACATACTAAAATATGCAGTTATATATATATATATATATAACCATCTGATCTTTAAGCTGTTACTTAGTTAATTGTCAATGGGACAAAAGGCAATTGCTTCGAGGCAAAACAAACAAAAAATTATTATAAAATGCTTGCAAAATATTTATATATATATACACACACATACACACACAGACGAACTCCAAACACATGCATATGTATTTTACACACATATATACTGTGATTTATAAGAGACAAAAAAAACAAAAACAAACAAAAAAAAAAGAGAGAAAGAAACGCTTTGAAAATTGATTATATGCAGCATTGAAAAATCCTAAAAACGCTAAAAACGAAAACCTTTTTTTTTGTTTTTTTGTTTGCTTGAGCAAAAATCTTGACAAAGTTATTAACTAATAATAAATAAATTGCACAAACAAAACAAAACCAAAAAAAAAAAAAAAAGAAACACAATTAAATAAATATAAACGGATACAAAAGCCGAAAACCAAAAAAAAAAAAAAAAAAATTGCGAAAGTCTTTTGCCTTTTTCTTTTGCCGCGAGGCTTTATGGCTTTAGCTGGATTCCATTTAAATTAATACAACTAAATAAAACCCAAATCCAAATCCAAAAAAAAAATAAAAATGGTATTGACAGCCCAAACCAGTGGTGAAGAGGAGGGGGGACACAAGCAGTAAGAGAGACAAAGAGCAAGTATAAAAGTAAGGGAGAGAGAGACGACAGTAAGAGGAGAAGGCACAGCGACAATTTGAGTGACAAAGTGGCTATCGAGCCGAGCCATATGCCTAAATAAACTTGACAGCAACTTGGCAAACGACATGGCCAACATTTCCAGCAACAACAACAACAACAACAGCAGCAACAACACAAATTATCATCATTGTGTTGGTCAGCTTTCAACAAGGTCAGCTAATGGTCGTCTTATAATAATCTTAACATTTTCTATAAAATTCTTTATAAAAACTTATATGTTACTTCTTTTCTTTTCCTTTTTTTGTTCCTATTTGTATGGCTATATATAAATATATATATATACAGATATATATCTATATAATGCCAAAGCTGCCATCTCACATATTTTGTTAAATGTTTTCTGTTTTCTTCTTCTTACTTATATTCAGTGTTAGTTTAGCAATCAAAAGATACAAACAACAACAACACAAAATTAATAATAAAACTTTGTAAACTGTTCTTAGGGGCAGTCCATTAACCCGTATAGATATATACATATCTATACTCTCATACATACACATACACACACATACATATACACACATACATTAACTGTGTAGTAGTTTTCTTCATTATTATTATATTATATATCTAATAGAATAGACAAAAAAAAAACTATATATATAAACTTATATATCAAAAGAAAAACTAACTTGAAACTAAATTGTCATATAATCATTATTAGTTGTAGCTATATACATTCAATATACATATATATACTCAATACTTTGTGTACTTTCTATATATCTGTGAAAACTGATCGATGTGTAAACCAATAATAACAACAACAACAACAACAAAAACAACTGTGTAGTATGTGAAAAGAAACAAACAAAAAATTGTTGAAAAACTAATTGTAATTGTAATTTCTGTTTAACAATTTTAGCTTAAGTAATTTTGTAGTTGTTGCCAACAGAAAAAAAAAAAAAACGAATTCTGTGCCCCCATTAATCATAATTTCATATTTAATGTTACCACCAGGCTTGAACACAGGGTTGCCATCTCCATAAATGAAGCACATAAGACACTAAAAACCGCAATGAAATGAAGCATTTCATACAAATAATAAGTTTTTTTTTTTTTTGACACAGCTGCTACTTGATATAGGGAAAGGGAAAGGGTATGAGTTGGGGTTTAAATCCTTTTTACTGTTACCTTACTGATTCAGCCATCTACTTTTTCACTCGATTTCTAATGAAAACAACATGGCGCAAAATGTAAACGTTAAACGTAAGCCAAACTTGATTGGCGCCACAAAATGAAAGCATAACGCACAATGGCAAAGGACAACAAAATCTGAATTCAAAAGGATTTAAAATATTTAGCATAACGAACTTTTAATACTCTAGTTTTTGGCATACCAAATTTCTAGAATAATTATTAAAAATTTATGCAAAACATTTGAAATTTTTCACTAATTATCTTTTATATATTATTTAAAATTTTACTAATTTGCTTTTATATTTTGCTTCAATATGGAAACCTTTAGAGTTTTTTCTTTCTTTAGGAGTTTTTTTTAAAAGGTTTTTTATTATTCATGGCATATTATAAATTTCAGTTTTTCATTTTGTTTTTAAGTTTTTATTTGTATTCGAACTGTTAACAAACTTCTCTCGTGTGTGTATGAATGGTATTATACCATTTATTAGGGTATCTCAGATATGACTGGGCTATGGCTCGTTACGTTACGTCACGTTACGTTACATCAATTTTTGTGTTTCCGCAGGAAATGCAACTGCGCTGCGTTTCCATTGACCATAACCCGTTGCCTTACTCCTTTTTTTTGGATTTGCTTTCCTCTTTCAGTTCTCCTCCTCCTTTTTTTTGCCGTACTAACGTTCTTTCTTTCATTCATTTTCATTTCTATTCTTTTTTTTTTTTTTGATTTCTTTCTATGTATGTGTGTTGTGTTGTGTTGTGTTGTATTGTGTTTTGTTGTTTGTTTGTCCCGTTCATTTCACATTCTGTGTTGTCATTTCAATATTAGTGCCAGCGTATTTTTACTTGCTGCAGCAGCTGCGACCAGAACAACAACAACAACAACTATAAGGCCCCCCAAAAAGAGGGAAAAAAGAGAAAGCATAAAAGAAAAAAAAAGAAAAACTGCACCCCAATGATGATGGCCAAGCCAAGCGTAGTAACTGAGTTTGGGGTTTTTTGGTTTTGGCTTTGTTAGATAGGGACAACAACCACAACAAGAACAACAGCAAGCAGTGTCAACCCAATGTATATCCCTTCACCACCCCACCCCACCCCACCCAGCACCTTCCACCTCCACTCCTTCACACAATTTCCACTACCATGCCCTATTCTCTGTCTCAATGTTGCTCGTTTAATAACCGAGCACTTTGTGTTTTCATAACCTGCGTTCTAGTTAGCTTTTCCCCATTTTGATTCTTCCTTTTTTTTTGGAGTCCTTTATATTCCTTTCGTTTCCTTTTTTTTGTTGGTCTCCTTTGATCATCGTAGTTAACGTACCTTTATATGGTTAGACCTTTTGAGTTTAATAACAGTTTTAAACAATTAGTCACTGTTACTAAAGTTTTCTGTTTTAATGAACCACCAATCAAACAATCAATCAATCAATCAATCAATCATTTAAACCTTTTAACATATTTACTCGATCTATATATATATATATCTTTTTATATATATT